>CM073571.1:75644617-76894617 GCA_037074715.1 Magnolia kwangsiensis | reverse complement strand
GCAATTAGGCGAATCTCTTCGCCAAACTAATTATGCACGTATTCCTAACTTGCTAATGCGACAACAAACCATGTCAATCACATCAGAAAAATATGAATGTAAACTGTACTTCCTACAAATGACTAAAATGCCCTAAATCTCATATTCTTCGTTGATTTACGAAACAGGAAACGGATAGCATGTTGTACATATCAAACGGCGATGCCGTCGATAATCTACTATTAAATGACATTGAAAGCGTTGGAAACTGTCAATCAAAGCGTCTAAAATCCTCACCTAGTCTCTTGTAGACTCGTGATTTCGAACGGAGCGTATACGCTTTGTCTACGGCAGTAAGAGAACCTGTTTTACGAAGTACGTTAGCTAACACGCTATGAATCCTAGTAAACCCTAAATCAACAACTTCTAGGGTTGTTTCATACCTGAAAAAATAGAGGAATCACCGGCCAGGTGATTGGGTTGAGCTGCTGAAGCACGTGCAACAAGCGACATGAAGGCGGGAAAAATCCCTTCTACTCTCTCTCTCAAACTCTCACCTTTTCTCTCTCCCAAATCTAGGGTTTTTGCAATTTCGGATGGGAGAGAGGAATGAGGGTTTCAACCCCTTTTATAAGCTTAAAAACGCTGAAAACAGGCTCCGGAACGAAGTTTACTTAGTGCATATCCAATTCGGGGCTGTTTCGGTTCAAAAGATGTTTTCTGGTGGTCCCCTGGTCGAATGCGATCGGACTTAAGCTCATGCGTACCAGATCTAGCTCGTATTAAGTTTTTAGTCCGGCAGGGTTCGCAGATCGCACGTGGTGGGCTAGTTTCAGTTCAGCGGTCACCGCACATAGATCAGGGCTGAAAGTCTCATGATATAAAATAGAAATTTCTCCTGATCTGAGGGTGTAATCTGGCTGAATTCTGACGGTTAGAACGCTTAATACTGACGCGTCAAGTCATGTGCCAGATTTGAATTTGAAATTCCAATTCTGTCCCTATTCGCACTCTCTTCGGTCCGGGCTCAATGAAATAGCCTGTGATTATCGGTTTGACTTGATTTTCGGAATGAGTGTCAGGTCCAGCTAGGCGGTTCTAACGGTCTAAGATAGGAGGTATCGGACTTTCGACGCGCGGTCTAGATCCAATACAAAGATTCAAAGTGGTCCAGAGAACAAACCTGCTTAGAGTTTGGTCCGAGGTTATAGAGTATTATAGAGTCGTTGGTTCTACTCGATTTGGGTCTTGTAGAACGTATTTTAAGTGATCAGGGACTATTTCCCAGCTACTCCAGTGTTGCGCTAGCTAACTTAGTCATATTTTCTAAAAGAATTAATTCTACGTAATTTCGGATCGAGTTGGTACTCGAGCCCAAGTATGGATTTTTCACGGGCTTTACAGATCTATAAAAAATAAAAACCACGATCCATATAATATGACAACAACGATTTGTATAATATGAAAACAACAAGCCATAAAACATGAAAACCACTGCCCATAGCAACCGACATCACGACCCATGTAACTTTGACAACCATGTTCTATATATCATAACAACCATAATAAAAACCATAGGTCATGAAGATCAGCTCCATTTTTAATGTGGAAGACCTTAGTCATCACACAAACGAGAGCACGAAAGAACAGGCTATCCAGATATCTAAGGTACTATGACAAGTCGAAGAAATCATTGAGGATGTATTGGATGATCAGATAGTTTCCACACGCCAAGGGGGGGTTCAAAAGTTTCTTGTCAAATGGAAGTGCCAACCATGGTCTGACAGCATATGGATTTTAGCAGAAGATTTAAGGTGCATCAAACCAAAACTCTATAAGGAGTACATTGCCATTAACTTGATGGAGCCGAGTTATTTCAAGCTGAGGGAGTTGATGAAATCATCCCACATCCCACAAGTGCATGCTCTGCATGTGTGTACAAGAAAAGGATGACCTTCCATTTTTATAGCTCATCACCACTTACCATTGCTTTTAAATCTCTAGATTAGGAAATCTGCATTTTTTTTCATATCTTTATTTTAGGTAGGGAATAATTTTAAATATTTTATCTTCTTATTTTAGGCATTTTCTTAATTATAATGCTTTATTATTTAGAAGCTTACCTATTTTTGCAGATTCCATATCCTTTATTATAGATTATAAGGTTGATTATAAATAAGACCTATGACCTATGGAATAAGACTAGCTAATTAAAATTCTCTTTATGAAATTATCTTATTTTCTCTTATTTTCTTTACATGAAAACCACGATAGAAAAAAAATCAAAAAGAGTTAACAACGATCCTTTGCCTCGATCATCTATTGACAACGTGAAGGATCGTGATTGTCATCTACGAAGTGTCGTGTTTGTCATTGTGCAAGTTAGAGATGACTTTGATCAAGTTGTGACAACGAAAGCCCTCACCATATCCAGTTTGAAGCCCAAGTCTCTGGCCTACAACTTTGTATCGTGGTTGTCATGTTTTATGGGTTGTGATATTAATGTTCGATAGGTCATAGTTGACATGACAATTTATATTGTGGTTGTCATTGCATATTTCGCGTAGTTGATCACACCGAAATAAACGGTTAGAAGGTGTTGAGAACTACGTGGGCGTACATCCACCTGATAAAACTTATTTTTATGATATGCCTTTATATACGTACATTACATACGATGGTCAGTTTAGATGACATTTATATATCACTGTGGACCCCATATATCTTTGTTTGTACGGAATTAATATGTCGCATGTACGTATACTAAAGATGATGTGCTAAAGGCAGGAAGTTCGCTTACAATTCCAAACGCAGAACATCTATCGTCGATCATCTGGTTCAAGTCTATGGGTCCATCATAAATCGAATATAATCCATTGAAATTGTTCATGGATAATTGATTCCTTCGAAAATTTTATGAGTGACACGTATCGAGCCATAAGTGACCCACACTGCATAAAGATGACGATTTATGCGATTTTACGAAATCTATTGGTTGAACTGTTGTGGTCCATTGGATTCAAATATTTTGACCATTCTTTTGGTAATTGTTAAAAATAAAATGGGCGGTTTGGATCAGAGAAAAGGCAGTTTGATGTGACTTACAGAACATTGACTATATCTTGGACGCTTACGGACTCTTTTACGGACGCTTATGGTTCGAAACGCAGAACATCAACGGACACTTTTACCGACGCTTACGATTCCAAATGTAGAACATCAACGAACGTTTTTACCGACGCTTACGATTCCAAACGCAGAACATCAACAGACGCTTTTATGGATGCTTACAATTCTAAACGCAGAACATCAACGGACGCTTTTACAGACGCTTATGATTCCAAACGCAGAACTTCAACCGCTTGTCCCCATACGGAACACCGACTATATATTGGAGGTTCTTCTCTGGGACCCCTTTACTTTTTATCCCTAACCCTTTTCTTACTGCTTTTGAATCTTCACTGGGCCCCTTCATCGCCACTCAGCGAGTGCATCTACAAGTTTAGTGCAGCTCAGTCAATATAAATGACAAAATAAGGTAATGGTTGATAAAGACGGTGTATGGTGGTTATTATGTTATGTGCGTCCTGGCTGTGAACCATGACCTAATGTATATGACTGTAACACCCCAGATTTTTGCCAACCTGGGATTAGACTTCCTTAGGCAATGGGTCAACCAAAACACCTTGGTAACCGCTCAGAACTCAATTCCATAACCAAAGAAATCACTTAGGATTAATTCCTTTAGAAACTAAGCGTAAGTTAGCTAGCGCTACACTGGAGTAGCTGTAAAATTGTCCCTGATTGCTTTAAATACGTTCTACAAGACCCAAAACTTGTAGAATCAATGGTGCTATAATACCCTGAAACCTAGGATCAAACTCTAAACCGGTTTGTTCTCGGGAACCCTTTGAAACTTTGTATTGGATCTAGACTGCACGTCAAAAGTCTGATATCTACCATCTTAGACCGTTATGACCGCTTGACTGGACTTGACAATCGTTTCGAAAATCAAGCCCAACCGACGTTCAGAGGCTATTTCATTGAGCTTGGAGTGAAGAGAGTGAGAAAAGGGTTAGATTTGGAAATTTTAATTCAAATCTGGCACGTGACTTGGCACGTTATTATTAAGCGTTCTGACCTTCAGAATTCAGCCAAATTACACCCTTGGATCAGGAAAAATTTCTCTTTCATATCACGAGACTTGTAGACCTGATCTAGGTGCGATGACCGCTGAACTGAAACCGGACCGCCACGTGCGATCTGCGAACTCTGCCGGACTGAAAACTGGGTGTGAGCAGGATCCAGTATCCATGAGCTTAAGCCCGACCGCATTCGGCCAGGGGACCTCCAGAAGTGCTTCTTTGGACCAGAACAGCCCCGATTTGGTTATACCTTAAGTAGACCTTGTTCCCAAGCCTAATTTGGAAAGGTTTTAAGCTATAAAAGGGCTTTAAACCCTCACATATCTCACCCATCTGAATTTGCTAGAAACCCTAGCTAGAGAGAGAAAAAGTGAGAGTTTGTGAGAGAGTGTGGGAGTGATCTTCCTGCCACCTGCACTAGCTGTTGCACGTGCTTAAGCAACGTATCCCAATCACTTTGCCGGTGATTCCAACGCATTTCTAGGTAAGGAAAACCCTAAACACTTACTGATTTAGCATTCTGTCGATTCAAATAGCAAAGTAGCTTATACAACTTATGTATTAGGTCGCCTGTACGCCGTTGACGACGTATACGCTCCGTTCGAAACGATACACATCTAAAGTGAAAGGTGAGGATTTTAGACGCCTTGATTGACTGATTTCAAAGCTTTTAATGTCGTTTAATAGTAGATTATCAATGGCAACACCATTTGACATGTACAACATGCTGTCCGTTTTCTGTTTCGTAAACGTACGGTAAATATGAGATTTAAGGTATTTTAGTCATTTGTAGAAAATACTGCTTATGTCCATATTTTGATAAAATGTTTGCCATGGCTATTTATCGTGTTAGAATATTAGGAATGCGTGAATGATTGGTTTGGCGAAGAGATTTGCCCTTAAGTGTACTTTGAGTCGACATACGCTATGTAGACTAAAGTGTGTAGTCTAAGTATTTGTATAAATATTTGTATTAGTATGTATTGAGTAAATGGTGTTGTGTAGGAGTTTTGAGATTGAATTCTCAAGTAATATGCTGATGTAAATGATTTCCATCATGTTGGCTATATGTATTGATTTCATTATATACATGAAATGCATGTGTGGGATGATTTGCTTAAGTTGTATGTTATAACATATGTCAACATGCTTACAATGTTGTACTTCATTTCTGTTACTCACCTATGCTTATTGATGTTGATGCACTAATCTTGGGGCTATGACCTAGTCCAGGCAGTCGGTAATGGATCTAATTCGTGGTTGGTTTCTAGGTACCACAAAGGACGCGTCGATGAACGCGAGTCGTGTTTTGGGTTGGTGGCAGTGGTTAAGCCACACGAGGTGTTTCATGCACTTCATGTCGTTCAGCTTGAGATGCGCTCGTGCTAGTCGAGCCCATTACGTAACCCGACTGGCCATTATATGTTCACCATGTATGAGTCACAACTGCTTGAACCTAGGGTACTGAACTTACCATTGAAAACCTTGTTAACCATGGTACCTTGATCCAATAAGACTCATGAGCCGGGCATGGTAGTATGGGACACCGTGGTCGAGCTGTCGGCCTACGCTGGGGCCACAAACCTTCCCGTAGTGACCAGTGAGCACCCTACTCTGAGCAGATTATAGTGGTATGGGACACTATATTCTTGCTGTCGGCGTACACTGATTGGTGACGAGCCCTTTGTAGTGACCTTGAGTTTATCCTGACACCGCATGGGGGCGACGAGTCCTGATGCAGTCTTAAGGAAAATTAGGACTGTATTGATAAGGTGATGGGGGAGCGGTGCAACGAGTGTGAGCAACAGCCTTGGCAGCCCTTGCAGCGACCTACAAATATAACATCGTATGAGATTACTAAGAGTGACGACCCTAGACAGGATCTGTGTTGGGATTGATATAAGCAAAGTACCTTAGTTTCCCAATATTGCTGTATGAAAAGGACTAATAATAACTCGGTAATCATATCAACATCACATTGCATGTGCATGGAAGATGTGGAGCACTGAACGGTATGCAAGCATGCCGCGGACGCAGATGGTGCTGTATGAGGGAGAATGTCGGTGAGGGCATCCATCATGTCATTTCATATTGTATTAACAACAGTATCTAGGAACGTTTGATTAATTGTTTTACTATTATCGCATGATTGATTTGAAAACATGCTAATCTTTACTCTATGATTCCACTGAGTTAATTACTCACTCCCACATTACGAGACACTGTTGCGCACACCAAACAGTTCCTATTTTAATTGCAGATGATGGCGATGCTTGCGAAGCAGATCTGGACTTGATGATGATGAGGAGGATCCCTCCTATATGCAGGTTCTGATTGACGGGGTTACAGGGTTACTGATTAGATGCCAATATACTTGGTATTTTGCCTTTTTCTTACACACCCATGTATATTCTTTTTATCATTTTTGGAGTATACATGTATATGTTTAACCTGGTAACATGTTCACACTCTGGAGACCCACAACAGTTCATATACTTTATATATCTATTACATTCTTTCACTTGCTAATTTAACTGTCTCTGGACTATGATATGCTGTTTTGGTCTAATCTCACTCATGTTTTCTGCGCTAATATGAACAACATTCATCCATCATTGAAAATGTTGCATAAATGATGTTCTGGAACTCAGGAGTGAAGTTTTTGCTCGACCCCTGATTTTCGGGATGTTACAATGACTATAACGATATGTATAGCATGATAATCACAATCGTTGTTATGATCGGTGTTGATATGTCAAATGGATCGTGGTTGACAAGGTTAGTGTATCGTGGCCCACGTGTTATGTGGGTCGTGGCTATGAACCACGACTTAATGTAGATGACATCAATGATATGTATGGTATGACAACTATGGTCATGGTCGTGATCGTGGTTGACAGTCAAAGTGGATTGTGGCTAACATGTTATGTGGGTCGTGGCTATGAACCACGATTCAATGTAGATGACAACAATGATCTGTATGGCAGGAAGAACCATGATCGTTGTTGCGATCGTGGTTGGTTTGCCTAATGGATCCTGATTGACAGGCACATAGATGACATTAACGAACTGTGTAGCGCGACTGTCAACCACGATTCAGCATAGATGACAACCACGATCCAGCATAGATGACAACAATGAATCGTGTAGCATGATAACCATGATCCTCTGGAACTTATGATAAACATGACCCATTGTGGATTACAACCGTGATTCAATGTGCAGTACAATTACGACCCATATTAGATTTTGCAAGACCATCTTATTATTGATTAACAATCCATGACCATATTGGAATACAAGTCGAAACAAGCCAATCATGACCACATGCTTAGACTTCAAAAGGGCACAAGTCTCTCCTCCGTCAGTTTTCTGAAAGACTTAGTTGAATATATGGAGAAGAAACCTGATAGAAAGAAACTATCTAGAGACAATTGTTTTGGATTTCTGCTTGGCTTTCCACTGGTCGGGTGGAGGGCACACTCTCAGATCATGCATTCCCTGATGTAAAGGCATGTTGATGATCTGAAATTTGATGTTTAAGGCACCAAGATAAAATTTACAGAGCTCAATTTTGTGCTAATAATGGGTCTTAAGTTTGGACCACTTAGGATAGATGGTGGTGGTCATGCCGAGGCCGAAAAAGCAAAGGCATGAAAAGGTATTAAGGAGACCTATCTGAGTGCAGGCGGCATGAAAAGGCATTAAGGAGACCTACCTGAGTGCAGGTGGCATGAGTACAATTATTGAAAGGTGCCTATTGGTCACTCGCCGATAAAGAAGAACATATGGATGCAGTGAAGCTAGCTCTAATAATTTGTGTTAAGAGTCTATTAGTTGGATCTCCTCAAAAGAATAACTGTGTTGATAAGTTTATCGACATGGTTGATGACTTGGATTATTTTAATAACTACCCCTGGGGCAGTGTGTATAATGCCCTGAAATTAGGGGGTCGAGCATAACTCAGCTCCCGAGTTCCAAAACATCACTTATGCAACATAATGGATGATAATTGTATATTGTTTATATTAGTGCATAAAACATGAAATAGATCAAGCCAAATCAGCAGACATAATTCAAGGATATTGAGGAAATGCAAGCGGAAAACTTAAATACATATATAATTCAAAAATAATCCCCCAAATATGCATGCTCTACCCAGGAAAATATATACAACTGTCTCAAAATATATGGATCAACTATGCAAAATCGTCTTATACATATCCCAGAAATCCCCGCTGGTCAGGACGCAACTCACATGAACTTGCCTGAGAACTACATATATGAAAACGCCTCCTCATCCTCATCAAAGTTTGGCTCCGCCTCGTCGTCATCTGTAACTACATCAGAGTCTGGTTGGTGTTTAAGCACCGTCCCAGAATGTGGGAGTGAGTGATCACCTCAGTGGTATTATACAGCAAAGGTTAACATTTTATCAATCCAATCAAGCAGTAATGATAAGGCAGTACAATCAAACATGTCCTAGGTACTCTTATTAATGCACGAATGTTATGAAGGAATGATGCATGCCCTCACCACAAACTCCCTCTGCGATCTTCATCTTATTATCGCGCATGTCAGTCACTTCCTCAGTGCTCTTACACCAACATCGATAGCACATGCAATGTGATGATATGAGCATACTTACCAAGTTCTTATTAGTCCTTTTCATACAACAGGATTGGGAAGCTAAGACACCTCCCTTGTAGCAATTCCCAACATTGATCCATTCTAGGGTCGTCAGTCCTAGGGATTCTCATACGATGGTACGTTTCTAGGTCATTGCAAGGGCTGCCAGGGTTGTTGCACGCAATCATTACACCACTCCCCCATCACCAAATCAATACAGGTCTAGTTATATCCTCGATACTGCAATAGGACTCGTCGCACTTAAACAGTGTCAGGATATACTCGAGGTCACTACAGAGGGATCGTCACCAATCAATGTAGGCTGACAACAAGAATATATTGTTACATACCACCATAATCTGATCACGAGAATAAAGTTCTCGATGGTCACTACGGGGAGGTTTGTAGCCCCACCATAGGCCGACAGCTCGACCACGGTGTCCCATACCACTATGTTCGGCTCATGAGTCTTAGGGGATCACGGTACCATGGTTAACGGGAGTTTTACTGGTAAGCTCAGTGCCTTAGATTTAAATAGTAGCGACCAAACATGCTGAACAAACATCAGTCAATCGGGTTAGTTGATAAGCTCAACTAGGCCAAGCGCACGTTGAGTTGAATGACATGGAATGCATAAGCACTCCGTGTGGCCTAACCACTGCCGAAATCCCAAGCACGACTTAGATTCGTTAAACTCATCCTGCATGGCTAAAACAACCTCAACCACCATTTGGACTACGATTAACGATTACTTGGACTGTAGCATAGCCCCACTCACATACAAGCTCAATAACTAGCATGATTCATATCCTACATTCAAATGAACATTCATGACATATAACTAAAACTTAAATACAGTTCGTGGAGGAAATCATACACACATGTAACATGGATAATCTAAGTTACATGATTCATGGAGGAAATCATACACTCAAGTGTTGTGATTGAGATTCATATCTCAACAACCTTAGCAAACACACTTTACTAACTTCTAACTCATTTAGGCATTTATACAAACACTTAGATTACACTATTCAACATACATCACATATGTCGACATACATCACATCCATCACATCCATTGCATATTAGGGCAAGTCCTTTGGCCAAGGAGTTTCCGCATTCATGATAAGCATATAACAACGACAATTAATCATGGCAATCAAAACAGCAGATTTCATACGCACACAAGTATTCTAACATATACATGAAATACGCTATTTACAATATAAGGCATCCATATATGGAAATTGAAACGGATAGCGCATTTGGCATGTGTAATGGCAATCACAACATGAATAAATCATTATCTAACATTGAAAGTCTTGAAAACCATAACCTAAAGGTATATAGTCTGCACCTTAAACCAGAAAATATATATTCGAAATGATTCAGACGATGTGTCTTCGTCAACGGCGGATACACTACCTATGGCATAGAATAGGTTAGCTATAGCATCATTTAAACTATTCTAGGTTTAAAAATAGGTTAGGGTTTGGTTCACTTACCCAAACACAAAATCAGAATCGCCGGAAGAACGATTCAGATAAGCAGATTCGATGAATAGATGAACTAGGAAGAATCCTATAGAGATTTGACAGATTCTCCCCCACTCTCTCTCTTTTATCTCTCTTAAGCAACTAGGGTTTAGGAAATTCGTATGGGATTTGGAACTAAGGGTTTAAGGCCTTTTTATAAGCCTAAACTCAATGAAAATAGACTTAAGGTCAAGGTATACTTAGGTTATAACCAAATCAGACTCTTTCTGATCCAACGGAGCACTTCTGGAGGTCCTCTTATCAAATGCGGTCGGACTTAAGCTCACTAGCATCGGATCTTTAGTAAGTTAAGTTTTCAGTCTGATTGGGTTTCCAGATCATCCGTGGTGGACCAGCTTCAATTCAACGGTTACCGAACTGAAATCAGGGCTACAAGTTCTATGACATGAAAGGGCCACTTATCCTGATCCGAGGGTGAATTTGGGTCGAATTCTAACGGTTAGAATGCTTAAATATAGCGCGTAAGTGAAACGTTCTAGATTACTAAAAAAATATATTTATTTTTCTAAAAATCTTCATTTTCCTACTCTCTTTACTCTGGGCTCAATAAAATGGTTTCAGGACATCGTTTGGGCTTGATTTTCTAGGTGATTGTCAAGTCCAAATAGGCGGTCATAATGGTCTAAGTTCATAGCTATCAGGCTTTCGATGCGCGGTCTAAATTCAATACAAAATTATAAAACATTCCCGGGAGAAACTGGGTTTAGAGTTGGATCCTAGATTTCGGGGTAAGATAGCGTTAAGGATTCTCTAGGTTCTGGGTCTTACAGATCGCATTGAAAGTTATTGGTACTAATTCCATAAGTAATCTTGTTTAGCGCTAACCAAAACACATTCAATTTCTAAAAGATTTGGTTCTAAATGATTTCTGGTAAAGGTGATACTCGGGTCTAAATATAGATTTTCTAGGTCGTTACAATCTACCCCCCTAAGAAAAAAAATTCGTCCTCGAAATTCATACCTTCTCATACTCCTCGAGGATTTGGGGGTATTTCTTCTTGACTTCAGCTTCTGTCTCCCAGGTAGCTTCTTCTTCGTTATGATGCATCCTCAGTACCTTCACAAGTGGGATAACCTTGCTACGCAATACCTGCTCCTTCCTATCCAAAATACGCGTCGGGCGCTGTTCATAAGTGGCATCCTTGCTCAACTGCACCTACTCCCATCTGATAATATGCGAAGGATCAGGAACATACTTCTTCAGCATGGACACGTGAAAAACATTATGCATGCTTGCGAGTGGTGTGGGAAAAGAAAGGCGATACGCTACTGCCCCTACTCGATCAAGTATCTGGAATGGACCAATAAATCTCGACGTGAGCTTCCCCTTCTTACCAAACCTAAGAACTCCTCGCATAGGGGAAACCTTAAGGAACACATGGTCCCCAACATCGAACTCAAGTAGTCACCGTCTCGTTTCGGCGTAGCTCTTCTTCCTGCTCTGTGGTGAGAGCAGTCGGTGACAAATAATGTCGATCTTCTTTGAAGTCGCCTGAACCAACTCTGGGCCAATCAAAGTCTTCTTGCCCACTTCTGTCCAATAATGCGGCGCTCTACACGGACGACCATACAATGCCTCATAGGGAGCCATACCAATACTCACCTAGAAGCTATTGTTGTACACGAAATCTGCATAAGGAAGATAGTCATCCCAACTGTCCTTGAAGTCAAACGCACAAGCTCGCAACATATCCTCAAAAATCTGATTCACACACTCCGTCTGCCCGTCTGTCTATGGATGGAACGCGGTACTGAACTTCAACTTCACACCCATCACTTCCTAGATACGAGTCCAGAAGATAGATGTGAATTGGGTGTCTCTATCTAACATAATTTCTAAGGAAACTCCATGCAGGCGTACAATCTCCCTGATATATAATCTAGCCAACTCGTCTACAAAATTTGTGACTCTGATCGGTAGGAAATGAGTTGACTTCGTCAACCTATCAACGATCACCCAAATAGAGTCATGTCTCTTCTTCGTCTTCGGTAGACCAGAAATAAAGTCCATGGAAATAAAGTCCCACTTCCATTCAGCTATGGGCATGGGCTGAAGTAGTTCAGGAGGTCAGCGATGCTCTGCCTTAACCTGCTGGCACGTGAGACAACGGGATACGAACTCAGTAATGTGGAACTTCATATTGTCCCACTAGTACAATTTCTTCATATTCTGATACATCTTCGTGCTACCTAGATGCATCGCAAGCCTCGAACTGTGGGCTGACTCAAGAATCTCTCGTCTCAAGTCAGGTATGTCTGGAACGCATAGACGGCCTCGATATCGCAAGCCCTCATCCGTACCAATAGTCCACTCAAAGTCCCCATCGGTACCAACCCGTTCCTTCATCTTCTTCAGAAATTCATCGCCTGCTTGAGCCTCAATGATACGGAAATCTACGAGCGGTTGTACATAAATATGTGCGACAACTTCATACGGCTCTTCCACTGTGAGCTTCTGCTCAAAGTCTCACACGAATTCCACCATAGCCCATTCTGACACCATAAGCGGCTCAACGCATCTGCCACAAGGTTCGCCTTGCCTGGATGGTAGGAAACTTTGAACTTAAAGTCTTTCAAGGTCTCTATCCATCGACGCTGTCTCATATTCAAATCTCACTGTGAGAATATATATTTAAAGCTCTTGTGGTCACAAAAGAGCTCGAACTCTTCTCCGTAGAGGTAATGTCTCAAGAGCTTTAATGCGAAGATGACAGCTGCCAACTCTAGGTTAGGGTAATTCTCCTCGTGCTTCCTTAATTGTCTCGAGGCATATACAATCACCCTGTCCTTCTGTATAAGGACACAAACCAGACCAATGCGAGACACGTCAGTATATATCGTATACTTAACCCCTTGCTCTGAAAATACCAGCACAGGGGTGGACGTCAACTTGTCGTTTAGCTCCTGAAAAGCTGTCTCAGCCTTCTCATTCCAAGAAAACTTCAAGTCCTTCCTTGTCAACTGAGACAATGGTCTGGCAATCTTAGAAAAATCCTGAATGAAGCGTCGATAGTAACCTGCCAGACCTAAAAAACTCCTTACCTCGGTAACTGAACCGGGCTGCTTTCAATCCTGAACCGCAGTTACCTTAGCGAGGTCAACCGCAATGCCTTCCTTAGACACCACATGTCCTATGAACTTCACTTCTTCCTTTCAGAAGTCACATTTCTTATACTATGCGAACAACTAGTTTTCCCTGAGAGTATTCAATACCGCTCTCAGGTGCTCCTCGTGCTCTTCCCGACTAGGGGAGTATATCAAAATGTCATCGATAAAGACAATAATGAAACTGAACAGAAATGGCCAAAACACTCTGTTCATCAGATCCATGAACATGGTTGGAGCATTCGTGAGTCTAAAGGACATCACGAGAAACTCATAATGACCAAAAATGGTCCTGAACGCAGTCTTCTACACGTCCTCATCTATGACGCGCAACTGATGATATCCAGACTGCAAATCTATCTTCGAGAAATAACGTGCCCCCTTCAACTGATCAAACAGATCATCAATCCTGGGCAACAGATACTTGTTCTTCACTATCACCTGATTCAACCTGCGATAATCAATACACAACCGCAGAGAACCATCCTTCTTCTTCACAAACAAGATGGGTGCTCCCTAAGGTGACACACTCGGCCAAATAAAACCTACTTCAAGCAAGCCATCAATCTGACTCCTCAACTCCTTCATCTCACATAGAGGAATACGATATGTCGGTAGGGAAATCGGTGTCACACCGGGCACAAGATCAATGGTGAAGTCAATCTCGTGCCGAGGAGGAAGCTCTGGAATATTCTCAAACACATCAGAGAAATCGCAAACTACTGACATATCTTCTAACATCGGAACATTAGAACTCTCTAACATAGAAGCGTAACTACTAACACGACAGGACCAACCTGACCTGGAAAAGAGAAGGCCATGCCCTTAGGTCCATAGGCTGTCAAAACTCTGGCATCACAATCAATCTCTGCTCTCATCCTCACGAGCCAATCCATACCAAAAATAACATCATAATGACACAGTGGGGCGACAATCAAGTCGACGACCACTGTCCTGCTACCTAAATCTATCGAGCAAGACTCACAGGTCCAAGTAATATATGACGTAGTCCCTATAGCTGTCGTGACTCTCACTCCCTTCGCAGGAACCGTAACCAATCCTAGCTGCTTAACCGCAGCACAAGAAATGATCAAAACAGTGGACCCAGTGTCCACCAACAGGAAGATAGGTGTACTTAGAATGTGCACAGGAATCTCAAATGACGTCGATGCTGAATCTGTCACGGGCGCCTCAGCTGTGAGCGCATGAACCCGAGCCTCTGTGGTCGATGTGGTGGAGGAACCATGGGTCATTTTGGTGGCCTGAAACGAGGTGCTGGAGGTTTGAAGGAAGGATGAGCTGGTGCTGATTGAATAGGTGGCCCTGAAATAGCTTGAGGCATTGGACGACCGATCCTCTGAGGCAGTGAGAACCCACTGTCCCGCATCCTGAAAAAACATGATATCTCAGCATGGCCAGGCTTCTTGTAGTAGCTGCACCACACATCAGGACGCCTCACATAGGCAGGTTCTGCAGAAGACCACCCCTGTGGTGAATCAAACCGAGACCTCTTACCAAGGAAAGGCCTACTCACGAACTCAGGTCGCGGCCTAGGAACCATAGGTTCTCGTGTATGGGAAAACCTCTCTCCGTCCTGCTCTGCTTGCAACGACATGCTTACTAGCTCCACATAAGAAGAAATGCTCATACAACACATCTTCGTTCTAATCTCGGGCTGTAAAGCCTCAGAAAAATGCCACATCCTCAACGACTGATTACCCAAAATCAATGGAGCATACTTGCCAAGCTCGTAAACCTGTTCTCATACTCCATCACTGACATGCCTCCCTAGTGAAGGCGAAGAAACTCACTCTCCTTCTCGTGCCGGTATGTGATAGGAAAATACTTCTCGTGGAATTGAGCCTAGAATGTTGTCCACGTCCACTCGAATCCCTCCGTAAATGTACGGAGGATACTATCTCACCATAAGCTCACCTCCTTCTCAAACATGAAGGAGGTCAGCTCAACCTGCTCCGCCTCGAAACAGTGCAGCAGTCTAAGCATCTTAGAGATGCGGTCTATCCAATACTCAGCCTCCTCGGGTCTCTGAGTACTCAAAAATATAGGAGGCCTCAAGCACTGAAATCGCTCGAATGTACTGCTCGCACTAGTATGCCCTACAGGGGATAGAGGCGAGGTAGGTGGAGTCACCGCCATCGACTGAGCAAAGATGCCAGCCATGGAGGACAAGAACTGCTGCTGGTGTATCTGCTGCTGCTGCATCAACAGCATCATCTGCTCTATCCTATTGTTGAGGGTCAAATATTGCATATTAGACCCTAGTTATTACCTGAATTTACGAGCATGATATTGTTTAATGGCCCGTTTTACCGTGTTTGTGATGCAGGGTGTAATTGAGATCATGAACTGCAAAAAGGTGCTAAAAGTAGGAATTTAACACCGTTGACACTAAAAGAAAGGGACGGACTCTAGGGGACCAAGATCGACGGAATTATACGCTAGGGATCAGCGAAAAGCGAGAAATTGAAGCTCAAGTGGCTCAAAAATCATCCAGAATGTAAGATCATGGGGTTCCCACCATCCATTCGGCTCGAAACGTCAGACATAGCCTGAGGATCATAAATTAACCCTACATATCAAATTTCATCTGTTCAATCCCTGTGGAAGTGGCCAAACAGTCAAATCAACCCATAAATCATTAGCTCGGGGCCCACCTGATAACTGGATATGCTTCAATTCATGTCTCAATGTCTCAAATTAGATGAAAAGATGAATGGATGGAGTTGGGCGTGCAAACAGTGCACGTGCACTTGCAATGCACCGAACTAGGAGAAGTTCGGTCAGCAGCACTGACCCGTCTCTTTATGCAAAAATCGACAGCGTCCTTCGCTGTCCGTCCATTTTTGCATAGAGGGCCCTACACATTGTTCATAGGGACAATCTAGACCGTCCAACAGATTCCAAAGGTCCCAGTGACCTTCGCCTAGGTGGAATAATCTTAAATACACCAGAGATCGAATTTTGACCGTCCGAACGGAAGATCGATGGTGGAGTGGGAGATCTGGTGGGCCACACGAAATACAATTCAAAAACGGTCATGCTCGACCAAAATTTTATTTCGCATCCACTGCACGGAGTGGATTCCCCATTTGAATCCGATCATAGGCCCCACCATCACCACAGCGCAGACAGCGTGCGTAAGCTCTATTTCAAGTCCAGAAATTGATGATTTTTAGGGTGATTTCACGATCAGAGCGTTGATTAGATAGATGATCTAAGCCGTTCATCACGTAGTTCCGCCAAAAATGTCCCAGGGGATGTCATCTTTTTAAAAAGAAAGTAATGGAAGGAGGGAGTATCTGCCTCTGTTTTCGGTGTGAAAATAGTGTCTTACGCACGTAGGTCGGTTGCTGCACAAACCGACTGTTACTGCAAATTTCCTCGGTGCATGCCGACTCCAGCGTCCATCCATCATCGTGCATAGCTATAAAAAGGAGGAGAACATGAGAGAGAAGGGCATCTTGGAGAGGTTGTCTTGGACGTGGATAAGGGAGAGAGAGAGAGGAGAAGTTGAAGTTTTTTTCGCATTTCCTTATTTCTTTCTTTTCTTTTTCTATTTTTCTTCTATGAATCCTAAGGATATCAGCCCACTCATGTGCAGCTAAACCTCTTAGCTAGGGCTAAGAGGTGAAGCTTGTAGCATGATGGGGGACTATTTTGCTTGTGTTTCTTATTTATACTGAATGATGTTGATTTTAATTTGATTTTAAGGGAATGCTTTTAGATTTTTAATGGTCTGTTGTGATTGAAATTACAATGGGTCTGCAATGGATTTGAGCATGTCTTTTTCATTTTATCTTTATGATGCCAGGAAGCCCTGTTGTTCATCATAGTCTCCTGGGCATGGTCGGATGATGGTACCCTTCTTGACTTTCATAACATGTTGATTGGTTGGTAATTAGTTTAATTCTTTTGTTTGTCATAGTCTCTTGGGCATGGTTTGGTGATGGAATCCATTCTAATTCATATACATTTCATCTCTTTGAAATTATATCAACGGCAGTTCAGTAAATTCCATGATTCTTGAAGCAGGGATAAGATCTCCCTGATCTCTATAAGTGGATCCTCTGAATCCCTAGTTCCCTTTCTCTGATTTCTCATAAGTTTTTGATAATTGTTCCATCATTATTCCCCTAATTTCTATTTGATTTAGATTACATCTCATACTAGTTCTAGTTCTAGTTAGTTTTAGATAACGTACAAGTTTCAGTCCCTTGGGATTCGACCTCGGTCCCACCGAGTTTATTACTACATCACAACCCTGCACTTGGGGAGTGAACAAGTTTTTGGCACCGTTGCCGGGGACTGACGGTTGCGTTTCTGAAATTAATTAAATTTTAAATTAGTTTAAGATTAGGTTTTAATTATAGGTTTAGATTTTTTTCTAATTTTTAGAAACTAACCTGTCTTTTCTGTTTGTAGGATTCTGAGATAGGAACTTCTAATTGGTGATATCTTTCTAATTTCGTTCTTTAATCTATTTTTAGAATTAAGGTTTTATTCTTAGAAATTTTCCTAGACTTTCTAGAAACTAACCTATTTTATTTTATTTTTCAGGTTTTAACTTAGGAATCTTTAATCGAGTAACTTCTTTCTAACTTCCCCTCTTACTTTCTGTATTGCTGTTGATTTTTTTTTTTTAATTTTAGATTCAGAATTAAGGTTTCACCATGTATCTGAATGATTGGGCACGTCCGTATGTTGAGATAGCTTATAGAAAACAGCCTATGCCTCAAAATTTTTCTGAAAATACCTTCGAGAACCAATCGGAATATGATGCTCCACCGATTAAGAAGTCTTTCGGTGATTATCTGTGGGAGAATAATTGCATTCCACGAGTTAAGAAAATAGTACGTGATTATTGGAATGATGATGCATATCAACTCCCGACAGATGACCCGTATGATTTTGATAAGTGGAAACAGAAATATTTCGAAGTTGAGTCAGTAAAACATCATGGTAATAACCCATGTGGATCCGCCACTTACAAATATCCACCAGAAACGATCTAAGAGGAGTTATCTCCGAGTTATATAGTCTATATTGCTGGCATGAGAAAATTAGTAGAAGCGCTTGAATCACCCCTTGATAGGCTAATGGAGGCTAGGTCGTCTCAGCCCCAACCCAATCTAGAAATACAATGTAAGGAAAGTGATCCGCATTCACTTTTAAAAGAATATGGAATTTGGAATGAGGAGTTGGATTCCGTTAATGAGCATGTGGTTCAATTTTCTAATGAGTCAATCTCGATGACTGTTCGAAAGAATGGTAAAGATACATGGGTGTCTTTTAAATACATTGATGATGACATACCTTCCTTACATGACACACATGATTTCAATAATGAGGTGGTTAGTTTATTCAAACCTCAATTAAGTTTAGGAATAGAATGTGAGGAAGGCGATCCCATCCCAACTGTGCATTGCACGGAACTGGATGATGATGCATATTGGGATGATGATCCTGAATGTGCAGCCACAGTTCCCCTGGAATCCATCTCAAGTGTGGTCCAGGTCAATGATCAAGATGTACACGAAGTGGTATGTCATAATGAGCCACTCCCCTCACCTGATATGTCTGATTTAAAGGTGGAGAATGAGCCCCTTACAACCAACCCTTCTAACTCTTGTAAAACATGTTTGGACCACTCCTCTGAATCGAATGATGATGTGATTCACGAGAAGGATAAGTTGCTCGCTATGACCCTAGAATTTGAAACCACTCGATTGAGGCTACCATCTGAGTTGTATACATTTGATAATTCAACGCCTCAATTGAGTAATTTCAATGAACAGAGTGATCACATCAATGCCTCACTTACTGATTTTCAATCTGTCTATGCAGGACTGGAGCAAGAGAGCGTACCTCCATCCACTTTCAAGGACGATGGATTCTTTATGCAGATCATCACAAGCCATAATAAGTTATACTCAACTAAACTTTCTAACTCTTGGGATTGCTTGGTACACTTTGTAGTTTCAAATAATCCCATGTTAAGAGATAAAGCGGATGCCTCGTGAGACAACATCTCGGTAGTCATCACTGACCAAGAGAACCTTTATTCTGAAATGCTCTCTTCCCCTGATCCTAAACGTCTATCAGTAAAGGAAGAGGAATGGAAAATTGAACCAAAGTTTGGAGCTTCGGAATGGGTTGAGACTACATCACTTCTTAAGAAGTTTTCTAAACTTTATTTACTGGTAGTCTCTGATTCACCATGCGATACTAACGTTGAAACTTCTTCTGTCGTAGATGAATCGTATATATTACAGATACCTCAAGCAATTCAATGGAAGATTTCTTATGAGGTACATAAGTCTCTCCGAAAAGTCATGCTCCAGGGTGCCCAAGCCTATTGTAAAAAGGGCTTTTGGATGATCCTATTGAGGAACTTACTGAGAAACTTATCAAGATATTGGCCGGAAGAGGAACCTTACGGTATGATCGATTCAATGTTTGTGGGTAACATTACTGTAAATCCTCATGAGACTACAACTCATCCACTAGGGGTAACCTAGGGGTTTAAAGGCTTGTTGCATACGCTAAATGCAATCGAGAGCACATGTGAAAGTGGTATAGGTAGGATTTTATTTTTATTATTGTTGTTTTACTTTCTCTGTCGTACTAACTTGCTCTCTCCCAGCAATCTCTTGAAATCTCTCTCTCGATTCATATCCAGGTACTATCTTCCCATCACTTTACTTTCATTGTCCCATATGTATTGCATGCTCACATATCTTTTACATTGAGGACAATGTAGATTTTAGGTTGGGGGTGGGAGATTAGGTTACCTAATCAGTGTTTTCTTAGTCTCGAGTAAAAATGGTGAAAATTTTTAAATTTTTCTGAAAATTCTTGTGATTTCGAAGTGATTTTAACATCTATCTTGGATTTAGAAGTGTAAGATACGTAATGTTGAATTTATGACTCTTGGATTCAGTATCCGTTAGACTTTGCACTTAAGTTTGAATTGATAATCTATGATTAGAAGTTCAAACATTGATTGAACCAGGATTTCACATGTCACATCTCGCTTTCACATTAAGATTTCAGTCTGATATTGAAGGGTTAATTTGGTAATCATTAAGTATGAAAGGAACTAGCCTGAAACATTTGCCCGTAATGATTAATTAAAGAAAAAAAATAAAAAAAGAGAGATATCTTTGAAAAGATTTGGGTGAATAATCTTCACCATAGGTTTTCTCCCTATAGGTGTAGATTTAATTCCTCATGAATGATATGAAGAAAAGGGTTAGGTGTATATTCTTCACCATAGGTTTACTCCCTATAGGTGCGGATTTGACTCCCCTTCTTGTTGTTACTTTTAGTGGAAAAATCAAAAGTTGAAAGAATAATAAGAATGATCTGTGAGGCACATTTTGGTTATCATGAATTCTCTTGTTGATTACCAATGATATCCTGAAATAGAGAATTGAATCTTAGTGTTGATAAGCCGAGATTACACTATACACCCATGGATCTTAATGTTTCGAATTATTCTAATTGATAGATTAATACTTTGAACTTGTTTATGAATTTTATTGTGTGCTTGAGTCCGGGAGAAAATAATTTCCAAAATTCATGAATCTTAGATTTCTCATATCTAATTCATTTTTCAAAATATCACTCGGTTACATAGAAAATTCTCTTATAATTCTCAACTTATTTCTTGCATACTTTGCTCGGGACTAGCAAAATGCTGGTTGGGGGTTGTGTTGAGGGTCAAATATTGCATATTAGACCTTAGTTATTACCTGGATTTATGAGCATGACACTGTTTAATGGCCCGTTTTACCATGTTTGTGATGCAGGGTGTAATTGAGAGCATGAACTGCAAAAAGGTGCTAAAAGTAGGGATTTAACACTCTGTCGACACTAAAAGCAAGGGACGGACTCCAGGGGACCAAGATCGACGGAATTATACGTTAGGGATCAGCGAAAAATGAGAAATTGAAGCTCAAGTGGCTCGAAAATCATCCAGAACGCAATATCATGGGGTTCCCACCATCCATTCGGCTCGAAACGACAGACATGGCCTAAGGATCATAAATTAACCATTCATATCGAATTTCATCCGTTCAATCCCTGTGGAAGTGGCCAAATAGTCAGATCAGCACATAAATCATTATCTCGGGGCCCACCTGATAACTGGATATGCTTCAATTCATGTCTCAACATCTCAAATTAGATGGAAAGACGAATGGACGGAGCATATTTCTCACCTACATCATAGTGGACCCCACATGGGGTTGGGCGTGCAAACAGTGCACGTGCACTTGCAATGCACCGAACCAGGAGAAGTTCGGTCAGCAGCGCTAACCCGTCTCTTTACGCAAAAATGGACAGCGTCTTTCGCTGTCCGTCCATTTTTGCATAGAGGGCCCCACAAACTATTCATAGGGATAATCTAGACCGTCCAATAGATTTCAAAGGTCCCAGTGACCTTTGCCTAGGTGGAACAATCTTAAAATACATCAGAGATCGAATTTTGACCGTCCAAACGGAAGACCGACGGTGGAGTGGGAGATCTGGTGGGCCACACGAAATACAACTCAAAAATGGTCATGCCCAATCGAAATTTTGTTTCGCATCCACTGGACGGAGTGGATTCCCCATTTGAATCCGATCATAGGCCCCACCATCACCACAACCCAGACAGCGTGCGTAAGCTCTGTTTCAAGTCTAGAAACTGACGATTTTCGGGGCGATTTCACGATCAGAGCGTTGATCAGATAGCTGATCTAAGCCATCCATCATGTAGTTCTGCCAAAAATGTCTCAGGGGATGTCATCTTTTTAAAAAGAAAGCAATGGAAGGAGGGAGTATCTGCCTCTATTTTCGGTGCGAAAATAGTGTCTTATGCACGTAGGTCGGTTATTGCACAAACTGACTGTTGCTGCGAATTTTCTCGCTGCACGCCGACTCCAGTGTCCATCCACCGTCTTGCATAACTATAAAAAGGAGGAGAATGTGAGAGAGAAGGGCATCTTGGAGAGGTTGGCTTGGACGTGGATAAGGGAGAGAGAGAGAGGAGAAGTTGAAGTTTTCTTTTATTTTCCTTATTTCTTTCTTTTCTTTTTCTGTTTTTCTTCTATGAATCCTAAGGATATCAGCCCACTCATGTTGTAACGCCCTGAAAAAATCCGTACTTGGACTCGAGTACCAACTCGACCAAAAATCGCGTAAGATTAATTCCTTTAGAAAATAAGTGTAAGTTAGCTAGCGCAACGCTAGAGTAGCTGGAAAATAGTCCCTGATCACTTTAAATACCTTCTACAAGACCTAAATCGAGTAGAACCAATGATGCTATAATACTCTAAAACCTCAGATCAAACTCTAAACCGATTTGTTCTCTGGACCTCTTTGAAACTTTGTATTGGATCTATACCGCACGTCGAAAGTCCGATACCTACAATCTTAGGCCGTTAGAACTACCTAGCTGGACTTGACAATCATTTCGAAAATCAAGTCCAACCGACATTCGCAAGCTATTTCATTGAGCCTGGACTGAAGAGAGTGAGAATAGGGTTAGATTTGGAATTCAAAATTTAAATCTGGCACATGACTTGACACATCAGTATTAAGCATTTTGACCATCAGAATTCAGCAAAATTACACCCTCGGATCAGGAAAAATTTCTATTTCATATCATGAGACTTATAGACCTGATCTACGTGCGATGACCGTTGAACTGAAACTGGACCGCCACGGGCGATCTATGAACACTGATGGTCTGAAAACGGGATGTGAGCGACATCCGACATGTACGAACTTAAGTCCGATCGCGTTCGGCTAGGGGACCACCAGAAATGTCCTTTTGGACCGAAACAGCCCCGATTTGGATATACCTTAAGTATACATTGTTCCCGAACCTATTTCGGGTACATTTGGGCTTATAAAAGGGGTTGAACCCTCACTCCTCTCTCCCATCCGAATTTGGAAAAAGCCCTAGGTTGAGAGAGAGAAAAGGTGAGAGTTTGTGAGAGAGAGTGGAGGAGAATTTTCCTGCCGTTGTGCTACCTGTTGCACGTGCTTTAGCAACGCGCTCCAATCACTTGGCCGGTGATTTCTCTGCATTTCTAGGTAAGAAAACACCCTAATTAGTTGTTGATTTTCTGATCCTTAGTTTTCATGGCCTGGTAGCTGATGGATCTTGTAAATCAGGTTGCCTAGTCACCGTAGACGAAGCGTATACGCTCCGTTCGAATCGCTTCACCTATAAGAGAAAAGGTGCAGATTTTAGACGCTTTGATTGACTGTTTACAACACTCTCAATGTCGTTTAATAGCAGATTATCGACAGCAACACCGTTTGACATGTACAACATGCCGTCCGTTTCCTGTTTCATAAATAGACGAAGAATATGAGATTTAGGGCATTTTAGTCATTTGTAGGGAATACTGTTTTCATCCATAATTTTCTGATGTGATTGACATGGCTTCTTGTTGCATTAGGATATTAGGAATATGTGCATAATTAGTTTGGCGAAGAGATTCGCCTAAATGCTCACTTTGAGTCGACATACTATATGTAGACTTAAGTGTGTAGTGTAAGTGTTTGTATAAATGCTTGTATTAGTATGTAATGAATTAAATGGTGTTATGAATTAGTTTGAGATTGATTTCTCAATTAATATGCTGATGTAAATGATTTCCTACATGTTAGCTATATGCATGATTTCATTATATGTATAAAATGCAGGTGCTTGATGATTTACTTAAGTTGTATGTTATAACATGTGTTAACATGCTCACATGGTTGTATTTCATTTTCATTACTCTTATATGATGGCTGATGTGATTCCATAATTGTTTGGGACTATACCTAGTCCAGGCAGTCGGCAACCGAGCAAGTTTGTGGTTGGCCTATCTTTGCCACGAACGACGCGTCGATGAACACGAGTCGTGTTTGGAGTTGGCAGCAGTGGTTAGGCCACACGAGGTGTTTTATGCACTTCATGTCGTTCGACTTGAGATGCGATCGTGCTAGTCGAGCCCGTCAAGTAACCCGACTGGCCGTTGTATGTTCACCCTGTATGAGTCATAACTGCTTGAACCTAGGGTACTAAACTTACCACTATAAACCCTGTCAACCATGGTACCTTGATCCACGAAGACTCATGAGCCGGGCATGGTGGTATGAGACACCGTGGTTGAGCTGTCGGCCTACACTGGGGCCACAAACCTCCCTATAGTGACCAGTGAGGACCTATGTCTCGTGAGAAGATTATGGTGCTATGGGACACTATATTCTTGCTGTCGGCCTACACTGATCAGGCGACGAGTCCTTTGTAGTGACCGCGAGCGTATTCTGAGTCTACGGGAGGCGACGACCCTTTCGTAGCAGTGAGAGTACAATAGGCCTGTATTGATAAGGTGATGGGGGAGTGGTGCAACGAGTGCGAGTAACAGCCCTGACAGCCCTTGCAGCGACCTACAAAATATACATCGTATGAGATTACTAGGAGCGACGACCCTAGACAGGATCTGTGTTAGGATTGATATAAGGGAAGTACCTTAGTTTTCCAATCCTACTGTTTGAATGGACTAATAACAACTCGACAATCATATCACCATCACATTGCATGTGCTTGGAAGATGTGGAGCACTGAGCGATACGCAAGCATGCCCGGGCATAAGATGGTTCCGTATGAGGGAGAACGTTGGTGAGGGCATCCATCATGTCATGTCATATTGCATTAACAATAGTATTAGGATTGTTTGATTTACTGCTTTACTATTATCGCATGATTGATTTGAGAACATGTTAATCCTTGCTCTATTATTCCACTGAGTTAGCTACTCATTCCCACGTTTCGAGATGGTGTTTGCAACACCCACCAGACCCTGTCTTAGATGCAGGTGACGCAGCGATCCAGGAGGCAGAGCCGGACTATGATGAGGACCAGGATGAGTTCTCATACATGCAGTACCACGACGGCTTTGCTTAGGTGGCCTGGGTTGACGGGACTTCTCAGTGGGAATTCTTTTGGACTTTGATTTTGTTTATTTTCATGTATATGAGACTCAGGGATGTATTCATACTTTAGAGACAGTCGAGATCTACTTTATTTTTCCATACAGTGATATATATATATTTTTTAGTCTTCCGTTTACTTTTATCACTGAATCTGGAGTATGAATTGCAGTTTTGGTATACTTTTACTCATATGAATGCTTTAACTCAGACAACATTGAATCATAATCATTTTTATTGCATAAGTGATGGTCTGGAACTCGGGAGTTGAGTTTATACACGACCTCCGATTTTCAGGGTGTTACAAGTTGGTATCAGAGTATGAATGAGATTATACCGGGCCTGGGTTATTGTCACGCGATGTACGCTGTCACTTCCTTTGACTTAGGTGGGTGCGAGAAGGGTCTAGAAACACTTATAGGATTGCAGATTCGCCAATAGGCGAAGTCTATTTGTATCGATCGCGCGATCGAGTCCGTAACGCATCTAGGGTCACGTGAAGCGACCTAAATATCTTCTAGGTTGTAAGTAGGTGGGTTGAGACGTTCTTTGAACGATTCTAAACCCCTAAATGTGAATCCTTGGGCTGTGGGACAACCACAACCCTTACATTCAATCGCTAGGGCTTAAAAACTCCGTTTCACCTAAATTCTTTAAAATTCTTCCTCTCACCACTCCATTCTTCAATTCTTTCTTATTATTTTTATGTTAGGCATTGATACTAATGTTAAAATGATATAAAATCATATTTTGATAAAATTTTACAGTGAATAGTAAAATTTCATGAAAACTGGCCATAAGGCCATTCTAAGTTTGCGATCTTTAGCAACTAATGGACTAGATGGATGTATTAGCTCCTTATACCCCAAAATCATGTGCTGCATGATAGGGGATTGCATTCAAGTTTTTAGATTGGCCCTGAATGCATGTTTGGGCCTCTATAGGGCAATCTACAATGAACTGAGGTGGGGCCCATAGTTTTTTGAGGTCCCTGGACCATGGGGGACTAGACCCATGTGGTCCCACCGATCAACATGAGGGATGGTCGGTGATGCCATCGCCGATCCGGCGATGTATCGCCGTCCGTTGGGGCCCACTTGATGTAAAAGTTGGGGCGTGGGGGTATTTTGGGTAGTACACTCCCCATGCAGGTTCCATCCATAGAAAACTGCAAAAAGGGGTACTTCCTTCACAACATCCCCTTCCCTAGCTCCATTTACATTTTCTTGCTGTCCATCTCCAAACCGTGGCTCTAAATCCCTCCCAAACCCATTCTTTGTTGAAAACGACCCCACTCCATCACTCCATAGTGATTTGTAACTCTCCCTCTTGCAAATCTCGTCGTTTGGAGCTCTTACAACCCACAAAATGAGTTAAAATAGTGAAGAGCTCCATTCCCCTTTTTCATTCTCTTTTCTATCTAAAAATCCATCTTAGGGGAGCTTGAAGCATCCCTCTACAACGCCTAGATTTTTCTTTTTCAGTTTGGGCAGCTATTTTTTTACATTTCCCCCATTTTTTATGGCTTTTGTTGAAGCCATTTTGAGTCTTTTGTCTCTCTCCACCATCCTCTCTTTGATGGGAAAGAGAAAGATCGCAGCGGATGAGGCTGGGCCTAGTCGCCTTGCTCAATCAAGAAGGCCGAGGGGTGGCACTGCGATTTAAAGCACCGTCGCAAGTCCAAGCACAGCCCGAGAGTTCCATACAAAGCGAGATTTGGATCCCCATACTCAACTTGGGCGAGTGATTTTAGCAAAGATGCCTCACGGCGAATACACTGACCGTAAGGTGTTGTTTGAGGCGAACGTGGAAGGATGACTCTTCGACGAATTCTTATTATTCGAGCGCATTGAAGCTACACATTGGGGTCCACTCTTTGAAGCTCGTGCTCGTGCTAATGTGAGCACCGTTCGTGCCTTCTACGCTCGTATCCAGAATCCTACACTGGAGCCATTGCAGTTCAAGATTCCTTTTGGTAGAGACCGGGTGGCTACGATCGATGTTCGGTTGATAGCGCGACTTCTGAATGTGCCCCTGGGTGATGTTCATCCCAGTGCGAAGAATTTGAGTAGGCATGAGCGAGATCGCCGTACCAGGTTTCTATGCGGTAAACTAGTTCCATGGCAGCCTAACAATAGCCTCAAGGCGTCTCATATGTCTGATGATTTACGCCTGCTGCACCAGATTTGCACGTTCAATGTGTATCCCAGGTCGACAAATCACATTGAGTGTATGCACCTTATGGTTGATTTCTTATATCAGGTGGCCCATGGAGAGAATGTGTGTATGGCCACTTTCATCTTGTGACAGATTATCCTCATAGCGAAATCAAGAAGAACGTCTGAGTCGCTTCCTTTTGGCCGACTGATATGCAAGATCGCGCTTAAGTTTACTTACAGACTTGGGCCAGAATTGCCAGTCCCGATTCACAGCATTGATGAGTCTACCATGGTCAAGATGAAGATCGGGTCTCAGTACCGTGAGACTCAGCTTGAGGAGGATAGCGAGGATGATTTTGATGATGAAGAGGAATCAAGTGAGGGAGAACCTGGAACAGAAGTTGAGGAAGAAGTCTAGGAAGAGGTGGAAGAGGAGGCTCAAGATATAGATGAGAGCCCCCCTCCTTCTGCTCAGGCTACTGGTGATGATCGCATTACCCGAATTGAGGAGAGCAAGGTCACCTTGCGAAGGAAAGTTTAGAAACTTCGGACTGAGTTCGAGGATGCTAAGGCCATTATGAAGAGGAAATTCGGCAAGGTGACTCGTACCTTGAAGGCAATCCTGTGCTGCTTGCAGGATAAGGGTGCTCTTCCTCCGTCACCTGACTCAGACTAGCGATGAGATCTTTGGTGTTGTTGTTAGTAGTTTGTCGTTTCCTGCTTTAAGTTGTGTAAGCCTGTTAAGGCTAGTGCTTTATGTTGCTGTTGTAACTTTAACTGTCTTAGTTCCCATGTATTTCTTGTCATGATGCTTATAAGGATATATCCCTTGTATTGTGATAATTTTGATTAAATGAAATGCATGGAATGCTTTTGACTCTTTGTGTGAATGATTGCGGTGTGGTTGTGCTATTGAGATTGACAAGGTTGCGCCCTATTTTGAATATGGGGAATGCCGCCGAAAAATATACGAAGCACCGCTCGGCTTACATTGGGTGAGCCTATGGATCCAGTCTGATACTCATGCGGACCCTACTGTGGGCCCGATTCCTGAGACAGCGCGTGCGTCTCAGCCTACTACTGATCCTACAGCTGGACCATCGCCTTTCACACCGCCCGTCAGAGAGTCATACCGTGCGTCTTCTTTAACGCAGTACATGCCACAGCCTGCTCCACCTCCAGATAGATTTGAGTAGATGATGGCTATGATGCAGCAGCAGCAGCAGCTCCTGACTACGATTGTGGGGACTCTAGCCCAGGGTGGGAGTGTGCCTCCACCTGCACCACCTGCGCATCCAGCTGAGGATGCTGATACATACGCCCAGGATGAGGGCATGGTTCATCCTGTACCACCTTCTTACCCTGTGGGGAATACTGCAGACACACGGGGCTTGGTAGAGCGATTTCAGTGCTTACGGCCTCCCACTTTTACAGGTTCTCATAGACTCCAGGAGGCCGAGTATTGGCTGGACCGTGTGTCGAAGATACTGCGGATGCTACATTGTTCAGAGGCCGAGCAGGTCGAGTTGGCTACGTTCTCGTTCGAGAGAGAGGCCAGCTTGTGGTGGGACAGTGTATTGTAGACCATTGCAGTCGATTATATATGGACCTGGGCAGCGTTCGAGTTCCGCTTCCAAGAGAAATACTATCCCCACACGTATAGGCATGATCGGGAGAATGAGTTTCTACGCCTCAGACAAGGAGGCATGACGGTCACTGAGTATGAGCATCGGTTCACCAAGTTGGGCAGATACATCCCGACTATTTTGGCAGATGAGCAGATACGCATACGGCGCTTTTCTGAGGGTTTGCGACCGGATATTCGGTCGAAGATGTGCTGCGTGAGCATTTCCTCTTATGCAGAGCTGATTCACATGTCCATGCGGGCAGAGCAGGATGTGGATCGACTTACCTGATCTCGTGGCCCTATTGCTCCTAGGCCACGACCAGAGATGCAGGACAGGCCCTTTGCGGGCAAGAGGCCTCGCGCTGACCCTCCTACTAGGGCTAAAGTGCCGGTACTACCGATGCGACGCCCCGAGTTATCATTTACATATTGTGGGAGATCGGGCCATTCGGCACAGAGTTGTTTTGCTCGGATGCAGGACATTGGGTTCTTGCCGCCGCAGAAGATCGACCTTACACGCTCACAGGTTATATCAGCACCGCCTTTACGGTTGGCTCCTGCACACCCTTCCTTCAGATCTCCGGTATCTCAGATCAGGAAGCCTCTACGGCCCACGGCACAGCGGCCGAACCGGCCACAGCAGGCACGGGTGCATGCCTTTACAGCTGAGGCAGCTGCGATAGAGACTTCTCAGCATTCGGCCTTTGAGGTCACCGCCCACATTGGAGGTATTCCTATACTCGTGATGGTGGACACAAGATCCACGATTTCATTGATATCACGTGCCATAGTCAGACGCATTGGGCTACAGACTTTTAGGATGGATGGGGTGCGAGTTTATACAGCTCACGGGTCCTTTACAGATGCCACCCTGATGTGTGAGGGCTGTTTGGTGGATCTGGGGGACAAGACAATGACCCTTGATCTTGTCGTCGACCCCTCTCTTATTTATCTCGATGTCATTCTTGGCATGGACTGGTTGACTGCAGCGTGGGCCGAGATTGACGCTAGACTCGTATAGTGACTGCGTACGAGCCAGATGGCGCATCCTTTACATTTTCAGTGCGGGTAAATCACCCCTTCCACATACTTAGCTACGCTACTTTATTACGAGATGCTGGTGCCCAGATGCTTGAGCATACGCCAGTCGTTTGCGAGTTTGGGGATCTGTTTAGGAAGATCCCTGGTTTGTCGCCTAGACGAGAGATTGATTTCACTATCGATCTGGTGCTTGTTTCCACGCCCGTCTCACTGCCGACGTATCGCATGACACCATGTGAGATGGAGGAGTTGAGGACGCAGATTGATGGTCAGTTGGAGCTTGGCCTTATACGGCCTAGTGTGTCTCCTTGGGGAGCACCAGTTCTGTTCGTAAGGAAGAAGGATGGTTTGATGAGATTGTGTATCGATTATCGCAGGCTGAACCAGATCCAGTGAAGAACAAGTACCCTTTACCCAGGATCGATGACTTGTTTGATCAGTTGAGAGGAGCGCAGTACTTCTCGAAGATTGATCTTCAGTCAGGATATCATTAGTTGCGCGTCCGAGATGAGGACGTGCAGACAGCATTCAGGACCAGCTTTGGCCACTACGAGTTCCTTGTGATGTCATTCGGTCTCATGAACGCACCAGCCGTGTTCATGGATCTGATGAACCGGGTATTTCGGCCTTTCCTCTATCGATTCGTCGTTGTATTCGTTGACGACATTTTGGTATACTCCAGGAGTCGAGAGGAGCATGAGGAGCACTTGCGTTTGGTCCTGGATACGCTCAGACAGCATCAGTTGTTCGCACAGTACAAGAAGTGCGACTTCTGGAAGCAGAAAGTGAAGTTCCTGGGACACGTGGTGTCCAAGGATGGCATGGCAGTTGACCTGTCTAAGGTAGCTGCAGTTCAGGACTGGGAGTAGCCTGGTTCTATCACTGAGGTGAGGAGTTTCTTGGGTCTCGCTGGCTATTATCGACGCTTCATTCAAGATTTTTTGAAGATCGTGAGACCTCTATCTCAGTTGACACGGAAGGACGTGAAGTTCGCCTGGAATGACAAGGCGGAGTCAGCTTTTCAGGAGCTAAAGGACAGACTTACGTCCACCCCTGTGCTAGTATTGCCAGAGCAAGGGGTTAGATATACTATATACACTGACGAGTCTAGCATTGGTCTGGGTTGTGTCCTTATGCAGAGGGACAGGGTAATTTCGTATGCCTGGAGACAATTAAGTAAGCACGAGGAGAATTACCCTACACACGACCTAGAGTTGGCAGCCGTCATATTCGCACTGAGACTCTGGAGACATTACTTATATGGAGAGGAGTTCGAGCTCTTTTGCGACCACAAGAGCCTCAAGTACATATTCACGCAGCGAGACTTGAATATGAGGCAGCGGCGATGGATGGAGACGTTGAAGGACTTCAAGTTCGAAGTCTCTTACCATCCTGGGAGGGCGAACCTTGTGGCTGACGCGTTGAGCCGCAAGAAGGCGATAGATTTTGCGGCTCCGCTGATGGTTGCTGAGTGGGATATGGTTGAGTTTTTACAAGACTTTGAGCAGAAACTCACTGTAGAGGAGTCGTATGAGTTCATCGCACATGTACAGGTGCAATCTCAGATCGATGACCGGGTCATCGAGGCGCAGAGGGATGATGCGCATCTGACTGAGCTTCGAGAGCAGGCCAGTGATGATGCAGTCGCCTATGCTTCCCAGATATCCCTGACTTGAGATGAGAGATTCTTGAGGCTACGCATTGTACCAGACTCGCGATGCATCCAGGCAGTACGAAGATGTATCGTGACGTGAAGAGGACTTATTGGTGGGAAGGTATGAAGACCCACACAGCAGAGTTAGTGTCCCGTTGTCTCACTTGTCAGCAGGTGAAGGAAGAGCATCGCCGACCACCTGGACTCTTGCAGCCTATGCCGATCGCAGAGTGGAAGTGGGATTTCATTTCCATGTACTTCATTTCAGGGCTGCCGAAGACGAGGAAGGGACATGATTCTAAATGGGTGATCGTCGACCGTTTGACGAAGTCGGCGCACTTTCTACCGATCAGAGTTACAAACTCTGCAGACGAGTTGGCTAGACTGTACGTCAGAGAGATTGTGGGTCTGCATGGAGTTTCGTTGGAGATCGTGTCGGACAGAGACACACGGTTCACTTCTATTTTCTGGACTCACATTCAAGGGGCTATGGGTGTGAAGTTGAAGTTCAGTACTGCCTTCCACCCACAGACAGATGGACAGACAGAGCGGGTGACCAGATCTTAGAGGACATGTTGCGAGCTTACGCATTGGACTTCAAGGACAGTTGGGATGATTGTCTCGCATATGCGGAGTTCACGTACAACAACAGTTTTCAGGCGAGTATCGGTATGGCACCTTACGAGGCGTTGTATGGGCGACCTTGTCGCGCACCGCATTACTGGGCAGAGGTCGGTGAGCGTAGCTTGATTGGCCCAGAGTTAGTGCAGACGATGTCGGAGAAGATTGATATTATTAGACGTCGGCTTCTCACAGCGCAGAGCAGACAGAAGAGTAATGCCGGTACGAGACGGTGGCCGCTAGAGTTCACAGTTGGGGATCATGTATTTTTGTGAGTTTTCCCTATGAAGGGAGTCCTTCGGTTCGGGAAGAAGGGGAAGCTAGCACCGCGATTCATTGGTCCATTCCAAATCCTCGATCGTGTGGGAGCAGTGGCATACCGTTTGGCTTTACCAATGCCTCTCGAGAGCGTTCACAACTTATTTCATGTTTCTATGCTGAAGAAGTACGTTTCTGATCCTTCCCATATCATCAGATGGGAGCAGGTGCAGTTAGGAGAGGATGTTACATATATCCTGCGACCGACGCGTATCCTAGACAGGAAGGAGCAGGTACTGCGTAGCAAGGTGATTCCCCTTGTGAAGGTATTGTGGACGCATCACTCTGAGGAAGAGGCTACCTGGGAGACAGAAGTAGAGATCAGAAAGAACTACCCACAGCTTCTCGAGGAGTACGAAAAGGTACAAATTTTGAGGATGAAATTATTTGTTAAGGGGGGTTAGATTGTAATGCCCTGTAAAAATCCATACTTGGACTCGAGTACCAACTCGACCAGAAATCGCGTAGGATTAATTCCTTCAGAAAATAAGTGTAAGTTAGCTAGCGCAACGCTAGAGTAGCTGGGAAATAGTCCCTGATCACTTTAAATAAGTTCTACAAGACCCAAATCGAGTAGAACCAATGATGCTATAATACTGTAAAACCTCGGATCAAACTCTAAACCGGTTTGTTCTCTGGACCTCTTTGAAACTTTGTATTGGATCTAGACCGCGCGTCGAAAGTCCGATACCTACAATCTTAGACCGTTAGAACCGCCTAGCTGGACTTGACAATCATTTCGAAAATCAAGTCCAACCGACATTCGCAGGCTATTTCATTGAGCCTGGACTGAAGAGAGTGAGAATAGGGTTAGATTTGGAATTTAAAATTCAAATCTGGCACCCGACTTGACGCGTCAGTATTAAGCGCTCTGACCGTCAGAATTCAGCAAAATTACACCCTCGGATCAGGAAAAATTTGTATTGCATATCATGAGACTTGTAGACCTGATCTACGTGCGGTGACCGCTGAACTGAAACTGGACCGTCACGGGCGATCTACGAACACTGATGGTCTGAAAATGGGATGTGAGCGACATCCGACATGTACGAACTTAAGTCCGATCGCGTTCGGCCAGGGGACCACCAGAAATGTCCTTTTGGACCGAAACAGCCCCGATTTGGATATACCTTAAGTATACATTGTTCCTGAGCCTATTTCAGGCACATTTGGGCTTATAAAAGGGGTTAAAACCCTCACTCCTCTCTCCCATCCGAATTTAGAAAAAGCCCTAGGTTGAGAGAGAGAAAAGGTGAGAGTTTGTGAGAGAGAGAGGAAGGGAATTTCTTGCTGCTCGTGCCACCTGTTGCACGTGATTAAGCCACGCAATCCAATCACTTTGTCGGTGATTTCGCCGCATTTTTAGGTAAGAAAATACCCTAATTAGTTACTGATTTGCTGATCCTTAGTTTCCATGGCCTGGTAGCTGATGGATCTTGTAAATCAGGTTGCCTAGTCGCCGTAGACGAAGCGTATACGCTCCGTTCGAATCGCTTCACCTATAAGAGAAAATGTGCAAATTTAAGACGCTTTGATTGACTGTTTACAATGCTTTCAATGTCGTTTAATCATAGATTATTGACGGCAACGCCGTTTGATATGTACAACATGTCGTCCGTTTCCTGTTTCGTAAATAGACGAAGAATATGAGATTTAGGGCATTTTAGTCATTTGTAGGAAATGCTGTTTTCATCCATAATTTGCTGATGTGATTGACATGACTTCTTGTTGCATTAGGATATTAGGAATATGTGCATAATTAGTTTGGCGAAGAGATTCGCCTAAATGCGCACTTTGAGTCGACATACTATATGTAGACTTAAGTGTGTAGTGTAAGTGTTTGTATAAATGCTTGTATTAGTATGTAATGAATTAAATGGTGTTATGAATTAGTTTGAGATTGATTTCTCAATTTATATGCTGATGTAAATGATTTCCTACATGTTATCTATATGCATGATTTCATTATATGTATGAAATGTAGGTGCTTGATGATTTACTTAAGTTGTATGTTATAACATGTGTTAACATGCTCACATGGTTGTATTTCATTTCCATTACTCTTATATGATGGCTGATGTGATTCCATAATTGTTTGGGACTATACCTAGTCCAGGCAGTCGGTAACCGAGCAAGTTCGTGGTTGGCCTATCTTTGCCATGAACGACATGTCGATGAACGTGAGTCGTGTTTGGAGTTGGCGGCAGTGGTTAGGCCACACGAGGTGTTTTACGCACTTTATGTCGTTCGACTTGAGATGCGATCGTGCTAGTCGAGCCCGTCAAGTAACCCGACTGGCCGTTGTATGTTCACCCTCTATGAGTCATAACTGCTTGAACCTAGGGTACTGAACTTACCACTGTATACCCTGTCAACCATGGTACCTTGTTCCACGAAGACTCATGAGCCGAGCATGGTGGTATGGGACACCGTGGTCGAGCTGTCGGCCTACGCTGGGGCCACAAACCTCTCCGTAGTGACCAGTGAGCACCTATGTCTCGTGAGAAGATTATGGTGGTATGAGACACTATATTCTTGCTGTCGGCCTACACTGATCAGGCGACGAGTCCTTTGTAGTAACCGCGAGCATATTGAGTCTACGGGAGGCAACGACCCTTCCGTAGCAGTGAGAGTACAGTAGGCCTGTATTGATAAGGTGATGGGGGAGCAATGCAACGAGTACTAGGAACAGCCCTGACAGCCCATGCAGCGACCTACAAAATATACATCGTATAAGATTACTAGGAGTGACGACCCTAGATAGGATCTGTGTTGGGATTAATATAAGGAAAGTACCTTAGTTTCCCAATCTTGCTGTTTGAATGGACTAATAACAACTCGGCAATCATATCACCATCACATTGCATGTGCCTGGAAGATGTGGAGCACTGAGCGGTACGCAAGCATGCCGTGGGCGTAAGATAGTGCCGTATGGGGGAGAACATCGGTGAGGGCATCCATCATGTCATGTCATATTGCATTAACAACAGTATTAGGATTATTTAATTTACTGCTTTACTATTATCGCATGATTGATTTGAGAACATGTTAATCCTTGCTCTATTATTCCACTGAGTTAGCTACTCATTCTCAAGTTTCGGGATGGTGTTTGCAACACCCACCAGACCCTGTCTTAGATACAGGTGACGCAGCGATCCAGGAGGCAGAGCCGGACTATGATGAGGACCAGGACGAGTTCTCATACATGCAGTACCACGACGGCTTTGCTTAGGTGGCCTGGGTTGACGGGACTTCTCAGTGGGAATTCTTTTGGACTTTGATTTTGTTTATTTTCATGTATATGAGACTCAGGGATGTATTCATACTTTAGAGACAGTCGAGATCTACTTTGTTTTTCCATACAGTGATATATATATTCTTTAGTCTTTCGCTTGCTTTTATCACTGAATCTGGAGTATGAATTACAGTTTTGGTATACTTTTACTCATGTGAATGCTTTAACTCAGACAACATTGAATCATAATCATTTTTGTTGCATAAGTGATGGTCTAGAACTTGGGAGTTGAGTTTATACACGACCTCCGATTTTCAGGGTGAGGTGAAGCTTGTAGCATGATGGGGTACTATTTTGCTTGTGTTTCTTATTTATACTGAATGATATTGATTATAATTTGATTTTAAGGGAATGCTTTTAGGTTTTTAATGGTCTGTTGTGACTGAAATTACAATGGGACTGCAATGGGTTTGAGCATGTATTTTTCCTTTTATGTTATGATGCAAGGATGCCCTGTTGTTCACCATAGTCTCCTGGGCATGGTCGGATGACGGTACCCTTCCTGACTTTCATAACATGTTGATTGGTTGGTAATTAGTTTAATTCTGTTGTTTGTCATAGTCTCTTGGGCATGGTTTGGTGATGGAATCCATTCTAATTCATATACCTTTCATCTCTTTGAATTTATATCAACGACAGTTCAGTAAATTCCATGATTCTTGAAGCAGGCATAAGATCTCCCTGATCTCTATAAGTGGATCCTCTGAATCCCTAGTTCTCTTTCTCTGATTTCTCTTAAGTTTTTGATAATTATTCCATCATTATTCCCCTAATTTCTATTTGATTTAGATTACATCTCATACTGATTCTAGTTCTAGTTAGTTTTAGATAACGTACAAGTTTCAGTCCCTTGGGATTCGACCTCGGTCTTACCGAGTTTATTACTACATCACAACCCTGCACTTGGGGAGTGAATACCTATCAAAAGGCGGAGCAGACTGTGAGGTAGAAGGCGCCGATGTAGACGCACGGCTCGGCTCGGGAACCGCAGGCGTGACAGGAGGCACCACAGAAGGTGTTACAGGAGGTGGCCCAGCAACAGGACCAGAAGCCGACTGAGAACTTAGCATGGGATCGGAACGAGATGGGCCCGAATGGGGGTCCATATGAGTATCGCACAGCGTAAGGGCCCCATCAAGCGAATGTCCTAGAGAAAGACGGGCCGAAGATCTCGAACCCTTAGGTGACATACCCTACACACAACAGAGGGTAGCAACCAATGAGATTAGGCATTCACACAGTCCATTCACAGCATTAACTTCACAAGCCAAGGGAACAACATGCATTTCATTAACAAAATTGTCACAATACATGATTTACAGCATTACATGAATCACGACAGAGAAAGCATGTGAATAAAACATCTAAGCTTCAAACACTAAGCTTCAAACACTGAACAACTACTAACTTCCAAACAACTAACAAACCACACATAAACATAAAAACAAGCAACAAACAAGCAATCAACGACTACATAAAGCCTATTCATCGGAATCTGGCGATGGAGAAGGGGCACCCTTATCCTTCAAGCAGCACAGGATGGTCTTCAGCTTGCGGGTGACTTTCTTGAACTTACTCTTTACGAGGTCCCATAAATCCCCAATATCCTGTCGAAGAGGAGCCTGACCCTCCTCGAGTCGCACTATACAGACATCCCTATCAGCCTGAGTCGCAGGAGGAGGACTCTTATCAGTATCCTGAGCCTCCTCTTCCTCTTCTTCTTGGACTTCTTCCTCTATCTCTGCCCCACCTTCCTCTTCACTTCCTTCTTCTTCATTATCATACTCTTCCTTGCTCTCATCATCAAGTTAGGCCTCACGCTGCCGAGGCCCCATCTTCATCTAGTCAAGAGTAGCCTCACTGATATAATGGACCGGCACTGGTAACTCCGCTCTAAGTCTATAGGTAAACTCGAGCGCAATATTGCATATGAGTCGGCCGAAGGGAAGCGACTCAGTCATTCTCTTTGATCGCGTAATAAGGATAATCTGTCACAGGATAAACGTAGGCACGCACACCTTCTCTCCCTGCCCCACTTGATATAAAAAATCTACCATGAGATGCGTGCATTCACTGCGATTGCTCCACCTGGGATAAACATTGAACGTGCAGATGTAGTGAAGTAGACAAAAATTTCCTGATATATGGGTCTCTAAGAGCCTCTTATTACACTGCCATGCAACCATACGACCACATAGAAACCTGGTGTGGTGATCTCTCTCATGAACACTATTCAGATTCTTAGCACTTGGATGTACCTCACCAAGTGGCACGTTCAGAAGTCGAACTATTAATCTAGCATTGATTGTGGCTTCCTGATCTCTGCCGAAGGGGATCTTGAACTACAACAGTTCCAGTGTAGGGTCCTGAATATGAGCATAGAAGGCGCGAACAGTACTCACATTTCCACGAGTCTCGCCCTCAAATAGCAGACCCCACCCGGTAGCCTCCATACGCTCGAACAACAAATACTCACCAAAGAGTCGCCCATCCACATGCACTTCAAAAAGAACCCTACGGTCCTCATAAATGCCATGAGCTAACTCTGCCAACAACGCCCTTCCAAAAGGTGCTTGGGGATCCAAATCTCGCTTTGAATGCAACTCTCTCCCAACACTTGGACTCACGGTAGCTCCTCTAGGTCGCCTCAAACGAGCGGGATGACTAGGCCCAGCCTCGTCCGCAGGGGCACGCTTCTTGCCCATTAATGAAAGGATGGTAGAAATGGAGAAAAAGGCTACAATAGCCTCCATGAAAGCCATGAAAGAGTGAGGGAAAGGAAGAAAAGGGCTGACCTAATGGGTTTCCACGGATCTAGGTCTGAAAGAGGAGTGCAATGGGTCAACGAAAGGGAAAATAAAAGAAAGAAAAGATCAAGATAAGAGAGGTTGGGGGCTGGCACGTTTTGGAGCTCAAATGAGAGCTTTAGAAGCTCCAATCATAGACAATGGAGAGAGTAGGTGCTAGGTATGGCTGAGAACGGTAGAAGGATGAAGGAAATAACGAAAAATGAAGGAAGGAGTGAGTGGAAGGGAGGCTTGAGAGAGAAAATAACAACTTTATAGGAAAATGAGAGCTTGGGGGGTCACTTTGTGAAAGAAGTGAGGGTTTAGAGGGGTTTTAGTCGACGGCACACACATCAGGGGGTTACCCTAGCCCCCAAACACGTTCGTCCCGGACGGCCCAGCCCGCAGGGCCTGCTGACCGGCGAGGCCCTCGCCGACCTCTGGACAAATTGGTAAGGGCTGGCCAATTGGACAAGGTCCTCATCACTCCCTGGGTCCAAAAAAGTTGGGGTCCCACCCTGGAACCACCTATAACTTGATCGTTTGGTCCCCTCTTCCGATTTAAGATGTTTCGGGTCATTTCAGAACTAATCCAATCTCTATTCAATTTTACTGATTTTTAACAGCTGGAAAGGGTTGGGATACGGTCTATACCCATCAATTGAGAGTCTAGACTTGATTTTGGGTCGACGTGTGTGATCAGGAGTGTGCATGGACTCGATCTCGGTGACCATTTTCAGTAAACCTTCATCGAAAGACAAACTGGGAGTCCTAATTCTGTTTCTAGATTATTTTCGCACCCTCCTACATTATAGTGGCATCAACATGCGGTGTGTGACCCTAACCCAGGTCCAAGTTAATCCCGATCATGCTCTTATACCAACTTGTAATGCCCTGAAACTTGGGGGTCGAGCATAACTCAGCTCCCGAGTTCCAAAACATTACTTATGTAACATAATGGATGATGATTGTATGTTATCTATATTAGTGCATAAAACATGAAATAGATCAAGCTAAAATCAGTAGACATAATTCAGGGATATTGAGGAAATGCAAGCGAAAAACTTAAATACATATATAATTCAAAAATAATCCCCAAAATATACATGTTCTGCCCAGGGTAATATATACAATTGTGTCTCAAAATACATGGATCAACTATGCAAAATTATCATATACATATCCCAAAAATCCCTGCTGGTCAGGACGCGGCTCACATGAACCCGCCTAAGAACTGCATATATGAGAACGCCTCCTCGTCCTCATCAAAGTCTAGCTCCGCCTCGCCAGCGTCGTCATCACCTGCAATTACTTCAGAGTCTAGTTGGTGTTTAAGATCATCCCAGAACGTGGGAGTGAGTGATCAACTCAGTGGTACTATACACCAAAGGTTAACATGTTATTAATCCAATTAAGCAGTAATGATAAGGTAGTACAATCAAACATGTCCTAGGTACTCTTGTTAATTCACGAAGGTTATGAAGGAATGATGCATGCCCTCACCACAAACTCCCTCTGCGATCTTCATCTTATTATCGCGCATGTCAGTCACTTCCTCAGTGCTCTTATACCAATACCGATAGCACATGCAATGTGATGATATGAGCATGCTTACCAAGTTCTTATTAGTCCTTTTCATACAGCAGGATTGGGAAGCTAAGACACCTTCCTTGTAGTAATTCCCAACATTGATCCATTCTAGGGTCGTCAGTCTTAGGGATTCTCATATGATTGTACATTTCTAGGTCGGTGCAAGGCCTGTCAGGGCTGTTGCGCGCAATCTTTACACAACTCCCCCATCACCAAATCAATACAGGCCTAGTTATATCCTTGATACTGCAATAGGACTCGTCGCCCTTATACAGTGTTAGGATATACTTGAGGTCACTACAGAGGGCTCGTCACCAATCAATATAGGCCGACAGTAAGAATATAATGTCCCATACCACCATAATCTGCTCACGAGAATAAAGTGCTCGATGGTCACTACGGGGAGGTTTGTAGCCCCAGCGTAGGTCGACAGCTCGACCACGGTGTCCCATACCACCATGTCCGGTCATGAGTCTTAGGGGATCACGGTATCATGGTTAACGGGAGTTTCACTGGTAAGCTCGCTGCCTTAGATTCAAACAATAGCGACCAAACATGGTGAACAAACATCGGTCAATCAGGTTAGTTGATAAGCTCAACTAGGCAAAGCGCACGTTAAGTTGAATGACATGGAATGCATAAGCACTCCGTGTGGCCTAACCACTGTCGAACATCCTAAGCACGACGTAGATTCGTTAAACTCATCCTACATGGTGAAAACAATCTCAACCACCATATGGACTATGATTACCGATTACCTAGACTGTAGCATAGCCCCACTCACATACAAGCTCAATAATTAGCATGATTCATATTCTACATTCCAATGAACATTCATGGCATATAACTGAAACTTAAATACAGTACATGAAGGAAATCATATACACATGTAACATGGATAATCTAAGTTACATGATTCATGGAGGAAATCATACACTCAAGTGTTGTGATTGAGATTCATATCTCAAAAACCTTAGTAATCACACTTTACTAACTTCTAACTCATTTAGGCATTTATACAAACACTTATATTACACTATTCAACATACATCACGTTTGTCGACTCCATTGCATATTAGGGCAAGTCCTTTGGCCAAGGAGTTGCTGCATTCATGATAAGCATATAACAACGATAATTAATCATGGAAATCAAAATAGTAAATTTCATACGCATACAACTATTCTAACATATACATGAAATACGCTATTTACAATATAAGGCATCCATACACAGAAATTGAAACGGATAGTGCATTTGGCATGTGTAATGGCAATCAAAACATGAATAAATCATTATCTAACATTGAAAGTCTTGAAAACCATAACCTAAACGTATATAGTCCGCACCTTAAATCAGAAAATACGTATTCGATATGATTCAGACGATGTGTCTTCGTCAACGGTGGATACCTACCTATGACATAGAATAGGTTAGCTATAGCGTCATTTAAACTATTCTAGGTTTAAAAACAGGTTAGGGTTAGGTTCACTTATCCAAAAACAGAATCAGAATCACCGGAAGAACGATTCAGATATGCAGATTCGATGAATAGATGGACTAGAAAGAATCCTACAGAGATTCGACAGATTCTCCCACACTTTCTCTCTCTTTTCCCTCTCTTAAGCAACTAGGGTTTAGAAAAATCACATGGGATTTGGAACTAAGGGTTTAAGGCCTTTTTATAAGCCTAAACTCAATGAAAATAAACTTAAGGTCAAGGTATACTTAGGTTATAACCAAATTGGACTCTTTTCGATCCAACGGAGCACTTTTGGAGGTCCTCTTATCAAATGCGGTCTGACTTAAGCTCACTAGCATCGGATCTTTAGTAAGTTAAGTTTTCAGTCTGATCGGGTTTTCAAATCATTCGTGGTGGACCAGCTTCAATTCAACAATTACCAAACTTAAATCAGGGCTACAAGTTCTATGACATGAAAGGGCCACTTATCCTGATCCGAGGGTGAATTTGGGTCAAATTCTAACTGTCAGAACACTTAAAAACAGCGTGCAAGTGAAACTTTCTAGATTACTAAAAAAATATATTTAATTTTTTAAAAATCTTCATTTTCCTACTCTCTTTACTCTGGGCTCAATAAAATGGTTTCAGGACATCGTTTGGGCTTAATTTTCTAGGTGATTATCAAGTCCAACTAGGCGGTCGTAATGGTCTAAGTTCATAGCTATCAGGCTTTCGATGCGCGGTCTAAATCTAATATAAAATTACAAAGCATTCCCGGGTGCAACTGGGTTTAGAGTTGGATCCTAGATTTCGAGGTAAGATAGTGTTAAGGATTCTCTAGGTTCTGGGTCTTACAGATCACATTGAAAGTTATTGGTACTAATTCCATAAGTAATCTAGTTTAGCACTAACCAAAACACATTCAATTTCTAAAGGATTTAGTTTTAAATGATTTCTGGTAAAGGTGGTACTCGGGTCTAAGTATGGATTTTTTTAGGTCGTTACAGTGTGGGTATAATTATTTGAAGAATGGGGTTAACACTGCGTTTGGCATTATTTGGGAGGTAAGGGAGACTGGCCAGTAGCCCAACTCATACAACATATGCAGATGCACGTTTGCCCTACAAGTACGTTATTCTTGTTCTGATTCATACTTTTAGTTTGAATTTTTTCCTTTTTTCTCCATACATGTCAACTAATAAGTAATGCATGATAATTGTTCTTAAGTAGATTTGGGCCTACGAACGGTTCCCTCAACTCACTGGTGACCGTAGGTGGGTCATTAGAAGACTGCCTATAAGGATTCCTCGAATACTAAATTGGCGTCCCAATAAAACAGGCAGATATGCAACCATATCCGTCATCTTCACAGCTGTGCCGGTAAGATCTATTCAATTAGTAGTGTAATTTGAATCATGCAATATGTTTATAATTAATATATTAATTTTGCTGCTGTAGGTGGCGCTAGCTCTAGAGCTTCAACCAACGGTCGAAGAAGCAGAGACCAAGGTGGTCAGGAGTATAACTGACGACGACATTCATACGACGACATTCTGTTCTTTTTTTGTCATGTTTATGATCCAGTGAGGGTCACTGTTATATGCCCTTGCCCATTCAACGAGTCCTCTCAGGAATGAGAATGTTTACTTGAATGAGGAGATGACGCGGCTTAGAGAGGAGGTAGAAGCAATAAAGGTATGTTAAATGAAAATTTGGTCGTTGTTGTGTTCCACCTTGGATCATGGTTAATGTTAATGCTGGATCGTTGTTATCATGTGTGATTGGTCGTGGTTATCATCCACCATAGGTCGTGGTTGACGCACGACCCAAAGTGGACGAGATAGGATATATATACAAAATATGTATGTGATTTGTCTTTGGTTTAATAGTTAACAAGTCATTATGTATGTAATGTCTTCTAAAATATATGATTTTATAACAGGTCAACAGCTCCAATTTTGAGTCTAGGATCAACCAACTCTCTAGTTTTTGAAGCTGGGATGACCCATCTTAAAGATGAGAATGTTGTGCTACAGGAGTAAATGAAGTAGGAGATGAACCTGTTAAAGGATGAAGTTAATAAGACAATTGTACGTGAAATTACATTTGGATCATGGCTTAAATTGGACATTATATTATGAAGTCCATATATAATATGTCATTTGATTACAGCTCAACATCCTTACCCTACAACTGATTGACGAAAGGGGACCACGTCGCGATACAACGGATCCCAATAGAGCTCTAATTGTAAAAGAGCCTCGTCAGAGGCTTAGTGAACTCCACCGAACTCTAACCGATCCTAAAGAGGACGAGTTGAGAGTTGTTAGAGAGTTAGGTATACTCGTTTGGTTGAAAAGTGTCTATGACCTAAATTCATGGGTCGACTCTAAGGTAAGTTTCTACCCTTTCACCTTCATTGTTTCATATCAATGTATGAATATTATAGTTATATCACATATTTTTGTCATTATGTAGGCCATTGACCTATACCTAAGATACCTATCAGCACGTCAGGATGATCGACCATGAGGTAGACAGGACTGCGCATTTGTCTCGTCGCTATTTACGGTAATGTGAATTTGAGAACCATAGTTATCTTTAAAACATCATTAACCATTTCTATTTCTAACAATATTCAATATATCAATAGCAATATATGGAACAACAACTTGACCTACGAACTTATGGCACTGGGAACCATAAGGATCGTGGGACCATGATGTGTGAAAGGTTGTGTGAAGTGCTTATAGAAATAGTTGACTGTAAAGAGAAACCTTTATGGAAGTATGATGTGGTAAGATCTTAGTTTCTTGCACATGTACATGGACTTAAATGATTAGATCCATTTTTAGAAGGGCAATGCTTTAACTGTTGTCATATTTCTTGTGCTTCATAGGTGTACATCTCTCTTAATGCGAGGGGGCAGCACTGGCGATGGCTGTTGTTTATCCGAGGAAGAAAGAGATCACTTTGTACGATAGCTTGAGTACCAAATTGGAAGAGAAAAATGAGCTAGTCGTCGCACAGGTAACAGATGGATTGAGGTGGGAGAAGTCATGGAATGTGAAGCTAATGTTGTGGTGCTAATGTTGTATGGGTAAATATAACATGAAATTTATGATAAATGGTGAAAATATGATTCCTTGTCAGATTGATGAAATGGATCCTATATAAATATGTTCCCTCATTATCTTCCGCTTAAGTCGAGGTTTTCTTCTTACAATCATGATTCATCTAACACAATCATGACCCAATGTGCAAGAGAACCATGATCACATGGAACGATCGTCATTGACATACACATTGGCTTGTGATTTCCAACCACGATCAATGTGGAAGACAACCACGACCCTTTTTCTGTCCCATCCACGACCATTCCCTTGGAATTCAGTGTGACCCTCTGGAAATAGCACCAACTTCTTCTTCTTCACGAAACCACATTAAAGTCGCTACTTCCCTGTAATCCATTGGGCACCGAGCGTGACCCTTCTTTATCCATACAACCATACCAAATCAGCATGACCCTTTGGAATTGGCGCCTTGACTATTAAATGACTAGCCTATAAGAGTGGTACTTTGGTGATACTTCCACAAGCCAAATCATGCATTTCTTTGTCCTCTCATTCAAAATAATAGAGCAGATATTCGGAGAAATAATATAGCCCCGATCGTGTTCTTCCTTTATTCGTCATCAATTCTCTTTCCTCAGGGACATTCACGATCTTCCTGAAGCTCAACAGCCTCCACTAGAAGTTTTGAAGACAACTTTCGAACTCCACCAACTCGACAATTTCAATGGGCACCCAGCCAGCAGAAAAAGGTTAGGACATGGCATACATAGATGTCAAAAATCCCATGTGTGTGTATATATATATATGTATATATATAGGTCATTTGAGAGATTTGCAAAAAGAACAATTGGATTATTGGTCATGTTAATAATGGTCATTGTTGTGTGTTAATAGTTTCATGGTTCATATATGTAATAGATCGTAGTTGTCATCCATGTTCGATCGTTGTTGACAACAACAACCTTAAAAGAAACACGATCCATACGTCATGGAAGCCACGATCCATACGTCATGGCAACTATGATCTCCATGTCAAGGTAACCACAACCCGTTAAAGTGGTTATAAGGTTAGGACATGGCATACGTAGATATTAAAAATCCCATGTATGTATGTATGTATGTATGTATGTATGTATATAGGTCGTTTGAGAGATTTGTAAAAAGAACAACTGGATCATTGTTCGTGTTAATAATAGTCGTTGTTGTGTGTTAATATTTTCGTGGTTTATATATGTAATAGATCATGGTTGTCATCCATGTTCGATCGTTATTGACAACAATGGCCTTAAGAGAAACACGATCTATACGTCATGAAAGCTATGATCTATACGTCATGTCAACTACGATCTCCATGTCATGGCACCATGACCTGTTAAAGTAGTTATAAGGGCCGTGTCTTCTTATTATATTGTAAACTTCAGTGGAAGAAACTTGAAGAGTCTTGCGCATCACTGAGCTTCTCTTCTGGCAGTTACTGTGTTATTTAAGTCGTGGTTGTAATGTTATAAGGGTCGATGTTTTCATATTACATTGTCGTGATTATGATGTTATATGAGTTGTAATTGCCATTTTATACGGATCGTGGTTGTCATGTTGCATGGATCGTTGTTGTGGTGCTCAAGGCTCTGCAAGTTGAATGGGTCATGGTTGTCATCAACAATTGATCATAAAATTAACAACGGGTCGTCAATCTCATGACACATGGATCGTGGTTTCCATGTTGTATGGGTCGTGCTCCTCAGACACTCGTGGTTATCGAATACGATCCAACATGGACAACACGATAAATTGGTACTTGGGTTGTCGAATAGAACAACAATCCATTACAACTGTGAACCACGATAAATTTAACATGACAACACGACTCATATCAACTATGACCCATTCGTCACATATATCACGATCTAATGTGCATGTTAACCATGATCACATGACAGAGTTGTGGATGTCATATACATTGGGTCATGTTATATGGGTCCTCATATTCATGACCCTTTCCTTTGGAATCAGCGTGACCCTTTGGAATCAACGCCACACTCTTTTTTCAGAAAATTGCATTAATGTCGCTACTTCCCCTACTTCAATCCCTTTGGAATCAGTAAGACCCTTCGAAATATTTGACCAGCCTATAAAAGTGGTACTTAGGTTTCAAACTATTCTCACAAGCTAATTCAAACCAGATTCCTATTGCAACACCTTAAGCATTGAAGGCCTGTTTGGATGGTGGGATTAGAAGGGATTAGGTTGGATGGGTTTTAAAAAAGGTAATGATGGTTAACGTCAGAGAATTGTCTTAATACCATGGGTTTTCTAATTCCATCGGCTCCCATGCCATGGTGTTTGGATGGCATGGGAAGGAAAGTTTTTTATAACTCCTATTCTGCATGATGTTTAGATGGCTGCGTTTTAACTCCCATCCCATAGGATGTTTGGATGGGTGGTTTTCTACAACTCCCATACCGTATGTAGAATAAACGAATGTGGTGTGTATATACTTATATATAGATATAATTGCTGGGGCTGTGTGGGGCCTACAGAGATGGGTGTGACAAAGACACTCTATTTATCCTTTTTCAAATATGACAATCGGTCATGACTTTAAAACTCAGGTGGGCCACATAAAATGAAATACCAGGAATAGAAACATCCACCGTTAAAAGCTTTTTGAAGCTGACAATGATGTTTATAGGAAATCTGAACCATTCATAGGGTTATTCCGATCAAATAAACAGTAGGCATAAATATCAGTCTTTCAAAATGAATGGACAGGGTGGATTTATCATTACAAGGGCCAGTAATCCAATAGGAAAGCAGACAATTGCTGGGAGGGTTGTGAAAGAAAGCTATGGTGTAGCCAAGCAGCAACACACTTTCACTGTAAGACTGATTGCACTGAGCCAAAGATATTGTCTTAAACCCATATTCATTATGTTATCATTCTTATTGTTTCTATGATTGAGAAGGGTAGAAATACTGTGGAGCAAAGGAGTCAAGACATTGCCACCATTATTTCCTTTGCTCGTGAAGGGTTGTAACCTCGACAGATTGAAGTCCTTCTGACAGGTAAGAATTGGTCATTTTCAGATGAGCCAGCAGTTTTGGCCTAGGCCTTATTATATGTCCTTGTGATCTGATCTTTTGGCACATTAATGTTGGAATGATGAAGCAGAGAGATTAAAAGTTTTGGTTGAGAAGCATAAAAGAGGAGTAGCAGCAAGGCGAATCAGAGTAATTAAGAAAGTAAGATCTGTAAGCAGAAGTTTGGCGTAAGATTTCTGAGGTGGGATTAGGTGGGATTTTCTTCCATCCCTCCAATCCTTTTCAATCCCATGTGTCTAAAGTCGATCCTCTTCAATGCAGGTGAGATATCCAAGAAATCTCATGAATTCCACCTTGATCCCGTTACCAAACAGTCGGTGCCTGGAAGAGTTGGATTTCGAAACCCACTCCCACTTACGCCCACCTAATCCCACCTCCCAAACATGCCCCGATGGATTTCTCTACTCTTTCAATCAAAATAATGGAGGAGATACTCAAAGAAGCCATCAACTTGCTCTCGCGTTCTTCCTTTATGGGTGATCCCTTCCCTTTCCTCAGGGATGTTGACAATCTTCCTGAGGATCGACGGCCTCCACCTGAAATTCTGAAGACACCTTCTCAACCAAGTTTTCAGCTCGTAGGGTGCCCATTGAAGGGAACTTCTTTTCATATTGTAATGTAATTATGGTCGTGTTTTTCAACAGCTTTAGCTTCTCTTCTGGCAGTGACTGTGTTATATGAATCGTGGTTTGCATTGGCCGTAGTTGTCATGTTATATAGGTCATGTTTGTTACATTATATGGTCATGTTTGTCAGCAGCTTTAGCTTTTCTTCTAGCAGTGATAGAAGTGAGAGTGCAACTTCATGTTCATAAGTCGTGGTTGTAATGGGTTGTGTTTGTCATGTAATATGTGTCATTGTTGTAATGTAATATGGGTCGCGGTTGTTGCATGTTCACCACGACCCATATTATATTGTAATTATGGTCATGGAGGACAACTCTGTACTTCTCTTTGAAGTACTCAATGAAATTTATGATACATGGTGAAAATATGATTCCTTGTCAAATGGATGGAATGAATCCTATATACACATGTTCCCTCATTATCTTCCGCTTAATTCCATATTTTCTTCTTACAATCACGATCCATCTATCACAATCACGACCCAATGTGCAAGAGAACCACGATCACACGGAATGATCGTCATTGCCACACACATTGGGTTGTGATTCCTAACCACTATCAATGTGGAAGACAACCACGACCCTTTTTTCATCCCATCCATGACCATTCCTTTGGAATTCGGTGCGACCCTCCGAAAACAACGTCACATTCTTCTTCTTCACGCAATCACACTAAAGTCGCTACTTCCCCATAATCCATTGGGCACTGAGCGTGACCCCTTTTTATCCATGTGACCGTACTGAATTAGCACGACCCTTCAGAATCGGTGCCTTGACCATTGAATGACCAGCCTATAAGAGTGGTACTTTGGTGATACTTCCACAAGCCAATTCATAAATTTTTCTGCCCTCTCATTCAAAATAATGGAGCAAATATTCGAAGAAACAATAGTCCCTATCACGTTCTTCCTATATTCGTGATCCATTCTCTTTCCTTAGGGACATTCATGATCGTCCTGAAGCTCAACGACCTCTAATGGAAGTTCTGAAGACAACTTCTGAACTCCCCCCACTCCATTTCCTTCTAACTCATCTTTAACAGCTCTTGCATTTCTTCCAAATCATCACATGTATAATAAATACTCCCCATACAGCATGACAATCATGTTACCTGTGACATGAGCATAAGACCATGGTCAGTCTCGTTAATGGGACCCAGGGAGTTCCACTGAAAAACACTTGCGAGTATGTCTTATTTAAACCTGACCTTTTCAATAGAGTTATTGTTCAGGCTAAACAAGTCATCGTCTACAGAGTTTTTCTGCATCGCTGCTTACCGGCTGAAGGGAGATCTTCTTCCTATTGTAAATGTCATCATGGTCGTAGTTGTCATGTTAAATCAGTTGTGGCTTTTGTTTATATAACAAAAATTAGAACAATGGAGTTATGTTCCCTATTATATGTTAAATAGGTCGTGGCTTGCGTGCTACATGTGGCGCTTATTCCGGACGCTTGCTCTGAATCTGAAGGAAAGGGTTGTAGTTTTTAACCACTGAAGATGAGAATGATTTTCGATTAAATCAGTAGTGGTTGTCTTACAATGTTTGTAGTTGTCATGTTAAATCAATCGTGGGTGTCTTACAATAGATCCAGATTTTCAGGTTATATGGGTCGTGGTTCGTAATGTAATATGGGATGTATTTGTCATGTTAGATCGGTCGTGGCTGTCTCACCATTTACAATTTTCTTCAACAGGCACCTAGCGAGGTTTGGTCATGGTTTGCATGGAAGATTGGTCGTGAAGATGACATGGGTTGTGTTTCACATGAATAGTGGGCCGTGACTATCACGACATATAGGTCGTTATTCTCATTTGACAACAATGATCCACTATTCATCATAACCACGACAGAGCGTAAGGGACAATCACGACCTACTATTGATTAAAGTTTCATGGATCGTGGTAACATTTGATATGAGTTGTTGTTGTAATGTTGTATATGTCCTGGTTGTAATGAAATTTGGATCCTGCATGTAAGTATTAAAGGGTTGTGGTTGTCGTGTAATATGGTTCGTAGTTGATATGAGGCATTGATCATAGTTGTCATTTGGTAAGATATTAGTTTCTTGCACTGATTGTGAAGCAATGGTCGTAGTTGATCTGGGTCATGGTTGTCACATTAAATTGGTCATGGTTCATAGTTGTTATGGTTCATGGTTGTTGTCCATGTTGGATTGTCGTAAATAACCATGATATAATGAGACACACGACCTATACAACATGATAACCATGGTCTACCTGTCAAGAGTGCCACGACCCATTGTTAAGCTCACCATATCCTTTATGGGTCATGGTTCAAATGCCCAAGAATTCGTGGATCTAGATTAACATGCACCAAGGTTCATGGATCAATAAGTGTAACACCCTGAAAATCGGGGGTCGTGTATAAACTCAACTCCCGAGTTCCAGACCGTCACTTATGCAACAAAAATGATTATGATTCAATGTTGTATGATTTAAAGCATTCACATGAGTAAAAGTATACCAAAACTGCAATTCATACTTCAGATCCAGTGATAAGGGCAAGCGGAAGACTAAACAATATATATATCACTGTATGGAAAAACAAAGTAAATCTCATATGTCTCTAAAGTATGACTACATCTCTGAGTCTCATATACATATACATGAACAAAAAGTAATGTTCAAAATAGTCCCACTGAAGTCCCATCGACCCAGGTCACCTACGGGAAGCCATCGTGATACTGCATGTACGAGAACTCGTCCTGGTCCTCGTCGATCTCTGGCTCCACCTCCTGGATCTCAGCCTCACCTGCATCTACAACAGGGTCTGGTGGGTGTTGCAAACACCATCCCGTAACGTGGGAGTGAGTGATCAACTCAGTGGAATCATTGAGCAAAGATTAGCATGTTCACAATTCAATCACGCGATAATAGTAAAGCAGTAAATCAGACAATCCTAATACTGTTGTTAATGCAAGATGACATGAAGTGATGTATGCCCTCACCGACGATCTCCCTTATACGGCAACATCTTACGACCGCGGCATGCCACACTCCCTAGAGTGCTCCACATCTTCCAGGCACATGCAATGCTATGGTGATATGATTTCCAAGTTGTTATTAGTCCATTCAAACAGCAGGATTGGGAAACTAAGGTACTTCCCTTGTATCAATCCCAACACAGATACTGTCTAGGGTCGTCACTCCTAGTAATCTCATACGATGTATATTTCGTAGGTCACTGCAAGGGCTGCCAGGGTTGTTGCTCGCACTCGTTGCACCGCTCCTCCATCACCTTATCAATACAGGCCTACCGTACTCTACTACCACGGAAGGGTCATCGCCTCCCGTGGACTCAGAATACGCTCGCGGTCACTACAAAAGACTCGTCGCCTGATCAGTGTAGGCCGACAGCTAAAATATAGTGTCCCATACCACCATAATCTGCTCACGAGTCTAGGTGCTCACTGGTCACTACGGGGAGGTTTGTGGCCCCAGCGTAGGCTGACAGCTCGACCACAGTGTCCCATACCACCATGCCCGGCTCATGAGTCTTCGTGGATCAAGGTACCATGGTTAACAGGGTTTACAATGGTAAGTTCAGTACCCTAGGTTCAAGCAGTTATGACTCATACAAGGTGAATATACATCGGCCAGTCGGGTTACTTGACGGGCTCGACTAGCGCGATCGCATCTCAAGTCGAATGACATGAAGTGCGTAAAACACTTCGCGTGGCCTAACCACTGCCGCCAACTTCAAACACGAATCACGTTCATCGACACGTCGTTCGTGGCTATGACCAGTCAGCCACGAATTCGCTCAGTTACCGACTGCCTGGACTAAGTTAGTCCCAAACAATTATGGAATCACATCAGCAATCTATGTAAGAGTATTGGAATTGAAATACAATCATGTGAGCATGTTAACACATGTTATAACATTCAACTTAAGCAAATCTTCAAACACATACATTCCATGCATGTAATGGAATTATTCATATGGTCAACATGTAGGAAATCATTTAGGTCAGCATATTAACTAAGAATCAATCTCAAACTACCACATAACATCATTTAATTCAATACATACTAATACAAGCATTTATACAAACACCTACACTACACACTTAAGTCTACATATAGTATGTCGACCCAAAGTGCGCAACTAGGCGAATCTCTTCGCCAAACTAATTATGCAAGCATTCCTAACTCCCTAATGCGACAAAAAACCATGTCAATCACGTCAGCAAAATATGAATGTAGACCGTACTTCCTACAAATGACTAAAATGCCCTAAATCTCATATTCTTCGTTAATTTACGAAACAGGAAACGGAGAGCATGTTGTACATGTCAAATGGCGATGCCGTCGATAATCTACTATTAAACGACATTGAAAGCGTTGTAAACCGTCAATCAAAGCGTCTAAAATCCTCACCTAGTCTCTTACGGATGCGGGATTTTGAACGAAGCGTGTACGCTTCGTCTACGGCAGTAGGAGGACCTATTTTACAAGTTACGTTAGCTAACATGCCGTGAATCTAAGTAAACCCTAAATTAGCAAGTTCTAGGGTTATTTTATACCTGAAAAAGTGGAGAAATCACCAGCCAGGTGATTGGGAAGAGTTGATGAAGCAGTAGCAATCGGCGGCTCGGAAACGGGAAAAATCCCTTCCACTCTCTCTCTCAAACTCTCTCTCCTTCTCTCTAGGGTTTGTAATTTTCGTATGGGAGAGAGAAATGAGGGTTTCAACCCCTTGTATAAGCTTAAAAATGCCGAAAACAGGCTCCGGAACGAAGTTTACTTGGTGCCTATCCATTTTGGGGCTGTTTCGGTCCAAAAGTTACTTTCTGGTGGTCCCCTGGTCGATTGCGATCGGACTTAAGCTCATGCGTACCAGATGTAGCACGTATTAAGTTTTCAGTCTGGAAGGGTTCGCAGATCGCACGTGGCGGACCAGTTTCAGTTCAGCGGTCACCGCACGTAGATCAGGGCTGAAAGTCTCATGATAATAAATAGAAATTTTTCTGATCCGAGGGTGTAATCTGGATGAATTCTGACGGTCAGAATGCTTAATACTAACGCGTCAAGTCATGTGCCAGATTTGAATTTGAAATTCCAATTCTGTCCCTATTCGCGGTCTCTTCCGTCCGAGTTCAACGAAATAGTCTGTGATTATCGGTTTGACTTGATTTTCGAGATGATTGTCAAGTCCAGCTAGGCGGTTCTAACGGTCTAAGATAGGAGGCATCGGACCTTCGACGCGCGGTCTAAATCCAATACAAGAATTCAAAGTGGTCCAGAGAACAAACCTACTTAGAGTTTGATCCGAGGTTATAGAGTATTGTAGAGTTGTTTGTTCTACTTGATTTGGGTCTTGTAGAACGTATTTAAAGTGATCAGGGACTATTTCCCAGCTAGTCTAGCGTTGCGCTAGCTAACTTACGCTTAATTTTCATGGAAATTAATTCTACGCGATTTCGGGTCGAGTTGGTACTCGAGCCCAGGTACGGATTTTTCACGGGCGTTACAATAAGTATATATATCACAGTGTCATGATCGGTTACGTTCACCATTTCCTCTATGGGTCATGGTTCAAAAGCATAACAATTTGTGGTTATTCTCCACACTGGAACGTGGTTAACATGCACCAAGGTTCATGAATCAATAAGTGTGTGTGTGTGTGTGTGTGTGTGTGTGTGTGTATATATGTATATATATATATATATATATATATATATATTACAGTTCAAATTACATTATCGTAGGCAATAAAAAAATAAACCAACATATTAAGCCTCGGCCTCGCCAATAGGGACGAAAGTGTTGGGACGTCGATTGTAACCTATTTGTTTGCATCTAGAGCATTTGGGTGTTGTCCTATCTTCTCCGTGTGATGTAATGCGGACCTTTTTCAGTCTTCTTGCGAATCTTCTCATTTCTGGAGGCTTCATATTCTCGCATAAAACCTTCACTTCCTCCGGAGTGTTCCATTATGTTATGTCAAGCACTGGGTAAACTGACTCTTGGTATGTTTAATGATATATTTCATTGAAGTAGAACGGAGAGCAGTATTTGTACATATCAAGATGATACTTATCACAGGACGCTATCACATGAACATAAGGTAGCAACATTTTTTTAAACTCACCGCACGTACACTTCATTTCTCTTAGATTCACTACATCGGGCATTCCCTGTATGGTCACTTAAAACTCATCCACTGAAATCGCAATGCATTGTGTCTTTCGCATCTCCGAGTGTTAAAGTTTGGACAGTTTTTTTGATGCTCAAGGAGTCAAAATTCCATTACAAGCTAAGGCCTCATCTCGACGGTGGAGGAAGAAGTTTTGGATTTTACTTCTTACTGATTCGAGAAGTTTAGTGACAGGGTAATCTCGTGCATCTACGAACAATGCATTCATGCTTTTGATGATGTTGGTAGTTATGATATTATATCGCATGCCAAGAAAGAAAGCGGACGCCCATCTTTCTTTTTCTATTCTGTTAAAGAACTGATACGCCGTGGGATTCAACATTTGAATGCATCGCATCATCTCCCAAAATGTGGATGTCTGGTATGTCTTAACAGCACCCCAAAAGTATTCCCTTATAGAATCATCTAAACACGCCTTCTTCATGTTTCTAAGTATATGATGAGCACAATATCCATGATCGCATGTGGGAACATGTTTGGGACTTCACTGACCAACCCTTTGTGATGATCGGATGCTATCACTATGTAACACCCCGAATTTTTCCCAACCTGGGATTAGACGTCCTTAGGCAATGGGTCAACCAAAACACATTGGTAACTGCTCAGAATCTAATTCCATAGCCAAAGAAATCACTTAGGATTAATTCCTTTAGAAATTAAGTGTAAGTTAGCTAGCGCTACGCTAGAGTAGCTGTGAAATTGTCCCTGATCACTTTAAATACGTTCTACAAGACCCAAAACTTGTAGAACCAATGATGCTATGATATCCTAAAACCTTGGATCAAACTCTAAACCCGTTTGCTCTCAAGAACTCTTTGAAACTTTGCATTGGATCTAGACCGCACGTCGAAAGTTCGACACCTATAATCTTAGACCGTTATGACCGCTTAGCTGGACTTGACAACCGTTTCGAAAATCAAGGCCAACCGACGTTCAGAGGCTATTTCATTGAGCCTGGAGTGAAGAGAGTGAGAATAAGGTTAGATTTGGAAGTTTAATTCAAATCTGGCATGTGGCTTGGCGCGTTATTATTAAGCATTTTGACCGTCAGAATTCAGCCAAATTACACCCTCGGATTAGGAAAAATTTTTCTTTCATATCATGAGACTTGTAGACCTGATCTAGGTGCGGTGACCGCTGAACTGAAATTGGACCGCCACGTGCGATCTGCGAACTCTGTCGGACTGAAAACTTGATGTGTGCTAGATCCAGTATCCATGAGCTTAAGTCCAACCGCATTTGGCCAGGGGACCTCCAGAAATGCTCTTCTAGACCAGAACAGCCCCGAATTGGTTAGACCTCAAGTAAATATTGTTCCCAAGCCTAATTTGGGAAGAAATTAGGTTATATAAGGGGTTTAAACCCTCACTTCTCTCACCCATCCGAATTTGCTAGAAACCCTAGCAGAGTGAGAGAAAAAGGGAGAGATTGTGAGAGAGTATGAGAGGTATCTTCCTGCCACCTGCACCAGCTGCTACACGTGCTTAAGCAACGTATCCCAATCACTTTTCCGGTGATTTCACCACATTTCTAGGTAAGAAGAACCCTAACCACTTGCTGATTTGGGGATTTCTTCGATTCAAATAGCAAAGTATCTGATGTACGTGTGTATTAGGTCACCTGATCGCCGTAGACGAAGCGTATATGCTCCGTTCGAAACGATACACCTCTAAAGTGAAAGGTGAGGATTTTAGATGCTTTGATTGGATGATTTCAACACTTTTAATGTCGTTTAATAGTAGCTTATCGACAGAAATGCCGTTTGACATGTATAACATGCTGTCCGTTTCCTGTTTCGTAAGCAGACGAAAAATATGAGATTTAGGGCATTTTAGTCATTTGTATGAAATATTGTTTGCATCCATATTTTGCTGATATGATTGACATGGCTTTTTGTCATCTTAGGATATTAGGAATGCGTGCATAATCAGTTTGGCGAAGAGATTCGCCCAAATGCACACTTTGAGTCGACATACACTATGTAGACTTAAGTGTGTAGACTAAGTGTTTTTATAAATGTTTGTATTAGTATGTATTGAGTATGTGGTGTTGTGAAATAGTTTTGAGATTAAATTCTCAAGTAATATGCTGATGTAAATGATTTTTATCATGTTGGCTAAGTTATGGATTTCATTGTATGTATGAAATGCATGTGTTGAATGAATTACTTAAGTGGTATGTTATAACATGCGATAACATGCTTATATTGTTGTATTTCATTTCCATTACTCTTATGTGATTGATGATGTGGATTCACAAATGTTTGGGGCTATACTCTAGTCCAGGCATTCGGTAATAGTTGAGAATTTATGGTTGGTTTTTATTTACCACGAAGGACGCGTCGATGAACGCGAGTCGTGTCTTGGGTTGGCGGCAGTGGTTAGGCCACACGAAGTGTTTCATGCACTTCATGTCGCTCAGCTTGAGATGCGCTCGTACTAGTCGAGCCCGTCAACTAACCCGATTGGCCATTATATGTTCACCATATATGTGTCATAACTGCTTGAACCTAGGGTACTGAACTTACCATTGGAAACCCTGTCAACCATGGTACCTTGATCCATAAAGACTTATGAGCCAGACATGGTGGTATGGGACACCGTGGTCAAGCTGTCGGCCTATGCTGGGGCCACAAACCTCCCCATAGTGACCAGTGAGCACCCTACTCTGAGCAGATTATGGTGGTATGGGACACTATATTCTTGTTGTCGGCCTACACTGATCAGGTGACGAGCCCTTTGTAGTGACCTTGAGTTTATCCTGACACCGCATGGGGACGATGAGTCCTGATGTAGTCTTAAGGATAATTAGGCCTGTATTGATAAGGTGATGGGGGAGTGGTGCAACGAGTGCGAGCAACAGCCCTGACAGCCCTTGCAGCGACCTACAAATATAACATCGTATGAGATTGCTAGGAGTAATGACCCTAGACAGGATCTGTGTTGGGATTGATATAAGCAAGGTACCTTAGTTTTCCAATCCTGCTGTATGAAAAGGACTAATAATAACTCGGTAATCATAGCACCATCACATTGCATGTGCCCGGAAGATGTGGAGCACAGTAGGAAGAAAGCATGCCGCGAACGTAAGATGGTGCCGTATGAGGGAGATCATCAGTGAGGGCATCCATCATGTCATGTCATATTGCATTAACAACAGTATTTAGGAATGTTTGATTAATTTCTTTACTATTATCGCATGATTGATTTGATAACATGTTAATCTCTGCTCTATTATTCCACTGAGTTTATCACTCACTCCCACGTTATGGGATGGTATTTTCGGACACCCACCAGACCCTATTGTGATTGCAGATGATGGCGCGGCCTGCGAGGCGAAGCCGGACTTGATAATGATGAGGAGGATCCCTCCTTTATGCATGTTCTGATCGACGGGATTACAGGGAGGTTCTTTAGATGTCATGACACTTGTCATTTTATATTTTCAGAGCACTCATGTATATTCTTTCTTTCTATTTTGAGGTATACATGTATATGTTTAACCTGGTAACATGTTCACACTCTGGAGACTTACAATCAATTATATATTATATGTATGTATCACAGTCTTCCGCTTGTTAATTTAACTGTCTCTGGAGTATGATATGCTGTTCTGGCTTAATCTCACTCATGTTTAATACATTAACACAGACAACATTCAATCATACACATTTATGTTGCATAAGTGATGTTCTGGAACTCGGGAGTGGAGTTTCTACTCGACCCCCGATTTTCGGGATGTTACACACCAGTCCTGAAAGATTCTCGATTGAATTGGATAAAATCCCAAGGAACCACCTCTAGCTACTATTGTTCTTAGATTCTCTGATCCCATATGCCACAAGAATGATGTGATTGTTTCTATCCAATGTAGTAGCCATGAAGAGAACGCCCTTATACCTTCCTATCAAATGTGCAGCATTAACACACAACACCCTCCGAACATGTAAATTTAGGCTTTTGATGCACTGTCCAATCACAATAAAGCATCGTTCAAAACTATTTATCCCCTCGTTCACCTGTAACTCCATCACAGTCTTTAAATTGGCCTTTTCCAACTCTTGAAGATAGGTCGGGAGCTCATTATAGGAACCTTCGTATGATCCCAAGACTTGTTTGGTTGCAATCTCTTTACCCTTCCATGCTTTCTTGTAACTTATCTCAACACCATTCACTACTTATCAAACTGCTGGCTTGGCGATGATCTCTTGCCTTCCTATTCGAGGTAACTATATCAGTACGGTCATTCGCGATCATTGTCTCAGAGTGGTGTATCACCTCAAATAACATGATACATGTATGCTTTGAGTTGTAAGTCTTGATCTTGAACATCCCTGTGCCGTTAAGCTTTGAAGCATACATACTCCAACTATAATTTTCTACCATGTAGCCAATCATAACACCCCGGATTTTTTTCAACCTGGAGTTAGACGTCCTTAGGTAATTGGTCAATCATAACACCTTGGTACCTACTTAAACCTTAATTCTAAAGCCAAAGAAATCATTTAGAACCAAATTCTTTAGAAATTTATCGTGTATTAACTAGCGCTACACTAGATTTCCTACAAATTTAGCACCAACCACTTTAAATATGATCTGTAAGACCCAAAACCTATAGACTTGTTACTGCTATGTTACCCTGAAATCTAGGATCCAACTCTAAACCCAGTTATTCCCAAGAATGCTTTGTAATTTTGTATTGGATCTAGACTGCACGTTGAAAGTCCGATAACGATGAACTTAGACCATTATGACCGCTTAGTTGGATAGTTACCACTGAGTTGATCACTCACTCCCAGGTTACAGGACGGTGTTAGCAACACCAACCAGTCCCTGTTTTAGTTTCAGATGGTGGAGATGCTTGTGAAGTAGAGTCGGTCTTTTATGACGATGAGGAGGATTTCTCCTGTATGCAGATCTCAGGTGGGTTCATGTGAATAATGCTCTGATTGACGAGGATTCAGGGTTATGTTGGTATTGATTTATCACTTTTTATATAGGTATTTTGAGACATGACTTGCAATTAAGACTTGGCAGAGCATACATATCTTCGGGCCTTATGTTGATTTATATATATATTTCCGTCTTTCGCTCGTGTTTTCAGACTATCCCCGAACTATGTTTGCTGTTTGGGTTTAATCTACCTCATATTTTATGCCCTAATGATCATAACATTCATCCATCATAAAAAATGCTGCATAAGTGATGTTCTGGAACTCGGGAGCTAAGCTTCTGCTCGATCCCCGATTTTTAGGGCATTACAAGATGGTATCAGAGCATGATCTGGATTAAACTGGACCTGGGTTATGGTCACACACCGCACGCTAATGCCAATTTAATGTAGAAGAAGGGTATGAGAAAAATCTAGAAATATGTTTAGGACCCCTAGTTTTGTTTGTTGGCGAAAGTTTACTGAAGACGATCGCCGAGATCGAGTTCGTGCACACTCCTGATCACACACGATAATCCCAAATCAGGTCTAGACCGTCAATTGAAGGGTATAGACTGCATTTCATCCCATTCCAGCCATTAGAAATCGATAAAAATGAATTTAGGACAGATTAGTTCTGAAATGACCCGAAACGGCTCAAATTGGAAGAGGGGGCCAAACGATCAAGTTTCAGGGGGTTCCAGGGTGGGACCCTAACTTTTTTTAACCCAGGGGATGGTGAGGACCTCACCCAAATGGCAAGCCCTCACCGATTTATCCAGTGGTTGGAAAGGCCCTCGTCGATTCGGCGAGGCTTCGCTGGTTAGCGGGCTGGGCCGCTTGGGCCGACCGAGTTTGGGGCTTAGTGGGACCCTACAGTACAGGGTTCGACCCCTCTTTCATCCCAAATCCATCACTCCCTTCACAAAGTGACCCCCAAAGCTCTCCCTTTCCTTCAAAGTCTCTATTTTCTCTCTCAATCTCCCTTCTAATCACTCCTTCCTTCATTTTTCATTATTTTCTTCATCCCTCCACCATTCTCAGCCATACCCAGCATTTACTCCTTCCATTTTCTACGATTGAGCTCCCAATGCTCTCATTTAAGCTCCAAAATGTGCCAACCCCCAACCCCTCCTATCTTGATCTTTCCTATCTTCTATTTTTCCTTTCTTTGACCCATTTCACTCCTCCTTCAGACTCAGATCCGTGGCAACCCATTAGATTAGCCCTTTCTTCCATTTTTTTTTAATTTTTCATGGCTCTTTTTGAGTTAGTTATAGCCATCTTCTCGATCTCTCTGCTCCTACCGACGGGTGATACCTAACACAGAAGCTTAGTCCATAAACAGTGACCATCTAGTGCTAGGACCTAGAGATAGTACTCCTAGATTTTGAAAGATCTGACAATATAGGAAATCCAATTCCAATTAGACAATCTTGACCCTAAGTGATAGGACCATTCCCTGTAGTAGAAATGATATGAAACCATCTAGTGTATAAGCTTAGACTTTGGATTACAGCCGGTGAGTTACCGACTAGACTACTAGTTCTATTAAGTAGTGTAAAGACTGGCTATACATTAAGGAATAGAAGGTTCGATTTGGTTTAGTGAGATCTCGTTCCTTTGTTGGATTTTCTTGATACGTATAGGCATCCTTCATAACTCTTAGGAAAGCTGTTTCGATTTAGAGACTATTCATGCATAGAAGAATTTGTATATTCCTCGGATTGAACTTAGGTCAAACCAGCACTCCCCTTAAAATTGCCCTCCTAAGGACTTAGTATAATCGAGAACACGGAGTAGAGAAACTATCTATAAGTGCAGTATTCACGGTTTGAATCGAATTCTCAATCCTAGTAGTTACCAATGAACTCAATGCTCTGATCAAGCAGAAGATCGGGATCAACTAGGATTAAGAATTGATACAACAAATTTTCTATCCTAGCTAGGCAGAAAGCCTATGTATCCGGCTCAGACCTACTACACAACTTTCCTTCCGTGTTGACCTGACCACCTACAACCAAAATTGATTACTTTGCCTTTGGGAAATGTTAACGACATCTAGCCAATAGAGATTAGACATCTTGCCGCAAGCTCACACCTGCCCCTGAACTCAACCACAATAGAGATTAGGCTCATTTCTACAACCATAGGTACCAATGCCATAGAACACATCATTAGCAAAGGAAGACCAATGTATTGAGAGGTTGTTTCCCACTTCATGTCACGAATAAGTCCTAAATCACATCTCGTTCTGACATACATATTAGGATAAATTTTAGAGCCTTGAGAGTAGACATAAATTTTTAAGGGGGGTAGAATTTTATGAGCCCAATCTAGTTAGGTCAACTAATAAAACCGTTGAATTAAAGTAGCACAGTGAAAGCGTAGTTGGCCCCTTCCCCACTGGCCCAGGATCGAAGAAATTGATTTAAGGTTATACGTAAGGTTAGGTCATTAAATAGATTTGAACCTTCCTTAGAATGTCAATAGTGAAGTCTTTCTAGGGACTCATTACCCTTAGCTAATTTCGAGGACGAAATTATTTTTTAAGGGGGGTAGATTGTAACACTCCAGATTTTTTCTAACCTAGAGTTGGACGTCCTTAGGCAATGGGTCAATCATAACACCTTGGTACCTACTCAAACCTCAATTCCAAAGCCAAAGAAATCATTTAGAACCAAATTCTTTAGAAATTTATCGTGTATTAACTAGCGCTACACTAGATTTCGTGCAAAATTAGCACCAACCACCTTAAATATGATCTGTAAGACCCAAAACCTATAGACTTGTGTAACGCCCTGAAAAAATCCATACTTGGACTTGAGTACCGACTCGACCAGAAATCGCATAGGATTAATTCCTTTAGAAAATAAGTGTAAGTTAGCTAGCGCAATGCTAGAGTAGCTAGGAAATAGTCCCTGATCACTTTAAATACGTTCTACAAGACCCAAAACGAGTAGAACCAATGATGCTATAATACTCTAAAGCCTCGGATCAAACTCTAAGCCGGTTTGTTCTCTGGACCTCTTTGAAACTTTGTATTGGATCTAGATTGCGCGTCGAAAGTCCGATACCTACAATCTTAGACCGTTAAAACTGCCTAGCTAGACTTGACAATCATTTCAAAAATCAAGTCGAACCGACATTCGCAGGCTATTTCATTGAGCCTGGACTGAAGAGAGTGAGAATAGGGTTAGATTTGGAATTTGAAATTCAAATCTGGCACACGACTTGATGCGTCAGTATTAAGCGTTCTGACTGTCAGAATTCAGCCAAATTACACCCTCGGATCAGGAAAAATTTCTATTTCATATCATGAGAATTGTAGACCTGATCTACGTGCGGTGACCGCTGAACTGAAACTGGACCGCCACAGGCAATCTACGAACACTACTGGACTGAAAACGGGATGTGAGAGACATCCGACATGTATGAACTTAAGTCCGATTGCGTTCAGCCAGGGGACCTCCAGAAATGTCCTTTTGGACCGAAACAGCCCCGATTTGGTTAGGCATCAAGTAAACTTTATTCCCAAGCCTGTTTTGGGCATGTTTGGGCTTATAAAAGGGCTTGAAACCCTCTCATATCTCTCCCATCCGAATTTGGAAAAAGCCCTAGGTTGAGAGAGAGAAAAGGTGAGAGATTATGAGAGAGAGAGGAAGGGAATTTCTTGCTGCTCGTGCCACCTATTGAGGACCAGGACGAGATCTCATACATGCAGTATCACGACGGCTTTGCTTAGGTGGCCTGGGTTGACGGGACTTCTCAGTGGGACTACTTTTGACATTTTGATTTCTGTTATTTACATGTTTATGAGACTCAGAGATGTATTCATACTTTAGAGACAGTTGAGATCTACTTTATTTTTCCATACAGTGATATATATATTCTTTAGTCTTCCGCTTGCTTTTATCACTGGATCTGGAGTATGAATTGCAGTTTTGTTATACTTTTACTCATGTGAATGCTTTAACTCAGACGACATTGAATCATAATTATTTTTGTTGCATAAGTGACTGTCTGGAACTCGGGAGTTGAGTTTATACACAACCCCCAAATTTTAGGGTGTTACAAGTTGGTATCAGAGCATGAATGAGATTATACCGGGCCTGGGTTATGGTCACACGACGTACGTTGTCGCTTCCTTTGACTTAGGTGGGTGTGAGAAAGGTCTGGAAACACTTATAGGATCGCAGATTCGCCAATAGGCGAAGTCTATTCGTATCGATCGCGCGTTCGAGTCCGTAACGCATCTAGGGTCGCATGAAGTGACCTAAGTAGCTCATAGGTTGTAGGTAGGCGGGTTGAGACGTTCTTTAAATGATTCTAAACCTGTAAATGTAAATCCTTAGGCTATGGGACAACTACTACCCTTGCATTCAATCGCTAGGGCTTAAAAACCCCGTTTCACCTAAATTCTTCAAAATTCTTCCTCTTACCACTCCATTCTTCAATTCTTTCTTATTCTTTTCATGTTAGGCATTGATCCTAATGTGAAAATGATATAAAATCAGACTTCGATAAAATTTTACAGTGAATAGTAAAATTTTATGAAAACTGGCCATTAGGCCATTCTAAGTTTGCGATCTTTAGCAACTAATGGGCTAGATGGATGTATTAGCTCCTTCTACCCCAAAATCATATGCTGCATAATAGGAAATTGTATTCAGGTTTACAGATTGACCCTAAAAATCCCTGAATGCATTTTGGGCCTCCCTTGGGCAATCTAAAATGAACTAAGGTGGGGCCCACATATTTTTGGAGTCCCTGGGCCAGGGGAGACCCGAACCATGTGGTCCCATCGAGCATTGTGCGAGATGGTGGGCGATGCATCACCGTCCGTTGGGGCCCACTTGAGGTGAAATTCGGTGCGCGGGGATATTTTGGGTAGTACACCCCCCCCCCCCCCCCCCCCCCCCCATGTATGGTTCGTCCATAGAAAACCCCTAAATGGGGTACTTCCTTCACAACAGCCCCCTCCCCTAGCTCCATTTCACGTTTTCTGCTGCCCTCTCTCAAAACCGTGATCCCAAATCCTTCCCAAACCCATTCTTTGCTGAAAATGACCCCACTCCATCACTTCATTACAGTTTGTAACTCTCCCTCTTGCAAATCCCATCCGTTGGAGCTCCTACAACCCCCAAAATGAGCTGAAATCGTGAGGAGCTCCATTCCCCTTTTTCATTCTCTTTTCTTTTTAAAAATCCATCCTAGGGGAGCTTGAATCATCCCTCTACAACACCTAGATCTCCCTTTTTCAGTTTGGGTAGCCATTTCTCTACATTTCTCCCATTTTCGATGGCCATTGTTGAAGCCATTTTGGGTCTTTTATCTCTCTCCACCATCCTCTCCTTGATGGGAAAGAGAAAGACCCCAGCGGATGAGGCTGGGCCTAGTTACCCTGCTCAATCAAGAAGACCGAGGGGTGGCGCCGCTAGCTCAAATACCCCCGCAAGTCCAAGCACAGCCCGAGAGTTCCATATAAAGCGGGATTTGGATCCCCATACTCAACTTGGGCTAGTGATAGTAGCAGAGATGCCTCACGGTGAATACACTGACTGTAAGGTGTTGTTTGAGGCGGACGTGGAAGGATGACTCTTCGGTGAATTCTTGTTATTCGAGCGCATTGAAGCTGCACATTGGGATCCGCTCTTTGAAGCGCGTTCTTGTGCTAATTTGAGCACCGCTCGTGCCTTCTACGCTCGTATCCAGAATCCTACACTGCATGTAACACCTCGGATTTTGGTCAATCTGGGATTTGACGTCCTTAGGCAATGGGTCAACTACAACACCTGGGAAATCGTTCAGGACCCAATTCCATAGCCAAAGAAACCACTTAGGATTAATTCCTTCAGAAACTAAGCATAAGTTAGCTAGCGCAACGCTAGAGTAGCTGAAAAACAGTCCCTGATCACTTTAAATACATTCTAAAAGAACCAAATCGAGTAGAACCAATGACTCTATAATACTCTATAACCTTGGATCAAACTCTAAGCCGGCTTGTTCTCTGGACCTCTTTGAAACTTTGTATTGGATCTAGACCGCGCGTCGAAAGTCCGATACCTAAAATCTTAGACCGTTAGAACCACCTATCTGGACTTGACAATCATTTCAAAAATCAAGTCCAACCGATAATCACAGGCTATTTCATTGAGTCTGGACTGAAGAGAGTAAGAATAGGGACAGATTTGGAATGTAAAATTTAAATCTGGCACACGACTTGACGTGTCAGTATTAAGCATTCTAACCATCAGAATTTGGCCAAATTATACCCTCGGATCAGGAAAAATTTCTATTTCATATCATGAGACTTGCAGCCCTGATCTACGTGCGGTGACCGCTGAACTGAAACTGGACTGCCACGTGCGATCTATGAACCCTACCGGACTGAAAACTTGATGTATGCTAGATCCAGTATGCATGAGCTTAAGTCCGATCGTGTTCGGCTAGGGGACCACCAGAAATGATCTTTTGGGCCGAAACAGCCCCGCTTTGGATAAACATCAAGTAATTGTTGTTCCCGAGCCTATTTCGGGCAAGTTTGTGCTAATAAAAGGGGTTGAAACCCTCACTCCTCTCTCCCATCCGAATTTGAGAAAAACCCTAGATTGGGAGAGAGAAAAGGTGAGAGTTTGTGAGAGAGAGTAGGAGAGAATTTACCTGCCGTTGCACCACCTGTTGCAAGTGCCTAAGCAACACACTTCAATCACCTGGCTGGTGATTCCTCTACATTTTTAGGTAAGAAATAACCCTAATAAGTTGCTGATTTGGGATTCTTTCCGTTCCATAGCATGTAAACTAATAGAACTCGTAAATTAGGTTCTCTATTCGCTGTAGATGAAGCGTATACGCTCTGTTCGAATTCACACGTTTATAAGAGATAAGGTGAGGATTTTAGACGCTTTGATTGACTGTTTACAACGCTTTCAATGTCGTTTAATAGTAGATTATCGATGGAAATGCCGTTTGATATGTACAACATGCTGTTCGTTTCCTATTTCGTAAACCGATGAAGAATATGAGATTTAGGGCATTTTAGTCATTTGTAGGAAGTACTGTTTTCATTCATAATTTTCTGACGTGATTGACATGGCTTCTTGTCGCATTAAAATACTAGGAATGCATGCATAATTAGTTTGGCAAAGAGATTCGCCAAAATGCGCACTTTGAGTCGACATACTATATGTAGACTTAAGTGTGTAGTTTAAGTGTTTGTATAAATGCTTGTATTAGTATGTATTGAATTAAATGGTATTATGAATTAGTTTGAGATTGATTTCTCAATTAATATGCTGGTGTAAATGGTTTCCTACATGTTAGCCATATGCATGATTTCATTATATGAATGAAATGCATGTGCTTGATGATTCGCTTAAGTTGTATGTTATAACATGTGCTTGATGATTTCATTATGATTTAGTTTGAGATTGAATTCTCAATTAATATGCTGATGGAAATGATTTCTTATATGTTGGCGATATGCATACTTTCATTATATGTATGAAAGGCATGTGACAGATGATTTACTTAAGTTGTACGATATAACATGTGTTAACATGCTCACATGGTTGTGTTTCATTTCCAATACTCTCACATGATTGCTGATGTGGATTCATATGTGTTTAGGACTATACTTAGTCCAGGCAGTCAGTAACCGAGCGAATTCGTGGTTGGCTTATCTTTGCCACGAAGGACGCGTCGATGAACGCGAGCCATGTTTTGGAGTTGGCGGCAGTGGTTAGGCCACGCGAAGTGTTTTACGCACTTCATGTCGTTTGACTTGAGATGCGATCGTGCTAGTCGAGCCCGTCAAGTAACCCGACTAGCCGTTGTATGTTCACCCTGCATGAGTCATAACTGCTTGAACCTAGGGTACTGAACTTACCATTATAAACCTTGTTAACCATGGTACCTTGATCCACGAAGACTCATGAGCCGGGCATGGTGGTATGGGACACCGTGGTCGAGCTGTCGGCCTATGCTGGGGCCACAAACCTCCCCGTAGTGACCAGTAAGCACCTAGTCTCGTGAGCAGATTATGGTTGTATGGGACACTATATTCTTGCTGTCGGCCTACACTGATCAGGCGATGAGTCCTTTGTAGTGACCGCGAGCGTCTTCTGAGTCTACGGGGGGTGACGACCCTTTCGTAGCAGTAGAGTACAGTAGGCCTCTATTGATAAGGTGATGAGAGAGCGGAGCAACGAGTGCGTGCAACAGCCCTGACAACCCTTGCAGTGACCTACAAAATATATATCGTATGAGATTACTAGGAGTGACGACCCTAGATCGGATCTGTGTTGGGATTAATATAAGGGAAGTACCTTAGTTTCCCAATCCTGCTGTTTGAATGGACTAATAACAACTTGGCAATCATATCAGCATTACATTGCATGTGCCTGGAAGATGTGGAGCACTGAGTGGGATGCACGCATGCCGCGGACGAAGATGGTGCCGTATGAGGGAGAACGTCGGTGAGGGTATCCATCATGTCATGTCATAATTGCAATAACAACAGTATTAGGAATGTTTGAATTACTACTTTACTATTATCGCATGATTGATTTCATAACATGCTAATCTCTGCTCTCTTATCCCACTGAGTTGATCACTCACTCCCACGTTACGGGATGGTGTTTCCGGACACCCACCAGTCCTTATTGTGATTGCAGATGATGGCGCGGCCTGTGAGGCAGAGCTGGACTTGATGATGATGAGGAGGAGGATCTCTCCTTTATGCGTGTTCTGATTGACGGGATTACAGGGAGGTTGATTAGATACCTTGACACTTGTCATTTTACATTTTTAGAACACTCATGTATATCCTTTTGGTTTAATTTTGGAGTATACATGTATGTATATAACCTGGTAACATATTCACACTCTGGAGACATACAACAGTTTATATATGTTATACATACAATCACAGTCTTCCGCTTGTAAATTTAACCGTCTCTAGAGCGTGATATGCTGTTTTAGCTTAATCTCACTCATGTTTAATACATTATCACAGACAACATTCAATCATACATATCTATGTTGTATAAATAACATTTTGGAACTCAGGAGTTGGGTTTTTGCTCGACCCTCCAATTTTTGGGATGTTACACTGGAGCCATTGCAGTTCAAGATTCCTTTTGGTAGAGACCGGATAGCTACGATCGATGTTCGGTTGATAGCGCGACTTCTGAACGTGTCCCTTAGTGATGTTCATCCCAATGCGAAGAATTTGAGGAGTAGGCATGAGCGAGATCACCGTACTAGGTTCCTATGCGGTAAACTGGTTCCATGGAAGCCTAATAATAGCCTCAAGGTGTCCCATATGTCTGATGATTTGTGCCTGCTGCACCACATTTGCACATTCAACGTGTATCCCAGGTCAAAAAATCGCATTGAATGTACGCGCCTTATGGTTAATTTCTTGTATCAGGTGGCCCAGGGAGAGAATGTGTGTATGGCCACTTTCATCTTGTGACAGATTATCCTCATAGCGAAATTAAGAAGAACGTCTGAGTCGCTTCCTTTTGGCCGACTGATATGCAAGATCGCGCTTGAGTTTGCTTACAGACTTGGGCCGAAATTGCCAGTCTCGATTCACAGCATTGATGAGTCTACCATGATCAAGATGAAGATCGGGTCTCAGTACCGTGAGACTCAGCTTGAGGAGGATAACGAGGATGATTTTGATGATAAAGAGGATCCAAGTGAGGGAGAACCTGGAGCAGAAGTTGAGGAAGAAGTCTAGGAAGAGGTAGAAGAGGATGCTCAGGATATAGATGAGAGCCCTCCTTCTGCTCAGGCTACCGGTGATGATCGCATTGCCTAAATTGAGGAGAGAAAGGTCACCTTACAAAGGGAAGTTCAGGAACTTTAGACTGAGGTCGAGGATACTAAGGCCGTTATGAAGAGAAAATTCGGCAAGGTGACTCGCACCTTGAAGGCGATCCTGTGCTGCTTGCAGGATAAGGGTGCTCCTCCTCCGTCACCCGACTCAGACTAGCGATGATTTTAGATGTTTTTGTTAGTAGTTAGTTGTTTCCTGCTTTATGTTGTGTAAGCCTGTTAAGGCTAGTAGTTTTCTTATGTTGCTGTTGAAACTTTAACTGTCTTAGTTCCCATGTACTTCTCGTTATGATGCTTGTAAGGAGATATCCCTTATATTATGACAATTTTGATTAAATGAAATGCATGGAATGCCTTTAACTCTTTATGTGAATGATTGCGGTGTGTTGTGCTATTGAGACTGACAAGGTTGCGCCCTATTTTGAATATAGGGAATGCTGCCGAAGGCTACATGGAGCATAGCTCGGCTTACATTGGGTGAGCCTATGGATCAGGCTCCTTCACAGTCTGATGCCCATACGGACCCTGCTGTGGGCCCGATTCCTGAGACAGCACGTGCGTCTCAGCCTACTACTGGTCCTGCAGTTGGACCACCGCCTTTCACACCGCCTGTCAGAGAGCAGTACTGCGCGTCTTCTTCGACGAAGTACATGCCACAGCCTGCTCCACCTCCAGATAGATTTGAGTAGATGATGGCTATGATGCAGCAGCAGCAGCAGCTCTTGACTACGATTGTGGGGACTCTAGCCCAGGGTGGGAGTGTGCCTCCACCTGCACCACCTGCGCATTCAGATGAGGATGCCGATACATATGCTCAGGATGAGGGCATGGCTCATCCTGTACCACCTGCTTACCCTGCGGGTAATGCCACAGACACACGGGGCTTGCTAGAGCGATTCCAGTGCTTACGGCCTCCCACTTTTACGGGTTCTCATAGACCCGAGGAGGCCGAGTATTAGCTCGACTGTGTGTCGAAGATACTGCGGATGTTGCATTGTTCAGAGGCTGAGCAGGTCGAGTTGGCTACGTTCTTGTTCGAGCGGGAGGCCAGCTTATGGTGGGACAGTGTGTTGCGGACCGTTGCCGCCGATTACATATGGACCTGGGCAGCGTTCGAGTTCCATTTCCACGAGAAATATTATCCCCAGACGTACAGGCATGAGTGGGAGAATGAGTTTCTACACCTCAGACAGGGAGGCATGACAGTCACTGAGTATGAGCATAGGTTCACTGAGTTGGGCAGATACGTCCCGACTATATTGGCAGATGAGTAGATGCGCATACGACATTTTTCAGAGGGTCTGCGACCGGATATTCGGTCGAAGATGTGCTGCATGAGCATTCCCTCCTATGCAGAGCTGATTCACATGTCCATGCGGGCAGAGCAGGATGTGGATCGACTTACCCGATCTCATAGCCTTATTGCTCCTAAGCCACGACCAGAGCTACAGGACAGGCCCTTTGCGGGCAAGAGGCCTCGCGCTGACCCTCCTACTAGGGCTACAGTGCCAGTACCACTGTTTCGGTGCCCCGATTTATCGTGTACATATTGTGGGAGATCGGGCCATTCGGCACAGAGTTGTTTCGCTCGGATGAGGGACAGTGGGTTCTCACCGCCGCAGAAGATCGACAGTATACACTCACAGGCTATATCAGCACTGCCTTTACGGTAGGCTCCTGCGCACCCTTCCTTCAGACCTCCGGTATCTCAGTTCAGGCCGCCTCTACGGCCCACGGCACAGCGGCCGAACCGGCCACAGCAGGCACGGGTGCATGCCTTGACAGCTGAGGCAGCTGCGACAGAGACTTCACAGCATTCAGCCTTTGAGGTCACTGCCCACATCAGAGGTATTCCTATTCTTGTGATGGTTGACACAGGATCCACGATTTCATTGATATCACGTGCCATAGTCAGGCGCATTGGGCTACCGACTATTAGGATGGACGGGGTGTGAGTTTATACAGCTCACGGGTCCTTTACAGATGCCACCAGATGTGTGAGGGCTGTTTGGTAGATCTGGGGGGCAAGACGATGGCTCTTGATCTTGTCGTCGACCCCTCTCTTGTTTATCTCGACGTCATTCTTGGCATGGACTGGTTGACTCTAGCGAGGGCCGAGATTGACTGCGAGACTCGTATAGTGACTGCCTACGAGCCAGAGGGCACATCCTTCACATTCCCAGTGCCAGTAAATCTCCCCTTCCACATACTTAGCTACGCTACTTTGCTACGGGACGCTGGTGTCCAGATGCTTGAGCATACGCCGGTCGTTTATGAGTTTGGGGATCTGTTCAGGAAGATCCTTGGTTTGCCGCCTCGACGAGAGATTGATTTCACTATCGATCCGGTGCCTAGTTCCACACCCGTCTCACTGCGGACGTATCGCATGACACCGTGTGAGATGGAGGAGTTGAGGACGCAGATTGATGGTTTGTTGGAGCTTGGCCTTATACGGCCTAGTGTGTCTCCTTGGGGAGCACCAGTCCTATTTGTGAGGAAGAAGGATGGTTTGATGCGATTGTGTATTGATTATCGCAGGCTGAACCAGATCACGGTGAAGAAAAAGTACCCTTTACCGAGGATCGATGACTTGTTTGATCAGTTGAGAGAAGCGCAGTACTTCTCGAAGATTGATCTTCAGTCAGGATATCATCAGTTGGGCGTCAGGGATGAGGACGTGCAGAAGACAGCATTCAAGACCAGCTTTGGCCACTACGAGTTCCTTGTGATGTCGTTCGGTCTCACGAACGCACCATCCGCGTTTATGGATCTAATGAACCGGGTATTTCGGCCTTTCCTCTATTAATTCGTCGCTGTGTTCATTGACGACATTTTGGTATACTCCAGGAGTTGAGAGGAGCATGAGGAGTACTTGCGTTTGGTCCTGGATACGCTCAGACAGCATCAGTTATTCGTACAGTACAAGAAGTGTAACTTCTGAAAGTAGGAAGTGAAGTTCCTGGGACACGTGGTGTTCAAGGATGGCATGGCAGTTGACCTGTATAAGGTAGCTGCAGTTCAGGACTGGGAGCAGCCTGGTTCTGTCACTGAGGTGAGGAGTTTCTTGGGTCTCGTTGGCTATTATCGACGCTTCATTCAAGATTTTTTGAAGATCGCGAGACCTCTATCTCAGTTGACACGGAAGGACGTGAAGTTCGCCTGAAATGACAAGGCGGAGTCATCTTTTCAGGAGCTAAAGGACAGACTTACGTCCGCCCCTGTGCTAGTATTGCCAGAGCAAGGGGTTAGATATACTATATACACTGATGCGTCTAGCGTTGGTCTGGGTTGTGTCCTTATGCAGAGGGACAGGGTAATTTCGTATGCCTGGAGACAATTAAGGAAGCACGAGGAGAATTACCCTACACACGACCTATAGTTGGCAGCCGTCATATTCGCACTGAGACTCTGGAGACATTACATCTATGGAGAGGAGTTCGAGCTCTTTTGCGACCACAAGAGCCTCAAGTACATATTCACGCAGCGAGACTTGAATATGAGGCAGCGGCGATGGATGGAGACGTTGAAGGACTTCAAGTTCGAAGTCTCTTACCATCCTGGGAGGGCGAACCTTGTGGCTGACGCGTTGAGCCGCAAGAAGGGGATAGATTTTGCGGCTCCGCTGATGGTTGCTGAGTGGGATATGGTTGAGTTTTTACGAGACTTTGAGCAGAAACTCACTGTAGAGGAGCCGTATGAGTTCATCGCACATGTACAGGTGCAATCTCAGATCAATGACCGGGTCATCGAGGCGCAGAGGGATGATGCGCATCTGACTGAGCTTCGAGAGCAGGCCAGTGATGATGCAGACGCCGAGTGGCTAGTTGGAATGAATGGGGGCTTACGTTATCGTGGTCGCCTATGCGTCCCAGATATCCCTGACTTGAGACGAGAGATTCTCGAGGCTGCGCATTGTACCAGACTCGCGATGCATCCAGGCAGTACGAAGATGTATCGCGACTTGAAGAGGACTTATTGGTGGGAAGGTATGAAGACCCACATAGCACAGTTCGTGTCCCGTTGTCTCACTTGCCAGCAGGTGAAGGCAGAGCATCGCCAACCACCTAGACTCTTGCAGCCTATGCCGATCGCAGAGTGGAAGTGGGACTTCATTTCCATGGATTTCGTTTCAGGGCTGCCGAAGACGAGGAAGGGACATGATTCCATATGGGTCCACCGTCTGATGAAGTCGGCGCACTTCCTACCGATCAGAGTCACGAACTCTGTAAATGAGTTGGCTAGACTATACATCAGAGAGATCGTGCGTCTGCATGGAGTTCCGTTGGAGATCGTGTCAGACAGAGACACGTGGTTCACTTCTATTTTCTGGACTCGCATTCAGGAGGCTATGGGTGTGAAGTTGAAGTTCAGTACTGCCTTCCACCCACAGACAGACGACAGACAGAGCGGGTGAACCGGATCTTAGAGGATATGTTGCGAGCCTGCGCATTGGACTTCAAGGACAGTTGGGATGACTGTCTTGCATATGCGGAGTTCGCGTATAACAACAGTTTTTAGGCGAGTATCGGTATGGCACCTTACGAGGCGTTGTATGGGCGACCTTGTCGCGCACCAAATTGCTGGGCAGAGGTTAGTGAGCGTAACTTGGTTGGTTCAGAGTTAGTGCAGGCGACGTCAGAGAAGATTGATATCATTAGACGTCGGCTTCTTACAGCGCAGAGGAGACAGAAGAGTTATGCCGATACGAGATGGCGGTCGCTAGAGTTCACAGTTAGGGATCATATATTTTTGTGAGTTTTCCCTATGAAGGGAGTCCTTCGGTTCAGGAAGAAGGGGAAGCTAACACCGCGATTCATCGGTCCATTCCAAATCCTCGATCGTGTGGGAGCAGTGGCATACTATTTGGCTTTACCCACGCCTCTCACGAGCGTTCACAACGTATTTCATGTTTCTATGTTGAAGAAGTACGTTTCTGATCCTTCCCATATCATTAGATGGGAGCAGGTGCAGTGAGGAGAGGATGTTACATATATCCTGCGACAGACACGTATCCTAGACAGGAAGGAGCAGGTACTACGTAGAAAGGTGATTCCCCTTATGAAGGAGCATCACTCTGAGGAAGAGGCTACCTGGGAGACAGAAGCCGAGATTAGAAAAAACTACCCACATCTTCTCGAGGAGTACGAAAAGGTACAAATTTTGAGGATGAAATATTTGTTAAGGGGGGTAGATTGTAACGCCCTGGAAAAATCCGTACTTGGACTCGAGTACCGACTCGACCAGAAATTACGTAGGATTAATTCCTTTAGAAAATAAGTGTAAGTTAGCTAGTGCAACGCTAGAGGAGCTGGAAAATAGTCCCTGATCACTTTAAATACGTTCTACAAGACCCAAAGCGAGTAGAACCAATGATGCTATAATACTCTAAAGCCTCGGATCAAACTCTAAGCCGGTTTGTTCTCTGGACCTCTTTAAAACTTTGTATTGGATCTAGACCGCACGTCGAAAGTCCGATACCTACAATCTTAGATCATTAAAACCGCCTAGCTGGACTTGATAATCATTTCGAAAATCAAGTCCAACCAACATTCGCAGGCTATTTCATTGAGCCTGGACTGAAGAGAGTGAGAATAGGTTTAGATTTGAAATTTGAAATTCAAATCAGGCACACGACTTGACGCGTCAGTATTAAGCGTTTTGACCGTCAGAATTCAGCCAAATTACACCCTCGGATCAGGAAAATTTTTTATTTCATATCATGAGACTTGTAGACCTGATCTACGTGCGGTGACCACTGAACTGAAACTGGACCGCCACAGGCGATCTACGAACACTACTGGATTGAAAACGGGATGTGAGCGACATCCGACATGTATGAACTTAAGTCCGATAGCGTTCGGCCAGGGGACCACCAGAAATGTCCTTTTGGACCGAAACAGCCCCGATTTGGTTAGGCATCAAGTAAACTTTATTCCCAAGCCTGTTTTGGGCATGTTTGGGCTTATAAAAGGGCTTGAAACCCTCTCATATCTCTCCCATCCGAATTTAAAAAAAGCCCTAGGTTGAGAGAGAGAAAATGTGAGAGATTGTGAGAGAGAGAGGAAGGGAATTTCTTGCTGCTCGTGCCACCTGTTGCACGTGATTAAGCCACGCAATCCAATCACTTTTTCGGTGATTTCCCCACATTTCTAGTTAAGAAAATACCCTAATTAGTTGTTGATTTAAGGTTCCTTTGTTTCTATGGCATGGTACCTGATGGATCTTGTGTATTAGGTTCCCGATTCGCCGTAGACGAAGCGTATACGCTCCGTTCGAATCAATACACCTATAAGAGAAAATGTGCGGATTTTAGACGCTTTGATTGACTGTTTCCAATGCTTTCAATGTCGTTTAATAGTAGATTATCGACGGCAACGCTGTTTGACATGTACAACATGCTGTCCGTTTCCTGTTTCGTAAGCAGACGAAGAATATGAGATTTAGGGCATTTTAGTCATTTGTAGAAAATACTGTTTTCATCCATAATTTGATGATGTGATTGACATGGCTTCTTGTCGCATTAGGATACTAGGAATGCGTGCATAATTAGTTTGGCGAAGAGATTCGCCTAAATGCGCACTTTGAGTCGACATACTATATGTAGACTTAAGTGTGTAGTGTAAGTGTTTGTATAAATGCTCGTATTAGTATGTATTGAATTAAATGGTGATATGAATTAGTTTGAATTAATTTCTTAATTAATATGCTGATGTAAATGATTTCCTACATGTTAGCTATATGCATGATTTCATTATATGTATGAAATGCATGTGCTTGATGATTCACTTAAGTTGTATGTTATAACATGTGTTAACATGCTCACATTCTTGTATTTCATTTCCAACACTCTCATATGATTGCTGATGTGAATTCATATATGTTTGGGACTATACCTAGTCCAGGCAGTCGGCAACCGAGCAAGTTCGTGGTTGGCCTATCTTTGCCACGAAAGACGCGTCGATGAACGCAAGCCGTGTTTTGGAGTTGGCGGTAGTGGTTAGGCCACACGAGGTGTTTTACGCACTTCATGTCGTTCGACTTGAGATGCGATCGTGCTAGTAGAGCCCGTCAAGTAACCCGACTGGCCGTTGTATGTTCACCATGTATGAGTCATAACTGATTGAACCTAGGGTATTGAACTTACCATTGTAAACCCTGTCAACCATGGTACCTTGATCCACAATGACTCATGAGCCGGGCATGGTGGTATGGGACACCGTGGTCGAGCTATCGGCCTACGCTGGGGCCACAAACCTCCTCGTAGTGACCAGTGAGTACCTATGTCTCGTGACAGATTATGGTGGTATGGGACACTATATTCTTGCTGTCGGCCTACACTGATCAGGCAACGAGTCCTTTGTAGTGACCGCGAGCGTATTCTGAGTCTACGGGAGGCGATGACCCTTTTGTAGCAGTGAGAGTACAGTAGGCTTGTATTGATAAGGTGATGGGGGAGCGGTACAACGAGTGCGAGCAACGGCCCTGACAGCCCTTGCAGCGACCTACAAAATATACCTCGTATAAGATTACTAGGAGTGACGACCCTAGACAGGATCTGTGTTGGGATTGATATAAGGGAAGTACCTTAGTTTCCCAATCCTGCTATTTGAATGGACTAATAATAACTCGGCAATCATATCACCATTACATTGCATGTGCCTGGAAGATGTGGAGCACTGAGCGGTACGCAAGCATGCTGCAGGCGTAAGATGGTGTCGTATGACGGAGAACGTCGGTGAGGGCATCCATCATGTCATGTCATATTGCATTAACAACAGTAATAGGAATGTTTGATTTACTGCTTTACTATTATCGTATGATTGATTTGAGAACATGTTAATCGTTGCTCTATTATTCCACTGAGTTAGCTACTCATTTTCACGTTTCGGGATGGTGTTTGCAACACCCACCAGACCCTGTCTTAGATGCAGGTGAGGCAGCGATCCAGGAGGCAGAGCTGGACTATGATGAGGACCAGGACGAGTTCTCATACATGCGGTACCACGACGGCTTTGCTTAGGTGGCCTGGGTTGACGAGACTTCTCAGTGGGACTACTTTTGACATTTTAATTTTTGTTATTTACATGTTTATGAGACTCAGAGATGTATTCATACTTTAGAGACAGTTGAGATCTACTTTATTTTTCCATACAGTGATATATATATTCTTTAGTCTTCCGCTTGCTTTTATCACTGGATCTGGAGTATGAATTGCAGTTTTGGTATACTTTTTCTCATGTGAATGCTTTAACTCAGACAACATTGAATCATAATCATTTTTGTTGCATAAGTGACGGTCTGGAACTCGGGAGTTGAGTTTATACACGACCCCCGATTTTCAGGGTGTTACAACTTGTTACCGCTATGTTACCCTAAAATCTAGGATCCAACTCTAAACCCAGTTATTCCCTGGAATGCTTTGTAATTTTGTATTGGATCTATACCGCACGTCGAAAGTCCGATAGCGATGAACTTAGACCATTATGAGCGCTTAGTTGGACTTGACAATCACCTCAAAAATCAAGCCCAAACAATGTCTTTTGACTATTTCATTGAGTCCGAAGTGAAGAGACTGAGAAAGCGAAGATTTTTTAGAAAATTAAATATATTTTTAAGTAATCTAGAACGTTTCGCTTGGGCGTTATTTCTAAGCGTTCTGACCGTTAGATTTTGACCCAAATTTACCCTCGGATCAGGATAGTTGGCCCTTACATGTCATAGTACTTGTAGCTCTGATCGAGTTCCCGTAACCGTTGAACTGAAACTGGTCCGCCATGGTCAATCTAAAAATTCGACCGGATTAAAAACTTAGCTTGACCTAGATTCAATATTAGAGAGCTTAAGTCTGATCGCATTTAATAATAGGACCTCCAGAAGTGCTCCGTTGGATTGGAACAGACCCGATTTGGTTATAACATAAGTATACCTTGGCCCTGGGTCTAATTTGGTGAGTTTTTAGCCTATATAAAGGCCTTAAACCCTTAGTTCCAAATCCCATACGAATTTCCTAAACCCTAGTTGCTTAAGAAAGAGAAAACAGAGAGAAAGTGTGGGAGAATCTGTCGAATCTCTGTAGGATTCTTCCTAGTCCATCTATACATCGAACCTGCATATCTGAATCGTTCTTCCGACAATTCTGATTCTATTTTTGGATAAGTTAAGCTAACCCTAACTGTTTCTAAACCTAGAATAGTTCAAATGACGTTATAACTAACCCGTTTCATGCCATAGGTAGCGTATCCGCCGTTGACGAAGACTTATCGTCTGAATCACCTCTTATACGCATTTTCTGGTTTAAGGTGCTGACTATATATGTTTAGGTTATGGTTTTCAAGACTTTCAATGTTAGCTAATGATTATTCATGTTGTGATTGTCATTACACATGCCAAATGCGCTATCCATTTCAATTTTCGTATACGTATACTTTATATTGTAAATAGCGTATTTCATGTATATGTTAGAATACCTGTATGCGTATGGAATCTGCTGTTTGATTGCCATGATTAATTGTCATTGTTATATGCTTGATATGAATGTTGTAACTCCTTGGCGAAAGGACTTTCCCTACTATGCAATGGAGTCGACATACGTGATATATGTTGAATAGTGTAATCTAAGTGTTTGTATAAATGCCTAAATGAGTTAGAAGTTAGTAAAGTGTGATTGCTAAGGTTGTTGAGATATGAATCTCAATCACAACACTTGAGTGTATGATTTCCTCCATGAATCATGTAACTTAGATTATCCATGTTACATGTGTGTATGATTTCCTCCATGTACTGTATTTAAGTTTCAGTTATATGTCATGAATGTTCATTTGAATGTAGGATATGAATCATGCTAGTTATTGAGCTTGTATGTGAGTGGGGCTGTGCTACAGTCCAGGTAATTGGTAATCATACTCCAAATGGTGGTTGAGGTTGTTTTCACCACGCAGGATGAGTTTAACAAATCTGAGTCGTGCTTGGGATGTTCGACAGTGGTTAGGCCACATGGAGTGCTTATGCATTCCATGTCGTTCAACTCAACGTGCGATTGGCCTAGTTGAGTTTATCAACTAACCTGATTTACCGATGTTCATTCACCATGTTTGGTCGCTACTGTTTGAATCTAAGGCATTGAGCTTACTAGCGAAACTCCCGATAAGCGTGGTATCGCGATCCCCTAAGACTCATGAGGCAGACATGGTGGTATGGGACACCGTGGTCAAGCTGTTGGCCTACGCTGAGGCTACAAACCTCCCCGTAGTGACTAGTGAGCACTTTATTCTCGTGAGCAGATTATGGTGGTATGGGACACTATATTCTTGCTGTCGGCATACATTGATTGGTGATGAGGGAGTGGTGTAACGATTGCGTGTAACAGCCCTGACAGCCCTTGTAGTGACCACGAGCGTACTCTGAGTCTACGTGGAGGCGACGACCCTTCCGTTGCAACAAGAGTACAAACTACGGGTGTTGATCACTCACTCCCACGAGCGTACTCTAAGTCTGCTGTATAGTTACCATTGAGTTGATCACTCACTCCCATGTTACGGGATGGTGTTGACAACACCAACCAGTCCCTATTTTAGTTTCAGATGGTGGCGATACTTATAAAGCAGAGTCGATCTTTTATGGCAATGAGGAGGATTTTTCCTGTATGCAGATCTCAGGTGGGTTCATGTGAACAATGCTCTGATTGACGGAGATTCAGGGTTATGTTGGTAATGATTTATCACTTTTTATATAGGTAATTTGAGACACGACTTGTAATTAAGACCTGACAGAGCATACATATCTTGGGGACTTATGTTGATTTATATACGTATTTCTGTCTTCTGCTGGTGTTTTTAGATTGTCCGTGAACTATGTTTGTTGTTTGGGTTTAATCTACCTCATGTTTTATGCCCTAATGCTGATAACATTCATCCATAATAAAAAATGCTGTATAAGTGATGTTCTGGAACTCGGGAGCTGAGCTTCTGCTCGACCCTCGATTTTCAGGGCGTTAGATATATATCAGCTTATTAGGCTTCAAGACCTTATACTGGAACTTGTAGCGCATCGCATATTTATATAGACAATATTGTAGTCGACCTTTGTCCTTGAACACTTGCTCGACAAATATTTCATTTGGATCTTCCATAAATTTTGGGTGTCCTTGACGATCTGAATTGACAAAAGCATCATCAGATGGATCATTGACGGGTCAGGTTTGGAGATCACACTGGTCAGCTGTTCCTCCATCATGATATCTATCACTACTTAATGAGTCAGGTATGTCATAGACATCATTCCCCAAATCATGATGTGTATCGTTGGCTAAAGGGCCGCCTATATTACAGTCATCAAGGTCCCGATCATGATATCTATCACTATTGGATGGGCCAGGTATGTCGCAGTCATCATTCCCCAGACCATGTTGTGTATCGTTGGCTGAAGGGCCGCCTATATCGCAATCGTCGAGTTCCCGATCGTGATATCTATCACTACTTAATGGCTAGGTATATCGCAGTCGTTATCATTCCCTAAATAACGATATGTATCGTTATACGAAGGGCCACTTATATCGTAGTCATTGACTCCTCAGTCTTAATATCCATCATTACTTGAAGGGCCAGGTATATCAGAATCATTGACTATCCGATCATTGCCTGAAGGCTGCGAATGAAGAGACGATGGGGTTCGAATGTAACATATAATCTTTGTTGTAATCCTCAACGGTAGGACAACGCCTCACTTTCTCCACATACAATGGTATTTGTGTTGAAAATGTCTGTCCACAGAATAACATGTATGCTTCGAGATCTTCATCATCCTTAATTGTATGCGGGTGTAGGAATCCACGAATTGTATCACTGTACACAACTTTAATTATCAAATCGAATTCATCCGATGCAGTCTTCGTGATCTGATGCATTTTATACAGCAAATGTCGATATGTGATATCATCACTCACAACAAATCCCTTTGAGTCTCACCGTCATAGGTTAACATTCCCTTATCATACACACTTTCTCTCCATCGTAATAGCATAATATAGCCCTGCGACCCATACTCCTTCTAGTATTTGTTATTTTATAAAAAAAATGAATGGGTCCAACTTGTGAGTAATGTAGGATACTGGTTGTCAACTTAAATGGGTCGTGATTATCATCTACATTGGTTTGTGATTGTAATCCACAATGGGTTGTGGTTGACGACAACGACCCACTGTGAATGACAACAATGACCCACTCGAATGGTCGTGGTTTTAACCCAATGAGAACAACGAACCACTCGAGGGGTCGTGGTTTTGACCCATAATGGGTCATGGTTGTGTTGTTATAAGGATTGTGCCATTCACTGGACTATGCAACACCCAAATTGTTGGGGCATGGTCGTCATGTTATATGGCTCATGGTTTTTAAGCTAGAGGGGTCGTGGTTATCAGTTGATGAGGGTCGTGATTCTCATTGTACATGGATTGTGGTTGTCATGGTATATGGATCGTGGTTGTCAACCATGTTCAACAACCCATTGTAACACCTTAATCATTCATGGATTTTGTTGCTCTTACAATCAAGATAATGGAGAAGATATTCAATGAAGGGATCGAATCCTTCCTTCATTTTGCCTTTATGGAAACCACGTTCAACGATCGATATACAGCTACGATATATTGTCCATCATAATCATGATCCACATTTGATGACAACAACGGTCAAATGTGCTTGTGAACCACGATCACATGTCAGGGTCATGGTTGTTACTTTAGAGGGTTCATGGTTGTCAACTGATATGGGTCGTGGTTCTCATGTTACATAGGTCGTAGTTTTCACAGATGTTATATGGGTCGAGATTGACATGTTATATGGGTCGTTGTTCACAGTTATATAGGAGTCATGTTTTATACTTAAGAACCACTCAAAGGGTTATGGTTTTTAACCAAAATGGGCTGTGGTTCACATGCCATTGAAAAGCATGACCCTTATAACATGATGACCACCACCCACCTGACATAACAACCATGACCCATAACATCTGCCAACTACGACCCATGTAACATGATCCAATGTGATGGGAATCCGATCCTTATAGAGTGACAACCAAGATCATTATAACGTGACAATCAAGATCCAATGTGCATGGGAATCTAGTACCATGATCCTTTGCATGGGAACCTTCTCGACTCTGATCATCCTTTACCTTAGCAAACTTACCTCTTAGTGAAAGAGGATTATAGACAAGGATAAACAACGTGCCTCTCTGGCAATTGGGACCCCTGGATCTTCTCTTTTCTTTTTCTATAAAAAAATGAAAAAAGAAGAAGGTCTGTAAAATGTGCACGTGAAAGGCTACATTCGGCCCTTCCAACGCTCATATATTCTTCCGTATAATCTGCTGGATAACGGATTGGCTACTCCCCTATAAGCAGTCATGGGCCCAACCATGAGATATGTGTTATATCCATTCCATTCATCTACAACTACATTGAAAGGCACGATCTTTCACAAATCATTTTTGGGCTTGATCCCAATAATGAGAGGGATCATTTTAATGGTTTACGACGGTCAATCATCACTGTTCCATGTAATGTTGACCCCCTATGATTGGAGTATCTTTCCTTTTTGGTCTCTTACCATTAAATGATCAGGAAAAATATATGGAAGGCATGGATGAAACACACACGTGGTGGTGGGGCCCATAGACCACCGACCACCAGCCATTGGCTAGTGTCCCGGGGAGTAGCCGATCCATCCGTGGCTCGGGGGCTGCAACAACAAGTGACTTCTACTTCACTCTAGGTTCGTACATCTCTTGAACTAAATTCAGGGCATATTCTTTTGAAAAAATCACAAAAAGGTGTCAGAAGGAAGGATGTGGATTGCATACTACCCCCGCCAGTCCCTAGCTCGAACGGGCAGTTCTGTGGGCGGGCCCACCGTGATCTATTTGTCCATCCAAGCTGCCAATCCCTTTTCTTAGATTATTTTAAGGCACCAAAATAAAAATGAAGTAGATCCAACAGTCAAATGGACCACACCACAGATGACTCTTGCATTTAATGCAACTAACATTTAATGCTTTGTGCATTTTAATGCAACCAATCTTATTATTTCGTGTGGTCCACTTGAGCGTTGGATCTGCCTCATTTTTGTGTTCATGCTTTAAAATAATCTAAGAAGAGGGATTGATGGATTGGATGTTCAGATACATCACGGCGGGCCCGCCCACAAAACTGCCCGTTTGGAGTTAGGGACTGGTGGGGGTAGTATGCAATCCGCGTCCATACATGAAGGCCTTTTGACACCCTTTTGCAATTATTTCAGAAGAAAATAAACCTGACCTTGGTTCAGGAGACATATGAACCTAGAGTGAAGCAGAAGTCACCTGCTGTTGTAGCCCCTGAGCCAGTGACGATTCGGCTACTCCCCGGTACACCGGCCAATGGCTGGTGCTTAGCTGTCTGTGGGCCCCACCACCACGTGTGTGTTTCATCATTTTCGTCTAAAAATGAACGATACTCCAATCACATACGGTCAACATTGCATGGAACAGTGATGATTGAGCGTCGTAGACCATTAAAATGATCCCTCTCATTTTTTGGATCAAGCCCAAAAATGTAACGCTCGAAAAATCGGGGGTTAAGCATAGCTTAACTCCCGAGTTCCAATGCATCACTTATGCAACATAGACAATGATGTTTAAATGTTATTCATATTGGTGTATTAAACATGAGTGGGATTACACTAAATCAACATATCATACTCCAAAGTTAATTTAATTTAGCAAGCGGAAGACTGAAATGAATATACAAAGTATATATATGTGTTTCACAACCTTCAGAGTATGAACATGCTATCGAGCTGAATATATACATTTGTTTGTTTCAAAATGTACAAAATGTCAAAATATAGATGTTTAACTAATTCAATAACCCTGTGACCCCCATGACATAGCTCCAGGTCTACATAGACCCACCTGAGAGCTGAATATAGGAGAACTCCTCCTCGAAAAAGAAGTCTGGCTCTATTACGTAAGACGCATCACAACCTACATCTAAATCAGAGTCTAGTTGGTATTTTAAAACACTATCCTAGAGTGAGAGTGAGTGATCAACTCAGTGGTACTATAAGGCAAAGGTTAACATGTTATCAATTCATTCAAGCAGTAATGATAAAGTAATATAACAATTATATCCTAAGTAATCATGTTAATGCAAAAATGATATGCGTAATGATGCTGAATACCTCAGATTTTTTCCAACTTGGAGTTTGATGTAATTAGGTAATGGGTTGATCCTAACACCTTATTAACCTCTCAAAAATTCAATCTCAAAGTCTCAAATCCCCTTTCAACCCATTTCCTTAAAAATTTCACATTTCCTTCAAAAATCTCACCTTTCACCACCTTATTCTTCAAAATTTTTCAAGTAATTTCATATTATACACTAATATTAAAGTTTAAATGATGAAGAATAATAATAAAATTAAAATTTACTATAAATATTGAATATATAAATAAATTAGGTTTTTTATCATTAACCTTTTGGAATATCATGAACTAAATAGGTTATTTGGATAGATCAGCTTCTCCTACCCCAAAATCATATATTGTATATTGAATAAATCACTTCAGTTTGAAAAATACACCCATTTCAAATATCGGGTTGCGAAACCAAGCCAGCAAGCCTGGCGGGTCGGGTGGCCCGTTTTCTACCCCATTTTCTACAATTTTTATCCGATTTCAAAAAGTCATATCTCTATCCTTATAACTTCGATTTAGGTGATTCAAAATTTAAATTTAAGCTCGATGAGTCTAATTTCATATAAAAATAACTGAAAAATATAATAAAAATTTTAATATAGTTAAATATAAGTCATTGTGACAACTGTCCCAAAATTATTAGTTTGGAAAGCTGCTGCTTCTAGAATTTTTAGAATTTTTCTACTATATGAAATCTAGTGAAATTTGATGGATATGAATTAAACTTGATGATGAACTACTAGAAATATAATTAAAATAATATACTAATTAAAAGTACCAGAAAGGGGCATAGAACTTCCCTAGGACCTTATTTTGTCATAATTAGGGCATAATTTAGTTAAGTATTAAACTAAATTAATTGTGAAATTAGCTTAAACCACTTTAAATATGAACTACAAGACTCAAAACCATTAGAATTACTAGCCCAATATTACTTAAAAGCCTAGGAGTAATCTCAAAGCCCAGTTGCTCACGAGAGCACATTGAAACTCTGTATCGGACCTGTACCGAGTGTCGAAAGTATGATTACGCCAAAGCTATACGGTTATGACCGCCTTGTTGGAATCAACAACCATCTTTCAAATTAAATCTAAATAGTATCCAGAAATGCACAACTTGAACCCGGAGCGAAGTGTGTGAGAAACGCGAATATCTTTAGGAAATGAACTAAAACTTAAGTGAATTGAGTTGTTCGCTTACAGGAAAAATATAAGGATTCAAACCGTTAGAATCTGACCCAACTACACCCTTGGATCAAAAAATTTTTTTAATACATGTCAGTGTACTTGTGGCCCTGATCGAGTGTCGGTGACTGTTGAACTGAAACAGGTCCCCTGCGACCGATCCACTGATCCGATCGGAACAAGATCTTAACCTGACCTAGATCCAATGTCAGGAAGCTTAAGTCCGACATCATGTAGAAAAGGAGCCTCCATATGTACCCCATTAGATTGAAATAGTTGCCCTTTGGCTATAACCTAAGTATACCATGGCCTTGAGGCCATTTGTGTCATTTCTAGGCCTATATAAAGCCCTTAAACCCATCTCTCTCTCCCATACGAATTTCTCCAAACCCTAGGAGAGAGAAGAGAGAAATGGAGAGAAAAGAGTGGAGATCGGAGGGAGATCCTTGGAGTTTGTTGTCGTCCTTTTGTTCTGTTACTCCACGCCTTGATTCACCCTCCCACATCGCTACATCGTCGATTTCAATTCTATTTTTGGGTAAGAAATCCTAACCCTAATATGTTTTAGGGATTCGAATAGAGTAAATGGTGAAATAGCTAACCTATTTCATCCTATAGGTTGTCGTTGTGCCATAAACGACGTAGTGTTCAAATTGAGCTCGGTATGAGTTTACCAGTGAAATATGCGGACTATAAATGTTTAGGTTATGGTTTTCAAGGCTTTCAATGTCAGCTAATGATTTATGTATGACTTGATTGCTACCATATGATCTTAGTTACGATGCTTTGTATATATTATACATATGTGAACTATATTGAATACAAAGATGCATTCTATGTGTTTGTTGAAATGATCGAATGAATATGAAATTACGATTTGTGTTCATCATGACTGTAAACGTAGGATTCATGGTTGTCATAGGTATTATGATCACTGTGTAAGGTTTTTCTACAATATATGTCGTAACTAACCTAGTCTATATATTGGGAAAAAGGGTAGCCTAAGTGTTTGATAAAATATTTGAATGAGTGTGAAATTATGATTTGTGCTTGCCATGACTATTAATCTAGAATTCATGTCCATTGTTTTTATGACAACTCCTTTATGAAAGGATTTGCCATAATATATGCTATAATTACTTTAGTTCATGTATGTAGTAATATGTAGGCTAAGTGTTTGATAAAATGTCTGAATGAGTAATTGCTTGATGAATTGTATGTAATGAGGGTGTTGAGACAGAATCCTCAACTACCTTATCTATCCGTATAAATTCACTTATGTAACCTAAATTGTTACTACATGATTTATGTATGAAATGCATATGTATAATAACATATTCAGTGTGTTTGATAAAATGCTCAAATGGGATTTATTTTTAAAATTTTAGTTAAATGCTTATATGAATATCGCATGTATACATATGCCGCATTTGAGTATGATTGGGGCTACGATGTAGTCCAGGCAATCGACAATGGTTTACAATCGGTCGCCGAACTGTTTTAGGCACGTCGGATACATTCGAGGAATTCGAGTCGTATGCTAATTATTGACAGTGGCTAGTCCACGAGGAGTGCATATACGCTCCATGTCGATTAATTCAACGTACGTTTGTACCAGTCGAGCTTGTCAAGTAACCCAATTGACCCAATGTATGTTCATCATGTATGGACACTACTGCTTGAACCTAAAGTACCTTACAATTGAAAAGCCCATTTAACCTTGGTACCTCGATCCACTAAGACTCATGAGCCGGACATAATAGTATGGGACACCGTGGTCAAGCTGTCGACCTACGTTGGGGGAATGACCCTCCCCGTAGTGACCAGTGAGAAACCCAAACTCGTGAACCGAATACGTTGGTATGGGACATTGTATTCGAGCTGTCGGCCTACGACCAGGTGACGAGCCTCTAGTAGCAACCTCGAGTATACACTAGGAATACGCTAAGGTGACGAGCCTTGCTGTAGTGACCTTAAGTATAAAATAGGCCTACGATCAGGTGACGAGCCTTTCGTAGTGACCTCGAGTGTGAATTAAGACTACGCTGAGGTGATGAGCCTCCCGTAACAACCTATAGGATAAAGTCGTGAACTTGCTATTGTATGTGATTAACTAGGATTGACGACCCTAAATGGATCAGTGTTTAGGTAAATGATTAAGGGAGGTACCTTAGCTTCCTAATCCTGCTGTATGAAAATATATAACTAAGAACTTGCCTAACACGATCATGCATCCCATTGCACAGTTCTTTGGCGAGGAAGTGCACGTTTACTGGGAATGGTGCATGCTGCGATCGTAAGATGTTGTCCCAAGAGGGAGTGCAGGAGAGGGCATGCATCATTACAACATACCATTCTTGCATTAACAAGAGTACTTAGGGCACAAGTGTTGTACTACTTTATCATTACTGCTTGATAGAATTGATAACATGTTAACCTTTACTTTATAGTTCCACTGAATTAGCTACTCATTCTCACTTGTGGTGGTATTTTTAAAACACCACCCAGACTCTATTGTAAATGCAGGTAATGGTAAGGTCTATACTGCAGTGTTGGATTTCGTAGGTGAGGAGGAAGAGTACTCCTATGTTCAACTATTGGGCGGATCTATGTAGATCTCATATCGATGCGTAAGGACTACTGGGATACTTATTTAGTTGAACACATTTACTTCCTGTATTTTTATATGGTTAGAAACAACACATGTATATATTTAGCCCGATTTCATACTCATACTCCAAACTTTGTGAAATATTTTCATAATTAAATGCATATATTTTAGTCTTCCTCTTACCAAATTACATTAATTCTGGAGTATGATATGTTGTTTTAGTATAATCCCACTCATGTTCGAATGCACTCATAATAATCATCATAATCTATGTTGCATAAGTGATGTGTTGAAACTCGGGAGTTGAGCTTTGCTCGATCCCTGATTTTCAGGGCGTTACAGATGCATGCCCTCACCTGCACTCCCTCAGCAACATCATCTCATGGTCGTGCATGACAAACTCCTTAAACATGCACTTCCTCGCCAAAGCACATGCAATGTTGTGCATGGTCATGTTAGCCAAGTAATTTATTAGGCTTATTCACATAGTAAATTCGGGAAGCTAAGGTACCTCCCTTTATATCATTTACCCAAATGATGATCTATCTAGGGTCTTCACTCCTAGTTAATCACATATGATAGGCAAGTTATAGGGCAACATCACCCTTAGTTTAATAGTGGGTAGGCAAGTTCATGAGTTTACACTCGAGGTCACTATGGGAGGCTTGTCACCTCAGCGTAGGCCTAATTTATACTCAAGGTCACTATGAAAGGCTCATCACCTGATCGTAGGCCGACGCTCGAATACAGTGTCTTATACTACTGTATTTGACTCACAAGTTTTGGTTATTCACTAGTCACTACAGGAAGGATTGTCACCCCAGCGTAGGCCGACAACTCGACCATGGTTTTCCATACCACTATGCCTGGCTCATGAGTCTTAGCGGATCGTGGTACCAAGGTTGAAACGGGCTTTTCATTGGTAAGCGGTACCTCAAATTCAAACAATAGCGTTCATACATGATAAACACACAATAGGCCAATCGGGTTATTTGACAAGTTTGATTGGTATGGGCGCATGATCAGTTAATCAACATAGAGCGTATAAGCACTACACGTGGCCTAACCACTGTCAACAATCACCATTCAGCTCGGATTCATTGAACATATCCAATGTGGCGAAACTAGTTCCGCCACTAATCGGGACACTGTTACCGATTGCCTGGACTACATAGTAGTCCCAATCACACTCGAATGCAACAGGTAATCACATGTGATGGTCATAAAAGTATTGAACAAATAATTCAGACATTGTAATCATCTGGGCATTTTATAAAACACATAACAAACATATCATCATACATATGTATTTCATACATAAATCACGTAATTGAATTTAAGTTGCATGAAGGAATTTATACATATAGCTAAGGTAGTTGAGAATCATATCTCAACACCCTTAGTGAATACAACTTACCAAATAATTACTCTTTCAAACAATTTTTCAAACACTTAGACAACACATTACTGCATACATGAAGTAAAATAAATATAGCATATATTATGGAAAATCCTTTCATAAAGGAGTTGTCATGCATACAACGAACATGTATTCAAGATTACTAGTCATAACAAGCACAAATCATGATTTCACTTTCATTCAGGCATTTCAACAAACACATAGAATGAATTATATATCACATAGTTCACACACATGTATAGTTTTTCTAATACATGGTAACTAAGATCATATGGCAATAATCAAGTCAGACATAAATCATTGCTGACATTGAAAGCCTTGAAAACCATAACCTAAACGTTTATAGTTCACACCTTTCATCAGTGTTCTCGTTACGAACTTGGTTCATACACTATGCTTCCATCTACAACACATCGGCTACCTGAATCAGGAAAGAGGTTAGCTATTTCATCTTTTTCTCTATCTGAATCCCTAAAAAAGGATTAGGGTTAGGATTTCTCACCCAAAACAAAGTTGAAATGAGTTGAGTAGTTAGACGTAAAGGCGATTCGATGTGTGGAGTAACAGAATAGAAGTACTGGAGCAAACTCCAAGGATCTCTCTTCGATCTTCACTCTTTTCTCTCCTTTTCTCTCTTCTCTCTCCTAGGGTTAGAGAAAATTCGTATGGGATAGGAATGGGGTAGTTTAAGGGCCTTATATGGGCTCATAAGTGATGTCAATGGCCTTAGGGCCATGGTATACTTAGGGATAGCAAAAAGGCGTCTGTTTCGGGCAAACGAGACTCATTTAGAGGCCCATTACGCACCAACATCATGGAGTAAGTTCCCTGACTGTGGATCTAATCTAGGTTAAGATTTTGGTTCGATTAGGTTTGTAGATCGATCGTGGAGGAAATTTTTCAGTTCAACGGTCATCGTTACTCAATCAGGGCCACAAGTATACTGACATGTGCAGGGAAATTTTCATGATCTATGGGAATAGTTTGGTGAGAAACAGAAAGTCCAAAGTCTTCAATTTCACCTATAAGTGAATGGTCCAATTCACTTAAGTTTGAGTCCTTTTACTAAAGATATTCGCGTTTCTCACACACTTCGCTCAATGCTCAAGTTGTACGTTTCTGGATATTATTTGGGCTCGATTCCCACAATGGTTATCAAGCCTAATAAGGTGGTCGTAACCTTATATTTTCACAGTAATCAGACTTTCAACGCACGTCCAGGTCCGATACAAAGCTTCAATACACTCCCAAGAGCAACTGGGTTTTGAGATTGCTCCTGGGTTCTTGGGTAATGTTGAGTTAGCGATTCTAGTGGTTTTGGATCTTGCAATTCGTATAGATAGTGGTTCAAGCTAATCCACCAATTAATTTAGTTTAGTACTTAATTATTTTTCGTCTAATTTCTAAAGAATTCGGTCTTTAGTGATTTCTGCCTGAGATGGTACTCGGGTCATTGTACGTATTTTTTTGAGACGTTACAAAAAATGATCTGTAAAACAGACGAATGATCGTGCCTTTCACTGTAGATGCAAATGAACTGCATGGGTGTAACACATACGTCATGGTTGGGACCATGGCTGGTGACTGGGGCCATAATAGAAAACAATGGGGACAATGGAACCCACTATTAGAAGTGGACATGTAACAACCACGACCCATATAAGATGACAATCACGACCCATATGGAGCCAGATTGAAGTATGATTAGTGTCCGTGTTGCCATTCTGTTTATCTTGAGATTTTAGGGCTACAACCCATTTCAAATTAGAACCACGAACCATTTAACATGACAATCACGATCTATATTACATAACAATCATGATCCATATTACATGAAAACCACGATGCATATTAGATTACAATCACAACCCATATTACATTGACAACAACGATGAATATTACATTACCACCATGACCAATATTACATGATAACAACAACCCATGTTACATTATAACCATGACCGATGTTCACCACGACCCTAATAACATCATAACTACGATCAATGACAACCATGAGCCATATTTCATGATAGCCACAACCCATATAACATGACATCCACGACCATAATTAAAATATAATATGGAGAATTGTACTCTTCGAAGGGCACCCAGCGAGATGAAAAACTCTTTTGAGCATGTCTTATTTTAGCCTGACCAAAAACTCTGTTGAGAAGCTGAGGCTTAAACAAGACACTCTCAAAAGTGCTTTGGAGCTGACTGGGTGCCCTTCGAAGAGAACTGTTCTTCACATTATTTTTAATTATGGTCGTGGTTGTCATGTTCTATGGGTAGTAGTTATCATAAAATATAGGTCATGGTTGTCATTGGTCGTAGTTATCATGTTTTATGGGTCGTGGTGAACATGCAATAACTGCGACCCATGTAATATGACAACCACGACCATACTACATGATAACCATGACCCATGTTACATGACAACCACAACCATACTACATGATAACCATGACCCATGTTACATGACAACCACAACCCCTGACGACTGCACTTTCACTTCTTTGGTCAGGAAGTTGGATCGTGAACTTATTGTTGTCGTGAGAGTAGAGTTTGAGAGATCTACAAAAAGTACATGGAATTAAGCAAAAGATAATATGGGATGGAGACATTTATCTTGAAATCTCTGACGATAACTATAAGCCATGATTATGAAGAATAGTTCTCTTCAAAGAGACCTAGGGAACCGAAGACATCTGTTGAGAATGAGTTGTTGATCTTCCACGGGCACCAAATGGTCTTCAAAATTTCAGGTGGAGGCCGTTGATCTTTAAGAAGATCATTAACATTCCTGAAGAAAGGGAAGGGATCACCTATAAAGGAAGAACACGAGAAGGACTTCTGATTCAGATTGGCTTCTGAAAAAATGTAACCCACGTGCCATATTTATAGGCTGTTCAACCAGTGGTTAATGTTGGGGTGGTGATTCCAAAAGGTTGCTTTTATTAATTTCCTACAATTGAATGTGGCGTTGTTTCCAAAGGGAAGGGTGTAACGCCCTGGAAAAATCCGTACTTGGACTCGAGTACTAATTCGACCAGAAATTGTGTAAGATTAATTCCTTTAGAAAATAAGTGTAAGTTAGCTAGCGCAACGCTAGAGTAGCCAAAAAATAGTCCCTGATCACTTTAAATACGTTCTACAAGACCCAACTACAAGACCCAAAGCGAGTAGAACCAATGACGCTATAATATTCTAAAACCTCGGATCAAACTCTAAACCGATTTGTTCTCTGGACCTCTTTGAAACTTTGTATTGGATCTAGACCATGCGTCGAAAGTCTGATACCTACAATCTTAGACCGTTATAACCGCCTAGCTGGACTTGGCAATCATTTCAAAAATCAAGTCCAACCGACATTCACAGGCTATTTCATTGAGCCTGGAGTGAAGAGAGTGAGAATAGGGTTAGATTTGGAATTTGAAATTCAAATCTGGCACATGACTTGACGCTTTATTATTAAGCATTCTGACCGTCAGAATTCAGCCAAATTACACCCTTGGATCAAAAAAATTTTCTATTTCATATCATGAGACTTGCAGACCTGATCTACGTGCGGTGACCGCTGAACTGAAATTGGACCGCCACGTGCGATCTACGAAGACTACTGGTCTGAAAATGGGATGAGAGCGACATCCGACATGCATGAACTTAACTTCGATCGCGTTCGGCTAGGGGACCACCAGAAATGCCTTTTTAGACCGAAACAGCCCCGATTTGGATAGATATCAAGTAAACATTGTTTCCAAGCCTGTTTTGGGCAAGAATTAGGTTATAAAAGGGGCTTAAACCCTCACTCCTCTCACCCATCCGAATTTGCTAGAAACCCTAGCAAGAGTGAGAGAAAAAGTGAGAGTTTGTGAGAGAAGGTAGGAGAGAATTTCCTGCTGCTTGTGCTACCTGTTGCACGTGTTTAAGCTACGCAATCCAATCACTTTGTTGGTGATTTCACCGCGATTCTAGGTAAGCAAATACCCTAAATACTTACTGATTTGACGTTCCGTCATTTCCATAGCGAAGTAGCTTATGGATCTTGTGTATTAGGTTGCCTATTCGCCGTAGACGAAGCGTATACGCTCCGTTCGAATTGATACGCTTATAGGAGAAAAGGTGCGGATTTTAGACGCTTTGATTGACTGTTTCCAACGCTTTCAATGTCGTTTAATAGTAGATTATCGACAGCAATGCCATTTGACATGTACAATATGTCGTCCATTTTCTGTTTCGTAAGTAGACGAAAAATATGAGATTTAGGGCATTTTAGTCATTTGTAGGAAATACTGTTTTCATCCATATTTTTTTGACGTGATTGACATGGCTTCTCGTCGCATTAGGATGCTAGGAATACGTGCATAATTAGTTTGGCGGAGAGATTCGCCTAAATGCGCACTTTGAGTCGACATACTATATGCAGACTTAAGGGTGTAGTCTAAGTGTTTGTATAAATGTTTGTATTAGTATGTATTGAATTAAATGGTGTTATGAATTAGTTTGAGATTGAATTCTCAATTAATATGCTGATGTACATGATTTCCTACATGTTAGCTATATGCATGATTTCATTATATGCATGAAATGCATGTGTTAGATGATTCACTCAAGTTGTATGTTATAACATGTGTTAACATGCTCATATTATTGTATTTCATTTCCATTACTCTTACATGATGGCTGATATGGATTCATAATTGTTTGGGACTATACCTAGTCCAGGTAGTCGGCAACTGAGCAAGTTCGTAGTTGGCTTATTTTTGCCACGAACGACGCGTCGATGAACGCGAGCCGTGTTTTGGAGTTGGTGGCAGTGGTTAGGCCACACGAGGTGTTTTACGCACTTCATGTCGTTCGACTTGAGATGTGCTCGTGCCAGTCGAGCCCGTCAAGTAATCCGACTGGCCATTGTATGTTCACCCTGTATGAGTCATAACTGCTTGAACCTAAGGTACTGAACTTACCACTGTAAATCCTGTCAACCATGGTACCTTGATCCACAAAGACTCATGAGCCGGGCATGGTGGTATGGGACACCGTGGTCGAGCTGTCGGCCTATGCTGGGGCCACAAACCTCCCCGTAGTGACCAGTGAGCACCTATGACTCGTGAACAGATTATGGTGGTATGGGACACTATATTCTTACTGTCGGCCTACACTGATTAGGCGACGAGTCCTTTGTAGTGACCGCGAGCGTATTCTGAGTCTACGGGAGGCGACGACCCTTTCGTAGCAGTGAGAGTACAGTAGGCCTGTATTGATAAGGTGATGGGGGAGCGGTGTAACGAGTGCGAGTAACAGCCTTGGCAGCCCTTGCAACGACCTACAAAAATATACATCGTATGAGATTACTAGGAGTGACGACCCTAGACAGGATCTGTTTTGGGATTGATATAAGGGAAGTACCTTAGTTTCCCAATATTACTGTATGAAAAGGACTAATAATAACTCGGTAATCATATCACCATCACATTGCATGTGCCTGGAAGATGTGGAGCACTGTGGGATGAAAGCATGCCGCGGGCGTAAGATGGTGCCATATGAGGGAGATCGTCGGTGAGGGCATCCATCATGTCATGTCATATTGCATTAACAACAGTATTAGGATTGTTTGATTTACTGCTTTACTATTATCACATGATTGATTTGAGAACATGCTAATCCTTGCTCTATTATTCCATTGAGTTAGCTACTCACTCCCACCTTACGGGATGGTGTTTGCAACACCCACTAGACCCTGTCTTAGATGCAGGTGAGGCAGCGATTCAGGAGGTAGAGCCGGACTATGATGAGGACCAGGATGAGTTCTCATATATGCAGTACCACGACAGCTTTGCTTAGGTGGCCTGGATTGGCGGGACTTCTCAGTGGGACTATTATGACATTTGATTTTGCTTATTTACATGTATATGAAACTTAGAGATGTATTCATACTTTGGAGACAGTCGAGATCTGCTTTATTTTCCATACAGTGATATATATATTCTTTAGTCTTTCGCTTGCTTTTATCACTGGATCTGGAGTATGAATTGCAGTTTTGGTATACTTTTACTCATGTGAATGCTTTAACTCAGACAACATTGAATCATAATCATTTTTGTTGCATAAGTGACGGTCTGGAACTCGGGAGTTGAGTTTATACATGACCCTCGATTTTTAGGGTGTTACAAAGGGTCATGGATAGAACGAACATTGGGTCGTGGATGTGAAGCACAACTCAACGTAGATAACAACAACAATCTCTATAGCATGACAATCACGTTCATGGTTGACAGCACGATGGATCGTGGATTAGATGGTGGGTGGTCTTAACTTTCGACTTCAACCCAGCATAGATGACAACAATGGATCGTGTAGCATGATAACCACGATCCTGTTAGATTTTACAAGAAATTCTTATTATTGATTAACAATCCACGACCATATTGGAATATGGGTCAAACAAGAACTCGTGATATTATATGGTCATTCAACGTGTTGTTCATTCAATGGTCAACGAGTTGATCCCACAGACGGCTGAGGATGAAGCATAATGAATAACATAACAAGGTAATTCTCCATCTCCATATGAAAGGGTGAATAGTTTTATACCGGCCATCGTATTTATAGAGAGGTTGGCTAAGAAATTATCTAATGAGCTAGAATTGTATGGAAATGTGCCCATCCATGTGTTTTGATTTGTTCTCGTTGAAGTGTATGGAAATCTGCCCATCAAAGTTAGGACATGACATATGTAAATATTGAAAATCCCATGTAAATATATGTGTGGTGGTTATGAACATGTGGAGAACATGTTCGTCAGTAAATTTATGGTTGCCGTGAGAGTAGTTTTTGAGAGATTTACAAAACGAACAACTGGATTGTTGGTCGTGTTGATAAGAGTCATTGTTGTATGTTAATATTTCCATAGTTCATATATGTAATAGATCGTGGTTGTCATCCATGTTCGATCGTTGTTGACAACAACGTCCTTAAGAGAAACATGATTCATATGTTATAGAGGCCATGATCTATACGTCATGGAAACTACGATCCCCATGTCATGGCAACCATGACCCGTTAAAGTGGTTATAAGGGTCGTGTCTTCTTGTTATATTGTAAACTTTAGTGGAAGAAACGTGCAAAGTCTTGCGCATCACTGAGCTTCTCTTTTGGCCATTATTGTGTTATATAAGTCATGGTTATAATGTTATAAGGGTCGATGTTTTCATGTTACATTGTCGTGATTGTAATGTTATATGGATTGTAATTGCCATGCTATATAGATCATGGTTGTCATGTAGCCTGGATCGTTGTTGTGGTGCGCAGGGCTCTGCAAGTTGAATGGGCCGTGGTTGTCATCAACAATGGATTATGAACTTAACAACAGGACGTGGTTCTCCTGACACATGGATCGTGGTTTCCACGTTGTATGGGTCGTGTTCCTCATACGCTCGTGGTTGTCGAATACGATTCAACATGGACGAGAACCATGATCCATTACAACTATGAACCACGACAAATTTAACATGACAACATGACTCATATCAACTACGGCCCATTCATCATGTATATCACGAACCATATAGCACAACAACAACGACCCATGTATCATATCATTCGGGATCCATGTATCATGACAACCACGACCTATACATCCTTACAACCATAACCTATATACAATGACAGTCACGACCTATTTATCATTACATTCATGATCCATAATTTATCACAACCACGACCCATACAAAATTATTACCACGACCCATATATCGTGTTTCGAGCGCGATTATAGGGCTTGTCCCTATCCGAGCCCGGCCTTATATTTTGAATCATTCCGGCTTTGCTTATCTGAGTTCCAGGCTGAAACTTAATATTTTGTCGATGAGCACCTACTTGTAGTTGGGGGACCCGGTGTGTAATGGCTTCTTTGGGATTCTAGGTTGATGTAACCTGGCTTCTTCCGGTTTCTAGGCTGATGTCAAAGCTCTGCAAAAGAACTCATTATTTTGTAGCATGACAACAACAATCCGTATAAGACGATAGTAACGATCCATAAAACATGAAAACCATGAGCCATAGCAAACGACACCACGACCCATGTAACTTTGAAAACCACGATACATATATGTAACACCCTGAATTTTTGCCAACTTGGAATTAGACGTCCTTAGGCAACGGGTCAACCATATCACTCTCAATGATCAATCCCAAGGTCTAAAAATCATTTTTCCACCTAATTCCTTCAAAACTCACCTTTCACCACCTCATTCTTCAAATTTCTCCAAGTACTTTCATATTAGACACGAATCCTCAAGTTTAAATAGTAAAGAACACAAATCCTAGGGTATTAATGATGAAGAACAATATCGAAGCTAAAAATTATCATGAATAGTAAATAAATGAGTAAAATGGGTTTCGACCCTTAAACTTTTGGAATCTAACAAAATAGATAGGTTAGTTGGATAGATTAACATCTCCTATCCCAAAATCATATGCTATATGCCATAGAAATTCATTTCAGTTTGCAAACTGGCCCCAAAACACCTCGAACGGAGTCATGGGCCTACCCACGCTAATCTAGAATGATCCAGGGTGGGAGCCACATATATTTGGGACCCCTAGAGAAAGGGAGACCTAGCCCATATGGCCGGCCTCATTGGATTGGAGTTTGGTCGGCGAGGACCTAGCCGGTTCGGCAAGGCCTCGTCGTACAATGGGCCCCACTCGGGCTGGGCTTCGGGCTGATGGAGTTTGGGAGTTAGGGTGACCCCCTGAGGTGTGGGTCGTCCCTTAAAACCTCCCCGATTAGGTACTTCCTTCACAAAGTGACCCCCCAAGCTCTCCTTTCTATCCCAAACATCCAATTTTTGGCAAAAACCATCCCTCCAAACTCTTCCTTCTTCCGTTTCCAAGCACCCTCACTCCACCCTTCAAATCTCATCTCAAACAAAAATTAATAAAGGATACTTTTTTTAGAAATCTAACGAGAATCAACTAACGCCGTACTAGATGACCTATGAAATTCTCACCAATCACTTTCAATACGATCTGCTAGAGTCAAAACGTATAGGATAGGTGACGCTACAATACCGTAAAACCTAGGATCAAACTCTATTCCCGATTGCTCTCAGGAGCACCTTGAAACTTTGTATCGGCTCTGGACCGCACATCGGAAGTCCGATTATCCCGAACTTAGACAATCCTGACCGCCTAGTTGGACTTGACAATCACCTCAAAAATCAAGTCCAGATGATGTCCCACGATGATTTCCTTGAGTCCAGAGAGAAGAGTGTGAGAAATGTTAGAAATTAATATAATTTATGAAATCTGGCATGTGTCGCTTGCGCGACATTTTTTAAGCATTTTGACCGTCAGAATTCGATCAAATTTTACCCTCGGGTCAGGATAGGTAGCCCTTACATGTCAACGTACTTGTGGCCCTGATCGAGTACCAGTAGCCGTTGACTGAAACTGGTCCACCACGTTCGATCTGGAAATCCGACCAGACTGAAAACTCTGCCTGACCTAAATCCAATGTCAGAGAGCTTAAGTTTGACCGCACTTAGTAACAGGACCTCCAGAAGTGCTTCGTTGGATCAAAACAAGTCCACTTTGGTTATAAATAAGTATACCTTGGCCCCAAGTCTATTTTCGTCACTTTTGGACTTATAAAAAGGGCTTAAACCAATGCTCTTTCATTCCATACGAATTTGGAGAGAGAAGAGAGAAAAGAGAGGGAAAGTGAGGGAGAAGTTGGGGCTTTCTCCTAGGATTCTTCCCTGTTGTTCCATGTTCCATAGCCGCCACTTCTGCATCGCCATTCCGATGTTTTCAACTCCATTCTTAGGTAAGAAATCCTAACCCTAACCTGATTTAAAGCTTAGAATAGTTGTAGTGTTGGTATAGCTAACCTGTTTCATGCCATAGGTAGCGTACCCACCATTGACGAAGACTTATCATCTGAATCAACTCCGTTTCACAATTTTTGGTTTAAGGTGCGGATTTTAGACGCTTAAATTACTATTTTTCAAAGTTTTCAATGCCGTTTAATGGTAGATTGCTGATGAGGATGTTGTTTGACATGTACAACATGCTGTCCGTTTTTCATTTCGAATACGTACGAAGAATATGAGATTTAGGGTATTTTAGGTATTTGTAGGAAATACTGTATACGTATGTATTTTGCCGATATGATTGCCATGAGTATTTGTCGTGTACCTATACTAGTTATGCATGTATGAACTGTTTGGCGAAGAGATTCACCCTAATGCACATATTGACCGACATATGCTTTTGTAGACTAATGTGTGTATACTAAGTGTTTGTTGAAATGCCTAAATCAATATGATTTATGCCTGCCATATGTATCGAATGTAAGAACATGATTGTTGTGTATTAGACATCTCCTTGATGTAAGGATTTGTCATATTATATGTTGAAATCAACATACGTCAAGTACGTTGGTGTTGTATAGTCTAAGAGTTTGTATAAATGTATGTATTGCTAAGTATTGAGTAAATGGTGTTGTAGATTAGAGTTGAGATTGGACTATCAACTAATTTGATGATGTACATGGATTCCTCCATGTTTGTTGTATTGAATTGATTACCTTATGTGCGAAATACTCATGTATGGTTAACTGCTTCTGATGTATGTTATAACATGCTGATAACATGCTTGGATTACTTGTTATTTCAATTTTGTTTATCTCACATGATTACTGATTCACATTTCATGTGCTTGGGGCTATACTCTAGTCCAGGCAGTCGGTAAAAGATTTGTATTCGTGGTTGGCTTCTATTCACCATGAAGGATGTGTATGATGAACCCGAGTCGTACTAGAGTCGTCGGCAGTGGTTAGGCCACACGAAGTGCTTGTGCACTTCATGTCGGTCGATTCGACGTGCGCTCGTGCTAGTTGGACTCATCAAGTAACCCGACTGACCATTGTATGTTCACCTTGTATTCGTCATAACTGCTTGAACCTAGGGTACTGAACTTACCAGTGATAACCCTGATAACCGTGGTACCTTGATCCACTAAGACTCATGAGCCGGGCATGGTGGTATGGGACACCGTGGTCGAGCTGTCGGCCTACGCTGGGGCCACAAACCTCCCCATAGTGACCAGTGAGCACCTTAGACTCGTGAGCCGATTATGGTAGCATGGGACACTATATTCGAGCTGTCGGCCTACATTGATAAGGTGATGGGGGAGCGGTGCAACGAGTGCGAGCAACAGCCCTGGCAGCCCTTTGTAGTGACCTCGAGTGTACTCTGAATCTACGTGAGGCGACGACCCTTCCGTAGCAACGAGAGTACATTAGTCCTGTATTGATAAGGTGATGGGGGAGCGGTGCAACGAGTGCGAGCTGCCCTTACAGCCCTTACAGCGACCTACAAATATAACATCGTATGAGATTACTAGGAGTGACGACCCTAGATAGGATCTATGTTGGGATTGATATAAGGAAGGTACCTTAGTTTCCCAATCCTGCTGTATGAAAAGGACTAATAATAACCCGGTAATCATTATCCATATCGCACTGCATGTGCCTGGAAGATGTGGAGCACTGCGGGAAGAAAGCATGCCGCGGGCGCAGATGGTGCCGTATGAGGGAGTATGTCGGTGAGGGCATCCATCATGTCATTTCATCCATGCATTAATCATAGTATTTAGGAATGTTTGTTTTGCTTGCTTTATCATTATCGCGTGATGGATTTGATAATATGTTAATCTTTGTTCTATGATTCCACTGAGTTATCTACTCACTCCCACGTTACGGGATGGTGTTCCGGACACCCACCAGTCCCTATTTTAGTTTCAGAAGAGGACGCTGCTTGTGGAGCGGAGCTGGACTTGTATGTTGCTGAGGAGGATTTCTCCTCCGTATTTTGATCGACGGGATTACAGGGAGGTTGATTAGATGCCATGACTCTTGTCATTTTATTTTTGGAGCACTCATGTATATTCTTTTCTTTCTATTTTGGAGTATACATGTATTTAGTTAACCTGGTAACATGTTCACACTCTGGAGACTTACAATCATTTATATATTTTATATATCTATCACATTCTTCCGCTTGCTAATTTAACTGTCTTTGGAGTATGATATACTGTTTTGGCTTAGTCTCAATCTTATTTAATGCCATTCTACAGACAACATGCATTTATCATTATCTATGTTGCATAAGTGATGTTCTGGAACTCGGGAGTTGGGTTTCTACCCGACCCCCAATTTTTGGGGCGTTACAATATATCATAACAACGACCATTAAATTTACATGAACAGTAGAAATAAAAAATGTACATAATGATCCTTTGTCTGGGTCATGTTTTGACAACGTGAAGGATCATGGTTGTCATATATAATGGGTTGTGTTTCTCATTGTGGAAGGTTGAGATGACTTTGATCAAGGTATGCCCTATAGTAAGCTCCCTTCACTTGACCACGAAAGCTCTCACCATACCATGTTTAATCTTTGTGATCCGTAGCAAGTTTCTACAAGAAGGTCCGATAAATAAATACACCCCCGTATAGGGAAACAGTCCTTTTCCACTGGTAAATCTGCATTCCCTGTATGGGGAACGATAGTTTTCCTTTTCCTAGAACATTTCAGGTATGGGGAAATGGTTGTTTTATGAAAAAGTTTGGGTCATGGTTGTCATGTTATACGGATCGTGATTGTCACTGGGTCGTGGTTGTCATGTTATTGGGTTTGTGATTGTCGTGGTAATGGTACGTGGTTATCATTTAATGGGTTCGTGGTTGTTACACAACCCATGTCATTTTACAATCACGACCCTTCTAACATGCAAACCACGACTCATTTAACATGATATGAACGAGCCATATCTACTAGAACCCCATGAACCATATTCCGTCACAACCACGACCCAGGTTCAAGGGGCCGTGTTGAAGCCCAATTCTTTGACCCACAACTTTCTATTGTGGTTATTATGTTATATGATCGTGGTGTTAATGTTCGATGGGTTGTAGTTGACATGATGATTTGGATAGTGTTTTCATTATATATGGCTCGCTATAGTCATGATATATGGATCATGTATTCGAATTTTACAGACCAATATGTCATCTACACGTAAAAAGATGTAATGATGAAAAGGTAAGGTTGGCCAGGGTGTGCTTTCATGCGAAAGCCTTTAGCAGGAAGTTCCTTCGTTGGAATCCTATGTGGGCCCCACCCTAATGTTTGTGAGAAATCTATTCCCTTCATCCATTTTTTTAGATTAATTTAGGGCTTGAGACAGAAAGTAAGCAGGATCCATGACTTAGGTGGACAACATTTAAGTAAAATGTGGGTATGAAAATTCCAATAGTTGAAACTTCCCTGGGGTCGACAGTTATGTTTACATTCCATTCATACTGTTCATAACGTAATTCCCAGTGGGATGAACTGAAAACATAATTTTTGACCTGACTCAACATTTCGATTGCCCCATAAATATTTCAACCATGGTCGTTCAATCTTCATGTTTTCAGCACATCCGAGTCTCAGATCCTATTCATTTATGGTTCTAAGCCCTAAACTGAGCTCAAAAAGTAGATGGACGAAGTTGGTTTCTCATAAACATCATGGTGGGCCCCAACCCACATATCTTAGTTTGTATTGAAAAAATATGTCGCACGTACATACATTAAAATGCCGTGTAAAAGGTGCAAGGTTCACTAACAATTCCCAACGCATAACATCAATCGTCGATCACCTTGGTCAAGTCTATGGGCCCATCATAAATCGGATCTAATCTGTTGGAATAGTTCATGGTCGATGGATTCCTTCAATAAGTTTAATAGCGACATGTATCGAGATATCAATGGTCCACACTGCGTAAAGATGATAAATTATGGGATTCTATGGAACCTGTTGCTTTGAACTGTTGTGGTCCATTGGATTTAAATATTTTGATCATTCTTTGGGTAATTCTGTTTATTGTTGTTACAAATATAATGGACGGTGCGAATAAGAGAAAAGGTCGTTCGGTGTGACTTAGAAATGTCAGAGCTTGGAAGATATACAGTGTAAAGCAATCGCTTGTACCCATACGGAACAATGATTTTATATATTTATATATTTATCTTAGAGCTTCTTCTCTGGGACCCCTTCACTTTTTTATCCCTACCCTTTTTTTTACTGGTTTTGAATCTTCTTCGCTGGTACCCTCCATCGCCACTAAGCGAGTACATCTATACAATTTGAGTGCAGCTTAGTTCTTATAAATGGAAAAGCAAGGTATTGGTTGACAAGAACAGTATATCGTTGTTCACATGTTACGTATGCAGTGGCTGTCAACCATGACCCAATGTACAACATGACAACAATGATCGTGTTTATGATCATGGTTGATATGCCCAATGGATCATGGTTGCCAAGCACAGTGGATCGTTGCTCACATGTTATTTTGGGTTAGGGCTGTGTGTCATGGTAGTCATGCTATATGGGTTGTGGTTATGCCCACATAGATGACAACAATGAACCTATAGCACGACAAGCATGATCGTGGTTACGATTCAATGTAGACGACAACAACAATCTATATAGCATGACAATTACGTCCGTGGTTGTGATCGTTGTTGTTGTACCCAGTGGATCGTCGCTCACATGGTATGTGGGTCGTAGATGTGAACCATAACTCAATGGATCATGGTTGATAGGGACAGTTTATGTGCATAGTGGATGTGAACCACGACCCAATGTATATGACTACAACGATATGTATAACATGACAATCATGATCGTCGTGAGTTGTGACCATGGTTGATATGCCCAAATGGATTGTGTTGACATGATTGTGGGTGGGTGGTTAGTTTGCCTATTGGATCATGGTTGACAGCACGATGGATCGTGGATCACATTGTGGGTGGGTGGTCTTAACCATCGACCTCGACCCAGAATAGATGATAACAACTACGCGTGTAGTATGACAACCTCAATCCTTTAGAACCTGTGATAACCATGACCCTTTGTTGGTTACATCGGCGATCAACTATGTAGTTCAATTATAATCGTGTTAGATTTTGTAAGACCTTATTATTGATTGATTAACAGTCAGTGACCATATTGGAATGCAGGTCGAAGGAAGTCAAGTATGACCACGTGCTTAGACTTCAAAGAGGCATGGGTCTCTCCCAAATGCTCCGTCTATTTTTTGAAGTATATGATTGTAGATATGGAGAAGAATCCTGATAGACAATATATTTAGAGATAACTATTTTGGATTTCTTCTTCACTTTCCATTGAAGGGGTGGAGGGCACACTCACAGATCATGCATTGCCTAATGCAAAGCCATGTTGGTGTCTGAAATTCGATGTTCAAGGCACAGAGATAAAAGTTACTGAGCTCGAATTTACTTTAATAATGGGTCTTAAGTTTGGACCCATTAGGATAGATGGTGACGGTCGTGCCAAGGCTGGAAGAGTAGAGGGAGGAAGAGGTATTAGGGAGACCTACCTAAAAGTAGGTAGTGTTAGTAAAAAAGAATTGAAAGAAGCCTATTTGTCACTCTCCAATAAAGATGAACATAGGGATGCAGTGAAGTTGGCTCTAATAATTTGCATTGAGAGTCTATTAGTTGGTTCTCCGCAAAAGAATAACTGTGTTGATATGTTTATCAACATGTCTGATAACTTTGATTATTTTAATAACTACCCCTGAGGCAGTGTGGGGTATGATTATTTGAATAAAGGGGTTAACGCTACTTCTAGCATTAGTTGGGCGACTGGCCGGTACCCCAAATCATATAACATATGCGGATGCGCGTTTGCCCTACAAGTACGTCATTCTTGGCCTGGTTTATAATTTGAGTTTGAATTTTTACTCCATACATGTCAATCGATATGTATGGAGTAAAAATCACTAGTGATAGTGGAGATAGAAGACTGCCTACAATGATTCCTCCATACACTACTCTAATGCATGATAATTTGAGTTTGAATTTTTACTCCATACACTACTGTAATGCATGATAATTGATCTTAAGTAGATTTGGGCCTACGAACGATTCTGAAAACTCACTAGTGATAGTGGAGATAGAAGACTGCCTGCAATGATTCCTCGAATCCTAAATTAGAATCTGAAGAAAGCAGGCAGATACCGCCCCTTATCCGTCATCTTCACAGTTATACTGGTAAGAGTTATTTAAACAGTAGTGTATTTTAATTATACAGTATGTTTATAATTAATAAATCAATTTTACCCATGCAAGTGGTGCTAGCTTCAGATCTTCAACCGACGGTCAAAGAATCAGAGACTGAGGTTATCAGGAGTATAACCAACGAGACTTATATGAATGACATGGCTTGGTGGGCAGCACCCACGCCAGTGACAATGGTTGTGGACGAGGATGAAATAAGAAATAAAGTGGAGGGTGATCTTATAGTCTCCCTCTTGAAAATGAGAAATGATGTTGGGGCTGAGGTTAGAACCTCTATCTAGGAGGATATTTACAAGTATTAAAAGATAATAAAAAACTAAGATCCGCAATAAAGAAATTTAATAAGCGGATTGAGTTCCTTATCACTAAAGTGGAAGGAATAAAGGATGAGTTTGGCAGAGAAATAAGGAACCTCAAGGTGGATAATGCTTCTTTATGCGAAGAAGTGAAGTCGTTGAGAGATGATATTAATACAAAATACCACGTGAAATTACCCTGTTTTATTTGTTAATAGCTCTCGGTGAATGTACTATCTTTTAATAATATGTAATAATTTTAATACAGGTCAACAACACAATAACAACAACAACTTTTGATGATGGGATGGATAATCTTAGACATTTTGAAGATGGGATGAGTTATCTCAAAGATGACAGTGCTTCACTGTGGGAGAAGATGAATCACCTAATAATTGAGTTTCAGTCAATGAAGGTAAATGAAAAATAGATTGTGGTTATCATCCACATATGATCGTTGTTATCATCTAGTAAAGGTCGTGGCTGTCAGGCACATTGGGTAGTGGTTGATACACGACCCAACATTGGTGGCAACCACGATTTAACTGAGAGTCGTGGTTTCTGTTTAATATGGGTCGTGGTTTCTATGAACTATGGGTCGTGGTTATTATACACGGGAATACATAATAATATACTGCTCCATTACAGGAATTCGTTAATTCGATCATCCTTCTTAAAGATGACAGTGCTTCACTGCAAAAGAAAATGAATCAGCTAATAGTTGAGTTTCTGTCAACGAAGGTAAATGAAAAATGGATCGTGGTTATCATCCACATATGATCGTTGTTATCATCTAGTAAAGGTCATGGCTGTCATGCACATTAGAGCATGGTTGATACACGACCCAACATTGGTGGCAACCACGATTCAGCCAAGAGTCATGCTCTATGGGTCGTGGTTATTATACATGGGACAGGAGTTCATTGATTCGATCAGCCATCTCAGAGGAGAGAATTCTTCACTGTAAGAGCAGGTGAAATAACTTAGAAAGGAGATCCAGGCATTGAGGGTACATGAAATTGAATTTATCAATTTATCCTGAATCCTATTTGGTCGTTGTTCTATCCCATTTTTGCTCATTTCTGGTATATGATTTTATTACAGGACAATGTCCCTTCGACCAACCCTCAGAGCATAGAGAATGCTTCACTGCTATAGCAGATGAAGCAGTTTAGGAAGGAGATATAGGCAATGAAGGTATATGAAGTTGAAGTTTTCCTGAATCTTAGTGGTCATTGTTGTGGTCCTTTTTGGATCGTGGTTTCTATGTAAAATAGGTTGTGGTTTCTATAATTTATGGGTCATGGTTATTATACATGGGAATACATAATAATATACTACTCCATTACAGGAATTCGTTGCTTTGATCAGCCCTCTCATAGGAGAGAATGCTTCACTGCAAGAGCAGGTGAAGCAACTTAGAAAGGAGATCCAGGCAATGAGGGTATATGAAATTGAATTGATCAATTTATCTTGAATCTTATTTGGTTGTTGTTCTATCCCATTTTGGCTCATTTCTGGCATATGATTTTATTACAGAACAATGTCCCTTCGACCAGCCCTCCGAGTGTAGAGAATGCTTCACCGCTGGAGCAGATGAAGCAGTTTGAGAAGGAGATACAGGGAATGAAGGTATATGAAGTTGAAATTTTCCTGAATCTTAGTGGTCATTATTTTATTCCTCTTTGGGTCAGGGTTATGATACAGTGTGGGTCGTTGTGACAGGCCCATGTCCATTCAGTGGGTGATCTTAGGGAAGAGATTACTTATATGAATGAGCAGATGAAACATATTGAAGATGAGATATAAGCAATAAAGGTATATAAAATTGAATCTTGGTCATAGTTGTGTTCCACCTTTGATCGTGGTTATTGTGAAGGTCAAATCATTGTTATCATGTGTGATTGGTCATGTTTATCATTCATATGGGTCGTGGTTAATGCACGACCCAATGTTGATGATATAGGATATCACATGAAGAATATGTACGTGGTTTGCCTTTAGATTAATAGTTAACAAGTCACTATGTATCTAATGTCTTCTACTATACAATTTTATAACAGGTCAACAACTCCACCGTTGAGGCTGGGATGAGCCAACTCACTAGCGGATCGTGGTTTCCAGCCACAGTGGGTCGTGGGTGGTTAGTGCACGACCTAATTTGGATGACAAACACAATTCAATGAGGACCATCGTCGCTGTCATCATTTCAGATCATTGTTATCGTCTATTGATCGTGGTTATCGTGTATAATTGGTCGTGGATATCGCTTAGAGTAGATCGTGGATGAACAGCGACACAGTATGGATGACAGACATGATTTACGAACTAGGTCAATTATGAACCTCGAACTTACATGGACGATAACCATGATTCACGTCATTGCATGGATGACAGCATTACTTCACTACATGACGTATTGAAATATGTAAATAATTAATAATATGCTTGTGTTACAAGAGAAAATCACTTCGGTGCAAAGCAACGAAGAAGAAATTATGAATTTGAAGGAGTTCCATGCCACGTTGGGACAAGATATGAATCTACTAAAGGATGAAGCTAATAAGAATATTGCACGTGAAATTGTATTTGGATCATGGTTTTCAATGGACATTATGTTGTGAATTGCATAGATAATATGTCATTTCATTACAGCTCAACATCGGTACTTCGCAAGAGTGCGAGGAAGGGAGACTACACCACGATGTAACGGAACCCCACTGAACTCTACATGTAAAGGAGAGTCGTCAGGGTACGTGGATCCACACCGAGCTCTAACTGAAGCTTAAGAAAACGAGTTGAGAGTTGTCAGAGTATCATCATATTCACCTGTCTGGTTGAAGAGCATTTTTGACCTAAAATCATGGGTCAACTCTGAGGTAGGTTTCTAAATATTGTCTTTCTTTATTTAATATCGATGTATGAAAATTATATCACACAACATCCTTGTTGTGTAGGCCATTGATATATACCTACGCTACTTATCAGTGCATTAGGAAAAGAGACCACGATGTAGATAGGACTGCGCATTCGTCTCGTTGCTATTTACGGTAATGTGAATTTGAGAACCATAGTTATCTTTAAAACATCATTAATTATTTATGTTTCTGACCCTTTCCAATATATCCATAGCAAATCATGGAAGTCTAACTTAGCGATTTACAAACTTAGGGAGCTAACAACCATAAGGATCAACAGGCCATCATCAAGAATGACAAATTGAATGAAATGCTTATAGAAATAGTTGACGGTCGAGGTAGATCGAAGCCTCTATGGAAGTATGAAGTGGTAAGAGCTTATTTACTTGCACATATACATGAACTTAAATGATATTATTCATTTTGGAAAGGTAAGTCTTTTAACTGTTATCATATTTCTTATGCTTGACAGTTATACATCCCACTAAACTCGAGGGGCCAGCACTGGTTCTTGATTGTTGTTAATCTAAAGAAGAGAGATGTCACTTTGCACGACAACTTGAGTACCGAGTTGAAAGAGAACAACAAGTTGATTGTTGTGCAAATAACGGACGGTGATAGACCTGGGCAATACAACTCGGATGATTGTGGCATATTCTTGCTAAAATATATATACTTCTTGAGCAGCATGCGCAAAATTGACTTCACAAAGGTCAGTATATATATATATATATATATATATATATATATATATATATATATATATTCATCTACATTAAATCTTAATTGCCCTATCCTTTGATTTAATATTAGTTCATTCTTTTTCTGTAGGAGGACATTACTAAATTTTGAAAGACAATTGTATACAACTGTCTGCAGTTCACGAAGTCAGAAGATGAGGCTGCTTACCCAAAAAAACAAGAGCTGATGTCTAGACCACCGAAGAGAGTCAAATTTTTGATTAATAATTAAATGCTAAATGGATTGGTGTATTTGATGTTTCTTCTAAATATTTTCTATTATGATTTAGTGAATGAGATGGGTCGTGGATATGACGATCAATGTATCATGATTAACATCCACAATGGATCATGGTTGGAAACCATTACCAAGTTTGTATGACAACAACAACCCCGTTCTGTGATCATGACTTAGATACGCATTGGATCGTGCTTGTTAGCTAGGTTGGTTGACATCCACAATGGATCATTGTTATATATGGGTGGTTGAATGTGGCTGCCAGAACGATCCATATATCGTGACAGACACGACCCATGTAGCATTAGAACTACGACTCATGCCAACCATGAAAAACTCGAATGTTCATGGATGTGATGAACATTGGGTGGTGATGTAATGCATAATGGATAGTTGTTGGAAAACACAATCCATTGTGTATGTCAACCACGACCCTTTCGTTGGATCATGTGGTACACAAGAATAGCGGACTGTGGTTTTCACCCACGTTGGAACGTGGTTGTCATCCACACTGGGTCGTTGTTCACAACTATGACCATGTAGTTGGATCTCATAGTTGACAAGCACATTGGATCGTTGTTGTGAATATATATATAGGAAGTAGTTATTATCACGTAGCGAGCTGCTAAAAAGAAGGTAGTTAGTCCTACTCTTCAACAACATTTTTTTTGCTGGCTGAATGCCAGTTGTAATTGTCATGTTGCCAGAGCTCAAAAATTACCTTCAAAACTTCCTGTAAAGGCAGTTGAGCTTCGTGGATATTGTTAACGAAAGGGAAGGGATCACCCACGAAGGAAGAAATTGAGATGGACTCGTTGCCTTCTTTGAATATCTCCTTCATTATTTCGATTTAAAGAGCAAAGCAATTGGAAAAAAATGCATTAGGTGTTAGAATAAGACAAGGTTTTGATAGTGGTTTTATACATAGTGGATCATGGTTTTATCTAGTTGGATCGTGGTTGTCATCCAACCTTGGATCGTGAATCGGAGTAAAGAGGAATAACAACCACGATGCACATAAGACGAGAACCACGACCCACTTATATGGGTCAAATTTATTATGTTATATGGGTCATTTTCTAGTGTTATATGGTAGTTGTTGTCATGTTATGTGGGTCGTGGTTGTTACGTTACATTTCCTTGGTTGTCAGTAGATTTCCTGTGGTGTGACCAACATATAAGTTATAACACACCACATGAAATCAGCAGACAGCGAGGACCCATGTAGGGAAACAAATCCGACCCACATAACATGACAAGAACGACCAATATAACACATCAACCACAACCTATATAGGCTGGTCACACCACATGAAATAAGCAGACAACTACCACCCATATCATCTTCACGATCCTTCTATCATTTAAACCACGACCAATATCAGCTGACAACCATAATCCTTTTAATCTCATAACATTATTAGTGTATACTGCCATGTAAAATTACAAACAAGGACCAATATAACATGAAAATCATGACCAGTATAGCATTAAAACAACAATCCATGACAAGTACAATCCATATAACACAGTTACTACTAGAAGAGGAGATCAGTGATGCACAAGACTCTTCCACTGAAGCTTGCGGATTCACCACGACCCTTCGCAATAAACGCCACATGCAACATGCAAGCCACGACACATTTAACATGATAACCACAGTAGATGAATCATTAGACTACTTCCTTTCCAGGATGACAACCACGATAGATTAAACATGACAACCATGACCATATTCACAGTGATAATCCAAAGAGTAGATCTCTTTAACGGGTAACCAGCCAACAAAAAAAATCTGTTGAGAATGACTTGTTTTAGCCTGATCTAAAACTCTGGTGAGAAGGTCAGTCTTAAACAAGATATTCTCACTAGTGTTTTTCAGTTCGCTGGGTCCCATTGAAGAGACTGTACTTCCTATTATGTTGTGATTATGGTCCTGATTGTCATGTTATAGTAGTCGTGATTGTGATGTTGTATGGGAAGTAGTTATTATCATGTGGCATGTTAATTACTAAGGGTCGAAAGAGTTGCGAAGATCATCTTCAAAACTTTCCATGGAGGTGGTTGAGCTGCCGAAAAATCGTCAAATGCCTACGGAAAGAGGCAAAATCACCATTAAAGGAAGGAGGCGATTGAGAATTAATGGCTTCATCCACTTTCTCCTCCATTATATTTTGAACGAACAAATTTTAAAAATACATTAAGCGAAAGGTGTTGCAATAAGGTTCAGATTGGTTTGTGGATGAAGTACTGCTCTTATAGGGTGGTTATTCAATAGTCAAGGCACCGATTCTGAAGGGTTGCACGGATTTTGAAGGATCGTGCTCTGTGCATAACAGATTGTGGGAAAGTAGCGAGTCATTCAATGGTCAAGGCGTCGATTCCGAAGGGTCACGAGGATTCTGAATGGTCATGCGGATTCCAAAGGATCGTGCTCGATGCTCAACAGATTGTGGGGAAGCAGCGAGTCATTCAATGGTCAAGGCGCCGATTCCAAAGGGTCGTGCGGATTCTAAACAGTCGTACGGATTCCAAAAGATCACGCTCAGTTCCCAACAGCTTGTGGGGAAGTAATGAGTCATTCAATGGACAAGGCACTGATTCCAAAGCATCGTGTTAATTTTGAACGGTTGCGCAGATTCTGAAGGATCGAGCTCGTTGCCCAACGGATTACAGGAAAGTAGCGAGTTAATGTCCTCTCCTGAAAAGGTAGAATGTGGTACTGTTTTCGGAGGATCCCAGTCAATCTGTAGGGAATGGTCGTGGATATGAATAATAATTGGTCGTGGTTATCTTCCATATTAGATCGTGATTCACATGCAAATTAGATCGTGGTTTTTATTCACGTTGGATCATAGTTATCATCCAACACTGGGTCACGGATCCTTGAAAAATAAAATGGCAACGACAACCCATATGACATTCTAACCATGACCAATATATCACGGGAACCATAAACCATGTTATATGGGTTATGGTTGTCACTTTATATGTGTCATGGTTTTACTTTGTTGGTAACACATCGTGACCCTTCAGAATTTGCGCAACCCTTCAGATTCAGTGTGACCCTTCAAATTCAGTGCCTTGATCATTGAATGACCAGCCTATAAAAGTGGTATTTGGGCTTCATTTACTTCCACAAGCCAAATCTAACTAGAATCCTTATTTATTGCACCACCTTATGCATTCATGGATTTCATTGCTCTTTCATTCAAAACAATGGAGGAGATATTCGAAGAAGCCATTGAGTCCCTCTCACATTCTTCCTTTATTAGTGATCCCTTCTCTTTCCTCAGGGATGTTGACGATCTTCCAGAAGCTCAACAACCTTCACAAAAAGTTTTGAAGATAATTTCAGAACTCCGGCTACTCGATAATTTCAACAGGTACCCAGCCAAAAAAAAATGTTTTTGAAGAATAGTTCTCTACAATGACATGGGACCACTTACCTTTTCTTCTACTTACCTTCTGTGTCGCAGCAGCGCTACACTTTAGAATCAGCACGTCGCATGATAAATTTTATAATGGTGCTCTGAACATCGAAAGGGTCATCACTTGCATGTTGCATGTGGCACCGATTCTGAATGGTCGCACTAAATCCGAAGTGGAAAGAATAAAGTATGTTAATATCCCCATTTGCAAACTTAAGTGGAAGAAACTTGCAGAGTCTTGTGCATCACTAAGCTTCTCTTCTGGCAGTAACTGTGTTAAATAGGTCATGGTTGCAAATTTATAAGGGTCACAGTTTTCATGTTATATGGGTCGTGATTGTAATGCTATATGGTTTGTAGTTTTCATGTTATATGGATCGTGGTTGTCATGTTTTCTTGATCGTGGTTATGGTTTTTAACGTGTTCTCTTCCTTTTTCTACCAAACCGTATGTACTGATTCATCCCCCTTGTGGCCACAAAAAGTCCTTGCTTGGGTAGTATCCACTTTTATCCACACTGTCTCCACATGTTAATAACTATGACACATATATACATACGAGTTTCGAAATCTACGTATACCATAACCTAACTTTAATGGGTCGTTGTCCATTACAACCGCGACCCATATAATTGTACAACCATAACCTAAATTTGATGGTTGTTATGTCATGTCTGTTGGGGTTGTTACGTTACATGGGTTGTGGAAGAAGTACTGCTCTTATAAGGTGGTCATTCAATGGTCAAGGCACCGATTCCGAAGGGTCGTGATGATTCTGAACGGTCGTGTGGATTCCGAAGGATCGCGCTCGGATGCCAATGGCTTATGGGGAAGTAACAAGTTTTATTGTCTTCTCTTGATTAAGTAGAATGTGGCATTTTTTCCAGAGAATCGCGCTTAATCTGAAGGGATGGATCCTGGATATGTCCAAGAATTTGATGTGGTTATCTACACGTTGGATCATGATTCACATGCACAATGGATCGTGGTTTTCATCTAACGCTGGATCATGGACCGTTGGAACAAGGAGTGGCAACCACGACCCATATAACATTCTAACAACGATCAATATAACATGAGAACCATGAACCATGTTATGTGGACCTTCTTAGCAGTGCTTGTCGGCTCGCTGGGATCCTGTTGAAGCAACCCATTATTCATATTCTATTGTAATAATGGTCATTATTAGAATGTAATATGGGGCGTGGTTATTACTTTATATGTGTCGTGGGTTTAAATGTTATGACACTGTCGACCCATATATCGTAACAACCGTTATCCATATAACATAACAACCACGACCCCTGTAACCTGATAGCCACAACCGCCACAATCTTTTCAAGAAATTGCATTAATGTCGCTTCCTCCATAAAATCCGTTCAGAACCAATGACCGTTCAGAATCATGCATGACCCTTCAACCATTGAACAACAAGACTTAGACATGGTAATTAGGTTTCGAACTAATTCGAACCAGAAACCATACATTGTGGATATAACACCAGATCATGGTTTTTATCCACGTTGCATCGTGGTTGTCATCCAACGCTTGATCGTGGATCGTTGGAAAAAGGAATGGTAACCATGACCCATATAACTTTATAACAACGACCAATATAGCATGAGAACCACAATCCATGCTATATGGATCATGGTTATTACTTTATATGTGTCGTGTTTCATCTTCTGACATCCCCGACTCATATAACGTAACAACCACATCCATATAACATAATGTCACGCCCCAAAACTCAAAAATTGGATTCACAGGAATCCTGATCGCCGAATCCAGTGCCGACAGCCTGCGTAATACCCCATTCTCGGCTCCCAGCACAGCATGCGCCAGATTTCGATCCTGGGATCCTACAAGGAGGATTTTCCAACGCACATTTGTTTTGTAATAAGCATAACCACAAGTTTACCCAAATCATAAAGGCAACATCATCATTACATATCCACTAATATAATCCCTTAAATACAATGCTGAAAGGAAAATACAGATATCAAAATCAGAGCTCCTGAAAACCGCTGCACGCTCTAAGCTCAACGCTGCTGCAACTTAACGCCACCTGCACACATCTATCGTGTATAAGCTTACAAAAGCTTAAAGGGTGGTGTAAGTGTGTGTAAGGTAAGTGCCGAGTATATAATAGAGTCCGTAAATCATACATCATCGAGATAAGCAGGACAAATGATAAGGTCATGAATCATACGATATCAGAGTAAGCAGAAATATACTGGTAAGTCCATGAGTCACATAATATCAGAGTACGCAATGCAGATCATAGTGAGCCAAACATTATATACTGCAGATGCGATGCAATATGCAGATCCTATCAAGTCCTTCTAAGCCATATAAGTGCAGAAACATAATAATCTAAAATTCTAAGTACTGCGAATGCAATGTAATATGTGGTGTGAATGAAATGAATATGCTGGAATGTGAAGTTGGGATGATAGTACGTAGTATCGCAGGCTACGAGGTCCATCACAAGGGAATTCTATCCAAACCAATCCCATACCTAAATTTGGATAGTCAAACACAATGTGGTAAACTCTTGATCTCAGGTTAGTCGCGCGCCCCAACCAAAATCCTGACATTGCGAAGGTACACGTAATAAATAGTTGCGCACCGCCAGCCTGAGTGGATAGTGAATGGATGAATGAATGAGTATGCAACTGTAACATCCTGAAAATCGGGGGGTCAAGTAAAAACCCAACTCTCGAGTTCTAAAATGTTATTTATGCAACATAGATATGTATGATTGAATGTTGTCTGTATTAATGTATTAAACATGAGTGGGACTACGCCAGAATAGCATATCATACTCCAGAGACAGTTAAATTAATAAACGAAAGACCGTGATAGTATGTATAACATATATAAACTGTTGTATGCCTCCAGAGTGTGAACATGTTACCAGGTTATATACATACATGTATACTCCAAAAGTAGACAAAACGAATGTACATGAGTGCGCTAAAAATATAAAATGACAAGTGTCAAGGCATCTAATCAACCTCCTTGTAATCCTGTCAATCAGAACACACATAAAGGAGGAATCCTCCTCATCATCATCAAGTCCAGCTCTGCCTCGCAGGCTGTGCCATCATCTGCAATCACAATAGGGACTGGTGGGTGTCCAGAAACACCATCCCGTAACGTGGGAGTGAGTGATCAACTCAGTGGGATAAGAGAGCAAAGATTAGCATGTTAGAAAAAAAATCATGTGATAATAGTAAAGCGGTAAATCAAACAATCATAATACTGTTGTTAATGCAATATGACATGACATGATGGATGCCCTCACCGACGATCTCCCTCATACGGCACCATCTTACGCCCGCGGCATGCCACCCTCCCTCAAGTGCTCCACATCTTCCAGGCACATGCAATATAATGGTGATATGATTTCTGAGTTGTTATTAGTCCATTCAAACAGCAAGATTGGGAAACTAAGGTACTTCCCTTATATCAATCCCAACATAGATCCTGTCTAGGGTCGTCACTCCTAGTAATCTCATACGAGGTATATTTTGTAGGTCGCTGTAAGGGCTGCCAAGGCTGTTGCACGCACTCGTTGCTCCGCTCCCCCATCACCTTATCAATACAGGCCTACTGTACTCTCACTACTACGAAAGGGTCGTCGCCTCCCGTAGACTCAGAATACGCTCGCGGTCACTACAAAGGACTCGTCGCCTGATCAGTGTAGGCCGACAGCAAGAATATAGTGTCCCATACCACCATAATCTACTCACGAGACATAGGTGCTCACTGGTCACTACGGGGAGGTTTGTGGCCCCAGCGTAGGCCGACAGCTCGACCACGGTGTCCCATACCACCATGCCCGGCTCATGAGTATTCGTGGATCAAGGTACCATGGTTAACAGGGTTTACAATGGTAAGTTCAGTACCCTAGGTTCAAGCAGTTATGACTCATGTAGGGTGAACATATAATGGCCAGTCGGGTTACTTGACGGGCTCGACTATCACGATCGCATCTCAAGTTGATCGACATGAAGTGCGTAAAACACTTCGTGTGGCCTAACCACTGCCGCCAACTCCAAACACGACTCGTGTTCATCGATGCGTCCTTCGTGGCAAATACAAGCTAGCCACGAATTTTCTCTGTTACCGACTGCCTGGACTAAGTATAGTCCCAAACAATTATGAATCCACATCAGCAATCAGGTAGGAGTATTGAAAATGGAATACAAACATGTGAGCATGTTAACACATGTTATAACGTACAACTTAAGTAAATCATCTTACACATGTCTTTCACACATATACTGAAATTATGCATATCGCCAACAATAGGAAATCATCTCCATCAGCATATTAATTGAGAATTCAATCTCAAACTAAATCATAAGGAAATCATCAAGCACATGTTATACCATACCACTTAAGTGAAACATCAAACATATGCATTTCATACATATAATGAAATCATGCATATAGCTAACATGTAGGAAATCGTTTACATCAGCATATTAATTGAGAAATCAATCTCAAACTAAATCATAACACCATTTAATTCAATACATACTAATACAAGCATTTATACAAACACTTAAACTACACACTTAAGTCTACATATAGTATGTCGACTCAAAGTGCGCATTTTGGTGAATGTCTTCGCCAAACTAATTATGCACGCATTCCTAGTATTCTAATGCGACAAGAAGCCATGTCAATCACGTCAGAAAATTATGAATGAAAACAGTACTTCCTACAAATGACTAAAATGCACTAAATCTCATATTCTTCGTCGGTTTACGAAACAGGAAACGGACAACATGTTGTACATGTCAAACGGCGTTGCCGTCGATAATCTACTATTAAACGACATTGAAAGCGTTGGAAACAGTCAATCAAAGCGTCTAAAATTTGCACCTTATCTCTTATAAACGTATCGTTTTGAACGGAGCGTATACGCTTCGTCTACGGCGACTAGACAACCTGTTTTGCAAGATGCATCAGCTATCTCGCAATGGAAACGAAGGAACACTAAATCAGCAACTTTTAGGGTATTTTCTTACCTGAAAATGTGGAGGAATCACCGGCCAGGTGATTGAAGTGTGTTGCTTAGGCACTTGCAACAGGTGGTGCAACGGCAGAAAAATTCTCTCCTACTCTCTCTCACAAACTCTCACCTTTTCTCTCTCCCAATCTAGGGTTTTTCTCAAATTCGGATGGGAGAGAGGAGTGAGGGTTTCAACCCCTTTTATAAGCCCAAACATGCCCGAAATAGGCTCGGGAACAATGTATACTTGAGGTATATCCAAATCGGGGCTGTTTCGGTCCAAAAAGGCATTTCTGGTGGTCCCCTGGCCAAATGCGGTCGGACTTAAGCTCATGCATACTGGATCTAGCATACATCAAGTTTTCAGTCCGGCAAGGTTCGCAGATCGCACGTGGCGGTCCAGTTTCAGTTCAGCGGTCACCACACGTAGATCAGGTCTGCAAGTCTCATGATATGAAATAGAAATTTTTCCTGATCCGAGGGTGTAATTTGGCTGAATTCTGATGGTCAGAACGCTTAATACTAACGCGTCAAGTCGTGTGCCAGATTTGAATTTCAAATTCCAAATCTAGCCCTATTCTCACTCTCTTCGGTCCAGGCTCAACGAAATAGCCTGCGAATGTCGGTTGGACTTGATTTTTGAAATGATTGTCAAGTCTAGCTAAGCGGTTCTAACGGTCTAAGATAGTAGGTATCGGACTTTCAACGCGCGGTCTAGATCCAATACAAAGTTTTAAAGAGGTCCAGAGAACAAACTGGCTTAGAGTTTGATCCAAGGTTATAGAGTATTATAGAGTCATTGGTTCTACTCGATTTGGGTCTTGTAGAACGTATTTAAAGTGATCGGGGACTGTTTCCCAGCTACTCTAGCGTTGCGCTAGCTAACTTATGCTTAGTTTCTAAAGGAATTAATCCTAAGTGGTTTCTTTGGCTATGGAATTGGGTTCTGAGCGATTCTCAAGGTGTTTTAGTTGACCCATTGCCTAAGGACGTCAAATCCCAGATTGGCCAAAATTCGGGGTGTTACAACAACTCCTACTCAGTAGCTTGTCAGCACAGTAGCCTGCCAACCGCTGGTAGCTCACCCAGTGTGGTAGCTTACCCAGGCCTCAGCCCCACCCACATCACACCCACCCACATCAGCGTCCAACCACGTGCGCCCGCCCACATGAACAATAGTGACGGGGTGTCATAATATCATGTCAGTCCTCATATCAAGCCCACATATCAGTACGATTCCTCTCTGAGAAATCACCGGGGTCTATTACACTCCACTCAGACTACCTCTTCCCTAGCTTCACAGCCCAGCGAGCGTAAGAGACCTCACTATCTGCCTAACCAATAGTCTGCCAATACCTATCCGGCACGTAGATAGTGGACCCATTTACCAGCTGGTCATACTCAACCTAGCTTATAGCCCCCTCACTCAAACGGATAAGGCCACACCCCCTTCCAACCGACCACGATACAATGGGAGACACGGCCTCATGGTATAGGCACCGACGCTCATATTCCACTCGGTCTAGACGTTGGAGCATCTCCTGGTACCAAGGAGGTTCTGAGATTTTCACCCAAGGACATCCTACGTGCCCATAGTGTTAGAACCAAGCATTTCTGGTGTCCCATCTGGCCATCGACGATGTGCTTGTCGAGGCCACGGCCCTGATGTCTCTAGGGTGTACAATGATCAAGTCACATATGTGTGAGATGCATGAGTCACACCGTACAGTCATGCAACATTCCTACATGTACAGCGTGATAATGTGGGGCACTCCGTCTCATAAGGAGTCCCTTAAATGTCTTAGCCTAATGGCTTATGCTATGATTAAACAATCCTCATATCGAGCATGCATATGATGCGTATGAGCATGAATCATGGAGTTATACTAACATGTTATAAAGTGATTAACTATTAACAACTATGAGCCTATCAATGGGTCCTAAGGAGAGTCGTAATGCGGACATTTAACCAACATTATACTTACAATGTGGACGTCAAACCAACATTTCTCTCAAGGCTCGGCCCGCCATAAATATCATTACATAAACCATGGAGGAATGACACATTGTAATGGACATTAGGTACATCCCATTGGGCCTTAAATACATCAAATGGGCCGTGTTACATGGGCCTTATATTCATCAAGTGGGCCACATCAATGGGCTGCACCAATGGGCCTTTGAATACATCACAATGGGCCTCGTAACATGGGCCTTACATTCATATAAAAAATGGACCTCAACATGGCCTCATACACATCAAGGTGAGCCTCAACAATGGCCCATAAATATACCGAGCTGGGCCTAATCACTTGGGCCTTATATATACTAAGTGGGCCACATCAATGGACGGCCACAAATAAATCAAGATGGGCTTCATACATATACCAAGGTGAGCCACATCAATGGGCCGCACCAATGGGCCTTATAAATATGAAGGTGGGCCTCAACAATAGGCCACAAATACATTAAGGTGAGCCTAATCATATATTAAATGGGTCTACTCACAAGGGCCTTAAGTATATCGAATGGGCCTGCTCACATAGGCTTTAAATATATCAAATGAGCCACACCAAATAAAAGTGGTGATAATGATTTCCGCCATTAAAATTCCTAAGGCCCACCATTACATATGTTTCCCATCCAACCTATTCATAAACTACCATAGTGATAGATGAAGTGGGAAACAAGTATCCACTTGTTGGGAAACTACAATGGCCCCTTAGAGATTTTTGAACGGTGGGCGTCCTTGACCACTACCCTAAATGCTGGGGTCCACTTGAACTCATGCCATAAAAATGGGCTTATAAAATGGCTGGACTGATTGGATGCAACACAAGCATCATGGTGGGGTCCATAGGAAGGCCCATCATCAAGTATATTAGATATAATATAGTATATAATCTATACATGGTGTATTATATATAACATAATATTATATATATATACACACACACACATACGCACACACACACATACACCGTCCCACACGTGGGGGAGGGTCCCACCGTCCAGTGGACGGTGTGGTGTATAACATATACATACTAGTTGGGTCCAACCGTCCACTGCCTGTGGATGCTATAAGTAAAACACATACATTATTGTGGGCTCCACCATCCGCCTGGACGGTGGAAATAAAACACATACATCAATGTGGGTCTCATGTGGGGCCCATCATAACGTTTATTTACCATCCAACACGTTGACAAGGTCACTTGGACCTGAATGAATAGGAAAAACAAATTTCACCTTGATCTGAAACTTCTGTGGGCCCCAAAAAGGTTTTCAAGGGTAGACATTCAATCACACTGTTTTAAATGGTGTGGGCCACCTGAGTCTCAGACGTGACTGAAACTTGGAGGGGACCCACCAGATGAATGGTTTAGATGGAAAATAGACATCAGGGTGGGACCCACGGCTGGAGCCGTGGGTCTGCCTCCGTCCGCCCGTCCTGCGCCTGTGCCTATCTAGCAACAGCAGCGTCTGCTGCCTTTTTTTAAAAAAAATGTGATTTCCTAAGTTTTTTTAGTGTGGGGCCCGCATTTGTGAAATCCACTCCAACCATTAGATTCCACAGCCCATAACAATTCTATCAAGACGAATATTAGGCCTCTTTTAGCGTGTAGAAGAAATCTGGATAGATTTCAATGGTAATAATGCTGTTTTCAACACTATGGCCCACTAGAGAGTCCGATCAACCTCATCTTTCAGTTCAATGCCTAAAATGATCCGCTGAATGGGATGGACAACATGGATTGAATACATACATCAAGGTGGGGCCTATATGAGTGGCCCTTCTCCAATGCTTGGAAAAAGCTCATATTTGTGTTTTGTTTCCAACAACGTCCAGACGCTGGACATTGTTGGTCTTAACAACATATTCAAGGTGGGCCCTATTTAGGTGGGCCACCACATGATGGATGGTGTGAGTATAATACTTATAAGATGGGCCCCACTTTTAGATGGCTTGGGTCAATACATACCTAATGGTGGGGTCCATCCAAGTGGACCACACGGCCATTACATCACACACAAAAAATAATGAAATAAAATAAATAAATAAATGAAATGAAAGGGAGAGAGATAGAGTGGGACACGCGTGTGATGGAGGGACCCCGACACTATGGGCCCTCCATTCCATGATCTACATCATAAATCAAGTGGGTCCCATAACATGTGGCCCAAAAAAAATATTTGAAATCTAACGGTAGAGATCCCTTCTCCATGAAAATAGATGGTCTAGATGACCCATTTACAAGTTAGGAAGGTAAACATCATGATGGGGTCCATGGAGAATGGCCCCATCATGGAATAATATTGATGATCAAGATGGGCCATCGGCCACATCTTAGGGTCCAAAGTGAGATCCATACCATTGATCGGTAGACCTCACTTGGCCCATCTTAAAAACATGAAAAACTAGGCAATGGAAGCACCCACCGCTTGATCTTCTCGGTCCATTAGAAAGCCACTCTCCTTATGCTTCACTTTGATGGTGGAGATGAGAAATGGATGGCTAGGATGATGGGTTTTAGAGTGAGAAGTGGGCCACCAAATTCACTTTTCTCTCATGGAAATGCATGGACGTGGGAGCCTCTTGCTTGCTTGGGAATGTGTTGAGAAATGAGAGAGGAAGATGGGATGTAAGGAGTGATGGAGTGATGGGTGAGGTGAGTAATGAGTGAGGTGAGACGTTGGTTGACTTTGGAGTTTGCTTGACTTGTGGAGAAAGAAAGCATGGGTGCTTTGTACTTGACATGAGAGGTGATTGATGGGATTGATTAATGAGATTGATTTGACATGTTGTAGAGATTCTCTTGGGATTTGTAACATGTTTTTCTCGAACTGAACGCAGGTCTGCATCTCCCTGCCATGGTATCGGATCGGTGAGCGAGTCACGGTGTTGGAACCGCGGCGACAGTGCGGTCGCAATGGTACAAGTCTCGGATTGAACTGACTCAGATATATAGGATACGACTTAGGGTCGAGCGCGAACGTCGATCATCGGTCGCAGGTTGTTGGAATTCGACCGGGAGGATTGTGGGAGTTGACGGAACAGTACGGACTAGGATATGGGTCTTATAGCTCTCCCCACCTAATAAAAATTTCATCCTTGAAATTTAAAATACGACACAACCAATACAGAGCTCAACCAAGGAAGGAAAATTCTATGCAAATATAATCAAGCACCTAAGAGATGGGGACAATGTCTGCGAATCTCAGTCTTCTGCTCCCAAAATGCCTCATCAACACTACGATCCTTGCCTCATAGCAACTGTGACCCCTATAGCCTACATTTCCTAGTAGTCTATCAATAGTCGTATCATATTCAAAAAATGCCAAGTTAGGTTTGGTACAACAAGGCAAGTTATATTTCTTACTTTGATGGACGGTAAGGATCTTATGTGCATGTATGGGGATATTATCATCATAATTGCTCTCAAAATCACTGGTTATTACTTTTGAAGAGTGTTTTCTTAGATGTAAAGGATGGTGTAAAACTCACCACGATCCGTTCTGCATTTAAACCACGACCCATAGAGAAAACCGTGAACTTAACAACTGGTCGTGGTTGTCATAACATATGGATCATGGTTGTCATAAAATATGGATATTTCTTCTTCTCTTAAAGTCATGGTTGTCAACAATGATCCAATAAAATTGTGTTACATGGTTCGTAGTTGTCATTTGATATGGGTTCATGGTTGGCAGATTTCACTAGTCGTTTAATTGTTTTGCATGTTCGTGGTTGTCCTTTTGCCCGGATCGTTGTTGATAACCATGATCTTATGAAAAACACAACCCATGTATCCTAAATTTCATTTAAATAATAGTCATTTGTATCACATCATAAGGAAAACCACCTTAAATTTATCAAAGATGGATTATGGAAGATAACCACGACCCATTATTCATCGTATCCACGACCATTTACCTTCAGATTCAGTGCACCCTCCGAAAACAGCGTCACATTCTTCTTTTTCACAAAATCACATTAAACATATATATCAGATAAATCAACTTTCCATAAACAATTACGATCCATTGATCATCGTAACCACGATCCAAATTACATGATAACCATGATCAATTGTGCATGTGAACCGATCACACGATAGAGCCATGGTTATCATATAAGTGTGGAACTTGGGTTTCAAATTACCCTTCGTAGGCCAATTCCAAACCAGAACCCTTATTGCAAGGCCCAACTCGGTTGGGTCGTGGTTGTCATGTTATATGGGTCATAGTTGTTACATTAGACGGGTCGTGCTTGTCCACTAATATGGAGCGTGGTTCTCATGCTTACATAGATCATGGTTTTCACTGAATATGGATCGTGGTTGGCAACCACGTTGTATGACCCATGTACAATCTTGATCCATTGTTCATCAAGACCACGATCCATTATGCATGCAAACCATGATCGATTGTGGATGACAACCACAACCCATTATTCATCATGTCCTCCACCCATTTGGAAACAACGTCACATCCCTTTTCAAGAAATCACATTCATTTCGCTATTTCATCGTAATCCTGAAAAATAGTATTTTTAACATCGAAAAACCAATAGTCGCACGACATCTTACTCACATTAACCACTCGTTCACAAGCCTATAAATGTTGTACTTGGGTTTAATTACTTTCTTTAATGTCACTACTTCCCCTTTATCCCTTTCGAATTAGCACGACCCTTCAAAATGTTTGACAAGCCTATAAAAGTGGTACTCGGGTTTTAAATTTTCACAAGCCAATCTGAACCATAATCCTTATTATAACACCTTAAGAATTCATGGATTTCTTTGTTCGTTCAATCAAAATAGTGGAGGAGATATTCGGAGAAAGCATCGCTTCCTTCTCGCGTTCATCCTTTATGAGACATCCCTTCCCTTTCCTCAGTGACGTTCACGATCTTCTTGAAGATCAACGGCTTCCACAAGAAATTCTGAAGATAATTTCAGAAATTCGATAACTCGGAGAGAATTTTTCTGCGGTGAATAGAGAAATTGAGCGGTGTCATTCCGGTTGGTCTCACGATCAAGAATTTAACGAGAAAAGGCTGCATTGGATTGAGAGGTACGACGCGGCAAAGAAAGTGAAAGCTACGGCCACTAAAAGATTTAAATGGCTAAAATTGGCCCACCTGTAGCTCCCATCTAGTCAATATTCTTCTTCCTTGTCCTATTATTCTTATAATTAAACAAAAGTTCACTTATTGATTTTATAGTCATCTTGCGGAGTTTACGAATAATGTGATTTTTGGGTGCAGTAGAATGTCATGTATGGACAACCAGGATGCATAAGGGTCACAGTTTTCAGGTTATATGGGTCATGATTGTAATGCTATATGGTTTATAGTTGTTGCAATGTTAAAAACGGTATTTCTAACATCAAAAAATTAATAGTCGCATGACAACCTACTCACATTAACCACTCGATTGTCAAATTTAAAGTTGAACAAAGCAATAAAATATATAAAACGCATAATTTATGATTAAAAAAATTCTATAATTATATATTTACATTGTTCAAAATGACAATTTACATCTAATAACCTCCGTAAGAGGAGTACCTTCCTGTATTGTCATCTGATCCATCGAAACTTCTATATATTTTTTCATATACATATTGGTTCACTTCCTCTGAATCATAAGGCGAAGAGATATTTCTTTCGTACTCTTTTACACTTTGAACTAGATTTTTTAACCTTTCTTTATGTGAAGAATCGTATGTAGTACCCAATGCCTTATAAAATTCATCAAGAAGGGTCAGGAATTTGAATTTGTTACTCTTTTACTTCTTCTTGTTTGTTGTACTCGATCTGGCTTTAATATTGTGTTGTCTTTGACTTGAATATCGCTGAAGTCTAGAAACTTCTTCCATATTGCGTTTTAACGCGAGTTGGAATTGTTCTTCCTTTAAAGCTTTTAATCTGGCATCCTCCTCTGCATCTGTTATGGATGTCATTCGTATACTAGATCCAGAAGAAAATGGTTTGGATGGAGTGAAAGGTTTTCTATTTGAATCTGATAGGGCTTGAAAAAGATTTCGGACATCCTTAGGGGCATTGGGGCATGGTTTTGCATCACCACCTTGACATGATAAGTGTAACCGAAACCGATTAGTATTGTTCACAAACTTTGCACCACACAAACCACACTTAATCTTTATTTTTTCAGACTAGGTGGTGATTCAACTAGGGAAGCATAGTCCCAAATGTCTGACGATGGGTAAGATGATGACATATCTATAGTCAATTTTTAACAATAAAAAAAATCAAAATATTGATAAATAATTACAACAACGATATTGTGGTTATTATTGTGATCTATGTTGGCATAACCACGACCCATATTGCATTATTACCATGATCACAGCCACGGCCCACAGAAGATGGGATAACACCCAAATGCTCTAGATGTAAATGGATTGGTCAAAATCAGCATCGATGCACTTTTGTCCCTACTGGCTGAGGTCAAGGCTGATGATGACTTAATTTGTTGGTTTATATTTTACATTGTTTACGATAATATCATTTGAACTGTAATATATACTTCATGGTACATGAACTTTGGAGCGTGTTAACCACGATCCACGAATTATTATGCATTTGAACCATGATCCATAGAGGAAACAGTGAGCTTAACAACGGGTCGTGTCACTCATGATAGTTGGACTGTGGTTGTCATGTTCTATGGGTCGTGTTTCTCATATGATCATGGTTGTTTGCGATGATACAACATGGACAGCAACCAAAAACAATTACAACTACGAACCATGACCAATTTAACATGATAATGATGACCAAGATCAACTACGACCATTGCTTCACATATAGCATGACCAAATAAAATGACAACAATGACCTATGTATTCCATTTCAAGATCCATGTATCATGACAACCAAGACCTATCCAATGACAATCATGACTTATGTTTCAAGTCAAACATGACCCAACGTGGATGATAATCACGAGCCTTTATACATCTGAGCCACAAACAGAAAGATGGAAATAGTGTATATAGCAATAGGTCGTGGTTTTCATGATATAATGATCGTGGTTGTAAACGAGTAGTGCAAAAAAATTAATGTAAGAAACTAAGATCTTACCATATCAAATGACAACTACGATCAATGCTTCGCATTAATTACAAACCATATTACACAACAACCATGTTCAATATAAGAAGACAACTACAACCATTTGATACTTACATTCAGGATTCAAATTTCATCACAACTAAAACATATACAACGTTACAATAATGACCCATATCAGACATTACCACAATCCATGAAACTTTGATCAATAGTGGGTCATGATTATCCCTTGCATTGTGTCATAGTTATGATGAATAGTGGATCATTATTGTCAAATGAGAACAACGACCCATACGCCGTAATAGTCATGACTCACTATTCATGTGAAACATGACCCATGTCATCTTCACAACCAATCTGCCATGCAAACCACGAGCAAACCTCACTGGGTGCCCATTGAAGATAATTGTAAATGATGAGACAGCCACGAGCGATCTAACATGACAAATACATCCCATATTACATTACAAACCACGACCAATATAACTTGAAAATCATGATCCATTGTAAGACACCCACGACCGATTTAACATGACAACTACGAACATTGTAAGACAGCCATGACCAATTTAACTAAAAATTACTCTCATCTTCGGTGGTTAAAAATTACAACCCTTTCCTTCGGATTCAGAGCAAGCGTCCAGAATAAGCGCCACATGTAGCATGCAAGCCACGACCCATTTAACATACAATAGGGAACATAGCTCTGTTATTTTAATTTTTACTATATAAATAAAAGCCACGACCGATTTAACATGACAACTATGACCATGATGACATTTACAGTACGAAGAAGATCTCCCTTCAGCTGGCAACCAATGATGCAGAAAAACTCCGTAAAGGATGACTTGTTTAGCCTGAACAAAAACTTTATTGAGAAGGTCAGGCTTAAACAAGGCACTCACAAGTGTTTTTCAGTGGAACTCCCTGGATCCCGTTGAAGAGACTGATCAACGTCTTGCGATCATGTCACAGGTAACGTGGTTGTCATGCTGTATGAGGAGTATTTATTATATGCACGATGATTCGAAAGAAATGCAAGAGCTGCCAAAGATGAGGTAGAAGGAAATGGAGTAGTTAATTTTTTTTTCACTGGCTAGGTGCCCATTAAAATTGTGAAGTTAGCGGAGCTCAAAAGTTTTCTTCAGAACTTCCAGTGGAGGCTGTTGAGCTTCAGGACGATCGTGAACGTCCGTGAGAAAAGAGAAGGGATCACGAATACAGGAAGAACTTGATAGGGACTTTATTACTTCTTTGAATATTTGCTCCATTATTTTAAATGAGAGGGCAAAGAAATGTATGAATTGGCTTGTAAAAGTATCACTAAAGTACCACTCTTATAGGCTGGCCATTCAATGGTCAAGGCATCGATTCCGAAGGGTTATGCTAATTCGGTATGGTCGCATGGATAACGAAGGGTCGTGCTCGGTACCCAATGGATTACGGGGAAGTAGCGACTTTAATGTGGTTTCGTGAAGTAGAAGAATGTGGCGTTGTTTCCAGAGGGTTGCGCTAAATTCCAAGGGAATGGTCATAGATGGGACGAACAAAGGGTCGTGGTTATCTTCCACAATGGATCGCGGGTGGAAATCACAACCCAATGTGTATGACAACAATGATTGTTCCGTGTGATCATGGTTTGTTTGAACATTGGGTCATGATTATGTTACATGGATCGTGATTGTAAGAAGGTTACCTGGAATTAAGAGAAAGATAATGAGGGATGGAATGGAGACGTTTAACTTGAATATTAATGAGCAGTGGATTGCTTGGGTCATGGGTTTTATGTTATGAGCCTCGTGATTTTCATGTTATATGGGTCGTGGATTGCTTGGGTCATAGTCCCATGTTGCATGGAACGTGTTTTTTATGTTATGTGGGTCTTGATTGTAATGTTACAAGGGTTGTATTTACCATGTTATACGAATCGTGTTTGTCATATTGCATGGATCACTATTGTTGTTTCAACGTGTACGGCAAGGCGTGGATTATGTACGCCATGGACATAACACATAAGCACTGAGCCGTCCATGAGCCATGTCATGTACACATATCATGCAGCCTTTTCAGGGGACCAGACTAGGGACATGGTTGTGAACCAAGAACCAACATGGACAATAACCACGGTCCAACATGAACAATAACCATGATCTAACATGCATGTGAATGACAGGATCAGATCACGTGATAGTTTTATGGTTGTCATACAGATTGTGTCATTATTGTTATAGACCGTGGTTTTCATTTTAAACGGGTTGTGGCTATGATGTTAAATAGATCGTGGTTGTAAGATGATATGTGTCATGGTTCTGATGTTACAGGGGTTGTGGTTGTCACGATATATGGATCTTGTTTGGCATTCACGTTCAACCATCCATATACAACAACGATCCATTGTGCATGTTAACCAACGTGGCAAACAACCACGACCCTAAGTGCAATACAACTTTGAATTGTTCACGAACAATTACAACCCATCTCATTCACCAACCCATTATAGATGATAATAAGCAGAAGAAACATCGAATGCACCAATCCATTCATCATTCAACGTAAAATCAGTGTTTGGATTTCTTCACTGGTGTACTCGACGCCTCTTCTATCAACTAGGATCCATTATGCAACAAACCACGTTCACGACCATGATCGTGATTGTCATATCATACATATTGTTGATGTCATCTACATTGAGGCGTGATTCACAGCCATGACCCAAAAACATGTGAGTCACGATACACTGACCATGTCAACCACGATCCATTCGGTGTTGATTGTCATGTTATACATTTCATTATAGTCATATGCATTCGGTCGTGGTTCACACCTACGAGCCACATAACATAATAACCACCATACACCGTCCTTGTCAGCCATTACCTTGCTTTGCACTGAGATGTACTGAACTTGTAGATGTGCTCGCTAAGTGGCGATGGAGGGGCCCAGCGAAGAAGATTCAAAACCAGTAAAAGAAGAATTAGGGATAAAAAGTGAAGGGGTCCTAGAGAAGAAGCTCCAAGATATAGTTGGTGATACATATGGGGACAGCTTGTTGATGTTCAGCGTTTGGAAACGTAAGCGTCTATAAAAGCGTCCGTAAGCATCCAAGATATAGTCGGTGTTCTGTAAGTCACATCAAACTGTAAATATTCTCTGATCCGCACCATCCATTGTATTTGTAACAAACCCAAACAATGGTCAAAATATTCAAATCTAATGGACCACAATAGTTCAACCAATAGTTTTCGTAAAAGCCCATAATTTGTCCTCTTTACATAGTGTGGGCCACTGATGGCTTGATACGTGTCACTAAAATTTTTTTTGAAGGAATCCATCATCTATGAATAATTTCAACGGATTAGATTCGATTTATGATGGGCCCATAGATTTGAATCAGATGATTGACGATTGATCATCTACATTTGGAACCGCAAGCCAACTTCCCACCTTTAACACACCATAATGTATGTACATGCGACATATTCGGTACAAACTAAGATATATGGGGTCCACATTGATACATATGTCATCTAAAGTGACCATCGTATGTAATGACCGTGTATATAGGCATAACATAAAAATAAGTTTGATCGGGTGAATGTACGGCTCACGTAGTTCTCAACACCTTATAACCGTTTATTTTGGTGTGATTAACTATGCATGTAAGGTTCAAATTTTTGGATAAAGATTAGTACATACTCTAACAAGTAACAATCAGTGAAAATTTAAAATTTACATAAGATCTGTCCCACGGTCGAGAGATAACCAAACTCTTATGAAACATAAAAGCACAACACAAATACGACGCCGACCTCACCTTTCATCGTTACCTCTGTTTACGTGTCGAGGGCATATTGGTCTGTAAAATTAGAATACAACGATCTATAACTACAGCGATCCATATACAATGAAAACCACGATATATATCGTCATGTCAACTACGACCCATCGAACATTAACACCATGACCCGTATAACATAATAACCACGATACAGAGTTGTGGGCTAAGGACTTAGGCTTCAAACAGGATATGGTGAGGGCTTTCGTTGTCACAACTTGATCAAAGTCATCTCTACCTTACACAATGACAAACACGACCCTTCGTAGATGACAACCACGATCCTTCACGTTGACAAGACATGACCCAGGCAAAGGATCATTGTTGACTCTCTATTTTTTATCGTGGTTTTCATGTAAAATGGATTGTGGTTGTTATGATATATGGATTGTGGTTGTCAACATTACATAGGTCGTGGTGTCAGTTGTTACGGGTCATGGTTTTCATATTTTATGGATAGTTGTTCTCACATTATATGGATCGTTGTTGTCATGCTACAAAATAATGAGTTCTTTTATAGAGCTTTCACTTTAGGATGGAACCCGAAAGAAGCCAGATTAAATCATCCTGGAATCCTGAAGAAGCCATTACACACCAGGTCCGCCAACCCCGAGTAGGTGTTCATCAACAAAATATCAAGTTCTTTTGTAGGGCTTTTACATCAGCCTAGAACTCAGAAAAGCTAGGACGGGAGGATTCAGATTATAAGGTCATGCTCAGACAGAGACAAGCCCTATGATCACGCTCGAGACACGATACATGGGTCATGACTGTCATTGTGTATGGATCGTGGTTGTAAAGTTTTATGGGTTGTGATTGTCGGGAAATATGGATCCTGAATGTAATGATATATGGGTCAGGGTTATTGTGTAATAAAAATCGTGGTTGATGTCTTGTATGATTTGTGGTTGACATGAAGCATCGGTCGTAGTTGTCTTACGATATGGGTTCGTGGTTGTCATGTTATATGGGTCGTGGTTGTCGCGATGATTGGGTCGTGATTAATTTTTTTAATGTTTGAGATCATGTAATTTTAATTGTAATATATATACTTATTGATTCATGAATCGTGGTGCATGTTAACCATGATGCAATGTGGATGATAACCAGGAATTCTTGTGCATTTGAACCACGACCCATAAAGGAAATGGTGAGCTTAGTGACGGGTCGTGGCACCCATGGTAGGTGGATCGTGGTTCTCATATTGCTTGGGTCGTGTTTCTCTTAAGATCGTCGTGTTTGTGATAGCCACGAACCATTACAACTATGAAGCACGACAAACATGACCCAAATCAACTACAACCAATGCTTCATGTATACCATGACCAAAATAAAATGACAACAATGACCTAGGTATCAATCCCTTGCAGGTTGCATGTATCATGACAACCAATACCTATCCAATGTCAGTCATGACCCATGTTTCATGACAGCTTCGACCCAAGGTGGATGATAATAATGAGCCTTTATGCATCTGAGCCACGAACACAGATGGCAATAGTGTACATACAATAGTTCATGGTTTTCATGATATAGTGATTGTGGTTATCATGTAAATGGGTAGTGCAAAAAAACTATGCCATGGTTGTCGACAACGACACATAAAACAAGGCAACAATGACCATGCAAAACGATTAACATGAACCCATTTCAAAATGACAACTATGATCAATGCTTCACATCAACTACGAACCATATTACACAAACCATGGTCTATATAACAGGACAACCACAACCCTTTAATAATTACATTAAGGATCCAAATTTCATCACAAGAAAGACCTATACAACATTACAACCACGACTCATATCAAAGTATACAATGACCCATGAAACTTTGATCAATAGTGGGTCATGATTGTGCATTGCATTGTATTGTGGTTATTATGAATAGTGGATCATTGATGTTAAATTAGAACCATGACCCATATGTCGTGACAAACACGACTCATTGTTCATGCGAACCATGACCTATGTCATCTTCACGACCAACTTGCCATGCAAACCACGACTAAACCTCACTGGGGCTCGTTCGAGAATATTGTTGTTATTCATATGACATGCTAAATACATCCCATATTACATTACAAACCACAATCCCCCTTAGGATCGGAGATACTCTCACCCGGCTATTATTTGTCTCTCCTAGTCGATTGGGCAGCAAATCAATCGCCGATACTCTTACTCGCCTTCCCGAGTCATTCATCAACAACTATGCCTCAGTAAGCTCTCAAGCTTACTCGATTTGTTGGCTCTGATTATCATTTTATGCTTTCTAAATCTTTTCTTTCTCAGGTGTTGTCGATGTTTTTGTTGATTCGAGAGAGGCTAAACGCGATGACTAAGATTGAAAGGAGAAGGCCAGACTGGAAGAGCTCCTAAAGACTTCTTCCGAAGAATAGGAGAAGCTGAAGGGCCTAGTAGGAGAAGGCCAATTGAGGGAGCTGATGCTGCAGGGAGAGGTCAATGGGCTTTAGTCTCGTTGGGACTCAGCTGAGTCCGAACTGACAAGCACAAAGGCTCATCTTGAATAAGCAGAGGAGGACAATACGTGGCTGGCGGCTAAACTGGGGCAAGTTAAGCTTAACCCATATGACCTAAGAATCATGATCGATTGTAAAATTAAACAAACGATCCATGAAAGGTACAATCCATACAACATGATGACTACAACCCATATAATACATTGACTTTTAGAGGAGAAGCTTGGCATGCAAGCCGAGACTCTACAAGTTTCTTCCACCTAAGTTTACAAATGGGGATATTATCATCCTCCTCACTCTCATCTTTGGTGGTTAAAAACTACGATCGTTTCCTTCGGATTCAGAGCGACCGTCCGAAATAAGCGCCAAATGCAGCATGCAAGCCACGACCCATTTAACATGATAAACACCATAAATGTATCTTGGCCTCCTTTCTAGTAAGACAACCATGAACAATTTAACATGACAACTACGACCATAATGACATTTACAGTAGGAAGAAGATCTCCCTTCAACCGGCAACCAGTGATGGTTGAAGAGACTATTCTTCCTATTATGTTGTGATTATGGATGTTGTGATTATGGTCTTGGATGTCATGTTACAGTGGTCGTGGTTATCATGTTATATAGGAAGTATTTTGACTCAACGACGATGATTCTAAAGAAATGCATGAGCTGCGAGGACAAGGCAGAAGGAAAAGGAAGTACCTAACTTTTTTCCACTGGTTGAGTGCTCGTTAAAATTGTCGAGTAGACGAACTTCAGAAATTGTCTTTAGAACTTCCTGTGGAGGCCGTTGAGCTTCGGGAAGATCGTGAACGTCTTTGAGGAAACAGAAGGGATCACGAATAAAGGAAGAACGTGATAGGGTCTCTATGGTTTCTTCGAATATCTACTCCATTATTTTGAATGAAAGAGTAAATAAATGCATGAATGCGGATTGGCTTGTGGAAGTATCACCAAAGTACCTCAGCTTCTCGACTTTGTTCTTCCTTTACCTTGGCAAATGCCTACCTACTGTTGAAAAAAAATAAAATACTAACCTCGTAGTGGAAGAGGCTTTAAGATAAGAGAAGTGAAGAGGAGAAACAACATCGCTCTTTGGCTGTTGGTCCCTGGATCTTGGCTTCTCTAGATAAATAAAAGAAGAAGAAGAAGAAGAAGAAGAAGAAGAAGAGGGTTTTTCAAAGGTACATAAGTGTGACATTTACACCTTCCAAAGCTCGTGGTGCTGGTGATCAGTGCTTTGTGGGCCCCACCATGATGTATGTGCTTCGTCCATGCCGTTCATCCACTTTTCAATATCATTTTATGGCTTGAACCGAAAAATGAGAGTGATATAACTCTCGGGTGGACCACAATGTAAGAAAATTATAATTATTGGATATCCACCATTAAGTCCTCCTAAGGCCCACCGTGATTGCATTATCGGTCATTTTTGGACTCCTACCATAAAATTGTCTATAGAAATATATGGACGGCATGGATGAAACACATATGTGGTAGTGGGGCCCACAGAGCGTCGAGCACCAGCCATTGGCCAGTGTCCCGGGGAGTAGCCGATCTGTCCGTTTCTAGGGGGTTGCAACAACAGGTGACTTTTGCTTGACTCAAGGACCATATAAGTCTTGAACCAAGGTCAGGGGCATTTTCGTCTGAAAGAATCTCCAAAAGCTGTCAGAAGGCCCTTCCAGGAATATATGGAGTGTCATAGCATTATAGGTAATTTTTCAAACTTCAAGGTGAGTACGGTCAATTTCCCTTTTGAAAAACTAATGGTCAGAGTTGACTCGTCACGGTCATCCCATGGCCTGACATAGCTTCGACAATAGGAACCTTCTGTGGTTGGGGACAGGAAATTTGCATCCCAGTGCTACTACTAACTGTGGCGCCTTCGGTGATCAATGTGATTTATCCCAACTGTCCATTCATTTTGTCAGCCCATTTTAGGGTACGAGCCTAAAATAAACATATTAAAGCCGAAGTGGGCCACACCATAAGGAAACAATGGGGAGATTAATGCATAGCGGGTCGCAGATAATTTCATGGCCAAGATGATCTGGACCGTCAAAACTTAAAACGGATGTATCTCGCAAACATGAATGAGTTATTAGAATTTATAGGGTTTCATTAGATCAAAAGTTGAATTCCCTGTTTATTTTTATTTTTATTATTTTTAGTTAGTTTTATTTTGATTTTAACTCTTCATAAGTTTGGCTTTAGGAGTTGTGTCCAATACTAAAAGTACTTACAAAAGTTAGGGAACATCATGGTTCGGCCAAATGGAGAACTTACTATTTTTGGCCGAAAATCAACCGCATTAGTAGAAATCATGTCTATTTTTGAATAGTAACTTTACTATTTATAGTAAGTCACAATTTTAGGGAGTTTTAGTTGTAGTCGAATTCTGAAACTTCTCCCTAGGATTCGTAGCTTTATTTAAAGAGTTGTAAACTCATTTTTCATCGCCAATAAACTTATTTTGAATTTTCTAGAATTAATGTTTATTTTTCCTCATGTATTCGAGGTATCTTTATGAGGAGTCTAGAAAAGGATTCAAGGTAGTTATCCTTGAGGAAGACTGTGCTTGACCTCTACAAGTCCTTCCCTGCGTCGGAGATGCTCACAATTAAAGCATTCCTAAGTCCCACAATAATGTTTATTTGTCATCCAACCTATTTATAAGGTCACAAAGACATGAATGAAGAAAAAAACACTAATATAAATATCAGGTTGATTCGAAATTTCAGTGGCTCTAAGGAAGGTTTGGACAATAAGCATTCAATTCCTTCTATTTGTTGTGTTGTGGTTCACTTGAGATTTAAATATGCTTCAGCATTGGGCTTATACCTAAAATGAGCTGATAAAATACATGGACTACGTGAATAAGACACATACATCATAGTGGGCCCCATAGAATTTACACAGTGCACCATCCATGTCCTTTTTTACTAGAGTCCAGGCTTTGCGAGGATCACTTGATGCGTTGGTTGGATGTTATACATACAACAAGCGGGCCCAACATAGAGTACAGTTGAATAACGTCCAGATGCAATTCAATTCAGAAAGTTTACTATGGAGTTGAATAATGGGTGCAGAGGTTTACTAAAACATAAATCTCCACGTATTGCAACGGGGCATGTCAGGATCTAGTTCCTCCGTTGGGGCGATTTCCAATGCCAACCTATTGCATTATGGGCATTGTTGTACCTATTTCTAGTCATCCTGGGTTAAATAAATAGGAGGATGAAATTTGGCATTTCATAAAAAAATATGAGGCAAATGAAATATCTTCAAAATAATTTAAAGTGCTTTTTTTAGAATCATAGTTGCTGTAAATCTAGTTTTACATGTTAGTGGATGTTTGGTGGAGTGATGTGGTCGAATTACTTAAAAGTCTAACGAGCAAAGAAAGACACATGGTTGAGCAGTTTAAGTTATAAAAGGCGAATGAGAGTGTAACACCCTGAAAATCGGGGGTCGTGTATAAACTCAACTCCCGAGTTCCAGACCGTCACTTATGCAACAAAAATGGTTATGATTCAATGTTGTCTGATTTAAAGCATTCACATGAGTAAAAGTATACCAAAACTGCAATTCATACTTCAGATCCAGTGATAAAAGCAAGCGGAAGACTAAACAATATATATATCACTGTATGGAAAAACAAAGTAAATCTCATCTGTCTCCAAAGTATGACTACATCTCTGAGTCTCATATACATATACATAAACAAAAGAATAATGTTAAAAAAAAAAGTCCCACTGATGTCCCCTCGATCCAGGTTGCCTACGGGAAGCCGTCGTGATACTGCATATACGAGAACTCATCCTGGTCCTCGTCGATCTCTGGTTCCACCTCCTGGATCTCGGCCTCACCTGCATCTACAACAGGGTCTGGTGGGTGTTGCAAACACCATCCCGTAACGTGGGAATGAGTGATCAACTCAGTGGAATCATAGAGCAAAGATTAGCATGTTCACAATTCAATCACGCGATAATAGTAAAGCAGTAAATCAGACAATCCTAATACTGTTGTTAATGCAAGATGATATGACGTGATGTATGCCCTCACCGACGATCACCCTCATGCGGCAACATCTTACGACCGCGGCATGCCACACTCCCTAGAGTGCTCCACATCTTCCAGGCACATGCAATGCTATGGTGATATGATTTCCAAGTGGTTATTAGTCCATTCAAACAGCAGGATTGGGAAACTAAGGTACTTCCCTTGTATCAATCCCAACACAGATCCTGTCTAGGGTCGTCACTCCTAGTAATCTCATACGATGTATATTTCGTAGGTCACTGCAAGGGCTGCCAGGGCTGTTGCTCACACTCGTTGCACCGCTCCCCCATCACCTTATCAATACAGGCCTACCGTACTCTACTGCAACGGAAGGGTCGTCGCCTCCCGTGGACTCAGAATACGCTTGCGGTCACTACAAAGGGCTCGTCGCCTGATCAGTGTAGGCCGACAGCTAGAATATAGTGTCCCATACCACCATAATCTGCTCACGAGTCTAGGTGCTCACTGGTCACTACGGGGAGGTTTGTGGCCCCAGCGTAGGCCAACAGCTCGACCACGGTGTCTCATACCACCATGCCCGGCTCATGAGTCTTCGTGGATCAAGGTACCATGGTTCAAAGGATTTACAATGGTAAGTTCAGTACCCTAGGTTCAAGCAGTTATGACACATACAAGGTGAACATACATCGGCCAGTCGGGTTACTAGACGGGCTCGACTAGCGCGATCGCATCTCAAGTCGAACGACATGAAGTGCGTAAAACACTTCGCGTGGCCTAACCACTGCCGCCAACTCTAAACACGAATCACGTTCATCGACGCGTCGTTCGCGGCTATGACCAGTCAGCCACGAATTCGCTCGGTTACCGACTGCCTGGACTAAGTCAAGTCAAACACATCTATGGAATCACATTAACAATATGTGTAAAGGTATTAGGATTTAAATACAATCATGTGAGCATGTTAACACATGTTATAACATTCAACTTAAGCAAATCTTCAAGGCATACTTTCCATGCATGTAATGCAATCATGCATAAGGTCAACATGTAGGAAATCATTTAGGTCAGCATATTAATCAAGAAATCAATCTCAAACTACTACATAACATCATTTAATTCAATACATACTAAAACAAGCATTTATACAAACACATACACTACACACTTAAGTCTACATATAGTATGTCGACCCAAAGTGCGCAACTAGGCGAATCTCTTCGCCAAACTGATTATGCAAGCATTCCTAACTCCCTAATGCGAGAACAAACCATGTCAATCACGTCAGCAAAATATGCATGTAGACCGTACTTCCTACAAATGACTAAAATGCCCTAAATCTCATATTCTTCGTTAATTTACGAAACAGGAAACGGAGAGCATGTTGTACATGTCAAACGGAGATGCCGTCGATAATCTACTATTAAACGACATTGAAAGCGTTGTAAACCGTCAATCAAAGCGTCTAAAATCCTCACCTAGTCTCTTACAGAAGCGTGATTTTGAACGGAGCGTGTACGCTTCGTTTACGGCAGTAGGAGAACCTGATTTATGAAATACGTTAGCTAACACGCCCTAAATCGGGATAAACCCTAAATCAGCAAGTTCTAGGGTTGTTTTGTACCTGAAAGAACGGAGAAATCACCAGCCAGGTGATTGGGAAGAGGTGCTGAAGCAGCAGCAATCGGCGGCTCGGAAGCGGGAAAAATCCCTTCCAATCTCTCTCTCAAACTCTCTCTCCTTTTCCTAGGGTTTGCAATTTTTGGATGGGAGAGAGAAATGAGGGTTTCAACCCCTTTTATAAGCTTAAAAACGCCGAAAATAGGCTCCGGATCGAAGTTTACTTGGTGCCTATCCATTTCGGGGCTGTTTCGATTCAAAAGCTGCTTTCTGGTGGTCCCCTGGTCGAGTGCGATCGGACTTAAGCTCATGTGTACCAGATGTAGCTCGTATTAAGTTTTCAGTCTGGCAGGGTTCGCAGATCGCACGTGGCGGACCAGTTTCAGTTCAGCGGTCACCTCACGTAGATCAGGGCTGAAAGTCTCATGATAATAAATAGAAATTTTTCCTGATCCGAGGGTGTAATCTGGATGAATTCTGACGGTCAGAACGCTTAATACTGACGCGTCAAGTCGTGTGCCAGATTTGGATTTGAAATTCCAAATCTGTCCCTATTCGCGGTCGCTTCAGTCCGGGTTCAACGAAATAGTCTGTGATTATCGGTTTGACTTGACTTTCGAGATGATTGTCAAGTCCAGCTGGGCGGTTCTAACGGTCTAAGATAGGAGGTATCGGACCTTCGACGCGCGGTCTAAATCCAATACAAAAGTTCAACGTGGTCCAGAGGACAAACCCGCTTAGAGTTTGATCCGAGGTTATAGAGTATTGTAGAGTTGTTTGTTCTACTTGATTTGGGTCTTGCAGAACGTATTTAAAGTGATCAGGGACTATTTCCCAGCTACTTTAGCGTTGCGCTAGCTAACTCATGCTTAATTTCCATGGAAATTATTTCTACGCGATTTCGGGTCGAGTTGGTACTCGAGCCCAAGTACGGATTTTTCACGGGCGTTACAGAGAGGAACAAAGTCTAGTCAACATATAAGGAATAGACAAAAAGAGAAAATGTAATGAGAGAATGATTTATAAAAGGATTTTCCACTATTGCAACTATTGCAGTAACAGAAGAAGAATCTTAGAGAACAAGGTGCGGGAAAAATCTATAAATATAAGAGAAAATATACAGAGAAAAAAACTAATCAATCTACAAATCCAATCAAATCAAACAAATCTATCAATTTACTTTATCTTGGCTTATCGTAGGAGCAACAATAATCCCATTGCAGTAATTCATAGCTCTAGTATTTAGTTGTAATATGAATCAACAATCATTCATTGGATTTGTTATCTATTTGTAAATACTCCACTATAGGTTGAAAAGCTGATGAGTTTAAACGGATGGATGGACAACCAAACCTCAATCCTAAACCCTAACCCCAAAAGCCTAAACCCTAGGAACCCCAGTTATAAACCCTAAAGCCAACTCTTTCAACCCCATTAACCCAGTCAGCCTAATCCTAAATCCTAGGAACTTAAAACCCTAGAGCCTTAAGTCAACTCAACGAGTCAATTCAATCGGTCAACTCACCCGATCAGCCTACCCAATCCAATAACTAGTAAAGTCACCTAATTAAGCCCAAAAGAAATCCCAAACCCAAGCCCAAAAGTAAGCCCAACCGGAGAAATGGGTGAAAGCTCAAAACAATAACCTTCACAGTAGATCCTCCACACACTTGGAAGAGACTACCTACCAAAGAAGGGAGTCCAAGTGGGGACATGCGACAATTGACCGGCAGCAACCAGGTTATCGCTGACCACATTGCAATCTACCTCTTTAGGGTAGTGTCCCTCAAGCATGTGAAACTATCCTTTTTCAAACCCCATGTGCGGCTGAAGTGTATTTACTCCAATGCTCATCTCCTTACCCAAAATTACACTTTTACCATCTCATCCAACCCATGAAATGATGCCATGTGGCAATCTCCAATTACAGCCCGTTAACCACTTTTTTCCCATAGGATCACCAAGAATTGCAATGAAACTGAATTTAGAGACTAAATAACCTCCTCCCATTCTCATTTAAAACACTCAGACACATCAGGAGGTAATCTAAGAAGCATCCCTCCACCAAGGAGAGTGAGCGCGAGAGAGAGAGAGAGAGTTTAGCCTTGGTCTAGCCTAGCCTAATTAGAGTCCAAGCCTCTTGAGCCACCTAAATTCAAATATGAGTCACTCAATCTAGCCATGCGACACTACCGTTCATCCAGTCATTCAAGTTTTAATCAGTTTCATCAAACCATGTAATTAGAATCATGCAACATTCATTCCCTTCTTAAACCCTTTGTTCCTTGTTATGGATAAAATTGGACTGACCAAACAACCAGAATGAGATAAAGAAGGTGGGTAGCTCAAAAGAGGAGGTCAAGTAAAGAGCTCAGTCTTGACTACTAAGTACAACCTCCGTAAACAACCCGAGCACCAACCATCAGTGATGGCCTCAGTCATTTATTTAACATTTCACTATTACAACCATGGGTACCAACCTAACCTAGAATGGAGGCCTTAGCCTTGAAGATCGACTTTAGCCATGATCGAGGATTAAGCTTAGTCTGCAGAACAATGGCCGAACACAACTTAGAGGTCGACATCAGCTATCAACCATGGATGCTGACCACTAGGAGATCTATTTCATATACGAGGGGGTTTGGCTTCCCAAGAATTGTGCCGAGGATAAAGCCATGTATCTTGGGTAAGATCCGTTGCACAATATGTAACAACATGGTAGACTCATTGCAATATATGTAAGGAACACCAAGAGATTATAAATAAGAACCCTACCTATAGTAGAAGGTATGCACAAAAACCCTAATTCGACTAGACCCAGAGTGTCCGTTCTAACTTAGGCATTGGAGTCCCCTGAAATAACTAAGGCCCCCAGTGTTATTTGGCTTTTCAGGTGCACAACGGTCTAACAACGATAACCAGATCTCAACATCAATAGTTTAACGTTGTCTGTGGGAATGACAGTAAAGCCATTCCAAACTTGCCTGTCGTATCTCCACCCGCTCTACAATAGCAAAGAGGAGGAAGAGGTCATTGACCGCCATTGCAACACAAACCCCCACACCAGAAGAAAAGCATGCTGATCCCTAAGATCCACCCTCACAACATCATACCGATTCTCCCCTTGCAATGGTAGTGCAGAGATCCCGTAATCGAGGAGGTTGGCTTGTTTCTTTGGAAAATTAGGTCGAGGCCTTAACTGGTAACATAAACTACATAATGCAAATATTGGAGAGGCAGTAGCCGCCTCCTAACCATGGAGGGAAGCAGCCATGACAACTAAGCTCTCTCGACTCCCTCAAGCACCTGACAACTCATGCGTGATTAAGCAGCGACCAGGGTAGCATAGTCATTCTCCTACACACCATGGGAACCACCGTGCTCGCTGACTCCAACTTACACCATAAGCTAGAGAAAAAAAAGCATAGAAAATCTCTCGAGGTGATAGCAGCACACAATGTCCCATGGGAGATTGATCTTAGGGAGATTCGAGGACAACTTGGTGACATTCAACCAAGCTTAGGTCCCAACCTCGATTGAAATTAGTTGGAGGAAACATAGCCACTGTTCACCAACGATATCATGGGATCTCCACTTCCGCTGAGATTCTGAATGTCACAGATTACTCCCTACTATGGAGCCAGAGATTCGGCCAAACGTATTGAGTCCTTCAAGGCGTGGATGGAATTACATGCTGCTTCTAGTTCAGTGATGTACCGAACATTCTTCCTGACCTTGTCAGGGGCGGCATGAATGTAGTACAAATAGCTAAAGACGAGGTCCATTAGTTACTTTGCCCAACTTAGTAAAACCTTCATCATGCAGTTTATCGGATGTAAAGATAGAAGTGAACCTACAACCCACCTCCTCATTGTTACCCAAAGGGAGGACGAGCTACTAAAAGACTGCAATATTCATTTCAATGAGGAGGCAGTGCAGGTGGATGCCTAATCTAACCAAGTAGCACTGACACCTTGATATCCGTCCTATGGGATGTCACACCCCAAACATGAAAATCAGATTCACAGGAATCTCGATCGCCGAATCTGGTGCCAACAGCCTTCGTAGTGCCCCATTCTCGGCTCCTGAAAATCATATGTCAGATTCTGATCCTGAGATCCTACAAGGAGGATTTTTAGAATGATTTTTTTTTTATATTATTGTAATGGAGCATAACCAAGTCACAAAATAACATCACCACATATCCACTATATCAAAAACTTTGAGTACAATGCGAAAAGAGAAATACAAGGTGATCAAAGGCTCCAAAAATAGTCAGATGCACACTCCTGCCTCAGCACTGCTGCTGTCTAATGTTACTTGCACGCAACAGTCGTACATAAGCTTACAAAAGCTTAGAGGGTGGTGTAAGTGTGTACGTAAGGCAAACGCCAAGTGTATAATATCAGAGTAATGCGGAAGTATGTGATAAGTCCATGAATAAAACCAACCATACCAATGCTTTGTGATGCAAGGCATGAATACTATCGGCCATACCAAGGCCATGCGATGTGAGATATGAATGCTATCCACCACACTGATGCAAATGCGAGGCTTACATAGCCGAATGTCATATGAAAAATAAAATCCAAGTAAGTCGGTACTCATCAAGTACACATATCAGTACAGTTCCTCTCTGGATATCACCGGGGTCTAATACACTCACACTGACTGCCTCCTCCCTAGCTGCACAGCCAAGTAAGTGGAATAGACCTCATTATTCGCCTAGCCAGCGGTCTTCTAATACCTACCCGGCTCACCGATAGCGGACCCATTTATGAGCTGGTCATACTCAGCCTAGCTTATAGCTCTCTCACTCGGGTGAATAAGGCTACACCCTCTTCCAATCGACCACGACATAGTGGAAGACATGGCTTCATGGTATAAGCACCGACGCTCATATTTCACTCGGTGTAGATGTTACACCATCTCCTGGTACCAAGGAGGTTTTGGGATTTTCACTCAAGGACATCCTACATGCCCATAGTGCTAGAACCAAGCATTTTTGGTGTCCCATTTGGCTATCCACGATGTGTCTGTGGAGGCCACGGCCCTGATATCGTTAGGACGTACAATGATCAAGTCACATATATGCGAGATGCATGAGTCACACTATCCAGTCATGCAGCAATCCTGTGCGTATGGTGCGATAATGTGGGCACTCCATTTCATAAGGAGTCCCGTAAATAGCCTGTCTAATGGTGTATGCTATGATCAAATATTTCTTATATCAGACATACATATGATGCGTATGGGCATGAATCATGGAGTTATACTAAGCATTTTATGAATTGTCTTCACAATGAAGACGAGCCTAGATAACCTATGCACAATAAGTATGGGCCTATCAATGGGCCCTAGGGAGAAGTACAATGCAGACATTTAACCAAATTATCCTTAACCAACATTGCTCCCAAGGCTTGGCCCGCCAGAAAGGTCAATACATAAATCACGGTGGAATCACATTACAATGGGCCTCAACCTATGGGCTCCAAATACATCACAATGGGCCTCAACCCATGAGCCCTATACATATCACAGTGGGTCTCAACCCACGGGCCTTTATACATCATAATGGGTCTCAACCCATGAGCGCTAATACATCACAATGGGCCTCAACCCATGGGCCCTAGAATACATTAAAATGGACCTAATCACATGATCCTCATATATGTCAAGGTGACCTCAACAACGGGCCTCATACACATGACGGTGGGCCTCAATAACGTGCCTTGAATACATCACAATGGGTCTCAACCTATGGGCTCTTAAAATACATCAATTGTGCCGTATAATATGGCCTCACATATATATCAAGGTAGCCTCAACGGATAGGCCATAACTACATCAAGATGAACCTAATCATATGGGCCTTATATATATACCAAGGTGGGCCTCAATGGATGGCCACAAATGAATCAAGATGAGCCCCATACAAATACCAAGGTGGTATCCACTTGAACTATAGATCTGTCTCATTTATGTCCCAAGCCTTAAGATGAGCTTGTCAAATGGATGGGCAGTTTGGGTGCAACACATACATCAAACAAGGGGCCCACCCTCTAGGGGGATGGTGTGGAAAAATACATGCATCAAGCGGTGCCACGTGCAACACTGAGCACGTCACCAAGGTGAGTTCCACCGTTCACAGCTGTGGACGGTGTGAATGAATCACATACATCAGTGGGTCTCACGTGGCACATTAATGATGATCAGCATTGTCCAAACAATGTATATGTAAATCAACACTATCCAATCATTGTCCAGCGCCGTCCAGCAAGATCTGGATGATGTGGATGAGATATATATACATCATGGTGGTTCCATGCTGGTAAAATGGTTGGACGGCTTGATAAAACAAAAACATCATAATATAGTCTAGACGGTCCATCAAGGCAGACCCCACGTGCATAAGACAGCCAGGATATAAAACATATGAACCAAGGGGACCCATTAAACTTACTGACATCAATATGGTAGTTATTAGCTGTTGGGGATGCTTCAGCTAATCCACTTGTAGATACGTCCAACTATTGGACGGCTGGATAAAATTCATATTCAGCATGGTGGGCTCCACCATTTTGGACGGCTGGATGGCTAAGACATGTACATTAAGGTGGGGTCACACCGTCAATGGACGGTGTGGATATCACAGACCCAAGGACTTGCTGACGTCCTTTGCAGCTGCAAAATTGCTGGTGTGTGGCATACACTAGCCAATCCTCTAGAAAGAGGTGGGTCCCACGTGGGGCCCACCATAATGCTTATCTTCCATCTAATCCATTAATAAGGTCACACATACCCAGATAAAGAGGACAGATAATTTTCATAACAATCCAAAACTTCTGTGATGATCTAAAGGCTTCCAATGGTAGATAACCAATCTCACAGTTTCCTGCAATGTGGGCCACCTGAGCCTTGGATGTGGTTAATTCTTGGAGGGGGCCCACATAATGAACGGTTTGGATTTCATACACACATCATGGTGGGACCCACATGTTGGCCGTGGTCCCTGGCCCTTCCGCCAACACGCAGCACCAGGCGCTGCCTACTTAATTGTTTTTTTCCTTTGAAATTGTGTATTTTTGTAGTTTTCGCACATAGGGTCCACATCTACAAAATTCACCCCACCCAATGGATTCTTGTAACATCCCGAAAACGGACAGCATGTTGTACATGTCAAACGGCATTGCCATCCATAATCTACTATTAAACGACATTGAAAGCATTGGAAACAGTCAATCAAAGCGTCTAAAATCCGCACCTTATCTCTTATAAACGTATCATTTTGAACGGAGCGTATACGCTTCGTCTACGGCGACTAGACAACTTGATTTACAACATACATCAACTATCTAGCTACGGAAATGAAGAAACACTAAATCAGCAACTTCTAGGGTGTTTTCTTACCTGAAAATGTGGAGAAATCGCCAGCCAAGTGATCGGAGCGTGTTGCTAAAGCACGTGCAACAGGTGGCACGACAACAGGAAAATCCTTCCCACCTTCTCTCACAAACTCTCACCTTTTCTCTCTCCCAATCTAGGGTTTTTCTCAAATTCGGATGGGAGAGAGGAGTGAGGGTTTCAACCCCTTTTATAAGCATAAAAATGCCCGGAATAGGCTCGGGAACAAAGTTTACTTAGGGTATATCCAAATCGGGGCTGTTTCGGTCCAAAAGATCATTTCTGTTGGTCCCCTGGCCGAACGCGATCGAACTTAAGCTCATGCGTACAGGATCTAGTACGCATCAAGTTTTCAGTCCGGCAGGGTTCACAGATCGCACGTGGCGGTCCAGTTTCAGTTCAGCGGTGACCGCACGTAGATCAGGCCTGCAATTCTCATGATATGAAATAGAAATTTTTCCTGATCCGAGAGTGTAATTTGGCTGAATTCTGACGGTCAGAATGCTTAATACTGACGCGTCAAGTCGTGTGCCAGATTTGAATTTCAAATTCCAAATCTAGCCCTAATTCCACTCTCTTCGGTCCAGGCTCAATGAAATAGCCTGCGAACGTCGGTTGGACTTGATTTTTGAAATGATTGTCAAGTCCATCTAGGAGGTTCTAACGGTCTAAGATAGTAGGTATCGGACTTTCGATGCGCGGTCTAGATCCAATACAGATTTTCAAAGTGATCCAGAGAACAAACCTGCTTAGAGTTTGATCCGAGGTTATAGAGTATTATAGCACCATTGGTTCTACTCGATTTGGATCTTGTAGAACGTATTTAAAGTGATCAGGGACTATTTTCCAGCTACTCTAGCATTGCGCTAGCTAACTTATGCTTAGTTTCTAAAGGAATTAATCCTAAGTGATTTCTTTGGCTATGGAATTGGGTTTTGAGCGATTTTCCAAGTGTTTTAGTTGACCCATTGCCTAAGGACGTCAAATCCTAGGTTGGCCAAAATCTGGGGTGTTACAATCTACCCCCTTAAAACATAATTTTGTCCCCGAAATTCACGAAGGGTAAGGAGTATCTTTTTCTAAGGAAGGTTCAAATCCTATTTAATAACCTAACCGTACGTATAACCTAAATCAATTGTTTCGATCTTGGGCCAGTGGGGAAGAGGCCAACCACTCTTCCGCTGCGCCACTATGATCGAACGATAGCGTCGACTAACCTAACTGGATTGGACTCAATACGTTCTACCCCCCTTAAAACTTGGTTCTACTTAAAGTTCAAGAATCTATGCATCGCTCCGTATATCGAAACAAGATGCAACTTAGGGGTTATCCTTAACATGAATTGGGAAACAACTTCTCATTACAGTGGTTTTCCCTTGCTAATGATGCATTCTATGGCATTGGTATCTATAGCGATAGAGATGAGCCTAATCTCTATTGTGGTTGAGTTCAGGGGCATGTATGAGTTGGTGGCAAGATGTCGAATCTTCTACTGGCTTTTAATTCCTTAACATTTACTAAGGGCAAAGCAATAACTTGTGGTTGTAGGTGGTCGGGCCAACACGGAAGAATAGTTGTGTAATGGGTCTGAGCCAGATACACAAACCTTCTGTCCCGTGATGACAGAAAAGTTGTTGTATCAGTCCTCAATCCTAGTCGATGCTGATCTTCTGCTTGATCAGAGCATTGGATTCATTGGTAACTACTAGGATTAAGAAGTCGATTCAAACCGCGAATACTTCGCTGATAATTGCATTTCCTTTATTCCGCGTTCTCGAATGCAATAAGCCCTTGGGGAAGGCAATTCTAAGGGGCGTGCTAGTTCATTCTAAATTCATTCTGAGGGATTTATAAATGTTCCTTAAGAGTGAATGGCTCCTTCCTATGGGCAACAACAGAAGTCTATAAGTCATAAGGGGATCTATCGAAGCAATAAGGTTCTACTTCAACCAAATCTAACCTACAATTCCTTAGCATATACAGGCTTTACACTACTTAAGGTAACTAGTAGGCTAGTCTATAACTCAGTAGCTATAATCCAAAGCCTAAGATTATACGTCAAATGGTTCCATACCATTTCTACTACAGGGAATTGTTCTATCGCTTAGGGTCAAGATTGTCTAAATGGAATTGGATTTCTTATGTCGTCATACCCTTCAAATCTAGAAGTGCTAACTCTAGGTCCAAAATGCCAAGGGTCTATGTGGCCGGTAGCGTTTAGTTGTATTAAAGGAAACGGCATTCCTAGTCCCATGGCGGGATTGGAAGTGGCATGCTTGGTAGGAGGGCGGGGTGGGATAAAAACTAATTTGTAGGCTGAACCCCGGGAGTTACAATACTCCCAATCTAGGGACAATACCTTATAAAAAATGAACGGCACGCACTCCATTCAAAAAAATTCGGCTATATTAAGCCCAAACCACTAACACAAACACATTTTCTACCTAACAACAACAAAACACAGAAATCTCAAAACCGCAATCAAACAAGCGAAGAACGTGGAGAAATGGGATGGGTAAGCTGGTTTTCACAAGTCTGAGGATCAAATAAAAGGGACATGAGAGAGAGGACGATGGAAATGGAGGAAAAGGCTGAAACAGCCTTAACAATAGCCATGGAAAGAGAAGGAAATACGAAGAAATGGTCGCCCAAATGGACATAATGAAATCTAGGCGTTGTAGAGAGATGCTTCAAGCTCCCTTAAGATGTATTTTCAGAGAGAAAAGAGAATGAAAAAGGGGAATGGAGCACCTCACGATTTCCAGCCTTCTATGGAGATTGTGGGAGCTCCAAATGATAAAAGTGGAGAGGAAAGGGAGTGCTAACAGCTGTGAGTGATGGAGTAGGGTCAGTTGTGACCGAAAATGAGATTGGGAGAGGTTTGACATCGAGATTTGAGGGGAAGGCAGCAAAAATGTGAAGAAAGGAGAGCTTGGAGGGGCATTTTGTGAAGGAAGTACGTCTTTTAGGGGTTTTAAGGTACGACCCGCATACTAGGGGGCTACCCTAACCCCCAAACTCCTCCAGCCCAAAGGCCAGACCCAATGGAAGAGTTTGATCGGCGATGACATCGCCGGTGAACTTGTAAACTGGCCATGGAGGCCATATGGGTTGGGTTCCCCCTGCCCTAGGGACCCCAAAAAAGTATGGTTCCCACTTTCGTTCATTATAGATTGCCCTAGGGATGCCCAAATATGCGTTCGGGGATTTTTGGGGCCAATCTGCCAACCTGAATGCAATCCCCTATCATGCAGCATATGATTTCGGGGTATAAGGAGCTAGTACATCCATCTAGCCCATTAGTTGCTAAAGAAAGCAAAGTTAGAATGGCCTAATGGCCAATTTTCATGAAATTTTACTATTCACTGTAAAATTTTGTCGAAGTATGATTTTATGTCATTTTCACATTAGGGTTGATGTCTAACATGAAAAGGATAAGAAAGAATTGAAGAATGGAATGGTGAGAGGAAGAATTTTGAAGATTTTAGGTAAAGTGGGGTTTTTAAGCCCTGACGATTGAATGGAGGGGTTGTGGTTGCCCCACAGCCCAATGATTCACATTTACAGGTTTAGAATCGTTCAAAGAACATCTCAACCCACTCACCTATAACCTAGGAGCTATTCGGGTTGCTTCACGCGACCCTAGATGCGTTACGGACTCGACCGCGCGATCGATATGAATAGACTTCGCCTATTGGCGAATCTGCGATCCTAGAAGTGTTTCTAGACCCTTCTCGCACCCACCTAAGTCAAAGGAAACGACAGTGTACGTCACGTGACCATAACCCAGGCCCGGTTTAATCCAAATCATGCTCTGATACCATCTGTAACATCCTGAAAATCGGGGGGTCGAGCAAAAACCCAACTCCCGAGTTTCAAAATGTTATTTAGGCAACATAGATATGTATGATTGAATGTTATCTGTGATAGTGTATTGAACATGAGTGAGATTAAGCTAAAACACCATATCACATTCCAGAGACGGTTAAATTTACAAGCGGAAGACTGTGATAGTATGTATAACATATATAAACTATTGTATGTCTCCAGAGTGTGAATATATTACCAGGTTATATACATACATGCATACTCCAAAAGTAAACCAAAAGGATACACATGAGTGTTATAAAAATATAAAATGATAAGTGTCAAGGTATCTAATCAACCTCCCTGTAATCCCGTCAATCAGAACACACATAAAGGAGGAATCCTCCTCATCACCATCAAGTCCAGCTCTGCCTCGCAGGCCGCGCCATCATCTGTAATGACAATAGGGACTGGTGGGTGTCGAGAAACACCATCCCATAACATGGGAGTGAGTGATCAACTCAGTAGGATAAGAGAGCAGAGATTAACATGTTATCAAATCAATCATGCGCTAATAGTAAAGCAGTAAATCAAACAATCCTAATACTGTTGTTAATGCAATATGTCATGACGTGATGTATGCCCTCACCGACAATCTCCCTCATACGGCACCATCTTACGACCGCGTCATGCAATCGACCCTCAAGTGCTCCACATCTTCCAGGCACATCCAATGGTATGGTGATATGATTTCCGAGTTGTTATTAGTCCATTAAAACAGCAGGATTGGGAAACTAAGGTACTTCCCTTATATCAATCCCAACACAGATCCTGTCTAGGGTCGTCACTCCTAGTAATCTCATACGATGTATATTTTGTAGGTCGCTGCAAGGGCTGACAGGGCTGTTGCACGCACTCGTTGCTCCACTCTCCCATCACCTTATCAATACAGGCCTACTGTACTCTACTGCTACTGAAGGGTCGTCGCCTCCCGTAGACTCAGAATACGCTCGCGGTCACTACAAAGGACTCGTTGCCTGATCAGTGTAGGCCGACAGCAAGAATATAGTGTCCCATACCACCATAATCTGCTCACGAGACTAGGTGTTCACTGGTCACTACGGGGAGGTTTGTGGCCCTAGCGTAGGCCGACAGCTCGACCACGGTGTCCCATACCACCATGCCCGGCTCATGAGTCTTCGTGGATCAAGGTACCATGGTTAACAGGGTTTACAATGGTAAGTTCAGTACCCTAGGTTCAAGCAGTTATGGCTCATGCAGGGTGAACATACAACGGCCAGTCGGGTTACTTGACGTGCTCGACTAGCACGATTGCATCTCAAGTCGAACGACATGAAGTGCGTAAAACACTTCGCGTGGCCTAACCACTGCCGCCAACTCCAGAACACGGCTCGCATTCATCGACGCGTCCTCCATGGCAAAGATAAGCCAACCACGAAATTTCTCGGTTACCGACTGCCTGGACTAAGTATAGTCCCAAGCACATATGAATCCACATCAGCAATCATGTGAGAGTATTGGAAATGAAATACAACCATGTGAGCATGTTAAAACTTGTTATATCATACAACTTAAGTAAATCATCTGACACATGCCTTTCATACATATAATGAAATTATACATATCGCCAACATATAGGAAATCATTTCCATCAGCATATTAATTGAGAATTCAATCTCAAACTAAATCATAATGAAATCATCAAGAACATGTTATAACATACAACTTAAGTGAATCATCAAGCACATGCATTTCATTCATATAAGGAAATCATGCATATGGCTAACATGTAGGAAACCATTTACACCAGCATATTAATTGAGAAATCAATCTCAAACTAATTCATAACACCATTTAATTCAATACATACTAATACAAGCATTTATACAAACACTTACACAACACACTTAAGTCTACAAATAGTATGTCGACCCGAAGTGTGCATTTAGGCGAATCTCTTCGCCAAAATAATTATGCACGTATTCCTAGTATTCTAATGCGACAATAAGCCATGTCAATCACATCAGCAAAATATGAATGAAAACAGTACTTCCTACAAATGACTAAAATGCCCTAAATCTCATATTCTTCGTCGGTTTACGAAACAGGAAACGGACAGCATGTTGTACATCTCAAACGGCATTGCCGTCGATAATCTACTATTAAACGACATTGAAAGCGTTGGAAACAGTCAATTAAAGCGTCTAAAATCCGCACCTTATCTCTTATAAACGTATCGTTTCGAACGGAGCGTATACGCTTCGTCTACGGCGACTAGACAACCTGATTTACAACATACATCAACTATCTAGCTACGAAAATGAAGAAACACTAAATCAGCAACTTCTAGGGTGTTTTCTTACCTGAAAATACGGAGAAATCGCCGGCCAAGTGATCGGAGCGTGTTGCTAAAGCACGTGCAACAGGTGGCACGACAGCAGGAAAATCCTTCCCACCTTCTCTCATAAACTCTCACCTTTTCTCTCTCCCAATCTAGGATTTTTCTCAAATTCGGATGGGAGAGAGGAGTGAGGGTTTCAACCCCTTTTATAAGCATAAAAATGCCCGGAATAGGCTCGGGAACAAAGTTTACTTAGGATATATCCAAATCGGGGCTGTTTCGGTCCAAAAGATTATTTCTGTTGGTCCCCTGGCCGAACACGATCGGACTTAAGCTCATGCATACAGGATCTAGCACGCATCAAGTTTTCAGTCCGGCGGGGTTCACAGATCACACGTGGCAGTCCAATTTCAGTTCAGCGGTCACCGCACATAGATCAGGCCTGCAATTCTCATGATATGAAATAGAAATTTTTCCTGATCCGAGGGTATAATTTGGCTGAATTCTGACGGTCAGAACGCTTAATACTGACGCGCCAAGTCGTGTGCCAGATTTGAATTTTAAATTCCAAATCTAGCCCTAATTCCACTCTCTTCGGTCTAGGCTCAATGAAATAGCCTGCAAACGTCGGTTGGACTTGATTTTTGAAATGATTTTCATGTCCATCTAGGCAGTTCTAACGGTCTAAGATAGTAGGTATCGGACTTTCGACGCGCGGTCTAGATCCAATACAGATTTTCAAAGTGGTCCAGAGAACAAACCTGCTTAGAGTTTGATCCGAGGTTATAGAGTATTATAGCACCATTGGTTCTACTCGATTTGGGTCTTGTAGAACATATTTAAAGTGATCAGGGACTATTTTCCAGCTACTCTAGCATTGCGCTGGCTAACTTATGCTTAGTTTCTAAAGGAATTAATCCTGAGTGATTTCTTTGGCTATGGAATTGGGTTCTGAGCGATTTTCCAGGTGTTTTAGTTGACCCATTGCCTAAGGACGTCAAATCCCAGGTTGGCCAAAATCTGGGGTGTTACAATCTACCCCCCTTAAAACACAATTTTGTCCCCGAAATTCACGAAGGGTAAGGAGTATCTTTTTCTAAGGAAGGTTCAAATCCTATTTAATAACCTAACCGTACGTATAACCTAAATCAATTGTTTCGATCTTGGGCCAGTGGGGAAGAGGCCAACCACTCTTCCGCTGCGCCACTATGATCGAACGATAGCGTCGACTAACCTAACTGGATTGGACTCAATACGTTCTACCCCCCTTAAAACTTGGTTCTACTTAAAGTTCAAGAATCTATGCATCGCTCCGTATATCGGAACAAGATGCAACTTAGGGGCTATCCTTAACATGAATTGGGAAACAACTTCTCATTACAGTGGTTTTCCCTTGCTAATGATGCGTTCTATGGCATTGGAATCTATGGCGATAGAGATGAGCCTAATCTCTATTGTGGTTGAGTTTAGGGGCATGTATGAGTTGGTGGCAAGATGTCGAATCTTCTACTGGCTTTTAAGTCCTTAACATTTACCAAGGGCAAAGCAATAACTTGTGGTTGTAGGTGGTCGGGCCAACACGGAAGAATAGTTGTGTAATGGGTCTGAGCCGGATACACAAACCTTCTGTTCCGTGATGGCAGAAAAGTTGTTGTATCAGTCCTCAATCCTAGTCGATGCCGATCTTCTACTTGATCAGAGCATTGGATTCATTGGTAACTACCAGGATTAAGAAGTCGATTCAAACCGCGAATACTTCGCTGATAATTGCATTTCCTTTATTCCGCGTTCCCGAATGCAATAAGCCCTTGGGGAAGGCAATTCTAAGGGGCGTGCTAGTTCATTCTAAATTCATTCTGAGGGATTTATAAATGTTCCTTAAGAGTGAATGGCTCCTTCCTATGGGCAACAACAGAAGTCTATAAGTCATAAGGGGATCTATCGAAGCAATAAGGTTCTACTTCAACCAAATCTAACCTACAATTCCTTAGCATATACAGGCTTTACACTACTTAAGGTAACTAGTAGGCTAGTCTGTAACTCAGTAGCTATAATCCAAAGCCTAAGATTATACGTCAAATGGTTCCATACCATTTCTACTACAGGAAATTCTTCCATCGCTTAGGGTCAAGATTGTCTAAATGGAATTGGATTTCTTATGTCGTCATACCCTTCAAATCTAGAAGTGCTAACTCTAGGTCCAAAATACCTAGGGTCTATGTGGCCGGTAGCGTTTAGTTGTATTAAAGGGAACGACATTCCTAGTCCCATGGCGAGATTGGAAGTGGCATGCTTGGTAGGAGGGCGGGGTGGGATAAAAACTAATTTGTAGGCTGAACCCCGGGAGTTATAATACTCCCAATCTAGGGACAATACCTTACAAAAAATGAACGACACGCACTCCATTCAACAAAATTCGGCTATATTAAGCCCAAACCACTAACACAAACACATTTTCTACCTAACAACAACAAAACACAGAAATCTCAAAACGACAATCAAATAAGCGTAGAACGTGGAGAAATGGGATGGGTAAGCAGGTTTCCACAAGTCTGAGGATCAAATAAAAGGGACATGAGAGAGAGGACGATGAAAATGGAGGAAAAGGCTGAAACAGCCTTAACAATAGCCATGGAAAGCGAAGGAAATACGAAGAAATGGTCACCCAAATGGACAGAATGAAATCTAGGCGCTATAGAGGGATGCTTCAAGCTCCCTTAGGATGTATTTTCAGAGAGAAAGAGAATGAAAAAGGGGAATGGAGCACCTCACGATTTCCAGCGTTCTATGGAGATTGTGGGAGCTCCAAATGATAAAAGTGGAGAGGAAAGGGAGTGCCAACGGCTGTGAGTGATGGAGTAAGGTTAGTTGTGACCGAAAATGAGATTGGGAGAGGTTTGACATCAAGATTTGAGGGGAAGGCAGCAAAAATGTGAAGAAAGGAGAGCTTGGAGGGGCATTTTGTAAAGGAGGTACGTCTTTTGGGGGGTTTTAAGGTACGGCCCGCATACTAGGGGGCTACCCTAGCCCCCAACTCCTACAGCCTAAAGGCCAGACCCAATGGAAGAGTTTGACCGGTGATGCATCGCCGAATCGGCGATGACATTGCCGATGAACTTGCAAACTGGCCATGGAGGCCATATGGTCTGGGTTCCCCCTGCCCTAGGGACCCCAAAAAAGTATGGTTCCCACTTTGGTTCATTGTAGTTTGCCCTAGGGAGGCCCAAATATGCATTCAGGAATTTCTGGGGCCAATCTGCAACTGAATGCAATCCCCTATCATGCAGCATATGATTTCAGGGTAGAAGGAGCTAGTACATCCATCTAGCCCATTTTTTGCTAAAGAAAGCAAAGTTAGAATGTCCTAATGGCCAATTTTCATGAAATTTTACTATTCAGTGTAAAATTTTATCGAAGTATAATTTTATGTCATTTTCACATTAGGGTTGATGCCTAACATAAAAAGGATAAGAAAGAATTGAAGAATGGAGTGGTGAGAGGAAGAATTTTGAAGATTTTGGTAAAGCGGGGTTTTTAAGCCCTGACGATTGAATGGAGGGGTTGTGGTTGCCCCAAAGCCCAATGATTCACATTTACAGGTTTAGAATCATTCAAAGAATATCTCAACCCACTCACCTACAACCTATGAGCTATTCGGGTTGCTTCACGCGACCCTAGATGCGTTATGGACTCGATCGCGCGATCGATATGATTAGACTTCGCCTATTGGTGAATCTGCGATCCTAGAAGTGTTTCTAGACCCTTCTCGCACTCACCTAAGTCAAAGGAAGCGACAGCGTACCTCGCGTGACCATAACCCAGGCCCAGTTTAATCCAAATCACGCTCTGATACCATCTGTAACATCCTAAAAATCGCGGGGTCGAGCAAAAACCCAACTCCCGAGTTCCAAAATGTTATTTAGGCAACATAGATATGTATGATTGAATGTTATCTGTGATAGTGTATTGAACATGAGTGAGATTAAGCTAAAATAGCATATCACACTCCAGAGACGGTTAAATTTACAAGCGGAAGACTGTGATAGTATGTATAACATATATAAACTGTTGTATGTCTCCAGAGTGTGAATATGTTACCAGGTTATATACATACATGTATACTCCAAAAGTAAACCAAAAGGATACACATGAGTGTTATAAAAATATAAAATGACAAGTGTCAAGGTATCTAATCAACCTCCCTGTAATCCCGTCAATCAGAACACGCATAAAGGAGGAATCCTCCTCATCATCATCAAGTCCAGCTCCGCCTCGCAGGCCGCGCCATCATCTGCAATGACAATAGGGACTGGTGGGTGTCCGGAAACACCATCCCATAATGTGGGAGTGAGTGATCAACTCAGTGGGATAAGAGAGCAGAGATTAACATGTTATCAAATCAATCATGCGCTAATAGTAAAGCAGTAAATCAAACAATCCTAATACTGTTGTTAATGCAATATGTCATGACGTGATGTATGCCCTCACCGACGATCTCCCTCATACGGCACCATCTTACGACCGCGGCATGCAATCGACCCTCAAGTGCTCACATCTTCCAGGCGCATCCAATGGTATGGTGATATGATTTTCGAGTTGTTATTAGTCCATTCAAACAGCAGGATTGGGAAACTAAGGTACTTCCCTTATATCAATCCCAACACAGATCCTGTCTAGGGTCGTCACTCCTAGTAATCTCATACGATGTATATTTTGTAGGTCGCTGCAAGGGCTGTCAGGGCTGTTGTACGCACTCATTGCTCCGCTCCCCCATCACCTTATCAATACAGGCCTACTGTACTCTACTGCTACTGAAGGGTCGTCGCCTCCCGTAGACTCAGAATACGCTCACGGTCACTACAAAGGACTCGTCGCCTGATCAGTGTAGGCCGACAATAAGAATATAGTGTCCCATACCACCATAATCTGCTCACGAGACTAGGTGCTCACTGGTCACTACGGGGAGGTTTGTGGCCCTAGCGTAGGCCGACAGCTCGACCACGGTGTCCCATACCACCATGCCCGGCTCATGAGTCTTCGTGGATCAAGGTACCATGGTTAACAGGGTTTACAATGGTAAGTTCAGTACCCTAGGTTCAAGCAGTTATGACTCATGCAGGGTGAACATACAACGGCCAGTCGGGTTACTTGACGTGCTCGACTAGCACGATCGCATCTCAAGTCGAACGACATGAAGTGCGTAAAACGCTTCGCATGGCCTAACCACTGCCGCCAACTCTAGAACACGGCTCGCGTTCATCGACGCGTCCTTCCTGGCAAAGATAAGCCAACTACGAAATTTCTCGGTTACCGATTGCCTGGACTAAGTATAGTCCCAAGCACATATGAATCCACATCAGCAATCATGTGAGAGTATTGGAAATGAAATACAACCATGTGAGCATGTTAACACTTGTTATATCATACAACTTAAGTAAATCATCTGACACATGCCTTTCATACATATAATGAAATTATGCATATCGCCAACATATAGGAAATCATTTCCATCAGCATATTAATTGAGAATTCAATCTCAAACTAAATCATAATGAAATCATCAAGCATATGTTATAACATACAACTTAAGTGAATCATCAAGCACATGCATTTCATTCATATAATGAAATCATGCATATGGCTAACATGTAGGAAACCATTTACACCAGCATATTAATTGAGAAACCAATCTCAAGCTAATTCATAACACCATTTAATTCAATGCATACTAATACAAGCATTTATACAAACACTTACACTACACACTTAAGTCTACATATAGTATGTCGACCCGAAGTGCGCATTTAGGCGAATCTCTTCGCCAAACTAATTATGCACATATTCCTACTATTCTAATGTGACAATAAGCCATGTCAATCACATCAGAAAAATATGAATAAAAACAGTACTTCCTACAAATGACTAAAATGCCCTAAATCTCATATTCTTCGTCGGTTTACGAAACAGGAAACGGACAGCATGTTGTACATCTCAAACGGCATTGCCGTCGATAATCTACTATTAAACGACATTGAAAGCGTTGGAAACAGTCAATCAAAGCGTCTAAAATCCGCACCTTCTCTTATAAACGTATCGTTTCGAACGGAGCGTATACGCTTCGTCTACGGCGACTAGACAACCTGATTTACAACATACATCAACTATCTAGCTACGAAAATGAAGAAACACTAAATCAGCAACTTCTAGGGTATTTTCTTACCTGAAAATGCAGAGAAATCACCGGCCAAGTGATCGGAGCGTGTTGCTAAAGCACGTGCAACAGGTGGCAAGACAGCAGGAAAATCCTTCCCACCTTCTCTCATAAACTCTCACCTTTTCTCTCTCCCAATCTAGGGTTTTTCTCAAATTCGTATGGGAGAGAGGAGTGAGGGTTTCAACCCCTTTTATAAGCATAAAAATGCCCAGAATAGGCTCGGGAACAAAGTTTACTTAGGGTATATCCAAATCGGGGCTGTTCGGTCCAAAAGATCATTTCTGGTGATCCCCTGGACGAACGCGATCGGACTTAAGCTCATGCATACAGGATCTAACACGCATCAAGTTTTCAGTCCAGCAGGGTTCACAGATCGCACGTGGCGGTCCAGTTTCAGTTCAGCGGTCACCGCACGTAGATCAGGCCTGCAATTCTCATGATATGAAATAGAAATTTTTCCTGATCCGAGGGTATAATTTGGCTGAATTCTGATAGTCAGAACGCTTAATACTGACATGTCAAGTCGTGTGCCAGATTTAAATTTTAAATTCTAAATCTAGCCCTAATTCCACTCTCTTCGGTCCAGGCTCAATGAAATAGCCTGCGAACGTCGGTTGGACTTGATTTTCAAAATGATTGTCAAGTCCATCTAGGCGGTTCTAACGGTCTAAGATAGTAGGTATCAGACTTTCGATGCGCGGTCTAGATCCAATATAGATTTTCAAAGTGGTCCAGAGAACAAACCTACTTAGAGTTTGATCCGAGGTTATAGAGTATTATAGCACCATTGGTTCTACTCGATTTGGGTCTTGTAGAACGTATTTAAAGTGATCAGGAACTATTTCCTAGCTACTCTAGCATTGCGCTAGCTAACTTATGCTTAGTTTCTAAAGGAATTAATCCTAAGTGATTTCTTTGGCTATTGAATTGGGTTCTGAGCGATTTTCCAGGTGTTTTAGTTGACCCATTGCCTAAGGACGTCAAATCCCAGGTTAGCCAAAATTCGGGTTGTTACAATTCTATAGTCTATTTCCAACCCATCAAGTCCAATATTGGGCATATTTAGGCGTGTAGAAAAATTCAGGTGAATTTAAACGGTGAAACTCAATGTTTGCTAAAGTATGGCCAACCAGAAATTTGGATTGGCCCCATGTTTCAGGTCAATGCCTAAAATGGGCTTGCGAACGAAATAGACGGCGTGGATTGAATACATACATTAAGGTGGGGCCTACATGAGTGGTCCACACAAAAGCTTAAACTAAGTTTATATTTGTGTTTTCTAGTTCACGTCTAGACGCTAGATGGTTTTGGGCATAACAGATGCAAAGGTGGGCCTACTAAGGTGAGCCACCAAATGATGGATGGTGTGGGTACAACACATATAAGGTGGGCCCCACTTATAAATGGCTTGGATAAAAGTCTTGTTTCATGGTGGGGTCCACCCTGATGGGCCACATGGTCATCTTACCACAAGAAAAGAAAATTAAAAAAAAGGGGAGATAGAGAGAGAGAGAGTGGGACACGCGTGATGGAGGGACCCCGACACTATGGGCCCTCCCTTAAAATCAATCATACATCAAGTGGGTCTCATTGCATGTGGGCCCATTAAATCAAAATCTAATGGTGGAGATTTCTTCTCTACTAAAATAGACAGTCTAGACGACCTCTATTTAAGTTAGAAAAGTAAACATCATGATGGGGTCCATGGAGAATGCCTCCATCATGGAATGATATTGATAATCAAGGTGGACCATTGACCACATCTTAGGGTCCAAAGTGAGATCCATACCATCAATCGGTAGGCCTCACTTGGCCCATTATAAAAGCATGAAGAACTAACCTATAGAAGCACCCACCGTCGATCTTCTTGGTCCGTTGGAAAGTTGATCTTCTTGTGCTTCATTTTGATGGAGGGTGATGACAGTTGAATGGCTAGGATGAAGGTTTGTGGGATGGGAAAGGTGGGCCACACAAAGTCATTTTTTTCTCTCTTGAAATGACTTGGACGTGCACTCTCTTGCTTGGGATTGTTGCTTGAAAAATGTTGTAGAGAAGAGAGAGAGAGAGAGAGAGAGAGAGAGAGAGAGAGAGAGAGAGAGAGAGAGAGAGAGAGAGAGAGAGAGATGAGATGTAAGGAGAGAGAGTGATGGATGTGAGTGATGGGTGAGGTGAGAGATGGGTTGACTTGGTGGTTTCTTAACTTGTGGAGAAAGTGTAAAGCCCTAAAAATTGGGGGTCGAGCAGAAACTCATCTTCTGAGTTCCAACGCATCACTTATGCAGCATAGATAATGATGATTGAATGTTGTTCATATTAGCGCAATAAACATGAGTGGGATTAGACCAAAACAGCATTCATACTCCAGAGACAGTTAAATTTCACAAGCGGAAGACTGCGATAAATATATAAAATGTATAATTCATTGTAAGTCTCCGGAGTGTTAACATGTTACCAGATTAATTATATACATATATACTCTAAAAATGAAAAAAGAGAATATACATGGGTGTTTACATAAAATGCAAAATACCAAGTGTATTGGCATCTAATCAGTAACCACGTCGATCAGAACCTGCATATAGGAGAAATCCTCCTCAACATCAGAAAGTCCAGCTCTACTTCACAAGCATCACCATTATTTAAAACTAAAACAGGGACTGGTTGGTGTTTCAAACACCATCCCGTAACATGGGAGTGAGTGATCAACTCAGTGGAACTATACAGCAAAGGTTAACATGTTATTAATTCAATCAAGCAGTAATGATAAAGCAGTACAATCAAATATAACCTAGATACTCTTATTAATGCAAGAGTGATATGAGGGGATGATGCATGCCCTTACCACAATATCCCTCTACGATCTTCATCTTACGGTCACGCATGTCAGTCACTTCTTCAGTGCTCTACACCAATGCCAACAGCATATGCAATGCAATGTTATGAGCATGATTACAAAGTTCTTATTAGTCCTTTTCATATAGCAGGATTGGGAAGCTAAGACACCTCCCTTATATCAATTCCCAAACAAGGATCCATTCTAGGGTCGTCAGTCCTAGAAAATTTCATACGATGTTACGGTTCTAGATCGCTGCAAGGGGCTCGTCACCAATCAATACAGATCTAGTTATATCCTAAATGTTATAATAAGGCTCATCACCCATATGCAGTGTCAGGATATACTCGAGGTCACTACAGAGGGCTCATCACCAATCAATTTAGGATGACAACACGAATATAATGTCCCATACCACCATAATCGACTCACGAGAGTAGGGTGCTCATTGGTCACTGCGGGGAGACTCGTTGCCCCAGCATAAGCTAACAGCTCGACCACGGTGTCCCATACCACTATGTCCGGCTCATGAGTCTTAGGGGATCACGGTACCAAGGTTAACGAGATCTTCACTAGTGAGTTCGGTGCCTTAAATTCAAAAAGTAGCGACCAAACATGGTGAACATACATTGGTCAATCGGGTTAGTTGATAAACTCAACTAGGCCAAGCGCACGTTGAGTTGATCGACATGGAATGCATAAGCACTCCGTGTGGCCTAACCACTGTCGAACATCCCAAGCACGACTCAGATTCGTTGAACACATCCTGCGTGACAATAACAGCCTCAACCACTAGTTTAGGGACGGTTACCGATTACCTGGACTATGTCATAGCCCCAAACACATCAAATATAACATGATGTCCTAGGAGATGGTTAAAGCAGTAATGGATCAATATTACAAATTATACAATCAAATGAACGTGTTCTGAAGTGCATTGTAAACATGAATTCACGCACATTCAATTCATAATCAAGCAAACATCAAAATAAGTTATTGTAACGACTCAAAAAATTTCGTACCAAGAACCGAGTATCACCTCGATCAGAAATCACTTAGGATTAATTCTCTTAGAAATTGAACCTAAGTTACCTAGCGCTAACTAAGACTGGCTGTGAAATCTGCACAGATCACTTTAAATATGTTCTGCAGGACTTAAAACTTACAGAATCAATGACGCTATAATACCCTGAAATCTAGGATCCAACTCTAAACCCAGTTGTTCTAGAGAATGTTTGGTAACTTTTTATTGATTCTAGACCGCGCGTCGAGAGTCCGATATCTATAATCTTAGACCATTATGACCGCTTAGTTGGACTTGACCATCCTTTCAAAAATCAAGCCCAACTGATGTCCTGACACCATTTTACTGAGTCCAAAGTGAAGAGAGTGAGAAAAGGGAAAATATTTAGAAAATTAAATATATTATTATGAAATCTGGCACGGTTCACTTGTGCGTTATTTTTAAGCATTCTGATTATTGGAATTTGACCAAATTTCACCCTCGGGTCAGGAAAGTTGGCCCTTTCATGTCATAGAGCTTGTAGCCCTGATTTAGGTTCGGTGACCGTTAAATTGAAACTGGTCCACCACGGACAATCTGGATATCCGATCAGACTGAAAACTTAACATACTAAAGATCTGATGCTAGTGAGCTTAAGTCCGACCACATTTAATCAGAGGACCTCCAGAAATGCTCCGTTGGATCAGAAAGATCCCGATTTGGGTATAACCTAAGTATACCTTGACTTAAAGTCTGTTTTTATTATGTTTGGGCTTATAAAAGGACCTTAAACCCTTAGCTTTCTAACCCATACGAATTTTTCAAACCCTAGAGATTTGAGAGAAGGAAAAGAGAGAAAGTATGGGAGAATCAAGTGAAACTCCATAAGATTTTTTCCTAGCACATCTATAGTTTGCACCGACATTTCTGAATCATTCTTCTGGCGATTCTGATTCCATTTTTTGGGTAAGTTGAGCTAACCCTAACCTGTTTTGAAGCGTAGAATAGCTGAGGTAGAGTTCTAGCTAACCTGTTTCATGCCATAGGTAGCATATTCACCGTTGACGAAGACACATCGTCCGAATCATCATAAATACGACTTTTCTGGTTTAAGGTGCAGACTATATGCGCTTAGGTTATGGTTTTCAACCCTTTCAATGATAGTTAATGATTTATTCATGTTATGAATGCAATTACACATGCCAAATGTGCTATCCGTCTCGTCTTCCGTATACGTATTCCTTATATTGCAAATACCATATTTCATGTACATGTTAGAATACACGTATGCGTATGGAATCTGCTGATTTGTTTGCCATGCTAAATTGTCATTGTGATATGCCTAATATGTATGTGGAAACTCCTTGGTGATAGGACTTGCCCTAATTTACAACGGTGTCGACATTCGTGATGTATGTTGAATAGTGTAAGCTAAGTGTTTGTTTAAATGTCTAAGTGAGTAAGTAGTTAGTAGAGTGTGATTGCTAGAGTGGTTGGGATATGGATCCTCATCATAATACTTGTGTGAATGATTTCCTTCTTGAATCATGTGATTGCGAAATGAGTGTATGATTTCTTCCATGGATTGTGTACTTAGTTAAATCATGATAAATGTGTGCATTAATTCCTCCATGTACTGTTTACCTTCAAGTTATGCTTCATGATTGCTCACATGGATGCAGAATATGAATCATATGCTAGTTATTAGATTTGTTTGTGAATGGGGCTGTACTAAAGTCTAGGCAATCGAAAAATGTTCCGTAAATCGTGGTTGAGGTTGCTTTCGCCACACAAGATGGGTTTAGTGAATCTGAGTCGTGCTTGGCCTGTTCTGCAGTGGTTAGGCTACACGGAGTGCTTATGCATTCCATGTCGTTTAACTCAACGTACGCTTGGCCTAGTTGAGCTTATCAACTAACATGATTGACCAATGCTTGTTCACCATTTTTAGTCGCTACTGTTTGAATCTAAAACACTGAGCTTACCAGTGAAACTCTCGTAACCATGGTACCAAGATCCCGTAAGACTCATGAGCCGGGCATGGTAGTATGGGACACCGTGGTCTTGCTGTCGGCCTACGCTGGGGCCACAAACCTCCCCGTAGTGACCAGCGAGCACCCTACTTTGAGCAGATTATGGTGATTTGGGACACTATACTCTTGCCATCGGCCTACACTGATTGGTGACGAGCCCTCTGTAGTGACCTTGAGTTTATCCTGACACCGCATAGGGGCGACGAGTCCTGATGCAGTCTCAAGGATATAAATAGGTCTGTGTTGATAAGGTGATGGGGGAGAGGAGCAACGATTGCGCGCAACAGCCCTGACAGCCCTTGCAGTGACCTAGAACCATAATATCGTATGAGATTCCTAGGACTGACGACCCTAGAAAGGATCATTGTTGAGAAATGATACAAGGGAGGTGTCTTAGCTTTCCAATCCTATTGTATGAAAAGGACTAATAAGAACTTGGTAATTATATTCATAACACCGCATTACATGTGCTAACGGTGTTGGTGATAGAGCACTGAGGAAGTGAGTCATGTCGCGATCGTTAGATGTTGTCGCAGAGGGGATTGTGGTGAGGGCATGCATCATTCTTCATATCATCCTTGCATTAACAAGAGATCTAGGACTTGTTTGATTATACTGACTTATCATTACTGCTTGATTGGACTGATAACATGTTAACCTTTGCTATATAGTACCACTGTTGATCACTCACTCCCACGTTCTGGGACAGTGTTTAAACACCAACTAGACCCTGACTTAGTTACAGGAGATAGCGATGCTTGCGAGGCAGAGCCAGACTTCGATGAGGACGAGGAGGCGTTCTCTTACATGCAGTTCTCAGGCGGGTTCATGTAAGCCTTGTCCTGACTAGCGGGGATCATTTTCTGAGATATGTATTGGATTAGTTTGATCAGTTCATGTATATATTTTGAGGCACAGTTGTATGTATATTGCTTTGGGCAGAGCACGCATCATTTGGAGATTTATTTTGAATTATATATGTATTTAAGTCTTCCGCTTGCATTTTCTTAATATCCCTGAATTGTGTCTGCTATCTGGCTTGATCTATTTCATGTTTTATGCATTCTTACAGTCAACATACAATTATCATCAAATATGTTGCATAAGTGATGTTTTGGAACTCGGGAGCTGAGTTATGCTCGACCCCCGAATTTTAGGGTATAGACCGTATTTCATTCCATTCCAGCCGTTAGAAATTGCTAATTTGGAACAGAGAGCAGGTTAGTTTCGAAACTACTCGAAATGGTTCAAAATGGAGGTAAGACTCAAATCTAACACTCCAGGGGGACCCAGGGTGGGCCCCACATGGTTTTGGCCTTAGGGGGGTAGGAGGACCTCGCCCCTTTGGCGAGGCCTAGCCAGATACTCCAGAGAGAGGCGAGGACCTCGCCGGTAAGCGGGCTGGTTGGGCCGGGCTGCCTGGGCCGATGATGTTTGGGGTTAAATGGGACCCCTAGGTCCAGGGTTCGGCCACCCATTCATTCAAAATCCCATACATCCTTCACAAAATGGCCCTTCAAGCTCTCCTTTTCTTCTAAAACCATTGTTTTCTCTCTCCAACCTTCCTTCCAATCATCCCTTCTTTCATTTTCTATTATTTCCTTCATCCCTCTACCGTTCTCAATCAGATCCAGCAGCTACTTCATCCATTCACCGCGGTTGGAGCTCCCAAGCTCTCATTTGAGGCTCAAAATCGTGAGAGCTTTCAACCCCTCAGGTTACCTCCTTTTCTCTTTTCACTTCTTGCTTTTTGGGGCCTGTTTCCCTCCTTTCTTAGACCTAGATCCGTGGTAACCTATTAGGTCAGCCCTTTTTCTCCCTTCCATCCCTTTTTCGTGGCCTTTATAGAGGCTATTATAGCCTTTTTCTCCTTTTCCACCATCCTCTCTCTTATGGAAAAGAGGAAGGGTGCCGCTGATGAAGCTGGGCCTAGTCGCCCTTCATGTTCAAGGAAGCCAAGAGGTGGCGCCACTAGTTCCAGTGCCGCCACTATTCCAAGCATCGGGAGATAAATACATAAGAAGCGGGATTTGGATCCCTACACTCCGATAGGAAGAATAGTGTTGGCGGATTTGGCTCATGGTGCGTATACGGACCGCAGGGTTCTTTTTGAAGTGCATGTGGATGGGCGCCTCTTTGGTGAGTATTTGTTATTCGAGCGTATTGAAGCTACAAGATAGGGTCCGCTATTTGAAGGCCAGTCTCGTGCTAACGTGAGCACTGTTCTTGCCTTTTATGCTCATATTCGGGACCCTACGCTGGAGCCATTGCAATTCAAGATTTCCTTTGGCAGGGATCAGGAAGTCACGATCGATGTTTGGTTAATAGCTCGACTCCTGAACATGCCACTTGGTGAGGTACATCCAAGTGCTAAGAATCTGAATAGTGTTCATGAGCGTGATGGCCGCACCAGGTTTCTATGTGGTTGTTTATTTGAGTGGCAATGTAACAAGAGCCTCTTAGCGACCCATATGTCACCTGATTTCTATCTACTTCACCATATCTGCATGTTCAATATTAATCCCAGGTGGAGCAATCGCAGTGAATGTACGTGTCTCATGGTAGATTTTCTGTACCAAGTAGGGCTGGGAGAGAACGTGTGCATGCCTACCTTTGTGCTGCAACAGATCATCCTCATAGCGCGATCGAGAAGAACGTCTGAGTTACTTCCCTTTGGCCGGCTCATATGTAAGATTACGCTTGAGTTTGGCTATAGACTTGGGGCAGAGCTGCCTGTGCTGATTCATTTCATCAATGAGGCTACTATGAACCAGATGAAGATAGGCCCTTAGCAACACGAGGCCCAGCTTGATGATGATAGCGAGGGGGAGTATGATAGTGAAGAGGAAGAAAGTGAAGAAGAAGGTGGGGCAAAAATAGAAGAAGAAGTTTAGGAAGAAGAGGAAGAGGAGGCTCAGGATACTGATGAGAGTCCTCCTCCTACGACTCGGGCTTCTAGGGATGCTCATATAGCCCGACTTGAGGAGAATCAGGTTGCTTTGCGACGAGAAGTCAAAGAAATCCGGGCCGAGGTAAAATAAGAGCTTGAAGATACCAAGGCCATCATGAAACGTAAATTTGGCAAGGTGACTCGCACCTTGAAGGCCATACTGTGTTGCCTGAAGGATAAGGGTGCCCCTTCTCCGTCGCCAGATTCTGATGCATAGGCTTTCTGTAGCCGTTGTTTGTTAGTTTGTTGCTTGTTTTAGTGTTTTCTTTGGTGTTTGTTTGATAGTTGCTTGGTACTTGTAGTTAGTGTTGGAGCTTCATGTGTGAAGCTTAAGTGTTTTGGTCACATGCTTTCTTTGTCGCGATTCATGTAATGATGTAAATCATGTATTGTGACAATTTTGTTAATGAAATGCATGTGGTTTCCTTGGTTTGTGAAGTACGGACTGTGAATGAATTATGTGAATGCCTAATTTCTTTGGTTGCTACCCTCTGTTGTGTGTAGGGTATGCCGCCTAAGGGTTCGAGATCTTCGGGTCGTCTTTCTTTGGAAGACTCACTTGACGGGGCCCTCACCCTGAGTGATACTCCTATGTACCCTCATGCAGGCCCATCTCATTCAGATCCCAGGCCGAGTTCTCAGCCGGCTTCTGGTCCTACTGCTGGGCCACCCCCTGCGACACCTTCTGTGATGCCTTCTGTCACACCTGTGCCTCCTGAGCAGCACCGTGCGTCTACGTCGATGCCTTCTTCATCACAGTCTGCTCCGCCTCCTGATAAACTAGAGCAGATGATGTTGTTGATGCAGCAGCAGCAGATACAGCAGCAGCAGCAGCAGTTCTCATCCTCCATGGCTGGCATTTTTGCTCAGTCGATGGCGGTGACTCCACCTATCTCGCCTCTACACCCTGTTGGGCATGCTAGTGCAAGCGGATCTTTCGAGCGATTTCAACGCTTGAGGCCTCCTACATTTACAGGTACTCACAGACCTAATGAGGCTGAGTATTGGATAGACCGTATCTCGAAGATGTTGAGACCGTTACACTGTTCTGAGGCAGAATAGGTTGAGTTGGCCACCTTCATGTTTGAGAAGGAGGCTAGCCTATGGTGGGACAGCATTCTCCGCACTGTGGCGGAGGGATATGAGTGGTCATGGGCAGCGTTTGAGGCACGCTTCCACGAGAAGTATTTCCCGGTTACTTACCGGCACGAGAAGGAGAGTGAGTTCCTTCACCTTCGCTAGGGAGGCATGTCGGTGACAAAGTATGAAAACCGGTTTATGGAGCTAGGCAGGTATGCTCCTTTGATTCTGAGTGACCAGCCGATGAGGATGCGATAATTTTCTGAGGGCTTACGGCCCGAGATTAGATCGAAGATGTGTTGTGCAAGCATTTCTTCCTATGCAGAGCTGGTCAGTATGTCCTTACGTGCAGAGCAGGACAGAGACAGGTCGGCCCGCACACGAGCACCTATGGTTCCTACGCCGTGACCTGAGTTCGAGAGTAGGCCTTTCCCTGCGAAGAGGCCTAGATTTGAGACACCGCAGGGGTCTTCTGCACCTCCTGCCTATGTGAGGCGCCCTGATGTGCGGTGCGGCTATTGTAGGAAACCTGGCCACACCGAGACTACATGTTTTTCTCGGATGAGAGACAGTGGGTTCTCGCCGCCTCAGAGGGTTGGTCGTCTGATGCCTTAGACTATTTCACCACCACCCCTTCGTTCTACACCAGCTCATCCGTCCTTCAGACCTCCAGCACCTCATTTTAGGCCACCGCAACGGCCTATGGTACCACAGCTTAACCGTCCTCAGCAGGCTCGGGTACATGCATTGACAGCTGAGCCATCTGGGACAGAGAACGCACCACCTTTGGCCTTTGAGGTCACAACCCATATCGAAGGTACTCCTATATTCTTGTTGGTGGATACAAGATCCATGATCTTGTCATATCTTCTTCAGTAGTCAAGCACCTTGGGCTACAAACTACACGTATGGTTGGGGTGCGGGTTATTTCAGCACACGGGACCTGTACTGATGCCACTATGATGTGTGAGGGTTGTTGGCTAGATCTAGGGAATAGGACGATGGCCATTGACCTTATCGTTGACCCCTTTCTCTATCATTTCGATGTCATCCTTGACATGGATTGGCTGACTGCAGGGAGGGCCGAGATTGACTGTGAGACTCGCATAGTAACAGTTTACGAGCTGGAGGGCACGTCCTTTACATTTTCGGTGCAGGTTAGTCACCCCTCTCGAGTGATTTTTTATGCTTCCTTGTTAAGGAATGTTGATGTCCCGACACTTGAAAGCACGCCAGTAGTCCGTGATTACGAGGATGTGTTCAGGAAGATACCTGGGTTACCACCCCAGTGCGAGATCGATTTTACTATCGACCTGGTACCTGGTTCGATGCCCATCTCATTACTGACGTATCGCTTGGCTCCGTGTGAGATGGAGGAGTTAAGGAAACAGATCGATGATTTATTAGAGGTTGGCTTCATACGACCGAGTGTGTCTCCTTGGGGAGCACCTATGTTGTTTGTGACGAAGAAAGATGGCTCATTGCAGTTATGCATTGATTACCGCAGGCTGAATCAGGTTATGGTGAAGAACAAGTACCCATTGCCCAGGATAGATGACCTGTTTGATCAACTAAGAGGAGCGCAGTACTTCTCGAAGATTGATCTACAGTCAGGGTATCACCAGCTGCGCGTCAGGAATGAAGACGTATAGAAGATGGCTTTCAGGACTAATTTTAGCCATTATGAGTTCCTCGTGATGTCGTTCGGTCTTACGATTGCACTAGCCGTGTTCATGGACCTGATGAACCGTGTATTTCGTCCATTCCTCTATCGATTCGTCATCGTATTTATAGACGACATTCTAATATACTCCAGGAGTCGAGAGGAGCATGAGGAGCACTTGCGATTGGTCTTAGATACTCTAAGACAGCACCAGTTGTTCATACAGTACAGGAAGTGCGACTTCTAGAAGGAGGAAGTCAAGTTCCTGGGGCATGTCGTGTCCAAGGATGGGATAACAGTGGACCTTACTAAGGTAGCCGCGGTGCAGGACTGAAAACAGCCTGGTTCAGTTATTGAGGTGAGGAGTTTCTTGGGACTTGCTGGCTACTATCAACGATTCATTCGGGACTTCCCCAAGATAGCCAGACCCTTATCTCAGTTGACACGGAAGGATCTAAAGTTCGCCTGGAATGAGAAGGCGAAATCAGCAATTCAGGAGCTGAAAGACAGGCTGACGTCCGCTCCTGTGCTAGTATTGTCAGAGCAAGGGGTTAGATATACGATCTATACGGACGCGTCTTACTTTGGTTTAGGTTGTGTCCTTATGCAGAAGGATAAGGTGATTGTGTATGCCTCGAGAAAATTAAGGAAGTACGAGGAGAATTACCCTACACATGACATAGAGTTGGCAGCGGACATCTTCGCATTGAAGCTTTGGAGACATTACCTTTATGGAGAGGAGTTCGAGCTCTTTTGCGACCACAAGAGCCTCAAGTATATATTCACGCAGCAAGACCTGAATATGAGGCAACGACGATGGGTAGAGATGTCACGCCCCAAACTCAGAAACCGGGCTCATAAAATTTTCGATCGCCGAATCCGGCGCCGACAGCCTCCGTAGAACCCCATTCTCGGCTCCTAGCTCCCATTCGCTAGGTTCCGATCCTGGGATGCTACGAGGAGGATTTTAAATATCAGTTTGATTCATAAGAAGCATAACCAAAGGCATAACCCACAAACAACAACTAAGAAATCCATTACATTTCCACTATGATCAAAAACTTTACAAGTACAATGAGCATAAAGGGAAATACAATGGTAAAGAACAAAAACTCCAAAATACTCCGCAACGTGCTCCTGCCTCAGCGCTGCTGATAACCAACGTCACCTGCACGCAACGGTCGTGCATAAGCTTATAGAAAGCTTAGAGGATGGTGAAAGTGTGTGCACAAGGTAGTAATATGAACATGCAATGTCAAAGTAATGCGGAATATGCAGATAGAACCATAATATCATGAACCGTACCAAGGCTTATGCGATGTAAGACATGAATGGTATCGGCCATCCCAAGGCCATGCGATGTGTAATGCAACTCAAGCATACAGATCTTCATCTATGTCCACACATCAATACAACTCAAAATATGGAATATCACCGGGGTCTAGTACACTCTAAACTAGATTGCCGCCACATCGCGCGTAATAAGGTAAGTGAAGAGACCACACTATCCGTCTGCCAATATCGGGCGCGACTCGTCAATAGCGGACCCATTCCTCGAGCTGGTCAAACTCAGCCTAACATTGCCCCCTACACTCGGGCAGGTAAGGCCGCACCCCCTTCCAACCGACCACGACACAGTGGCGAGCACAGTCAACTGGTATTCGGCACTCAGTGCTCATCTACCCACTCGGTCTAGAAGTTGGAGCAACCTCTTGGTACCATAAGGGTTTAGGAACTTTCACCCAGGGATATCAATCGCACCCCATGTAGAACAAGATTTTCGGTATCCAATCCTGCCAACCACGATGCGTCTGTGGAGGCTACGACCCTGATGTAGCTAGGGCGTATAACCATGTCACGCAAATGCGAAATGCATGATTCACGCTACTCAGTCATGCAACAAATCCTGCGCATATCGTGCGCTCATGTAGGGCAACACCGCCTAACCGGGAGCCCATAAACAACTTGTCCAAAGGCAAATGCTATGATCAGACAATTCTCACGTCAAGCATACATATGATGCGTATGATCATGGGTCATGAAACTGTACTAAACATGTAAATGAGTGATGAACCATCCTTACGACGCAGATGGGCCTAGACGGCAGAAACATAGCAAGTACGGCCCAGTAATGGGCCCTAAGGAGAGTCGTAATGTGGACATCCAACCAACATTACACTCGCAATGTGGACGTCAAACCAACATTGCTCCCAAGGCACGATCTTTGTAAACATCGGTACTTAGTCTGTAATGGATTTACACATTGCAATGGACCGTAGGTTCTTCCCATTGGACCTTACATATATATCAAATGGGCCATATCTTATGGGCCTTCTATTTAGTAGATGGGCCACATAAATGGGTCATACCATTGGGTCTTATGTGCATTGCAATGGGTTAAAATCCGTGGGCCTTGGATTGCATCAAATGAGCTTAGTTTCATGAGTCTAATTGTGACCAATGAGCCACACCAATTGGGCCCCACATGTAGATCAAGTGGGCCTCAACCCATAGACCTAACATGAGTCAAATGGGCCTAAACACCTAGGCCTTAATTAAATAAAATGGGCCTAACTCATGGGTCTTAATTAAATCCAATGGGCCTAATCCCATGGACCCTTTTTATAATCAAATGGGTTTAGTCCCATAGGCCTTACAATATATCAAATGGCCTAGTCTTATGGCCTTAGAACATTTCAATTGGGCCTAAACCCATATGCCTTAAATATCAAGTGAGCCTAAGCCCATAAGCTTTACATATCAAGTGGGCCCAAGTTCTTAGGCCTTAAATGAATCAAATGGGCCTAGCCCATAAGCATTTTATAAATCAAATGGGCCTAGCCCATAGGCCTTTTGTAATTCAAGTGGGCCTAGCCCATAGGCCTGTTACAAATCAAATGGGCCTAACCCATATGTGAGTGGCCCACCCAATCAGTAGCCCATGCCTAAAATGATCTCACCAAGAGGATGGACGGTCTGGATGCATCCCATGCATCATGACGGGTCCCACTGTCCAGTGGATAGTGCGGATAGAACACATACATCACAAAGGGGCCCCACCATCCGCTGGACGGTGGAGGCCACTCATACACAAGGTGGGTGCAGCCGTGGGGGATGCCACCGTCCGTCTGGACGGTGGACCTAACACATACATCATTGTAGGTCCCATGTGGGGCCCACTGCACTGCCCAAATGACATCCAACCCGTTCATTAGGTCACTCGGACCTGGATGAAGGGAAAACATAAATTTTAGCTTGATCCAATACTTCTGTGGGCCCCAAAAACTTTTCAATGGTAGAATTCAATTCACATTGTTACTCGTGGTGTGGGCCACCTGAGTTTTGGATCTGGCCGAAATTTGGAGGGGGCCCACCTGAGGGGACCCACCTTATGAACAGGTCAGATGACAAACAAACATTAAGGTGGGGCCCACGGCTGGAGCCGTGGGTCCCTTGCTGGACGCCGCCTTCCCGCCTACACGGCTGCACGCAGTAGTGTGCAGCACTGCCACCCGCTGACACAAAGATGCAGAGGCTCTGCCTCTTAACATTTTGGGAAAAATCTGTTTTCCTGGGGTTTTTCACGCGTGGGGCCCGCTAAAATGAAATCCGCTCCGGCCATTGCGTTCAGTGGCCCGCAACAGTCGAAATGAGTCCAGAGTTTGAATTTTTTTGGGTGCATAGAAACACCAGAAAACTTCTCAATGGTGACCGCCAATGTTCCCCATGCTATGGCCCACAAGATATCCAGATCAGCCCCATTCTTTGGCTCAACGGTTAAAATGTTGTAGGTAAGAGGATGGACGGCTTGGATTGTTCAAATACATCATGATGGGGACTAAGCAAGCGGACCACCAAAGTCCCTTCTTTTCTTCTTTCCCTTTCTTCATTCTTTCCTTTGAACTAGACGCTGGACGGTTTTTATATATATATATATATATATATATATATATATATATTAAGAGTGGTGGGCCCTGATGAAGTGGGCCACCACTGATGGGTGACATGGGTTCAACGTCTAAGGTGGGCCCCACTTGAATAAAAATTTGAACAACATAAATCTCAAGGTGGGATCCATTCAAGTGGGCCACACATTCCTATTGCATAAAAATAAAATAAAATAAAATAAAATAAATAAAAGAGAGAGAGAGAGAGACATGGAGAGTGGGACACACCTTGTGATGGAGGGACCCCGACATTATGGGCCCTCCTTTAAAAGAAAATGATACAATAAAAGGGTCCCTCAACACATGGGACCACCAAGATCGAGAATCAACGGTGGAGATCCTCTCTCCACCAAAATGGACGGTCTAGATGACCTTTCTTAAAGAAATAAATATCATGATGGGGTCCATGGAGAATGGTCCCATCATGGAATGATCATGATGATCCAAGTGGTCCATCGGCCACATTTTAGGGTCCCAAGTGAGATCCACACCATGGATCGGTGGGCCTCACTTGGCACATCATAAAAATAAGAAAAAACTAGTGTAATCTAGCACCCACCTTCCGATCTTCTTGCTCCTAGAGGTTCCTTGGCACCTTAGCTTCAATCCTAATGGATGTGATGAAGAATGGAGGGTTGAGATGGGAGATGATGGGGTACGAAGGTGGGCCACTTAGAGTTTAGGAAGCTTGGAGAAATTTCATACGTATGGAGTCTTGGAACTCTTTTGTTGCTTGGAAATTTGAAATGAGAAAGAGAGAAAGAGAGAGAGTGATGTAAGGGAGAGAGAGAGAGTGATGGATGGATGTGGTGAGTGATGGTTGTGTAAGAAAAGCTTGACTTTTGAGGCTTTTGTGTAAGAGAGGTATGGGAGGTGTAAGAAAAGCTTGACTTTTGTGGCTTTTTGTGTAAGAGAGGTATGGTTTTGGAAGACTTTTGTGGTTACTTGGGAAAAGGGAATAAAGTGATGTGTACTTGACATGTGATAGATTGATGGGTTGATTGATTGATGGGATTGATGTGATTGATGTGACACATCATAGAGATTTCCTTGGTTTTCACAACGCGCGGCGTTTTCTCACACCGAACGTCGGTCTATAACTCTTGACCAGGGTATCGCCTCGCCGCGCGAGTCGCGGTATCGGAACCGCAACGACGGTGCGGTCGCTATGGTATTGGTCTCAGGTTGAGTCGACTCAGATTGTCGGTATATGAATCAGGGTCACGCGTCGATATCGGTTAAGGGTCGAAGGTTGTCGAAATTCGACCGGTAAGACCGCGGAAGTCTACGAAAAGGTACGGACCAAGATACGTGTCTTACAAGAGACCTTGAAGGACTTTAATTTCAAGGTTTTCTATCATCCGGGCAAGGTGAACCTTGTGGCTAACGCGCTGAGCCGCAAGAAGGCAATAGAATTTGTGACTCCGCTGATGGTTGCCGAGTGGGACATGGTTGAGTTTTTGTGAGATTTTGAGCAGAAACTCACTGTGGAGGAGCCATTCGAGGTTATTACACACGTTCGGGTGTGACCTCTTATCGATGACAGGGTCATCGCGGTGCAGAGAGACGACGAGCGTCTGATTGAGCTTCGAGAGCAGGCCAGTGATGATACAGATGCTGAGTGGCGAGTTAGAACTGATGGGGGCTTACGTTATCGTGGCCGTCTATGTGTTTCAGATGTCCCTGACTTGAGACGAGAGATTCTTGAGGCTGCGCACAGTTCTAGACTTGCGATGCATCCGGACAGTACGAAGATGTATCGTGACATGAAGAGGACGTACTGGTGAGATGGCATGAAGACCCACATTGCAGACTTTGTGTCCAGTTGTCCCACTTGCCAGCAGGTGAAGGCAGAGCAGTGCTGACCTCCTGGTCTCCTTCAGTCCATGCCCATAGTTGAGTGGAAGTGGGACTTTATTTCTATGGATTTCATTTCTGGACTGCTGAATACGAGGAAGGGACATGATTCTATCTGGGTGATCGTTGACCGTTTGACGACGTCGGCGCACTTCCTTCCGATCATAGTTACGAATTCTGCAGATGAGTTGGCAAGATTGTACATCAGGGAGATTGTTCGTCTGCATGGAGTTCCCTTGGAGATCGTCTCGGATAGAGACACGCGGTTTACTTCTATTTTCTGGACTCGCATTCAGGAAGTGATGGGTACGAAGTTGAAGTTCAGTACTACATTCCACCCACAGATCGACGAACAGACAGAGCGGGTGAACCGGATCTTAGAAGACATGTTGTGGGCCTGCGTGTTGGATTTTAAGGACAGTTGGGATGATTGTCTTCCATATGTGGAGTTCACGTACAATAAAAGTTTTCAGGCGAGTATTGATATGGCACCTTATGAGGCCTTGTATGAACTTCCTTGTCGAGCTTCGCATTGCTTGGTTGAAGTCGGAGAGCGAAAATTGATTGGTCTTGAGTTAGTATAGGTGACCTCAGAGAAGATTCACATCATCAGGTGTCGACTTCTCATAGCACAGAGCAGGCAGAAGAGTTATGCCGATACGAGGCGATGACCGCTGGAGTTCGCGGTTGGAGATCACGTATTCTTGAGAGTTTCTCCTATGAAGGGAGTCCTTCAGTTCAGGAAGAAGGAAAAGCTCACGACGAGATTTATTGGCCCATTCTAGATACTTGATTGAGTGGGAGCACTAGCATAGTGTCTAGCTTTACATACGCCTCTCGCGAGCGTACACAACGTATTTCATATTTCTATGCTGAAGAAATACATTCCTGATCCTTCCCATATCATCAGATGGGAGCAGGTGCAGTTAAGCGAGGATGTTACTTATGAGCTGCGCCCGACGCGTATATTAGACAGGAAGGAGCAGGTATTACGTAGCAAGGTCATCCCCCTTGTGAAGGTATTGTGGATGCATCATACTGAAGAAGAGGCTATCGGGGAGACAGAAGCCGAGATCATAAAGAACTACCCACAGCTTCTCGAGGAGTATGAGAAGGTACGAATTTCGAGGATGAATTTTTTTTGTATGGGGGTAGATTATAACGACTTAAAAAATTTTGTACTAAGACCGGAGTATCACCTCGATTAGAAATCACTTAGGAATAATTCTCTTAGAAATTGAACCTAAGTTACCTAGCGCTAAGTTAGACTGGTTGTGAAATATGCACAGATCGCTTTAAATATGTTCTGCAGGACTAAAAACTTATATAATCAATGACGCTATAATACCCTGAAATCTAGGATCCAACTCTAAACCCAGTTGTTCTAGAGAATGTTTTGTAACTTTGTATTGATTCTAGACCATGCGTCGAGAGTCAGATATCTATAATCATAGACCGTTATGACCGCTTAGTTGGACTTGACCATCCTTTCAAAAATCAAGCCCAACTGATGTCCTGACACCATTTTACTGAGTCCGGAGTGAAGAGAGTGAGAAAAGAAAAAATATTTAGAAAATTAAATATATTATTATGAAATCTAGCACGGTTCACTTACGCGTTATTTTTAAGCGTTCTGACCGTTGAAATTTGATCAAATTTCACCCTCGAATCAGGAAAGTTGGCCCTTTCAGGTCATAGAGCTTGTAGCCCTGATTTAGGTTCGGTGACTGTTAAATTGAAACTTGTCCGCCACGGACAATCTGGATATCCGATCGGACTGAAAACTTAACTTAGTAAAGATCTAATGCTAGTGAGCATAAGTCCGACCGCATTTGATCAGAGGACCTCCAGAAATGCTCCGTTGGATCAGAAAGATCCCGATTTGGGTATAACCTAAGTATACCTTGACTTAAAGTCTGTTTTTATTATGTTTGAGCTTATAAAAAGGCCTTAAACCCTTAGCTTTCTAACCAATACAAATTTCTCAAACCCTAGAGATTTGAGAGAAGGAAAAGAGAGAAAGTTTGGGAGAATCAGGTGAAACTCCGTAAATTTTTTTCCTAGCACATCTTTAGTTTGCACCGGCATTTCTGAATCGTTCTTCTGACGATTCTGATTCCATTTTTTAGGTAAGTAGAGCTAACCCTAACCTGTTTTAAAGCTTAAACTAGCTGAGGTAGAGTTCAAGCTAACCTGTTTCATGCCATAGGTAGCGTATTCACCGTTGATGAAGACACATCGTCCGAATCATCGTAAATACGACTCTTCTGGTTTAAGGTGCAGACTATATGCACTTAGGTTATGGTTTTCAACCCTTTCAATGATAGTTAATGATTTATTCATGTTGTGAATGCAATTACACATGCCAAATGTGCTATCTGTTTTCTCTTCCGTATATGTATTCCTTATATTGCAAATACCGTATTTCATGTACATGTTAGAATACATGTATGCATATGGAATCTGCTGATTTACTTGCCATGATAAATTGTTATTGTGATATGCCTAATATGTATGTGGCAACTCCTTGGTGAGAGGACTTACCCTAATTTGCAACGGTGTCGACATACGTGATGTATGTTGAATAGTGTAAGCTAAGTGTTTGTTTAAATGTCTAAGTGAGTTAGTAGTTAGTAGAGTGTGATTGCTACAGTGGTTGGGATATGGATCCCCATCACAATACTTATGTGAATGATTTCCTTCATGAATCATGTGATTGATAAATGAGTGTATGATTTCTTCCATGGATTGTGTACTTAGTTAAATCATGATAAATGTGTGCATTAATTCCTCCATGTACTGTTTACCTTCAAGTTATACTTCATGATTGCTCACATGGATGTAGAATATGAATCATATGCTAGTTATTAGCTTTGTTTGTGGATGAGGCTGTACTACAGTCCAGGCAATCGAAAAATGTTCCGTAAATCGTGGTTGAGGTTCCTTTCACCACACAAGATGGGTTTAGTGAATCTGAGTCGTGCTTGGGCTGTTCGGCAGTGGTTAGGCCACACGGAGTGCTTATACATTCCATGTCGTTCAACTCAATGTACGCTTGGCGTAGTTGAGCTTATCAACTAACCCAATTGACCGATGCTTGTTCACCATTTTTTGTAGCTACTGTTTGAATTTAAGACATTGAGCTTACCAGTGAAACTCTCGTAACCATGGTACTAAGATCCCTTAAGACTCATGAGCCAGGCATGGTGGTATGGGACACCGTGGTCGTACTGTCGGCCTACGCTGGGGCCACAAACCTCCCCGTAGTGACCAGTGAGCACCCTACTCTCATGAGTCGATTATGGTGGTATGGGACACTATACTCTTGCTATCGGCCTACACTGATTGGTGACGAGCCCTCTGTAGTGACCTTGAGTTTATCTTGACACCGCATAGGGGCGACGAGTCCTGATGCAATCTCAAACATATAAATAGGCCTGTATTGATAAGGTGATGGGGGAGAGGAGCAACGATTGCGCGCAACAGCCCTGACAGCCCTTGCAGCAACCTAAAACCATAATATCATATGAGATTCCTAGGATTGATGACCCTAGAAAGGATCATTGTTGGGAAATGATATAAGGGAGGTGTCTTAGCTTCCCAATCCTGTTGTATAAAAATGACTAATAAGAACTTGGTAATCATATTCATAACACCGCATTACATGTGCTAACGGTGTTGGTGATAGAGCACTGAGGAAGTGAGTCATGCCGCGATCGTTAGATGTTGTCGCAGAGGGGATTGTGGTGAGGGCATGCATCATTCTTCATATCATCCTTGCATTAACAAGAGATCTAAGACTTGTTTGATTGTACTGCCTTATCATTACTGCTTGATTGGATTGATAACATGTTAACCTTTGCTATATAGTACCACTGAGTTGATCACTCACTCTCACGTTCTGGGACGGTGTTTAAACACCAACCAGACCCTGACTTAGTTGCAGGAGATGACGTTGCTTGCGAGGTGAAGATAAACTTTGATGAGGATGAGGAGGTGTTCTCTTACATGCAGTTCTCAGGTGGGTTCATGTGAGCCTTGTCCTGACCAGCAGGGATCATTTTCTGGGATATGTATTGGATTAGTTTGATCAGTTCATGTATGTATTTTGAGACACAATTGTATGTATATTGCCCTGGGCAGAGCACGCATCATTTAGGAATTTATTTTGAATTATATATGTATTTATGTCTTGCGCTTGCATTTCCTTAATATTCCCGAATTGTGTCTGCTATCTGGCTTGATCTATTTCATGTTTTATGTATTCTTACAGTTAACATACAATTATCATCAAATATGTTGCATAAGTGATGTTTTGGAACTCGGGAACTGAGTTATGCTCGACCCCCGAATTTCAGGGTGTTACATTTATACATGGAGGAAATCATACACATCATTGATGTAGTTTTAAATCATATCTCAACCCACATACAGGTACATCTTACCAACTACTAACTCATTTAGACACATTTACAAACACTTAGTCTACACATTACATCATACATATTGTGTATTAATTAACATACGTATTAGGGCAAATCCTTTCATCAAAGGGTTGTCGCCCATACAGAAATCATATATCCACGACAGTTTGTCATTGCGAGCACGAATACAAGGTCTATACTCATTCAGTCATTTTCACAAACATTTAGGCTACACATACTATATACATATCGTATGTTGGTATATCATGTATTTGGGCTAAACTTTTAGCCCAGGAGTTGTTACGCATACATCTAGCATACATAAATGGCAGTTAATCATGGAAAACTCAAATTTATATTCCATATGTACACGAGCTATTCTACAAATACATGGAATACAGTATATTCAACATAGTTCACGTATAACTGAAAGGCGAAACATATATTGCAATTTGCATGTGAAATAGCATCCACGTCAGTAATAAATCATTATCTAACATTGAAAGTCTTAAAGACCATAACCTAAACGTATATAGTCCGCACCTTAAACCAGAAAATGCAAAATAGATATGATTCAGATGATAAGTCTTCGTCAACGGCAGATACGCTACCTAAGGCATGAAACAGGTTAGCTATAACTTCACTTCAACTAGTCTAAGCTTCAAAACAGGTTAGAGTTTGATTAACTTACCCAAGAACGAAATCAGAATCGCCGGAATAACGATTCAGATACGTAGGATCAATACGTAGAAGAACTGGGAAGAATCCCACGAAGAAACAACAAGTTCTCTCTTACTTTCTCTTTTCTCTCTCTTGAATTTGCTAGGGTTGGAAATTCGTTTGGGATTTGGGAGCTAGGGTTTAAGGCCTCTTTATAAGCCTAAAATCGATGAAAATAGCCCTAAGGCCAAGGTATACTTAAGTTATAACCAAATCAGGCTCTTTCTGGTCCAATGGAGCACTTCTGGAGGTCCTCATATCAAATGTGGTCGGACTTAAGCTCACTAGTATTGGATCTTAAGCAAGTTAAGTTTTCAGTCCGATCGGGTTTTCAGATCGTCCATGGTGGACTAGTTTTAATTCAACGGTCACCAAAACCCGATAAGGGCCAAAAGTGCTTTGACATGAATGGGCCACCTTCCCTGATCCGAGGGTGAATTTGAGGCAAAAACCAACGGTCAGAACGCTTAGAAATAACGCGCAAGCAACACGTCTCAGATTACTTAAAATCATATTTAATTTCTTAAAAATCTACATTTTCTCACACTCTTCACTCCAGACTCAAGGAAATGGTCTTAGGACATCGTTTGGGCTTAATTTTCAAGGTGATAGTCAAGTCCAACTAAGCGGTCATAAATGTGTAAGTTCATCGCTATCAGACGTGCGGTTCAGGTCCAATACGAAGTTTCAAAGTACTTCCGGGAGCAACTGGGTTTAGAGTTGGATCCTAGATTTCAGGGTAATATAGCGTTAGCGGCCCTACTCATTTTGGGTCATGTAGTACATATTTAAAGTGGTTCAAGATAATTATACTGAATATCCAGTTTAGTACTTAACCAAATTCTACCCTAATTATGGTAGAATACGGTCCTAAAGCCATTTTATGTCCCATTTTTGGCACTTCTAGTTATTATATTATTTTAATTATTTTTCTAGTAGTTCATCATCAAGTTCACCCCATCTCCACCAACTTTCATGAGATCTCGTGCTGTAGAGAAATTCTAAAGATTCTAGAAGTAGCGGCTGTCCAACGAGTGATTTTCGGGCAGTTGTCACAATGACCTACTTTAAACTATATTAAATATTTTATTATATTTTTCACATATTTTTATATAAAACTACACTCATTTAGCTTCAATATGGTTTTTGAATCACCTAAATTAAAGTTATAACGATGGAGATATGATTTTTTAAAGTTGGACAAAACGTGTTGAAAAAATACAGAAACGGGCTGCCTAATCCGCTGTACGGACGAGGCCTCGCCAAACCGGAGAGCCCCTCACCAGTCACTAGACTTTTTGGTGAGGGCTCGCGACAGGGGTGAGGTCCTCCCCCCCGCTGGGGGGGATGCCAAAAACATGTGGGACCCACCTCGGGTCCCCCCGAATTGAGTCGTTTGAGCCCACGAGTCCGTCGAGGTATTTATCGAGTCTCATTTCAAACTGGAATGAGTTACGTGACGTACAATATATGATTTTGGGGTAGGAGAAGATAATATATCTAAATAACCTATCTACATCATCAGATTATAAAAATTCAATAGTCAAATCCTATTTTATTCATGTATATACCATTTATACTAAGTTTTAGTTTAAGTATAGTCTTTCACCATTTAAACTTTAGGATTTGTATCTAATATGAAAGTACTTAAAGAAAGATGAAGAATGAGGCGCTTAAAGGTGAGATTTCAAAGTAAATGGGTTAAAAATTAATTTTAAGACTTTGGGATTGATCTTAGAGAGTATTATGGTTGACCCATTGCCTAAGGACGTCTAACTCCAGGTTGGCAAAAATCGGAGGTGTTACAGAAAGGAAGCATGGGTGCTTTGTACTTGACATGTGAGGTGATTGATGGGATTGATTGATGAGATTGATTTGACATGTTGTAAAGATTCTCTTGGGATTGCAAACATGCGGCATTTTCTTCGAAATAAACGCCGACGCACATCTCTTTGTCAGGGTATCGGATCAGTATGCGAGTCACGGCGTTGGAACCGCAGCGACGGTGCAGCCACAATGGTATAAGTCTTAGATTAAGTCAACTCAAATATAGAGGATACGACTTAGGGTCACACGCAAACATTGATTATACGTCGTAGGTTGCCGAACTTAGACGGGAAGGATTGTGGGTGTCGACGGAACAGTACGGACTAGGATACGGGTCTTATAGCTCTCCTCACCTAATAAAAATTTCATCCTCGAAATTTAAACCATAATATAACCAATACAGAGCTTACCAAGGGAGGGAAACCACAAATCACAAGCTCTAACTCCTAGGACGCCTCATTCATGAACCATCTAGGAAGACGGTGTAGGGGCCAAGTCAAACGAATTGAAGGCAACTCCTCCTGAGGTCTGAGGATCCTGCTGCTGCTGCTGAGGACAAGGACACTTGCTCCTAGGATGCCCTATCCCACTGCACCCAAAGCAAGCACCAGAGAACGATCTGGGTGGCAGGGGATGCCGAGGGTGGGGGCACTCCCAAATGCGGTGCCCCGTCACACCACATCTGAAGCACACACTTGAGGACTGACGTTTAGGTGGTGTAAATACTCGGAAGGACGGACGGTTCTTATGCCTCTGTGGTCGTCGACCTCGCTACACCTAGGAACTTCGGAGGGGACCTTCCTCTTCCGGTTTCCTTTCTGAAAAATGGGGATCATGGCTTACAACATCTATTGTAGCTGGTCAGCACTTACGTACACGGTCGGTGCTACGCTATACTCAGATGGGAGTGCAAAAATCTCAGGTGGGGGAGCAAGAATCTCAGGCGAGGAAACGAAAGTCGCTCAGGTCACTCTCTTGGGTGTCATGTCCTATAGGAAGGAATAAGGGCTTATCATACTTGGGAACTCTCGAATGCACACATGATAGGGAACTATATCAGGGAGTTTCTAAGTTATTCGAACTCGGGGGTCTAACCATTTTAAATTCTCAACAATCAAAAGTGAAGGATAGTTATCAGTAGATATGTGATGTTATCTTCAGGTATTTCCAAGTTATACTCTGATACCAACTTCTGTCACGCCCCAAACACGAAAATCGGATTCACAGGAATCTCGATCACCAAATTCGGTGCTGACAGCCTCCATAATGCCCCATTCTCAGCTCCTGGCAATCATATTCCAGATTCTGATCCTGGGATACGACAAGAAAGATTTTCATAATGATTTTTTTTTTTTTTTGTAATGGAGCATAGCCACAAGCATAACCAAGTCACAAAACAACATCAGCACATATCCATTATATCAAAAACTTTGAGTACAATGCGGAAAGGGAAATACAAGGTGATCAAAGGCTCCAAAAATACTCAGATGTACACTCCTGCCTCAGCGCTGCTACTGTCCAATGCTACCAGCACGCAATGGTCATGCATAAGCTTACAAAAGCTTAGAGGGTGGTGTAAGTGTGTGTGCAAGGCAAACGCTAAGTGTACAATATCAGAGTAATGCGGAAGTATGCGGTAAGTCCATAAATAAAACCAACCATACTAATGCTATGTGATGCAAGGCATGAATGCTATCAGCCATACCAAGGTCATACGATGCGAGACATGAATGCTATCGGCCACACCGATGCAAATGCGAGTCTTACATAGCCGAATGTCATACGTAAAATGCAATCCAAGCAAGTCAGTACTCATTAAGTACACATATCAGTACAGTTCCTCTCTAAATATCGCCGGGGTCTAATACACTCACACTGACTGCATCCTCCCTAGCTGCACAACCAAGCAAGCGGAATAGACCTCACTATCCACCTAGCCAGCAGTTTGCCAATACCTACCCGGCTCGTCAATAGCGGACCCATTTACGAGCTGGTCATACTCAGCCTAGCTTATAGCCCCCTCACTCTGGCGGATAAGGCCACCCCCCCTTCCAACCGACCATGACACAGTGGGAGACACGTCCTCATGGTATAGGCACCAGCACTCATATTCCACTCGGTCTAGATATTGGAGCATCTCTTGATACCAAGGAGGTTCTGGGATTTTCACCCAAGGACATCCTACGTGCCCACAGTGCTAGAACCAAACATTTTCTATATCCCATCTGGCTATTCACGATGTGTCTGTGGAGGCCACGACCCTAATGTCGTTAGGGCGTATAATGATCAAGTCACATATATGCGAGATGCATGAGTCACACTATCTAGTCATGCAGCAATCCTACGCGTACGGTGCGATAATGTGGGCACTCCGTCGCATAAGGAGTCCCGTAAATAGCTTGTCCAATGGTGTATGCTATGATCAAACATTCCACATATCAGACATACATATGATGCGTATGGGCATGAATCATGGAGTTATACTAAGCATTTTATGAACTATCTTCACAACAAAGATGGGCCTAGACAACTTACGCACAATAAGTATAGGTCTATCAATGGGCCCTAGGGAGAAGTACAATGCGGACATTTAACCAACATTATCCTTACAATGTGGACGTCAAACCAACATTGCTCCCAAGGCTTGGCCCGCCCTAAAGGCCAACACATAAACCACGATGGAATCACATTACAATGGGCCTCAACCTATGAGCTCCGAATACATCACAATGGGCCTCAACCCATGGGCCTTTATACATCACAATGGGTCTCAACCCATGGGCCCTTAAAATACATCAATTGGGCCTCATAACGTGGCCTCATATATATATATATATCAAGGCGGCCTCAACGGATGGGCCATAACTACATTAAGATGAACTTAATCATATGGGCCTTATATATATACCAAGGTGGGCCTCAATGGATGGCCACAAATGAATCAAGATGAGCCCCATACATATACCAAGGTGGGATCCACTTGAACTATAGATCTATCTCATTTCTATCTTAAGCCTTAAGATGAGCTTATCAAATGGATGGACAGTTTGGGTGCAACACATACATCAAACGAGGGCCCCACCATCCAGGGGGATGGTGTGGTAAAATACATGCATCAAGCAGTGCTAGGTGCTACACCGAGCTCGTCACCAGGGTGAGTTCCACCGTTCACAGCCGTGGACGGTGTGAATGAATCACATACATCATTGGGTCCCACGTGGCACATTAATGATGATCAACACTGTCCAGACAATATCTATGTAAATCAACACTGTCCAATCATTGTCCAGTGCCATCCAACAAGATCTGGACGATGTGGATGAGATATATATACATCATGGCGGTCCCATGCTGGAAAAATGGCTAGACATCTTGATAAAACACAAACATCATAATATAGTCTGGATGGTCCATCAAGGCTGGCCCCACGTGCATAGGACGGCCAAAATATGAATCAAGATGAGCCCCAGTTATTAGTTGTTGGGGATGCTTCAACCAATCCACTTGTAGATACATCCAACCATTGGACGACTGGATAAAATTCATATTCAGCATGGTGGGCCCCACCATTTTGGACGGCTGGATGGCTAAGACATGTACATTAAGGTGGCATCACACCGTCAATGGACAGTGTGGATATCACAGACCCAGGGACTTGCTGACGTCCTTTGCAGCAGTAAAATTGCTGGTGTGTCGCGTACACTAGCCAATCCTCTAGAAAGAGGTGGGTCCCACGTGGGGCCCACCATAATGCTTATCTTCCATCCAATCCATTAATAAGGGCACACATACCCGGATAAAGAGGACAGATAATTTTCATAACAATCCAAAACTTCTGTGATGATCAAATGGCTTTCAATGGTAGACAACCAATCTCACTGTTTCCTGCAATGTGGGCCACCTGAGCCTTGAATGTGATTGATTCTTGGAGGGGGCCCACTTCAAGAAGGGGCCCACCTAATGAATGGTGTGGATGTCATACACACATCATGGTGGGGCCCACATGTGGGGCCGTGGTCCCTGGCCCATCTGCCTACACACAGCAGCAGGCCTTGCCGGCTTAATTGTTTTTTTCCTTTGAAATCACGTATTTTTACAGTTTTTTGCACATTGGGCCCACATCAACAGAATCCGCCCCACCCAATGGATTCTATAGTCTATTACCAACCCATCAAGTCCAATATTGGGCATATTTAGGAGTGTAGAAAAATTCAGGTGAATTTAAATGGTGAAACTCACTGTTTGTTAAAGTATGGCCCACCAGAAAGTTGGATTGGCCCCGTTTTTCAGCTCAACGCCTAAAATGGGCTTGAGAACAGAATAGACAGTGTGGATTGAATACATACATCAAGGTGGGGCCTACATGAGCGGTCCACACGAAAGCTTAAACTAAGCTTATATTTATGTTTTCCAGTTCACGTCTAGACGTTAGACGGTTTTGGGCATGACAGATGCAAAGGTGGGCCTACTCAGGTGAGCCACCAAATGATGGATGGTGTGGGTGCAGCACATATAAGGTGGGCCCCACTTATAAATGGCTTGGATAAAATTCATGTTTCATGGTGGGGTCCACCCTGATGAGCTACATGGCCATCTTATCACAAGAAAAGAAAATAAAAAAAGGGGGAGATAGAGAGAGAGAGAGGGACACGCATGATGGAGAGACCCCGACACTATAGGCCCTCCCTTGAAATCAATCATACATCAAGTGGGTCCCATTGCATGTGGGCCCATTAAATCAAAATCCAATGGTGAAGATTTCTTCTCCACTAAAAGAGATGATCTAGACGACCTCTATTTTAGCTAGGAAAGTAAATATCATGATGGGGTCCATGGAGAATGGCCCCATCATGGAATGATATTGATAATCAAGGTGGGCCATCGGCCACATCTTAGGGTCCAAAGTGAGATCCATATCATCGATCGGTAGGCCTCACTTGGCCCATCATAAAAGCATGAAAAACTAGCCTATAGAAGCACCCACCGTCGATCTTCTTGGTCCGTTGGAAAGCAGATCTCCTTGTGCTTCACTTTGATGGAGGGTGATGAGAGTTGAATGGCTAGGATGAAGGTTTGTGGGATGGGAAAGGTGGGCCACACAAAGTCATTTTTTTCTCTCTTGAAATGGCTTGGACGTGCACTCTCTTGCTTAGGATTGTTGCTTGGAAAATGTTGCAGAGAAAGAGAGAGAGAGAGAGAGAGAGAGAGAGAGAGAGAGAGAGAGATGGGATGTAAGGAGAGAGAGTGATGGATGTGAGTGATGGGTGAGGTAATGGATGTGAGGTGAGTGATGGGTGAGGTGAGTGATGGGTTGACTTGGTGGTTGCTTAACTTGTGGATAAAGGAAGCATGAGTGCTTTGTACATGACATGTGAGGTGATTAATGGGATTAATGGGATTGATTGATGAGATTGATTTGACATGTTGTAGAGATTCTCTTGAGATTGCAAACACGTGACATTTTCTTCAAAATAAACGTCGACCCACATCTGTTAGTTAGGATATCAGATCGGTATGCGAGTCACGGCGTTAGAACCGCTGTGATGGTGCGATCACAATGGTACAAGTCTCAGATTAAGTCAACTCATATCTACAGGATATGACTTAGGGTCACACGCAAACATCAATTATACATCGCAGGTTGCTAAACTTTGACGGGAAGGATCGCGGGAGTCGACGGAATAGTACGGACTAGGATACGGGTCTTATATGGGAGGGAAAGTTCCTCTTCTCAATTGGCAAGAACCCTTCGACCACTTTGGCCGATCTCCTTAACCGAGCATAAAAGTACTCTAACGCGAAGGAGCTATTTAGCTTGTGGAAAGATACTCAGAGTGCCGGAAGCTCCACTAAGGATAGGAAGCACAAGGAGGAGCATCAACCCATTATCAACAATAAGAAGAGAAGGGACAATGACTTGAGCAGAGGTCAGCGCCCGAACAGACGACTGAAGAGCAGGTTTCACTCATATACCGCGTTGAATGCTACTCCTAAGCAGATTCTTACAGAAGTTTGGAATATAAGGATCCTGAAGTGGTCGAACAGGATGAAAGCTGATGCTAACCAGAGAGACAAGCGGAAGTACTATCACTTTCATCGCGACCACAGTCTCACTACTTCCAACTGCTTCGATCACAAAGAAGAGATTGAGTCCATCATTCAGGGCAGACATCTGAGGGAGTACATCCACAAGAGAAGGGATGAGCAACCATACAAGAGGGACAATTAATAAGGCAACAAAAATGACAATGAAGTGATAGGAAAAATCCACACAATATTCGGAGGATCCACAGGAGGTGGGGACTCGAACAAAGCTCATAGGGCTCATGCTTGGAGTATCAGTGGCAACAACATAGAGCATCGTATTCATCTCATAATTAAGGCTACAATGGAGTATAAATCAATTCCTTATAGCTTAATCTTTACCTAGGAGGATGCTCGAGGAATCCACCACCCACATGACAATGCCTTGGTGGTGATCATGACAGTTGCTAATCATAAGGTGTACTATATATTGGTGGATACCAGCAGCTCAACCGACATCCTCTTTGTCACTGCCGCCTTCGACAAGATGGAGATCGGGAGATCCCGACTATGTCTCATCCAAACTCCCTTACTTGAGTTTGTAGGAGAGAAGGTCACCTCCGAAGGTGTCATACCCCAAACTCAGAAATCAGGCTCATAAAATTTATGATCGCTGAATCCGCTGCCGACAACCTCCATAGTATCTCATTTTAGGCTCATAATGCCCATACGCTAGATTTCGATCCTGGGATCCTACAAGGAGGATTTTTCAACGTACATTTATCTCGTAAGAAGCATAACCATAAGTTTACCCAAATCACAAAGGCAACATCATCATCACATATCCACTAATATAAACAGTTGAATACAGTGCTAAAAGAAAAATACATATATCAAAAATTAAAGCTCCAGAAGACAGCTGCACGCTTCAAGCTCAACGCTACTACGACCTAACACCACATGCACGCATCTATCGTGCATAAGCTTATAGAAAGCTTAGAAGATGGTGGAAGTGTGTGCACTAAGTAAGTGTCAAGTATGTAATATTAGAGCAATGCGGAAACATACTAAGCTAAATATTAGATACCAAAGATGCAATGCAATATGCAAATCTTGATGAGTCCACGAATACCGTGAGCCATATCTAGGCCATATAAATACAGAAACATAGAAACCCAAAATGTCATATGTCGTGGATATAATGCAATATACAGATCCTGGCAAGTCCATAATACCATCAACCTTATTCATGTTATGCAATATAGAAGCATAGTAAACTAAATGTTATGTGCTGAGGATGCAATGTAATACGTTGTGTGAATAAAATGACCAAGCTGGAGTGTGAAGCCGGGATAATTGTAAATAATATCACAAGCTATAGGGTCCCATCACAAGAGACTTCTATCCAAACCAGTCTTATACCTAAATTTAGATAGATAGACTCAATGTAGTAAACTCCTGATCTCAGGTTAGTCATGTGCCCAACCAAAATCCTGGTCATTATGAAGGCACACATATCAAATTAGTTGCACACCACTAGACCAAGTGGATAGTGAATGAATGAATGAATGAATGAGTAAAATGCTAAGTATGCAACTCCTACTCAATAAGTCCACATATCAGTACCATACATCTCTGGGATCATTACTGGGGTCTAGTACACTCTACGCCAACTTGCCACCCCTATCCAAGCACAAAAATGGGTAAGTGGAAGAGACTTCACTATCCACCTGCCAATATCAGGCCTGACTTGTCAATAGCAGACCCATTCCTTAAGCTGGTCAAACTAACCTAGATATTGCCCCATCACTCGGGCGCGTAAGGTCATACCCCTTTTCAACAGACCACGACATAGTTAGAGACATGGCCTACTAGTATATGGCCCTCATATGCTCATGTATATCCACTCGGTCTAGACGTTGGAGCATCCCCCAGCCTCGGGGGTTTAGAGATTTTCACAAAGGGACATCTATGGGTCCCTTATGCTAAAACTAAATATTTTCAGTATCTCATCTGACCATCTGTTGTGGAGGTCACGACCTTGATGTCGCTAAGGCATATGGTGATCATATCACGAAATGCGAGATGCATAAGTCATACCATCCAGTCATGCAGTAATCCTGGGTATACTACGCGCTCATGTGGGTAACTCCTATTAGGGAGTCCTATTATAATCCGCTCAATGGCATGTGCTATGATCAATCACTCTTCATATCAAGTAAACATATAATGCGCATGGGCATGGATCGTAAAGCTATATTAAGCATGTTATATGATAATGATGTACTCTCCTCATATCAAGGATAGGCCTAGACGGCCTACTCATATCAAGAATAGGCCTTATGATTAACGATCATAAGGGCCCAGCGGTTTAAGTTATCCCCTTAAGGAGAGGTGAGAATGGGCCTAACAATGGGCCCTAGAGAGAGTTACAATCTGGGCATTTAATCATCATTGCTCTTATAATGTGGACATCAAACTATCATTGCTCCCAAGGCATGGCCCATCATAAACATCATTACATACATCATGGTTGAATCACACATCGCATCGGTCCTTATGTACATCAATTTGGGCCTCACACAAGGGCCTCACTCATGGGCCTCACATGCATCACATTGGGCCTCATTCATGTGGGCCTCACATATCACAATGGGCCGCATCACATAGGCCTCTCATACAACATACGGGGCCTCATCATATGGGCCTCACATATCACGATGGTCCTCATACACATTACAATGAGCCGCACATATGGGTTGCACAAATATCATATTGGGCCTCACCAAATGGGCCTCATACACACTAGATTGGGCCTTATATATGGGCCTCCTACATATCAGATTGGGCCTCTCATATGTGCCTTGTACACATCAGATTGGACCTCACATATGGACCTCATCCATATCAAATTGGGCCTCATCGAGTGGACCACATGGATATGATACACATACATCATGTGAGTCCGACCATCAGTGCCGATTTATAACACATACATCACATTTGGACCTCACCGTCAGTACTGGATAGTGGGAATAAAATACGTATATCACAGTGAGTCACCACAGATGGTCGGCGTGGGTGCACCATGCATCAAGGTGGGGTCCACGTTAGTGTGGCTCACCTACTTTAGATCAAGGTGATATTTGTGTTTCCTTTCCATCTAGCAGGTCAGCGAATGAACAGTGTGGAGGATACAATACATATATCACGGTGGGTCCTACACACATGGCCCACCAGAGGCTTGAGTCTGCCTCACGTCCAGCTAGACGGTGAGGATATAACAATTATATCATGATTGGGTTTCCACCATCCAACGAACTGGACGGTGCAGATGAATCACATGCATTACGGTGGTCCCACACGATGGGACACATGTGTCATCAAGGTGGACCCTAAGCTAAGGATGGATGGTTAGAAGAACATATACATCATGGGGTAATTGTCGATGTCAACTAGCAGCTGATAGCTGCATGGGACCCATTGTCCCTGTAATGGTTGGACGGTATGGATACAACACATGCATCATGAGGGCCACACTGTCCATGTGTGGACAGCATGGACAAAATATACATCGGTGGGCTCCACCGTCCATTCTTGGATGGTGGACAGCATGCATATACATACATTAGGTGGTGTCCCACCTTGGATGGACGATGTGTGTACAAAATACATACATCTGGTGGGGGCCACGTCCCATCTGGATGGTGAGGACCTCACACGTGTGGCTAGGTCCCACCGTCCAACAAATGGACGAACGGTTGGGATATACACATACCTCGTGATCGACCATAAAACTTATTAAAGTCACTGCAGTGGGCCCACTGTCCTGAAAACAGATGGACGGCTGGGATGAAATACATATATCAAGGTGGCACCACACGTGTAGCTCACCCAGTTTTAAATAAAGCTGATATTTATTTTTCCTCTTCATTTGGGCATGTCCAAATGAACAGTTAACAAGCCCATCTGCTAGACAGTCCAACAAGGTGGACCCCATAGGTAGACTGCATGGATATAACACATTATGGCCGGCCACACAAACACATCAAGTGAGCCACACACCCCATCATCGTCATCACCATACAAAAAGGAAAGGGGGGAGAGAGAGAGAGAGAGAGAGAGAGAGAGAGAGAGAGAGAGAGAGAGAGAGAGAGAGACGACGGAGATGGGAGGAGTTCCGCCACTATGAGCTCCTCCATGTACATACATCAAGATGGGTCCCATCATAAGTGGGCACTCAAATGAAAATCAATGGTTGGATATCTTAAAATCACCCACCGATTTTGCTCCTTCTTGGCTCCTTGGACTCCTAAACTCCTTGGCTTTCCTTTTGATGGAAGTTGATGAAGGTTGGATAGCTAGGATGGGAGATTAAGTAGTAGGAAGTGGGCCACACCTAGCTTCTCCTCTCCTTAGGAATGCTTCGACGTCCACCCCTGTTGCTTAGAAAGAATGGTGAAGAGAATGAGAGAGAGAGAGGAGGTGTAAGGAGAGAGGGATGGGTGATGGATGGAGTGATGAGTGATGGGTGATGGGTGATGGGTGGTATGGGTTGTGTAAGAGAGTGACATGAGAGGCATGAGTTATGTTGACTTTTGGGTGAGAGAGGGATGGGTGTTGTACTTGATTGATTGATGGGATTGATTTGATAAATTCTAGAGATTCTCCTCTCGGGATTGCAATGTGTGGCATTTTCTCGAAATAAACACGAGCCCACAACTCCTGGCCCGGGTATCACATCAGCTCGTGAGATGCAGTGTTGGAACCACAGCGACGACGCGATCGCAAGGGTACAAGTCTTGGGTCGAACTGACTTAGATCTATGAGATATGACTTAGGGTTGCACGTAAACACCGATTACAGGTTGCCGGTTTCTGAAATTTGACAAGGAGGATCTCGAGAGTCTATGGAATGGTACGTACTAGGATACAGTCCTGACAGAAGGAAGTATACTGCAACCCGTCACTACAGGAGAGGGTCACGACCAGACCACCGTAATGTTTAAATTCCTCGTAGTTGACTGTCCTTCTATGTATAATGTCATCTAGGAGAGACCATCCCTCAACGTCATGTGAGCATCAGTGTCTACCTATATGGAATTTTCAACCAAGCATGAGGTCGATCAAGTTAAAGGTGACCAACATGAGGCTCGACAGTGCTACTCAATGGCACTTAGGGTGAAAGTGTAACAATGAATGATGACCATCACTTCCCTGGACCCCCGAGAAGAATCAGCCGAAAGAGGATCCCCCGTGGAAGACCTAGTAGTCATCCCAAGACCGACCTAACCTGCACGATCCAAGTCGGCTCATTGCTAGCCCCAGAAAAATAAGAAGAGATCGTCAGCTTTTTGAAGCGACATGCCGACGTCCTCGCATGGTCCCACTAGGACATGTCAGGAATTAAGCCAGAGGTAATAGTTCATAGATTCAACATTGATTCCGACCACCAGCCAATGAAGTAGAAATGACGAGCATTCAAAGTAGAACATTATGCCATCATTGGAGAGGAGGTCGTCAAGCTCCTTGAGGTCGGATTCATTGAGGAAATCTACTACCTCGACTGGATAGCAAATGTCATGCTGGTGAAGAAATCAAATGGAAAATGACAAGTATGTGCCAACTACATGGACTTAAATAAGGCGTGTCCTAAATATAGTTTCCCTCTTCCGAGAATCAACCAGTTGGCCAATTATATAGCAAGTCACGAGCTCCTCAGCTTCATAGATGCCTACTCAAGTTACGACCTTTGTCACCAACGAAGGGCTCTACTGTTATAAGGTCATGCCTTTCGGAATGAAGAATGCTGGAGTAACGTATCAATGCCTCGTCAACAAGATGCTCGCTAAGAAAATCAGACACTATTGAGGTCTATGTCGATGACATACTAGTTAAGAGCATTAAGGTGGCAGACCACGTAGCTGACCTCAAAGAGACGTTCACTACTCTGAGGAAGTATCAGATGAAGCTGAACATGAACAAATGTGCCTTAGGGGTAAGCTCGGGAAAATTTCTCAGCTTCCTAGTTAACCAAAGGGGAATTGAAGTGAACGCTGACAAAATTTAGGAACTACTAAACATGAGCTTGCCTAAAACTACAAAGGAAATTTGGTTCGTCTCTAGAGCTATCGACACGGGCCTCCCGTTCTTTCAACAATTGAAGGGTTAGGCAGTAGCCAACTTCATTGCTGAATTTACCAATACTGAGCCCCCTGAAGAAGCCAAAAATGAGGAGGAAATCAACCTATAAGAGTTGTCCCTTAACATTGATGGGTCCTCCAATTCAAAGATCAGTGTAGCAGGAATAATCCTCGTCGCACCCGACTAGACTTACAAACAATACGCTCTAAGATTTGGGTTCCCAACATCCAACAACGAGGCAGAATATGAAGCACTCCTCGCCGGGCTCAGGTGGGTGAAGGCTACGGGAGATCGAACCCAGAAGATCCATAACAATTCCCAGCTCATCGTCAACCAAGTCATTAACGAGTATTAGGCGAATGGAGAGAAAATGATCGCCTACCTCCAAAAGGTGAGAGAACTTATTGGCAAATTCAGTAAGTGTGAAATCACCCTGGTCCCCAAGTAGAAAATTCCCGAGCAGATGCTTTGGAAAAAATAACTGTAGCGACCGATGATGACATTGCTAAATCAATCCTGATTGAGTTCTAGGCTCGGGCAACTTGAATTGGAGGACGCATTTCCTACATCTTGACACCGAGTTAGATGGAACCAATCATAGGCTAACTCATGCAGAACAAGTTGCCCAATGACAAGCTCAAAGCATGGAGAATTTGAAGCAGAGCAGCTTGGTACACCATGATAGGGGACATCCTCTACAAAAGAGAATTTTTCTTACCATTCGTAAGGTGCCTACGGCTCAAGGAAGCCAAATATGTGCTAAAGGATATCCACGAAAGAGTCTATGTTAATCACTCAGGCAGAAGAGCACTTGCCCACAAAGTGATTTGTCAGGGGTATTACTGGCCGACCATCCATGAGTGTAACGACCAAAATTTTCATAGCCAGAGTTTATACTCGTGCCCGAGAAAACTGGTTGTTAATAATATAAAACTTGGATGATTTAGAAATCACACCCCTTTTTTTATATCATGTCAGGATACATTCATAAAGGTAACATTTACAAGAATAAAATCAACTGGATTGATTATTTCATCAGAGTAAAGAAATTTAATAAATAATGAAATGCCTTCTCAAAGGAAGCTTATTACATTAATCGAGTTCGCAGTGGAAGTATAAAACTAAATAAATAAACTATCTTCATATTCTTTTGGTATAGTCTTCTATAGGGAGATGGTCCTCTAAGTATTCAATCTATACATCACCTACATCATCTGTATGGTTGGGAGAGGGCAACGCCCTCCTCATAGTGATGGTTATCCTTCAATATTAACAGTAATTCAAGAGATTCATAAAAGCAATGTAAAGGTTCTGATACGTCTCATACTCCACAACTACAAGAGGTATCAATGCGTAAGCAATCTATATGAGATGCATGCCAAACAAAGTATACGCAGTTTGTCACACTTAGCGATCACCATAATGTGGAATACGATTATAGTTATACGACTCGCCCCGCATCCCATACTACGAAGATTCACCAGCATTTCTCACATTTAACATGGATTTATGCGGTTATCCCAAGATGAACAAAACACATGACCGGATGAATCACACAACCTGAAGTGGAGCGACTAATTACGACAACCAACCTCCAAAAGAAAAGAATTGATGTAACACATATATATAATGATTTACATACACCAATTTGTGCACTATTACCCATGAAACATGGAATTATATGTCGCCCTAGGGCCACAACCGAAAACACATTACGTCCACAATATTTATTCGATCGTTAGATGAGGGATACCTAACATAGTACTTGATTAAAAAAGGAAATCCATTAATCATGTGAGTTCAGGAATATTAAGACAAATGCCCAAGTCCTTTTAAAATAGCACAAAGCCAATACCATAAAGAGAAGAGTCGCAATGGTCAACTTAGCATAGGTAAAAGTAGCAATGGCCAACATAATAAAAATGAGAGTGATGATGGTTAACTTAATAAAAGAAGAGTAGCAAAGGCTAACTCAAAAAATAGAAGAGCGGCAACAGCTAATTCAATAGTAAGGAGAGTGGCAATGGCCAACTCAACAAATAGAAGAGTAACAACGGCCGATTCATTAATAAGGAGAGTGGTAGGGCCAACACAATATATTTGATAAGGAAAAGGTAAGGCTTATATCCATCACCCTACAAAAATTCATAAATATCCCCTGTAAACAACATTATACTACAATATCTTAGGCAAATAATTTATGATAAAACATATAATTGCAGGAAGAATTCAAAGTAACTCGAAGGCATGTTAAAGGCAAGATAGAAAAATTACGAAGGCATGTAAAGGAAAGATGAAACAATAGGATGAGATGTAAGGTAAGGTAAATATAATAAATTAAATTAATGTAAGCCTAAATGATAAAACCCTCACCAGCGTTCCTAGCACCGTAGGACCCAAAAATTGGCTCGATCCTGGCCCTGAATCAATCCAGAACTCAATGGGTCGACTCAACGCACAATCTCTTTCTCTCTTTCTTTCTTCCCTTTTCTTTTTCTTTTATTTTTCTTTTATTTTTCTTTTATTTTTCTTTCTCTTTTATTTTTCTTTCATTCCTTTTCCTTTCGTTTCTTTTCTTTATTTTCTTTCATTTCCTTTCTTTTCTTTCTTTTCTTTTCTTTCTTTTTCTTTCTTTTCTTTTCTTTCCTTTCCTTCCCTTTCATTGCTTCTACGTCCAGCCCGTTCTTCTCTCTTTTTGGTTTTTCAACTTGACTCAGCCTCAGCCCAATTCGTCTGTGAGTTGAGGCAGGATGGAGCAACACTCGACATAGTGTAACACAACACGAACCTCCTCTCTCCTTCTTCCACTCTAACGTTTCTTTCTTTCTCCTTCTTTTCTTGATGTAGTGCTTACTCCTGTCCTAGAATGGTGGTTTTATAGTCAGGAGAATCTTTAGAACCTTCTGCAAAAACTCTCTTTACGCAGTCCATTTTCACAGCGTATCTTAAGATGGTTTACAGTTAGCAACTTCCTTACACGTTTTGCCTCTTCTCCTTTTGCAAATCAGATATGGGTGGCATTGAGCTATCTTCTGATGGCCCATAGATGGAGGGTTGTGGTTGTCTCTGATTGCCAAATCGAATAAGAGGTGTCCCTGTAGCAGAGCCGTATGTAGTTCGGTGCATAAGGATACAGAAGTATTGTTCTAGGTTCTTGTTTAAATTCAGCATGAAAAATTCTTGGTCTTGGTTGAATCCTCCATCCTGATAGGATGACGGTTTAGATCTTCCATTACAATCATAATGGAGGTCCTCAAAGATCCACAAGGATCGGTGTCCGTTCCAATCGTGATCTACACAAAAATAGGGTATGCAAGCTTCGCAGTACCGATGTTTAATTCCAGTCGACGCTGTAGGTGAAAGATCCAGTGTCCAGTCAGTTTTTCCCTCTAACCATGATGGACGGCCCTGATCATCTTGGGTGATCTTGGAGGTGTCCCACCAATCCCATAAACGGATGTTGTACGTTTGAATATTGGACATGGGACGTCTGTTGAGAATCGTCGGGTCAAACCTCATTTGACCCGACGCTATGTATAGTGCACGGTGGATGCTCTCTCATTGTCTGTGCTCTCTCACAAACATGGGACCCACAATGTAACACCCCGGATTTTTGCCAACCTGGGATTAGACGTCCTTAGGCAATGGGTCAACCAAAACACCTTGGTAACCTCTCAGAACCCAATTCCAAAGCCAAAGAAATCACTTAGGATTAATTCCTTTAGAAATTAAGCGTAAGTTAGCTAGCGCTACGCTGGAGTAGCTGTGAAATTGTCCCTGATCGCTTTAAATACGTTTTGCAAGACCCAAAACTTGTAGAAACAAGGATGCTACAATACCCTAAAATCTAGGATCAAACTCTAAACCGGTTTATTCTCGGGAACCCTTTAAAACTTTGTATTGGATCTAGACCGCGCGTCAAAAGTCCGATACTTACAATCTTAGACCGTTATGACCGCTTGGCTGGACTTGACGATCGTTTCGAAAATCAACGCCAACCGACGTTCAGAGGCTATTTCATTAAGCCTGGAGTGAAGAGAGTGAGAAAAGGGTTAGATTTGGAAATTTTAATTCAAATCTGGCACGTGACTTGGCGCGTTATTATTAAGCGTTCTGATCGTCAGAATTCAGCCAAATTACACCCTCGGATCAGGAAAAATTTCTCTTTCATATCATGAGACTTGTAGACCTGATCTAGGTGCGACGACCGCTAAACTGACATTGGACCGCCACGTGCGATCTGTGAACTCTTCCAGTCTGAAAACTTGATGTGTGCTAGATCCAGTATGCATGAGCTTAAGTCCGATGGCGTTCGGCCAGGGGACCTCCCGAAACACTCTTTTGGACCAGAACAGTCCAGATTTGGGTATACCTCAAGTGAACTTTGTTCCCAAGCCTAATTTGGGAAGGTTTTAGCTTATAAAAGGGCTTTAAACCCTCACTTATCTCACTTATCCGAATTTGCTAGAAACCCTAGCTAGAGAGAGAGAAAAAGTGAGAGATTGTGAGAGAGTGTGGGAGAGATCTTCTCGCCACTTGCTGCTGCTGCTACACGTGCTAAAGCAACGCATCCCAATCACTTTATTCGTGATTCCAACACACTTCTAGATAAGGAAAACCCTAACCACTTGCTTATTTGGGGATTTCTTCAATTCAAATAGCAAAGTACCTGATGTACTTGTGCATTAGGTCGTATTGACGCTGTTGACGAAGCGTATTCGTTCCGTTCGAAACGATACACATCTAAAGTGAAAGGTGCGGATTTTAGACACTTTGATTGACTGTTTTCAACGCTTTCAGTGTCGTTTAATATTAAATTATCGACGGCAAAGCCGTTTGACATTACAACATGCTGTTCATTTTCTGTTTTGTAAATGTACGGAAAATATGAGATTTAGGGCATTTTAGTCATTTGTAGGAAATACTGTATACATGCATATTTTGCTGAAATGGTTTCCATGGCTATTTGTCGCATTAGGATATTAGGAATGCGTGCATAATTGGTTTGGAAAAGAGATTCGCCCAAATGCGCACTTTTAGTCGACATACATTATGTAGACTTAAGTGTGTAGGCTAAGTGTTTGTATAAATGTTTGTATTAGTATGTATTGAGTATATGGTGTTGTGAAATAGTTTTGAGATTGAATTCTCAAGTAATATGCTGATGTAAATGATCTCCATCATGTTGGTTAGATGTATTGATTTCTTTATGTATAGGAAATGTATATGTTGGATGAATTGCTTAAGTGGTATGTTATAACATGTTTCAACATGCTTATATTGTTATATTTCATTTCCATTACTCTTATATGATTGCTGATGTGGATTCACAAAGTTTGGGGCTATACTTAGTCCAGGCAGTCGGTAACAGAGTAAATTCGTGGTTTGCTTGTATTTACCACGAAGGACGCATCGATGAACGCGAGTCATGTTTGGAGTTGGTGGCAGTGGTTAGGCCACACGAAGTGTTTTATGCACTTCATGCCGTTCGACTTGCGATGCGCTCGTACTAGTCGAGTCCGCCAAGTAACTCGACTGGCCATTGTATGTTCACCATGTATGAGTCATAACTGCTTGAACCTAGGGTACTGAACTTACCATTGAAAACCCTGTCAACCATGGTACCTTGATCCACAAAGACTCATGAGCTGGGCATGGTGGTATGGGACACTGTGGTCTAGCTGTCGGCCTACGCTGGGGCCATAAATCTCCCCGTAGTGACCAGTGAGCACCCTACTCTGAGCAGATTATGGTGGTATGAGACACTATATTCTTGCTATCGGCCTACACTGATTGGTGACGAGCCCTTTGTAGTGACGTTGAGTTTATCCTGACACCGCATGGGGGCGACGAGTCCTGATGCAGTCTTAAGGATAATTACGCCTGTATTGATAAGGTGATGGGGGAGCGGTGCAACGAGTGCGAGCAACAGCCCTGGCAGCCCTTGCAGCGACCTATAAATATAACATCGTATGAGATTACTAGGAGTGACGACCCTAGACAGGATCTGTGTTGGGATTGATATAAGCAAAGTACCTTAGTTTCCCAATACTGCTGTATGAAAAGGAATAATAACAACTTGGTAATCATATCCTCATCACATTGCATGTGCATGGAAGATGTGGAGCACTGAGCGGTAGCAAGCATGCCGCGGATGCAGATGGTGCCATAAGAGGGAGAATGTCTGTGAGGGCATCTATCATGTCATGTCATATTGCATTAACAATAGTATCTAGGAATATTTGATTAATTGCTTTACTATTATCGCATGATTGATTTGAGAACATTCTAATCTTTGCTCTATGATTCCACTGAGTTAATTACTCACTCCCACGTTACGGGACGGTGTCGCGCACACCAAACAGTTCCTATCTTAATTGCAGATGATGGCGATGCTTGCGAAGCAGAGCCGGACTTGATGATGATGAGGAGGATCCCTCCTATATGCAGGTTCTGATTGACGGGGTTATAGGGTTACTGATTAGATGCCAATATACTTGGTATTTTGCCCTTTTCTTACACACCCATGTATATTATTTTTATCATTTTTGGAGTATACATGTATATGTTTAACCTGGTAACATGTTCACACTCTGGAGACCCACAACAGTTCATATACTTTATATATCTATTACATTCTTCTGCTTGCTAATTTAACTGTCTCTGCAGTATGCTATGTTGTTTTGGTCTAATACCACTCATGTTTTCTGCACTAATATGAGCAACATTCACCCATCATTAAAAATGTTGCATAAATGATGTTCTGGAACTCGGGAGTGGAGTTTTTGCTCGACCCTCGATTTTTGGGATGTTACAGTTGGTATCAGAGCATGATTGAGATTAAACTGGACCTGGGTTATGGCCACACGATGTACGCTGTCGTCCCTTTGACTTAGGTGGGTACGAGAAAAGTCTAGAAACACTCGTAGGACTCCGGTTTTGCCAATAGGCGAAGTCTATTCATATCGATCGTTTGATCGAGTCCGTAACGTATCTAGGGTCGCGTAAGGCGACCTAAGTAGCTTGTAGGTTGTTAGTAAGCGGGTTTGAGATATTCTCAGAAGCATTTACAAACCCTAAAATTCATGTCCTTGGGTTGTGGGGCAACCACATCCCTTACACTCAATCTCAAAGCTTAAAAACCCCGTTTCACCCAATTCCTTCAAAATCTTTCCTCTTACCATCCCATTCTTCAACTTTTTCTAAGTCTTTTCACACTAGGCATAAATCCTAACGTGTACATGATATAAAATCATACTTCGATAAAAATTTACTATAAATAGTAAATATAGGTAAGAATTGGACTTTTGGTCATTCCAATTATGGACTTTCTTGAAACAAATGGGTTAATTGGATGGATTAGTTCCTCCTACCACAAAAACATATGTTACATGATGTATAGGTTCATTCTATTTTATAGACGGGCCCCGAAACACCCCAAATGGAGTTTTGGGCCTCTTTAGGCCAAACCACAATGAACTGGGGTGGGGCCCATATATATCTGGAGTCCCTAGGGCAGGGGGACCTGACCCATATGTCCGGAGTGGCCGGATTACCATTTGGCCGGCGATGGCATCACCGACCGGTAGGCCCCACTTGATCTGAAATTTGGGCGCACGCCCTAAATGGGGTAGGGTACCCCTCCCATATGAGGTCCATCCCTCAAAAACCCCTGGAAACCATACTCCCTTCACAAAAAATGCCCCCACGCCCTCCCTTTTGCATTTTCTTGCTGCCACCTCTCAAAACTCGTCCCCAAACCACGTCTAATCCCTTCTTTTGCTAAAACTGACACCTTTCCATCCCTCTATTGTTGTTTGCAACCCCCTCCCTCTCTAATCTTGTCGGTTGAAGCTCCTACAACCCCCAAAACGTGGCTGAAAATCGTGTGGATCTCCATTCCTTCTTATCTTGCTCCTTTCTCTTTGAAAATTTAGCCATTGGGAGCTTGATTCACCCCTCTACAGGGTCTAGATTTGTTTCAGCTCATTAGGGCAGCCATTTCTCTCCATTTTCCCTCCTTTTTCATGACTTTTGTTAAGGCTATTTTAGCCTTTTTCTCCCTTTCCACCGTCCTCTCTCTCATGTCCCTTTTATTTGATCCTCAGACTCATGGAAAACTACTTACCCATCCCATTTCTCCACGTTCTTCGCTTATTTGATTACCGTTTGAAGGATTTCTGTGTTTTATTGTTATTGGGTCTAGTGAAGTCATAGGTAAAAAATGTGTTTGTGTTTAAGTGGTTTGGGCTTAGCATAGCCGAATGCGTTCCTATCATAATCCATGTGGAACTTTATTCCATGTATTGTGACAAATTTTGTTGAATGGAGTGCATGCCGTTTCGTTCGTTGTAAGGTATTGTCCCTAGATTGGGTGTATCCTACGGTTCCCACCACCATGTAGTAAATCCCGGGATTAAGCTTACAAAATTAGTTTTATCCCACCCCACCCTCCTACCAAGCATGCCACTCCCAATCCCGACGTAAGATTAGGCAAGCAGTTTCCTTTCATACAACTGAATGCTACTAGCCATATAGGCCCTTGGCGTTATGGACATAGAGTTAGTGTTCCTAGATTTGAAGGATCTGACGATGTAGGAAATCCAATTCCATATAGACAATCGTGACCCTAAGCGATAGATCAATTCCCTGTATTAGTAATGGTATGAAACCATTTGGCGTATAAGCTTAGGCTTTGGATTACAGCTAGTGAGTTACAAACTAGTCTACTAGTTACCTTAAGTAGCGTAAAGCCTGTATATGCTAAAGAATAGTAGCTTGGATTTGGTTGGAATAGAACCTCACTCCTTCGATAGATCCCCTTAATACTTATAGACTTCTGTTATAATCCTTAGGAAAGTTGTTTTAACTTAGACCCATTCACTCTCAGGGAAAACTTATCAAATCCCTCAAGTTGAACTTAGAATAAACCAACACACCCCTTAGAATTACTTTCCCCAAGGGCTTATTGCATTCGGGAACACAGAGTAAAGGAACTGTATATATAAGTGAAGTATTCGCGGTTTGAATTGACTTCTCAATCCTGATAGTTGCCAATAAATCCAATGCTCTGATCAAGCAGAAGATCGGCATCAACTCGGATTAAGAATTGATACAACAAATTTTCTGTCCTAGCTAGACAAGAAGTCTACGTATCCGATTCAGACCCACTACACAACTTTTCTTCCATGTTGGCCCGACCACCTACAACCAAAAGTTATTGCTTTACCTTTGGAAAATGTTGAGGACATATAGCCAATAGGGAGTAGGCTTATTTCTACAACCATAGGTACCAATGCTATAGAACGCATCATTAACAAAGGAAGACCAATGTAGTGAGAGGTTGTTTCCCATTTTATGTCAAAGATAGCCCCTAAGTTACACCTCATTCCGATATACGGATCGATACATAAATTCTTGAACCTTAAGTAAAACTAAATTTTAAGGGGGGTAGAACGTATTGAACCCAATCTTGATAGGATCAGCCAATACAACTGTTAGATCAGATTGGCGCAGCGGAAGCATAGTTAGCCTCTTCCCCACTGGCCCAGGATCGAAACAGTTAACTTAGATTATACGTAAGGTTAGGTCATTAAATAGGATTTGAACCTTCCTTCGAACGTCAATACAAAAGTCTCTTTAAGTACCCATTACACTTAGCCAATTTCGGGGATGAAATTTTATTTTAAGGGGGGTAGATTGTAACACCTCAGATTTTTGCCAACCTGGGATTAGACGTCCTTAGGAAATGGGTCAACCAAAACACCTTCGTAACCTCTCAGAACCCAATTCCAAAGCCAAAGAAATCACTTAGGATTAATTCCTTTAGAAATTAAGCGTAAGTTAGCTAGCGCTATGCTGGAGTAGCTGTGAAATTGTCCCTGATTGCTTTAAATACGTTTTGCAAGACCCAAAACTTGTAGAAACAAGGACGCTACAATACCCTAAAATCTAGGTTCAAACTCTAAACCGGTTTGTTCTCGAAAACCCTTTGAAACTTTGTATTGGATCTAGACCGCGCGTCGAAAGTCTGATACCTACAATCTTAGACCGTTATGACCGCTTGGCTGGACTTGACGATCATTTTAAAAATCAAGGCCAACCGATGTTCAGAGGCTATTTCATTGAGCCTGGAGTGAAGAGAGTGAGAAAAGGGTTAGATTTGAAAATTTTAATTCAAATCTGGCACGTGACTTGGCGCGTTATTATTAAGCATTCTGATCATCAGAATTCAGCCAAATTACACCCTCGGATCAGGAAAAATTTCTCTTTCATATCATGAGACTTGTAGACCTGATCTAGGTGCAACGACCGCTGAACTGAAATTGGACCGTCACGTGCGATCTGCGAACTCTTCCAGTCTGAAAACTTGATGTGTGCTAGATTCAGTATGCATGAGCTTAAGTCTGACCGCGTTCGGCTAGGGGACCTCCCGAAACACTCTTTTGGACCAGAACAGTCCAGATTTGGGTATACCTCAAGTGAACTTTGTTCCCAAGCCTAATTTGGGAAGGTTTTAGCTTATAAAAGGGCTTTAAACCCTCACTTATCTCACCCATCCGAATTTGCTAGAAACTCTAGCTAGAGAGAGAGAAAAAGTGAGAGATTGTGAGAGAGTGTGGGAGAGATATTCTCTCCACTTGCTGCTGCTGCTACACGTCCTAAAGCAACGCATCCCAATCACTTTATTGGCGATTCCAACGCACTTCTAGGTAAGGAAAACCCTAACCACTTTCTTATTTGGGGATTTCTTCAATTCAAATAGAAAAGTACCTGATGTACTTGTGCATTAGGTCGTATTGACGCTGTTGACGAAGCGTATTCGTTCCGTTCGAAACGATACACATCTAAAGTGAAAGGTGCGGATTTTGGACGCTTTGATTGACTGTTTTCAACGCTTTCAGTGTCGTTTAATATTAAATTATCGATGGCAAAGCCGTTTGACATGTACAACAAGCTGTCTGTTTTCTGTTTCTTAAATGTACGGAAAATATGAGATTTAGGGCATTTTAGTCATTTGTAGGAAATACTGTATACATGCATATTTTGCTGAAATGGTTGCCATGACTATTTGGCGCATTAGGATATTAGGAATGCCTGCATAATTAGTTTGGCGAACAGATTCGCCCAAATGCACACTTTTAGTCGACATACATTATGTAGACTTAAGTGTGTAGGCTAGGTGTTTGTATAAATGTTTGTATTAGTATGTATTGAGTATATAGTGTTGTGAAATAGTTTTGAGATTGAATTCTCAAGTAATATGCTGATGTAAATGATCTCCATCATGTTGGTTAGATGTATTGATTTCTTTATGTATAGGAAATGTATATGTTGGATGAATTGCTTAAGTGGTATGTTATAACATGTTTCAACATGCTTATATTGTTGTATTTCATTTCCATTACTCTTATATGATTGCTGATGTGGATTCACAAAGTTTGGGGCTATACTTAGTCCAGGCAGTCGATAACATAGTAAATTCGTGGTTTGCTTGTATTTACCACGAAGGACGCATCGATGAACGCGAGTCATGTTTGGAGTTGGCGGCAGTGGTTAGGCCACATGAAGTATTTTACGCACTTCATGTCGTTCGACTTGCGATGCGCTCGTACTAGTCAAGTCCGTCAAGTAACCCGACTGGCCATTGTATGTTCACCATGTATGAGTCATAACTTCTTGAACCTAGGGTACTGAACTTACCATTGAAAACTCTGTCAACCATGGTACCTTGATCCACAAAGACTCATGAGCCGAGCATGGTGATATGGGACACCGTGGTCGAGCTGTCGGCCTACGCTGGGGCCATAAATCTCCCCGTAGTGACCAGTGAGCACCCTACTCTGAGCAGATTATGGTGGTATGAGACACTATATTCTTGCTATCGGCCTACACTGATTGGTGACGAGCCCTTTGTAGTGACCTTGATTTTATCCTGACACCACATGGGGGCGACGAGTCCTGATGCAGTCTTAAGGATAATTAGGCCTGTGTTGATAAGGTGATGGGGGAGCGGTGCAACGAGTGCGAGCAACAGCCCTGGCAGCCCTTGCAGCGACCTATAAATATAACATCGTATGAGATTACTAGGAGTGACGACCCTAGACAGGATCTGTGTTGGGATTGATATAAGCAAAGTACCTTAGTTTCCCAATACTGCTGTATGAAAAGGAATAATAACAACTTGGTAATCATATCCTCATCACATTGCATGTGCATGGAAGATGTGGAGCACTGAGCGGTACGCAAGCATGCCGCGGATGCAGATGGTGTCGTATGAGGGAGAATGTCGGTGAGGGCATCCATCATGTCATGTCATATTGCATTAACAACAGTATCTAGGAATGTTTGATTAATTGCTTTACTATTATCGCATGATTGATTTGAGAACAGGCTAATCTTTGCTCTTTGATTTCACTGAGTTAATTACTCACTCCCACGTTACAGGACGGTGTTGCGCACACCAAACAATTCCTATCTTAATTGCAGATGATGGCGATGCTTGCGAAGCAGAGCCGGACTTGATAATGATGAGGAGGATCCCTCCTATATGCAGGTTCTGATTGACAGGGTTACAGGGTTATTGATTAGATGCTAATATACTTGGTATTTTGCCATTTTCTTACACACCCATGTATATTTTTTTTATCATTTTTGGAGTATACATGTATATGTTTAACCTGGTAACAGGTTCACACTCTGGAAACCTACAACAGTTCATATACTTTATATATCTATTACATTCTTCCGCTTGATAATTTAACTATCTCTGGAGTATGATATGCTGTTTTGGTCTAATCCCACTCATGTTTTCTGCACTAATATGAGCAACATTCACCCATCATTAAAAATGTTGCATAAATGATGTTTTGGAACTCGGGAGTGGAGTTTTTGCTCGACCCCCGATTTTCGGGATGTTACACACAATGACCTTTATAGAAATCTACACTGACTATTCATTTTTCCATTTAATTTATGGGGTTGAGCCTAATTTTGAATCATATCCAAAGATCAGGTGGATCATAATTAACGGTTAAGTGTTGATTTCCCAATTGGGTCACTAATATGAGGATCAAACGGCTAGAAACTATCATGTGTGGTTAATTTATGATGCATAGGCTTGGTGTTAAATTTTACATTAAATGGATCATGGGAACCTTGTGATATAGAATCCAGGGGTCTAGGTTAATGGGATTTTCAAAATTATTGTTTATCTATCAGTTTTGTGAAATCTAAGGGTTCTATATGGTTATAGGCACGTTTCTAAGTAATTCATATAAAAGAATTTATATCTAATTCTTCATGGATGATAGGTCATTTGTAAATTTAGTCAGAGGAACGTACACGGATTAAACTACGTGATTAATGTTCTAAGTAATTCTTATAAAAGAATTTACATCTAATTCATCATGGATGATGGGTCATTTGTAAATTTAGTCAGAAGAACATACACTTATTAAACTATATGATTAATGGTCGGATGACTTGATCTATGAATGAAGACCATTCCCAATGGTTAGGTTTGTGTCAGGGCAAAGATGTAAGGCTAGGATAGTTGGATTGGTATCGTACACACGTATACATTAGGTTGACTCTTATGGTAACGCTTGAGAACTTTCGATACTCGAGTATTGAAAAGTTTAGGGCATTACAATGAGGATGCCTAGCAGTATGCAAGGAAATACGACAAATGCCAACAATTCACTACGATACCTTAACAGCCATCCCACCAACTTACCCCTATGAGGGGCCCCTGGTCTTTTGCTCAGTGAGGAATTGACATCATATGACCGCTACTGATGGGTAGAGGCTAGACCAAGTTCGTTGTTGAAATTACGGTAATGACAGCTTTAGTTGAAGTGGGAATATGTCAATATGTCCTAGAGGGGGTGAATAGGACTTTTTAATATTTTATGGTTATTTAAAATCCTATCACTCTAATCCTGAGTAAATAGGCATGCATCAGGATTTCTTCAGAGTAACTCTAATGGCTTCCAAGCCAAATAGAGGATCCAATCACAAAACTAATTGAAAGATAAACAAGATGCAAACACAGTCTATAATAGATGTAACTGTGTGTGAGATGTGATTAAATATGAGAGCATTTAAGGAAATCACATAAGCAATGGAAGACAATAGCAATCTCAAACACAGTCATTTTAATAGTGGTTCGACTACTTGTCTACTCCACTTTCGGTGGACGCACCCAACCCTTGAGTGTACCGGATCATACTAAAGGAGGTTTCAAACAGGTTCACCTCAAACCTGAGGTTTTAAATCAAGTTCACCTCTAACCAGTACAACCTACACTTAAGCTGACAGTACGTATCTACACGACACTGTTTATGCTCCCATGAGCAAGGGTTAACACATAACACCCGACTTTTAGGCCCCACTGGCCAAGGATCCACATAAGGAACCTAGTGGAGGTTTCACAATAGGTTCACCTCTAACCGGAGGTTTTAAACAGGTTCACCTCTAACTAGTTTATGCACTCTACAGATCAAGGGTCAACACAAAGCACCCCCACGTACACTCCCGTCAGAGGCCTCCTATGAGGACTTGAAAGGGGTGAGAGACACCTTAGACCCAATCCTAAGAAGGAATGATCAAAATGGTCCTCTAGACTCTAATGACTTACAGATAAGTAGATGAGCCCCATTCAGCACGTTGTTGAAGATATCCTCCTTTGTTGAGAAAGACTCTTCTTCTTCCTTGAACCGCAACTCAGAAGATGTACCAATACATGGCGACGGGTTGGATCAAGGTTATGATGGAATCCCACTCTATTAAATGTTCTCCTATAAGGGAGATAGAGAAATTTCAATCATCCATGCATTCAAGGCATCCTAGCTTAATGATTTTCTATTAAGGTGCTAGCTGAAGGATCCTTAAATGTGAAATTTAATTCCCTAATCAACTCTATTAAATGTCAATGATGAGGCTGGATTGAAGGATGAACTTCCTTGAGAGAAAAGGCTTTAGGATATATGATTTAAGGTTAAACACCTAAAAGCTCTCTCAATTTTCTCTATCCAACAACCAAGGGCAAGCTCTCATTAAATAGGAAAAAGGTTCCAATGGATATAAAATGGTCACATTTTTTATAAAGTTCGATATCATTAAGCAAGGTCGATATTATCGAGAATATACTCTCGATAGCATCGACTGGCGGCTCAATGACACGAACTCAAATGTCAAACGCTTTTGAAACCTTTTGCCAGCTGATCGAGGAAATTGAACATGCATCGATGTCATCGGATTTCGAACTCCGATTTCATCGACACGAGGTTTGATTCCTAGACATTTGAAAATGTGAGAGACTAGCCTTTAAAGATTTTCAGGAAAAAGATATGATCAAGCATCACTCGTTATCATCGGAATTTGAATATCAATGCTATTGAGGGCAGTGTTGATTCATTGATAATTCTAAAGAATTTTCCTATAATCTTACTAGACAGTTTGTGTCCATATTCGATGACATCGACCTTGCCTCGATATGATCGATATTTGAATATCGATTTTATTGAGTGACCCTCAATCCGAAAAAAATAACCTGAAATACTTGCTAGATATAAATGTGTCCCAATCCGATATCATCGAAGGGCTTCCGATATCATCAAGATTTGAATTCCAAGGATATCGAGGGGCTCTTCGATATATCGAAGATTACATATTTTGCCTTAGTAGAACTTAGACACAACAGTCTTGATGTCAATTTTATCGAGTCTATTCAATGGACTTGAGATTCAAATTTCGATGATATCAAACCCTCTATCGATACATTGATAATTCTATCCAAAAAATTTTGTGGTTACTAGACATCTTATGTCCTCATTTCGATAATATCGAGTGAGCTTTGAGGACATCGACAACAGAGTTTGATTTCATCGAACTACTTGTCGATAAATCGACGAAGGTAGAAAATTTAGAGATTTTTCTGAGTTTGAAAAAAGGTTTTCTAACCATAATCCCTTAAGCTGCTCTATCCAATTTTAAGGGTTTTGATTACCTGGTGTTTTAGGACATGGGATATGAGGCTAAGATTTACCTGTGATGAGTTCGGGCACACATCCAGTTGAGGCAAACGCTTGATCAATCTTCCTATGGGACTCCTCTGTCTAGTTGACTCAATGTTCATGCTAATTGACAAACCAGGGCACTTTCAATTGTTGTACCTGTCGACTACTTCACCAGGTGGGATGAGGCTGAGTCGGTAACTAAAATCATCGAGCAGAAGATTACTAACTTCTTCTAGAAAGTATCATCTGAAAATATGGAATCTCGCACATTATTGTCTCAGACAATGGCAAGCAGTTTGACAAGGCGTGCTTTTAATGACTTTGTGAAAGACTTGGCATTCGCAACGCCTACTCATCACCTCAGCATCCCCAGGCCAATGGATAAGTAGAGGCGATTAACAACATCATAAAAAATTATCTTAAAACCAAGCTTAAGAATTCCAAAGGGGCCTGGGCCGAGGAGCTACCACATGTCCTCCGAGCATACCGAACAACTGCTTAAACTTCAACTGAGGAAACTCCATTCTCCCTAACCTTTGGTATTGAAGTCGTGATACCAATTGAAGTAGAACCTCTGACCACCCACATTGAATCATTCGACTAAAGTCAAAATGCCGAGAAAATGGCCCTAAGTCTAGACCTCCTCAAAGAAGAAAGGGGACGAGCCAGTTGAAGATCACTGCCTATCAATAATGGGTCGTCCAGTACTATAACTCCTGGGTCAAGGTGCAAATATTCTAAGTAGCGGACCTATTCCTTCACGAAACCTTCCATAACACCAAAGAGCCCGGCTCGAGGACATTGGGGCTGAGCTAGGAAGGACCCTACAAGATAACGGGCACAACACGAGCAGGTGCATATCCACTTGAGGACATGGACGGTCAGCCCTTGCCATATCCATGGAACGTCGAGCATCTAAAGATCTACTATTCCTAAGTATTCAAAGAGTTCCATGGGCACGTTGATAAGGATTGATCTACTTGACAGGAATTGAACCAACTAAGAGCAACCTCCCTTTCAAAAGGGAAAAAAGGTGCTTGTAATATTGGTACTTTTTCTTTCTACTATTTTTACTAATTCTACAATAAAACAACTTCTCTAGGTCAGGGGAAGAGAATTTTTATTAACATTATTTATCTTGATTATCTGAGCTATGCGACCGGCCATGGGGACTTCCCTCATTTTAAGGGTAGAAAGTCCTGAATACTTGGCCTAAAACTATATCTACTACTATATGGTCGACATGTCGATTCTACCATGCATGACCTACCACTACATAATTAACTTGTCAATCGTACATTACTCAACCTACTCGCTCTACTTCATCTGACCTACTGAATCTACTGACTTAAGAAAAAGATACACACAACATTCAAGACTAGTTATTGCAAAGAAAATTTTTTCAACCAGAGAATTTTTTCAAAAGTAAAAAAAGGAGGAGAATGAGGCCTAGTCTAGCCTCGGGGGAAGATGCTCGATTCTAGCTTTAGCAAGGGCCGGGTCTTCAGAAGCCTTGTCGACCAAGTAGTCCATGTTAATCTCCGATCACTTTTGCTTGACGAGCTCCAAACACTACCCATAGTAGATATTGTAGTATTCCTCCAGCTCCATGGTGTGCTCCCTAGATGCCTTGTATGCCTCCATTGCTGCTGCCCGAAAAACTGGGACGAAGGCCTCGACCTCTGCCAACTTGGCCTCGACCTCCGCCGACCTGGCTGCCATCCCAGCCAGCTCAGCCTCTGTCTTAGTGGAATTGGTCTCTGCTTCTGCCCTCTCGGCGTCAGAGATGGATTGGCGTGACTTGAACCCCTCCGATTCAGCCCACATCGCAGGCCTCTACTGTTGGGTCTCCTCTAATTGGGCCTTAAGTATTACCCGCTCTTCCCCATATTTTTGTAGGGCTCTTTGGAGAGTCTCTACCCGAGCTATGGTCATGTACCTGGCAGCTACAGAGACTTCAAGCTCAGCAATCTTGGCCTAAAGGTCTACCTCCATCTTCTCGTAGCTATGTCCCACCTCTCAGAATGCGCGGTGGGTGGCTAAGAGTGTGGGAGAGGTCTGGAAAGAAAGAAAAAGAAAACACAAGAAAACAAACAAGGAAGAAAAAGAAAAAATAACAACATATTAAAAATAGAAAAAGATGACCTACCTTGAACAAGGAAGCCGTAAAGTCACCCAAGAGAATCATCGAGGGGAAGTTTAAGAGGGCGACAATGTCCTCTTTGGGCATATGTCGAGCCACCCACTGGCCAGGAGAGACATATAATAGCCTTAGGAAAAAGGGCTCAACTTGCTATCTTCAGAAGCCTGATGCCTCAAAGTACCACCCTCCTTGACCTATGGAACATTATCAGCAAAGGTCCCTTGGACATGACGAGCCTCATCCTAGGTAGGGGACGGCTCCAGGTCCACAACCTCCATAGCCGCTAGCTAAGGAAGAAGGACCTAGCATGGGGGAGCCTCATGAGCCACCCCACTCACAGTCGTTGAGGTCAGCTACTCAACGATAATCCATTCGAGGACAGGCTCGGATCTGTCCTTTGTAATGATAGATGTCCCCCCTCAGTGGACCAAAGGAGGGACAAGAGCCTTTTTTACTGTCTCCTTCAAACGGTCCAACTTGACCCCAGAAGGAAGCTTGATCTTCTTCAGAGAGCGAAGACGATTAGCCATATCTACAAAAGAGGGTAATTATGTCATGCACGAATAAAAAATCTGAGTGTAGAAACTTGAAGGAAATCCAATGACTACGCACATGTTGGTTTCACTAGAGACAAGCTAGACTAGTACAAAGACTAAAGGGTGATCAACCTCCTCCAATTTCTCTAGGCAGTGCTTTGTTCCTTTATGTGAGTAACTTGTTGAAGTTGCTACAGAAAAAGCTTGGGTGGTAGTCGAGGAAGAGCTGGAAAGATACAAGGTTAAGGTTAGTAAGCAGAGATACCAAACATTATAGAAAAATCTACAAGGTCTGTAGCATAAAAACTTCAGCCATACAAGATCTATTCCTGGGTTATTACCCCACCCGATAAACAGATTAGATCAGAGAATGGGAACCATTATTCATTGATGGGTATCTTCAGCTTAACGAGGAAGATGATCACTCCACTAATGGTAGATCATCACCCAATGGCTGATCTTATGATCAACCATGCATGGATAGCGTGGATAGATCCTAAGATCACTGTGGGGCCCATATTTTGGAAAGATATGAGTGTTTCCTAAATAGGGCATGAGTTTCCTCCACTGCAACCAATCCTAAGTAGTTATCAGAAGAAAAACCTTAATCATTAGAACAAAGCTTTCTAGACTCTTGAATTTTTTTGAATGGATGGCTAAGATCGAAAAAGTCTAGCTAGCTCGGTTTGCTGGCCTGGCAGCATAACGAAATTTAGAAATCGATTACATATGGTAAGATGTCATCCTAGTTCTGCACACATATACATACATGCATGCAGGTTTAGAGGTAGATGACTTGACTGGTAAGGCCTACCAACTGAACGGTTTAGATCAATCAAAGGTGGACCACACATATGGAAGTGTCCGAGTTTAGATGAGTGGAAAGCACTCCGCACACAGATCACTTGCGTCTAGCGTTGTGTGTACATACATATGAATCAACGTTTAGAAACCTTCAAGTTCTGATTGGAATCGAGGGCCCGATGAGATGGACAGTTTGGATCTTGTAGGTGACAATGATGTTGGGCCACACATCAAGAGAACAGACATAGTCCAGCACTGTCAAAAATGAAGGAAAGAGAGGGAATCCTCTCTTTTTACAATATTCATAGGTCAACACCCATTTGACTGTGTTGACGGTCCAGTGCACCGTGGGTGCACTACTCCTGGTTCACACGTACACTAATGTGGGGTCTGCTATGATGTAATTGACAAATCCACTCCGTTTGTTCATTTCACCAGCTTAAATTAGGACCCCAACCTGATTTAGAGGTAGGTCCATAACTAAAGTGGGCCCTACTAATAGAATTTGGCAGTCAGATTTCTTTACAAGCCATATTCATATTATCATGGATCTAAGGTGGGGTCTATTGAGGATTATATGGATGATTAGGATGCTCCATGGACTACGATGAATTGTTAGACCGCTGATTAAGAAACTTAGGTAGATCATGATTTGAGAAAGGTGGAGAAAATTTTGCCATGGAAATCTTCATGGGGTTCATCTTGATGGATGTCTTAGGTCATCCTAATAGGCTGAGGATTCAAATCTAATAGGCTCGAGTGTCAAGGCCTTTAGCAGCCCACCTTTTGAGTGGTTCTAATTTATTAAAGGTTGATTACCAGGTTAATTATCTAATATTAGACAGTGATAAGAGATTACTTTCTAATTTTAATGATTGATCTTGTGATCCAACATTCAAATTACTTTTAAATCAAAGTTAAATGGTCTAGAGGTGTTCCTAATGGTTGTGATGTACAATTTAGTCCTTTAGATTGACAATCATGATGAATAGTGACAATTACATGATTAACCTCAAAATTTAATGGTTAATCAAATCTGAATCCCATAGTTAAATTTTAACTAGAAGAAAGGTGTCACGCCCCAAACTCAGAAATCGGGCTCACAAAATTCCTAATCGCCGAATCTGGCACCGACAGCCTCCGTAGAATCCCATTCTTAGCTCCTATCTCCCATTCACCATGTTCCGATCCAGGGATGCTACGAGGAGGATTTTCAACATCAGTTTGAATCATGATAAGCATAACCAAAGGCATAACCCACAAACAACAACCAAAAACTCCATTACATTTCCACTATGATCAAAAACTTTACAAGTACAATGAGCATAAAGGAAAATACAATGATAATGGGCAAAAACTCCAAGCTGATCTGATATGCGCTCCTGCCGCAGCGTTGCTACGATCTAACATCACCTGCACGCAACAGTCATGCATAAGCTTATAGAAAGCTTAGAGGGTGTTGAAAGTGTGTGCGAAAGGTAGTAATACATGTATGTAGTATCAGAGTAATGCGGAACATGCTGATGAATCCATGAATACCATTAGTCGTACCAAGGCTATGTGTTGCAAGGCATGAATGATGCGGCCATACCAAGGCCATGCGATGTGAGATGCAACTCAAGCATACGAATCCTCATCTAAGTCCACATATCAATACAGCTCAAATCTGGAATATAACCAGGGTCTAGTACACTCTAAACTAGATCGTCACCCCATCGCACGCAATAAGGTAAGTGGAAGAGACCTCACTATCCGCCTACCAATATTGGGCTCGGCTCGTCGATAGCGGACCCATTCCTCGAGCTGGTCAAACTCAGCCTAGCTTTACCCCTACTCTCGAGCGGGTAAGGCCGCACCCCCTTCCAACTGACCATGACACAGTGGAAAGCGCAGCCATCTGGTAATCGGCACTCGACGCTCCTATACCCACTCGGTCTAGACGTTGGAGCAACCTCCTGGTACTATAAGGGTTTAGAGACTTTCATCCAGGAATATCTATAACACCCCATGTAGAACAAGATTTTCGATATCCAATCCTGCCAACCACGATACGCCTGTAGAGGCCACTGCCCTGATGTCGCTAGGGCGTATAGTAACCATGTCATACAATGCGAAATGCATGAAGCACACTATCCAGTCATGCAACAATCCTGCGCGTATCATGCACTCATGTAGGGAAACACCGCCTAATCAGGAGCCCATAAACAATCTGCTCGAAGACATATGCTATGATCAGTCACCTCTCATATCAAACATACATATGATGCGTATGATCATGAATCATGAAACTATATTAGACATGTTATAGAGTAATGAACTATCCTTACAATGTAGATGGGCCTAAACGACCTACACACAACAAGTACGGGCCTATCAGTGGCCCTAGGGAGAGTTATAATGCAGACATTTAACCAACATTATTCTTACAATGTGGACGTCAAACCAACATTGCTCCCAAGGCACGGTCCGCCATAAATATCATTACGGAAGCCATGGAAAATCACACATTGCATTAGATCTTGTATATGTATCCCATTGGGCCTTAATTACATTAAATGGGCCGCATCACATAGGTATTATATTCATCAAGTGGGCCACATCAATGGGCCGCACCAATGGGCCTTTTGTGCATTGTAATGGGCCATAACCCTTGGGCCTTGAATACATCAAATGGGCCTAATCACATGGGCCTTATGAGTATCAAATGGGCCACACCCATTGGGCCCCATATGTACATCAAATGGGCCTCAACCCATAGGCCCTAATACATCTCAATGGGCCTTAACCCATGGGCCCCTAATACATCAAATGGGCCTCAACCCATGGGCCTTACATATATTAAGGTGGGTCTCATACATTCCCAAAAAGAATCATATTGAAGGATATGGACCATTCCACAAATAGTAGTGGAGATAATGATTTTCACCTTTTACAATCCGAAGGCCCACCATCAAGTTTATTTCCCATTTAGTCTGTTAGTAAAGTCACATAGGCTTGATTGGGAGGAAAAATAAATATCACCTTAATCTAAGACTACTATGGTCCGAAAAGGACTTTAATGGAGGGCATTCATCTCTTGACTATTATTTTGTGGTGGGGTCCACTTGAACCTTAGATCTGACTCATTCTTAGCCTCAAGCCCTAAAATGGGCTTTCAAAATGGTTGGACGGATTTGATGCAACCCATGCATCATGGTGGGTGTCCACATATAGATGAACGACATGGAAAGAACACATACCTCAATGGGGTCCCACCGTCCAATGATGTGGACGGTGCGGATAGAACATATATACCATGGTGGGTTCCACCGTCCACTGGCATGGACGGTGTGAATAAAACACATACATCATTGTGGGTTCTCACGTGGGGCCCACTATAATGTTTGCTTGCCATCCAATCGGTTAATACAGCCACAGAGGCCTGGACGAAGGGTAAAAATAAATTTCATATTGAATCCAAAACTTCTAAGCCACAAAAGGTTTCAATGGCAGACATTTAATCACCGCTATTTCTTATGATGTGGGCCACCGAAGCTTTGGATGAGGCTAATTTTTGGAGGGCCCACCACCCTGGAAGGGGCCCACAAGATGCACGGTTTGGATGGCAAATAAGCATCATGGTGGGGCCGACGGCTGGGGCCGTGGGTTCCTGTTTGCCCACAGGCCCATGCGCAACAGGCGCTGCCTGCGCCTCTGGTAGCAGAGTCCTGCTGCTTATATATTATTATTTTTTGGGGTTTTCTTGGGGATTTTCCCATGTAGGGCCCACTTCAGGTGGATCCGACCTAACCATTGGTCGTTATGGCTAAGGACAAGCCAAACGAGCCCAATATACGATGTGTTTTGGTGCGTAGAAAAATCATGTTGCTTTTTTACGGTGAAAACCACCATTTTCTATGCTATGGCCCACCAGAAGGTCGAATTGGCCGCATTTTTCGGCTCAACGCTTAAAATGGTCTGAGGAAAAGTATGGATGGCGTGGATTGAATAAATACATCAAGGTGAGGCCTACACAAGCGGTCCACCCTCAAGGCTTGAACCAAGCTCATATTTGTGCTTTAACTCATGTTCAGCGTCCCCAGACACTGGACAGTTTGGGCATGACACATGCATTAAGGTGGGCCCTACTTAGGTGGCCACCAAATGGTAGATGGTGTAGATATAACACATATACAAGGTGGGGTCCGTCCAAGTGGGCCACACAACTATATCATTGTAAAAAGGGGAAGAGAGAGAGAGAGAGAGAGAGAGAGAGAGAGAGAGAGAGAGAGAAATAGAGTGGGACATGTGTGATGGAGGGCTCCGCCACTATGAGCCCTCCCTTGCAAGAAATCATACATCAAGTAGGTCCCATTACACATGGGTCCATCGAAATCAAAAATCAACAGTGGAGATCTTTTCCCCACCAATATGGATGGTCTATATGACCTATTTAATGTAAGGAAATAAAAATCATGATGGGGTCCATGGAAATTGGCCCCATCATGGAATGATCATGATGATCAAAGTGGGCCATCGGCCACATCTTAAGGTCTCAAGTGAGATCCAAACCATTGATCGGTATGCCTCACTTGGCCCATCATGAAAACATGAAAAACTAGCCTATAGAAGCACCCACCATTCGATCTTCTTACTTCATTGGTTTCTTTTGCCCCTTAGCTTTGATTCCAACGGAAGAGATGGAGTTTGGATGGTTGAGATGGGAGATGAGAGGGTAGGAAAGGTGGGCCACACTTGTTGCTTGAAAGAGTTGGAGAGGCTTGGGATGTTTGGATTTTCTCTTACTTGGGAGAGTGGATTGAGAATGAAGGAGAGAGAGAGTTGTAAAGGGAGAGAGAGAGTGATGGGTGATGGAGTGATGGATGTGGTAAGTGATGGGTGTAAGAGACTTTTTTTTACTTTTGGGTAGATTTTCTAAGAAAAAGCATGGATGTGTAAGAGACTTTTTGACTTTAGGGGTTGCTTGGGAATGGGTGAAAGGTGATGTGTATTTGACATGTACTTGACCCTTGATGGGATTGATTGATGGATTGAGGTGACATGTTGTAGAGATTCTCTTAGATTTTGCAACGTGCGGAGTTTTTCTTGCACCGAACGCTGGCCCACATCTCTTAACCAGGGTATCGCCTTGGTGCACAAGTCGCGACATCGGAACCGTTGCGATGGATCGGTCGCTATGGCACAAGTCTTAGGTTGAGTCGACTCGGGTTGACGGCGTGTAAATCAAGGTCACTCGTATATACCGATTAAGGGTCAAAGGTTACCAGAATTCGACCAGGGAGACCGCGAAAGTCTATGGAACGGTACGGTTTAGGATACAGGGCTTACAAAAGGTGAGCAAGTCAATAAGTTTGGCGTTCAAGGTAACACCCGAGTACTAAAAAGTATAAGGTGTTAAAGGGGCAGAGACACGTTCCCTCGTGTCATTTGTTGGGATGCATAGAGGCGTCGCTTCAGTGCACGTCTCCTTGTTCGACTCATCACGATCATTATTGAATCCTCCTTAATTTCGGCACTTGCCACCTTTCCCTCTTCCACCATAATGACAAGCAGTCCCGACCTCCCACTCATGAGGTCTCCCACTCAAGCATCACTCTGACTCCATTTACTTCCCGAGCATCTGAAAAGCGCTCGAATGTAGGGGGCTACTTTTATGGGTAAAATTGGATTGACCAAACAACAAGAATGAGATAAGAAGGCAGGTAGCTCAGAAGAGGAGATCAGATAAAGATCTCAATCTCGACTACCAAGCACGACCTCTGTAAACAACCCGAGCACCAACTGTCAATGATGGCCTCAGTCATTTTTTAAACATTTCACTATCACGACCAAGGAACAACCATGGATACCGAACTGACCCAAAACATTGGTCGAACACAACTTAGAGGTCGGTATCAGCTATCAACCATGGATGTCGACCACTGGGAGATCTCTTTCATATAAGAGGGGGATTGCCTCCTCGAGATCATCGCCTAGAATCGTGCCAAGGGTAACGCCTATATCTCAGGAAAGATCCCTTGCACAATATACAACTGCATGGTAGACTCATTTCCGTATACGTAAGGAACACCAAGAGACTATAAATAAAGACCCTACCTATAGTTTAATATATGCGCAAAAAGCCTAATTCGACTAGACCCAGAGTACCTATTCTAACTTAGGCATCGGAGGTTCCCCCTAGTACAACTAGGGCCCCTGGTGTTATTTGGTTTTGCAGGTGCACAATGGTCTAACATTGGCAACCAGATCTCAGCATCAACACTCCTCATATACATTAGAGTCATATTGCATTTCATCATTTTCTCGTATCTAACTGGTGGGCGTATGCTCTATGGCTTACAGATACAATCGGAGCAAGTCCACTAGAAACCTTAGCAGATTGGTCATCATCTTATCATAAGCATTAATACATTATTAAGCATCCCATATACACATACTTTGCACCTTGCACTCGATCATTTCGAATGTATGCTCTGCAGCTTGCAGATATAATCAGATCCTGCCCATCAAAAATTTAGATTGATTAATTACCAATGTCATTGTATCGCATTATATTTTCTACATGTGAGAAATAGTCATATTCCTCAAAAATCGGTCAGATCTTATGAAGTAAAGACCATACATCCATATGGGTAGAGTGGAGTTAACACATTCCCTCTTTATAACTGCAGTCACTTTCTCAGAATCTCTGGAATTTGAACTTACAAGCAATGTTGTCGAATCACATATGCGACCATGTGCAATCGTATATGCCTATGCGCATATTCGATAACACAATTGCATATACGACCACATATTTTAAAAAAAAAAAATTAAAAAATTAAAAAATATATATAACAGGGAAAAAATTTTAAAATGTAAAAAAAAAAGAAACTAAGGAAAATATTTTACATATTTAAAATACATTTGAGAGAAAAATTCAATTAAATAATGAATTAATCATCAAGTCATCGACATTCAATAATATAGTTAACAGAAGTAACAACAAAATCAACAAGTTATTTATTTGTTATTGTAGAAAATCAACAAGCGATATTGCTTAAAACTTAAAAGTGCTTGAATCTTGATCTTCCAACTTCCAAGAGAGAGGCAATGCAAGAGAGAGAGAGAGAGAGAGAGAGAGAGAGAAATTAAAATCACTTAGAACTAGGAAATATGAGAGAGAGAGAAAGAGACCACTTGTAATTAAGATATGTAAGAAGAAGAGAGTAAGAGAGTTTTGGAGTGAGAATATTGCAAATTGAGGAGATTTGAAAGCCATTTTACAGGTAAAATTTTATTTTTTCACAAAAAATTTAATATGCCATGGCCAATATGCGATTGCATACATTGCATATGTGATCGCATATTTTTTCATATGCCACATATGTGATTACATATGTGCTATGATTGCATATGTGATTTGCATATAGAAATGAGCATATGCGCATATGCAGTCACACATGACAACACTACTTAGGAGTCATCTTAGGGTTAAGGATCTTCGAGTCCTTTATCTTACGTGTTTTTACGGGGTCTAACCGACTATAGAATCGTAATAATTGGTTAATGGCGACTCCGGTCAAATATAACAACCTTATACCCCCAGACAAAATCCCTCGAGCGAGGCAACTAGTGAAAAGTGAGAATTGTTCTCCCATCCCTTCTGGAAATCCACCCTCCAGTGTCCATAGAATGGCGACTCCGCTGGGGATGAATGTCACGCTCTAAAATTTGAGGGTCAAGCAAAAGCTCAACTCCCAAGTTTTAACGCATCACTTATGCAACATAGATAATGATGTTCAAATGTTATCTATATTAGTGCATTAAACATAAGTAGGATTATACTAAAACAGCATATCATACTCCAGAGACACTCAACTCCCAAGTTTCAACGCATCACTTATGCAACATAGATAATGATGTTCAAATGTTATCTATATTGGTGCATTAAACATGAGTAGGATTATACTAAAACAACATATCATACTCCAGAGACAATTAGATTTCGCAAGCGGAAGACTGTGATAAATATATAAAGCACATAAGTGGTTGTAAGTCCCTAGAGTATGAACATGTCACCGGGCTAAATAATTACATGTATAGTTTCAAAATTTATAAAATGATAAAATGTAATGGTCGTCTAATCCGTATCCCAGTAACCCTGGCGACACAACTCCATGTCTACATAGACCCGCCAGAGAGTTTCATGTAGGAGAACTCCTCCATGTCATCATAAAAGTCAAGCTCCATCTCGTAAGTCCCGTCATCACCTGCAGCTACAATAGAGTCTGGTTGGTATTTTAAAACACCGTCCCAGAGTGGGAGTGAGTGATCAACTCAATGGAGCTATAAGGCAAAGGTTAACATGTTATCAATTCAGTCAAGCAGTAATGATAAGGCAATACAACAATCATATCTTAAGTATTCTTGTTAATGTAAGAATGATAAGCGATAATGATGCATGCCCTCACCTGCACTCCCTCAGCAACATCATCTCACGATCGTGCATGCACCACTCCGGACACGTGCGCTTCCTCGTTAAAGCACATGCAATGCAGTGCATGGTCGTGTTAGCCAATATTTAATTAGGCTTATTCATACAGCAGATTCGGGAAGCTAAGGTACCTCCCTTTATATCATTTATTCAAATAATGATCCATCTAGGGTCATCAATCTTAGTTAATCATATATAATAGGCAAGTTATAGGGCAACATCACCCCTGATTGAAAAGCAGTGGATAGATAAGTTAAGGTCACTACGGAGAGGCTCGTCACCTCATCGTAGGCCTACTTTATACTCAGGGCCACTAAGGAAAGGCTCGTCACCTTAGCGTAGGCCGATAGCTCAAATATAGTGTCCCATACCACCATATTCGGCTCACGAGTTTGGATTGCTCAATGGACACTACGGGGAGGCTCGTCACCCCAGCGAGGCTGACAGCTCGATCACAGTGTCTCATACCACCATGCCCGGCTCATGAGTCTTAGCGGATCGTGGTACCAGGTTAAACAGACTTTTTACTAGTAAGTGGCACCTTAGATTCAAGCAATAGCGTCCATACATGGTGAATACACATTAGGCAAATCGGGCTACTTGACAAGATCGATTGGTACGAGCACACGTTAAATTAATCGACATAGAATGTATATGTACTCCTCATGGCCCAACCATTGTCGATAATCATCGTACGACTCGGATTCATCGAACGTATCCGTTGTGACGAAACTAGTTCAGCCACTGATCGTGAACCGTTATCGATTTTCCTGGACTACGTATTACTCCCAATCATACTTAAATTCATTAGGCATTCATATGCGATAGTCAAAATAGCATGTGACAATTAATTCAAATGTAAATCTTAATTAAGCATTTTAACAAACACATAGTGCACATGTTATCATGTATAAGTATTTTAACCATAAATCACGTAGTAACGAGATAGGTTACATGAAGGAAATTGTAACTATAGATATGGTAATTGAGAATCCTATCTCAATGCCCTTATTAAATACATTTCAACAAGTAACTTCTAATTCAAACATTTTATCAAACACTTAAACTACACATATCAACATACATGTAATAAATTAGTTATAAAATATATTATAGTAAATCCTTTCACAAAGGAGTTGTCACACATACAACAATCATGTATTCTCAATCAATAATCATGGCAAGCATAAATCATAATTTCATATTCATTCAAGGATTTCAACAAACACATGGAATGCATTACATTCAACATAGTTCATATATATGTGTAATACACGAAAAACATCGCATCTAAGTATATGTGACAGCAATCAAGTCAGTCATAAATCATTAACTGACATTGAAAGCCTTGAAAATCATAACCTAAATGTTTATGGTCCACACCTTTCATCAATTTTCTCGTTACGAACTCGGTTCGTATACTACGTCTCCGTTTACAGCAAAATGGCTACCTAAATCATGAAATGGGCCAGGGTCATGGTATACTAAGGTTATAGCCAAAAAGCATATATTTCAGGCCAATGGAGCTCATCTAGAGGTCCATTACCTACATACAGTCCAGAGAAAGTTCCCTAACAATAGATCTATGTCAGGTTAAGATTTCTGATCGATCGGATATGTGGATCGACCTGGAGGACCAATTTCAGTTCAACGGTCATCGTCACTCGATCAGGGACACAAGTACACTAACATGTATAGGGAAATTTTCCTAATCCAAGGGTGTAGTTAGGTCAGATTCTAATGGTCTAAAATCTTAAATTTGGCTTGCAAGTGAACGGCCCAAATCACTTAATTTTGAGTTCATTTTCTAAGATATTCGCATTTCTCACACACTTCGCTCTAGGCTCAAGTTGTGCATTTCTTAATAGTATTTGGACTTGATTCCCATGATAGTTGTTAAGCCCAGTAAGGTGATCATAACCTTATAGTTTTATGGTTATCGAACTTTTGAAGCGCAGTCCAGATCCGATACAAAATTTCAATGTGTTTCTGAGAGCAACTGGGTTTTAAGATTTCTCATAGGTTTTTAGGTAATGTAGAGTTAGCAATTCTACTGGTTTTGGGTCTTGCAGTTCGTATAGAAAGTGGTTTAAGCCAATCTACTAATTAATTCAGTTTAGTACTTAATTATTTTTTATCTACTTTCTACATAATTTGATCCTTAGTGATTTCTTCCTAAGGTGATACTCGGGTCTTTGTACGAATTTTTTCGAGACGTTATAACGAACTAGCCACACTAGTCGTGACTCGACTTGAAAAATAAGATCTTACAAATTCTTAAAGAATAGTAGTTCTCTCACATCTGCATTTGCATCCGTAATTGTATCAACACTCATACTAAATTGAGCAAAAAAATTATACCTCCATGAGTTAAGCGTCCTAAAAAAAGTCCCCCTTCTCACAACACAATCCGCACCAGATCTCAAATAACAATGGATCACCATGAGGAAGACATTCAACCCTTCAATGCCCTCTATCTCATAGAAGATCAGCCTGCACATCCACAGTAGGTAGAAGCTGCACCAATGACCTGCATCCAGGAATTGGCACAAGGCATGAAAGAAATTGAAGACATGTTCCGGCAATTCATAAAAGTGCAAGTTGCCACTACCAACGACTAAGTTCGTCCAGTTCAACAATAACAACAATAATCAGTCCACAGGCTCCTTCAAGCCTCCAGTTCAAATCAAGCACAGCCGTCAGACTCCACACAGGACCACCGACACTAGTTAGTGAAACCCTCAATCATGGGGCACTTCTTTCAATACCCTCCTGCAGCATGGAGTCAATCTCAAAACAATCCCACAACTAGGATTCCTAATCAATTCCAAAAGAACCTCATAACCGAGGCTTCCAATTACTTTCCTGTACATCTCATAACTGGGATTTCTAATCAATTTTAAACCAATCCCACAACCAGGATTCCTAGTCAATTTCACAACAGCTTCACGGCTGAGCCTTCCAACCAATTTCCAACTAAGTTTCAAATTAATCCTGTAAACAAGGTCTAAAATCAATTTACAGCATAGTTTCAAACCAATCCTATAAATAAGATCCCCAGTCGATTCCAGAATAGCTTCACAATCAAGCCCTCAAATCAATTTCCAGCTCAATTTCAAACTGAACTTGCAAATAGGGTCTCCAGTTACTTTTCAGCACAGTTTCAAATTGATCCTGGAAACAGGATCCCCAATCAATTCCAAAACAGCCTTGCAGTCGAGTCCTTAAATTAATTTCCAACTCAATTTCAAACTGAACCTGCAAACAGGGTCTCCAGTTACTTTTCAGCATAGTTCCAAACCGATCCTGGAAACAGGATCCCCAGTTAATTCCAAAATAACCTCGCAGTCAAGGCCTCCAATTAATTCCCAACCAGTTTCAAATCAATCCTGCAAACAAGGTCTCTAATCAATTTTCAGTTCAGTTTCAATCTAATCCTACAAAGAGAGACTCTACTCAATTTCCATCACATCCCGCAATAGGGATTTTAAATCAATTTCATGTAGTCGTTTCCTTGATCAAAAGCCCTAGAGTAGCACTGGAGAATGCACACAATGGGGATCAGTGTCAAGCATAGTTCAACCAGCAGAATGTGGCAAATACCTAAAAAGGGGGGTAATTCCCATCATTTCATCCTCCCCCGACTAGGAGTGCTTTTCAATTTCAATTCACCGCATACAAATTCAGAGGGATGGACATATTCTCTAATTTAAAGTTCTCAGTAAATGGTTTAAGGCCTTAAAGTTCTCAGTAAATGGTTTAAGGCAGTGACTGTTTAATTTCAAATTGTTACGATTCGTTGGATTTTCTATCTCGACAGCCCCATGAGGATAAACTGTTTTAACTTTAAAGGGGCCGGTTCAATGATATCTCAGTTTTTCAAGAAAAACATGAAATCTTGAATTATATAGAAGGACCTTCCAATAAGGTTCAAAAAATTTTCAAAAGATGTTCTTGTCATGAAGCACCTTCATCCTATCCTTGTATATCTAACAATTCTCATAAGCTTCATTTCGGATTTCACCAAGTTTGTAAGTGTTATTATGTTAGGCACACATAAATTATCAAATTTCATAAGATAAAAGAGCTTCAAGGACAAATCACAAGTATGGAATCACAACTTCTCTACATGCCTGAAGATCAGCTCAAGATGGGCTTACGATTAACTCAAGATTTGCACATCTTCTCAAGAAACTGATGCCCGAATTCAAGACAAGATCAAGTCAAAGTTCAAGACAACATGTCTCATATATTTGTTAAGACATGGGTGGTATAACCCTAGAAAGACCTTAGGTTAGGAACTTTGTAAAATTCATTTACTTGGGTTTTAATAAGTATTTTTACCCTAGAATTCGGCCAGCCTAACTTTAAGCCTGAGCAAAATAACAAATTATGTTGAAAATTCGGCTAGACTAAGTTTTGGTTTGGCTAGCCTAAGCTTGAAATTCAACTAGCCTGATAAAGTTTGGGAGAAATTCCAATAATGTAATCTTTTGAAATTTGTGGGAATTCAGTCAGCCGAATTTGACCTCGAGCCAGTAGAATTTTGGATAAATCTTATCCTATGCAATATGAGATCCATTAGAACAAATTCGGTGGACTCAAGCCAACCGAAGTTCCAACCTCTTTGCCTTTAAATTGAGGTTTTCTCTCATTCTAAACAAGAACAAAAAATTACTATAATCCATATACAAGAGAGAGAAGCTCAAGTCCTCGACAAGCTATCTGTTGGTATTTTAATTAAATTTATAGCTTATTCAATTCCCTATTTTTCTCAACATAAGTCTTATTCTAAGAGAGTAATCTATACTCTTATAACACCCTTGATTTTTGCCAACCTGGAATTATACCTCCTTAGGCAATGGGTCAACCATAACACTCTCAAAGCTCAATCCCAAAGCCAAAGAAATCACTTTTCAACCCATTTCCTTCAAATCTCATCTTTCACCACCTCATTTTTCAAACTTCTCCAAGTACTTTTATATTAGACACGAATCCTCAAGTTTAAATAGTGAAGAACTATACTTAAACTAAAACTCACTGACAACGGTCGCCGAGATTGAGTCCGTGCACACTCCTGAACACACACAACGACCCCAAATCACTTCTAGACCGTCAATCGAAGGGTTTAGACTGTGTTTCATTCCATTCCAAACCTAAAAATGAATGTCCTTAGGTGGTAGGTCAACCCCAACATCTTACACTCAATCTTCAAGCCTAAAACCTCTTTTTATCCAATTCCTTCAAAATCTCACCCTCCACCACTTTATTCTCTATTTTTTTACGCACATTCATAATACACACCAATCCTATGGTATAAATGAGGAAGAATAATACCGAAGCTAAAACTTACGATAAATAGTAAATAAATGGATAAAATGGGTTTTAAACCTTAACCTTTTGGAATCTAACGAAATAAATGGGTTAGTTGGATAGATTAGTGTCTCTTACCCCAAAATCATATGCTACGTATCACATAAACTCATTTCAGTTTGCAAATTGGCCCCGAAAATACCTCAAATGGAGTCGGGGGCCTACCTACACCAATCCAGAGGGACCCAGGGTGGGCCCCACACTTTTTTGGACCTAGGGGGCAGGAGGGCCTCGCCCAAATGGCAAGACCTCTCCAACCACTCCAGTGGTCGGCGAGGCCTCGCCGGTAATTGAGCTAGTTTGAGTATGAACAAAAATGAGTACGATCACCAGTCATGTGTCTAAAACACCCACTATCAAGATACCACTTTGAACAATTACTAGCTTTCAGAGCGATGTGGATTACAATGCAATTTTGATCCGTCACATCCTATGGGACTTTCTTGACCATGATTCCTACTTCGTTCAAGATCACTCTCTAGGCGGTGAAGCCCTTAAGAGAGACCCTGATCAAATACCAATTGAAATAGCGGTGAAGACCACTTAAGTTGTAGTAGGAATATGTCAATATATTCTAGAGGGGGGTCAATAGGACTTTTTAAAGTTTTTATAAGTTATTAAAAATTCTTATCACACTAATCCTATCACAGAGTACTGATTAGGATTACTCAAAATACTCTACCGGCTTCCAAGCCTGATAGAGGATCCAATCATAAACTATTTAAAAGATAAACAATATATATATATGAGATTGTGATGGATATAACTGTGTGAACATAGGATGTGATCATATATAAAGACATGCAAGGCAATCACATAAGTGAAAGAAAATATCAATCTCAAACACAGTCATTTTATAGTGGTTCGACGACTTGTCTACTCCACTCCCGATTTCCATACTCAACCCTTAAGTGACCGGATTTCACTAAGGAGGTTTCCCATGGTTCACCTCAAACCTAAGGTTTTAAATCAAGTTCACCTTCAACCTTTACAGAGGTTTCTACTCGGTTCACCTCAAACTCTGGAGTTTTGCTGGCGTACTCCTAACCAGATGTTTATGCCCACACAGGACAAGGGTCCATACAATGCACCCGGAGGTTTCTACTCGGTTCACCTCTAACCCTGGAGTTTTGCTGCCATACTCCTAACCAGATGTTTATGCTCTCCACAGAGCAAGGGTCCACACAACGCACCCCGCATGTATACTCCTGTCGGAGGCCTCCTTCGAGGACTTCAAATGGTGAGCAACACTTAAAACCCAATCCTATAAAGGAATGATCACAAGTGTCCTCTGGACTCTTAGTACTTACAGATAAGTTGATGAGTCTCTTTTAACGCAGTGATGAAGATCTCCTTCTTGTTGATGAAGAGTCTTCAGCTCCCTTGATCCGCAACACAAAGATGTATCTATGCTAGGCTTAGGTTGGGTCAAGGATATGATGGAATACCATTCTCTAAAGATTTTCCTATAAGGAAGATAGAGTGGTTCCCATCATCTATGCATTCAAGGCATCCCAGCTTAATGATATGCCATTAAGGTAGTAGCTGAAGGATCCTTAAATGTGGAAGTTCATTCCCCAATCCACTCTATGAAATATCAATGATGAGGGTGGATTGGAGGATGAACTTCCTGAGAGAAAGGGCTTAAGGTAAATGATACGAAGGTTAAAACTCTCAAAAGCACTCTGTACTTTCTCTACCAGCAATGAGGACTACTCTCTCTATTTATAGGTAAAAGGTTCCAACGAATATAAACGGTCATATTTAGACAGAGTTCGATATCATCGAGAAGTCGTCGATATGATCGAGCGTATACTCTCGATTGTATCGGCAGACCTCTCGATGATATAAACTCAATTGTCATTTCGCTTTTGAAAACCTTCCGCGAACTGGTCGATGGGAATGAGACACACATCGATGTTATCGGATTTCAAACTCCGATTCCATCGAGTGATGGTTCGATTTATCGACAGGTGAAAAATAAGAGAGAAGCCTTGAAGAATTTCAGGTTCTACAGATATGATCGGGGAAACAGTCGATGTCATCGAAATTTTTACATCGATCATATCGGAGACCTTGTCGATGGGATCGATAAATCGTATACACTTACATATAAGCTTGCTGGATGATTTATGTCCTGACTCGATCCAATCGACTAGGTCTCGATATAATCAATATATGAATATCGATTTATCGACTGACACCCCGATCATCATAAAAAATAACCTAAAATTCGTGCTGCTGAGAACATGCGCCCATAATCGATATGATCGACTAACTCCCGATATGATCGATATTTGAGTTCAGATTGAATCGGACAGTCATCGATATATCGAAGCATTTGTTAGTTTTCTTTAAAAAAACAGGGGTGCCAGAAAGCAGTCTATCGATATTATCGATCCACTTTCGATATGATCGATTTTTGAATATCGATGATATCGACTCGAAGATCGATATATCGATAAATCGTCCAGAAGATTATTTGATTGCTGAACGCTTTTTGTCCTCACTCGATTGTATCGATTGAGATCCCGAGGACATCAACAGAGCTGGTCGATTATATCGAAGGGGTAATCGATATAATCGATAGTGTAAGAAAAACTTTAAAGATTTTTCTTTTGATAAGAAGTTTTCTTACACGTAAACCCTAAGATGTTCTAGTTCTTTTTAAGAGTTTAATCGCCTGGTGTTTTGGGACATGAGATGTGAGGCTATGATTTACCTATGGCGAGCTTCCACACATGCATTTGAGGCAGACGCTTGACTTGATCTTCTTGTGAGGCGCTGTTGTCCGACTGACTCAACTTACAACGTAATTGACAAACTAGGGCACGTAGTAGGTGCACTTTCAGTATGGGACACCGTGGTCAAGCTATCGGCCTACGCTGGGGCCACAAACCTCCCCGTAGTGACCAGTGAGCACCTCAGACTCGTGAGCCGATTGTGGTGGTATGGGACACTACATTCTAGCTGTCGACCTACTCTGATTGGTGACGAGGCCTTTGTAGTGACCTCGAGCGTATTCTGAGTCTATGTGAGGCGACGACCCTTTCGTAGTAACAAGAGTACAACTAGGCCTGTATTGATAAGGTGATGGGGGAGCGGTGCAACGAGTGCGAGCAACAGCCCTGACAGCCCTTGCAGCAACCTAGAAACATACCATTGTATGAGATTACTAGGAGTGACGACCCTAAACAGGATCTGTGTTGGGATTGATATAAGGAAAGTACCTTAGTTTCCCAATACTGCTGTATGAAAGGACTAATAACAACTCGGTAATCATATCCATATCACACTGCATGTGCCTGGAAAATGTGGAGCACTGAGGTATGAAAGTAAGCCGCGGACGTAAGATGGTGTCGCATGAGGGAGTATGTCGGTGAGGGCATCCATCATGTCATTTCATTCTTTCATTAACAACAGTATCTAGGAATGTCTGATTGTTTGCTTTACTATTATCGCGTGATTGATTTGATAACATGCTAATCTTTACTCTATGATTCCACTGAGTTGATCACTCACTCCCACGTTACGGGATGGTTTTTGCAACACCCACCAGACTCTGTCTTAGATGCAGGTTGTGAGGCGATTCAGGAGCTGGAGCCGGACTACTTCGAGGACCAGGACGAGTTCTTGTACATGTAGTTCTCTGACGGTTTCGCATAGGTGGCCTGGATCGGCGGGATTCTGCTAGTTGGACTATTATACGACATTTTATTTTTAGTTTGATATATGTTTATGTGACTTAGAGATGTATTCATACTTTGGAGACAATTCGAGATTGTTTCATTTTTCATACAGTGATATATATATTCTTCAGTCTTCCGCTTGTGTTTTATCACTGGATCTGGAGTATGAATTACAGTTTTGGTATAATCTCACTCATGTTAATGCACTAACTCAGACAACATTGAATCATCAGCATATTTGTTGCATAAGTGATGGTCTGGAACTTGGGAGTCGGGTTTCTACACGACCCCCGATTTTCGGGGCGTTACAACTCTTCTTTGAGATCTAAGAGAATTGAACACATTAGCATTTGGGTTTTCCATTTTTAAAATCTATAAAACCCTAGACTCTTTCTGTCTGATTGAACGTTGCACCATCTATGTTCAAGAAAGTAGTTCTTTTGATACAAGCTTTTGTCATGTCTTCGATTCTCTATTTTAAGATAAGTACATTTACTGTATTTCATGTTAGGTTTTTCTAAGGTAGCTTGTGAAAATATCAGTGAGGTTTTTCTGAGATAGCCTGTGAAAATCTCAGTGGGGTTTTTATTTGTGATAGCTCGTGAAAATCACAAAAGGGATTTTTATTCTAATAGCCAGTGAAAATCACAAGGAACTGTATCATGTTGTTAAGGTGAACCTTATTACAGTGAAAGCTAAAATTATAAGGGTAATAATTTTGGGAGTGGAGTAGGTGTGGTTGTTTTAAGCACCGAACCACTATAATTCCTTGTGTCGTGTGGTAAATGTTTTATTCTTTTTTATTATTGGATGTTATTTATTATTTCATTCTTGTGGTGAATGTTATAATCTTTTTATATTCTCTTTCTAGTTTGAATGATTGATTTTAAAGATATTCATGAAATAAGGTTATCCTACCTAATATTTTAGGTAAAGGTCGTCCTACGAATTATTTGGAATCAAGGTTTCAATACTCAAACGATTGAGATTTTTGTAATCTTTACATATTCCGCATTTATTTCAATTTTTAACATTATTCTATTCACCTCGCTAGTTCTCCATTTCAAGTGGTATTAGGGCAAGTTGATCTTTTTATTTTTTTAGATTTACCTCCTTAAGCTAAATCCAGAGCTACAACATGTCAAATTTTGAAAGCTTATCCATTACCAGGCCACCTCCCTTTAATGGCTCTAACTATTCTTATTGAAAAGTCAGGATGAGGATTTTTCTCAAATCCATTGATGAAAGTATGTGGCAAGCTACTGTAACTAAATGGATCCCTCCTATAATGGAAGTAATAGCTGATAATGGAACCATATCAATAAAAGAAACTACAAACAATTTTTGGACTACTGTTCAAAAAAGTGAAAGCAGTGCAAATGCAAAAGCCTTAAATGCAATAACTTGTGCTCTATTACCATACGAATTTAAAATAATCATTTCATATGACACAATTAAACAAGCCTAGGATACTCTCGAAATGACATATGAATGAACTGCTATTGTTAAAAAATCTTAAATCCAAATCTTAACAACTAAATTTAAGAAAAATCATATGGAAGAAAATGAATCTTTTATGAACTTCTATATAAAACTAAATGAAATAGTAAATTCCATGTGGGGTCTTGGAGTTAGAATCCCTGAAAGCAACGTTTACACAAAAATATTGCGATCACTTCCAAATAGGTTTAATTCAAAAGTTACTACTATACAGGAATTATGGGATACAGATACTATGAAAGTTGAGGAGTTGGTGTTCAGTGTCAAATATTGCATATTCTTTGATATTTATATCTTGGTTTTATGAACATGATAATGCTTAATGGTATATTTCATACATGTTTATGTTGCAAAGAGAATCTAAGAGCTTAGATTGAAATGAATGTTAAAAGCATGGATTTGATCCTCAAGAATCACCACGGTAAGGGATAGTTCGTACGAGACCAAGATTGAAGAACTCACATGCCAAAGATCTAAAGAAACCAAGTGAGGAATGAAGAGAATCGAAGATTTAAAGCGAAGAAAAGGAATTCATGTGAAATTCGACTAGCTCGAGTTCTGGTTCGACTAACCCAAGAAACTTTTGCTCAAACTCCAGCAATATTATCTTTTAAATTCACGCGAATCTCGACTAGTCAAAGATGACACTTGACCGGTCGACAATTACTTAAATTTTGCACGGACTACGTAAATTTGAGGCAGTTTCTAGACTTTTCCAACTCGGTAAGAAAGTTATAGTTCCCCAATTATAAGTAGGAGTTCCTAGGATGCTCTAATGCATCTTCTAAGGTTTAAGGAGTGGAGCAAAAGGGTAGAGAGCCGCCGCCAAGATTTTTCTTCTTCTTCTTCCTTAGTTTGTTTTTATGCTTTCCTTAAGAAATTTTTGTTCAATCATGTCTATGGTTAACTAAACCTCTTAGCTAGGGCTAAGAGGTGAAGCTTGTAGCATGATTGGGATGTTTACTTTACTTTGATTCATATTTATATTGAGTTTCATTGATTTCTAGTTGATTTTAAGTAATATTTTTAGTTTTCAATGGTTCATTATGACTCAAATTACAGTAGAGCCTGTGATAGCTTTGAGTATTTTCTTTTCTTATTTAAGATTGTGGGATTGGTAAATCTTGTTGCTTACCATAGTCTCCTAGGCATGGTTGGGTGATGGAATCCCTTCCAATCCTCACAATCCTCTTCCATTGAGGCTATATCAATGAGAAGTTCAAAGATTTAATCATCTCTCTTTCACTAATTGGATAAGATAGGACTCTTATTCCAGTTGGATCTTTTGAATCAAGTAAGGTAGCATCTCAATAGCTACAAGTGGATCCTTGGCACCCTAGTTCCCACCTTTAAATTCACAAGTTTCAATCAACACAATTCACAATTACTTCATTCCAGATTTCTAGTTCAAATTTTCTTCTAGTTCTAATTCTAGTTACTTTCAGAATACACACGAGTTCAAACCCTGTGGATTTGACCTCAGTCATACCGAGATTATTACTACATCGTGACCCTACACTTGGGGTTTTGAACAAGTTTTTGGCGCTATTGCTGGGGACTAAAGTTGCGCTTTTCTGAATTTAATTAGTTTTAGAATTAGGTTAAGATTAGGATTAACTTTCTGATTTATTCTTAGGTTAGAATTTTTTTTCTTTGTCTTTAGAAACTAACTTTGTTCTCTATTTTGTAGGATCCTAACCTAGCATCTCCTATCCGGTAACTTCATTCTAACTCTCTCTCTCTCTCTCTCATTTCTTATTTACTATAATTTTTAGTCTTAGATTTTAGCTTAGATTTTATACTTAAAAGGCTGAGATAAGTGGGTCCGTGATAACATTCTACATCTCTTGAGTGAAGGAGGATTAGTCAAAGGGTTGCCTATCTGTCACAGGACTAGACACCATTTGAGATCCTCTAAGTCAATAGAAGTAATGATTATTAATCAACCTACAGATCAACTTCAACCTCCAGTTGAGGAATCCCAGGACACGCGCACAACACACACGCACCCGCATTGTACCAAGATCGTGGACCCAGTCAAAGACACCTTCCTCGAACAGAAATCACTCCAGTGGGCATTCCGCAACAAACCGAATGGGCAGAGACTTACGGACGGTCTGGATGGGCCATGATCTTAGATCATCAGTCCGATCTAAACCGTCCATTAGACTCCAATGGTCCACCCGATCAGGATCAAGAAGAAAATATTATGAAGAAGTAATGGGAACGGGTTCCACATATCCAAACACAAGATGGACGGCAGCAAAAAGATCCAGTGCACCATCACAAAGTCGACCCAAATCGCACTCTCTGGGTCCAGGATTTCGAGGTGAATCCAATGAAAGGAATGGATTTTTCCACCTACACTGATCATGGGCCCACCAATCATCATAACGCAAGAAATTTTGTAGAGAAGTACGAACGGGAAATGCGGATGCACCTCGAGCCACCGCAGGCTGTTGGACGATTAAGGTCCGGATTGGGGCCATGATCCGAACCATCCCCATGTTGATAGATGAGATCAAAATTAATACAGTGGACCACAAACGGCGTCCGATTGTCCCTGCGTAGAAACAAGGAGCACAAGAAAGACGTCCGGTTCCTTGTTGAAAACCTCATTGCGCAAGAACCATCTGGAAGATTTTTCTCCCTATAAAACCCTCTCCATCCGACTAAAAAAAGGGGGGAGGAAAGGAAGAACCTAGAGGAGAATACAAGCAAGAGGAGAAAGGAAGTGGAGAGCAAGTGTGGAAAGGCCATCTTCAAGAATTTTTCTTTTCCCTTTCCTTAATTATTTTTTGTTATGATTTTCTTAAAGAGATTCTAGTTCAATCATGTCTATGGTTGGCTAAACCTCTTAGGTAGGTGTAAAAGGTTAAGCTTGTAGCGTGATGGGATATTTTCTATTCCTTTGATTCATGTTTATATTGAGTTTTCTTTGATTCTAGTTTGATTATGAGGAATACTTTCAGTTTTTAATGGTTTGTTGTGACTTAAATTACAATGGATCTACGATAGCTTTGAGTATTTTCTTTTCATTATTAAGATTATGGTTTTAGAAAATCTTGTTGTTCACCATCATCCCCTGGGCATGGTTGGATGATGGAATCCTCCCTAACTCTCACAATTCTCTCAGATTGGTTGTGGATTGGTAAATTCTATTATTTTCTTTGTCTCATGGGCATGGTTTTGTGATGGAATCAATTCTAGTTCTCATACCTCTCATCCATGAAAACTAGGACAAAGGAAGTTCTGATTTGATTTTACTAAGATATCTTCTAATTGGATAGGATAGGACTCCGATTCTAATCGTGTGACTTGAATCAAGCACAGATCTCCCTGATCTTTATAAGTGGATCCTTGGAAACCCTAGTTTCCCACCTTTGAAGTTTTTAAGTTTTTCATAAAATCTCTCACAATTACTCTCTATACGTCCAGATTTAGGTTTTCATCTTCTTCTAGTTCTAGTTCTAGTTACTTTCAAAAGACACACAACTTCAGTCCATGTGGATTAAAGCTCGGTCTTACCAATATTATTTGTCACACTCCAAACCCGAAAATTGGGCTCATAAAATTTTCGATCGCTGAATCCGGTGCCGACAGCCTCCTTAGTACCCCATTCTTAGCTCCCGGCGCACATACGCCAGATTCCAATCCTGGGATCCTACAAGGAGGATTTTTCCAACATATATTTGTCTCATAAGAAGCATAACCACAAGTTTACCCAAATCACAAAGGCAACATCATCATCACATATCCACTAATATAAACATTTCAATAAAATACTGAAAGGGAAATACATATATCGAAAATCAAACCTCCAGAAGTCCGCTGTGAAAAGGCCGAGCTATATGTCCTAGAGGGGGGGGGTGTGAATAGGATAATGTCAAATTAAAAAGTAATAGAAGAATAAAATAATAAGATAGCCAAATGAATTACAAATAATCAAAGGAAGCAACAACCTCAAAATTCTATTATTGGGAGGTTGATACAAATATTATTCTAAGGACAACCTTACACCATAAAAACCAAGGGTTTATGGAAGGACAACCTTACTAGAACAATTATTGCATCAAAAATCAAACTGAAGAGGAATAAAAAGGAAATAGGAAGAAAGGAAATCTAAGCTATTACAACATTCCCCACAATGCTAAAATGTAAACATTGCAATATTCACATCCACAAATACATCCCACAATCTTGAACCAAAAAGAATAAAGAAAGGAAACCATAAAACTATAAAATACAAAGAATTAAAGTGGTTCACCTGTGTATACACTAACTGTTAAACAACATCCACACAACTACTTCACTCCTAATATCCTCACACAGTGGATATTAGTATTCACTATGAAAATAGGTTTTTTCAGGTTCACCTAAAACCTTCACAATTGTGTCTTTCAAGTGAGCTTACATAATTAAAAAAAAAACCCACACTCTGAGTTTTGTAGATCACCTCAGATAACTAAAATTAAGAGATTTTTCTGGCTTAATCTTAAAGAAACTAAAGCAAGGAAAATTACAAAATCGTAAAATACCTAGATATTCTCCTTTTGTTGCATCCCGAAAGAACCAAGTCAGAGTAGAAGTTCAACGTTGAAGTTCAATGTCCAAACTCACTTATGAAATGGTTCTAGGTTCTAATTGATTTTAAATTAAATCAAGTTTGGCTAGCTCTATTTGATTTTGATTTTAAGAAGTGGGAATACTTCAATCCCTCTTTCAGATCAGATTGGAATGCAAAATACAAAATCAAATATAACAAAGCTAATAAAAGAGAATATTAAATATGCACAATATAGGTTAAGAAGTTTACAAACTTATCTCTTAGAGTGTTGTCTTGATTTTACTTGAATTGAATACCAAACTCTGAAAATCATGCTCTATTTATAGGTGAAGAAATCATGTTCATGACTGGTCCTGTGGACACTACAACTGGTCGTAGGACCAATGATTTTTTAAAATTTTGAGTGCGATCGGATAAAGCCGTTGCACGACTGGTTGTAGGCCCTCCATGACTGGTCGAGGGACCTCCACGACTGGTCGTGGGAAACCTAAAATAGTTGCTGGACTTTGAGTTGTAGATGCAGGACTGGTCGTGAATGAGTCGTGCACTGTTCATACGATCAGTCGAGCAGTCTCCAGGACTAGTCGTGGCTCAACAAAAAATTTCAAAAACATTCTACAAACTTAGGACTGGACTTGGAATTTCTTGTACTAGTCGAGTCAATGTTAGGACTAGTTAAACAGAGTCCAAGACTTGTCAAGAAATAGTCTATTCACTTATAAAATGAATCAATTGAACTATATATTCAAAATGACCTATCCTAAGGTCAATCTAAGGTCATCCAAACCTTGTTAGTGAAGTATGAACATTGAGCTTCTTTTTCTTTTAGTTGATAGTCGTTCTTTAAAGTTGGTGAAACTTGAGATCTTATCATAGGATGAAGCTTGACTTGAGACTCTTCAAGCTTGAAAATGACTAACATTGGAGCTTGAAATCGACTAACATTGAAGCTTAAACTTGAGTATGTTGTCTTGACTTGAACGAAGCTTTGAACTCTTAAATCTTGAAAGCTTAAATTCACTGTTGACATTTTACATAAACATGAACTAGTACACTTGCCTTTAAAGTTCTTGAACACAAGACCCTTGTTCTTAAGAGATGCACAGACTTTATTATGAGCTGGATAAGACATAGGTTCCAAGAGAGATTTTGGCACTACAACTGAGAGGTTTTGGCCCTCCAAAATTTAACAATCATAGGTGATAGAAAACCATAGCACTTACAATCTCTCCCTTTGTCAAATTTGTGACAAAACACACTCCACAGTAACATAACCAATACATACACAAAGAATCATGCTCCAATTATAAAAAGAAACGCATAAAGAATCATGCACCAATTATAAAAAGAAAACAGTTACAACCTGGTTAAAGAATCATGCATTACAGCCTGGTTAAAGAATCATGCACCAGTTATCATCAACTTGCATCAATACTCCCCCTTACTTAACTCCTCCTCCTCCTTTTACAAAGAAAAGCTACATATACATATCCACAATCCACATGCCAATATACTAATATAAACCACAATCACCATGTATTAAGCATGCCAAAATTCTTCCCCTTTTTGTCACAATATGACAAAGGAAGAAATCAAGAAATAGAAGGAAGAATAAGAAGAGTATTGAGGAATAAACAATATAGGCAAACATAATTAACAAGTTTAACTAAGAACTACCAAGTTAAGTCAAGAATAACCTCACAAGACAAAATAAACCAAGTAGTATTAAAGTTATTACAAACCAAACTTAGAAAATAATAATCAGATCCAGAAGAGGGAGCAGGAATAGATGGATCAATTTGGTGTAAACCCTTGTTAATGCACCTCATATATTTACGCATATAAGTAAATTGCAAATCCTTGGTTACACGAATCTGAGCCACCTGTTCTTCAAGAGACTGTAACCTCTCAACAAAATTAGAAGGCTGATAGTCAAGGTCAGCCTCAAAATCTAATTCAATCTCATTAAAGATATCATCCATGTTTATACCATCTGGAGGTAAACCGCCTTCTTCTTCATTCATTGATTCAGCTCCACCACCACCTACATTCACTTGGCCATCATCCAACCTTAAATTCATCTTATTTATATTGGAGTTGTTGAAAATAAGGTGATGAATAGGAGCCTCTCCAATAGGCATAGCTACTAACATATGAGTGGCTAACACAGTCATAAGATATACAAAAGGAATATCACTATGTCTAGGATGGAGATGGAATTGTATGATGGAATGACAAATTAAAGAAGGAAGATAGAATTTGTTCCAGAGATAATGGAATGCAAAATTCGAACCATGAAAGAGGTGAGTTTGGTTTTGTTACCAGAACATGGATAAAGATTTGAAATAAATATCCTATGAAGAACCCTGTATCTGGGTAACAAGTACTTTGAAGCAAACGCATTCCCATTTTGACTCCATTGCGCATCTATATTGTATAATGCTCTAGTAAGCATGCATTTTTCTGATTCATATGGTTTAACTACTGAGTGCTTATTGGAATACCTTCATCATTGACAGGTATGTCCATTAGGCCAGAGATCAGATAATGATCAACTTCAAATGGACCTTCTCGAGTTGTTATTATAAACGTTAAGTTTTTAGCTGAAAAATTAGAAATGCAAGCAAACATATCCTGCACAATAGACCGATATGCCGGCCCACCCCAATGTAGAATGTTAGCCCATCCTACAAATTAAAGAAGAGGAAGGAGATCAAAAGGAGCAATATGTTCAATATAAACAGGTCGTTCAACAATAACATTACGCAACCATAAATCCCGTGAAATAATGGTGAAGACCGCTTTAGTTGAAGTAGGAATATGCCAATATGTCCTAGAGGGGGGTGAATAGGACTTTTTAAAGTTTTTATAATTTATTAAAAATCCTATTACACTAATCCTAACAATAGGCACTTGTCAGGATTACTTAAAAGTAACTCTACTAACTTTCAAGCCCGGTAGAGGATCCAATCAAAAACTATTTAAGAAGTGAACAATATGTAAAATAGTTTATGATGGATATGACTATGTATGTGTGTGAGGTGTGATCTTAGATAGTCAGATATAAAAATATTAAAGTAAATCATACAAACAAAAGAATAGTAATCTCAAACACAGTCATTTTTATAGTGGTTCAACTACTTGTCTACTCCACTCCCAGTAACCGCACTCAACCCTTGAGTATACCATATTTCAGTAAGGAGGTTTCATAGCGGTTCACCTCAAACCTAAGGTTTTAAATCAGGTTCACCTTCAACCTTTACAACCTACACCTAGGCTAACTGTTTATGCTCCCTGAGCAAGGGTCAACACATACAACCCGATTTTAGGCACACCGGCCAAGGATCTACATAAGGAGTCTCACTATTTATACTCTCACGAGTAAGGGTCAACACAACATACCCACTTTTAGGCACATTGGCTAAGGATCTTCCATAAGACCCTAACTATTTATGCTCTCCATAGTGCAAGGGTCAACTTAACGCACCCACTACGTACACTCTCGTCGGAGGCCTCGAGGACTTGCAAGGGTGAGAAACACCTTAGACCCAATCCTACAAAGGAATGATCAAAGGGTCCTCTGGACTCTAGATACTTACAGATAAGTGGATGAGTCTCATTCAACACATTGTTGAAGATCTCCTTCTTAGTTGATGAAGAATCTTTTGTTTCCTTAATCCGTAACACAGATGATGTACCAATATACGGCGTTGGGTTGGGTCAAGATAATGATGGAATCCTACTCTCAAATATTTTCCTATCAAGGAGATAGAGTGATTCCAATCATCTATGCATTCAAGGAATCTCAACTTAATGATTTGTCATTAAGGTAGTAGCTGAAGGATCCATGAATGCGGAAGTTCATTCCCCAATCCACTCTATTGAATATCAATGATGATGGTGGATTGGAGGATGAAATCCCATGAGAGAAAGGGCTTTCGGTATATGATCTAAGGTAAAATACTCAAAAGAACTCTCTTCTTTCTCTTCCAGCAATAATAAATAAGCCCTCTTTATATAGGCAAAAGGTTCCAACGAATATAAAACGGTCACATTTATGATAGATTTCGATATCATCGAGCGAGATCGATATCATCGAGCATATACTCTCGATAACATCGACGGTCTGCTCGATGACACAAACTCAAATGTCATACACTTTTAAAACCTTTTCTCAGCTAGTCAAGGGAATCAAAACAATTGTCGATGTCATCAGATTTTAAACTCCGATTTCATCAATGCGATGTTCGATTCCTCGACATTTAAAAATGAGAGAAACTTTCTTTAAAATATTTCAGGTTTACAAGAATGATCGAGGGACCTTCGATATCATCAAAATTTGATTGTCGATGATATCGATAATTGTGTCGAGGCATAGGTAAATTCAAAGGATTTTTATTTAAGCATGTTGGACGATTTTTGTCCCAGTTCGATGCTATCAAGATTGTACCGATATTATCAATATTTGAATATTGATTCTATCAAGTGACCCTCGATCATAGATAAACTATCCTAAAATATTTTACTAAAAAACTTCGCGCCCATGACCGATATCATCGAGAACCTTCCGATATCATCGAGATTTGAACTTTGATGTTATCGAGGTGGGCTTCGATATATCGATGCATATATGATATTCTTAAGAAAAAATAGGGTCGTCGAAGCTCTGCCTGTCAATATTATCAAGTCACCTTCGTTGGACTCAAGATTCTCGATGGTATCGATAGGTATATCGATACATCAAAATTTTGTCCAGATATATATGTGGTTGCTGGACACTTTTGTCCTCATTCCGATGGAATTGATGTGTCATCCAGGATATCGATAGCCCAGGTCGATCATATCAAGATGTGGTTCGATAAAATCGACAAAGCAAGAAAACTTAGAGATTTTCTGATTTTTGAAAAAGTTTTCTTACTTAAAAACCCTATGATGTTCAAACTTGTTTTAAGGGTTTTATTTACCTGGTGTTTTGGGACATGGGATGTGAGGCTTAGGTTTACCTATAGTGAGCTTACACACATCTAGTTGAGGCAGATGCTTTGAATTGATCTTCCTATGAGGCTCTGCAGTTTGGCTGACTCAACACTCACGCTAATTGACAAACCAGAGCACTTTCATCCCACACAAAGGAGGGATCATCTTCGTGTGACCGAAGGTGGTGCCTTATTATTGGTGATGATCTGGATGTTAAAGAACCACGAGTGTTTTTCTTTCTACCTCTAGCATCCATTTGCAACTAGGAATACAAGAAATCAAGAGGTTATAAAAGATGTAGAGTGGGATTTCTCTAAATCAGACTTTAGAAAAGAAACCCCCAAAAACCTCAAGGAAACAAGAAATAAATCACTCTAAGTATGAAAATGAAGTGATATGAACTTGAATCTATAAGAAAAATAGAAATAATGCACTAACCTTGAAGATTTAGGAAGGTGGGTACGATTGGTCAAGCTTAGATTCGTTGGAGAGGAAGCACAAATGAGGAAGAAAAGGATTTTTCTCCAAATTAAAGCACCAGATGCACTACATGACTGGTCGAGTACATCTTCGACTGGTCATGCACAACCAAAAATATGCATTTTGCACATAATTTAGAAATTTAAAAAATTAATTTAACAAATATACACACTATGATACATACATGCATGACAATTCAAATTGCACATACCAAGATTAAATTTCAATTTATTAAATCTACTTTTGTCTAGCGGTTTAGTGAAAATGTCAGCAAGTTGATTCTCGGTCAGAATGTATTCTAAAGAAATTGCCTTTTCTTCCACTAACTCACAAATATAGTAATATCTAATGTCAATGTGCTTAGTTCGTGAATACTGGATTGGATTTTTAGATATATTTATTACACTGGAATTATCACAATATAAAATCATAGAATCCTGGCAATTCCATAATCGCTTAACATTCTTTTCATCCATACAAGCTGAGTGCATGCATTACCTGCTGCAATGTATTCAACCTCAGCAATTGAGAGCAATACGGAACTTTGCTTCTTGCTAAACTAAAAAACTAAATAGTTTCTAATATAAAAACAACCACCACTTGTTGATTTCTTATCATCAACATTACCAGCCTAATCAGCATCAGTGTACCCAGCTAATTGAACACTAGTATCATGTGGATACCAAAGACCCAGATTAGCTGGGCTGCGACATATCGTATAATCTGCTTAACAGTAGTGAAATGTGACTCTTTAGGGTTAGATTGATATCTAGCGCAAATCCCTATGCTAAATGTAATATCAAGTTAACTTGCAGTTAAATAAAGTAAACTGTCAATCATACTACGATATAATTTAGGATCCAGACTTTTACCTGTAGAGTCCTTTGAGAGTCTAAATGTAGTACTCATGGGAGTATCAAAATTTTTTCCATTCTCAAATCTGAACTTTTTAACTAAGTTTAGAGCATATTTGGTTTGAAAAATAAAGATACCATCAGGTTGCTGTTTAACATGCAACCCTAAGAAATAAGTCAATTCGCCAACCATGCTCATTTTAAACTTAGATTTCATAATATCTGCAAACTCAACAGTCAAGTTAGTACAGGTAGATTGTAAGACCCATATCCTAGACCATACCATTCCATTGGCTTCCGCGGTCCTTCCGGTTGAATTTTGGCAATCCTCGACTCGTATCCGACGATTGTGCATGATCCTAAGCTGGATCCCGCATACCAAAGTTGGACCGAACCGAAACCTGTATCATAACGACCACACCATCGCCGCAGTTTTAAAGCCGCGGCTCGCGCACCGATCCGATACCCAGGGTAGGAGATGTCCGCCTGCATTCATTCCAAAGAAGCGCTGCACGTTGCAAACTTCTAGAAAATCTCTACAACATGTCCCATCAATCAACTTAATCAATCAATCACTTCATATCAAGTACAAAGCAACCCATGCTTTCTTTCTCCATAAGTCAAGCAACATCACAAGTCAACTCTTTCTCACCCTCTTACACACCCATACATGTCAAGTACACTTCACATCCATCACCCATCACTTCTCTCAACTATCACACCTCTCTCTTCCTCAAATTCAAAAAAAAAAAATCCCAAGCAACCAACAAGCTTCACACGTCCACAATTTTTCAAGGAGAGAAAAAGAGAAAGTGAGTTGTGTGGCCCACTTTCCATCTCAAAAACATATTATCCAAGCCATTCATCTCTCATCTCTCTCCATCAAAGTGAAGCACAAGGAAGTCGGCTTTCCAACGGACTAAGAAAATCGATCGGTGGGTGCTTCTATAGGTGTACATTTCTTGTTTTGATGATGGACCAAGTGAGGCCAACCTATCAATGGCCCACTTTGATTTCAAGATCAATCCATGATGGGACCATTCTCCATGGACCCCATCATGATGTTTACTTTCTTTGCATAACATAGTCATTTATACCATCCATTTCAGTGGAGAATGGATCTCCACCGTTGATTTTGATCGGTGGGCCCATATGAAATGGGACCCACTTAATGTATGTTGTAGATCATGCAATGGAGGGCCCATAGTGGCGAGGTCCCTCCACTACGCGTTTATCTTTCTCTCTCTCTCCCTCTCTCTTTCTTTTTGTGTGTGTATGAGATGATATGGCCTTGTGGCCCACCCGGATGGACCCCACCATGAATCATGTATTTTATCCAAGCCATCCGTATGTGGGGCCCACTTTATATATACGTCGTGCCCACACTATCCACCTCAAATGTATGTGATGGCCCATCTTAGCAAGGGCCCACCTCAAATGTATGTGTTATGCAAATCGTCCAGGGACATTGGACTCCCTGGACGTGTTTTGGAAAACATAAATATTTCCTTGATTTACAAGCTTGGTGCAGGGGCTACTCCTATAGGCCCCACCTTGATGTATGAGTCTAATCCACACCGTCCATTTCATTTCTCAACCCACTTTAGGCGTTGAACCGAAAAATGAACTCAATGAGATTTTCTGGTGGGCCTTAGCATGGAAAATAACATTTTTTAGCTCTACAATCCATTAAAACCTGCCCTGATGTCTCTACCTGTCAAAAACATACTGCACATTGGACTTTTTTTTATTCATCATAGGCCATAAATCCAGTGGTTGGATTGGATTTTTCATACGCGGGCCCCACCTACCAAAAACCATAAAATTTGTGATTTCTAAAAAAAAGAAAAAACAAGGCAGCAACCCCTACTGCTACCGCTGATAGCGGACGGGCGAACGAAGAGGTAGGGACCCACGGTCCCATCCGTGGGCCCCATCATGATGTGTGTGTAACATCCACTCCATGCATTAGTTGGGCCCTTAGGGCGGTGGGCCCCCACCTGAAAAAAATTAGCCGTATACATGCTCAGGTGGCCCACGTCACATGAAGTAGTGGGAAGGAGCGTCTGCCATTGAAACCCTCTTGGGGTTAGAAATTTTGGATCATGTATGAAATTTGTTTTTACTCTCCACCCAGGTCACGTGTGACCATGTCAGCAGTTGGGTGGTAAATTAACATCACCGTGGGCCCCTGGTCAGTTTGGATGGCAAATAAACATTACGGTGGGCCCCACTCCCACCCTAGGTCTACGTGACCCTATCAACAAGTTAGCTGAAAAACAAACATTACGGTGGGCCCCTGGTCCACGTGACCATATGAATAGTTTGGATGTCATATAAACAGTATAGTGGGCCCTAGGTCCAGAGACCATATGAGCAGGCTTGGATGAAAAATAAACATTTTTGGTGGGCCCAAACCCATGTGACCTTATCAACTGGTTGGGTGGAAAATAAACCTTATGGTGGGCCCCACATAGGACCCACTGATGTATGTATTGTAATACATACCCTCCATTACTATGGGCCCCACTATAAGGTATGTTTTTCATCTATGCCGACCATCCTTTCCATCCCTATGGGATCCTCCATAATGCATGTGTTTCATCCCAACTGTACAACCATTTGGGGATTATTTTAAGGCACACTTTGATACATATGGGCCCATATATTTAGGCCCATCTTGAGGAGTTTATAGACCCATTGTTGAGGCCACCTTGATTTGTATAAGGCCTATTGTTAAGGCCCATGTTGATGTATTGGTGGCCCTTATTGAGGCCCACCTTAATATCTATATATAAGGCCCATGATTGTAAGACCATTGTGATGTATGCAAGGCCCATGGGTTATGACCCATTGCAATGTACGTAAGGCCCGTTGGTGCGGCCCATATGACACGGCCCACTTGATGAATATATAAGGCCTATATGATGCAGCCCAATTGATGTACTTAAGGCCCAATGGGGCACAATTAGGTCCATTGCAATGCATGATTCCTTCGTGGTGTATATAATGATGTTTATAATGGGTAGTGCCTTGGGATGATGGTTAGATGCCCACATTGTAAGGGTGATGTCGGTTAAATGTCCACATTGTCGCTCTCCCTAAGGCCCATTGATAGGCCCTACTCGTAGTGTGTAGGTCGTCTAAGCCATCTTCATTTATGAGCAAAACCATCATCATGTAGCATGTTTAGTATAGATCCATGATTCATGACCATATGTATCATATGTATGCCTGATGTGAGGAGTGCCTGATCATATCATATGCCTTTGGGTTAATTGACTATGGGCCCCCTGATAAGCGGAGTTACCCTACATGAGCGCATGATACGCGCAGGATTGTTGCATGACTAGTAGTGTGATTCAAACACTTGTATTTGTGTGGTTGTGATATGGTATGCCCTAGTGACATCAGGGCCATAACCTCTACAGACACATCGTGGATGGCTGGATTGGATACCGAAAATATTGTTACTAAGCATCGGGGTAACATAGATGTCCCTGGGTGAAAATCTCTAAACCCGATGGTACCATAGGATGACTCCAACGTCGAGATCAAGTGGATATATAAGGACACGAGGGTCGAATACCAAGAGGCCTCGTCTTCCACTGTGTCATGGTCGTTTAGAAAGGGGTGTGGCCTTACTCGCCCTAGGGTAGGGGACAATACTAGGCTGAGTCTAACCAGCTCGTGAATAGGTTTGCTATCGATGTGCCGGATAGGTATTAGCAAACTATTAGCCAAGTGAATAGTGAGGTTTCTTACACTTACTTGGATTGTGCCGCTAGGAGAGCAGTAGTTCCATTTGGAGTGTACTAAACCCTGGTGATTGTCCAGAATGAGAACTATACTGATATATATGATGAGAATTAGCATGTTTGAGTTGTATCTCGCATCGCATGGTTGTGTCATGGCCGATAGCATTCATATCTTACACCGCATAGCCTTGGTATAGCTGATTGCATTCATGTACTCGTCAGCATGATTCTGCATTTCTCTGACCTTGCATTCTGAGCACGCTCTTACTGTGCACACACTCACACCACCGTATAAGCTTTCTATAAGCTTATGCATGATTGATGCATGTAGGTGACGCCAGGACGCAGCCGTAGCATAGTAGCAATCGAGCTTTTGGAGTTTTGTTATTAGCATTATCTAGTATTTCTCTTTATTCGCGTTGTACTCAAAGTTTTTGATCATAGTGAATTTTGTGATGGTGTTCTTGTAGTTATTGCTTGTGGGTTATACTTATATTTATGTTCATTACGATTCAAATTGATAATTAGAAATTCTCTTTATAGCATCCCAGGATCGGAACCTGGCGTATGGGTACCGGGAGCCGAGAATGGGGTACTACGGAGGCTATCGGCGCCGGATTTGGCGATTGGGAATTTTATGAGCCCAGTTTCCAAGTTCAGGGCGTGACATAGATCCATAAATAATATCATCAATATAGATCTTCACTATTAAGATATGATTGTTATGTTTCTTAAAAAAAAGAGTCTTATCAACACTTCCCATTAGAAAATTATGACTTAGTAGAAACTTAGTCAATTTTTCGTACCATGCCCTAGGAGCTTGTTTCAACCCATAAAAAGCCTTTTTTAGGCGATAAACATGATCAATATTCTTAGGGTCTTCAAAACCCGTTGGTTGTTCAACATACACTTCTTTATGCAGATGGCCATTTAAGAAAGCACTCTTTACATCCATTTAATATATTTTAATCTTTTTAAAACATGCAGTAGATATAAATAGTTTGATTAATTCAAGATGAGCTACTGGGGCAAAGGTTTCATTATAATCGATTCCATCAATTTGAGTGTACCCTTGTACAACCGGTCTAACCTCGTTTCTAATTATATTACCAAGTTCATCAGACTTATTTTTGAAAATCTACTTAGTTTCGATAATATGTTTATCTTTAGGTCTAGGAACAAGATACCAAACATCATTTATAATAAATTGATTAAGCACTTCTTGCATCACTACTATCCAGTTTTCGTTAGTAATAGCTTCTTTCACGTTAGCCAGTTCGATCTGAGATGTAAAGCACATGTAATTACATAATCTTCTAGTTGTCTATGAGTGTGCACACCAGTGAGAGAGTTTTCAAGAATCTGAGTGGTTGGATGATCTTTAACAGTCCTCAGTTCAGAATCATTTTAACTTGATGAAGTATCTGGTTTGTCAATTAAAAGAACTTCACCATTATCTGAACTTGAGGCAGGTGTATTCAAGTGATCGTCAATGACCACATTGATGGACTCTTGAATTACACCAGTCCTCTTATTCAGTACTCAATACGCTCGACTATTCAAAGCATATCGTACAAAGATCCCTTCATCACTTTTGGTGTCAAACTTACCTAGATTTTCACGGTCACATGAAATATAGCACTTGCTGCCAAAAACTTGAAAGTATTTAATAGTGGGCTTCTTATCAAGCCATATTTCATAAGCCATTTTTGACTTACTTGTATAAACTCGATTGATTATATAGTAGGTAGTATTTACAGCTTCGGCCCAAAGATTTCTAAGGAGCTTCATACTATTCAACATTACATTTGTCATTTCTTGAAGCACTATTTTTTCTTTCAACAATTCCATTTTGTTGTGGTGTTTTGGCCACAGAGAATTCATGTGATATTCTCTGATCGCAACAGAATTTCTCAAAACTGTTATTCTCAAATTCTGATCCATAATCACTTCGGATCTTACTGACTTGAGAACCTTTTTCCATTTGGATCCGTTTGAGAATCCTTTTTACTTCATCAAGGGTTTCTGATTTATCCCTTAAAAAGGCTACCCAAGTGAATCTGGTAAGATCATTTACGATTACCAGTATGTATTTTTTCCCACCTCGACTCTTCATCCTGGTTAGTCCTATAAGATCCATGTGGAGAAGTTCGAGTGGTTTAGATGTGGTATTGAAGTCCACTTTTTTGTGAGTAGTCCTAGTTTGCTTGCCAATCTGGCACTCGCCACATATTTTATCTACTTTCTATAATTTAGGTAGACCTCTTATCAGTTCTCTTTTGCTTAATCTATACAAATTGTTGTAGTGTACATGCCCAAGGCGTTTATATCATAACACAGTTTCATCGGTATAGACCATGTAACATGATTGATTAGACGAGCTAGAATCACTTACAATGTAGCAGTTTTCAGAAGTTCTACGACCAATTAATATTACTAAACCATTTTTGTTTAATATTTCACACCCTTTTAGTAAATTTTACACTATGATTGTTATCGCACATTTAAGATATGCTTAATAACTTGTATTTTAACCCTTCAACATATAAAACATTCTCAATTAAAGGGAGGTTATAGAGCTGAGCCATACCTTGGCCAATAATCTTGCAGTTGCTACCATCACCAAATGTGACTGAACCATCAGTCATATATTTAAGATTGGTGAACTGATCCTTGTTGCCTGTCATATGCCTGAAGCAACCACTGTCTAGGTACCATTTTGAATAGCTTGAAGCTTTGAAAATGGTGTGGGCAACCAAGCAAGTAACCTTAGGAATCCATTTCATAACTATTTTGAGTTTAGGAGTATAGTTAGTCTTCTTATGATTGTAGTTGTTATAAGATTGACTCATTGAGTTAGATTTTAAAAGCTCCTTAAGTAAATCAACAATTTTCTCAGCTAAAGGATTATGGTTCTGATTTTTATAGTTAATATGGTTGCTTTTAGATTTTAAGGATTGAAAAGTTTTAGTATTTTTAGAATAATTTTGATTTGAACTTTTTCCTTTTGAGTTTGGAGACTCTCCTTTCACAAATTTAGGAGGAGAATTCTTATGTTTGGGAGGAATACTTTTGTTGTAGCCCAATCTAGATCGGTCGCCACATTTTTTAGATCCGGATAGAAGTTTTTCTAATTTTGGATCACCCTGGGCATACTTCCATGTGTCCTTTAAACTCAAAAGTGAAGAGATTTTAAGTTTTAATTTTTCATTTTCAGATTTTAGATTTTCAATCAGGGAGGTTTTGAAATCTAAATCACATTTAGTTTTTTTAAAACAATCTGAAATGTGGAATTTTTCTAAAACAAGAGAATCAAAATTTTCTTTAAGCTTTAAAAACTTTTCTTTTTGAAGTTTTAATTTAACAACAATTTTACAACTTTCCTTGTAATGGGCATTATAAGATCTTGAAGATCATCTCCATTTTCATGATCACAATTCAAATTTTCTTCACTAGTTAAATCATCATTATTTGAAAAAGTGAACTTGGCTAGAGTCATAAGGGCTTTAACTTCATTGCCCGACTCGGTTTTAGAATCTTCTGATTCAGAAGAAGCTTCAGTGTCAGAAGATTCATCCCAAGTAACCAACATTCCTTTCTTTTTAGGTTTGTCCTTTTTAGGACACTTGTTTGCTAAATGCCCATATTCATGACAGTTGTAACACTGACTGTCTTTTAAAGATCTTCGAGTTTTAGATTTAGATCTTTTCTAATCATTAGATTTTTGAAAATCAACTCTCTTTTTACTTTTGAAATTTTTGTAAAACTTTTTAGGTAAAAGGACCATGTCATCTTCGAAATTTTTTAAATCAGAATTACTACTATTTTCTTGAGAAACACTGTTAGAATATTTAAGGGCGATAGATTTACCTTTAGGAGCTTTAAAAGTTAACTCATAAGTCTGTAAAAAGCCAACTAATTCTTCTACCCTCATATTATCTGTATCACAAAGTTCCTGGATCGCAGTTATCTTAGAATTGAACCGTTCAGGAAGTGAGCACAGTATCTTTGCACAGACTTTACTTTCTGAGATTTTATCACCAATACCCCATATAGAGTTCACAATGTCATTTAATCTTATATAGAAGTCAATGAACATTTCATTTTCTTCCATATGTATTTCTCCAAATTTGGTTGTGAGGATTTGGACTTTAGATTTCTTGACAATTGATGTTCCCTCGTGTGTCATTTCTAAAATATCTCAGGCTTGCTTTGCAGAATTATAGGATATAATTCTTTTAAATTCATTAGTCATAGTATGCAAGTGATTGCATTTAGTGCTTTCGCATTGGCACTACTCTCACTTTTCTGGAGAGTGGTCCAAGAAAAATAAGGTGTTACTCTCATAGATGTGGATCCATCGATACCAATTACTTCAATGGTAGGAGGGGTCCATTCAGTCACTGTGGCTAGCCACATACAATCTCATACATGAATTTTAAGAAAATCCTCGTTCTAGCTTTCCAATAGCCATAATTGGTGTCATTAAATGGTGGAGGCCTAGTGACTGAAAGACTATCAAAATTTGACATCTTACAAACAGTTTAGATCGATTAGCTCAAGAAATTAATCCTAAAGAAATAACAATTTAAACCAAGCTATTAGGCTCTGATACCACTTGAAAAGGCCAAGCTATATGTCCTAGAGGAGGGAGGGTGAATAGGATAATGCCAAATAAAAAATAACAGTGAAATAAAATAATAAGATAGCCAAATGAATTATAAATAATCAAAGGAAGGAATAACCTCAAAATTTTAGTATTAAGAGGTTGATACAAATGTTGTTCTAAGGATAACCTTACACCATAAAAACCAAGGGTTTATGGCATGACAACCTTACTAGAACGATTTGTGTATCAAAAACTCAAACTGAAGAGGAATAAAAATGAAATGGCAAGATGTAACGCCTCGAAAAAATCCGTACAGAGACCTGAGTACCAACTCGATCAGAAATCACGTAGGATTAATTCCTTTAGAAATTAAGCGTAAGTTAACTAGCGCTACTTTAGATTAGCTATGAAATTTTTCTTGATCGCTTTAAATACGTTCTGCAAGACCCAAAACTTGTAGAACCAATGACACTACAATACCTTAAAACCTAGGATCAAACTCTAAACCTGTTTGCTCTCAAGAACCCTTTGAAATTTCATATTAGATTTATACCGCGTGTCGAAAGTCCGATATCCACAATCTTAGACCGTTATGACCACTTAGCTGGACTTGACAATCATTTCGAAAATCAAGCCCAACTGATGTTCTGAGGCTATTTCATTGAGCCTGGAGCAGGGAGTGTGAGAAACAGTGAAATTCATAAAAATTTAAATGGGATTTAAATGAATCTGGCACGTTTCGTTTGTGGGTTAAGTATAAGCGTTTAGACCGTCAGAATCTGACCCAAATACACCCTCGGATCAAGAAATATTTCTCACTCAGGTCAGTGTACTTGGAATCCTCGATCGAGTCTCCGTGACCACTGCACTGAAACTGGACCGCCACGTGCGATCTGGGAACTCTACCAGACTGAAAACTTGATGTGATCAACATCCGATTTGCATGAGCTTAAGTCCCACTGCGTTCAGCCAGGGGACCTCCCGAAACACTCTTTTGGATCGAAAAAGACCCGATTTGGTTATAACCCAAGTATACCCTTGTCCCAAGTCTATTTAGGTGAGGTTTTAGCCTATATAAGGGCTTTAAACCCTCTCATATCTCTCCCATCCGATTTTGCAAGAAACCCTAGAAAGTGGTGAGAGAGAAAGAGAGAGTTAGTGAGAGAATTTGTGAGAGAACTTCATGTCGTTTGCTCCAGCTTTTGCACGTATCAAAGCACTGCCTTCAAATCACTTTCCCGGTGATTCCAACTCACTTCTAGGTAAGAAAACCCTAACCTATAGCTATTTTAAGGATTCTTTCGATTCAAATAGCAAAGTAGCTTATGTATCTTATGCAATAGGTCGCCATAACGCCGTTGAAAAAGCGTAGACTTCCTGTTCGAATCGATACACGTCTAAGGCGAAAGGTGAGGATTTTAGACGCTTAGATTGACTGATTTCAATGCTTTCAATGTTGTTTAATAGTATATTATCGACGACAACGCTGTTTGACATGTAAAACATGCTGTCCGTTTTTCATTTCGACTGCGTACGGGAAATATGAGATTTAGGGTATTTTAGGTATTTGTAGGAAATACAGAATACGTCCGTATTTTGCTGAAATGATTTCCATGGATATTTGTCGTGTTATGATATTAGAAATGCATGCATGATCTGTTTGGCAAAGAGATTCACCCTAATGCGCACTTTGGGTCGACATACGCTATGTAGACTAAAGCGTGTAGGCTAAGTGTTTGTATAAATGTTTGTATTAGTATGTATTGAGTAAATGGTGTTGTGTATTAGTTTGAGATTGAATTCTCAATTAGTATGCTGATGTATGTGATTTCCACCATGTTGGTTATATGAATTGATTTCATTATATATATGGAATGCATGTGTTGGTTGATTTGCTTACATTGTATATTATAACATGTGACAACATGCTTGTATAGGTTGTATTTCATTTCTGTTACTCTCATATGATAGCTGATGTTGATTTACAAATGCTTGGGGCTATATCCTAATCCAGGCAGTTGGTAATGGTTCGAATTCGTGGTTGGCTTCATTTACCACGAAGGACGCATCAATGAACGCGAGTTGTTTTTTGGGCAGGCGGCAGTGGTTAGGCCACACAAAGTGTTTTATGCACTTCATGTCGCTCAGCTTGAGATGCGCTCGTACTGGTCGAGCCCGTCAAGTAACACGACTGGCCATTGTATGTTCACCCTGTACGAGTCACAACTGCTTGAACCTAGGGTACTAAACTTACCATTGAAAACCCTGTTAACCATGGTACCTTGATCCATAAAGACACATGAGTCGGGCATGGTGGTATGGGACACCGTGGTCGATCTGTCAGCCTACACTGGGGCCACAAACCTCCCCGTAGTGACCAGTGAGCACCTTTGACTCGTGAGCCGATTGTGGTGGTATGGGACACTACATTCGAGCTGTCGGCCTACACTGATTGGTGACAAGCCCTTTGTAGTGATCTCGAGCGTATTCTGAGTCTACGGGAGGGGACGACCCTTCCGTAGCGACAAGAGAACATTAGGCCTATATTGATAAGGTGATGGGGGAGCGGTGCAACGAGTGCGAGCAATAGCCCTGGCAGCCCTTGCAGCGACCTATAAATATAACATCATATGAGATTACTAGGAGTGACGACCCTAGACAGGATCTGTGTTGGGATTGATATAAGGAAGGTACCTTAGTTTCCCAATACTGTTGTACGAATGGACTAATAACAACTCGGTAATCATTATCCATATCGTACTGCATGTGCCTGGAAATGTGGAGCACTGAGGAACGCAAGCATGCCGCGGGCGTAAGATGGTGCCGCATGAGGGAGTATGTCGGTGAGGGCATCCATCATGTCATTTCATGCTTGCATTAATAATAGTATTTAGGAATGTTTGATTTCTTGCATTACTATTATTGTGTGATTGATTTGATAACGTGCTAATCTTTGCCCTATGATTCCATTGAGTTGATCACTCACTCCCATGTTATGGGATGTTGTTTGTAACACCTACCAGACTCTGTCTTAGTTGCAGGTGACGAGGTGATTCAGGACGTAGAGCCGGACTTCTACAAGGACCAGCACGAGTTCTCGTATATGCAGTTCACTGACGCCTTTGCGTACGTGGCCTAGATCGGCGGGACTTGCTAGTTGATAGTTATATGACATTTTGTTTTAGTTTGATTTATGTATATGTGACTCAGAGATGTATTCATACTTTGGAGACAGTTCGGGATTATTTTGTTTTCCATACAGTGATATTTATATTCTTCAGTATTCCGCTTGCGTTTTATCACTGGATCTGGAGTATGAATTGCAGTTTTGGTATAATCTTACTCATGTGAATGCTCTAACTCAGACAACATTGAATCATAATCATATTTGTTACATAAGTGATGGTCTGGAACTCGGGAGTCGGGTTTCCACACGACCCCCAATTTTCATGGTGTTACAAGTTGGTATCAGAGCATGATTTGGATTAAATCGGACCTGGGTTATGGACACACGATGTACGCTATCGTTCCTTTGACTTAGGTGGGTGCGAGAAAAATCTAGAAACACTTGTAGGACTTCAGTTTCGCTAATTGGCGAAGTTCACTCAAACTGACCATTTTTTATCAAGTCTGTGTGCATCCGTGGTCGCATGAAATGACCCCGGACCACTTCTAGATCATGTGTGGATGGGTCTAGACCTCTCTGGACTCAATCCCAGCTGTCAAAAATTGCTAAAAGCGAATATGCATCCATTGACACCCGAAATGACCCGAATTGGATCGAAATGGAGTGGGGGGCCCACCCATGCTAATCTAACATGATCTAGGGTGGGACCCATATCAATTTTGGGCCCACAGGACAGGGGGACCCAGCCCATATGGTGGGCCATCACTGAAAATGAAGTTGACCGGCGAGGCCTCACCATACATTGGGCCTGGATCGGGCCGAGCGTTGGGCCGACGCTGTTTGAGGGCTAGGGTACCCTCCCTACATGTGGGTCGTCCCTTAAAAGTCCCCCAAACACACACCTCCTTCATAAAAATGTCCCCCAAGCTCTCCTTTCTTCAAGTTCTTGCTGCCTCCTCTCTCAAAACCCATTTCAAATCGCCCCCAATCCCATTATCTACTATAACCGATGCCACTCCATCGTCCACAGTAGTAGCCATTCTCTTTCCTCTCCATTTTCATCCGTGGAAGCTCTCTCATCCTCCATTGAAGGCTGAAACTCGTGTGAGCCTCCATCCTAACCTATTTTTCTCTTTTACCTTTGAAATTCTAGCCCTTAAGGACCTGTTTTACCCCTCTATAGGATCTAGATTTATTTTATCCCTTTAGGGCAGCCATTTCTCCCCATTTCCTCCATTTTTCATGTCTTTTGTAGAGGCTATTTTAGCCTTTTTCTCCCTTTCTACCATCCTCTCTCATGGGAAAGAGGAAGACCGCCGCAGATGAAGCTGGGCCTAGTCGCCCTTCACGATCAAGGAAGGCGAGAGGTGGCGGCGCTAGCTCAAGTGTCGCCGCTAGTCCAAGTGTTGGGAGAGAGCTACATACGAAGTGGGATTTAGATCCCCGTGCTTATATAGGGTGAGCACTATTGACAGACTTAGCTCATGGTGCGTATACTGATCGTAAGGTTTTGTTTGAGGTGCATGTGGATGGGCGACTCTTTGGTGAGTTTCTATTATTTGAGCGCATCGAAGCTGCCCGCTGGGGTCCGCTCTTTGAAGCCCAGTCTCGTACAAACGTAAGCACTATTCGTGCCTTCTATGCTCATATCCGGAACCCTACGTTGGAGCCATTGCAGTTTAGGATTCCCTTTGATAGAGACTAGGAAACCACGATCGATGTTCGGTTGATAGCTCACCTTTTGAAGGTGCCTCTTGGTGAGGTACACCCAAGTGCTAAGAATCTGAAGAGTGTTCGTGAGCGAGATCACCGCACTAGGTTCTTATGTGGTGGTTTGGTTCTGTGGCAGTGTAACAAGAGCCACTTAGTGTCCTACATGTCAGATGATTTTTTCCTGTTACACCACATTTGCACGTTCAATGTGTATCCCAAGTCAACCAACCGCAGTGAATGTACGCGTCTCATGGTCGATTTCCTGTACCAACTGGGCCAGGGAGAATGTGTGCATGGCCACCTTTATGTTGCGATAGATTGTCCTCATAGCGAAATCGAGAAGGACGTCTGAGTCACTTCCTTTTGGCCGGCTCATATGCAAGATCGTGCTTGAGTTTTCTTATAGACTTAGGCTGGAGTTGCCTGTGCCCATTCACTTCATTGATGAGGCTACCATGAACCAGATGAAGATAGGGCCTCGACAGCGTGAGGCTCAACTTGATGATGATAGTGAGGGCGATTATGATAGCGAAGAGGATGCTAGTGAAGAAGAAGCTGGGGTAGAAATAGAGGAAGAAAACAAGGAAGAAGAGGAAGAGGAGGCTGAATATACTGACGAGAGTCCTCCTACTGCAACTCGGGCCGCTAGGGATGCTCATATAGCCCGACTTGAGGAGAGTCAGGTTGCTTTGCGACGGGAAGTCGAAGAACTCCGGGCTGAGGTGAAACAAGATCTTGAGGATACCAAGGCCGTCATGAAATGAAAATTTGGCAAGGTGACTCGTACCTTGAAGGCCATCCTGTGTTGTCTACAGGATAAGGGTACTCCTCCTCCATCGCCAGACTCGGACTAGTGATTGGATTTTCAAATGCCCGTAGATAGTTTGTTTCCTGCTTTCTGTGTGTGTAAGCCTGAGAAGGCTAAGTATTTGCTTTATGTTGCAGTTGTAGCTTTGGCTAACTTAGTTTCCATGTGTTTCCTGTCATGATGCATGTAAATATTTATCTCTTGTATTGTGACAATTTTAATTAAATGAAATGCATGGAGTTTCTTCGGCTCGTTATGTGTATGATTGTGTGGTGGTGTGTTTGTGCTATTGCTGAAACTGACGAGTTTGTGCCCTATTTTGAATATAGGGAATGCCACCTAAAGTGACTCGGAGTACGGCACGCCTTACACTGGGAGAGCCTATGGATCGAGTTCCTCCCCAGACTGATGAGCATATGGATCCTGCTGTGGGTCCGATTCCTGAGACTGTACCTGAGTCTCAGCCTTCTGCAAGTCCTACAGTCGGACCACCACCTTTCACACCGCCTGTCAAAAAGCAGTATTGTGCATCTTCCTCGACGCAATATGTGCCCCAGCCTGCTCCACCTCCTGATAGGTTTGAGTAGTTGATGATCATGATGCACCAACAGCATCAACAACTTTTGACTACGATTGCAGGGGCCTTAGCCTAGGGTGGCAGTCCGGCTCCACTTGCACCTTCTGTACATCCAACTGAGGATGCTGGGACTTCAGCTCAGGATGAGGAGATGGCTCATCCTGCACCATCTTCTTACCCTACGGGGAACACTGCTGATACACGCGGCCTACTTGAGCGATTCCAGTGCTTGCGGCCTCCTACTTTTACGGCTTCTCGCAGACCTGAGGAGGCCGAGTATTAGCTAGACCGTGTGTTGAAGATTTTGAGGATGCTGCACTGCTCAGAGTCTGAGCAGGTTGAGTTGGCTACGTTCATGTTCGAGCGCGAGGCCAGCTTATGGTGGGATAGTGTATTACGGACAGTTGTTGCTGACTACATCTGGACTTGGGCAGCATTCAAGTTCCATTTCCACAAGAAATAATATCCTCAAACCTACAGGTATGAGAGGGAGAACGAGTTTCTGTGCCTCAGGCAGGGAGGCATGATAGTCACTGAGTATGAGCATCGGTTTACTGAGTTGGACAGATATGTCCCGACGATACTTGCTGACGAGCAGATGCGTATACAACGATTTTCTAAGGGCTTACGACCGGACATTCGGTCAAAGATGTGTTGCGTCAGCATACCTTCCTATGCAGAGCTGGTACATATGTCCATTAGGGCAGAGCAGGATGTTAATCGACTTGTGTGATCTCGTGGACCTGTGGTTTCTAGACCACGACCGGATATGCAGGACAGACCATTTGTTGGCAAGAGGCCTCGCATCGACCCTCCTCCTAGGTCTACAGCGCCAGTACTTCCGATGAGGTGCCCCGATGTGTCATGTACTTATTATGGGAGATCGGGCCACACTGTGGGGAGCTGTTTCGCTTAGATGAGAGACAGTGGATTTTTGTCGCCGCAGAAGATCGATCGTCCTCGCCAACAGGGATTGTCTGCTCCACCTTTACGGTTAGCTCCTGCGCACCACTCTTTCAGACCTCCCGTACCTCAGTTCCGGTCGCCTCAACGGCCCATGATACCGCGGCTGAACCGTCCACAGCAGGCTCGGGTACATGCATTGACAGCAGAGGCATCTGAGACAGAGGCTGTCCAGCCCTTGGCCTTCGAGGTCACCGCCCATATTGGAGGTACTCCTATACTTGTAATGGTGGATACAGGATTCACGATTTCCTTGATATCTCATTCCATAGTCAGGCGCCTTGGGCTACCGACTATTCAGATGGATGGGGTCCGAGTTCTTACATCACATGGGACTTTTTCTGATGCCACCATGATGTGTGAGGGTTGTTTGGTGGATCTGGGGGGCAGAACGATGGCTCTTGATCTTGTCATTGACCCCTCTCTCTATTATCTCGACGTCATTCTTGGCATGGATTGGTTGACTGCAGGGAGGGCTAAGATTGACTGCGAGACCTGTATGGTGACAGTCTACGAGCCGGAGGGCACGCCCTTTTCATTTTCAGTGCGGGTAAATCTTCCCTTCCAAGTACTTAGCTATGATTCCTTATTGTGGGATGTTGATGCCCCGACACTTGAGCACACGCCAGTAGTTCGTGATTTGGAGATCTGTATAGGAAGATTCCTGGTTTGCCACCTCAGTGAGAGATCGATTTTACTATCGATCTGGTACCTAGTTCCACGCCCGTCTCACTGCCGACGTATTGCATGGCACCGTGTGAGATGGAGGAGTTGAGAAAATAGATTGATGATCTGTTGGAGCTTGGCTTCATTCGGCCGAGTGTGTCTCCGTGGGGAGCACCTGTATTATTTGTGACGCAGAAGGATGGTTCACTGCGATTATGTATTGACTATCGCAGGCTGAACCAGATTACAGTGAAGAATAGATTTCCCTTGCCTAGGACAGATGACTTGTTTGATCAGTTGAGAGGGGCACAGTACTTCTCGAAGATTGATCTTCAGTCAGAGTATCACCAGTTGCGCGTCAGGGATGAGGACGTGCAGAAGACAGCTTTCAGGACTAGCTTTGGCCACTACAAGTTCCTCGTGATGTCGTTCGGTCTTACGAACGCACCGGCCGTGTTCATGGATCTGATGAACAGAGTATTTCGGCCATTCCTCTATCGATTCGTCATCGTGTTCATAGACGATATTTTGTTATACTCCAGGAGTCGAGAGGAGCATGAGGAACACTTGCGATTGGTCCTGGATACACTGAGGCAGTATCAGTTGTTCGCACAGTATAAGAAGTGTGATTTCTGGAAGTAGGAAGTTAAGTTCCTAGGACATGTGGTGTCCAAGGATGGGATGGCAGTTAACCTGGCTAAGGTAGCTACAGTTCAGGACTGGGAGCAGTCTAGTTCTGTCACTGAGGTGAGGAGTTTCTTGGGTCTTGCTGGCTACTATCGACGTTTCATTCAAGATTTCTCGAAGATCGCCATACCTCTATCTCAGTTGACATGGAAGGATGTGAAGTTCGCCTGAAACGAAAAGGCAGAGAAAGCTTTTCAGGAGCTGAAGGACGACCCTTCCGTAGCGACAAGAGAACATTAGGCCTGTATTGATAAGGTGATGGGGGAGCGGTGCAACGAGTGCGAACAATAGCCCTGACAGCCCTTGCAGCGACCTATAAATATAACATCGTATGAGATTACTAGGAGTGACAACCCTAGACAGGATCTGTGTTGGGATTGATATAAGGAAGGTACCTTAGTTTCCCAATACTGTTGTATGAATGGACTAATAACAACTCGATAATCATTATCCATATCGCGCTGCATGTGCTTGGAAGATGTGGAGCACTGAGGAACGCAAGCATACCGTGGGCGTAAGATGGTGCCACATGAGGGAGTATGTCGGTGAGGGCATCCATCATGTCATTTTATGCTTGCATTAACAATAGTATCTAGGAATGTTTGATTGCTTGCATTACTATTATCGTGTGATTGATTTGATAACATGCTAATCTTTGCTCTATGATTCCACTGAGTTGATCACTCACTCCCACGTTATGGGATGGTGTTTGCAACACCTACTAGACTCTATCTTAGTTGCAGGTGACGAGGTGATTCATGACGTAGAGCCAGACTTCCCGCTTACATTTTATCACTGGATCTGGAGTATGAATTGCAATTTTGGTATAATCTTACTCATGTGAATGCTCTAACTCAGACAATATTGAATCATAATCATATTTGTTGCATAAGTGATGGTTTGGAACTCGGGAGTCGGGTTTCCACACAACCCTCGATTTTCAGGGTGTTACACAAGAAAGGAAATCTAAGCTATTACAACATTCCCCACAATGCTAAAATGTAAAGATTACAACATTCACATCCATAAATACATCCCACAATCTTGAACCAAATAGAATAAAGAAAGGAAACCACAAAACCACAAAACACAAAGAATTATAGTGGTTCGCCTGTGTGTACACCAACTATTAAACAACAGGCACACAGCTACTCCACTCCTAATATCCTCACACGGTGGATATTAGCGTTCAGTATGAACATAGGTAAATCCAGGTTCACCTAAAACCTTCACAATTATATCTTTCAAGTAGGCTTACACAATTCAAAAAAACCCCACACTCTGAGTTTTCTGGATCACCTAAGATAACCAAAACTAAGGGATTTTTCTGGCTTAATCTCAAAGAAACCAAAATAAAGGAAATTACAAAACTGTGAAATACCTGCATATTCTCCTTTTGTTGCAGCCCGAAAGAACCAGATCGGAGTAGAAGTTCAGCATTGAAGTTCAATATCCAAATTCACTTATGAAATGGTTCTAGGTTCTAATTAATTTTAAATTATATCAAGTTAGGCTAGCTCTATTTAATTTTGGGAATACTTCAATCCCTCTTTCAAATCAGATTGGAATGAAAAATACAAAATCAAATATAACAAATCTAATAAAATAGAATATTAAATATGCACAATATAGCTTAAGAAGTTTACAAACTTATCTCTTAAAGTGTTATCTTGATTTTATTTGAATTGAATACCAAACTATGAAAATCGTGCTCTATTTATAGGTTAAAAAATCATGTTCACGACTGGTCCTGTGGACACTATGACTGGTCGTAGGACTAATGAATTTTTAAAATTTTTAGTGTAATCGAATAAAGTCGTTCCACGACTGGTCATAGGCCCTCCACGATCGGTCGAGGGACCTCCACGACTGGTCGTGACCTGTCCATTACTGTTCGTGGGAAACCTAAAATAGTTGCTAGACTCTAAGTCGTAGATGCAGGACTGGTCGTGAACGAGTCGTGCACTATTCACACGACCAGTCAAGCAATTTTCAGGACTAGTCGTGGCTCAACAAAAAATTTTGACAACATTCAACAAACTTGGGACTAGCCTTGGAATTTCTTATACTAGTCGAGTTAGTATTAGGACTAGCTAAACAGAGTCCAGGACTTGTCGAGAAACAGTCTATTCACTTACAAAATGAATCAATTGAATTATGTATTCAAAATGACCTATCTTAAGGTCAATCTAAGGTCATCCAAACCTTGTTAGTGAAGTATGAACATTGAGCTTCTTTTCTTTTAGTTGATAGTCGTTCTTTAAAGTTGGTGAAACTTGAGATCTTGTCATAGGATGAAGCTTGACTTGAGACTCTTTGAGCTTGAAACTGACTAACATTGGAGCTTGAAATCGACTAACATTAAAGCATGAACTTGAGTATGTTGTCTTGAATTGAACAAAGCTTTAAACTCTTGAATCTTGAAAGCTTGAATTCACTATTGACGTTGTACATAAACATGAACTAGTACACTTGCCTTTGAAGTTCTTGAACACAAGACCCTTGTTCTTGAGAGATGCACAGACTTCATTATAAGCTAGATAAGACATAGATTCCAAGAGAGATTTTGGCACTACAAACTAGGAGGTTTTGGCACTCCAAAATTTGACAATCATAGGGGCTAAAAAACCATAGCACTTACACGTTGCACGCTCCAAGCTCAACGCTGTTGCGACCTAATGTCACCTGCATGCATCTATCGTGCATAAACTTATAGAAAGCTTAGAGGGTGGTGAAAGTGTGTGCACAAGGTAAGTGCCAAATATGTCGTTCAATGTTATAAATCATACAATATCAAAAATACAGGCAAGATCATGAATCATACGATATCAGTGCAAGAGAAAATATACTGATAAGTCCATGAGTGCTATCAGCCATACCAAGGCTATGCGATGCAAGACATGAATGCGAACGACCATATCATTGCAGAAACATGGCAACCTAAAATGTCAAAATGTTGTGGATGCAATGTAGTATGTGGTGCGAATGAAATGAACAAGTTGGAGTGAATTCAGGATGATAGTACGTAGTATCGTAGCCTATGAGGTCCATCACAAGGGACTTCTATCCAAACCAGTCTCATACTTAAATTTGGATAGTCAGACTCAATGTGGTTAACTCCTAATCTCAGGTTAGTCACGCATCCCTATCAAAATTTTGGTCGTTATGAAAGTATACGTAACAAATAGTTTCGCACCACCTGCCCGAGTGAATATTGAATGAATGAATGAGTATGCAACTCCTGCTCAATAACTCTACATATCAGTAATGTACATCTTTGAGATCATCACCCAGGTCTAGTACACTCTAAGCTAGCTACTGACCCTGTAACGACTCGAAAAAATCCATACAAAGACCCGAGTACCAACTCAGTCAGAAAACCCTCAGGATTAAATCCTTTAAAAATTAGACGTGAATTGTTAAGTACTAATCTAGATTACCTATGAAATTAACACCAATCACTTTAAATATGATCTGTAAGATCCAAAACCTATAGAATTAGTAACGTTATGTTACTCTAAAATCTAGGATCCTACTCTAAACCCAGTTGCTCTCGAGAGCGCTTTGAAACTTCAGGTCAGACCTGGACCGCACGTTGAAAGTCTGATTGCGATGAACTTAGAAGATATTGACCATGTAGTTGGACTTGACAATTATTGTGAAAATCACGTCCAAACGATGCTCTAGGACTGTTTCCTTGAGTCCGGAGTAAAGAGTGTGAGAAACTGAAGATTTTTAAGAAATTAAATATAATTTTAAAAAATCTGAGATGTTTCGCTTGCGCGACATTTATAAGCATTCTGACCGTTGGATTTTGACCTAAATTCACCCTCGGATCAGGGATGATGGCCCATTCATGTCAAATTACTTGTAGCCTTGATCGAGTTTCAGTGACCGCTAAACTGAAACTGGTCTGCCACAATCGATCTGGAAATCTGATCGAACTAAAAACTTAACTTGATCAAGATCCAACATCCAAGAGCTTAAGTCTGACCGCACTCGGTAACAGGACCTCTAGAAATGCTCCGTTAGATGGGAACAAGGTCGATTTGGTTATAACTTAGTATACCTTAGCCTTAAGGCTATTTTCATTGATTTAGAGCTTATAAAAAGGCCATAAACCCACTCTCATTTGCTCTATACAAATTTGAGAAAAACTCTAGGAGAGAGAAGAAGGAAAAGAGAGAAAGTGAGAGAGAAGTGGTGATTTCATCTTGTGATTCTACCCAACTGCACTATGTGTTAAATCCATCCATCTGAATCGTTGTTTTGGCAATTCTGATTCCACACTTGGGTAAGAAAATCAAACCCTAACCTATTTTAAGGTTTGATATAGACAGAATCATGAAATAGCTAACCTAGTTCATGTTATAGGTCGCTAAACCGCCGTTGATGAAAGCTTACGACTTAAATCATATACATTACGCTTCTACGGCATAAGGTGTGGATTATAGACGTGTAGGTTATGGTTTTCAAAGCTTTCAATGTCAGATAATGGTTTATTACTGACGTGGATGCTATTCTACATGCCAAATGCACTATCTGTTCTGTCTTACGATTATGTATAACTTATATTACAAACTGAGTGTTCCATGTGATTGATAAATGTTTGAATGCGTATGACATCTGATCTAGTGATTACCATGAAAAATCTTTGTTAGTGTATGCTTGTTATGTATGTGACAACTCCTTAGTAAAGGATTTTCGTAAATATACAATATGCCAACATACGTGATGTATGTTGAATAGTATAAGCTAAGTGTTTGTATAAATGTCTAAATGAGTTAGAAATAGGTAAAGTATGATTATTTTTGAATTGAGATACGAATCTCAATCACTTTACTTGGGTGTATGATTTCCTCCATGTTATATTTAGGTCATTTCATTCATGCTAATTGTGTGTATGATTTCCTCCATGTATAGTCTTCAGGTTTAAGTTATATTTCATATCCTGCTTATATGAATGTGGGTGTTGAATCATATGTACGTGATTGAGGCCATGTTATGGTCCAGACATTCGGTAACAGACTTAAGTTCATGGTTGAGCTTTATTCACCATGAAGGACGTGTTTGATGAACCCGAACCGTACTAGAGTTGTTGGTAGTGGTTTGGCCACGCGGAGTGCATATGCATTTCATGTCGATCAACTCAATGTGTAATCGAGCTAGTCAAGCTAGTCAAGTAACCCGATTGACCTGATGTATGTTCACCATGTATGGACGCTTCTATTTGAATCTAGGGTACGAAACTTATCAATGCAACCCCGTTAACATTGGTACCTCGATCCGCTAAGACCCATGAGCTGAGCATGGTAGTATGGGACCCCGTGGTTGAGCTGTCGGCCTACGCTGGGGCGACGAGCCTCCCCGTAGTGACCAGTGATGTAACGCCCGTGAAAAATCCGTACTTGGGCCCGAGCACCAACTGGACCCGAAATCGCGTAGAATTAATTTTCATGGAAATTAAGCGTAAGTTAGCTAGCGCAACGCTAGAGTAGCTGGGAAATAGTCCCTGATCACTTTAAATACGTTCTACAAGACCCAAATCGAGTAGAACAAACAACTCTACAATACTGTATAACCTCGGATCAAACTCTAAGCGGGTTTGTTCTCTGGACCACTTTGAATTCTTGTATTGGATTTAGACCACGCGTCGAAAGTCTGATACCTCCTATCTTAGACCGTTAGAACCGCCCAGCTGGACTTGACAATCATTTCAAAAATCAAGTCAAACCGATAATCACAGACTATTTCGTTGAACCCGGACGGAAGAGACCGCGAATAGGGACAGAATTGGAATTTCAAATTCAAATCTGGCACACGACTTGACGCGTCAGTATTAAGCGTTCTGACCGTCAGAATTCATCCAGATTACACCCTCAGATCAGGAAAAATTTCTATTTATTATCATGAGACTTTCAGCCCTGATCTACGTGTGGTGACCGCTGAACTGAAACTGGTCCGCCACGTGCGATCTGCGAACCCTGCCAGACTGAAAACTTAATACATGCTACATCTGGTAGGCTTGAGCTTAAGTACGATCGCAATCGACCAGGGGACCACCAGAAAGCAACTTTTGGACCGAAACAGCCCCGAAATGGATAGGCACCAAGTAAACTTCGTTCCGGAGCCTGTTTCCGGCACTTTTAAGCTTATAAAAGGGGTTGAAACCCTCATTCCTCTCTCCCATCCAAAAATTGCAAACCCTAGCTTGGGAGAGAGAAAAGGAGAGAGAGTTTGAGAGAAAGAGTAGAAGGGATTTTTCCCGCTTCCGAGCCACCGGTTGCTACTACTTTAGCAACTCTTCCCAATCATCTGGCTGGTGATTTCTCCGTTCTTTCAGGTATAAAACAACCCTAGAACTTGCTGATTTAGGTTTTACTTAGATTCATGGCGTGTTAGCTAACGTAACTTGTAAAATAGGTTCTCCTACTGCCGTAGACGAAGCGTACACGCTCCGTTCAAAATCACGCATCCGTAAGAGACTAGGTAAGGATTTTACATGCTTTGATTGACGGTTTACAACGCTTTCAATGTCGTTTAATAGTAGATTATCGACGGCATCGCCGTTTGACATGTACAACATGCTCTCCGTTTCCTGTTTCGTAAATTAACGAAGAATATGAGATTTAGGGCATTTTAGTCATTTGTAGGAAGTACGGTCTACATTCATATTTTGCTGACGTGATTGACATGGTTTGTTGTCTCATTAGGGAGTTAGGAATGCTTGCATAATTAGTTTGGCGAAGAGATTTGCCTAGTTGCGCTCTTTGGGTCGACATACTATATGTAGACTTAAGTGTGTAGTGTATGTGTTTGTATAAATGCTTGTATTAGTATGTATTGAATTAAATGATGTTATGTGGTAGTTTGAGATTGATTTCTTAGTTAATATGCTGACCTAAATGATTTCTTACATGTTGACCATATGCATGATTCCATTACATGCATGGAATGTATGTGTTTGAAGATTTACTTAAGTTGAATGTTATAACATGTGTTAACATGCTCACATGATTGTATTTCAATTCCAATACTCTTACATAAACTGCCGATGTGATTCCATAAATGTTTGGGACTAGACTTAGTCCAGCCAGTCGGTAACCGAGCGAATTCGTGGCTGACTGGTCATAGCCACGAACGACGCGTCGATGAACGCGATTCGTGTTTGGGGTTGGCGGCAGTGGTTAGGCCACGCGAAGTGTTTTACGCACTTCATGTCGTTCGACTTGAGATGCGATCGCGCTAGTCGAACCCGTCAAGCAACCCGACTGGCCGATGTATGTTCACCTTGTATGAGTCATAACTGCTTGAACCTAGGGTACTGAACTTACCATTGGAAACCCTGTTAACCATGGTACCTTGATCCACGAAGACTCATGAGCCGGGCATGGTGGTATGGGACACCGTGGTCGAGCTGTCAGCCTACGCTGGGGCCACAAACCTCCCCGTAGTGACCAGTGAGCACCTAGACTCGTGAGCAGATTATGGTGGTATGGGACACTATATTCTAGCTGTCGGCCTACACTGATCAGGCGACGAGTCCTTTGTAGTGACCGCGAGCGTATTCTGAGTCCATGGGAGGCGACGACCCTTCCGTTGCAGTAGAGTACAATAGACCTGTATTGATAAGGTGATGGGAGAGCGGTACAACGAGTACGAGCAACAGCCCTGGCAGCCCTTGCAGTGACCTACGAAATATACATCGTATGAGATTACTAGGAGTGACGACCCTAGACAGGATCTATGTTGGGATTGATACAAGGGAAGTACCTTAGTTTCCCAATCCTGCTGTTTGAATGGACTAATAATAACTTAAAAATCATATCACCATAGCATTGCATGTGCATGGAAGATGTGGAGCACTCTAGGGAGTGTGGCATGCCGCGGTCGTAAGATGTTCCCGTATGAGGGAGATCGTCGGTGAGGGCATACATCATGTCATGTCATCTTGCATTAACAACAGTATTAGGATTGTCTAATTTACTGCTTTACTATTATCGCATGATTGAATTGTGAATATGCTAATCCTTGCTCTATGATTCTACTGAGTTGATCACTCACTCCCACGTTACGGGATGGTGTTTGCAACACCCACCAGACCCTGTTGTAGATGCAGGTGAGGCTGAGATCCAGGAGGTGGAGCCAGACATCGACGAGGATCAGGACGAGTTCTTGTACATGCAGTATCACGATGGCTTCCCGTAGGCGACCTGGATCGATGGGACTTCAGTGGGAATATTTTGAACATTACATTTTTGTTCATGTATATGTATATGAGACTCAGAGATGTAGTCATACTTTGGAGACAGATGAGATTTACTTTGTTTTTCCATACAGTGATATATATATTGTTTAGTCTTCCGCTTGCTTTTATCACTAGATCTGAAGTATGAATTGCAGTTTTGGTATACTTTTACTCATGTGAATGCTTTACATCAGACAACATTGAATCATAATCATTTTTGATGCATAAGTGATGGTCTGGAACTCGGGAGTTGAGTTTGTACACGACCCCCGATTTTCAGGGTGTTACAAGTTGGTATCAGAGCATGAATGAGAGTATACTGGGCCTGGGTTATGGTCTCGCGACGTACGCTGTCGCTTCCTTTGACTTAGGTGGGTGCGAGAAGGGTCTAGAAACATTTCTAGGATCACAGATTCGCCGATAGGCGAAGTCTATTAGAATCGATCGCACGATCGAGTCTGCAACGCATCTCGGGTTGCGTAAAGCAACCCGAATAGCTTCTAAGCCATAGGAAATCAGGTTGAGACGTCCTATGGGTGATTTTAAATGCACAAAAGTGAATCTTTGGGCCGTGGGATGACCACGACTCCTGTATTCAATCGTCAGGGCTTAAAAACCCCGTTTCACCAAAAATCTTTAAAATTCCTCCTCTAAACACTCCGATCTTCATTTCTTTCTTATCCATTTCATGTTAGGCATCAAACCTAAGGTAAAAATAACACAAATTAGTACTTTCACAAAATTTTATAGTGAATAGTAAAATTTCATGAAAAATGGCCATAAGGCCATTCTAAATTCACTTTATTTAGAAAATAGGGGTCTAGATGGATGTGCTAGCTCCTTCTACCCCAAAATCATATGCTGCATCATAGGGTTTTGTATTTAAAATTATGGAGTGGTCCCAGAAAGACCCAAACACATGTTTGGGCTCATATAGGTCAAAATACAATGAACCAGTGGGTGGACCACACATTTTTGGGGTCTCTGGACCATGGGGAACCAAACCCATGTGGTCCCACCGACCAACTGAGAAGTTGGCTGGCGATGCCATCGGGCCCGTTGGTCCTGATTTTTGGGCGCACGCCCTTAAACGAGGTGCACATCATCCCCCCATAGCTCCCGTCCCCCGAAAACCCCTAAAACACCCCCCTCCTTCACAAACAGCCCTCCCCTTAGCCCTATTTTCGATTTTCAGCAACCACTTCCAAATTTTGGCATCCCAAATCATCCCTAGATCCCTCCTTGGCCAAAACCGACCATCATCCATCACTTCTTGGGAGTTGGCAGCCCTTCCTCTTGAAGATTTCACCATTTGGAGCTCCAAAAACCCCCAAATCGAGCTGAAATCGTGAGGTGCTCCATTCCACTTTTTCGTTTGCATTTCTCCTTGAAAATATAGCCTTGGGAAGCTTGAAGCATCCCTCTACGACGCCTAGATCTCCTTTTTTCAGATTGGGCAGCCACTTCTCTGCATTTTTGCCGTTTTACATGGCTTTCGTGGAAGCCATTTTAGGCCTTTTATCACTCTCATCCATCATATCTTTGATGGGTAAGAGAAAAATCGCAACAGACGAGGCTGGGCCAAGCCGTCCTGCTCAATTGAGAAGACCGCGGGGTGGTGCCGCAAGTTCAAGCGCCGCCGCAGGTCCAGCTGCAGTCCTGAAGTGCCGTACAAAGCGGGATTTGGATCCCCATGCACACCTTGGGCGAGCAATTTTATCAGAGATGCCTCATGGCCAATACACTGATCGTAAAGTGTTATTTGAGGCGGACGTAGATGGACGACTATTCGGTGAATATCTGTTGTTCGAACGCATTGAAGCTGCGCATTGGGGTCCGATCTTTGAAGCTCGCGCTCGTGCTAATGTGAGCACCGTTCGTGCCTTCTACGCTAGTATCCAGAATCCTACCTTGGAGCCTTTGCAGTTCAAAATCCCTTTTGGTAGAGATCAGATGGCTACTATCGATGTTCGGTTGATTGCGCGACTTCTCAACGTGCCTCTTGGTGATGTGCATCCTAGTGAGAAGAATCTGAGGACTAGACGTGAACGAGATCGCCGCACCAGGTTTCTGTGCGGTAAGTTGGTTCCATGGCAGCCTAATAATAGCCTCAAGGCGACGTATATGTCTGAGGATTTGCGCCTGCTGCACCATATCTGCACGTTCAATGTTTATCCCAGGTTGACGAATCGCATTGAATGTACACGCCTTATGGTTGATTTCCTGTATCTGGTGGCCCAGGGAGAGAACGTATGCATGGCTACTTTCATCTTACGACAAATAATCCTCATAGCCAGGTCAAGAAGAACATCCGAATCACTTCTTTTTGGCCGACTGGTTTGTAAAATCGCCCTCGAGTTTACTTACAGACTTGGGCCAAAAATGCCAGTTTCGATTCATAGTATTGATGAGTCGACAATGGTCAAGATGAAGATTGGGTCACAATACCGTGAAAATCAACTTGAAAAGGATAGTGAGGATGACTTTGATGATGAGGAAGATCAAAGCGAAGAAGAACCTAGAGCAGAGGTTCAGGAAGAAGCTCAGGAAGAGGCAGAAGAGGAGGCTCAGGATACAGATGAGAGTCCTCCTCTTTCTGCGCAGGCTGCTATCGACGATCGCATTGCTCGGATGGAGGAGAGTCAGACCGCTTTGCGAAGGGAAGTCCAAGAACTTCGCGCAGAAGTCGCGGATGCCAAGGCCGTTACAAAGAAGAAACTCGGCAAGGTGACTCTCACCTTGAAGGCGATCCTGTGTTGCTTGCAGGATAAGGGTGCTCCTCCTCCGTCACCAGATTCCAACTAGCGATGCGATCTTTGATGTTATTATCAGTAGTTAGTCATTTCCTGCTTTATGTGTGTAAGCCTGTTAGGGCTAGTGCTTTGCTCATGTTGCTGTTGCTTAACTGTCTTAATTCCCATGTATTTCTCGTCATGATGCTTGTAAGGATATATCCCTTGTATTGTGACAATTTTGATTAATTGAAATGCATGGAATGCTTTTGACTCTTTATGTGAATGATTGCGGTGTATTTGTGCTAATGAGACTGACAAGGTTGCGCCCTATTTTGAATATAGGGAATGCCGCCTAAGGCTACGCGGAGCACGGTTCGGCTTGCATTGACTGAGCATATGGATCAGACGCCTTCGCAGTCTGGCACCCATGCGGACCCTGCTTTGGGCCCGATTCCTGAGGCAGTTCGATCGTCTCAGCCTGCCGCTGGTCCTACAGATGGACCACCGCCATTTACACCGTCGGTCAGAGAGCCATATCGCGCATCTACTTCCACACAGCATCCGCCACAGCCTGCTCCACCCCCTGACAGATTCGAGCAGATGATGGCTATGATGCTGCAGCAGCAGTAGCTTCTGACTGCCATCGTGGAGACATTAGCCCAGGGTGGGGGTGCGGCTCCATCTACACCACCTGCACCACCTGTGCATCCAGTTGAGGATGCCTATACATACACTCGGGATGAGGACATGGCTCATCCTGCTCCGCCTGCTTACCCTGCGGGGAATCCCACCGATACACGGGGCCTATTGGAGCGATTTCAGCGCTTGCGGCCTCCCACTTTCACGGGTTCTCACAGACCCGAGGAGGCTGAGTACTGGCTCGACCGGGTGTCGAAGATTTTGCGGATGTTGCATTGCACTGAGGCCGAGCAGGTAGAGCTGGCTACCTTCCTGTTTGAGAGAGAGGCCAGCATGTGGTGGGATAGTGTACTGCAGACCGTTGTCGAAGACTTTGTATGGACGTGGGCAGCATTTGAGTTCCGCTTCCATGAGAAGTATTATCCCCAGACTTATAGGCACGACAGGGAGAATGAGTTTCTCCGTCTCAGACAGGCAGCTATGACAGTTACAGAGTATGAGCATCGGTTCACGGAGTTGGGCAGATACGTCCCGACGATTTTGGCTGATGAGCAGATGTGCATACGGCGCTTTTTGGAGGGTTTGCGATCGGATATTCGGTCGAAGATGTGCTGTGTTAGCATTCCCTCTTATGCGGAGTTGATTCACATGTCCATGCGAGCAGAGCAGGATGTGGATCGACTTGCTCGATCTCGTGGCCCTGTTGCTTCTAGGCCACGACCCGACTTGCCAGACAGGCCCTTTTCGGGCAAGAGGCCTCGCGTCGACCCTCCTACTCGGGCCATAGCGCCAGTAACACCATTTTGGTGCCCCGATTTGACGTGCACATACTGTGGGAGGTCAGGCCACTTGGCGCAGAGCTGCTTTTCTAGGATGCGGGACAGTGGGTTCTCACCGCAGCAGAAGATTGACCGTGTACGTCCACAGGCAATATCAGCACCGCCTATACAGTCAGCTCCTGCGCACCCTACATTCAGACCTCCGGTATCGCAGATCAGATAGCCTCCACGGCCCTTGACACAGGGGCCGAACCGCCCACATCAGGCTCGGGTTCATGCAATGACAGCTGAGGCAGCTGCGACGCCGACTTTCCAGCATTCAGCCTTCGAGGTCACGGCCCATATTGGAGGTACTCCCGTTCTTATGATGGTGGACACTGGTTCCACGATTTCTTTGATATCGCATGCCGTAGTCAAGCGTCTTGGGTTATAGACTATCACTATGGATAGCGTGCGAGTCTTTGCAGCTCATGGGGATTATTCGGATGTCACCCAGATGTGTGAGGGTTGTCTAGTTGATCTGGGAGGCAGGACGATGACTCTTGATCTGGTCGTCGATCCCTCGCTCGTTTATCTCGACGTCATTCTTGGCATGGATTGGTTGACTGCAGCGAGAGCCGAGATTGACTGCGAGGCTCGTATGGTGACGGTGTACGAGCCTGAGGGCACGCCTTTCACGTTTTCAGTGCGGGTAAATCTTCCTTTCCGCATACTTAGCTACGCCACTTTATTGCGCGACGCTGGGGCCCAGGTACTTGAGCATGTGCCAGTCGTTTCTGAGTTCGGGGATCTGTTCAGGAAGATCCCTGGTTTGTCGCCCCGACGTGAGATCGATTTTACTATCGATCTGGTTCCTGGTTCTACACCCGTCTCACTGCCGACGTATCGCATGGCACCATGTGAGATGGAGGAGTTGAGGACGTAGATTGATGGTCTGCTAGAGCTTGGCCTTATACGGCCTAGCGTGTCACCTTGGGGAGCACCGGTCTTGTTCGTGAGGAAGAAGGATGGTTCGATGCGATTGTGTATTGATTATCGCAGGCTGAACCAGCTCACGGTGAAGAATAAGTACCCTTTGCCCAGGATCGACGACTTGTTCGATCAGCTGAGAGGAGCGCAGTACTTCTCGAAGATTGATCTTCAGTCAGGTTATCATCAGCTGCGTGTCAGGGATGAAGACGTGCAAAAGACAGCATTCAGGACCAGTTTTGGCCACTACGAGTTCCTCGTGATGTCGTTCGGTCTCACAAACGCACCAGCCATGTTCATGGATCTGATGAACCGAGTATTTCGGCCTTTCCTCTATCGATTCGTCATTGTATTCATTGACGACATTTTGGTGTACTCTAGGAGTCGAGAGGAGCATGAGGAGCACTTGCGTTTGGTCCTGGATACGCTCAGACAGCATCAGTTGTTCGCACAGTACAAGAAGTGCGACTTCTGGAAGCAGGAGGTGAAGTTTTTGGGACTGTGGTGTCCAAGGATGGCATGGCAGTTGACCTGTCTAAGGTAGCTGCGGTGCAGGACTGGGAGCAGCCTGGTTCTGTCACTGAGGTGAGGAGTTTCTTGGGTCTCACTGGCTACTATCGGCCCTTCATTCAGGACTTCTCGAAGATCGCGAGACCCTTATCTCAGTTGACACGGAAGGACGTGAAGTTCGCCTGGAATGATAAGGCGGAGTCAGCTTTTCATGAGCTGAAGGACAGACTTACGTCCGCCCCTGTGCTAGTATTGCCAGAGCAAGGGGTTAGATACACTATATACACTGACGCGTCTAGCGTTGGTTTGGGTTGTGTCCTTATGTAGAGGGACAGGGTAATTTCATATGCCTCGAGACAATTAAGGAAGCACGAGGAGAATTACCCTACACACGACCTAGAGTTGGCAGCCGTTATATTCGCACTGAGACTCTGGAGACATTACCTCTACGGAGAGGAGTTCGAGCTCTTTTGCGACCACAAGAGCCTCAAGTACATATTCACGCAGCAAGACTTGAATATGAGGCAGCGGCGATGGATGGAGACGTTGAAGGACTTCAAGTTTGAAGTCTCTTACCATCCTGGGAAGGCGAACCTTGTGGCTGACGCATTGAGCCGCAAGAAGGCGATAGAGTTTGCGGCTCCGCTGATGGTTGCCGAGTGGGATATGGTCGAGTTTTTGCGAGACTTTGAGCAGAAACTCACCGTAGAGGAGCCGTTTGAGTTCATCGCACATGTACAGGTGCGATCTCAGATCGATGACCGAGTCATCGAGGCGTAGAGGGACGATGCGCATCTTACTGAGCTTCGAGAGCAGGCCAGTGATGATGCTGACGCCGACTGGCGAGTTGATATGGATAGAGGCTTACGTTACCGTGGCCGCCTATGCGTCCCAGATGTCCCTGACTTGAGACGAGAGATTCTCGAGGCTGCGCATTGTACTAGACTCGCGATGCATCCAGGCAACACAAAGATGTACCGTGACGTGAAGAGGACGTATTGGTGGGAAGGTATGAAGACCCACATAGCTGAGTTCGTGTCCCATTGTCTCACTTGTCAGCAGGTGAAGGCAGAGCATCGCCGACCACCTGGACTTTTGCAGCCCATGCCGATCGCAGAGTGGAAGTGGGATTTCATTTCTATGGACTTCATTTCTGGGTTGCCGAAGACGAGGAAGGGACATGATTCCATTTGGGTGATCGTCGACCGATTGACGAAGTAGGCGCACTTCCTACCGATCAGAGTTATGAACTCTGCAGACGAGCTGGCTAGATTGTACATCAGAGAGATTGTGCGTCTGCATGGAGTTCCGTTGGAGATCGTGTTGGACAGTGACACGCGGTTCGCTTCTATCTTCTGGACTCGCATTCAGGAGGCTATGGGTGTGAAGTTGAAGTTTAGTACTGCCTTCCACCCACAGACAGACGGACAGACAGAGTGGGTGAACTAGATCTTGGAGGATATGTTGCGAGCTTGCGCATTGGACTTCAAGGACAGTTGGGATGATTGTCTTGCATATGCAGAATTTGCGTACAACAACAGCTTCCAGGCGAGTATCGGTATGGCACCTTATGAGGCGTTGTATGGGTGACCTTGTCGCGCACCGCATTGCTGGTTAGAGGTCGGTGAACGTAGCTTGATTGGCCCAGAGTTGGTGCAGGCGACATCAGAGAAGATTGATATTATTCGACGTCGGCTTCTTACAGTGCAGAGTAGACAGAAGAGTTATGCCGATACGAGACGACGGTCACTAGAGTTCACAGTTGGGGATCATGTGTTTTTGCGAGTTTCCCCTATGAAGGGAGTCCTTCGGTTCGGGAAGAAGGTGAAGCTGGCACCGCGATTCATTGGTCCATTCCAGATCCTCGATCGTGTGGGAGCAGTGGCTTACCGATTGGCTTTGCCCACGCCTCTCGCGAGCGTTCACAACGTATTTCATGTTTCTATGCTGAAGAAGTACGTTGCTGATCCTTCCCATATCATCAGATGGGAGCAGGTGCAGTTAGGAGAGGATGTTACTTATATCCTGCGACCGACACGCATCCTAGATAGGAAGGAGCAGGTACTGCGTAGCAAGGTGATTCCCCTTGTGAAGGTATTGTGGACGCATCACTCTGAGGAGGAGGCTACTTGGGAGACAAAAGCCGAGATTAGAAAGAACTACCCACAGCTTCTCGAAGAGTACGAAAAGGTACAAATTTCGAGGACGAAATTATTTGTTAAGGGGGGTAGATTGTAACGCCCGTGAAAAATCCGTACTTGGGCCCGAGCACCAACTCGACCCGAAATCGTATAGAATTAATTTCCATGGAAATTAAGCGTAAGTTAGCTAGCGCAACGCTAGAGTAGCTGGGAAATAGTCCCTAATCACTTTAAATACGTTCTACAAGACCCAAATCGAGTAGAACAAACAACTCTACAATACTGTATAACCTCGGATCAAACTCTAAGCGGGTTTATTCTCTGGACTACTTTGAATTCTTATATTGGATTTAGACCGCGCGTCGAAAGTCCGATACCTCCTATCTTAGACCGTTAGAACCGCCCAGCTGGACTTGACAATCATTTCAAAAATCAAGTCAAACCGATAATCACAGACTATTTCGTTGAACCCGGACGGAAGAGACCGCGAATAGGGACAGAATTGGAATTTCAAATTCAAATCTGGCACACGACTTGACGCGTCAGTATTAAGCGTTCTGACAGTCAGAATTCATCCAGATTATACCCTCGGATCAGGAAAATTTTCTATTTATTTTCATGAGACTTTCAGCCCTGATCTACGTGCGGTGACCGCTGAACTGAAACTGGTCCGCCACGTGCGATCTACGAACCCTGCCAGACTGAAAACTTAATACATGCTACATCTGGTAGGCTTGAGCTTAAGTCCGATCGCAATCGACCAGGGGACCACCAGAAAGCAACTTTTGGACCGAAACAGCCCCGAAATGGATAGGCACCAAGTAAACTTCGTTCCGGAGCCTGTTTCCGGCACTTTTAAGCTTATAAAAGGGGTTGAAACCCTCATTCCTCTCTCCCATCCAAAAATTGCAAACCCTAGCTTGGGAGAGAGAAAAGGAGAGAGAGTTTGAGAGAAAGAGTAGAAGGGATTTTTCCCGCTTCCGAGCCACCGGTTGCTACTACTTTAGCAACTCTTCCCAATCATCTGGCTGGTGATTTCTCCGTTCTTTCAGGTATAAAACAACCCTAGAACTTGCTGATTTAGGGTTTACTTAGATTCATGGCGTGTTAGCTAACGTAACTTGTAAAATAGGTTCTCCTACTACCGTAGACGAAGCGTACACGCTCCGTTCAAAATCACGCATCCGTAAGAGACTAGGTGAGGATTTTAGATACTTTGATCGACGGTTTACAATGCTTTCAATGTCGTTTAATAGTAGATTATCGACGGCATCGCCGTTTGACATGTACAACATGCTCTCCGTTTCCTGTTTCGTAAATTAACGAAGAATATGAGATTTAGGGCATTTTAGTCATTTGTATGAAGTACGGTCTACATTCATATTTTGCTGACGTGATTGACATGGTTTGTTGTCTCATTAGGGAGTTAGGAATGCTTGCATAATTAGTTTGGCGAAGAGATTCTCCTAGTTGCGCACTTTGGGTCGACATACTATATGTAGACTTAAGTGTGTAGTGTATGTGTTTGTATAAATGCTTGTATTAGTATGTATTGAATTAAATGATGTTGTGTGGTAGTTTGAGATTGATTTCTTAGTTAATATGCTGACCTAAATGATTTCCTACATGTTGACCATATGCATGATTCCATTACATGCATGGAATGTATGTGTTTGAAGATTTGCTTAAGTTGAATGTTATAACATGTGTTAACATGCTCACATGATTGTATTTCAATTCCAATACTCTTACATAAACTGCCGATGTGATTCCATAAATGTTTGGAACTAGACTTAGTCCAGGCAGTCGGTAACCGAGCGAATTCGTGGCTGACTGGTCATAGCCACGAACGACGCGTCGATGAACGCGATTCGTGTTTGGGGTTGGCGGCAGTGGTTAGGCCACGCGAAGTGTTTTACGCACTTCATGTCGTTCGACTTGAGATGCGATCGCGCTAGTCGAGCCCGTCAAGCAACCCTACTGGCCGATGTATGTTCACCTTGTATGAGTCATAACTGCTTGAACCTAGGGTACTGAACTTACCATTGGAAACCCTGTTAACCATGGTACCTTGATCCACGAAGACTCATGAGCCGGGCATGGTGGTATGGGACACCGTGGTCGAGCTGTCGGCCTACACTGGGGCCACAAACCTCCCCGTAGTGACCAGTGAGCACCTAGACTCGTGAGCAGATTATGGTGGTATGGGACACTATATTCTAGCTGTCGGCCTACACTGATCAGGCGACGAGTCCTTTGTAGTGACCGCGAGCGTATTCTGAGTCCACGGGAGGCGAAGACCCTTCCGTTGCAGTAGAGTACAGTAGGCCTGTATTGATAAGGTGATGGGGGAGTGGTGCAACGAGTGCGAGCAATAGCCCTGGCAGCCCTTGCAGTGACCTACGAAATATACATCGTATGAGATTACTAGGAGTGACGACCCTAGACAGGATCTGTGTTGGGATTGATACAAGGGAAGTACCTTAGTTTCCCAATCTTGCTGTTTGAATGGACTAATAACAACTTGAAAATCATATCACCATAGCATTGCATGTGCCTGGAAGATGTGGAGCACTCTAGGGAGTGTGGCATGCCGCGGTCGTAAGATGTTCCCGTATGAGGGAGATCGTCGGTGAGGGCATACATCACGTCATGTCATCTTGCATTAACAACAGTATTAGGATTGTCTGATTTACTGCTTTACTATTATCGCATGATTGGATTGTGAATATGCTAATCCTTGCTCTATGATTCCACTGAGTTGATCACTCACTCCCACGTTACGGGATGGTGTTTGCAACACCCACCAGACCCTATTGTAGATGCAGGTGAGGCTGAGATCCAGGAGGTGGAGCCAGACATCGACGAGGACCAGGACGAGTTCTCGTACATGCAGTATCACGATGGCTTCCCGTAGGCGACCTGGATCGATGGGACTTCAGTGGGACTATTTTGAACATTACATTTTTTTTCATGTATATGTATATGAGACTCAGAGATGTAGTCATACTTTGGAGACAGATGAGATTTACTTTGTTTTTTTATACAGTGATATATATATTGTTTAGTCTTCCGCATGCTTTTATCACTGGATCTGAAGTATGAATTGCAGTTTTGGTATACTTTTACTCATGTGAATGCTTTACATCAGACAACATTGAATCATAATCATTTTTAATGCATAAGTGACGGTCTGGAACTCGAGAGTTGAGTTTGTACACGACCCCCGATTTTCAGGGTGTTACAAGTGAGCAACTATAATCGTGAGCCGATTATGGTGGTATGGGACACTATATTCGAGCTGTCGGCCTACTCTGATTAGTGACGAGCCCTTTGTAGTGAACTCAAGTATATCCTGAAACTACAATGGGGCGACGAGCCTTGTTGTAGTCTATAGGATATCACTAGACCTGTATTGATTGGTAACGAGCCCTTTATAGCGATCTAGAACTATACTATCGTATGAGCTTGTCTCGGACTGACAACCTGAGAATGGATCATCGTTTGGGTAATGATACAAGGGAGATACCTTAGCTTCCCAATACTGCTGTATGAAAAGGACTAATAATAACTTAGTAATCATGTTCATATCATTGCACTGCATGTGCCGACGATGAAGTGCACAGAGGGCTGGAAGCATGCTGTGAACTTAAGATGGTGTCACACGAGGGAGTGTAGGCGAGGGCATGCATCCATGAAACATCTCATCCCTACATTAATAAGAGCATTTAGGAATGGTTGATATGTTTGCTTTATCATTACTGCTTGAATGAATTGATAACATGTTAATCTTTATGCTATGATTCCACTGAGTTGATCACTCACTCCCACATTCTGGGATGATGTTCTGAACACCCACCAGACTTTGTCTTAGTTACAGATGAAGATGTGTAACGCCTCGAAAAAATCCTTATAGAGACCCGAGTACCAACTCGATCAAAAATCACTTAGGATTAATTCCTTTAGAAATAAAGCGCAAGTTAGCTAGCGCTATGCTAGATTAGCTGTGAAATTAGCACTGATCGCTTTAAATACGTTCTACAAGACCCAAAACTTGTAGAACCAATGATACTATAATACCCTGAAACCTAGGATCAAACTCTAAACCCGTTTGCTCTCAGGAAACCTTTGAAACTTCGTATTGGATTTAGACCGCACGTTGAAAGTTCGATATCTACAATATTAGACCGTTATGACCGCTTAGCTGGACTTTACAATCATTTCGAAAATCAAGCCCAACAGATGTTCTGAGGCTATTTCATTGAGCCTGGAGCAGGGAGTGTGAGAAAGAGTGAAATTTATAAAAATCTAAATGGGATTTAAATGAATCTGGCACATTTCGTTTGCGGGATCAGTATAAGCATTCAGACCGTCGAAATCTGACCCAAATATACCCTCGGATCAGGAAACATTTCTCACTCAGGTCAGTATACTTGGAATCTTCGATCGAGTCTCCGTGACCGCTGAACTGAAACTGGTCCGCCACGTGTGATCTGGGAACTCTACCGGTCTGAAACCTTGATGTGAGCAGGATCCGATGTACATGAGCTTAAGTCCGACTGTGTTCGGCCAGGGGACCTCCCGAAATGTTCTTTTGGATCGGAAAAGTCCCGATTTGGTTATAACTTAAGTATACCTTGCTCTCAAGTCTATTTAGGTTAGATTTTAGCCTATATAAGGGCTTTAAACCCTCTCATATCTCTCCCATACGAATTTGCTATAAACCCTAGAAAGTGGTGAGAGAGAAAGAGAGAGTTAGTGAGAGAATTTGTGGGAGAATTTCCTGCCACTTGCACCAACTATTGCACGTACCGATGCACCGCATTCAAATCACTTTCCCGGTGATTTTCAACTCACTTATAGGTAAGAAAACCCTACCCTCTTATTTTTTTAGGGATTCCTTTGATACGAGTAGCGGTGTAGCATATGTAACTTGTGATATAGGTCGCCTTAACGCCGTTGACGAAGCGTAGACGTTCTATTCAAATCGATACACGTCTAAGGCGAAAGGTGAGGATTTTAGACGCTTTGATTGATTGATTTCAAAGCTTTCAATGTCGTTTAATAGTAGATTATCGAAGAGAACGCCATTTGACATGTAGAACATGCTGTCCGTTTTCTGTTTCGACTGCGTACGAGAAATATGAGATTTAGGGTATTTTAAGTATTTGTAGGAAATACTGTTTACGTCCATATTTTGATGAAATGATTACCATGGCTATTTGTCGTGTTATGATATTAAGAATGTGCGTATGATCTGTTTGGCGAAGAGATTCTCCCTAATGCGCACTTTGAGTCGACATACGCTATGTAGACTAAAGTGTGTAGACTAAGTGTTTGTATAAATGTTTGTATTAGTATGTATTGAGTAAATGGTGTTGTGAATTAGTTTTGAGATTGAATTCTCAATTAATATGCTGATGTATATGGTTTCCACATGTTGGCTATATGAATCAATTTCATTATATATATGGAATGCATGAGTTGGTTGATTTGCTTATGTAGTATGTTATAACATGTGTCATCATGCTTGTATTGTTTATATTCATTTCTGTTACTCACATATACTTACTGATATCGTTATACAAATGCTTGGGGCTATGACCTAGTCCAGGCAGTCGGTAACGGATTAAATTCGTGGTTGGCTTCCATGTACCACTAAGGACGCGTCGATGAACGCGAGTCGTGTTTTGGGTTGGCGGCAGTGGTTAGGCCACACAAAGTGTTTTATGCACTTCATGTCGCTCAGCTTGAGATGCGCTCGTACTAGTCGAGCCCGTCAAGTAACCCGACTGGCCATTGTATGTTCATCATGTATGAGTCATAACTGCTTGAACCTAGGCTACTGAACTTACCATTGGAAACCCTGTTAACCATGGTACCTTGATCCATAAAGACTCATGAGCTGGGCATGGTGGTATGGGACACCGTGGTCGAGCTGTCAGCCTACGCCGGGGCCACAAACCTCCCCATAGTGACTAGTGAGCACATTTGACTCGTGAGCCGATTGTGGTGGTATGGGACACTATATTCGAGCTGTCGACCTACACTGATTGGTGATGAGCCCTTGGTATGGGACTTGTGCTAGTTGGACTATCACCTGACATTTATTTTTGCTTTGTGACATGTATTTGAGACTCAGAGATGTATTCATACTTTGGAGACAGTTTGAGATTATTTTGTTTTCATACAGTGATATATATATCTTTCAATCTTTCGCTTGCATTTTATCACTGGATCTAGAGTATGAATTACAGTTTTGGTATAATCTTACTCATGTTAATGCTCTAACTCAATTAACATTAAATCATAAGCACATTTGTTGCATAAGTGATGGTCTGGAACTCGGGAGTCGGGTTTCAACACGACCCTCGATTTTCAGGGTGTTACAGGATGCGACTCCGGAGGCGGAGCCTGACTATTACGATGATCAGGACGAGTTCTCTTATATGCAGGTCTCTGATGGCTTCGCTTAGGCCGTACTGATCGACGGGGCTATAGGGCATACTATTGTAGTTGGATTCTTTTTGACATTTTATTTTTTTGAACATTACATGTATATGGTGACTTAGAGATGTATTCATACTCTAGAAGATCGACAGGATCTTTGCTTTCCTATTCGTTTATATAGATATCTTTTAGTCTTTCGCTTGTGATATATAAACTGATCTGGAGTATGAATTACTATTTTGGTGTAATCCCACTCATGTTTAATGCACTACCATAATCAACGTTCAACCATCTGCATTTATGTTGCATAAGTGATGCATTGGAACTCAGGAGCTGAGCATCTGCTCGACTCCTAATTTTTAGGGCTTTACAAGTTGGTATCAGAGCATGAATTGGATTAAACCGGACCTAGGTTATCGTTGCACGACGTATGCTGATGCCACTATAGCATAGTAGGGTGCGAGAACATCCTAAAAATAGGTCTAGGACTCCCAGTTCGTTCGTTGGTGAAAGTTTAGTGAAAACGATCATCGAGATCGAGTTCGTGCACGTGCCTGATTACACATGACAATCTTAAATCACTTGATGGGTCTAGACCAAGCTTCATCCCATTTTAGCCGTAAAAAATCGGTAGATGTGTATGTACAGCAGATTTGTTCCAAAATGACCCGAAATGACTCAAAGCGGAAGAGGGGACCAAACAATCAACTTCTAGGGGATTTCGAGGTGAGACCCTAACATTTTTAGACCCAGGGAGCGGGAAGGACCTCACCCAAGGTGCGAGGCCTCACCAAATGAGACAGCGACTGGCGAGGACCTCGCGAATTCGACGAGGCCTGGCCGACCGGCGGGCCCGGCTGGGTTGGGCCAGTGGGCCGATCGCACGTGGGGCCTATTGGCACCCACTGGTCCACGGTTTGTTGCTTAAAACCCCCCCAAATCGATACTTCCTTCATAAAATCACCTCCCATGCTCTCCCTTTCCTTTAAAACCGTCTATTCCTCTCTTAAATCATCCTCCCAATCAATCTTTCTTCCTTTTTTCATTAAACCCTACCTATTTCCATCATGCACAGCCATACCCATCCCCTAACCCTCTCATTTTCTGTGATTTGAGCTCTTAAATTTCCCATTTGAGTCCCAAAATTGTGTAAACCCATTAACCCATCTTCTCTTGTTATTTTTCTTGTTCCTTTCCTTTCATTTAAGCCTTTACACTCCTATAGAAGGCCCAAATTCGTGGAGACCCATAGATCTCACCTTCTTCATTTCCTTCTTCATTCCATGGCTTTCTTGGAGCTTGTCGCGGTTCTCTTCTCGATTTTCACCATCCTTTCTCTCATGGGAAAGAAACAGACTTCGGTGGATGAAGCTGGACCTAGTCGCCCCACTCGTTCAAGGAGACCAAGAGGATATACCGCGAGTTCAAGCACTGGAAGAGAATTACACTCGAAGCAGGATTTAGATCCTCAGGCTCCTATTGGAAGAGCATTATTGGCGGAGTTGGCTCATATCATCTACGACGATCGTAGAGTTCTTTTCAAAGCGCATGTTGATGGGTGACTCTTTGTGAGTACTTATTATTTGAGCGTCTGGAAGCAGCCGAGTGGGGTCTGCTATTTGAAGGCGAATCACGTGCAAATGTGAGCACTGTTCGAGCCTTTTATGCTCACATTCGAGAGCCTATGCTGGAGCCCTTGCAGTTCAAGATATCCTTCGACAGAGATCAAGAAGCCACAATCAACGTGAGGTTGATAGCTCAACTCCTGACTGTGCCACTTGGCGAGGTACATGCTAGTGAGAGGAATCTGGATAGTGTTTATGAAGGGGATCGCCGCACCAGGTTTCTGTGTGGTTGTTTGGTTGAGTGGTAGCATAACAAGAGTCTCTTAGTGACCCATATGTCAGGTGATTTTCGTCTGCTCCACCACATTTGCACATTCAACGTCTACCCCAGGTGGAGTAATCGCAGCGAGTGCACAAGTCTTATGGTGGATTTCCTATACCAAATGGGGTAGGGAGCGAACTTGTACGTGCCTACATTTATACTGTGATAGATCATCCTTATCGCTCGATCAAGAAGAACGACTGAGTCGCTCCCCTTCGGCTGACTATGCAAGATTACACGCGAGTTTGGCTACAGCCTTGGGGAAAAATTGCCAGTGCCGGTCCATTAAATCACTGAGACCACTCTCAACCAGATGAACATTGGGCCACAGCAATGATAATCCCAACTTAAAGAAAGCAAGGATGAGTCTGAAAGTGATGAAGAAGAGGAGAGCAATGAAGAAGGTGGAGCAGAGATAGAAGAGGAAGAAGTGCAGGGCGAAGAGGAAGAGGAGGTTCAGGATACTGATGAGAGTCCTCCTCCTGCGGTACCGGAGCAGGACACTGATCAGGCCGCTAGGGATGCCCGTATAGCTCGTCTTGAGGAGGGTCAGGTTGTCCTACGACAGGACATTATGTATCTTTGGGGCCTCGTGAAAAACAAGTTCAAGAAAGTGACTTGTACACTGAAGACTATCCTGTGCTGTCTGCAAGATAAGGGTGCCCCTTCTCCGTCACCAGATTCGTATGCTTAGCCATCCATGTTGTTGCCCAGTAGTTGTTTGCTGTTTGTTTGTAGTTGTTGCTTTTGTGTGTAGCCTTTGTAGGCTTCGTAGATTGATAGTTGCTTTAATGTTATAGCTCAGTGTTTGAAGCTTAGTCATATTAGCTCACATGCATTTTCTATTATGATCCATGTAAAACCTATGTTGCATGTATTATGACAATTTTGGAAATGAAATGCATGAAGTTTCTTTAAATTTGTGTGTGAATACTGCGTGCATGGATTGTTCTTATGTTGAATCTGATCTAGGTTGCACCCTATGTGTAGGGTATGCCACCTAAGTTCACGTGGAGCACGGCTCGCCTAGCGTTGTGTGATTCGATGGATCAGGCACCACCCCAAAGTGATGGTCGTGCAGACCCTAGTTTGGGCCTGGATCGTGAGACTGTGCTTGAGTCTCAGCCTTTTACTGGTCCTACAGTTGGGCCGCTACCTTATACACCACCGGTTCGGGAGCAGAGCTGTGCGTCTTCTTCGACGCAGCATGTGCCTTCGTCAGCTCCACCTACAGATAGGTTGGAGCAGTTGTTGATGATGATGCAGCTCTTGACCACCATTGTAGAGCCTTAGCTTAGGGTGGGGGTGTGACTCCACCTTCACCTTCTGTACGGCCTGTTGAGGCTGAAGAGCCTTCCGCTCAGGTTGAGGGTGTGACCTTGCCTACCCCTGTTCTATACTCTATAGGGAACTTGGGTATGAATGGCCTTTTAGAGCGATTCCAGCGCTTGCGGCCTCCTACATTTTTAGGTTCTCACAGATCTGAGGAGGCTGAGTATTGGCTTGATCACATCTCCAAGATGCTAAGGATGCTACATTGTACTGACCAGGAGCAGGTCGAGTTGGTGACCTTTATGCTAGAGAAGGAAGCCAGCTTGTAGTGGGATAGTGTACTGCGGACTTAGCCGTTGACTATGTTTGGACATGGGAAACATTCGAGACTCACTTCCATGAGAAATACGATCCTCTTACTTACCGGCACGAGAAGGAGAATGAATTTTTATGCCTCAGACAGGGAGGCATGACCGTGATTGAGTACGAGCACTGGTTTATAAATTTGGGCAGATATGTTCCTACTGTGCTTGCTGATGCACAGATGCGCATGCGATGATTTTTCGAGGACTTACGCCCCAACATTCGCTCGAAGATGTGCTATATTAGCATACCATCCTATGCTAAGCTAGTACACATGTCTATGCAATCAGATCAGGATGGGGAGCATTTGTCACGTTCTCATGGGCCTATGATCCCCAAGCCACGACCAGATATGCCAAGCAGGCCATTCCTTGGCAAGAGGACCCGTATCAACTCTCCTCCTAGGACTGCGGTGCCATTAGTACCGATGAGGTGACCTGGTGTGACCTATACTTATTGTGGGAGACCAGGTCATGTTGCGCAGAGCTGCTTCACGCGTATGAGCGACAATGGGTTCTCACCACCGCAGAGGATCGATCGTCCTCGCCCTCAGGCTATATCAACTCCACCTCTATGGTCTGCACCTGTACATCCATCTTTTTGACCGCCAGCAACTCATTTTAGGCCGCCTCAAAGGCCCATGACATCACTGCCGAATCGTCCGCAGCAGGCTCGGGTGCACTCACTCACAGTAGATGTACCAGAGGCAACACTTTCAGTACCCAGGGCTTTTGAGGTCACTGCACATGTTCAAGGTACTCCTATTTTCTTGTTGATGGACACTGGGTCCACAACGTCCCTCATTTCATGCACATTAGTCAAGCGGTTAGCATTGGTTACTGCTCCTACAATGGGAGTGACTCTCACTACAGCTACAGGGGACTCTTCTGCCATTACTAGGGTATGTGTGGCTTGTTTGATGGACCTAGGGGGCGGGACAGTTGTGGTTGACCTATATGTCATGCCCTTGCATCATTACGACATTATCCTTGGCATGAATTGGCTCACAGAGATGAGAGCAGAGCTTGACTGTGAGACTAGGCTAGTGACAGCCCATGGACCTACGGGCGCGGCATTCACTTTTCTTGTTTAGGTCGGTTACCCTACCCGACTTGATTGCTACACTTCTCGATTGGAGAGTTTTATTGGTTCTGCTCTTAAAACCACACCTGTGGTTTGAAATTTTGGGGAAGTGTTCAGTAAGATACCTGGGCTACCTCCTCAGTGTGAGATCGACTTTACGATTGATCTCGTGCCCGGTGCAGTACCTGTTTCGCTACCGATGTATCGTATGCCGCCAAGTGAGATGGAAGAGCTGAGGAAACAGATTAATGACTTGGTAGAGAAAGGCTTCATACGACCCTGTGTGTCTCCTTGGGGAGCACCTGTGTTGTTTGTCAAGAAGAGGGATGGATCCTACGGTTATGTATTGATTACCGTAGGTTGAATCAGTTGACCGTGAAGAATAAGTATCCTTTGCCCAGGATAGACAATCTGTTTGATCAGTTGAAAGGGGCATGATACTTTTCGAAGATTAATCTACAGTCAGGATATCATCAGTTGTGCGTCAGGGAAGAAGATGTGCAGAAGATTGCATTCAGGACCAGTTTTGGTCATTACGAATTTCTCGTGATGTCGTTCGGTCTTACAAATGCACTGGCCGTGTTCATGGATTTGATGAACCAGGTATTTTGGCCATTTCTATACCGATTTGTCATTGTGTTTATCGATGATATTCTGGTATATTCTACGAGTCGAGAAGAACACGAGAGGCACCTACAAGCAGTCTTGAAAACTCTGAGGAAAAATCAGTTGTTCGCATGGTACAAAAAGTGTGACTTCTGGTAGGAGGAAGTCAAGTTCCTGGGACATGTAGTGTCCAAGGAAGGGGTAGCAGTGGACCTTGCTAAGGTAGCTGCGGTTCGGGAATAAAAACAGCCTGGTTCGGTTACTGAGGTGAGGAGTTTTCTTGGTCTGGCACACTATTCCGACGCTTCATTCGGGACTTCTCAAAGATTGTCAGACCGTTGTCTCAGTTAACTCGGAAAGACTTGAAATTTTTCTAGAATGAGAAGGCGAAAGAAGCTTTTCAGGAGCTGAAGTACAGATTGACGTCCGCCCTTATGCTAGTATTACAAAAATAAGGGGTTAAGTATACTATATACACTGATGCATCTCGCATTGGTCTGGGTTGTGTCCTTATGCGAAAGGACAGGGTGATTGCGTATGCCTCAAGATAATTAAGGAAGCACGAGGAGAATTACTCGACACATGACCTAGAGTTGGAAGCAGTCATTTTTGCATTAAAGCTCTGGAGACATTACCTCTATGGAGAGGAGTTCGATCTTTTCTGTGACCACAAGAGCCTTAAGTATATATTCACGCAATGGGATTTGAATATGAGGCAGCGCCGATGGATGGAAACCTTGAAGGACTTCAAGTTCGAGGTCTCCTACCATCCTGTCAAGGCCAACCTTGTGGCAGACGCGTTGAGCCGCAAGAAGACTATAGAGTTTGTGGCTCCGCTAATGGTTGCAGAATGGGATATGGTAGAGTTCGTGCGGGACTTCGAGCAGAAGCTCACCGTGGAGGAACCGTTCGAGTGTGTCGCACACATTCGGGCGCGACCTCTTATTAACAACAGGATTATAGAAGCCCAGAAGGGCGATGAGCGATTGATTGAGCTTAGAAAGCTAGCTAGTGACGATGAGGATGTCAAATGGAGTGTGGATTTGGACGGGGGCCTACGTTATCTTGGCCGCCTATGCGTGTCAAACATTCCTAAGTTGAGACAGGAAGTCCTTGAAGCAGTGCACAATTCGAAGCTAGCGATGCATCCAGGAAGTGTGAAGATGTATCGAGATGTGAAGAGATCATACTGGTGGGAGAATATGAAGACACATATAGCAGAGTATGTAGCCCATTGTCTCACGTGCCAGTAGGTCAAGGCAGAGCATCGCCGACCTCCTGGACTGCTTCAGCCCATGCCCATACCTGAATGGAAGTGGGACTTCATCTCTATGGATTTCATTTCATGACTGCCGAAGACGAGGAAGGGACATGATTCTATCTGGGTGATTGTCGACCGATTGACGAAATCGGCCCACTTCCTGCCGATCAGAGTCACGAACTCTACAGACGAGTTGGCCAGGCTGTATATCAAAGAGATAGTTCATCTGCATGGAGTTCCTTTGGAGATTGTGTCGGACAGAGACATGCGGTTCACATCTATCTTCTGGACTCGTATTCAGGAAGTAATGGGTGTGAAGTTAAAGTTCAGTACCGCGTTTCACTCACAGACCGATGGGCAGACAGAGAGAGTAAATCAAATTTTGGAAGATATGCTACGAGCTTGTAGTTTGGACTTCAAGGACAATTAGGATGACTGTCTTCCATACGCAGAGTTCGCCTACAATAACAGTTTTCAGGGGAGTATAGGCATGACTCCTTATGAGGCCTTGTATGGGCCCCTTTACCGAGCACCGTATTGCTGGGCGGAGGTTGGCGAGCGCAGCTTGGTTGGCCCAGAGTTAGTGCAGGCGACATCAGAGAAGATTGACATTATCAGACGTCGACTTCTGACAGCTCAGAGCAGATAGAAGAGTTATACCGACACGAGGCGGCGACCGCTTGAGTTTGAGGTTGGAGACCATGTGTTCCTACGAGTTTCTCCTATGAAGGGAGTCCTATGTTTTGGCAAGAAGGGGAAGCTCACACCGAGGTTTATTGGTCCATTTTAGATATTGGATCGAGTGGGAACAGTAGCATATCGCTTGGCTTTACCCACACCACTTGCAGGCGTACATAACGTATTTCATGTATCTATGCTGAAGAAGTACGTTCCTGATCCTTCCCATATCATCAGATGGGAGCAGGTACAGTTGAGCGAGGATGCTACATATGTACTGCGTCTGATGCGGATCTTAGACAGGAAGGAGCACGTGTTGCGCAGTAAGGTCATTCCACTGGTGAAAGTTCTGTGGACACATCATACTGAGGAGGAAGCTACTTGGGAGACAGAGGCCGAGGTCAAAAAGAACTATCCCCAGATTCTCGAGGAGTACGAAAAGGTACTAATTTTGAGGATGAAATTTTTCTTTAAGGGGGGTAGATTATAATGACTCAGAAAAATCCATACAAAGACCTAAGTACCAACTCAGTTAGAAAACCCTCAAGATTAAATCCTTTAGAAATTAGACGTGAATTGCTAAGTACTAACCTAGATTACCTATAAAATTAACACCAATCACTTTAAATATGATCTGTAAGATCCAAAACCTGTAGATTTAGTAACCCTATGTTACTCTAAAATCTAAGATCCTACTCTAAACCCAGTTGCTCTCGAGAGCGCTTTGAAACTTCATGTCGGACCTGGACAGCACGTCGAAAGTCCGATTGCGATGAACTTAGAATATATGGACCACGTAGTTAGACTTGACAATCACCGTAAAAATCACGTCCAAAAGATGCTCTAGGACTGTTTTCTTGAGTCTGGAGTAAAGAGTGTGAGAAACTAGAGATTTTTAAGAAATTAAATATGATTTTAAGAAATCTGAAATGTTTCGCTTGCACGACATTTATAAGCATTCTGACCGTTGGATTTTGACCTAAATTCACCCTTGGATCAGGGATGATGGCCCATTCATGTCAAATTACTTGTGGCCTTGATCAAGTTTAAGTGACCGCTGAACTGAAACTAGTCCGCCACGGTCGATCTGGAAATCCAATTGAACTAAAAACTTAACTTGATCAAGATCCAACATCCAAGAGCTTAAGTCTGACCGCACTCGGTAATAAGACCTCCAGAAATGCTCCGTTGGATCGGAACAAGGTCGATTTGGTTATAACTTAGGTATACCTTAGCCTTAAGGCTATTTTCATCGATTTAGAGCTTATAAAAAGGCCTTAAACCCTCTCTCATTTGCTCTATACGAATTTGAGAAAAACCCTAGGAGAGAGAAGAAGGAAAAGAGAGAAAGTGAGAGAGAAGTGGTGATTTCATCTTGTGATTCTACCCAACTACACTACGTGTTAAATCCATCCATCTGAATCATTGTTTCGACAATTCTGATTCCACACTTGGGTAAGAAAATCAAACCCTAACCTATTTTAAGGTTTGATATAGACGGAATTATGAAATAGCTAACCTAGTTCATGTTATAGGTCACTAAACTGCCATTGACGAAAGCTTACGGCTTATATCATATACGTTACGCTTCTACGGTGTAAGGTGCGGATTATAGACGTATAGGTTATGGTTTTTAAAGCTTTCAATGTCAGATAATGGTTTATTACTAACGTGGATGCTATTCTACATGCCAAATGCACTATCTATTCTGTCTTACGATTATGTATAGCTTATATTACAAACTGAGTGTTCCATGTGATTGATAAAATGTTTGAATGCATATGACATCTGATATAGTGATTGCCATGAAAAATCTTTGTTAGTGTATGCTTGTTATGTATGCGACAACTCCTTAGCAAAGGATTCTCCTAAATATACAATATGCCAACATACATGATGTATGTTGAATAGTATAAGCTAAGTGTTTTTATAAATTTCTAAATGAGTTAGAAATAGGTAAAGTATGATTATTTTTGAATTGAGATATGAATCTCAATCACTTTACTTGGGTGTATGATTTCCTCCATGTTATATTTAGTTCATTTCATTCCTGCTAATTGTGTGTATGATTTCCTCCATGTATAGTCTTCATGTTTAAGTTATATTTCATATCTTGCTTATATGAATGTGGGTGTTGAATCATATGTACGTGATTAAGGACATATTATGGTCCAGGAATTCGATAACAGACTTAAGTTCGTGGTTGAACTTTATTCACCACGAAGGACGGGTTTAACGAACCCGAGCCGTACTAAAGTTGTTGGCAGTGGTTTGGCCACCCGGAGTGCATATGCATTTCATGTCGATCAACTCAACGTGCGATCGAGCTAGTCGAGCTAGTCAAGTAACCCGATTGACTCGATGTATGTTCACCATGTATGGATGCTTCTGTTTGAATCTAAGGTACTAAACTTACCAATGCAACCCCGTTAACCTTGGTACCTCGATCCGCTAAGACTCATGAGCCGAGCATGGTGGTATGGGACACCGTGGTCGAGCTATTGGCCTACGCTGGAGCGACGAGGCTCCCCGTAGTGACCAGTGAGCACCTATACTCATGAGCCGATTATGGTGGTATGGGACACTATATTCGAGCTGTCGTCATACTCTGATTGGTGACGAGCCCTTTGTAGTGACCTCGAGTATATCCTGAAACTGCAATGGAGCGACGAGCCTTGTTGTAGTCTATAGGATATCACTAGACCTGTATTGATTGGTGACGAGCCCTTTACAGTGATCTAGAACTATACTGTCGTATGAGCTTATCTCGGACTGACGACCCGAGAATGGATCATCGTTTGGGTAATGATACAAGGGAGGTACCTTAGCTTCCCAATACTACTGTATGAAAAGGACTAATAATAACTTGGTAATCATGTTCATATCATCGCACTGCATGTGCCGATGATGAAGTGCACAGAGGGCTGGAAGCTTGCCGCGAACGTAAGATGGTGTCACACGAGGGAGTGTAGGCGAGGGCATGCATTCATGAAACATCTCATCCCTGCATTAATAAGAGTATTTAGGAATGGTTAATATGTTTGCTTTACCATTACTGCTTGATTGAACTGATAACATGTTAATCTTTATGCTATGATTCCACTGAGTCGATCACTCACTCCCACATTTTAGGACGGTGTTCTGCACACCCACCAGACTCTGTCTTGGTTGCAGATGAGGATGCGACTCCGGAGGCAGAGCCTAACTATTACGACGATCAGGATGAGTTCTCTTATATGCAATTCTCTGACAGCTTTGCTTAGGCCATACTGATCGACGGGGCTACAGGGCATACTATTGTAGTTGGATTCTTTTTGACATTTTTTTGAATATTACATGTATATGGTGACTCAGAGATGTATTCATACTCTAGCAGATCGACAGGATCTTTGCTTTCCTATTCATTTATATAGATATCTTTCAGTCTTTCGCTTGTAATACATAAACTGATCTGGAGTATGAATTACAGTTTTGGTGTAATCCCACTCATGTTGAATGCACTACCATGATCAACATTCAACCATCTGCATTTATGTTGCATAAGTGATGCATTGGAACTCGGGAGTTGAGCATCTGCTCGACCCCCAATTTTCAGGGCGTTACAGGTCCAGCTTGTCACATATCCCAGCGAGTGAAAAAGACCTCACTACCCGCCTGTCAGTAGTATATGAATACCTACACGGCTCATCGATAGTAGACCCATTTGGAAGCTGGTCAAACTCAGCTTAGCTTATAGCCCCCTCACTCGAGTAGATAAGGACACACCCACTCCCAACCGACCATGACATAGTGGGAGACATGGCCTACTGGTATTCGACACTCAGGCACTCATGTATCCACTCAATTTAGACATTGGGGCGTCTCCTAGCCTCGGAGGTTTAGGGACTTTCACCCACGAACATCCAAAGTGGCCATATGCTCAAACCAAACATTTCTGATGTCCCATATGGCCATCCACGACATGCCTGTGGAGGTCACAGCCCTGATGTCGATAGGGCATAAAGTAATTACAATCACACATGCAAGATGCACGAGTCATCTAGTCCAATCATGCATCAATCCTGCACATACCGTGCTCTCATGTGAGATAACTCCACCTATCAGGGAGTCCCATGAACCATCTGTACTATGGCATATGCAATGGTTAATCACATTTCATAATAAACATACAAATGATGCATATGGGCATGTATCTTGATGCTATGTTGTCAGAAACTCATAATCGGTATCAGTAACTGACATCGATAATCGGCCTCAACAATGTGAACATTTAACTAACATTGCCCCCAAGGAATGGCCCCCATAGAGCCTAAGATATATTAGACCCATAGCCTCACACAAGGGCCTAATATATAAGACCATGGGCCTCACTCAAGAGCTTAATACACATCACGATGGGCCTCTCACATGGGCCTAATATACATCACAACGGGCTCCGTCGCCTAGCCCTCAAATGCACCACAATGCACCTCATCACATAGGCCTCATATACATCACATTGGGCCTTAAACACGGGCTGAATACACATCACAATGGGCCTCAAATACAGGCCGCATATACCTCACATTAGGCCTCAATAATCGGCCTCAATATTCAGCCTCGACAATTGGAATCGGCCTTGACAATTGGAATCGGCCTCAACAATTGAAATCGACCTTGATATTCAACCTCGACAATCGAAATTGGCCTCGATACTCTCCCTCAATAATTAGAATCGGCCTATACAATCAGCCTCGACATCGGAATCAACCTCGATACTCAGCCTCGACAATCAGAATCGGCCTATACAATCAGCCTCGACAATCAAAATCAGCCTATACAATTGGCCTCAACAATCAGAATTGTCCTCAATACTCGGCCTTAAAAATCAGAATCGGCCTCGATACTTGGCCTTGACAATCAGAATCGTCCTATACAATCAGCTTCGATAATCAGAATCGACCTCGACAATTGGCCTCGACAATCAAAATCAGCCTCGATACTCGGCCTCGACAATAAGAATCGGCCTATACAATCGGCCTTGACAATCGAAATCGGCCTCGATACTCAGCCTCGACAATCAGAATCGGCCTTGATACTAGGCCTCGACAATTGGAATCGGCCTCAACAATCGGCCTCGACAATCAGAATCGGCCTCGATACTCAGCCTCGACAATCAAAATCGTTCTATACAATCAGCCTCCACGATCAGAATCAGCCTCGATACTTAGCCTTGACAATCGGAATCGGCCTTGACAATCGAAATTGGCCTCGATACTCGGCCTAGACAGTCAGAATTGGCCTCGATACTCAGCTACTCGACCTCAACAATCAGAATCAGCCTATATAATCGGCCTCGACAATCGGAATCAGCTCAACAATCGAAATCGGCCTCAACAATCAGAATCGGCCTATACAATTGGCCTCAACAATTATCCTTGAAAATGGAAATCGGCCTCAATACTCAGCCTCAACAATCGAAATCGGCCTCAACAATCGGAATCAACCTGTACAATCGGCCTCGACGATCGAAATCAGCCTCAATAATCGGCCTCGTAGCAAGGCGGGGTCCATAGATGGACGGTCGATGATGGATCAAGAAATATCAATGGGGCCCATTCGTTTGGGTTAATCCACTAGAGAATGATGAGAATGGGCCTAACAAGGCCTAAATGAAGGTCATAATGTGGACATTAAACTATCATTGTCCATCAATGTGGCCATTTAACCAACATTGCGCCCAAGGAGTGGTCCACATAAACATCATTACATAATTATAGTGAAATCATACATTACATCGGTCTGCATGTTCATCGCATTGGGCCTTACTCAAGGGCCACATATACACCACATCGAGCCTAGCCATACGGGCCACAAATATATCACAATGAGCCTTATCAAATGGGTCACAAATACATCACAATGGACCTTATCAACTGGGCCACAAATACAACACAATGGGCCTCTCGCACGGGCCAAAATACATTACAATAGGCCACACCAATGGGCCTTTGATACATCGCAAAGGGGCCTCATATGCAACAAGTGGGCCACACTAATTAGCCTCAAATTCACAATAGGTGGACCTGCACCTTCGAAATGTGCCCACCAAATTATCGGCATGGATGAACAACACCTATAACAGTGAGTCGCACGTCCAGCGGACTGGATGGCGTGGTTATAACACATACATCACGATGGTCCCAACCCCAAAATAGATGGATGGTGTAGAACAAAATATACATCACGGTGGTCCACAGCACCATCACATAATATCCAGTACTACCCAAACTGTCTAGTACAGTCTAGCACATTTGAACGGTGTGATGAAACAAAAACATCATTATGGGATCCACACGTGTGGCCCACCAGTCCAGCCAACGAATGGACTGTGTGAATACAGCACATCGTTGAGGTAGGGCCCACCATAACATTTATTTTCCATCCAATCTGTCCATACGGTCACAAGGACCTAACAAGGAGAAAAAAAATATTATATTAATTCAAAACTTCTATGATCCCAAAAGGAGTTTCAATGGTAGACATACAAACCCACTGTTGTTGTGGTGTGGCCCACCTAATAAATGGATCTGTCCTATTTTTAGTCTCAAGCCTTGAGATGGACTTGTTAAATGGTGGGGGGTTTTAGGTGAATCACATACATCAGGGTAGGGTCCACATATGTAACACCCTGAAAATCGGGGGTCGTGTATAAACTCAACTCCCGAGTTCCAGACCGTCACTTATGCAACAAAAGTGATCATGATTCAATGTTGTCTGAGTTAAAGCATTCACATGAGTAAAAGTATACCAAAACTGCAATTCATACTCCAGATCCAGTGATAAAAGCAAGCAGAAGACTAAAGAATATATATATCACTGTATGGAAAAACAAAGTAGATCTCAACTGTCACTAAAGTATGAATACATCACTGAGTCTCATATACATGTAAATGACAGAAATAAATGTCCAAAAGAGTCCCACTATGAAGTCCCATCAACCCAGGTCACCTAAGCAAAGCCATCATGGTATTGCATGTATGAGAACTCGTCCTGGTCCTCATCAAAGACCGGCTCTATCTCCTGGATCTCTGCATCACCTGCATTTAAAACAGGGTCTGATGGGTGTTGCAAACACCATCCCGTAACGTGGGAGTGAGTGATCAACTCAGTGGAATCATATAGTAAAGATTAGCATGTTCACAAATCAATCATGCGATAATAGTAAAGCAGTAAATCACACAATCCTAATACTGTTGTTAATGCAATATGACATGACATGATGGATGCCCTCACAGACATTCTCCCTCATACGGCACCATCTTCATCCGCGGCATGCGTGCATCCCGCTCAGTGCTCCACATCTTCCAGGCACATGCAATGTAATGGTGATATGATTGTCGAGTTGTTATTAGTCCATTCAAACAGCAGGATTAGGAAACTAAGGTACTTCCCTTATATCAATCCCAATACAGATCCTGTCTAGGGTCATCACTCCTAGTAATCTCATAGATATATATTTTGTAGGTCGCTATAAGGTCTGTCAGGGCTATTGCACGCACTCGTTGCACCTCTCCCCATCACCTTATCAATACAGGCCTACTGTACTCTACTGCTACTGAAGGGTCGTCGCCTCCCGTAGACTCAGAATACGCTTGCGGTCAGTATAAAGGACTCGTCGCCTGATCAGTGTAGGCCGAAAGCTAGAATATAGTGTCCCATACCACCATAATCTGCTCACGAGACTATGTGCTCACTGGTCACTACGGAGAGGTTTGTGGCCCCAGCTTAGGCCGATAGCTCGACCACGGTGTCCCATACCACCATGTCCGGCTCATGAGTCTTCGTGGATCAAGGTACCATAGTTAACAGGGTTTACAATGGTAAGTTCAGTACCCTAGGTTCAAGCAGTTATGACTCAAGCAAGGTGAACATACATCGGCCAGTCAGGTTACTTGACGGGCTTGACTAGCGTGATCGCATCTCAAGTCGAACGACATAAAGTGCATAAAACACTTTGCGTGGCCTAACCACTGCCGCCAACTGCAAAACACGGCTCGCTTTCATCGACGCGTCGTTCGTGGCCAAGATAAGCCAACCACGAATTCGCTCAGCTACCGACTGCCTGGACTAAGTCTAGTCCCAAATAATTACGGAATCACATCAGCAATTATATGAGAGTATTGGAAATGAAATACAACCATGTGAGCATGTTAACACATGTTATAACATACAACTTAAGCAAATCTTCAAGCACATGCATTTCATACATATAATGAAATCATGCATTTAGCTAACATGTAGGAAATCATTTACGTCAGCATATTAATTGAGAAAACAATCTCAACTAATTCATAACACCATTTAATTCAATACATACTAATACAAGCATTTATAAAACACTTACACTACACACTTAAGTCTACATATAGTATGTGGACCCGAAGTGCGCATTTAGGAGAATCTCTTCGCCAAACTAATTATGCACGTATTCCTAACATTCTAATGTGACAATAAGCCATGTCAATCACATCAGCAAAATATGGATGAAATCAGTACTTCCTACAAATGACTAAAATGACCTAAATCTCATATTCATCGCCGGTTTACGAAACAGGAAACGGACAGCATGTTGTACATGTCAAACGGCGTTGCCGTCGATAATCTACTATTAAACGACATTGAAAGCGTTGGAAACAGTCAATCAAAGCGTCTAAAATTCGCACCTTATCTCTTATAAACGTGTGAATTCGAACGGAGCGTATACACTTCGTCTACAGCGAATAGAGAACCTAATTTACGAGTTCTATCAGTTTACATGCTATGGAATGGAAAGAATCGCAAATCAACAAGTTATTAGGGTTATTTCTTACCTGAAAACGCGGAGGAATCACCGGCCAAGTGATCGAAATGTGTTGCTTAGGCACTTGCAACAGGTGGTGCAACGACAGGTAAATTCTCTCCTACTCTCTCTCACAAACTCTCACCTTTTCTCTCTCCCAATCTAGGGTTTTTCTCAAATTCGGATGGGAGAGAGGAGTGAGGGTTTCAACCCCTTTTATAAGCATAAAAATGCCCAAAATAGGCTCAGAAACAAAGTTTACTTAGGGCATATCCAAATCGGGGCTGTTTCGGTCAAAAGTACATTTCTGGTGGTCCCCTGGCTGAACGCGATCTGACTTAAGTTCATGCATACGGGATCTAGCACGCACCAAGTTTTCAGTACAGCAGGGTTCATAGATCGCCCATGGCGGTACAGTTTCAGTTCAGCGGTCACCACACGTAGATCAGGCCTGCAAGTCTCATGATATGAAATAAAAATTTTTCCTGATCCGAGGGTGTAATTTGGCTGAATTCTGATGGTCAGAACGCTTAATACTGACACGTCAAGTCGTGTGCCAGATTTGAATTTCAAATTCCAAATCTGTCCCTTTTTACACTCTCTTCAGTCCGGGCTCAATGAAATAGCCTGTAGTTATCGGTTGGACTTGATTTTCGAAATGATTGTCAAGTCCAGCTAGGCAGTTCTAACGGTCTAAGATAGCAGGTATCGGACTTTCGACGTGCGGTTTAGATCCAATACAAAGTTTCAAAGTGGTCCAGAGAACAAACCGGCTTAGAGTTTGATCCGAGGTTATAGAGTATTATAGAATCATTGGTTCTACTCGATTTGGGTCTTGTAGAACGTATTTAAAGTGATCAGGGACTATTTCCCAGCTACTCTAGCGTTGCGCTAGCTAACTTACACTTATTTTCTAAAGGAATTATTCCTACGCAATTTCTGGTCGAGTTGGTACTCGAGTCCAAGTATGAATTTTTCCCGGGCGTTACAATCTTACCCCCTTAACAAATAATTTCGTCCTCGAAATTTATACCTTTTCGTACTCCTTGAGAAGCTGTGGGTAGTTCTTTCTGATCTCGGCTTCTGTCTCCCAGGTAGCCTCTTCCTCAGAGTGATGCGTCCACAATACCTTCACAAGCGGAATCACCTTGCTACGCAGTACCTGCTCCTTCCTGTCTAGGATACGTGTCGGTCGCAGGATATATGTAACATCCTCTCCTAACTGCACCTGCTCCCATCTGATGATATGGGAAGGATCAGAAACGTATTTCTTTAGCATAGAAACATGAAATACGTTGCGAACGCTCGCGAGAGGCGTGGGTAAAGCCAATTGGTAAGCCACTGCTCCCACACGATCGAGGATCTGGAACGGACCAATGAATCGCAGTGCTAGTTTTCCCTTCTTCCCGAACCGAAGGACTCCCTTCATAGGGAAAACTCGCAAAAACACATGATCCCCAACTGTGAACTCCAGCGGCCGTCGTCTCGTATCGGTATAACTCTTCTGTCTGCTCTGCACTATGAGAAGCCGACGTCTAATGATATCTATCTTCTCTGACGTCGCCTGCACTAACTCTGGGCCAATCAAGCTATGCTCACCAACCTCTGCCTAGCAATACGGTGCATGATAAGGTCGGCCATATAGTGCCTCGTAAGGTACCATACCGATACTCGCCTGAAAACTGTTGTTGTATGCAAACTCCGCATATGAAAGACAATCATCCCAACTGTCCTTGAAGTCCAATGCGCAAGCTCGCAACATATCCTCTAAGATCTAGTTCACCCGCTCTGTCTGTCCGTCTGTCTGTGGGTGGAAGGCAGTACTGAACTTCAACTTCACACCCATAGCCTCCTGAATGCGAGTCCAGAAAATAGAAGTGAACCACGTGTCTCTGTCCGACACGATCTCCAATGGAACTCCATGCAGACGCACAATCTCTCTGATGTAAAGTCTAGCCAGCTCGTCTGCAAAGTTAGTAACTGTGATCGGTAGGAAGTGCACCGACTTCGTCAGACGGTCGACGATCACCCATATGGAATCATGTCCCTTCCTCGTCTTCGGCAGCCCTGAAATGAAGTCCATGGAAATGAAATCTCACTTCCATTCTGCGATCGGCATAGGCTGTAAAAGTCCAGGTGGTCGGTGATGCTCTGCCTTCACCTGCTGACAAGTGAGACAATGAGACACGAACTCTGCTATGTGGGTCTTCATACCTTCCCACCAATAAGTCCTCTTCACGTCACAATACATCTTCATACTGCCTGGATGCATCGCGAGTCTAGTACAATACGCAGCCTCGAGAATCTCTCGTCTCAAGTCAGGGACATCTAGGACGCATAGGCGGCCACGATAACGTAAGCCCCCATCCATACCAACTCGCCACTCGGCGTCTGCATCATCACTGGCCTACTCTCGAAGCTCAGTCAGATGCGCATCGTCCCTCTGCGCCTCGATGACCCGGTCATCGATCTGAGATCGCACCTGTACATGTGCGATGAACACATACGGCTCCTCTACGGTGAGTTTTTGCTCAAAGTCTCGCAAAAACTCAACCATATCCCACTCAGCAACCATCAGCGGAGCCACAAACTCTATCACCTTCTTGCAGCTCAACGAGTCAGCCACAAGGTTTACCTTCCCAGGATGGTAAGAGACTTTGAACTTGAAGTCCTTCGACGTCTCTATCCATCGCCACTGCCTCATATTCAAGTCTCGCTGCTTGAATATGTACTTGAGGCTCTTGTGGTTGCAAAAGAGCTCGAACTCCTCTCCATAGAGGTAATGTCTCTAGAGTCTCAGTGCGAATATGATGGCTACCAACTCTAGGTCGTGTGTAGGGTAATTCTCCTCGTGCTTCCTTAATTGTCTCGAGGCATACGAAATTACCCTGTCCCTCTGCATAAGGGCACAACCCAGACCAACGCTAGACGCGTCAGTGTATATAGTGTATCCAACCCCTTGCTCTGGCAATACTAGCACAGGGGCAGACGTAAGTCTGTCCTTCAGCTCCTGAAAAGCTGACTCCGCCTTGTCATTCCAGGCGAACTTCACGTCCTTCTGTGTCAACTGAGATAAAGGTTCGCGATCTTCGAGAAGTCCTGTATGAAGCACCGATAGTAGCCAGCGAGACCCAAGAAACTCCTCACCTCAGTGACAGAACCAAGCTGCTCCCAGTCCTGAACCGCAGCTACCTTAGATAGGTCAACTGCCATGCCATCCTTGGACACCACGTGTCCCAAGAACTTCACTTCCTGCTTCCAGAAGTCGCACTTCTTGTACTGTGCGAACAACTGATGCTGTCTGAGCGTATCCAGGACTAAACGCAAGTGCTCCTCATGGTCCTCTCGACTCCTGGAGTACACCAAAATGTCGTCCATGAAAATAATAACAAATCGATAGAGGAAAGGTCAAAATACCCAGTTCATTAGATCCATGAACATGGCTGGTGCGTTCGTGAGACCGAACGACATCACAAGGAACTCGTAATGGCCAAAACTGGTCCTGAATGTTGTCTTCTGCACGTCCTCATCCCTGACGCGCAACTAATGATATCCTGACTGAAGATCAATCTTCGAGAAGTACTGCGCTCCTCTTGACTGATCAAATAAGTCATCGATCCTGGATAAAGGGTACTTGTTCTTCACCGTGATCTGGTTCAACCTGCGATAATCAATACACAATCGCATCGAACCATCCTTCTTCCTGACGAACAAAACTGGTGCTCCCCAATGAGACACACTAGGCCGTATAAGGCCAAGCTTTAGCAGACCATCAATCTGCGTCCTCAACTCCTCCATCTCACACGGTGCCATGCAATACGTTGGCAGCGAGACGGGCGTGGAACCAGAAACCAGATCGATAGTGAAATCGATCTCTCGTCGGGGTGGCAAACTAGGGATCTTCCTGAATAGATCTCCAAACTCACAAACGACTGACATATGCTCAAGTATCTGGGCACCAGTGTCTCGCAGTAAAGTAGCGTAACTAAGTATGCGGAACGGAAGATTTACCCGTACTGAAAACGTGAAGGATGCACCCTCTGGCTCGTACGCAGTCACTATACGAGTCTCGCAGTCAATATCGGACCGTGCTGCAGTCAACCAATCCATGCCAAGAATGACGTCGAGATAAACCAGAGAAGGGTTGACGATAAGATCTAGAGCCATCGTCTTACCCCCCAGATCCACCAAACACCCTCACACATCTGGGTGACATCTGAATAATCCTCATGAGCTGCAAGGACTCGTAACCTATCCATAGTAATAGTCTGTAACCCAATGCGTCTGACTATGGCACGTGATATCAAAGAAATCGTGGATCCAGTGTCCACCATCACGAGAATAGGAATTCCTCCAATGTGGGCAGTAACCTCGAAGGCTGAATGCTGAGAAGTCTGTGTCGCAGCTGCCTCAGCTGTCAATGCATACACCCGTGCCTGCTGTGGCCGGTTCGGCAGCTGCGCCATGGGCCGTGGAGGCTGCCTGATCTGCAATACCGGAGGTCTGAAGGAAGGGTGCGCAGGAGCCAACTGTATAGGCGGTGCTGATATCGCCTGTGAGCGTGTAGGGTCGATCTTCTGCAGCGGCGAGAACCCACTGTCCCGCATCCGAGCAAAACAACTCTAAGCCGAATGACCCGTCCTCTCACAATATGTACATGATAACTCGGGGCGCCGAAACTGTGGTGCTGGCGTTGTAGCCCGAGTAGGAGGGTCGACGCGAGGCCTCTTGCCCACAAAGGGCCTGTCTGGCAACTCTGGTCGTGGCCTAGGAGCAACAGGGCCACGAGATCGGGTAAGTCGATCCACATCCTGCTCTGTCCGCATGGATATGTGAATCAACTCTGCATAAGAGGGAATGCTCACGCAACACATCTTCGAGCGAATATCCGGTCGCAAACCCTCTGAAAAGCACCGTATGCGCATCTGCTCATCTTCTAAAATAGTCCGGACGTATCTGTCCAACTCCGTGAACCGATGCTCATACTCCGTGACTGTCATGCCTCCCTGTCTGAGGCGGAGAAACTCATTCTCCCGATCATGCCTGTACGTCTGGGGATAATATTTCTCGTGGAAGTGGAACTCGAACGCTGCCCATATCCATATGTAATCGGTGGCAATGGTCCGCAATACACTATCCCGCCACAAGCTGGCCTCTCGCTCAAACAGGAACGTAGCCAACTCTACCTGTTCAGCCTCTGTACAGTGTAGCATCCGCAGTATCTTCGACACACGGTCGAGCCAATACTCGGCCTCCTCGGGTCTATGAGAACCCTTAAAAGTGGGAGGCTGTAAGCGCTAGAATCGCTCTAACAAGCCCCGTGTATCTGTGGCATTCCCCGCAGGGTAAGCAGGTGGTACAGGATGAGCCATGCCCTCATCCTGGGCATATGTATCAGCATCCTCAGCTGGATGCGCAGGTGGTGCAGGTGGAGTCACACCCCCACCCTGGGCTAGTGTCCCATACAATAGTAGTCAGAAGCTGCTGTTGCTGCTGCATCATGGCCATCATCTGCTCAAATTTGTATGGAGGTGGAGCAGACTGTGGCGTGTGCTGTGTCGAAGAAGACGCACGGTAAGGCTCTCTGACGGACGGTGTGAACGGCAGTGGTCCAACTGTAGGACCAGCAGTAGGCTGAGACGCATGCACTGTCTCAGGAATCGGGCCCACAGTAGGGTCCGCATGGATATCAGACTGCGAAGGAGCCTGATCCATAGGCTCACTCAATGCAAGCCGAGTCGTGCTCCGTGTAGTCTTCGGCGGCATTCCCTATATTCAAAATAGGGCGCAACCTTGTCAGTCTCAATAGCACAAATACACTGCAATCAAGCACACAAGGAGTCAAAGGCATTCCATGCATTTCATTTAATCAAAATTATCACAATACAAGGGATATGTCCTTACAGCATCATGACGAGAAATACATGGGAACTACGATAGTTAAAATTACAACAGCAATATAAGCAAAGCACTAGCCTTAACAGGCTTACACAACATAAAGCAGGAAACGACTAACTACTAACAACAACATCATAGATCTCATCGCTAGTCTAAGTCGGGTGATGGAGGAGGAGCACCCTTATCCTGCAAGTAGCACAGGATCAAGTGCAAGTCACCTTGCCGAATTTCCTCTTCATAACGGTCTTGGCATCCTCGACTTCAGCACGAAGTTCCTGCACTTCCCTTCGCAAGGCGACCTGGCTCTCCTCAATTCGGGCAATGCGATCATCGCCAGTAGCCTGAGAAGAAGGAGGAGGGCTCTCATTTGTATCCTGAGCCTCCTCTTCTACCTCTTCCTAGACTTCTTCCTCAACTTCTGCTCCAGATTCTCCCTCACTTGGATCCTCTTCATCATCAAAGTCATCCTCGCTATCCTCCTCAATTTGATTCTCACGGTACTGAGACCCTATCTTCATCTTGATCATGGTAGACTCATCAATGCTGTGAATCGGAACTGGCAATTTCGGCCCAAGTCTGTAAGCAAACTCATGCACGATCTTGCATATAAGTCAGCCAAAATGAAGCGATTCAGACGTTCTTCTTGATTTTGCTATGAGGATAATCTGTCGCAAGATGAAAGTGGCCATACACACATTCTCTCCCTGGGCCACCAGATACAAGAAATCAACCATAAGGCGCGTACACTCAATGCGATTCGTCGACCTGGGATACACATTGAATGTACAAATGTGGTGCAGTAGGCGCAAATCATCAGACATGTAAGACACCTTGAGGCTATTATTAGGCTGCCATGGAACCAGTTTACCGCATAGAAACCTGGTACGACGATCTCGCTCACGCCTACTCCTCAAATTCTTCTCACTAGGATGAACATCTCCAAGAGGCACGTTCAGAAGTCACGCAATCAACCGAACATCGATCGTAGCCATCCGGTCTCTACCAAAAGAAATTTTGAACTGCAATGGCTCCAAGGTAAGATTCTGGATACGACCGTAGAAGGCACGAACGGTGCTCACATTAGCACAAGCACGAGCTTCAAAGATCAGACCCCAATGCACAGCTTCAATGCGCTCGAACAACAGAAATTCACCGAATAGTCGTCCTTCCATGTCCGCCTCAAACAACACCTTACAGTCAGTGTATTCGTCGTGAGGCATCTCAGATAAAATCACTCACCCAAGTTGAGTATGGGGATCCAAATCCCGCTTTGTATGGAACTCTCGGGCTGTGGTTGGACTTGCGGCGGTGCTTGAGCTAGCTGCGCCACCCCGTGACCTTCTTGATTGAGTAGGGCGACTTGGCCCAGCCTCATCTGCTGCGGTCTTTCTTTTACCCATCAAAGATAGGATGGTGGAGAGTGATAAAAGACCTAAAATGGCTTCAACAAAAGCCATGGAAAATGGAGAAAATGCCAAGAAATGGCTGCCCAAACTGGTAAAGGGAAATCTAGGCATTGTAGAGGGATGCTTCAAGCTCCCCTAGGATGTATTTTCAGAAAGAAATGAAAATGAAAAAGGGGAATGGAGCACCTCACGATTTCAGCTCGATTCGGGGGTTGTAAGAGCACCAAACGATGAGATTTACAAGATGGAAGGCTGCAAACTTCAATGGAGTGATGGAGGGTGGTCGTTTTTAGCCAAGGATGGATTTGGGAGTGGTTTGGAACTACGGTTTTGGGTTAGGGCAGCTGAAAAATGAGAATGGGGCTTGTAAAGGGGCTGTTTGTGAAGGAAGTGTCCCTATTTGGGGTTTTCTATGGACGAACCGTACTTGGGGGGGTGTATTACCCAAAATACCCCCAGATCCCAAACCATACATCAAGTGGGCCACAGTGGCCGGCGATGCATCGCCGACCATCTCCCTGGTCAGGTGGCGGGACCACATGGGTCTGGTCCCCCATGGTCCAGGGACCCCAAATAACCTTGGGCCCCACCTTAGTTCATTCTAGATTGCCCTATATAGGCCCAAACATGCGTTCGGGACTTTTCAGGGCCAGTCTGCAAACTTGAATACAATCCCCTATCATGAAGCATATGCTTTTGGGGTAGAAGGAGCTAGTACATCCATCTAGCCCATTAGTTACTAAAGAAAGCAAAATTAGAATGGACTTATGGCCATTTTTCATGAAATTTTACTATTCACTGTAAAATTTTATGAAAGTATGATTTTATATTATTTTCACATTAGGATTGATGCCTAACATGAAAAATGTAAGAAAGAATTGAAGATTAGAGTGGTGAGAGGAAGAATTTTGAAGATTTTAGGTGAAACGGGGTTTTTAAGCCCTAGCGATTGAATACAGGGGTTGTGGTTGTCCCACAGCCCAAGGATTTACATTTACGGGTTTAGAATCATTCAAATAACATCTCAACCCAACTACCTACAACCTAGGAGCTACTCAGGTCGCTTCATGCGACCCTAGACGCGTTACAGACTCGATCGCGTGATCGATTCTAATAAACTTCGCCTATTGGCGAATCTGCGATCTTATATGTGTTTCTAGACCCTTCTCGCACCCACCTAAGTCAAAGGAAGCGACAGCGTATGTCGCGTGACCATAACCTAGGCCCGGTATAATCCTATTCATGCTCTGATACCAACTTGTAACACCCTGAAAATCGGGGGTCGTGTATAAACTCAACTCTCGAGTTCCAGACCGTCACTTATGCAACAAAAGTGATCATGATTCAATGTTTTCTAAGTTAAAGCATTCACATGAGTAAAAGTATACCAAAACTGTAATTCATACTCCAGATCCAGCGATAAAAGTAAGCGGAAGACTAAAGAATATATATATATATATCACTGTATGGAAAAATAAAGTAGATCTCAACTGTCACTAAAGTATGAATACATTACTGAGTCTCATATACATGTAAATGACAGAAATAAATGTCCAAAAGAGTCCCACTATGAAGTCCCGTCAACCCAGGTCACCTCAGCAAAGCCATCATGGTACTGCATGCATGAGAACTCATCCTGGTCCTCATCAAAGTCCGGCTCTACCTCCTGGATCTCTGCATCACCTGCATCTAAAACAGGGTCTGGTGGGTGTTGTAAACACCATCCCGTAACGTGGGATTGAGTGAACAACTCAGTGGAATCATAGAGCAAAGATTAGCATGTTCAGAAATCAATCACGCGATAATAGTAAAGCAGTAAATCAGACAATCCTAATACTGTTGTTAATGCAATATGACATGACATGATGGATGCCCTCACAGACATTCTCCCTCATACGGCACCATCTTCGTCCACGGCATGTGTGCATCTCGCTCAGTGCTCCACATCTTCCAGGCACATGCAATGTAATGGTGATATGATTGCTGAGTTATTATTAGTCCATTCAAACAGCAGGATTGGGAAACTAAGGTACTTCCCCTATATCAATCCCAATACAGATCCTGTCTAGGGTCATCACTCCTAGTAATCTCATACGATATATATTTTGTAGGTCACTGCAAGGGCTGTCAGGGCTATTGCACGCACTCGTTGCAACGCTCCCCCATCACCTTATCAATACAGGCCTACTGTACTCTACTGCCACTGAAGGGTCGTCGCCTCCCGTAGACTCAGAATACCCTCGCGGTCACTACAAAGGACTCGTCGCCTGATCAGTGTAGGCCGACAGCTAGAATATAGTGTCCCATACCACCATAATCTGCTCACAAGACTAGGTTCTCACTGGTCACTACGGGGAGGTTTGTGGCCCCAGCATAGGCCGACAGCTCGACCACGGTGTCCCATACCACCATGCCCGGCTCATGAGTCTTCGTAGATCAAGGTACCATGGTTAACAGGGTTTACAATGGTAAGTTCAGTACCCTAGGTTCAAACAGTTATGACTCATGCAGGGTGAACATACAACGGCCAGTCGGGTTACTTGACGGGCTCGACTAGCGCGATCGCATCTCAAGTCGAACAACATGAAGTGCGTAAAATACTTCGCGTGGCCTAACCACTGCCGCCAACTCCAAAACAAGGCTCGCGTTCATCGACGCGTCGTTCGTGGCCAAGATAACCAACCACGAATTCGCTTGGTTACCGACTGTCTGGACTAAGTCTATTCCCAAACAATTATGGAATCACATCAGCAATTATATGAGAGTATTGGAAATGAAATACAACCATGTGAGCATGTTAACACATGTTATAACATACAACTTAAGCAAATCTTCAAGCACATGCATTTCATACATATAATGAAATCATGCATTTAGCTAACATGTAGGAAATCATTTACGTCAGCATATTAATTGAGAAAACAATCTCAAACTAATTCATAACACCATTTAATTCAATACATACTAATACAAGCATTTATACAAACACTTACACTACACACTTAAGTCTACATATAGTATGTGGACCCGAAGTGCGCATTTAGGCGAATCTCTTCGCCAAACTAATTATGCACGTATTCCTAACATTCTAATGCGATAATAAGCCATGTCAATCACATCAGAAAAATATAGATAAAATCAGTACTTCCTACAAATGACTAAAATGCCCTAAATCTCATATTCTTCGCCAATTTACGAAACAGGAAACAGACAGCATGTTGTACATGTCAAGCAGCGTTGCTGTCGATAATCTACTATTAAACGACATTGAAAGCATTGGAAACAGTCAATCAAAGCATCTAAAATCTGCACCTTATCTCTTATAAACGTGTGAATTCGAACGGAGCGTATACGCTTCGTCTACAGCGAATAGAGAACCTAATTTACGAGTTCTATCAGTTTACATGCTATGGAATGGAAAGAATCTCAAATCAGCAACTTATTAGGGTTATTTCTTACCTAAAAAATGCGGAGGAATCACCGGCCAGGTGATCGAAATGTGTTGCTTAGGCACTTGCAACAGGTGGTGCAACGGCAGGTAAATTCTCTCCTACTCTCTCTCATAAACTCTCACCTTTTCTCTCTTCCAATCTAGAGTTTTTCTCAAATTCAGATGGGAGAGAGGAGTGAGGGTTTCAACCCCTTTTATAAGCATAAAAATGCCCAAAATAGGCTCAGGAACAAAGTTTACTTAGGGCAAATCCAAATCGGGGCTGTTTCGATCTAAAAGTACATTTCTGGTGGTCCCCTGGCCGAACGCGATCGGACTTAAGTTCATGCATACGGGATCTAGCACACATCAAGTTTTCAGTCCGGCAGGGTTCGTAGATCGCCCGTGGCGGTCCAGTTTCAGTTCAGCGGTCACCGCACGTAGATCAGGCCTGTAAGTCTCATGATATGAAATAGAAATTTTTCCCGATCCCAGGGTGTAATTTGGCTGAATTCTGATGGTCAGAACGCTTAATACTGACACGTCAAGTCGTGTGCCATATTTGAATTTTAAATTCCAAATCTGTCCCTTTTTACACTCTCTTCAGTCCGGGCTCAATGAAATAGACTATGGTTATCGGTTGGACTTGATTTTCGAAATGATTGTCAAGTCCAGATAGGCGGTTCTAACGGTCTAAGATAGCAGGTATCGGACTTTCGACTTGCGGTCTAGATCCAATACAAAGTTTCAAAGTGGTCCAGAGAACAAACCGGCTTAGAGTTTGATCCGAGGTTATAGAGTATTATAGAGTCATTGGTTCTACTCGATTTGGGTCTTGTAGAACGTATTTAAAGTGATCAGGGACTATTTCCCAGCTACTCTAGCGTTGCGCTAGCTAACTTATACTTATTTTCTAAAGGAATTATTCCTACGCGATTTCTAGTCGAGTTGGTACTCGAGTCCAAGTATGGATTTTTCCCGGGCGTTACAACATACATGGCCCATCTGGCCCTTAAAATGAGATCGTTAAATGGGTGGACATTTTGGATGGAACACATCCATCAAGGTGGGGTCCACCCGTTCAGTGTGTTGGACGGTGTGGATGACACCCTTACATCACAGTGGGGGTCCCACAGCTCGTCCAGATGGATGGCTAGGCATAGATATAGCAAGGTGGGCTCCCACGTGGTGTGGCCCCACCAAGATATATATAGATATATATTATATATAATACATATCTCAGGTGGTTCCCACGTGGGGCCACCATAATATAATATAATGTAATATTATTATATATTATATCATGATATATATAAAATTATTATTATATTTTTAAAAAAAAGGCTTCCAGCGTCCAGAGACTATCTGGACATTGGATGGTTGGTTGGATCCTCACGTCCAGTAGGGAGGATCCACGTGGTGTGGTCCATCAGATATCATTAAAATCAGTTTTTTTATTTTGCTATGGTACATACATAATATGAACAAATGGTTGGGCCCGCACCAGTGAGCCACTCCGCTGATCAAGCTGATGTTTGTATTTTTCCTTAATCCAAGGCAGCGAGTTGGGCCCCAACAAATGAACGGTCTAGATCAAGTGGGTCACAAACCATCACCAAAAGAGAGAAAAAATAGAGAGAGAGAGAGAGAGATAAAGAGAGATCGGAGTAGCGGAGGGACCCCGCCACTATAGGCCCCTCATACAAATCATACATCAAGATGGGTCCCACCATATGTGGGCCCTCAATTCATCAAAACCACACAAATCAACTCCAGAAAACACCCACCTTTGATCTCCTCTTCCTTCTTTGTAACGTAAAAATCCGTACAGAGACCCGAGTACCACCTCGATCAAAAATCACTTAGGATTAATTCCGTTAGAAAATAAGCGTAAGTTAACTAGCGCCATGTTAGATTAGCTGTAAAATTAGTATTGTTCACTTTAAATATGTTCTACAAGACCCAAAACTTGTAGAACTGTTAACGCTATAACGTCCTGAAACCTAGGATCAAACTCTAAACCCGTTTGCTCTCAGGAACCCTTTGAAACTTTGTATTGAATCTAGACCGCGCGTCGAAAGTCTGATATCTACAATCTTAGACCATTATGACCGCTTAGCTGGACTTGACAATCGTTTCGAAAATCAAGCCCAACTGATGTTCTGAGGCTATTTCATTGAGCCTGGAGCAAGGAGTGTGAGAAAGAGTGAAATTCATTAAAAATTAAATGAGATTTAAATAAATCTGGCACGTTTCGCTTGTGGGTTAAGTATAAGCATTCAGGTCATTGGAATCTGACCCAAATACACCCTCGGATCAGGAAACATTTCTCACTCAGGTCAGTGTACTTGAAATCCTTGATCGAATCTCCGTAACCGTTCGATTGAAACTGGTCCGCCACGTGCGATCTGGGAACATTACCGGAGTGAAAACTTAATGTGATCAGGATCCAATATCCATGAGCTTAAGTCCGACCGCATTTAGCCAGGGGACCTCCAGAAATGCCCTTTTGGATCGGGAAAGACCCGATTTGGTTATAACCCAAGTATACCTTGGTTTGGAGCCTATATAGGTGAGTTTTTATCCTATATAAGGGCCTTAAACCCTCTCATATCTCTCACCTACGAATTTGCAAGAACCCTAGAAAGAGAAGAGAGAGAAAGTGAGAGTTTGTGAGAGAGTTGTGAGGGAAAGTCCCTGGCACTCGATCCTGCTTCTACACGTACTTAATCACCGTGTTCCAATCATTCTTCCGGTTCTTCCGACTTCATTCTAGGTAAGAAAACCCTAACTTCAACCTATTTTAGGGATTCCATCGATACAATTAGCGAAGTAGCTGATTCATCTTGTGATATAGGTTGTCATACAGACGTTGACGAAGCGTAGAGTCTCTATTCGATTCGTTACGCTTGTACGGCGAAAGGTGAGGATTCTAGATGCTTAGGTTGACTGATTTCAAAGCTTTTAATGTCGTTTAATAGTAGATTATCGACAAGAATGCCGTTTGACATGTAGAACATGCTGTCTGTTTTCCATTTCGAATGCGTACGGAGAATAGGAGATTTAGGATATTTTAGGCATTTGTAGGAAATACTGTATACATCCGTATTTTTCCAAAATGATTGGCATGTTTATTTGTCGTGTTATTATACAAGATACGCGTGTATGATCTGTTTGGCGAAGAGATGCGCCCTAATGCACACTTTGGGTCGACAAACGCTATGTAGACTAAAGTGTGTAGACTAAGTATTTGTATAAATGTTTGTATTAGTATGTATTGAGTAAATGTTGTTGTAGATTAGTATTGAGATTGAATTCTCAATTAATATGATGATGTACATGATTTTCCTCCATTTTGTTATTGAATTGATTTCCTTATATGTATGGAATACATGAGTTGGTTGATTTGCTTACGTTGTATGTTATAACATGTTGCTAACATGCTTGGATTGTTTGTATTTCATTTTTGTTACTCTCATATGATCACTGATGTTGATTGTAAGTGCTTGGGACTATGCTCTAGTCCAGGCAGTCGGTGATAGATTTAAATTCGTCGTTGGCTTTTATTTGCCATGAAGGACGCGTCGATGAACGCGAGTCGTGCTTTGGGTTGGCGGCAATGGTTAGGCCACACAAGGTATTTTATGCACTTCATGTCATTCAGCTTGAGGTGCGCTTGTGCTAGTCAAGCCCGTCAAGTAACCCGACTGGCCATTGTATGTTCACCTTGTATTGGTCATAACTGCTTGAACCTAGGGTACTGAACTTACTAGTGAAAACCCTGATAACCATGGTACCTTGATCCATAAAGACTCATGAGCTGGGCATGGTGGTATGGGACACTGTGGTCGAGCTGTCAGCCTACGCTGGGGCTACAAACTTCCCCGTAGTGACCAGTGAGCACCTTAGACTCGTGAGCCGATTGTGGTGGTATGGGACACTACATTCGAGCTGTCGGCCTACTCTGATTGGTGACGAGCCCTTTGTAGTGACCTCGAGCGTATTCTGAGTTTACGTGAGGCGACGACCCCTCCATAGCGACAAGAGTACAACTAGGCCTATATTGATAAGGTGATAGGGGAGCGGTGCAACGAGTGTGAGAAACAGCCCTGGCAGCCCTTGCAGCGACCTAGAAATATAACATCGTATGAGATTACTAGGAGTGACGACCCTAGACAGGATCCGTGTTGGGATTGATATGAGGAAGGTACCTTATTTTTCCAATACTGCTGTATGAAAGGACTAATAACAACCCGATAATCATTTCCACATCGCACTGCATGTGCCTGGAAGATGTGGAGCACTGAGGGAAGAAAGCATGCCGCGGATGTAAGATGGTGTCGCATGAGGGAGTATGTCGGTGAGGGCATCCATCATGTCTTTTCATGCTTACATTAACAACAGTATCTTGAAATGTCTGATTGTTTGCTTTACTATTATCACGTGATTGATTTGATAACATGCTAATCTTTGCTCTATGATTCCACTGAGTTAATCACTCACTCCCACATTATGGGACGGTATTTGCAACACCTACCAGACTCTGTCTTAGATGCAGGTTGTGAGGAGATCCAGGAGCTGGAGCCGAACTACTTCGAGGACCAGGACGACTTCTCATACATGCAGTTCTCGGACGGCTTCGCATAGGTGACCTGGATCAGTGGGATTGTTTTTTTTTCTAGTTGGACTATTTTATGACATTTGATTTTGGTTTATGATATGTATATGTGACTCAGAGATGTATTCATACTTTGGAGACAGTTCGAGATTATTTTGATTTTCATACAGTGATATATATATTCTTCAGTCTTCCGCTTGCCTTTTATCACTGGATCTGGAGTATGAATTGCATTTTTGGTATAATCTTACTCATGTTAATGCTCTAACTCAGACAACATTGAATCATAAGCATATTTGTTGCATAAGTGATGGTCTGGAACTCGGGAGTCGGGTTTCTACACGACCCCCGATTTTCAAGGCGTTACATTCTTCCACCAATGCGTTCTAGAGCTCTAAGGGCGTGATTCAACAATCGAGATCAACTTTGAAGGGTTGGATAGGATGGTAGGGAGTGGCCCACACAAAGCTTCTCTCATGGAGGTCTCTTGCTTGGACGTTGGATTGCTCTCATGGAGCTTGGGAGAATGAGATAGAAAGTTTGCAAGAGAGAGAGGGATGGGTGAGTGATGGGGTGTGATGGGTGAAAGATGGGTGATGGGTGATGGATGTGTACTTGGTTGTAAGAGAGAGTTGACTTTAGGTAAGGTTGTGTAAGAGAGGGATGGGTTGGGTTACTTGTACTTAATTGATAGATTGATGTGACTTGTTGTAGAGATTCCCTCAGTATTTGCAATGCACGACATTTTCCTTGAACTAAACGTGGGTCTACATCTCCTGGACCCTGTACCGATTCGGCGTGCGAGACGCGGTGATGGCGCGGTCGCTATGGTACAAGTCTCTGGTCGAGTCGACTCTGAAATACGGGACACGACTCAAGGCCGCGCGCAAATGTCGATTACAAGTCGCGGGTTGCTAAAATTTGACCAGGAAGACCGTAGAAGCCTACGAAACGGTACGGGCTAGGATACGAGTCTCAAATTATTACTATATTGTGACCCTACACTTTTGGTTGTGAACAGGTTTTTAGTGTCGTTGTTAGGGACTAATGGTTGCATTTTTGTAAGATTAGCTAGTTTTGGGATTAGTTTAAGATTTTAGGATTAGGTTTTTATGTTTGATTTTAGAAACTAACCTAACTTTCTTGTTTTGTAGGATCCTGATATAAACTTTCTAAATTAGTAATCTATTTCTAGTTTTTCTATTATTCGTTAGGATTTATTTTCTGTTTTTAGAAACTTTCTAATTCTAGGATTTCTTTTGTTTTTAGAAACTAACTCACTTTCTAATTTTAGATTTAGAAAGATGTTATTTTCTATTTTTAGAAACTGACTAATTTTTATTTTTATTTTTTTGCAGGATTTTAAGTAAGAACTTCTAATTTGGAAACTTCTTTCTAATTCCCTTTCTTTTTCTATTTTTAGATTTCTATTTTCTTTCTCTCTTTTAGGTTTAGGTTAGAATTTGAATTTGAGGGCTGAGAGTGTTTCATACCCAAGTGGGTCCATGACAACACTCAACGTCTTTTGAGTGAAAGAGGATTGGTTAAGGGGTTATTTATCCACGCAGGATTAGACACCACTTAATATCCTCAGAGTTAATTGAAGCGATGGCGGCAAATCAACCAGTAAATCAACAACTTCGACCTAGGGCTAAGGAAGTCCAATATGAGAATGAGGTGCAACAAGCACCCCCGCCTTGTACTTTGCGAGATTATCTACAACCGGCAAGGGCGAGCACTCCCTCATGCATGGTTTTTTTTTAAAAATACAGGACACATGGATATCAAGCCAAGGGTGATCCAACTCCTTCCAGAATTCCATGGACTTGAATCTGAAAGTCCATATTTTCACTTGAAAGAGTTCGATGAGATCATAGCCACTTTATATTTTCCAAACATGTCTAAGGACACGGTCAGACTAAAACTCTTTCCCTTTTCTTTAAAAGAGAAAGCTTAGAGGTGGTTGCATTCACTGTGTCCCATATCTATTAGCACATGGAATGACATCATAAGGGAGTTCATAAGGAAATTTTTTTCACATCATAAAACGAACACCCTTAGAAAATCAATCATGAACTTTGCCCAAAAGGAGGATGAAACATTCCTCCAATGTTGGGAGCGATTCAGGGATCTTGTTGGTTTATGCCCACAACACGGTTTTGAGATGTGGCGCATTAGTATTACACACTTCTTGTATGATGGACTGACATCTTCCATGCACCAATTGGTTGAGACAATGTGTAATGGGAAATTCATGAATAAAAATGTCAATAACGTGTGGGACTACTTAGACAGACTTGCTAAAAATGCACAATCATGGGACACTTACCCAAAATCTAGCACCACTTCTAAGCCCACTCAATCAGAGGGGCGGATTATACCTTCTGAAAGAGAATAATGATATCAATACTAAAGTGTCTAATCAAATAAGGAAATTTGAGGTCATGGAACTAAAGAAGGATAAGGTTAAGGAAACTATTTGTGGTATTTGTGCTTGCAACATTCACATAACTGAAAATTGTCCAATGATATCTGCCTTTCCAGAGGTGTTGAATGAGCAATCCAATGCCATGAACAATTACCAAAGACCTTATGATGGACCTACCTCTAATACATGCAATCCTAGTTGGAGAAATCATCCAAACTTCAGTTGGAGGAATGGACAAACTACTACCCCTTAAGGTTTCTTCAACTAAATTTCAAATCAAGAGAAATCTTAAGAGGATACGGTTCTACAACATCTTCAAAAGTAAGAGCTTTGTAATCAGGGGATGCTACAAGCCTTTCATGACCTCACAAAATTCATACAAGGGCTTGACACAAGGAATACGATTGGAAATAAGGGGAGCCTTCCAACTCAACCTCTCCCCAATCCAAAACCACAATATGAAGTTAGCGACCCGAGCTCTTCAAACCAAATGGAGCAAGCTAAATCTATGACCACTCTTAGGAGTCAGAAGACCATTGAAAAAATCGTTCCAGTTAAGGCTGAAAAGTCTAAGGATTTGGAAGAGGACAACAATGATAAATCTGAAAGTACACCTACTAAGTACCCTGGTTTATCAATTACATTGTGAGTTGAGTCAGTCGGACAACAGCGCCTAACAGGAAGATCGAGTGAAGTGTCTACCTCAACTGGATGTGTGGAAGCTCGCCATAGGTAAATCATAGCCTCACATCCCATATCCAAAAACACCAGGTGATTAAAACCCTTAAAATAAGTAAAACATCTTAGGGTTTTGGGTTAAGAAAACTTTGTACCAAATAGGAAAATATATAAGTTTCTCTTGCCCTGTCGATTATATCGATTCCCTTTTTCGATATGATCGACCAGCTCTATCGATGTCCTCGGCATCTCAATCGATACAATCGAATGAGGACATAAATCGTCCAGCAATCAAAACATTCATCTGGATGATTTATCGATATATCGATGGTTCAGTCGATATCATCGATATTTGAATATCGATCCTATCGAAAGAGGATCGATAATATCGACAGACTATTTTTCGGCAACCCTATTTTTCTAAAGAAAACCTCTATGTGTTGCGATATATCGTTGACTATCCAATTCAATCTGAACTCAAATACCGTGCATATCGGAAGTCAGTCGATCCTATCGATAGTGGGTGCATGTTTCTTCCAGCATAAACTTCAGGTTATTTTCATTGATGATCGGGGGGCCAGTCGATAAATCGATATTCATATCTCGATCATATCAAGACATGGTCGATTGGATCAAGTCCGGACACAGATCGTCCAGCAAGCTTATAGGTAAATCTATACGATTTATCGATCCGATCGACAAGGTCTCCGATATCATCGATATACAAATTCTGATGACATCGACTGTTCTCCGATCATATCTGTAAAACCTGAAATTCTTCAAGACGTATCTCTCTTGTTTTCACCTGTCGATAAATCGGTGTATCTCTCGATGGAATCAGAGTTTGAAATCATGTTCACCTTCAACCTTTAAATACATCTCCTAAATAAAAGAACATTGCTCCTAAATTTGTAAAAGGAGAGTCTTTAATCTCAAAAGAAAAGAATACTTATCAAGGTTTTTCCAAAAATTCAAGGAATTTTCAAAAACCTAAAGGTAACCATGTCAACTTTAATTTTCAAAACCGAAATCCATTGGCTGAAAAAATAATTGATCTACTCAAGGAGTTATTAAAGTCTAACTCTATAGGTCTCTCCTATAAAAATAGAAAGAAAAAGACCATCTATACTCCTAAACCTAAAACAGTTCTGAAATGGGTTCCTAAAGTTGCCTGCTTGGTTGCCCAAACTGCTTTCAAAGCTACAAGCCATTCAAAGTGGTACCTAGATAGTGGTTGCTCCAGGCATATGACAGGCGACAAGGCTTTATTCATTGATCTAAAAGATATGACTGACGGGTCAGTCACATTTGGTGATGGAAGCAATTGCAAGATCATTGGCCAAGGTACAGTTCAGCTTTATAACCTTCCCTTATTTAAGAATATTTTATATGTTGAGGGCTTGAAACACAACCTACTAAGAATTTCTCAGATATGCGATAATAACCATAGTGTGAAGTTTTCTAATCAAGGTTATGAGATACTTAATAAAAAGGGTTCTATTATATTAATTGGTCGCAGAACTTCTGAAAACTGCTACATCGTTAGTGATGCAAGCTCATCTACTCAATCATGTTACATGGTCCATACTGATGAGACTGAATTATGGCATAAACGCCTTGTACATGTACACTATCGAAACTTATTTAGATTGAGCAAAAGAGAACTAATTAGAGGTCTACCCAAATTGCAAAGAGTAGACAAAATATGTGGAGAATGCCAGTTGGAAAAACAGATTAGGAGCTCTCACAAGAAAGTGAACTCCAATACCACATCTAGACCACTCGAGCTTCTCAACATGGATCTTACTGGACCAACCAGATCGGAGAGTCGAGGAGGTAAAAAATACATCTTGGTTATCATAGATGACTATACCAGATTCACTTGGGTATCTTTCTTAAAAGATAAAACTGAAACCCTGGATGAAATGAAAAAGGTCATTAAACGAATCCAAAATGAGAAAGGTTCTCATGTTAGTAAGATCCATAGTGATCATGGATCCGAATTCGAAAATAATAGTTTTAAGAAATTTTATAGCAATCAAGGAATATCGCATGAATTCTCTGCGCCCAAAACACCGCAACAAAATGGTATAGTTGAAAGAAAAAATAGAGTGCTTCAGGATATGGCTAATGTTATGTTGAATAGCATAAAGCTCTCTAGAAATCTTTGGGCTGAAGCAGTTAATACTGCATGTTATATTATTAATCGGGTTTATACCAGTAAATATAATAATAAGACTGCTTATGAATTATCGTTTAAAAAGAAACCTACTGTCAAATACTTTCATGTTTTTGGCAGCAAGTGTTATATTTTACGTGATCGTGAAAATTTAGAAAAGTTTGATATGAAGAGTGATGAAGGTATTTTTCTTAGTTATTCTTTGAACAGTCGAGCTTATAGGGTTCTAAATAAGAGAACTGGTGTGATTCAAGAGTTCATCAATGTGGTCATTGATGATCACTTGAATACACCAGCTCTGAGTTCAGATGATGATGAAGCTCTTATTATCGACAATCAAGATACCTCATCAAGTCAAAAAGAGTCTGAACCAAGGACTGTCAAAGATCATCCAACCAATCAAATACTTGAAAACCCTCTCACTGGAGTTCGTACTCACAAACAACTTGAGAACATATGTAATTATGTTTGTTTTACATCCCAAATAGAACCGGTCAATGTAAAAGAAGAACTTTCTGACGAAAATTGGATAATTGTTATGCAGGATGAACTTAATCAATTTGTTCATAATGATGTCTGGTATCTTGTTCCTAGACCTAAAGATAAACTCATTATTGGAACAAAATGGATCTTTAAAAATAAGTCTGATGAAATTAGAAATATAATACGAAACAAGGCTGACTGGTTGTACAAGGGTACACTCAGATTGAAGGCATCAATTACGATGAAACCTTTTCTCCAGTCACTCTCCTTGAATCAATCAGACTTTTTATTTCCATCGCATGCTTTAGAAAATTTTAGATTTATCAGATGGATGTAAAGAGTGCCTTCTTGAATGGCGATTTACATGAAGAGGTGTATGTTCAACAACCTTTAGGGTTTGAAGATCCCAAGTTATCTAACCATGTATTTCGTCTCAAAAAGGCTCTCTATGGTCTCAAACAAGCACCCAGGGCATGGTATGAGAAATTGACTAAATTCTTACTTAGTTATAGCTTTCAAGTAGGAAGTTTTGATAAGATGCTCTTTGTTAAGAAACATAACAATGATATTTTGATGGTTCAAATTTATGTTGATGATATTATTTATGAATCAATTTGTTCTAACATGTCTATTGAGTTTGCAGAGTTAATGAAATCAAGGTTCGAAATGAGCAGGGTTGGAGAACTAAACTATTTCCTAGGGTTGCAAGTAAAACAACAACCTGATGAAATTTTCATTTTCTAGACCAAATATGCTTCAAACTTGGTTAAAAGGTTTGGATTTGAGAATGGTAAGAACTTTGATACTCCTATGAGTACAACTTTAAGACTCTCAAAAGACTCTACAGGTAAAGATATAGATCCTAAACTATATCGTAGTATGATTGGTACTTTGTTGTATCTAACTGCTAGTAGACCTGATATCGCGTTAAGTGTTAGTATTTATACAAGATATCAGTCTAATCATAAGGAATCACATCTTACTGCTATTAAATGGATTATTAGATATGTCACAAGTAGTATAAATCTAGGTCTTTGGTATCCTTTTGATACTAGTGTTCAATTAGCCGGGTACTCAGATGCTGATTGGGCCGATAATATCGATGATAGAAAATCAACCAGTGGTGGTTGTTTTTACATTAGAAATTGCTTATTTTCTTGGTTCAGCAAGAAGCAAAGCTCAATATCACTCTCCACTGCTGAGACTGATTATATTGCAGCTGGATATGGATGTACTCAACTAGTTTGGATGAAACGCATGTTAAGTGATTATAGAATTAATCAAAATTCAATGATCTTACATTGTGATAATTCTAGTGCTATAAATATTTTTAAAAATTCAATCCAGCATTCACGTACTAAGAACAATGACATTAGGTATCATTACATTTGTGAGTTGGTTGAAGAAAAAGTTATTTCCTTGGAATATTACCAACCGAAACTCAACTTGCTGATATATTTACTAAACCACTCGACAAAAGCAGGTTTAATAAATTGAAATTTGATCTTGGTATATACATTTTACATTGCGTATTCTTGCTTACATCATAGTGTATTATATTTTGTATTATTTGTGTTTAAATTTCAATTTTTTACATTAAATATGTATTTTTGGTCAATGCTCGACCGGTCATATCTGTACACGACCAGTCATGGTACGACCAGTCATACACATCACTCGACCGGTTGTGGAGCTCGTGAACATGATATAATTTGGGAAAAACCTCCTTCTTCTTCATTTTCACTCCAACCTACGACGAGTCGTGGCTCGACCAGTCATAAGATTTCTTGTATTTCTTCAAGGTTAATCCTATTTCTTCATTTTTCATGAAGATTTATACTCTCTATGCTTTGATTTGATCATTGTGTAGCTAGATTTCATTTTTTGTTAGTTTTTAAAGGGTTTCTTCTCAAATTACTGATCTAGAGAAAACTCATCCTTCTATTTGTGCATTTCTCTTGCTCTTAGTATATCTTGTTAAAGATGGATGCTAGAGGGAAGAAGAAAACATCCCGTGGTCCATCCTCATCGAGATCTACACCGATAACTAAACGTCACCTTCGATCACCTGAAGATGATCCTTAAGATGTACGGGATTTACGTGTCTGTAATGTTATCATTGAGCATACCGCTGATCTCAATCACATTGCCCCATATGGTATTGTCCCTCTCCTTGAATCTATTGCCTGGGCTAACATTTTGCTTTGGGGTGGGCTTGTATACCAGTCTATTACACAATCAATGGTTGCATGTATCTCAGAATTCTCCGTTGACAACTTAACTTTTTTAATTGATACTAGAGAAGAGAAATTTGAAGTAGACCGTCATTTAATATCGGGTATTATGGATATACCCATTAATGATGAAGGTATTCGGATTCATACTCTATACGTCAAACCATCTAAATCGAAAAAAGCATGTTAACAAGAGACTTATGCAAAATTAATGCGCAATGGACACACAAAAGGAATGCGCTCCGTTCAAAGTATCTGTTATCTAGATAAAGAGTGTTACATCATTTTTTCATTTCAAATCTGTATCCTCGGTCCGGTAATAAAATTGAGTTGATTTCTTTCATGGTTCGTGTGTTGCATTCTATTGCTTCTGGTACCAAAGTCTGCCTTCCTTCATTGATCTGTCACTTTATCATACAGTTTCGTCTCCATCTGGGTCATAGTGATATTCCGTTTGGTTTTCTTATGAATATGTTAGCCACTCATATGCTTGTCAATACACCTATTAATGAGACACCCATTCATCATCTTATTTTCAACAATTCCAATCTTAATAAGATGAAGTTGGATTTGCTTCCTGGTCAAGTTGATGAAGGTGGTGTTGGTGGTGATGGTGGTGAAGCCGGAAATGAAGGGAAAGCTGGCGATCTTCCTCAACAGGATGTTAATATGGATGAGTTATTTGATGAGATAGAAACTGATTCGCCAAATTATCCTGATTTTGATCCATTTAATTATGATGCACGCCTTCGTGCATTGGAGGAGAAGGTTGATAACATGAGTGTTTCCCACGATATGCAGTTTAAATATATGCGAAATTATCTTCATCATATTAATAAGGGCTTACATCAGATTGATCCTACTATCCCTGCTCCCTCCTCTGGATCTGATTAGGTGAATTATCTTTTGGATTGTATAACATTATCTTATCTTTTATTTTGGATATTGTATTAACTTGGTTATGGCTTGATGATTCTGGTTTATATTTTGAAATATGCTATGTCCTTCCATATTTTTTTCTCATTATCTGCTTTTTATTATTCTCTATGTTATTGTAACTTTCCTATTGTGCCTTTCCCTTATCATTTTGTGACAAAAAGGGGGAGTAGTATGGTAAAGAGGAGTAGTATGGAAAGGGAGAGTAATTTGTTTGGATTGATTGATTGAGAAGGATATGTGGATTGAGAATATGGAGTCTTGATATTTACATGTTGTTTATTGTTTACATGAGCAGTACTCGTATTTATTGTTTACATGAGCAGTACTCGTATCTCTCAGGGGGAGTAGAGTAATTTGTATGATGTTGCTCTTATATGTATGATATGTGTTCTGTCACAAATTTGACAAAGGGGGAGATTGTAAGTGCTATGATTTCATATCCCTTTGGTTGTCAAATTTTGTGGTGCCAAAACTTATAAGTATGTCTTGTATATCTTGTGTTTCATGTTTAAGGCTATTCAATGCTTCATGACATCGTATTTCAAGACAAGAACTTAAATGAAGAAAGTTTCAAGTCATGGATGAAGAATTCAAGAATAGAAGTCTCCAAGTATGCATGTTCAAGATTCAAACAAGTACAAGTATATAAGAAGACTTTGTCAAGTCAAGAAAGGATCAAGTTCGAGAAGGCCTACAACAAGATTCGTAAATTCTCAAGCTTCTCTTAAGGGTCATCTGAGTGTACAAACTATCAATGTCCATCTCACTTTTAAGGTTTGTTTGACCTTAGATTAACCTTAGGATGGGCTTTATTGTAGGTCATTTTGGATACATAATTCGTATATTTTAATATTCTTGTTCGGGCTATTCTAAGACCAGTCCTAGTGACTTCAAGACCAGTCTTAGTTCTACTATGACCAGTCTTAAGTTTTTCAGGACCAATCCTAGATTGTTGAAGATTTTTAGATTTTTCTGGTTGTCCTACGACCAGTCCTGGACATCCTTCGACCAGTCCTGTGAGTTGTACGACTTGTCCTTCGACCGGTCTTAGCCCTACAACTCAAACTCCAGCAACTAATCTGGGGGTCCTATGACCAGTCGTAGGTGACCCACGACCAGTCGTAGGTGGCCCACGACCCGTTGTAGGCTACCCACGACCAATCATGGAACAGCTAATCCTTATCCCGTGGAAATTTTTGAAAATCTTTGAAGCTACGACCAGTCCTAGGATCCTAAGACCAGTCGTAGATGGGATTTTTCAGGCTATAAATAGAGCACGAACTTCAGAGTTTTTCAATTCAATTCAACTCAATTCAAGAAATCTCTAGGCTATACTCTGAGATAAGTTCGTTTTTGTTTTTAAGCTACTTTGTGCTCATTTAATATTCCTTTTGCTAGCTTGTTTATTATTTGATTTTGATCTACATTCCAATCTTATTTGAAAAGGAGAATTTCTGATATTCCTTCTTCTTGGATTCAAAATCAAATAGAACTAGCCCTTTTGATTTAAAATCAATTAGACTTAGAAGCATTCTTAAAGTGAGTATTGGACTTTGAACGTTGAATCGAACTTCTACTCCGATTGGTTCTACCGGGCTACTTCAAAAGGAGATTCAGGTTTTTTACATTTGTGTAATTTACATTCTTTGGTTTTGTTTAAGATTTGCCAGAAAAATCTCATTGTTTTGGTTATCTGAGGAGAGCCAGAAAACTCAGATTGTGTGGGTTTTTGGATTGTGTAAGCCCGAGATAAAAAGACACAATTGTGAAGGTTTTAGGTAAACCTGTGAAACCTATTTTGATAGTGCATGTTAATATCCCCTGTGTGAGGATATTAGGAGTGGAGTAGCATTTTGTGTGGCCGTTGGATAACAGTTGGTGTACACACAAGCGAACCACTATATATCGGTGTGTTGTGGATGTGTTTTATTCTTTCATTCCTTTATTCATTCAGTTTTGTGGATTGTATTTGTGGATGAATGTAACATCCTAAAAATCGGGGGGTCGAGCAAAAACCCAACTCCTGAGTTCCAAAATGTTATTTATGCAACATAGATATGTATGATTGAATGTTGTCTATGATAATATATTAAACATGAGTGAGATTAAGCTAAAAAAGCATATCACGCTCCAGAGACGGTTAAATTTACAAGCGGAAGACTGTGATAGTATATATAACAAATATAAACTGTTGTATATCTCCAGAGTGTGAATATGTTACTAAGTTATATACATACATGTATACTCCAAAAGTAAACCAAAAGGATATACATGAGTATTCTAAAAATATAAAATGACAAGTGTCAAGGTATCTAATCAACCTCCCTGTAATCCCGTCAATCAGAACACGCATAAAGGAGGAATCCTCCTCATCATCATCAAGTCCAGCTCCACTTCTCAAGCAGCGCCATCATCTGCAATCATAAAAAAGGACTGGTGGGTGTCCGGAAACACAATCCCGTAACGTGGGAGTGAGTGATCAACTCAGTGGAATAAGAGAGCAGAGATTAGTATGTTATCAAATCAATCATGCGATAATAGTAAAGCAGTAAATCAAACAATCCTAATACTGTTGTTAATGCAATATGACATGACATGATGGATGCCCTCACCGACGTTCTCCCTCATACGGCACCATCTTCGTCCGCGGCATGCGTGCATCCCGCTCAGTGCTCCACATCTTCCAGGCACATGCAATGTAATGGTGATATGATTGCCAAGTTATTATTAGTTCATTCAAACAGCAAGATTGGGAAACTAAGGTACTTCCCTTATATCAATCCCAACATAGATCCTGTCTAGGGTCGTCACTCCTAGTAATCTCATACGATGTATATTTTGTAGGTCGCTGCAAGGGCTGCCAGGGCTGTTGCTCGCACTTATTGCACCGCTCCCCCATCACCTTATCAATACAAGCCTACTGTAATCTACTGCTACTGAAGGGTTATCGCCTCCCGTAGACTCAGAATACGCTCGCGGTCACTACAAAGGGCTGTCAGGGCTGTTGCACGCACTCGTTGCTCCGCTCTCCCATCACCTTATCAATGTAGGCCGACAGTAAAAATATAGTGTCTCATACCACCATAATCTGCTCACGAGTCATAGGTGCTCACTGGTCACTACGGGGAGGTTTGTGGCCCCAGCATAGGCCGACAGCTCGACCACGGTGTCCCATACCACCATGCCCGGCTCATGAGTCTTCGTGGATCAAGGTACCATGGTTAACAGGGTTTATAATGGTAAGTTCAGTACCCTAGGTTCAAGCAGTTATGACTCATGCAGGGTGAACATACAACGACCAGTCGGGTTACTTGACGGGCTCGACTAGCACGAGCGCATCGCAAGTCGAATGACATGAAGTGCGTGAAACACTTCGCGTGGCCTAACCACTGCCGTCAACTCCAAACACGACTCGCGTTCGTCGACGCGTCCTTCGTGGCAAATACCAGCTAGCCACGAATTTTCTCTATTATTGACTGCCTGGACTAAGTATAGTCCCAAACAATTATGAATCCACATTAGCAATCAGGTAAGAGTATTGGAAATGGAATACAAACATGTGAGCATGTTAACACATGTTATAACGTACAACTTAAGTAAATCATCTTACACATGTCTTTCACACATATAATGAAATTATGCATATCGCCAACATATAGGAAATCATCTCCATCAGCATATTAATTGAGAATTCAATCTCAAACTAAATCATAAGGAAATCATCAAGCACATGTTATAAGATACCACTTAAGTGAAACATCAAGCATATGCATTTCATACATATAATGAAATCATGCATATAGCTAACATGTAGGAAATCATTTACATCAGCACATTAATTGAGAAATCAATCTCAAATTAATTCATAACACCATTTAATTCAATACATATTAATACGAGCATTTATATAAACACTTAAACTACACACTTAAGTCTACATATAGTATGTCGACTCGAAGTGCGCATTTAGGCGAATCTCTTCGCAAAAATAATTATGCACGCATTCCTAACATTCTAGTGCGACAATAAACCATGTCAATCACATCAGCAAATTATGAATGAAAATAGTACTTCCTACAAGTGACTAAAATGCCCTAAATCTCATATTCTTCGTCGGTTTACGAAACAGGAAACGGACAGCATGTTGTACATGTCAAACGGCGTTGCCATCGATAATCTAGTATTAAACGACATTGAAAGCGTTGAAAACAGTCAATCAAAGCGTCTAATATCCGTACCTTATCTCCTAGAAGCGTATCGTTTCGAACGGAGCGTATACGCTTCGTCTACGGCGACTAGACAACCTGTTTTACAAGATGCATCAGCTATCTCGTAACGGAAATGAAGGAACACTAGATCAGAAAATTTTAAGGTATTTTCTTACCTGAAAATGCAGAGAAATCACCGGCCAAGTGATCGAAGTGTGTTGCTTAGGCACTTGCAACAGGTAGCACAAGCGGCAAGGAATTCCCCTCCAATCTCTCTCACAAACTCTCACCCTTTCTCTCTCCCAATCTAGGGTTTTTCTCAATTTTGGATGGGAGAGAGGAGTGAGGGTTTCAACCCCTTTTATAAGCACAAAAATGCCTGAAATAGGTTCTGGAACAAAGTTCACTTGAGGTTTATCCAAATCGGGGCTGTTTCGGTCCAAAAGAGCATTTCTGGAGGTCCCCTGGACAACTACAGTCGGACTTAAGCTCATGCATACTGGATCTATCATACATCAAGTTTTCAGTCTGGCAGGGTTCGTAGATCGCACGTGGCGGTCCAGTTTCAGTTCAGCGGTCACCGCACGTAGATCAGGCCTGCAAGTCTCATGATATGAAATAGAAATTTTTCCTAATCCGAGGGTGTAATTTAGCTGAATTCTGACGATCAGAACGCTTAATACTAACACTTCATGTCGTGTGCCAGATTTGAATTCCAAATTCCAAATCTAACCCTATTCTCACTCTCTTCGGTCCAGGCTCAACGAAATAGCCTGCGAATGTCGGTTGGACTTGATTTTCAAAATGATTGTCAAGTCCAGCTAGGCGGTTCTAACGGTCTAAGATTTTAAGTATCGGACTTTCGACGCATGGTCTAGATCCAATACGAAGTTTCAAAGAGGTCCAGAGAACAAACCGGTTTAGAGTTTGTCCGAGGTTATAGAGTATTATAGAGTCATTGGTTCTACTCGATTTGGGTCTTGTAAAACATATTTAAAGTGATCAAGGATTGTTTTCCAGCTACTCTAGCGTTGCGCTAGCTAACTTATGCTTAGTTTCTAAAGGAATTAATCCTAAGTGGTTTCTTTAGCTATGAAATTCGGTTCTGAGCGATTCTCCAGGTGTTTTAGTTGACCCATTGCCTAAGGACGTCTAATCCCAGGTTAGCCAAAATTCGAGGTGTTACAATGAATGTTGTAATAACTTAGGATTTATTTATGCAAGTTATTTTGGTTTCCTTACTTTTTATTTATCATTGGTTTGTGATACAAAGGACGTTCTAGAAATAAGGTTGTCCTACCTTAAACCTTTAGTTTTTAGTGCAAGGTTGTCCTTAGAACTGATATAGTATCATTCTCTTAATTCTAGGTTATTGAGATTATTTTTAATTCAGCATTGTGCTTTATTTCTTTTATTATTCCACTATTTTTAGTTTTATTTGGCATTTCCCTATTCACACCCCCCCCCCCCCTCTAGGGCATATAGCTAGGCCCTTTCAGACACCTATCTACCGAATGCCCAAACAGAAAAACCAAGGGCAAGGCAATGGCCGCCACGTGGGATGATATGGAAGAGTCAAACTCAGAAACTTGTGACTCAGAGAGTGATGATGGCCAAAAACCTTTGAAAATTCTTATGGTCTCCACCACTCCAATTATTCCCATGAAATCTGAAAGAAAAGAAGAACAGCAAGCCACCGAATCATTTTCATCTGACAATGAGAAACTTAAGTCTAAAGAAGAAGAGGAAGGAGTCGAAAAGGATAAATTGCAAGATGCTTATAATCAATTATACATTCATAGCATTCATATCCTTAAAAAACTCAGCATGTCTAAAAATAAAAAGAAATTGTTACAAAAAGACTTGGACAGAACCTTGGATATAAACATACATTTAACCAATGATTTACAATAATATCATACAGAAAATGATGAATTAGAAAGAGAAAAACTATCCCTAAAAAGAGAATTATCAAAACTTATGAACCAAGCTGAATTGCTAAAAGATGATAATGCAAAACTCAAAAATGAGAACCACTCACTTTGTATTGACTTAGAAAAAACTAGAAAATTTGTCGAGATAAACTATAAGTTTTCTCAGAGTGGTGAAAAACTTGAGAGAATGTTAGGGATGGGTAGGCCTGGAAAAGATAAGAGTGGCCTAGGGTATGAGAAAATCAAAATGAAAACTGAAAAATCTGTTGCTTCAAGTAGCAATACAAGAACCTCTCCAATTTGTCATTTATGTGGTGATATGGGACATTACAAGTTTGAATGCCTAAAGATAACTTCTTATAACTCTGGTCAAATTCACACTGATAAATTTAATCCGACCAGAGTAATGTAAAACACCCATTTATCACCACCCAAAATGGAAGACAAAATGAAGAAATCACTGGATCAAGTTGGTGAGATAACTGTCACGCCCCAAACCCGAAAATCGGATTCACAGGAATCTCAATCGCCGAATCCGGTGCCAATAGCCTCCGTAGTACCCCATTCTCGGCTCCTAGCATTCATATGCCAGATTTTCAATCCTAGGATCCTACAAGGAGAATTTTTTTTTATTTTTTTTTGTATACATTTAACTAGTAATAAGCATAACCACAAGTTTACCCAAATCATAAAGGCAACATCATTATCACATATTCACTAATATAAACATTTGAATACAATGCTGAAAGGGAAAAATATATGCCAAAGTCAAAGCTCCAGAAAATAGCTGCATGCTCCAAGATCAAAGCTACTGCAACCTAACATCACCTGCACGCATCTATCGTGCATAAGCTTATAGAAAGCTTAGAGGGTGGTGTAAGTGTGTGCACGAGATAAGTGCCAAGTATTCAATACGATATTATAATCATACAATACCGGAAAGCTATTAATCCATAACCCATACAATGACTGAATAAGCAGAAACACTGATAAGAGCAGGAATTATCAGCGTAAACAGAAATACTGTCAAGATTATAATCATGCGATAATAGAATAAGTGGAAGTATGAACAAGTCCATAAGTTAATCAATATCAGAATATACAATATAGGACAGCTATGCAAATGTGAGTCATAGATAATCAAATGTCAAATGACAAGGATATAATGTAATACACAATTCGAAGAAGCTAACAAATATCATCACTCTCATCTAAGTCACAGGAATACAGAAACATAATAACCCACAATGCTACACGCCGAGGATGTAAAGGAATATGCAGTATATGGTGCTAATGGAATGACCATGCTGGAGTGTGATGTCGGGATGATAGTACGTAGTATCGCAGGCTACGGGGTTCACCACAAGGAACCTCTATCCAAACCAGTCCCATACCTAAATTTGGATAATCTGACTCAACGTGGTAAACTCCTGATCTCAGGTTAGTCGCGTGCCCAACCGAAATCCTTGTCATAACAAAGATACACAATAATTAGTTACGCACCACCAGCCCGAGTGAATAGTGAATGGATGAATGAATGAATATTCAACTCCTACTCAGTAGCCTGTCAGCATAGTAGCCTGCCAACCGCTGGTAGCTCGCCCAGTGTGGTAGCTCGCCCAGGCCTCAGCCCCACCCACATCACACCAGCCCACATCAGCGTCCGCCCACGTGCGTCTGCCCACATGCACAACAGTGACGGGGTGTCATAATATGATGTCAGTCCTCATATCAGTACAGTTCCTCTCTAGGGAAATCACCGGGGTTTATTACACTTCACACCACCTGCCGCCCCAATCAAGCGCACAACTAGGTAAGTGAAAGAGACCACACTATCCGCCTGTCAGTAGTCTGTCAATACCTACCCAGCTCGCTGATAACTGACCTATTCCTCGAGCTGGTCAAACTCAGCCTAGCCATGCCTACTCCCTCGGGTGGGTAAGGCCACACCCCCTTCCAACCGACCATGACACAGTAGAGAACGCAGTCATCTAGTAATCGGCACTCAACGCTCATCTACCCACTTGGTCTAGAAGTTGGAGCATCTTCTGGAACCAAGAGGGTGTTTAGGGATTTTCACCCAGGGCCATCTCTAGCAGCCCAATGCTCGAACCAAACATTTTCAGTGTCCCATCTGGCTATCCACGATATGCATGTGGAGGCTACAACCCTGATGTCACTAGGGCGTACAGTAATCACAACACACAATGCAAGATGCATGAGTCATACAATCCAGTCATGCACCAATCCTGCGCATATCGTGTGCTCATGTGAGATAACCTCCGCCTATCAGGGAGTCTCATATCATCCTGCCCAATGACATATGCAATGGTCAATCACATCTCATAACAAACATGCAGATGATGCGTATGGGCATGTATCATGATGTTATGCTGTCACATACTCATAGTCGGTATCAAAAATTGACCTCGACAATGTGGACATTTAACCAACATTGCCCCAAGGAATGACCCACATAGATCTAAACATATAATGGGCCCACGGCCTCACACAAAGGCCTAATATACAACACAATGGGCCTTACTCAAGGGTTACATGTACACAACAGGTGGGCCCTGCTCATTGGCCCTAAATCCGTGGCGTGTGGACCCTACACATGGGTCTTAAATACATCAAATGGGCCATGCATCATGACCTAATACATATCACAATGGGCCTTGCCCATAGGTCATAAACATATCACAATGGGCCTCAAACGCGGGCAGAATGTACATCACAATCGGGATCTACAATCGGCCACGATGATTGGCCTTGATCTATAATTGGCCACAATAATCAGCACCGATAATCAATATTGATAGTCGGCACTGACCACCCACATACATACAAGGCGGGGTCCATAGATGGATAAAAAAAAATCGGCTCTTGGCCATGGTTACCCCAAATCCAATAGCATAGAGTCATCCGTCTATGGTGAATGGAGCCCATTTATTTGGGTTAACCTATGAAGAGAATGGGCCTAACAAGGTCTAAGGGAAGGTCACAATGAGGACCTCTAACCATCATTGCCCATCAGTGTGGACATTCAACCAACATTGCTCCCATGGAGCAAAACATATAGCGGCCCACGGCCTCACATAAGGCCTAATATACATATCATATTGAGCCTCATACCTGGATTTCAAATACATCACAATGGGTCATGTCTCATGGGCATCGAATACATCACAATGGGCCTCGCCCATGAGCTCCAAATACACAATAGGTGAGCCCTATACATGGGCCTTATTCACATCAAGTGGCTTCATCAATGAGCCGCACAAATGGGCCTCATCTCTGGGCCGCATATACATCACTATGGGCCCCATACACGGGCAGCATATACATTACAATGGGCCTCAGACATGGGTCTTAAACATGGGCCTGACAATACAAACGGGTGGGCCCTGCCCATGGGCCGCACCAATGGACTTCATATATATCAACTGGGCTACATCAATGGCCGCACTAATGGGCCTCATATTCATCAAGTGGACTGTGTCCATGGGCCTTTCCAATGGGTTTTATATATACCAAGGTGGGCCTTAATGACGGCCACAAATAAATCAAAGTGGCCTAACGGATGGGCCACAAGGTACATCAAGGTAGGCCTACTCACATAGGCCTCATGTATATATCTAATAGCCCACGCCAATTGGGCCTTACATACATTGTAATGGGCCATAACCCAGGGCCTTGAATACATCACAATGGGTTGAGCCCTGTTTATTCCAAAGGGGCCCATTACTGGACAACTTAGATAAAACATGTACATCACGTCGGGGCCACGTGAATGAACGGTGCGAGTAACACACTACAAGGTGGGCCCTATCACATGGGCCAAAATATAAACAGATGGGCCCTGATCATAATGAAGATGAGCCTAGATGGCCTACATACTACAAGTATGGCCTATTAGTGGGCCTTAGGGAGAGTGACAATGCGGACATCCAACCAGCATTACACTCGTAATGCGGACGTCAAACCAACATTGCTCCCAAGGCATAGTCCGTAGAGAATATCCTTATATAAATCAGGTTGGGATCACACATTGCAATGGACCTTAGGTACATCCCATTGGGTCTTAAATATATTAAATGGGCCTTATATTCATTAAGTGGGCCACATCCATGGGCCGCATCAATGGGCCTTAAGTGCATTGCAATGGGTCATAACCCGTGGGCCTTAGAATGCATCAATGGTTCTCGACCCAAGGGCCTTATACATATCAAATGGGCCTACTCCCATGGGCTTTAAAATACATCAAATGGGCCTAATTCCATGGGCCTTAAATATATCAAATGAGCCTAGTCCTATGGGCCTTGGAACACATCAAATGGGCCTAGTCCCATGGGCCTTTTGTAAATCAAATGGGCCTAACCCAATCATAGGCGGCCCACCCAAACTTTAATTCATGCCTTAAATGATCTCACCAAGTGGATGGACGGTCTGGATGCATCACATGCATCATGGCGGGGTCCACTGTAATATCTATTTGCCATCCAATCTTTTCATAAGGTCACGTGGACCTTGGGCCCACTGAAATGTTTATTTGTCATCCGACGAGTGGGCCAAGGGAAGGCCCACTGAGATATTTATTTGTAGTTCAGCCAGGGGAGGGGGGCGGCATGATCAACACGTGCGCAAGGTGGGCTCCACCGTCCGCTGGATGGTGGATGTAAAACACAAACATCACGTTAGGCTTCCACAGTCTGCCTGGACGGTGGCTAAGACACATACATCACTGTGGGTCCCATGTGGGGCCCACCATAATTCTTATTTACCATCTAACCTGTTGATAAGGTCACAAAGACCTGGATGAACAGGAAAAACAAATATCAGATTGATTCAAAACTTTCGTGGGCCCCAAAGGAGGTTTCAATGATAGAGTTCAATCGCCGCTGTTTCCTATGGTGTGGGCCACCTGAGCATTGGATAGGACCAAAATTTGGAGGGGGCCCACCTGACGAGGGGTCCCACCACATAAATGGTGTGGATCTAACATATACATCATGGTGGGGCCCACGGCAGGGGCTGTGGGTGGCTGTCCGCCCGCCCGCCTAACGCTGCACGCAGCAACGTGCAGCGGTTGTCGCTATCAGAGGGAGGCAGAGGCTCTGCCTCTTGCAAATTTTGGGAAAACCCATTTTTCTGTGGTTTTTCGCACGTGGGGCCGCTTTACAAAAATCCACCTCGGTCATTGCGTTCAGTGGCTCGCAACAGGCGAAATGAGTCCGAAGTTCAAAATTTTTGGATGATTAAAAACATCAGGAAATACATTTAACGGTAACCACCAAAGTTTTTATGTTATGGCCCACCAGTTGATCACATCATCCTCATTCTTCGGCTTAACGGTTAAAATGATACAAGGAATAGGATGGACGGCTTGGATTATTCCCGTACATCAAGGTGGGGCCGATGCAGGTGGGCCACTCTAAAAGCTCCATTTCTTCTTCTTTTTCTTTTTTTTTGTACAAGGACGTCCAGCGTCCCAGTCGCTGGACGGTTTGGTCTAAAAAAAAAATATTGTGGTGGGCCTTGTTTAGGTGGGCCACCACTGATGGATGGTGTGGGTGCAACATATAAGGTGGACCCCACTTGAAGATAGCATGGATAGAGTACATGCCTCATGGTGAGGTCTATTCAAGTGGGCCACACAACCATATAAAGAAAAAAGACATGAAAGAGAGAGAGAGAGAGATAGAGAGTGGGACCCGCTTGTGATGGAGGGACCCCGATACTATGGGCCCTCCCTTGCAATGAATCATACAATCAAACGGGTCCTAAAGCATGTGGAACCACCAAAATCTACAATCAACGGTGGAGATCCTTTCTCCACCAAAATGGACGGTCTAGATGACCTTTCTAAGAAATAAACATCATGATGGGGTCCATGGAGAATGGCCCCATCATGGAACGATCATGATGATCCCAGTGGGCCATCGGTCACACCTTAGGGTCCCAAGTGAGATCCACACCATGGATCGGTGGGCCTCACTTGGCCCATCATAAAAATAAGAAAAACTACCCTATAGAGGCACCCACCGTCCGATCTTCTTACTCCCAGTGGTTCCTTAGCACCTTAGCTTTGATTTCAATGGAGGAGATGGGAAATGGAGGGTTGAGATGGGAGATGGTGGGGTAGGAAAGGTGGGCCACACTTAGAATTTTGGTAGTGCTTGGAGAGTTCTCATACGTATGGAGCTTTGCTAGGGAGAATGAGATGAGAAATGAGAAAGAGAGAGAGTGTTGTAGAGAGAGATGGGTGATGGATGGATGCGGTGAATGATGGTTATGTAAGAAAACCTTGAATTTTGAGGCTTTTTGTGTAAGAAAGGCATAGGAGGTGTAAGAGATTCTTGACTTTTGTGGCCTTTTGTGTAAGAGAGGTATGGACTTTGTAAGAAATCCTTGACTTTTGTGGTTGCTTGGGAATGGGTGAAAGGTGATGTGTACTTGACATGTACTTGACATGTGATAGATTGATGGATTGATTGATTGATGAATTGATGTGACACATCGTAGAGATTCTCTTGGGTTCCACAACGCGCGGCGTTTTCCTCGCACCGAACGTCGGCCTACAACTCTTGACCAGGGTATAGTCTCGGCGCGGTCGCTATGGTAACGATATCAGGTTGAGTCGATACGGGTTGACGGCGTATGAATCAGTGTCACGCGTAACTATCGGTTAAGGGTCAAAGGTTGCCGAAATTCGACCGGTAAGACCGCGGAGGTCTATGGAATAGTACGGTCTAGGATACGGGTCTTACAATAACAAAAGTCACCACAGTAAAAACTTCTGTCTCAAAGTGGAGAGTGAAAGAAAAGCTAAACTCTGTACCCTAAATTACTGAGCATAAAAGAACACGTTCAAATTTTGCATCGAAATCTGGATAATTGGTGAAATGATGTTATTTTGCTAAGTCCTCAATGTTACATCTGAGGTTGGAGACCTCTAACTTTTGTATATAAACGTCATCATGTTTATATTTGTACAGTACTGGTATAAATTTTTATGACATATACTGATCAAGCCAAGAAATACCCAATAGTGTATCGAAATTGTGAAAATTCTGAATAATATTTACCTTCAATATAAGTGTTGGCCTCTTTTCGATTTCATCAACTAATGGTCGACACAATCGACGGCTCTTCAGAATATGAAAAGTCGTGTGACCGTGGATAACATCGTAGGCAGTTTCGATAGCATCGATCGACAACTTCTCGATACATCGATATGTTGGCCGATATGATCGATAGATGGCGCCCGATATAAGTCAACAGGATGAAAAAAAAAGGGGGGGTTTCTTCAAAAGGCAGTTCGGTTGTCTTCCCTGTCCAATCCTCTCGACCAATCATCCGAAGCCAAGTCGAACTAGCCAAATCTCTCCACAAACCAGGTAATATTCTTCAAACATCATCAGAATCTTCTTTTCTTGGTTTGTCGGGCGTTTTTGTCATTTTTTCCAAATACTTCAAATAGCCTTTTCTTCCACATGGGAAAAGATAAAAACGTGGCATCCGGTCTGGGAGAGTCTTTAAGAGGTACTCGACAAAAGGTCTTTGCCTCAAGGGAGAGAGCAAGGATCCTGGACAGTGGGACCCCCACACGGCAAAGATCACGATGAAGTGGGTCCCAAACCGAAGTCCCTGCACCATCTCAACCAGTGTCTCCTCCTCCTGCTGTCCAACAGCCACCAAAATACACCAATAGGAAGTTGATTTTTGAGAGAAAAGTAGACAGGGAGTGTTTAACACCCTACAAATTAGAACCCCTGTTTGCTGCAATTGGTTGGTTGCCCTGGATTTTGGTGGACCATGCCAAGTGGAAAGAACATGTAACTTCTTTACGGCATGTCATTCCCCGGTGGCTGACCCTCCTTCCTTCATGGTATCCTTGGATGGGGATGATGCATTTATCACCCCCACCACTGTAGCCCATATTCTCAATCTACAGTTGGCTCCAGAGGGCCTTCCAAACTGGGATCTCGATCTTCCCGACGTGAGCTCGAAGATAACCAAATACCTATGTCATAACAGAGATATTCCATGGCATCAAGGGAATGCCTTAAAAGATAGGTATATGGAGCCCCAGTTTAGAGTCATGCATGGGATCTTTACCACTAATTTGTACCCACGAAGCACGAACCGATCGGATCTGATAAGTCTCATGGTGATGATAGTCTACTCTGTTGTGACCGGGACAAACATCTGCCTTCCAACCTTGATTGTCAATCAGTTTGTCAATGCCATACATACTTCCAGAGATTTGCATCTGTCATATCCCTGGATTATTAGCAGAATCTGTCAAAGCATTGGCTTTCCATCTACAACTGATCTGGTACTCCCTCTCAAAGCTTTCAATAAGAAGAATATTCAGAAAATGGATCTGATATTTCATAAGTACAAGGAGGAAACTGAGGAAGACATTCATGTAGAAGGGGAAGGAGGAGAAGGTGGTGATCCCATGGAAGGAGATGCAATGGCTGACGATGCACCTTATGGACCAGATGTTGCTCCGTCTACATCAACTGCTGGGTATGGAAAAAGTCTCAAACTAGACAGGATGGGGGCCATTCAAAAGGACATGCACTCAGTAAAGGAACGGCTTACCATCCTGAAAAGGATGGTTCAAGGAGTTCAGAGTATGGTCCAACAATTGGTGGATTTACTAAAGTACCAACGGGATGACACGATGTCATCTCATTCTGCTCCGTGAAGCCGGGTTCATGCATGCTATCATGCACACCTTACTCTTATTTTGTGTATGAACATCAGTATCTTTTTGGATGTTCTACGCTCTTAGTAGTGTGTATGACAGTTTTTTTTATGGATAACTTTTTTCTTCTCTTTTGGTTGAATATGCCCCCGGTTGGGCCAAAATACTGATTTTTGATGTTTGGGTGCCCTCAAATGGGCTTTATTTTTTTTGGGTTAAACCGCTGTCGTCTAAAGCAGTATACTTCTCTGACAAGTGAATATTTCTGCCAATCTTGGGCAGTTTATTTTGCATTTGGCTGAATTTAATTCTCATTTTACTGCAATTCCTATTGCTTATACAATGCCTGTGCTGACTGCTTCATTGATTTACCTTCCTGACTTCATTGATGTAGGCTTTACACTGTTCTCATTTATATATATCTATCGGTCTGTGGTTCTCCCATATGTTTCAATCTTCAGTCAATATCACATTTTATGCCTTTGCCAATAACTGACAAAAAGGGGGAGAACAATTGAAACACCCCAAGCGAAAAATTATATATCTGTGTTGCAGGTGTTAGGGGGAGCAGCCGCAACAAGAAAGGGAGAGTTTTTAAATTAAGGGGGAGAATTTATTGGGTGTGTACATGGGTGATTAGAATTTGTAAAATTATGTTAATGCATGTACACACAATTTAGGATGTATCTGTCTAGATATTTTCCTGGGGTGCTTTGGGTATTTTGTCACGTAATTGACAAAGGGGGAGATTGAAAGTGCACCTACTAAGTGCCTTGGTTTGTTAATTACGTTGTGAGTTGAGTCAGTCAGACAACAGCACCTAACAGGAAGATCGAATGAAGTGTCTGCCTCAACTGGATGTGTGGAAGCTCGCCATAGGTAAATCATAGCCTCACATCTTATGTCCCAAAGCACCAGGTGATTAAAACCCTTAAAATAAGTAAAACATCTTAGGGTTTTGGGTTAAGAAAATTTTGTACCAAATAGAAAAATCTTTAAGTTTCTCTTGCCCTGTCGATTATATCGATTCCCTTTTTCGATATGATCGACCAGCTCTATCGATGTCCTCGGCATCTCAATCGATACAATTGTATGAGGACATAAATCGTCCAGCAATCAAAACATTCATCTGGACGATTTATCGATATATCGATGGTTCAGTCGATATCATCGATATTCGAATATCGATCCTATCGGAAGAGGATCGATAATATCGACAGATTATTTTTTGGCGCCCCTATTTTTCTAAAGAAAACCTCTATGTGCTTCGATATGTCGTTGACTGTCCGATTCAATCTGAACTCAAATACCGATCATATCGGAAGTCAGTCGATCCTATCGATAGTGGGTGCATGTTACTTCCAACATAAATTTTAGGTTGTTTTTATTGATGATCGGGGGACCAGTCGATAAATCGATATTCATATCTCGATCATATCGAGACATGGTCGATTGGATCGAGTCCGGACACAGATCGTCCAGCAAGCTTATAGGTAAATCTATACGATTTATCGATCCGATCGACAAGGTCTCCGATATCATCGATATATAAATTCTGATGACATCGACTGTTCCCCGATCATATCTGTAAAACCTGAAATTCTTTAAGACGTATCTCTCTTATTTTCACCTGTCGATAGATCGGTGTATCTCTCGATGGAATCGGATTTCGAAATTCGATAACATCGATGGTTGTCTCAATCTCATCGACCAGTTGGCGAAAGGTTTCCAAAAAGCGTAATGACATATGAGTTTGTATCATCGAGAGGTCAGTCGATACAATCGAGAGTATACGCTCGATCATATCGACCCTTGCTTAATGATATCAAACTCTGTCATAAATGTGACCGTTTTATATCCGTTGGAACCTTTTGCCTATATATAGAGAGGTTTGTCTTTATTGCTGGTAAAGAAAGAATACAGTGCTTTTGAGTGTTTTAAACTTCATATCATTTATCCTAAGCCCTTTCTCTTAAGAATTTCATCCTCCAATCCACCCTCATCATTGATATTCAATAGAGTGGATTGGGGAATGAACTTTCACATTCAAGAATCCTTCAGCTACTACCTTAATGGCAAACCATTAAGCTAGGATGCCTTGAATGCATAGATGATTGGAACCACTCAATCTTCCTTATAGAAAAATCTTTAGAGAGTGGAATTTCATCATCACCTTGACCCAACCTAAAGCGTAGTATAGGTACATCTTTGAGTTGCGGATCAAGGGAGCTGAAGACTCTTCATCAACAAGAAGGAGATCTTCATCACTGCACTAAAAGGGACTCATCAACTTATCTGTAAGTACTAAGAGTCCAGAGGACATTTATGATCATTCCTTTCTAGGATTGGGTCAAAGGTGTTTCTCACCATTTGAAGTCCTCAAAGGAGGCCTCCGACGGGAGTGTACGTGCGAGGTGCGTTGTGTGGACCCTTGCTCTATTGAGAGCATAAACATCTGGGTGCATTGTGTTGACCCTTGCTCTGTGTGGGCATAAACATCTGGGTGCATTGTGTGGACCCTTGGTCTGTGTGGGCATAAACATCTGGTTAGGAGTGCGCCAGCAAAACTCCAAGCTTTGAGGTGAACCGAGTAGAAACCTCTGTAAAGGTTGAAGGTGAACCTGATTTAAAACCTTAGGTTTGAGGTGAACCATGGGAAACCTCCTTAGTGAAATCCGGTCACTCAAGGATTGAGTGTGGAAGCCAGTAGTGGAGTAGATAAGTAGTCGAACCACTATAAAATGACTGTGTTTGAGATTGGTATTGTTTTTCATTTATGTGATTTCCTTACATGCCTTTATATCTGATTATCTGAATTCACATCTTATACATACACAGTTATATTCATCACAACCTTATCTATGAATTGCCTATCTTTTAATAGACCAGGCTTGGAAGCCAGTAGAGTTAATCTTGAGTAATCCTAATCTGTACTCTGTGATAGGATTAGTGTGATAAGGATATTTAAATAAATCATAAAAACTTTAAAAAAATCCTATTCACCCCCCTCTAGGACATATTGGCTTATTCCTACTTCAACTCAAGTGGTCTTCACCGCAATTCAAAATCTAGCATTGCTCCACAAGAATTAGAACCGAAACTTCAAGGCAAGCCCATTGCCCATTCTCGGAAGAGGACAACAATGATAGACTTAGCATTGCTCCATAAGAATTAGAACCAAAATTTAGGGTAAGCCCATTGCCCATTCCCCCAATGGTTGGTTACACCAAAGCCTCTTTCTAACTATCAGGACATTTTAAAGGTGTTGAAACAAGTGAAGGTCAATATTCCTCTAATGGATGTTATTAAACAAATACCTTCGTATGCCAAATTTCTGAAAAACTCGTGTATGACTAAAAGACGGCAAAATATTCAAAAGAAAATCTACTTAACTAAAAAAGAGAGTGTCATCCTAAAGCAAGATATGCCATAGAAATTCAAAGATCTCGGTAGCCCAACCATACCTTGTGTAATTGGAAACTACTGAAATGAGCATGTACTTTTTAACTTAGGAGCAAGTGTAAATCTAATTCCCTACTCGCTCTACAAACAATTAGCTTTGGGTGAATTGAAACTCACCCTAACCACATTACAACTTGTTAATCGCTTAGTTCGTGTACTGAGAAGGATAATTGAGGATATGTTTGTTGGAGCATAAAATTAGCATTAGATGAAAGGAAGGGAAGCAAGATGATTAGTTGCGCGTGGACGTGCAATGTCTATGCGTTGTGCGTGGACGCATAACATCTATGCATTGCGCGGTGGAGCGCAACATGTATAAAGGAATTGATGAATCCCTTATTGCGCGTAGTTGCGTAGATAATGTTCATTGCGTGGGCTCAAGCAGACAATTTTTTGTTACGCATGTAGGAGTAACAAATTCCCATATCACATGGATGCACAATCAAGAGCAAGTGGTTACAATGAACAATTCAGATCAGATGCGAGAGTGGGCCATGGCATGAAGATCGAGGTGTGGCACATGTGGGGGTCCTATAAATACCCCCTCACTCCCTTCATTTGCGAGGATTGAAGATTTTGGAAGAGCAGAGCATCGAAAGGTGAGGAGAAAGGTCTCCGTTGCGCGTGGTCTCAGTTGCACGTAGTCACTTTACCTTTGCACAGGGATGCGCAGTACAAGTCCCCATTGCGCGTAGATGCGCAACACGAATCTCTATTACACGGGGACGCGTTGCCCACTGCTCCATTGCGCGAGGTTGCCCAACCTGTCTGCAGGTTGCGCGTGTATGCAGAAGCACTAGGTGATTTGTCTTGAATGGAGGACGGAATGCTGCCGAATCTCCCGAAAGTATTCAAGTTCACTCTTCATCATTTCAAACCCTCTCCTCTGCCTAAAGAATGGAGGACGGAATGCTGCCGAATCTCCCAAAAGTATTCAAGTTCACTCTTCATCATATCAAAAGTGAAGCTAAGTTGATTAAATCAACATTCCTCCTAAGTCTTAGGAGATGATCAAAATAGCTGCTGAAAGGCTGTTGAATTCTAGATTTGATATATTAAGCTTCATTTATAATGCTTTACTTTCTCAAAATGATCTATTTTAGAATCAAGGGATGTAATGAGGATGTAAATGAACTCAGTATCAATGAAATATGATGATTGTTCCAAAATACTCTTTCTGTTAATATTTAAATAAGATAACTTCCCAAATTAAACACATTTGTTTCTGTTCGAAACAAAATGGCAACTCTGCTAGGGACTTTTTTTTATCTTATTTAATATTAACATTGAGATAGTTATGGAACCTTCGTCATAGTTTGCGTCTTTTTGATGCCAAAATGGTGACTCTCAGTGGGAAAATCCTCCCCTTCATCTCTAAGGTAGATCATCTTATTCTTCAAATACTAATCATGAATTTATTTCATTAAGAAAGGTATTCGGATTCAATTGCAAGTTACAATCAAATGGCGATTCCCACAAGAGAAGTAAGCTTCCATTTCACTTCAACTGAATTTCTGATAGAGTATGTGCCGAACCAAGCCACCGCGTGTACGACTCAACTTCCCGTGAGCGACTCGAACAACAGCTGGGGTTATGTCTGTTTCACCCCAATCGATGGACGAGGAAAACGGCTGGACTGTCGTGGTGTATAAAATGAGAGTACAAAATGCAAGAAACTCTCAGGTAAATCTAACTTCGTCAAGGGTCAGAGGGTCGGTTACTCGCAACGCAGCTAAGAAGTATCCCGAACTTGCCCCTCCTGAGATATATCCCGATCGGACGGTTCTGTAATTGGCCTCGGGTGACTTTCTGACTTTAGTCACCCCAAGGACTAGATGGACGAAAGAACAGAAAGGCAAAGCTGTAATGGCAAGTTCACCGGTATCCGCGTCCCCGCATATAAATTCACCGACGTCCGCACCGCCCCAATCGATCAATAGCACCAGAAGCGTGGCAAAGTCGAATGGGACTCCATCTTCCCCACTCTTCATGAGTCTTGTTACACCGTCATACTCTCGCCTCACTCCAGCTACAGTTTCATCTAAGAGTGGGGAAGCCGCGGTACACGTGACTGAGATAAATCAGAACAATATGCCAACCACGGAAGATCGTATCAATGAGATGGCAGCAGCCCAAAGAGCACTGATGGAAGAATGCGGACACCTTAGGGAGGCCCTGGCAGCCCTTGCACACAACGTAGCTCAGATGGTACCCCCGTCAATGATGGGCATGACGAATGGACAGGGAAACCAGCCGGAAGGCTCTCATCCGCTAGGGGTAGGATCGCGAGGGTCTATTCCAGCCACGAGAACCATAACATAAGATGATATAAGATAAATCGTCGAAGAAGCAGTGAGAGTAGAGAGAGAACGTGAAAGTATTGGCCGCTTCCGATACCAAACACCATACCCGAGCGAGGTAGAGGATGTCCCGTTCCCAGCTAACTTTAAACATCTAGATTTTCAGAAGTTTAATGGAGAAGGATCGCTGGAAGAACATCTAATGCACTTCATTACCAGCATGGGAAATTTCTCTACGATTTCACAGTATTTCTTGAGGTTGTTCAAATCATCGCTGACGCACAAAGCATTTCAGTGGTATTCTAACCTGGCACCAGGGTCGATAAGAACTTGGGAGCAAATGCAAGATGCCTTTATGTTGAACTTCTTCTCTTCAAAATGTGATGTTAGTATTACAGAATTGGCCTCTATACGGCAGAGAGAAGGAAAACCAGTAGCAAAGTTCATAGACAGATGGAAAATATTGGGTGCCTCATGTAGACAGCTGCCAGAGGAAAAGGAACACGTCAAAATGTGTCTGAATTCTATGGAACCAGGAATCGCGTTCGGACTGACCAGTGCTGATATCAGGACGTTCCGTGATCTAGCTACTAAAGCCCATGCCTTGGAATTAATGACTCGTAAAATGTCAGCATTTCACCACAAGATAGCCAGAAAGGCGCCCGGCAGGATGAATGTGAATACTGTTGATCGTGATAGTAAGAGTAAAAATGCAAGGGATTCAAGGGAGAGGAGGTCAGAACGAAGACAATGATGGAGCCAGTCAAGGAGTAAAAATAATGGAAAAAGACCTCAAATGCTTAATTCACATGAAGGGTTTGATTTCGATAAGAAGATGTCGTTCCTATGATGAATCAGCTGCTAAAAGTCGGCACGATAGAATTACCAAAACCCAAGCATCCCGAAGATGTGACAAAGACCAGAGAAAGATTTTTACCGTTACCATCGCTTGGTGGGACATCCGACGGAGAATTTTTATACACTAAAATGTATAATACAACGACTGATAGACAAGGGTGAGATAGTGACCTACGAGAGGAAAGAAAAGAGCACGGAGGCCACAGTAAACACGCTCACCGCCCGGGAAGGGGCCCAAAAGGTAAGAGGAAAAGAAGACCGAAAGGTGACAAAGAAGGTAGCAGTAATTACGTTACGATCAGGAAAGAAGATGACAAACCCTGTGAAGCAGAAGGTAGAGGTCGTAAGAAAAAAAGCTGCTGAAAGACAGATCAGTGGTGATAGAAATGAAGAGAAGGGTGAAACAGCGAGAGTGACTTATGATGTGGTCAATCATTTGAAAGGTATACCGGCGCGGTTAAGCATCTATGATGCGCTCAAGTTGTTGGAAGAATTTCGATAGAGTTTGGTCCAAGCACTATCTAACCATGATGTTAGAAAAACTTTACTGACGGAAATGAGACGCGAAGAGCACAGCAAACAAGAAAATAGCCTACCAGTCATCTCATTCTCCGATGAAGATTTGATCTGCGAAATGGAATATAATAGGACACTAATGATAGAAGGTCATATTGGTGAGAAGAAGGTTAAACGGATTATGATAGATAACGGATCTACAGTGAATCGCTTACCACTTTTAATGTTATGTAAGCTGGGCTATCGCCGCTTCGATCTGCGCCCTAGCGGAATGATGAAACAAGGCTTTAATCAAGACGGGCAACGGGCGCTTGGAAAGATTACAGTGATATTAGAAATAGGAGAACTAATTACCAATGTTGTATGTCATGTTATAAACGTCGTGATAACGTACAACCTTCACCTGTGAAGGCCATGGATACATGTAATGACTTGAAAAATTACGTACAAAGACCCAAGTACCACCTCGAGCAAAAATCACTTAGGATTAATTCCCTTGGAGATTAAACATAAGTTAACTAGTGCTAAGTTAGACTAGCTGTGAAATTAGCACTGTTCGCTTTAAATACGTTCTGCAAGACTCAAAACTTGTGGAATCGTTAACGCTGTAATACCCTGAAATCTAGAATCCAACTCTAAACCCAGTTGCTCTCGGGAGCACTTTGAAACTTCGTATCAGACCTGGACCGCTCGTCGAAAGTCCGATAGCAATAAACTTAGAAGATATCGACCATGTAGTTAGACTTGACAAGCACCGTGAAAATCACATCCAAACGATACTCTGGGACTGTTTCCTTGAGTCCGAAGTGAAGAGTGTGAGAAAACGTAGTTTTCTTTATAAATTAAATCTAATTTAAGTAATCTAGAACGTGTCACTTGCGCGTTATTTCTAAGCGTTCTTACCGTTGGATTTTGACCCAAATTTACCCTCGGATCAGGATAGGTGGCCCTTACATGTCATAGGACTTGTAGCTCTGATCGAGTTTCAGTAACCGTTGAACTGAAACTGATCCGCCACAGTCGATCTGGAAATCCGATCGAACTGAAAACTTAACTTGATCAAGAACCAGCATCTATGAGCTTAAGTCTGACGCACATAGTAACAGGACCTCCAGAAATGCTCTGTTGGATTGGAATAAGGCCGATTTGGTTACAACCTAAGTATACCATGGCCCTAAGTCTAAATTGGTGAGTTCTGGGCCTATATAAGGACCTTAAACCCTCTCTCATTCCTCCCATATGAATTTGAGAAAAATTAGGAGAGAGAAGAGAGAAAAGAGAGATAGTGTGAGAGTTGTGGGAGAAAGTTCCTGTTACTCTACCTTGCCATCATAATTACTTAACCATCCCAATCTAATCGCTTTCCGGCGATTCCGACTTCATTCCTAAGTAAGAAACCCTAACCCTAACCTGTTTTAAGGTTTCTATTGGTACAAGTAGCGAAGTAGCTGACTTACCTTGTATTATAGGTCGTCATACTGCCATTGACGAAAGCGTATGGCTAAAATCATATTTGTTACGCTTCTACGGCGTAAGGTGCGGACTTTAGATGTATAGGTTATGGTTTTTAAGGCTTTCAATGTCGGTTAATGATTTATAACTGACTAGAGTGCTATTACATATGTAAAATGTATCGTCTGTTTCGTTATACGTGTTCACATGAACTATGTAGATTATAGTGTATTCTATGCATATGTTGAAATGTTTGAATATGTTTGGAATTTGGATTTATGCTTAACATGTTTATTTATAATGAATATATGTCTAATACATGTGCAACAACTCCTTAGCGAAAGGACTTACCCAAAATCACGTCATGGTAAATATACGTTATAAGTGACTAAGTGTGTAGCCCAAGTGTTTGTAGAAATGTCCAAATGAATATGGAACTCGGATTCATGCATGCCATGATAAGCCATTGTGGGTATATGTACGTGGTATATGGGTCAACTCCCTAGTGAAAGGATTTAGACTAATACATGTGTAACCATGTAACACCCTGAATTTTGGCCAATCTAGGATTTGACGTCCTTAGGCAATAGGTCAACTAAAACACCTGGAAAATCGCTCAGAACCTACTTCCATAGCCAAAGAAATCACTTCGGATTAATTCCTTTGGAAAATGAGAGTAAGTTAGCTAGCGCAACGCTAGAGTAGCTGGGAAATAGTCCCTGATCACTTTAAATACGTTCTACAAGACCCAAATCGAGTAGAACCAATGACTCTATAATACTCTATAACCTCGGATCAAACTCTAAGCAGGTTTGTTCTCTGGACCACTTTGAAAATTTGTATTGGATCTAGACCGCACGTCGAAAGTCCGATACCTGCTATCTTAGACCGTTAGAACCGCCTAGCTGGACTTAACAATCATTTCGAAAATCAAGTCCAACCGACATTCGCAGGCTATTTCATTGAGCCTGGACTGAAGAGAGTGTAAATAGGGACAGATTTGGAATTTGAAATTCAAATCTGGCACACGACTTGACGCGTCAGTATTAAGCATTCTGACCGTCAGAATTCATCTAAATTACACCCTCGGATCAGGAAAAATTTCTATTTCATATCATGAGACTTGCAGCCCTGATCTACGTGCGGTGACCGCTGAACTGAAACTGGACCGCCACGTGCGATCTGCGAACCCTGCCAGACTGAAAACTTGAAGTATGCTAGATCCAGTATGCATGAGCTTAAGTCCGATCGCGTTCGGCCAGGGGACCACCAAAAATAATCTTTTGGACCGAAACAGCCCCGAATTGGACATACCTCAAGTATACATTGTACCCGAGCCTATTTTGGGCACATTTGAGCTTATAAAAGGGGTTGAAACCCTCACTCCTCTCTCCCATCCGAATTTGTAAAAATCCCTAGATTGGGAGAGAGAAAAGGTGAGAGTTTGTGAGAGAAGGTGGGAGAGAATTCCCTGCTGCTTGTGCCACGTGCTGCAAGTGGTTAAGTCATGCGCTCTAATCACTTTGCCGGTGATTTCTTCACTTTTCTAGGTAAGAAAATACCCTAAACTCTTGCTGATTTGCTGATCCTTCATTTCTGTAGCTAGATAGCTGATGTATGTCGTAAATCAGGTTCTCTATTTGCCGTAGACGAAGCGTATACGCTTCGTTCGAAACGATACATATATAAAGTAAAAGGTGCGGATATTAGACGCTTTGATTGACTGTTTCCAACGCTTTCAATGTTGTTTAATAGTAGATTATTGACGGCAAAGCCGTTTGACATGTACAACATGCTGTCCGTTTCCTGTTTCGTAAACCGGCAAAGAATATGAGATTTAGGGCATTTTAGTCATTTGTAGGAAGTACCGATTTCATTCATATTTTGCTGATGTGATTGACATGGTTTATTGTCGCATTAGAATGTTAGGAATACGTGCATAATTAGTTTGGCGAAGTGATTTGTCTAAATGCGCACTTCGGGTCGACATACTATATGTAGACTTAAGTGTGTAGTGTAAGTGTTTGTATAAATGCTTGTATTAGTATGTATTGAATTAAATGATGTTATGAATTAGTTTGAGATTGATTTCTCAATTAATATGCTGATGTAAATTATTTCCTACATGTTAGTTATATGCATGATTTCATTGTATGTATGAAATGTATGTGCTTGATGATTTACTTAAGTTGTATGTTATAACATGTGTTAACATGCTCACATGGTTGTATTTTATTTCCAATACTCTTATGTGAATTGCTGATGTGAATTGATATGTGTTTGGAACTATACCTAGTCCAGGCAGTCAGTAACCAAGCGAATTCGTGGTTATCTTATCTTCGCCAAAAACGACGCGTCGATGAACGCGAGCCGTGTTTTGGAGTTGGCGGCAGTGGTTAGACCACACGAAGTGTTTTAAGCACTTCATGTCGTTCTACTTGAGATGCGATCGTGCTAGTCGAGCCCGTCAAGTAACCCGACTGGCCATTGTATGTTCACCCTGCATGAGTCATAACTGCTTGAACCTAGGGTACTGAACTTACAATTGTAAACCCTGTTAACCATGGTACCTTGATCCACGAAGACTCATGAGCCGGGCATGGTGGTATGGGACACCGTGGTCGAGCTGTCGGCCTACGCTAGGGCCACAAATCTCTCCGTAGTGACCAGTGAGCACCTAGTCTCGTGAGCAGATTATGCTGGTATGGGACACTATATTCTTGCTGTCGGCTTACACTGATCAGGCGACGAGTCCTTTGTAGTGACCGCGAGCTATTCTGAGTCTACGGGAGGCGACGACCCTTCAGTAGTAGTAGAGTACAGTAGGCCTGTATTGATAAGGTGATGGGGGAGAGGAGCAACGAGTGCGTGTAACAGCCCTGGCAGCCCTTGCAGCAACCTACAAAATATACCTCGTATGAGATTACTAGGAGTGACGACCCTAGACAGGATCTGTGTTGGGATTGATATAAGGGAAGTACCTTAGTTTCCCAATCCTGCTGTTTAAATGGACTAATAACAACTCCAAAATCATATCACCATTACATTGCATGTGCCTGGAAGATGTAGAGCACTTAAGGGAGTGTGGCATGCCGCGGTCGTAAGATGGTGTCGTATGAGGGAGATCGTCGGTGAGGGCATACATCACGTCATGTCATAATGCATTAACAACAGTATTAGGATTGTTTGATTTACTGCTTTACTATTATCGCATGATTGATTTGAGAACATGTTAATCCTTGCTCTATTATTCCACTGAGTTAGCTACTCATTCCCATGTTACGGGATGGTGTTTCCAGACACCCACCAGTCTCTTTTTGTGATTGCCGATGATGGCACGGCCTGCGAGGCAGAGCCGGACTTGATGATGATGACGATGAGGAGGATTCCTCCTTTATGCGTGTTCTGATCGACGGGATTATAGGGAGGTTGATTAGATACCTTGACACTTGTGATTTTATAGTTTTAGAGCACTCATGTATATTCTCTTATTTACTTTTGAAGTATTCATGTATGTATATAACTTGGTAACATGTTCACACTCTAGAGACATACAACAGTTTATATATGTTATACATACTATCACAGTCTTCTGCTTGTAAATTTAACTGTCTCTGGAGTATGATATGCTATTCTGGTTTAATCTCACTCATATTTAATACATTATCACAGACAAAATTCAATCATACATATCTATGTTGCATAAATAACATTTTGGAACTCGGGAGTTGGATTTTTGCTCGACCCCCCAATTTTCGGAATGTTACAGATGGTATCAGAGCATGATTTGGATTAAACCGGGCCTGGGTTATGGTCACGCGACATACGCTATCACTTCCTTTGACTTAGGTGGGTGCGAGAAAGGTCTAGAAATACTTATATGATCGCAGATTCGCCAATAGGCGAAGTCTATTCATGTCGATCGTGCGATCGAGTCCGTAACGCATCTTGGGTCGCGTGAAGCAACCCGAAAGCTCCTAGGTTTTAGGTAAGTATATTGAGACATTCTTTGAACAATTTTAAATCTGTAAATATGAATCATTGGGCTGTGGGGCAACCACAACCCCTGCATTCAATCGCCAGGGCTTAAAAACCCCGTTTTACCTAAAATCTTTAAAATTCTTCCTCTCACCACTCCAATCTTCAATTACTTATTATTCTTTTCATATTATGCATCAATCCTAATGTGAAAATAACATAAAATCATACTTTCACAAAATTTTATAGTGAATAGTAAAATTTCATGAAAAATGGCTATAAGGCTATTATAACTTCACTTTATTTAGCAACTAATAGGCTAGATAGATGTAATAGCTCCTTCTACCTTAAAATCATATGCTGCATGATAGGGTTTTATATTCAGGATTGCAGATTGGCCCCGGAAAGTCCCGAATGCATGTTTGGGCCTCTATAGGTGAATATACAATGAACTAAGGCTGGGACCATACCTTTTTGGGGTCCCTAGACCATGGGGGACCAGACCCATGTGGTCCCACCGATCAGATCACCGGACGGCCGGCGATGCCATCGCCGGTTCGGCAATGCACCGCCGTCCGGTGGGGCCCACTTGGCGTGATTTTCGGGTGCACGCCCTATTTTGGGTAGTGTACACCCCCTATATAGTGTTCGTCCATAAAAAACCCCAAAAAGAGGTACTTCCTTCACAAACAGCCCCTTCCCTAGCCCCATCTTCGTTTTCTTGCTGCCCTAACCCAAAACCGTGATTTTAAATCACTCTCAAACCCATTCTTGGTTGAAAACGACCACACTCCATTACTCCATTGAAGTTTGCAGCCTTCCCTCTTGCAAATCTTGTTGTTTGGAGCTCTTACAACCCCCAAAACGAGCTGAAATCGTGAGGTGCTCCATTCTCCTTTTTCATTCTCTTTTCTTTCTGAAAATACATCCTAAGGGAGCTTGAATCATCCCTGTACAGGGCCTAGACTTGTTTTAGTCCATTTGGGCAACAATTTCTCTGCATTTCCTCCATTGTCCATGGTTATTGTTAAGATGTTATGGCCGAGAGAGCTCTAGTGAGCAATAGACAGTATTAGACTCGACAGTGATAAAGAAGGTAAGTCGAGACTGTGGTAGAGTCCTTTGGTAGAATTAAGCATCTGTGACATTGTCTTGTAGATGTCTGACTGCCGTTTGAAATTTCTGTGTTTTGTTGTTGTTAGGTAGAAAATGTGTTTGTGTTAGTGGCTTGGGCTTAATATAGCCAAATTTTGTTGAATGGAGTGCATGTCATTCGTTTGTTGTTAGGTATTGTCCCTAGATATGGAGTATTGTAACTCCCGGGATTCAGCCTATAAATTAGTTTATCCCACCCCACCCTCCTACCAAGCATGTCGCTCCCTATCCCAATATGGGATTAGGAATGCAGTTTCATTTGATACAACTAAACGCTACCGGCCACATAGACCCTTGGCGTTTTGGACCTAGAGTTAGCACTTCTAGATTTGAAGGGTCTGACGACATAAGAAATCCAATTCCATTTAGACAATCTTGACCCTAAGCAATAGAACAATTCCCTGTAGTAGAAATGGTATGGAACCATTTAACGTATAATCTTAGGCTTTGGATTATAGCTACTAAGTTACAGACTAGCCTACTAGTTACTTTAAGTAGTGTAAATCCTGTATATGCTAAGGAATTGTAGGTTAGATTTGGTTGAAGTAGAACCTTATTCCTTCGATAGATCCCCTTATGACTTATAAACTCCTGTTGTTGCCCATAGGAAAGAACTATTCACTCTCAGGGAACGTTTATAAATCCCTCAGATTGAACTTAGAATAAACTAACACACCCCTTAGAATTGCCTTCCCTAAGGACTTATTGCATTCGAGAACGCAGAGTAAAGGAACTGCATGTAAGCGATGTATTCGCGGTTTGAGTCGACTTCTTACTCCTAGTGGTTACCAATGAATCCAATGCTTTGATCAAGCAGAAGATCGGCATCGACTCGGATTAAGAACTGATACAACGCATTTTCTGTCCTGATTAGACAGAAGGTTCAACGTATCCAGCTTAGACCCACTACACAACCTTTCTTCTGTGATGGCCCAACCACCTACAACCAAACGTGATCACATTGTCTTTGTGAAATGGCAAGGACTTAAAGCCAGTAGAGAATTAGACATCTTGCCACCAACTCATACCTACCCCTGAATTCAATCACAATAGAGATTAGGCTCATCTCTATGATCATAGGTACCAATGCCATAGAACACATCATTAGCAAGGAAAACCATGTAGAGAAAGGTTGTTTCCATTTTAGGTTAAGCATAGCCCCTAAGTTGCGCCTCATTCCAATATACGGATCGATGTAAAGATTCTTCAACCATAAGTAAAACTAAGTTTTAAGGGGGGTAGAACGTATTGAGTCCAATCCAATTAGGTCAGCCAAGAAAACCATTCGATCAGAGTGGCGTAGCGGAAGTGTGGTTAGCCTTTTCCCTACTGGCCCAGGATCGAAACATTTGAATTAAGTTATGCGTACGGTTAGGTCATTAAATATAATTGAACCTTCCTTAGAAAAAGTACTCCTTACCTTTCACCAATTTCGGGGACGAAATTGTGTTTTAAGGGGGGTAGATTGTAACACCCTGAATTTTGGCCAATCTGGGATTTGACGTCCTTAGGCAATGGGTCAACTAAAACACCTAAAAAATCGCTCAGAACCTACTTCCATAGCCAAAGAAATCACTTCGGATTAATTCCTTTGGAAAATGAGAGTAAGTTAGCTAGCGCAACGCTAGAGTAGCTGAAAAATAGTCCCTGATCACTTTAAATACGTTCTACAAGACCCAAATTGAGTAAAACCAATGACTCTATAATACTCTATAACCTCGGATCAAACTCTAAGCAGGTTTGTTCTCTGCACCACTTTAAAAATCTGTATTGGATCTAGACCGCACATCGAAAGTCCGATACCTGCTATCTTAGACCGTTAGAACTGCCTAGCTGGACTTGACAATCATTTCGAAAATCAAGTCCAACCGACATTCGCAGGCTATTTCATTGAGCCTGGACTGAAGAGAGTGCGAATAGGGACAGATTTGGAATTTGAAATTTCAATCTGGCACACGACTTGAGGCGTCAGTATTAAGCGTTCTGACTGTCAGAATTCAGCTAAATTACACCCTCGGATCAAAAAAAATTTCTATTTCATATCATAAGACTTGCAACCCTGATCTACGTGCGGTGACCGCTGAACTGAAACTGGACCGCCACGTGCGATCTGTGAACCCTGCCGGATTGAAAACTTGATGTATGCTAGATCCAGTATGCATGAGCTTAAGTCTGATCACATTCGGCCAGAGGACCACCAGAAATGATCTTTTGGACCGAAACAGCCCCGAATTGGACATACCTCAAGTATACATTGTAACCGAGCCTATTTTGGGCACATTTGAGCTTATAAAAGGGGTTGAAACCCTCACTCCTCTCTCCCATCCGAATTTGCAAAAAGCCCTAGATTGGGAGAGAGAAAAGGTGAGAGTTTGTGAGAGAAGGTGGGAGAGAATTCCCTGCTGCTTGTGCCACGTGCTGCAAGTGGTTAAGCCACGCGCTCTAATCACTTTGCCGGTGATTTCTTCACTTTTCTAGGTAAGGAAATACCCTAAACTCTTGCTGATTTTCTGATCCTTCGTTTCCGTAGCTAGATAGCTGATGTATGTCGTAAATCAGGTTCTCTATTCGCCATAGACGAAGCGTATACGCTCCGTTCGAAACGATACATATATAAAGTAAAAGGTGCGGATATTAGACGCTTTGATTGACTGTTTTCAACGCTTTCAATGTCGTTTAATAGTAGATTATTGATGGCAACGCCGTTTGACATGTACAACATGCTGTCCGTTTTCTGTTTCGTAAACCGGCAAAGAATATGAGATTTAGGGCATTTTAGTCATTTGTAGGAAGTACCGATTTCCTTCATATTTTTCTGATGTGATTGACATGGTTTATTATCGCATTAGAATGTTAGGAATACATGCATAATTATTTTGGCGAAGAGATTCGCCTAAATGCGCACTTCGGGTCGACATACTATATGTAGACTTAAGTATGTAGTGTAAGTATTTGTATAAATGCTTGTATTAGTATGTATTGAATTAAATGATGTTATGAATTAGTTTGAGATTGATTTCTCAATTAATATGCTTATGTAAATGATTTCCTACATGTTAGTTATATGCATGATTTCATTGTATGTATGAAATGCATGTGCTTGATGATTTACTTAAGTTGTATGTTACAACATGTGTTAACATGCTCACATGGTTGTATTTCATTTCTAATACTATTATGTGAATTGCTGGTGTGAATTCATATGTGTTTGGGACTATACCTAGTCCAGGCAGTCGGTAACCGAGTGAATTCGTGGTTAGCTTATCTTCGCCACGAATGATGCGTCGATGAACGCGAGCCGTGTTTTGGAGTTGGCGGCAGTGGTTAGGCCACACGAAGTGTTTTACACACTTCATGTCGTTCTACTTGAGATGCGATCGTGCTAGTCGAGCCCGTCAAGTAACTCGACTGGCCGTTGTATGTTCACCCTGCATGAGTCATAACTGCTTGAACCTAGGGTACTGAACTTACCATTGTAAACCCTGTTAACCATGTTACCTTGATCCATGAAGACTCATGAGCCGGGCATGGTGGTATGGGACACCGTGGTCGAGTTGTCAGCCTACGCTGGGGCCACAAACCTCCCCGTAGTGACCAGTGAGCACCTAGTCTCGTGAGCAGATTCTAGTGGTATGGGACACTATATTCTTGCTGTCGGCCTACACTGATCAGGCGACAAGTCCTTTGTAGTGACCGTGAGCGTATTCTGAGTCTACGGGAGGCGACGACCCTTCAGTAGCAGTAGAGTACAGTAGGCCTGTATTGATAAGGTGATGGGGGAGCGGAGCAACGAGTGTGTGCAACAGCCCTGACAGCCCTTGCAGCGACCTACAAAATATACCTCATATGAGATTACTAGGAGTGACGACCCTAGACAGGATCTGTGTTGGGATTGATATAAGGAAAGTACCTTAGTTTCCCAATCCTACTGTTTGAATGGACTAATAATAACTCAGAAATCATATCACTATTACATTGCATGTGCCTGGAAGATGTGGAGCACTTAAGGGAGTGTGGCATGCCGCGGTCGTAAGATGGTGCCATATGAGGGAGATCGTCGGTGAGGGCATACATCACGTCATGTCATATTACATTAACAACAGTATTAGGATTGTTTGATTTACTGCTTTACTATTATCGCATGATTGATTTGAGAACATGTTAATCCTTGCTCTATTATTCCACTGAGTTAGCTACTCATTCCCACGTTACGGGATGGTGTTTTCGGACACCCATCAGTCCATTTTTGTGATTGCAGATGATGGCACGGCCTGTGAGGCAGAGCCGGACTTGATGATGATGACGATGAGGAAGATTCCTCCTTTATGCGTGTTCTGATCGACGGGATTATAGGGAGGTTGATTAGATACCTTGACACTTGTCATTTTATAGTTTTAGAGAACTCATGTATATTCTTTTGTTTACTTTTGAAGTATATATGTATGTATATAACCTGGTAACATGTTCACACTCTAGAGACATACAACAGTTTATATATATTATACATACTATCACAGTCTTCCGCTTGTAAATTTAACTGTCTCTGGAGTATGATATGCTGTTCTGGATTAATCTCACTCATGTTTAATACATTATCACAGACAACATTCAATCATACATATCTATGTTGCATGAATAACATTTTGGAACTCGGGAGTTGGGTTTTTGCTCGACCCCCCGATTTTTGGGATGTTACAAACCAACTCATCATATGTATGATGTTATGTGAAGTTTAAGCATTTGTAGAACTGATTGAATGAGCTAGTGGTTACCAAGTTATGCTTGTATGAGGGCTGAGATGTAAATCTTGGCTACCTTACTTATGTGTATGATTTCCTCCATGTACGTTTACATTATGATGTCTGCTTTCTTTATGAAATGAATGTGTGTGAACTCATGTTTGTGTTGCACTTCACAACATGCTCATATGCTTGTAAGAATTGAACAATTTGTTCATTACTGCTTTAACTGTTTCATATGATTACTCATGGAAATGAAATGTGTTTGGGGCCATGTTATGGTCCAGGCAATCGGTAATAGGTTTGGAGTTCGTGGCTGAGATTCATTCACCATGTAGGACACGTTTGACGAACCCAAGTCGTAGGTTGGTCGACAGCAGTGGTTAGACCACACGAAGTGCTTACGCATTTCATGTCGATCGATACGATGTGCGCTCATACTAGTCGAGCTCGTCAAGTAACCCGATTGACCATTGTATGTTCACCTTGTATTCGTCATAACTGCTTGAACCTAGGGTACAGAACTTTCCAGTGATATCCCCGTTAACCTTGGTACCTTGATCCGCTAAGACTCATGAGCTGGACATGGTGGTATGGGACACCGTGGTCTAGCTGTCGGCCTACGCTAGGGCCACGAGCCTCCCCGTAGTGACCAGTGAGTAACCCAGACTCGTGAACCGAATATGGTGGTATGGGACACTGTATTCGAGCTGTCGGCCTACACTGATAAGGTGATGGGGGAGCGGTGTAACGAGTGCGTGTAACAGCCCTAATAGCCCTTTGTAGTGACCTCGAGCATACTCTGAATCTCCGGAGAGGCGATGAGCCTTCCCATAGTAAACAGAGTATAAATTAAGCCTGTATTGATAAGGCGATGGGGGAGCAGTGCAACGAGTGTGTATAACAGCCCTGGAAGCCCTTTACAGCGACCTAGAACCACATCATCATATGAGATTATCTAGGACTGACGACCCTAGAATGGATCATTGTTTGGGAATGATACAAGGGAGGTACCTTAGTTTTCCAATGCTGCTGTATGAAAAGGACTAATAACAACTCAGTAATCATGTCCATATCACACTGCATGTGCCTGGAAGATGTGGAGCACTGAGGAATAAAAGCATGCCACGAACGTAAGATGGTGTTGCATGAGGGAGTATGTTAGCGAGGGCATGCATCATTATTGCATCTCATCCTTGCATTAATTACAGTATTTAGAAGTGTTTGATTGTACTACTTTATCATTACTGCTTGACTGAATTGATAACATGTTAACTTATGCTTTATTGTTCCACTAAGTTAGCTACTCACTCCCATGTTACGGGACGGTGTTCTAGACACCCACCAGACCCTTTCTTAAATGCAGGTATTGGCGAGGCGCAGGAGGCTGTACCTGACTACTACGGTGATCAGGATGAGTTTTCATATATGCAGTCTCTGATGGTTTCGCCTAGGCCATTCAGATTGTCGGGACTGCAGGGTTCACCATGCTATTGGAACTATTCTTTTGACATTTTGATTTTTTGTACTATGACATGTATATGGTAGCTCAGTGATGTATTCATACTCTGGAGACCGAACATGATCTTTGACTTTTATATGTTATATTCACCTGACAGTCTTTCGCTTGCGTCTTATAAATTAATCTGGAGTATGAATTACTATTTTGGTATAATCCCACTCATGATTAATGCACTAACACAGACAACATTCAATCATAAGCATTTATGTTGCATAAGTGATGTTTTAAAACTCGGGTGTTGAGTTGCTACTCGACCTCCGATTTTTAGGGCGTTACAATACATCAATACAACATTGTACCTTCCACTTTGCATCAATGCTTCAAATACTATAAGGACGAGTGACAATATAAAGTAATCGCTGATGTGAGGCCATATACAGAAGCAGAGTCTTTCTTTATAGACACTAGTTACTATAAAGGGTTCACCGAAGAAGCAGGAAATAATAAAGAGAATATAGTGTTAAAAGACGTTCAAGCAAACGATGTCAGGAGAAAAAGGGCTGAATCCTCCAAAATTGTAGACACAAAGAAGAAATTCTATTTTGTACTGAAGCATTTGAGGCAACCAGGACAGCTGCCACTAACCTTGTTGTCACCAGAGCAATTAAAAATCTTACAGTCTAATTATACAGTGCCGCTACCTAGCATTGAAAGGTGTAAGCCGTTCTCAGTAGCCCCGGGAAGGTTTCAAGTCAAGGCCAGTGCAAGATACCCCGAGCTGATAGAATTCTACACCGTAGTAGAAACAAGGATAAAAGAAGAAGTTGAAAATAACGTACACTATGGTAAGTTGACTCCAAAAAAACTAGAAAGATACAGCTCGGTAAGCAAGAAAATCATGAGAAGCATGGGTTTTGACTGCGAAGAACCCATGGGACTAAATCATGGGAGGGGAATTCAGATCCCTCTCGAGGTTGATCAGGAAAAGCGAAGAAAATTCCAAGGATTGGGGGCAGAATCGTCAGTAAATATGATTATAGCCGCGTAAGCATCGGAAGAAGATTCTGAGTTAGTCAAATATCCTGAAGTAGCTCCGAAGCAGATGGAAGATGGGGGGCAGCCAATGATAGACAGCTTGCAAAAAGTAAACTTGGATACAGAAGAAGAACCCCGGAATACATTTGTCAGTAGCGGTCTCTCTGAACAAGAATTTGAGAAATATTTCCAATTTCTTAAAGAAAATAAAGATGTCTTCGCCTGGACGTATGCCAAGATGTCAAGTTTAGAATCTTCTGTAGTGATGCACCGATTAAATATTTCCAAGGAGAAAAGGCCGGTTAAACAGGCACAAAAGTGATTTCACTCAGACTTAATTTCATTGATCGAAGAAGAGGTCAGCAAGTTGATTAAAGTGGGGTTTATTAGAGAAGTCAAGTATCCTAGGTGGATATCGAACATTGTCCCCGTGAAAAAGAAAAACGGACAAGTCAGAGTGTGCATTGACTTCAAGGATTTGAACGAGGCTTCTCCAAAAGATGATTTTCCACTCCCTATAACAGAGTTACTGATTGATAGCACAACTCAGTATGCTATTATGTCTTTTATGGATGGCTATGCAGGGTATAATCAGATTAGAATGGTACCTGAAGATGAAGAAGCGACGGCATTTAGAACACCGCTTGGAATTTATTGTTATAAAGTCATGTCGTTCGGTCTCAAAAATATCAGGGCAACATATCAAAGAGCAATGCAGAACATCTTCCAAGACATGATGCACAAACATGTTGAGTGTTGCATCGATGACTTGGTAGAAAGATTAGGGGACCATCAGAAGCATCGTGAACATTTGGCATCAGTTTTCCGTCGATTAAGAAAGAAGCAGTTGAAGACGAATCCAGCTAAATGCGCTTTTGGAGTATCCTCGGGCAAATTTCTTAGTCTTGTTACACGGTAGAGGGGTATCGAAATCGATCCTAAGAAAGTCAAAACCATTCAAAATATGCCACCACCGACAACAATAAAAGAATTGAAAAGTTTGCTTGGAAAATTGGCGTATATTCGCCGTTTCATCTCAAACCTAGCAGGAAGATGCCAGCCGTTCTCTCATTTGATGAAGAAAGATATAGAGTTTGTATGGGATCAAGCTTGTCAGAATGCATTTGAATCGATAAAGGAATTGGTGAAGCGACCACTGGCACTCACAGCTCCAATAAGAGGGAAGCCGCTTATTTTGTACATATTTGCAGCTGAGAATTCCTTAGGCGCTTTGTTGGCCCAAGTAAATGAAGCCGGGAAAGAGGCCGCTCTCTATTACCTTAGTCGAATGTTGATGGGGGTTGAATGTAATTATTCTCCAATTGAGAAAGAGTGTTTGGCGCTAGTATTCGCAGTCGAAAAGCTGAGGCATTATTGTCTCTCCCATAATATAACCTTAATCTCAAGAGCAGATCCGATCAAGTTTTTAATGACAAGGTCGATGTTATTGGGTAGACTGGCCAAATGGATGTTGTTGCTTTCAGAATACACTATTACTTATGAACCAGCCAAAGCCGTAAAGGGACAAGCAGTGGCGAATTTTCTCGCAGCACACCCCGTTACAGAATGCAAGATTATCGTTGACGATTTTCCAGATGAACAGGTTATGCTGGCCGAGTCACAAAGCTCATGGCAAATGTATTTCGACAGTGCTACACGAGCATCAGGAGTGGGAGCAGGGGTGATATTCATTACTCCTCAAGGTGACTTGTTACCATACTCTTTCACGGTAGGCACTGTGTGCACGAATAATGAAGCTGAATACAGAGCCCTCATTATTAGGATGGAAATGGCTCAACAGATGGGGATAAAGATTTTGCATATCTTCGGGGATTCCAAATTGATTATAAATCAGTTGACAACAGAATTCGAGATAAGAAAGCAGGAAATCTTACCTTATTACCGAAAAGCACAGCAGCTGCTAGAACAGTTTGGTCATGTAGAAATCAAACACATCCCGCGGTCTGAAAATGCAAAAGCAGATGCGTTAGCTAGTTTGGTAGAAGCTCTGTCCTGCCCTAATCGGAGCCCTCTCTAAGTAACTATAGAAGAAAGAAGATTTTTTCCATCTTTAGAGGTCATTGAAGAAGTCATCGAGACACTTCCGGTGTCATGTTTAAAAATAACGACAGATGATTGGCGTCAACCTTTCATTGATTACCTCAAGTACAATATCTTGCCGGAAGATCAGGTCCAAAAACAGCAGATCAAGTAGCGGTCGAACAGGTTCATCATGTACAGCGAAGTGTTGTATAGAAAATCGTATAATGGGATGTTGTTACGTTGTTTAAATAAACAAGAAGCAGATCAAATATTGCAGGAAGCACACTTTGGTGAATGCGGAGCACATCAAATGGGTAGAAATCTATTCCACAGAATACATCGAATGGGTTATTATTGGCCCACCATGTTCAAAGATGCAATAGATTATGCGAAGCGATGCCATGAATGCTAAATTCATGGAGATGTTATACATATTCCCTCGAAAGACTTGCACCAGTCCGTTACTTCTTGGCCCTTCTCTGCTTAGGGACTTGACATAATTGGTCTTATAAACCCGCCTTCATCCAAAGGAAAGAAATATATTCTGGCAGCAACCGATTATTTCTCCAAATGGACTGAAGCAGTTGCTTTGCGTAATGTTAAGGAAAAGGATGTGGTTAATTTCATTCACCACGCCATAATATACAGACATGGTATTCCAAAGAAAATCGTTGCAAATAATGGCACTCCCTTCAAAAATAGAGGCATGAAAAAGTTATGTCAGAAATTCAGTATTCGACATTCGTTTTTAACTCCTTACTATCCACCGGCCAACGGATTAGCAGAGGCGTTTAATAAAATGATAGTCAAAATACTAAAAATGACGGTGACAGGAAATAAATGTGATTAGGACGATAAATTGGAAGAAGCATTATGGGCACACAGAACTACTCATCGCACAGCAACAACAGCAACACCGTATTCACTGGTATATGGCATTGAGGTAGTCATCCCGATTGAAATACAAGTAGCATCGCTCAGGGTGGCAGTGCATCAGTCCATAACGGAGGATGAGAATGCAAAGATAAGGTTAAAAGAGTTAGACTTGCTCGATGAGAAACGTCTAGCCGCACAGCAGCGGTTGTAATCATATCAGGCAAGAATATCGGCAGCTTTTGATAAATGGGTTAAATACTGTTCTTTTAAAAAGGCGGACATGGTGCTTATGTTGAAAAGACTGATAGTGATCACCCATAGAACAGGGGCAAGTTCGAGCCCAAATGGGATGGGCCATATATAATAAGGGAAGTATACTCCAATGGGGCATACAGAGTAGTAAATCAAGATGGACAAGGTATCAGCGTACCGGTCAATGCTCGCTTCATCAAAAGATATCGTCCCTAGCGACATTGTTGATTTTGATCCAAAATACTATCGACATAATGATTCTGCATCAAAAGGGGGCAAGAATGGACAAGATCATGTCTATGTATCATTAAATGAATAAAAGAAGAAATTTGCGAGCATATCAAGACTATATTCCATGGGTTTTGTAAAAAAAAAAAATCGTTATCATCAAGTGAGCTCTGCAAAACTCTGTCGAAATCGATATCATCACCAAGTTGATACATTACTAACAAGCACAGATGGATATTCTTGAAGACATTAGCAAAGGTGATGACGTATCAATTTCAGTCAGAGATGGCTATTATTCTCGCGATGACAATGATCGCACTCAAAGATGGCTATTATTCTCGCGACGACAACGATCGCACCTACTATTATCTATCAAGACATTTTAAGGCAGTTTAGACAAAATCCTTAAAAGGGTCCAGATCCTAAAGAATGGAAAAATCCTAAATCCTAAAAAAAAAAAAAGAGCTAAAAGAGCTAGGAGCTCTAAAAAGGATCAAGCTCTAAAAGAGCTAGGAGATCTAAAAAGGATCAAGCTTGAAAGGACCAAACCCTAAAGGGATCAAGCTCTGGAAGGGCCGGCCATGCATAAGACCTATCAAGATCACCATTCAAGCAGCAACGAGAAGCCAGTGGCCCTAAAAAGCCCGTGAAGGCCATCGTATGCATACACATGCGAGCAGCTGACGGAGCCAATGACCAAAAGCCTAAGGGCCAAAAGTTCTCGAATGGACAGTCAGCGTAACCCCCATGCCGTCTTTATAGCTTTTCAATAGTGTCATGGGGAATGGAGGACAATGCCCTCCCATGAATGGGCTCAACCTTGCAGACGAAGAAAATGAGGATTGCAGTGTGAGCTTTAAATAGGCCAACCATGCATAAAACCCCCCAAATTTGTGGTTCGATTCTGGTATTAACTCATGAGGAAGGGCTTAAACCTACTCATTGATGGACTGGCAACCATGGATTTGGTACCCCAAAGGTAGCCTTGCGAGCTCTGTGAACTCTAGAGAGTTACTGCGGCCAACCCTATGCATAAAACCAACCGAGTTCACCGCCCCGACAGCTTCACTGGGCCCCTCTAATGGATCGCGGTTTGTGAACTCCCTAGGCAATGAGAAGTCTAGTGAACTCTTAAGAGTTACAAAGGCTATCATGTGAGACCCAGCTCCACTACTCAAGAGCGTAAACTGTGTGTGCTCCACTACTCAAGAGCTTAAACTGTGTGTGACTAACTAAACTGAAATATAGTACCGCCAATTAAGACAAAGATCATTTAGGAGACCCTTACTAACTACGTATATATATGTGTATAAAAAGATATAGTATGATAAAAATGAATTATAAGAAAGTTTATTGCACCATAATATACCAATCAAAATGTCATTTGAAATATCACAAGTCACTAGTACAACTTGCAAATGTGAAAGCATGTATAACAGCAAAATACATCAAACTTATACATTTCATAGCTCTCCTGTGATACCTAATGCTGCTAAATACTATTGCAAATTGTCTTGAAGATTAACTTGAGCTGCAGCATGTTCCAATCTGACATTTGAAATATTTCTAGCAAGATCTAGGGTATCGGCTAATTTTTCCTCTAAGGAAGTGATCAATTCCTCATTTTCTTCCAATTCAGATCTTTCAAGATCCACAGAATGACAGCTACACTCTATCTTTTCTTGGACTCTTTCAATGTTTAAACTTGCTTCTGAACTTTGTCACTCTAACTGAGTGATCTCTTGCTTCAGAAGGACAATATGATCCTCGATAGATTTCTTCTCGTCAACAAAGGTTTTCAATTGCTCTTACAAAGACGATTGTTCTTGATCATGGCGAGAGATAATGGAAGAGATCTAAGAAACTTTCTCCTTGGAATACGCAAGTTATTTCCTGTACTCCAGGATTTCAGGAGGAACAGTCACTGTTTCAGCTGAGGACAAGGCAGTTATTAAATTATGAAATCTTAAGAGACCATTGCACACAGATGAAACATCAACTTTAGTCATCTGAGAAGCACCATCCAGGACAGTCAAAGCGATAGGTAAATCAGACCATTGATCGGGGTCTTTAAAGATTTCGACAACGGCCAGTATAGAATTCTTGATTAGGGCTAATCAGTGTGCAAAAAACTTCTCAAACGATAGTGTATTCGATGAAGTACCAAGGGAACCAGAACTCGCTGCACCATTTTAAGGTAAATCCCCTGTTAAGAAATAAAAAGTTATAATAAAAGTTTTATGAACAGGTAACATGAAAAGTGTTAACAAAGGAAAGGAACCACCTCTCGTTGGCACCGAAACAATGAACAGTTGTGTCTCCCTGGCAAGAGAAGGAGTGGGTTCCACCATCTCTGTAAGAGATGGGGCCCTATTCTTAGTACTTGAAGCAACGGTGGTGGGGGTAGGCAAATCAGTCGGCTCCGCTGGAGAAGCCATTTCGCGTTCAACATTCGAAACAACAATATTATGAGCAGGCAAAACAATTGGCTCTGCTGGAAAAGGAATCTTACGCACTGCTACCTTCGGGGGTATCGAAAATCTCGGCGAAGCTGTTGGGGCAACAGGGGGTAAATCCTGAGGGGCAGTTTGATCACCTAAAATAGAACGTGTAAGAGAAGAAGAGGGAAGAGCAAATGATGATAGTAAAATTTTCTTACAAGGCGAATATCTGTATCATCTGTGGACTAGGGGTTCTTCTTCCCTTTCCCCTCCTATAGACGAAACTTTTGAGGGGATAGCCTCAGAAGAGGGGAATATGTCTCCCTCAGCCGCAGGAATATCTTCTGCAGCTATCTCGTCTCCACTACTAATGTTAACTTCCCTCTCTTCATAATCACTATCTTGGCTTTTTCCCTCTGTGTTATCTTCATCAGAGACAATATCACTAGATGAGGAAGTTGAGCTTTCACTGCTCAAATCTTCTTCTCTCGATTCTTCAACAACGACTTGTTTTCCTTTGGAAGGAAGTTACTAGCCTTCTGGTTGAGTGATTACAGTAATCACCGCCGAAAAGGTAATACCGGTAGTCCTTTCCTGAGGGGAAGCTTGGGCAGGTGCTCGAGATCTGGTAACGAGAGAAGAAGTTGGTTGCTGTCAATGTTAACCGATCTTAGAAGTGAGGGAAGAAATTGACTGCTGTGGAGATTGAGCAATCCCAGAAGTAGGAGAGGTGGTCGGCTGTTGCTGGAGAGGAGTGGGTGGAGACGGTTCATCTTGGGGATTAGTAGCATCCTCTGAATGAAGGGGAATGTCTACTATAACCCTTCCTCTTTGATGAAGAGAAACTGGTTCAAATTCGCGAGTCTCGCCATACGCTACCCAACCTTCCAGGGTGTTATCAGGTTTTATCTCATGAATAGGTTTGTCTATAGATATCCTGACACAGCGATGACCAGTAGAGGAGGCATGGCTAGTTTTTGGAATGAAACTGATTCCTAATTCGATGACACGAACCTTAAGTTCGGGAGGAGGAAGCCACACAGGTTTATCCACCGACAGGATTTTTCTAGCCAAGTGGGATTGGTGTACCCACCACCTCATGTGATTATATGATGCTCTAGGAGTACGATCACAACCTGGAATAATAAAAGAAGAATTCGCTCGGCATAACAGTTGTTTCCAAACCATTACCCAGTTAAATGGACCAGTGTCATAGCTTTGCATTCTCCTGGTAACTAGCCCGCAATCTTCCGACACTGCTTGGTCAAAACCAAATTGAAGAGCGAAACGGCTAGAATAATACAGCTCCCACCAGAATTCTGTCCCTTCCCTTGATGTGAGGCTGCACGATTTGATAGATACAAAGAATCCCCTTTCTGCTACAGTAAGTGGAGATGTGTCTATCCTCTCTGTGTCTTCAATATAACAAGGAAGGCCAAAATGAAAGTAATCTATCTTGTCGTCCGAGGAAATAGCATCTTTTGCCCAATCATAAGATCTCTTCGCCATAGATCTCTTGTGAAAGAAGCAGAGGGGAAGTTTCGAGGGATGAATATAAGCCTTTTTCAGCATGTCAAAAGTCCACGGGAAGTAAACGCCGAGCCAACCAAAGAAATAATGTCATGGCATGAAGGTTGAAGTGTAAGCAACAGAAGGGCTCTTCACATGAGAATCAATTTCCCCAAAGCCTCTGTAGATCGAGCAGAGGACAGGAGGTGCAAGAGAATACCTGACTCCTTCAGCCATGGCGCCTTCTATCACAAATAATGAGGGGCGAATGGTATCTGCTAACTTTGAACTTGGGAGAACTACTATGCTTAGCCAGTAAGCCAGAAATGCCGTGAGTTTGCCATAGACGAAATATTCGGCATGACCTTTGATACCTTTTCGAAGGCGTTCAAGTTCCCATGAATGATTGCCCTCAAGTATGAAAAATGAGTAGGTGAAATCAAGATTATATATATAATAAGCCACAATATGAAAAGAGAGATAAGAGAAGAAAGAGAATTACTTGAAACCTCGGCTGAAATGGGCCAGCCATTGCATGGGATGAATTTTGTGAATGTTCGAGAATTTAGACATTTCCTTAAAAAGTTCTATAGTTGATTCTGAAATAGAATGTATACGGTCAGGTGAAGAAATGTAGGCAAATTCTTCATTAGTAGGGATGAATTCGTCGAAGATTTTCCCTATTATTGGTAAGCCGGCAATTCTGTGAATGTCCCAAAGAGTGATGCTCATTTCACCTTTGGAAAAATGAAAAGAGTTGGTGGAGGGACACCAGTAGTTAAGGAAAGCCTTCAAAATAGAAGGTTCCCTGTAGAAAGATTGAGACGTTGCTTCAATGGCGGCAAAAACATCAATCTTCAACAGAGTTTCCTCATGTTTTTTCATGACTGCAGCAGCCCACTCCGAATAATAATTTCAAGGAGACAGAGAGCCTCTCGTTCTGAACTCCTCTGGGAGCCAGATAAGTCGACGATAACTGAAACACTGTTGAAGCGTCTCATAAAAGCAAGTGGGGTACAAGCTGTGGAGGTCATAAGAAGGCATGAGGAAGATCATGGGGTGCACACTGCCAATCCGCTGCCTTGGTTTTGGAGGTTGCAGGATGCCTTCCAGTATTTTCGGTTCTTTAAACGACCAAGACTCTGAGTAAGATAGTCTCTCTAAGGTTAAGAAGTCCCTAGGCTCACAGATTAACATCGAATGATGACGGTGAATCTTGATGGGGATTGAGACGGTGCCTCATCTGTAAGGGTTGTCGAATTCTATGGTACATTGGACCAGGCGGACTGATTCCCAGGAATTATTGAGCCTCTTCCAGTTATGTTCTTTAATCTTCTCTTAGAATTCTTTCGCTTTGTTTCTGCGAACTTTCTTCATTCTGGAGGGGGGAGGAGTATCTTCTCTGACAGGTGGTCTTTCGCTGCTCGTATGGAAATGCGCTATTGTTTTTAGCCATTTATCCCAATCGTAATCTCGACCATGCATTAGCGGCCTTTCAAGGTCTCCCATGATGATGGCCCTTTGGATAGGAGATGGTAAAGCCTCGATGCAAGGGGACAAGTCGAATGTTGGCAACACTGGCTCCTTTATGTAGGCAGGGCGCTTGACGGTTGTCTTGAAACGTTTGCGTAAGGGTTAAGCAAGAGACGATGGAGATTTCGTGGCTTGGGGCATGATGAAAGGATCAGCATTAGGGAGGTCTTGATGAGAAGGCTGATCGGTAGGAGGATCGACAGCGATGAAGGTTCTCTTACTACGAGCCAAGACTAGAGAAGATCAGAACCTAAAAAAGAAAGTTGGGAGAGTCAGTACAGAGTGAACAAAGATAAGTCTGGAAAGTGACAAGTAGTCGTTGCACCTGCACGCAGACAGAAGGTCGTTGCACATGTACACGCAAGATAGTAAACGAGAATCAAGACAAGTATTCATTGCGCGTGCACGTGTAATCCAATTAACTGTCTCAAAACAAAATATGTTGCGCAAGGACGTACAAGGGATTTTCACCTTGTTCTTTGCGCGTGCTCGCGCAAGGTATTGTTCGAAAAAAATCGTCAGAGCTCCGTTGCAGCAGATGGAAGTGGATAAATGAGGCAGTTGTGTGTATTTATAGGGAGAAAAGGGGGCGAGTACGGTACTCGGGCGTGAGTTGCGCATGGACCCGCAAGGCATCCTGTTACGCGTAAACGCGCAAGGTGACTAGTTACGCATGGTCGCGCAAGATGATGACCGAAAAATATAAATACTAGTGAAGATTGATCCTAATTCTTTGATTCAAGAGAACACAGAACGGATCAAGGGGGCATCTGTTGGAGCATAAAATTAGCATCAGATGAAAGGAAGGGAAGTAAGATGATTACTTGCGCATGGACGTGCAATGTCTATGCATTGCACGTGGACGCGTAACATCTATGCATTGTGCGGTGGAGCGCAACATGTACAAAGGAATTGATGAATCCCTTATTGTGCGCAGTCGCGCAGACAATGTTCATTGCGCGGGCTCACACAGAAAATTTTTTATTATGCGTGTAGGAGTAACGAATTCCCATATCACATGGATGCACAATCAAGAGCAAGTGGTTATAATGAACGGTTCAAATCAGATGTGAGAGTGGGCCATGGCATGAAGATCGAGGTGTGGCACATGCGAGGGTCCTATAAATACCCCCTCACTCCCTTCATTTACGAGGATTGAAGATTTTAGAATAGCAGAGCATGAAAGGTGAGGAGCAAGGTCTCTGTTGCGCGTGGTCTCCGTTGCGCGTAGTCACTTTGCCTTTGCGCAGGGACGCGCAGTACAAGTCCCCGTTGCAAGTAGACGCGTAATACAAATCTCCATTGCATGGGGACACGTTGCCCACCGCTCCATTGCACGGGGTCGCGCAACCTGTTGCAGGTTCAGCTTGTACGCAGAAGCACTAGGTGATTTGTCTTGAATGGAGGACGGAATGCTCCCGGATCTCCTGAAAGCATTCAAGTTCACTCTTCATCATTTCAAGCCCTCTCCTCTACCTAAATGTAGCACCCTGAAAATCGGGGGTCGTGTATAAACTCAACTCCCGAGTTCCAGACCGTCACTTATGCAACAAAAATGGTTATGATTCAATGTTGTCTGATTTAAAGCATTCACATGAGTAAAAGTATACCAAAACTGCAATTCATACTTCAGATCCAGTGATAAAAGCAAACGGAAGACTAAACAATGTATATATCACTGTATGGAAAAATAAAGTAATCTCATCTGTCTCCAAAGTATGACTACATCTCTGAGTCTCATATACATATACATAACAAAAGAATAATGTTCAAAAAGAAAGTCCCACTGATGTCCCCTCGATCCAGGTCGCCTACAGGAAGCCATCGTGATACTGCATATACGAGAACTCATCCTGGTCCTCGTCGATCTCTAGCTCCACCTCCTGGATCTCGGCCTCACCTGCATCTACAACAGGGTCTGATGGGTGTTGCAAACACCATCCCGTAACGTGGGAATGAGTGATCAACTCAGTGGAATCATAGAGCAAAGATTAACATGTTCACAATTCAATCACGCGATAATAGTAAAGCAGTAAATCAGACAATCCTAATACTGTTGTTAATGCAAGATGATATGACGTGATGTATGCCCTCACCAACGATCACCCTCATGCGGCAACATCTTACGACCGCGGCATGCCACACTCCCTAGAGTGCTCCACATCTTCCAGGCACATGCAATGCTATGGTGATATGATTTCCAAGTTGTTATTAGTCTATTCAAACAGCAGGATTGGGAAACTAAGGTACTTTCCTTGTATCAATCCCAACACAGATCCTGTCTAGGGTCGTCACTCCTAGTAATCTCATACGATTGTGTATTTCGTAGGTCACTGCAAGGGCTGTCAGGGCTGTTGCTCGCACTCGTTGCACCGCTCCCCCATCACCTTATCAATACAGGCCTACCGTACTCTACTGCAACAGAAGGGTCGTCGCCTCCCGTGGACTCAGAATACGCTCGCGGTCACTACAAAGGGCTCGTCGCCTGATCAGTGTAGGCCGACAGCTAGAATATAGTGTCCCATACCACCATAATCTGCTCACGAGTCAAGGTGCTCACTGGTCACTACGGGGAGGTTTGTGGCCCCAGCGTAGGCCGACAGCTCGACCACGGTGTCCCATACCACCATGCCCGGCTCATGAGTCTTAGTGGATCAAGGTACCATGGTTAACAGGGTTTTAAGTGGTAAGTTCAGTACCCTAGGTTCAAGTAGTTATGACACATACTAGGTGAACATATATCGGTCAGTCGGGTTACTTGACGGGCTCGACTAGTGCGATCGCATCGCAAGTCGAACGACATGAAGTGCGTAAAACACTTCGCGTGGCCTAACCACTGCCGCCAACTCGAAACACGAATCACGTTCATCGACGCGTCGTTCGTGGCTATGACCAGTCAGCCACGAATTTGCTCGGTTACCGACGGCCTGGACTAAGTCTAGTCCCACACATCTATGGAATCACATTAGCATTACTTGTAAAAGTATTGAAATTTAAATACAATCATGTGAGCATGTTAACACATGTTATAACATTCAACTTAAGCAATTCTTCAAGGCATACTTTCTATGCATGTAATGCAATCATGCATAAGGTCAACATGTAGGAAATCATTTAGGTCAGCATATTAATCAAGAAATCAATCTCAAACTACTACATAACATCATTTAATTCAATACATACTAATACAAGCATTTATACAAACACATACACTACACACTTAAGACTACATATAGTATGTCGACCCAAAGTACGCAACTACGCGAATCTCTTCGCCAAACTGATTATGCAAGCATTCCTAACTCCCTAATTCGGCGACAAACCATGTCAATCACGTCAGCAAAATATGCATGTAGACCGTACTTCCTACAAATGACTAAAATGCCCTAAATCTCATATTCTTCGTTAATTTACGAAACAGGAAACGGAGAGCATGTTGTACATGTCAAACGGCGATGCCGTCGATAATCTACTATTAAACGACATTGAAAGCATTGTAAACCGTCAATCAAAGCGTCTAAAATCCTCACCTAGTCTCTTACGGTTGCGGGATTTTGAACGGAGCGTGTACGCTTCGTCTACGGCAGTAGGAGAACCTGATTTATGGAATACGTTAGCTAACGTGCTATGAATCTAGGTAAACCCTAAATCAGAAAGTTTTGGGGTTATTTTATACCTATAAAAGGGGAGAAATCACCAGCCAGGTGATTGGAAAGAAGTGCTGAAGCACTAGCAGTCGGCGGCTCGGAAGCGGGAAAATTCCCTTCCTCTCTTTCTCTCAAACTCTCTCTCCTTTCCTCTAGGGTTTGGGATTTTCGGATGGAAGGGAGAAATGAGGGTTTCAACCCCTTTTATAAGCTTAAAAACGCCGAAAATAGGCTCCGAGACGAAGTTTACTTAGTGCCTATCCATTTCGGGGCTGTTTCGGTCCAAAAACTGCTTTCTGGTGGTCCCCTGGTCGATTGCGATCGGACTTAAGCTCATGTGTACCAGATGTAGCTCGTATTAAGTTTTCAGTCTGGTAGGGTTCGCAGATCGCACATGGCGGACCAGTTTCAGTTCAGCGGTCACCGCACATAGATCAGGGCTGAAAGTCTCATGATAATAAATAGAAATTTTTCCTGATCCGAGGGTGTAATCTGGATGAATTCTGACGGTCAGAACGCTTAATACTGACGCGTCAAGTCGTGTGCCAGATTTGAATTTGAAATTCCAAATTCGTCCCTATTCGCGGTCACTTCAGTCCGGGTTCAACGAAATAGTCTGTGATTATCGGTTTGACTTGATTTTCGAGATGATTGTCAAGTCCAGCTGGGCGGTTCTAACGGTCTAAGATAGGAGGTATCGGACCTTCGACGCGCGGTCTAAATCCAATACAAAAGTTCAACGTGGTCCAGAGGACAAACCCGCTTAGAGTTTGATCCGAGGTTATAGAGTGTTGTAGAGTCGTTTGTTCTACTCGATTTGGGTCTTGCAGAACGTATTTAAAGTGATCAGGGACTATTTCCCAGCTACTCTAGCGTTGCGCTAGCTAACTTACGCTTAATTTCCATGGAAATTAATTCTACGCGATTTCGGGTCGAGTTGGTACTCGAGCCCAAGTACGGATTTTTCACGGGCGTTACACTAAAGGACGAGCTCAAAAGTGAAGCCAAGTTGATTAAATCAACAATCCTCCTAAGTCTTAGGAGATAATCAAAATAGCTGCCGAAAGGCTGCTGAATTTCAGATTTGATATATTAAGCTTTATTTATAATGCTTTACTTTCTCAAAATGATCTATTTTAGAATCAAGGGATGTAACGAGGATGTAAATGAACTCAGTATCAATGAAATATGATGATTGTTTCAAAATACTCTTTCTGTTAATATTTAAATAAGATAACTTCCCAAATCAAACGCATTTGTTTCTGTTCAAAACAGTGTTGGTCCAAGTTGACAGATTCTACTACCTGGTAGATTTTATCATCCTGTATACGGAACCCGTCAGTATAACATGAGCACTCAAATTCTCATCATTCTTAGTCGCTCATTCCTTTCCACTTCAATTGTAATCATTAATTGTAGGAATGGAGTCATGAGTATGTCTTTTGGAAATATGACATTGGAGTTAAATATCTTTTTCAACACAAGAAAATGGTTAGAGGATGATGACGATTTTCACGACATTAACATGATTAACTCTTTTGTGAAAGATAGAACACTTTTGACCTATTCCTCTTACCCTCTAGAGACGTGCTTGGTCCACTCCCATGATTTAGATGATGATATAATTAGGGAGACAACAAGTGTCATGCTTGATATCACACCGGTACTTGAAGTTAACCAGTGGAGTCCACAATTTGAAGAGTTGCCCCAAACCAATGTAATATCTCTACCGTCAACCTCAAGGCACCGAAGCTTGACCTAAAACCTTTGCCCTCTGATTTAAAAGATGTCTATTTAGGTTAAGATGAGACATACTCGGTGGTGATTTCTTCCCACCTTGAGCAAGAAAAGAGAGTATGCTCATCTCTAATCTCATTGAGCATAAGGGAGCCCTTGCATGGTCGATTGCGGACCTCAAGAGAATTGACTCTTCGATTTGTAATCACCGCATTTATCTTGAGGATAATGCAAAGACCTATCGACAAGCACAACATAGACTAAATCCAATAATGAAGAAAGTGGTTAAGGCGAAGGTTCTTAAGCTATTGGATGTGGGTATCATATACCCTATATCCGATAGCCGATGGGTGGGTCCAACTCAGGTAATTCTTAAGAAATTAGGAATCACCATCGTAGACAATGCCAACAATGAACTCGTGCCAACTGGAGGTACTACTGGTTGGAGAATGTGCATTGACTACAGGAAGTTGAATACCATCATAAGGAAGGACCACTTCCTTTTGACCTTCATTGATCAAATCTTGGAAAGGCGAGCTAGTCACTCATACTATTGTTTCCTTGAAGGGTATTCAAGCTACAACCAAATAGAGATAGCTCCTAAAGATCAAGAAAAGACCACATTCAAATGTCCTTTTGACACATTTGCGTACCGAAGGATGTCATTCGGACTGTGTATTGCCCCCACCACTTTTCAGCGATACATGATGAGTATTTTTTCTAACATGGTGGGGTAATATCTAGAGGTCTTCATGGACGACTTCTCTATTTTTGGTCCATCCTTCAGCGATTGTTTGGAGAATCTTAAATGTGTGTTGAATAGATGTGAAGAAAAGAATTTGGTACACAACTAGGAGAAGTGCCATTTTATGGTTCGTAAGGCAATTGTCCTTGGACATATTATCTCGTCCAAGAGAATTGAGGTAGATAAGGCTAAAATTGATCTTATCTTTAACCTACCTCCCCAAAGAACATACAATATGTGCAATCCTTCTTAGGACACACCAGATTTTATAAGAGATTCAAAAAGGACTTTAGTCATCTCTCTCATCCTTTATGTAATCTACTTCAAAAGGATGCATCATATGAGTGGACTGAGTAATACCAGGAAGCTTTCACTAAGCTTAAGGGCATGTTAACCACTACATCTATCATGTAACCACCGGATTGGAGCCTTTCTTTTGAACTTATGTGCGACGCATCTGATTATGCTCTTGGGGTGGTTTTAGGCCAGAGAAAAGAAAAGATGCCCTATGTTATTCATTATGCAAGTAGAACTCCAAATCTTGTCCAAGTGAACTACTCGACCACGGAAAAGGAACTCTTAGCCATAGTGTTCTCTTTAGACAAATTTAAGTCCTACTCGATTGAATCCAAGATCGTCATTTACACAAATCATGTGGCACTCAAGTATTTTCTTTTTAAGAATGATGCTAAGCCCTGCTTGATTAGATGGATCCTCCTACTCTAAGAATCTAATTTGGAAATAAAAGATAAAAAGGGAGTAGAGAACGTAGTAGCTGACCATCTTTCCCACCTTAATCTCCCTAATCCCTTGAGACGACACATATTAATGACATATTCCCTGACAAACAACTGTTCAAAGTCTCCCATTCACTTGGTTTGCTGATAATGTTAATTATCTTGTCACAGGTTTTACACCGACACATTAGACTGCGCAAGATAAGAAAAAAATTCTTCACCGAGGTTCGTAAGTTTTTTTGAGATGTTCCATATTTATTTAAATATTGCCTAGACCAAATCTTAAGGAGATGTGAGCTAGACAATGAACACCAGAGTGTCATCTCCTTCTATCACTCTCAGGCCTGTGGTGGTCACTTTTCTGCTAAAAAGACGGCGTTCAAGATTCAGCAATGTGGCTTTTACTAGCCCACTATGTTCAGGGATACTCATGAGTTTTGCAAATCTTATGAGCATTATCAGAAATTGGGAGCATTATCCTATCGAAATATGATTCCTCTTAACCCCATTCTGATCATTGAAGCATTTGATTATTGGGACATTGATTTCATGGGGCCATTCCCCAAATTTTTTAAAAATGTATATATTTTGCTCGCCATAGACTATGTCACTAAATGGGTCGAAGCAATTCCATGTAGGAACAATGACCATCAAACAGTCATTAAATTCTTAAAAGAGAACATCCTTTCTTAGTTCAGAATGCCTCAAGCCATTATTAGTGATGGAGGCTCACATTTTTATAATAGGCCATTTGTGAACTTAATGAAGAAATATGGCATCTCCCATAAAGTGAGCACTCCATACTACCCACAAACAAGTGGACAAGCTGAAATTTTTAATAGAAAAATTAAACACATCTTGAAAAAAATGGTTAACCCTGACTATAAGGATTGGTCACTCCGATTGACCGATGCTTTATGGGCTTACCGTACAGCATTTAAAACCTCTATTAGAATGTCTCCCTTTAGACTTGTCTATGGGAAAGTTTGCCACTTTCCTGTGGAGTTAGAGCATAGAGCCAACTGGGCCATTAAAAATCTGAATTTCAATCTAGACAACACTGGCTCACTATGCAAACTTCAGTTGAATGAACTCAAAGAAATCCGGAATGATGCGTATGAGAACTCAAGAATTTATAAGGATAAGATGAAGGCATTTCCTGAACAACACATTTTTCGTAAATCATTCACACAAGGTCAGGAGGTCCTCTTGTATAATTCTCGATTACATCTCTTTCCGAGTAAGCTTCAATCTCGCTGAACCGGCCCTTTCACTGTTACCAATCTTTATCCTCATGGGGCTGTCGAGATTCGAAATCCAGACAATAGCAATGAATTCAAAGTAAATGGACATCAATTAAATCCATTTGTTGAGCGATTTAATTTAGAGGACATGTCCATACCTCTGAATGATCCTGTTTATCAGGATTGATCTCCTAGTCTGACGGAGGTGTAGTTAGGTTTATTGCTTTCTTCTGTTTTAGGATAGTCGGCTTTATGCTGCTTAGGATAGTTTACTTCTGCCATTTTAGGATAGTTTGTTTTTACCTGATAAACTCTTGTGCTAACCCACCTTCACGGTGAGATCCTTTTAAAAAAAAAGCCGCAAAATATCTTCATCAGGTATTATCTCTTCATCACTCTCCTTTCAATTATGTTGTCTCTTTTGTAAGTCTTGTGTATTTCCTTTACAATGAGGACAATGTAGATTTTATGTTGGGGATGGGAGATTAGGTTACCTAATCAGTGTTTTCTCAGTTTTGAGCAAAATTTATAAAATTTTTGAAAAATTGTCAATGCTCATCTGTTTAGAAAGCGATAAGTTAAGTATTTAAGATTGTTTTGAGTATGAGAATAAGATAGAAATCAAGTTTTGAATTGTTAGAGTTAGAGCAACCAAGTAATTTATCACTTATGGTTCTTACATTCACTTGGTTAAGAGGATATTCGAATATTATTTCATTCAAATTGTTCTCTGTGAATAGTATTAGATTTTCTAATTGTTAGCATGGTGATCATTGAAAGATATTGAGAACCGAGTCTAGAGAATTTTTCCCACCTTAAAAGAAGAAAAGAACCAGTTTAAAAAATAGGAGATCGACAAAAAGGTCATAAAGAACAAAGAATGACAAATCTTTGAGGGGAATGAAAAATTTCTTTGAAAAAGATGTAATGTCTATAATAAATAAATAAATAAAATAAAATAAAAATAAAGGATAAAAAGATTGCATGAATACAAATGACCGTCAATATAAAATCAAAAACTAAAAAAAGAAGGAAAAGGGGATAAGTTCGAATCAGTACTTAGGTTTTCTACTAATCTTGAAGTAATGAGCATGGCTAACATTATGAATAGATGGTATATGCACTGAGCACATTGAAAAACATGATATGCGAACTATGCTCTGACCTAATGGATAAAGGATTTATTTGATCGGTTGCTTATGTGGTTTGGCTCCAGGTTTTCAAAACCTCACTTTCTCATCTTGAGATTACTCATGCTATAACAACCCGTCTGTTTTTTTAACGGTGGGAACTATATCCCATTTTTTTTCTTTTGGTGTGGCCCACTTAAACCTTGAATCTACCTCATTTCTTGGCCCATGTCCTAACATCATCTAGAAAAACTGATGAACAATGTGGATCTATCACATCATTCCTGTGGGGCCCACTCTATAAAAAATATTAAAAAATAAAACAAAACAAAGTGACGTGCGTAACCAACCCCAACTCCCGCTCCTCTCTCCCTTCTTCTTCGGCCAGTACTCGCACGACCCAAGCTGTGACCATCAACCATTTGTCATGTCGGGACCCACACATAATCCAAACCATCCATCATGTTCAGACCTTGAAGTAATTCCATCCACTGAAAACTCTTCCTTGGATTCCAACTGTGCGGTCCACCAGAGTTTTAGATCTGCTTCATTCTTGAACTCCCAACCCATCTCAACCTGACAAAAAAAATGAATGTTTTAGATCCTTCATCATACATCTCAATAGACCCCACCTATCATCCCGAGTTCTACATGCACAAGGAAGCCTTCCATTTTTATAACACGTGTTCTTCTCTTCCCAATCCATGTGAGGTCTTTCCACACAATCTCAGCCATTAAAAATCCTTCATCCAATGGCCATCGGCCCTCCAGCAGTCCTCCTCATGACAATCAATCAGAAGTTTGCATATGCCCACGTTCTTTTTCTCTTTACGACTCCTCGAACATGCGGAAGACATAACTCTCAAACTCGAAACCCACCAACTCACCTAACATTATTTTTATATCTCATTTCTCATGTTATCTATAGAAAACCATAGAGAAAATCAGAAAAGAAAGATTGTGAGAAGAAAAGGAGAGATCAAGAGAAGGGAGAGTATCCGTGAGGGTTCAACATCGAGTTCATGACTCACAAACTCAATCCCCAATGATGCGTTGTCGGTTTTTACAGCATCCCTTGCAACTATTCTAGAGAGAGAGATCCTAAGTGGAGGTAGCGTATATCGAGCCATTCCACCACGTTGACTGAATCTGTCGAGCGCAACTCAACTCGCCGAGTACGGGCTAACCTGAAGATCCTTCTATAACATCTGAATTTTATGGAGATGGATGCATTTATATGAAGTTCTACTTTCCAAGTCGGGTCGAGTTCAAAGTTGGTCAATCCAAGTTAGTACACGTAGAAATCAGCATCGCTTCAGATGATTTTCCTCTCATCACACTATTTTTCCATCGCAGGTAGGTAATCTTCCTTATTAGAAATTTTAGGTTAATATATAGATTGATTTGATTATTTGTTATGTGTTCAATTTATTTGATTATTATTATTAGTTGCAGATTATTTTATTTAATTCTTAATTGCATAGTATAAATGTAATTTATTTGAGTTATTACTTGATTTCAATTAATTATCGTTATGTGCTCAAATTGTAATTAATTTGTTATTATTACATGATGAATAATGTATTTGAATTTATGGGTGGTCTGCCCTAAAAGGATCATTTTATTTTTATGGGTGCTATGCCTAGGGTCATTCCTAAAAGGATCGGCACGGGTGCTCGGCCCTAAGTGATTCCTTAAAAGGATCAACACATACATGTGCTTTGCCCTGGGTATTTACCCTAAAAGTCTATTCACCAAGTGCTCTGCCGAAGGTCATTCCATAAAAGGATCAACACCGGTGCTCTGCTGAGGGTCATTCCCTAAAAGGATCAACACACACGGGTGTTTTGCCCTGGAATGAACCAAAAAGGATTTTAAATGACTGTATTATCTTCTTTTGTTATTATGAAATACAAATTGTTATTATTATCATGTAAAATGCCGATTTAATACTCGTGATTGATCCTATTTATTTTATTGAGTTGTATTGTGTCAACATAGAGTATTCAATTTTGGGAAGGATGTGACCCTACGAGCCGTCGTGCTCACACCCGTATAGATTATTTTACAGGATTTGTATATGAAGAATCAGTTGGGAAACATTGAAGACTTTTATGCTTATTAATTGAAATTCAATGTATGTTGTTATTATTTATTTATATGTGTCATTGTAATTAAAGATTCAAGGATTAATTAGTAGATAATATTTAATGACAATGATTAGTATCATTTTAGTTACTCTCATTACCTTGAAAATGCATGAATAATGTGGGTTGCGATGTATATTTATTTAAATACAACTCACAGTCCTAAAATTCAGGTTCGAGCCTGGCCAACTCGGGTTCCAATTTTCGGGGCATGACACATGCATACTTAATACATGAAAGATTGTTTTCTAAAAAAGGTTAAACATTGCACATTAAACTTATTTTTCACATATTTTACTTGGGACTAGAAAAATGTTGGTTGGAGATTGGATTGAGGGTCAAATATTGCATATTAAACCCCAGTTATTACTTGGTTTTATGCATATGATGATGCTTAATGTTTTATTTTAATTATGTTGGTGTTGCAAGGTGAATTCAAGAGCTTGGATTGAAAATGATGCTAAAAGCACAGATTTAACGCTCAAGAATTACTAAAGACAGTGGACAGATCGACAATTAATAGTTTGGTGCCACCTGATCTCTGGATATGCTTCAATTTTGGACTTAACCCCTTAAGATCAGGTGGGAAATCGGATGATGGAGTAGATTTCCCTTACTCATTAAGGTGGGCCCCACTTGGTGTGCATGGATCAGCATGATCGGTGTTAAAAACTGATATTCACTCAAACAAGACCCACTGGACTTCTGGATACACCTCAAACTTGGGCTTAGCCTTTAAAATTAGGTAGAGAAACAATTGAACGGTGTGGATTTCTTTGGAGCACCATCACAAACTCCACCTGCTAGGCACGTGCGCACAACACACACGCACCCACATTGTACCAAGACTGTGGACCCGGTCAAAGATGCCTTCCTCGAACAGAAATCTCTTTAGCGGGCATTCCGCTGCGAACCAAACGGGCAGAGACTTGCGGACGATCTGGATGGGCCATGATCTTAGATCATCAGTCCGATCTAGACAGTCCATTAGATTCAACAGTCCACCCGATCAGGATCAAGAAGAAAAGATTGTGAAGAAGCAATGGGAACGGGTTTCATATATCCAAACGCAAGATGGACGGTAGAAAAAAGATCCCATGGGCCATCACAGAGTCGACCTAAATTGCACTCTCTGGGGCCAGAATTTCGAGGTGAATCCAATGGACGGAAGGGATTTTCCCACCTACACTGATCATGGGCTCACCAATCATCACAGCATAAGAAATTTCACAGAGAAGTGTGAACGGGAATTGCGGACGCAGCTCGAGCCACCGCAGGCGGTTGGATGATCAAGGTCTGGATTGAGGCCATGATCTGGACCATCCGGACGGTAGAAATAAGGATTTCGACTGCCCCCACGTTCACAGATGGGATCAGAATTAACATAATGGACCACGAACGGCATCCGATCATCCCTTCATAGAAATAATGTACGTAAGAAAGATGTCTGGTTCCCTGTTGGAAACCTCCTTACGTAAGAACCATCTAGAAGATTTTCTCCCCATAAAACCCTCTCCATCCAACTAAAAAAAGGGAGGAGGAAAGGAAGAGCCGAGAGGAGAACACAAGCAAGAGGAGAAAGGAAGTGGAGAGCAAGCGTGGAAAGGCCATCTTCAATATTTTTTCTTTTTCCTTTTGTAAGGCCTGTATCCTAGTCCGTACCATTCTGTAGACTCACATAATCCTCCTTGTCAAATTTCGGTGACCCATGACCTATAATTAGCATTTGCACGCAACCCTAAGTCACATCCTGAAAATCTAAGTCTTCTTGACCCCAAGACTTGTACCCTTACAACCGCGTCATCGCCGCAATTCCAACACCGCATCTCTCATGTTGATGCGATACCCAGGCCAAGAGTTGTAGGCCTGCGTTCATCTCAAGAAAAATGTTACGCATTTATAAAATCCAATGTAATCTCTACCAAATATCAAATCAATCAATCAATGTACAAGTCAAGTACATATCCCATCACATCTATCCCTCTCTCACCCAAAGTCAACATAACCCATCACCCATCACTCCACCCATCACCCATCATCCATCACTCCACACAACACTCATTCCTCCCTCTTTCTTCCTCATTCTCCATTGCAAGAGCCATGGGCATCCAACCATTGCCAAAAATTCAACCCTCTCCCACCTTAGATCACCACCAATCCAACCTTTAGATCGTCATCTCCACCGTTGATAGAGCTTCATAGAAGCATTGGAGCATATGGGAAGAAGAAGAAGAGTAAAGTGGGTGCTTCTCTCTCTTTCTCTCTTCCCTTCTCACTCTACTCCTCTTTCTCTCTTTCCCATCTTGTGACCCACCTTGATTGTTTGGGTTTTATTCATTCTACCCAGACCTTGGGGCGTGTTGCTGTCCACCAGCCAGTCCCATTTGGACAGGCTTGGATAGAGGGAAAAATAAATACTATCTTGATCCTAAGCTGGGTGGCCAACCTACGTGGATCCCCCTCTGATGCATGTATTTTATCCATGTCGCCCACCAAGTGAGCCCGCCTTGCTGCCGTCATAGGGCCTGCATGACCGGTCGGTCATGCAGGGCTGTCTGATAGGAAAACACAAATATCACCTTGATCTAACGCTAGTGGGCCACATGCATGGACCCCACTTTGTTATACCTTATATCTGCACCCTCCATTTTCCCTCCATCTACATCAGTGGCCAGATCCAGCAGGGCCAGGTGGGCCATGACTAGCCAGGAGCTGGTAGACGATTGCTGCCCAGACCGTCCAACAGTCCTAGACACAAGAGAAAACAAACACCAGCTTGATTCAAAAATTCTGGTGGGCCACTCATGTGGACGCCACCTTAATGTGTGTACTCTGCATACACACCATCCATTTTGGAGAGATTATTTTTAGGCATGGGCCTTAGAGCTGGACAGATTCAGCCGAGTAGTTTTCTCCAGCAGCAGCAGTCCCATCTATGATGTATGTGTTTTACCACCAAGGCCCACTGTTTTGGGTGGAAGTGTGGGGCCCACTATATTGTACGTATTTTACCCATACTACCCTTGGGGCTGGCCTAAAGCTCAGACAAGCCCACAATTAGCTGGACTGTGCGTCCAGCAATCTACAGGGCCTGCTGTGATGTAAGTGATTCACCACTCCAGCCCATTCATTTCGGGGGTCACTTAAACGGGTCCCACGCCCATGGAGGTCCATCTACAAGTGGGACCCACCATGATTAGGTGCTTTATCCAAACCGTCCATCTGTGGGACGTCCAGTAGGTCTAACAACTTTGCTAGGCAGACCGTCTAGCAAACTGGCCCACCATTGTTGTATGTTTTGCACCCCCATATTGGCCATTATTTGTGAGGTCCATTGATGAGGTGTGGGGCCCTTACGCCATGTACATGTGTTTCTCCAGGCCATCCATCTGTTTACCACCCAAACAGGGCCAGCAGTAGGTGGGCTGACCGTCCAGCAGACAACCCACCTTACTGCATGTGTTTTATGTTGATGTTGGTCATCCATTGTGGGGCCCATTACTGATGTGTGGGGCCCCCACACCATGTGTGTATGTTTTATCTAGACAGACAATCCGTTTGGATGCCCAGTAAGGCAGGGGCGCTACTGGATTGACCATCCAGCAGCTGGCCCATCTTGATGCTTGTGTTGTATTCATATTATCCATCTGTGTGGGGCCCATTAATGATGCATAGGGGCTCCCGCACCATGTATGTGTAGTATCCAGACCAGCCATCCAAATTTCCATATCATTTTAGGCCATGGGCTGGGAAATGGGACAGATCCATATCTCAGGTAATCCACACTACAGGAAGCAGTGGGCTGACCGTCCAGCTGTAGCCCATCTGCTACATGTATCGTACGTCCATGTTACTCATCTAGTGGGGTCCATTGATGATGTATGAGGCTCACTAATGAAGCCCACCTTATATTTATGTATTTCATCCAGACCATACAACAGGTCCAGTGTCCTGTTGGGCTGACCGCCCACCATATGGCCCACCTTTCTGGGTGCATTATTAAGCCATGCTGCCACCGGTGTGGGGCCCATTGGTGATAATGTGGTGTGGACCACTCTGACAGCTGTAGTAATCCAAATGTCAGGTGGACGCCCACCAGGATATGTGTTGGGCTGGGGCGTCCCACCATGGAGCTGCCTGATGAGGCCCACCTTGTTGTATGTGTTATATACATGTTGTCCATTCCTTTTCTTAGGGTCGTGGGCCCCATTGAGAAACAGGCCCGATCCTAAGTGGACCACACTTTGGATAGTGGTGGTGGAGTACCCACCGTGGGTTGCCTTCTGAGGCCCACTTTGATGCATGTGTTAGATACTCACCGTTCATCTGTTGGAAATGCCTAAGTGGGGCCAGCAGTCTAGCAGGACTGACGGTCCAACAACCTGTTGGACCAACCATGATGTATATGTTTATCTATGTCATTCAACCATTGGATGGCCCACCAAGTCTCGATCCACGTCCTAGCAGGACGAGCCCACTGATGAGGCCCACCTCATGTGTTTCATCCTGATCGTCCATATCATATAGGGCCTGCCTTGATGTATGTGTGTGTCCATGTCGTCCAGACCTTGGATGTGGGACCACCTTGATGTATGTTCCTATCCACACCATCCATAGGACATGGACCCCACATGATGTAAGTGTTTTATCTCCAGGCCATCCATCTATCTGGGTGCCTAGCAGGGCAGGGGCATTGCTGGACTGACCGTCCAGCAGCTAGCCCATCTTAATAATTGTGTTGTATACATGTTGGCCATCTATGTGGGACCCATCGTGATGCGTAAGACCCCCACACCATGTATGTGTGATACCCAGCCTGTCCATCAACAGGACGAGCGGCTGGCCTATTTCATGATGCATGTATTAAAATCTAGATGGGGCCCCATCTGTTATATGTTGCCCATTGTGACAGGGCCCACCGTGATGAATGTGATTACATACACAGTGCCCAACCATTTTCTAGGTCTTTAAGGCCGTGGGCCCCATTATCTTATGAGATCCACCATGATATATGTGTTATTTACACACTGTCCATCCATTTTTAGGGATCATGGGTTGTCTTATGCAGGCACACTATGATGCATGTACGAGCTTCCCACCCACTTTCCTGGGCCATGGGCTGCCCCATGAGGCCCACCTTAATGAATGTGTTATATATATATATATATATATATATATATATATCCATATCCATATTCACCCATTTTCCTGGGCCATGGGCTGCCTTGTGAGGCCTATGGGATAAGGACCATTGTGATGTGATGAGGCCCATGTGATGAGGTCTAATGTGATGTATGTGAAGCCATTGTGATGAATGTGAGGACCAAATGATGAGCCCATTGTGATGTATATTAGGCTCATGTGATGCGGTCCATTGTGATGTGTATTAGACCCATACGATGCAGCCCACTTGATGTATGAGACCCTTGTGTAAGGCCCATGGGTTGTGGCCCATTGTGAGATATTGGAGGCTTAGGTATAAGGCCATTATGATGTATTTGAGGCCCATGGATGTGGCCCATTGAGATGTGTTTAAGGCACATGAGATATGGCCTAATGTGATGTACATGTGAGGCCCATTGTGATGTATTTGTGAACCATCTAGCGAGGCCCATTATAATGTATTTGTGGCCCATTTGGTGATGTCCAATGTGATGTATATGTGGCCCATGTGTGAGGCCCAATGTGATGTATATATGGTCCATATGATGAGGCCCATTATGATGTATGAGAGGCCCATTTGGTGAAGCCCAATATATGAAGCCTTTATGTGAGGCCATGGGCCCACTATATGTTTGGCTCCATGAGGGCCACTCCTTGGAAGCAATGTTGGTTAAATGTCCACATTAATGGGTAATGATGGTTAAATGTCCACATTGTGACCTTCCCTTAGGTCTTGTTAGGCCCATTCTCATCATTCTCTTAGTGAGTTAACCTAAGTCATTGGGCCCCATGGATGTTGCATGGTCCATCATCACCGTAAATGGATGGCTCTATGCTATCAGATCTGGTATATCCATGACCCAGGGTCGATCTTTATATTATGGTTGAGATCGGCATTCATCTATGAATCCCGCCTTGCATATAGGCCGATTATCGATGCCGATTATTAATGCCGATTATCGATACCGATTAAGAGTATGTGATAGCATAACATCATGATACATGCCCTTACACATCATCAGCATGCTTGATATGAGACGTGATTAACCATTGCATATACCATTGGGTAGGTTGTTATGAGACTCCCTGATAGGCGAAGTTGTCCCACATGAGAGCACAATACACACAGGTTTGATGCATGAATGGATGGTATGACTAATGCATCTCATATTTTATGATATGACCACCATACACCCTATCGACATCAGGGCTATGACCTCCACAAGCATGTCGTGGATGGCCAAATGGGACATCGAAAATCTTTTTCTACATGGGGTGCCATAGATATCCCTGGGTGAAAGTCCCTAAACCCTCTTGGTACCAGAGGATGCTCCAACATCAAGACCAAGTGGAAAACATGAGCGCCCAGATGCCGAATACTAGTAGGCAACACTCCCACTGATCATGGTCAATTGGAAGGGGTGTGACCTTACCCGTCCGAAGGTAGGGGGCATAGTTAGGTTGAGTTTGACCATCTCATAAATGGGTCCGCTATCGACGTGCCTGTTAGATATTGGCTGACTACTAGCCAAGCGGATAGTGAGGTCTCTTTCACTTGCATAGTTGTACGTCAAGTGGACGGCGATCTGGTGTAGAGTGTACTAGACCCAAGTGATGATCCCAAAGATGCACGGTACTGATATGTAGACTTATTGAGAAAGAGTTACATACTCATTTATTCACTATCCACTCGGGCTAGTGGTGCCCAACTAATGGTTGTGTGTACTTTCGCAATGGCCAGGATTTAGGTTGGGGCGCGCGACCAACCTGAGAGCAGGAGTTTACCACATTGAGTCTGGCTATCCAAACTTAGGTATGGGACTAGTTTGGATAAAGTCCCTTTTGATAGTCCCCATAGCCTATAATACTACGTATTACTTCACACTCCAGCTTGGTCATTTCATTTGCACCTCATATTGTATTACATCAGTGGCATATAGCATTTTGGGTTGCTATGTTTCTGCATTTATATGGCCTAGATGAGGTTAATGGTATTCGTGGACTTGTCAAGATTTAGATATTGCATTGTATCCCCAGTATATGATATTTGACTTGCTATGTCTTCGCATTGCATAGCTGATTTACATTACTTCCTCAGTATATGATATTGGCTTATTATGTTTTTGCATCGCATAGCCTGGATAAGGCTGATGGTATTTATGGACTTACCAGCATGTTTCCACATTTCTCTAATATTGTATACTTGGCACTTACCTTGTGCACACACTTCACCACCCTCTAAGCTTTTTCTAAGCTTATGCACGATAGGTGTGTGCAGGTGGTGTTAGGTCATTGCAGGGTTGAGCTTAGAGCATGCAGCAGTTTTCTGGAGCTTTGATTTTCGACATATGTATATTTCCCTTTTAGCATTGTATTCAACTGTTTATATTAGTGGATATGTGATGATGATGTTTCCTTTGTAATTTGGGTAAACTTGTGGTTATACTTCTTACGAGATAAACGTACGTTAAAAAATCCTCCTTATAGGATCCCAGCATTGAAATCTGACGTACGGGCGCTAGGAGCTGAGAATGGGTACTACAGAGGCTATTGGCACCAGATTCAGCGACACCTACAGAGGCTCGGGAATTCCATGCACCTTATTTTTGAGTTTGGAGCGTGACACCTTTCATTAATTATTTTTTTATTATGATTTTCTTAAAGAGATTCTAGTTCAATCATGTTTATGGTTGGCTAAACCTCTTAGCTAGGGCTAAGAGATGAAGCTTGTAGCATGATGAGATGTTTTCTATTCCTTTAATTCATGTTTATATTAAGCTCTCTTTGATTCTAGTTTGATTGTAAGGAATACTTTCAGTTTTAATGGTTTGTTATGACTTAAATTATAATGGATCTGTGATAGCTTTGAGTATGTTCTTTTCATTATTGAGATTGTGGTTTTAGGAAATCCTGTTGTTCACCATTGTCCCCAGGGCATGGTGGGATGATGAAATCCCCTCTAACTCTCACAATTCTCTCAGATTGGTTGTGAATTGGTAAATTTTATTGTTTTCTTTGTCTTATGGGCATGGTTTGAAAGTGCACCTACTAAGTGCCCTGGTTTGTCAATTACGTTGTAAGTTGAGTCAGTCGGACAACAGCGCCTGACAGGAAGATCAAGTCAAGTATCTACCTCAACTGGATGTGTGGAAGCTCACCATAGGTAAATCATAGCCTCACATCCCATATCCCAAAACACCAGGTGATTAAAACCCTTAAAAAGAACTAGAACATCTTAGGGTTTTTGTGTAAGAAAACTTTTTATCAAATAGGAAAATCTTTAAGTTTTTCCTACACTGTCGATTATATCAATTCTCCTTTCGATATGATCGACCAGCTCTGTCGATGTCCTCAGCATCTCAATCGATACAATCGAGTGAGGACAAAAAGGGTCCAGCAATCAAACAATCATCTGGACGATTTATCGTTATACCGACTTGTGAGTCGATATCATCGATATTCGAATATCGATCATATCTGAAGCGGATCGATAATATCGACAGAGTGTTTTTTGGTGCCCCTATTTTTCTAAAGAAAACTAACATAAGCTTCAATATATCGATGACTGTCCGATTCAATCTGAACTCAAAAATCGATCATATTGGAAGTCAGTCGATCATATCGATTATGGGCGCATGTTTTCTCCAGCATAAATTTCAGGTTATTTTTAATGTTGATTGGGGTGCCAGTCGATAAATCGAAATTCATACGTCGATCATATCGAGACCTTGTCGATTGAATCAAAATCGGACACAAATTGTCCAGCAAACTTATAGGTAAATCTATACGATTTATCGATCCCATCGACATGGTCTCCGATATCATCGATATATAAATTTTGATGAATCGACTGTTCTCCGATCATATCTGTAGAACCTGAAATTTGTCAAGGCTTCTCTCTTATTTTCACCTATCGATAGATCGATCCATCTCTCGATAGAATCGGAGTTCGAAATCCGATAATATCGATGTGTGTATCGATCCCATCGACCAGTTGGCGAAAGGTTTCCAAAAGCGAAATGATATTTGAGTTTGTATCGTCGAGTGGTATGTCGATACAATTGAGAGATACGCTCGATCATATCGACGATTGCTCGATGATATCGAACTCTGTCATAAATATGACCGTTTAAATCCGTTGGAACCTTTTGCCTATAAATAGAGAGATTAGTTTTATTACTGTGAGAAAAAGTAGAGAGTGCTTTTGAGTGTTTTAAACTTCATATCCTTTATCATAAGCCCTTTCTCTTAGGAAGTTCAACCTCCAATCCACCCTCATCATTGATATTTCATAGAGTGGATTGTGGAATGAACTTTCACATTCAAGGATCCTCCAGCTACTACTTTAATGGCAAATCAATAAGCTGGGATCCTTGAATGCATAGATGATTGGAACCACTTTATCTTCCTTATAGGAAAATCTTTAGAGAGTGGTATTCCATCATAACCTTGACCCGACCTAAAAGCCTAATAAAGGTACTTCTTTGTGTTGCGGATCAAGGAAGCTGAAGACTCTTCATCAACAAGAAGGAGATCTTCATTACTGAGCTAAAAGGGACTCATCAACTTATCTGTAAGTATTTAGAGTCCAGAGGACATTTATGATCATTCCTTTTTAGGATTGGGTCGTTGGTGTTGCTCACCATTTGAAGTCCTCAAAGGAGGCCTCCAACGGGAGTGTCCGTGCGTGGGTGCGTTTTGTGGACCCTTGCTCTGTGGAGAGCATAAACATCTGGGTGCGTTGTGTGGATCCTTACTCTGTGTGGGCATAAACATCTGGGTACGTTGTATGGACCCTTGCTCTGTGTAGGCATAAACATCCGGGTGCGTTGTGTGGACCCTTGCTCTGTGTGGGCATAAACATCTGGTTAGGAGTGCACCAGCAAAACTCCTGGGTTTAAGGTAAACCGAGTAAAAACCTCTGTAAAGGTTGAAGGTGAACCTGATTTAAAACCTTAGGTTTGAGGGGAACCATGGGAAACCTCCTTAGTGAAATTCGGTCACTCAAGGGTTGAGTGTGGAAGCCGATAGTGGAGTAGACAAGTAGTCGAACTACTATAAAATAACTGTGTTTGAGATTGATATTGTCTTTCATTTATGTGATTACCTTATATTCCTTTATATATGATTATCTGAAATCACATCTTGTGCACACACAGTCATATCCATCACAATCTGATTCATAAAGTTTTTTTTATTATTACAAGTAATTTGTGATTGGATCCTCTATCAGGCTTGGAAGCCAATAGAGTTAATTTTTGAGTAATCCTAATCTGTACTCTGTGATAGGATTAGTGTGATAGGATTGAAATATAACTTATAAATCTTTAAAAAGTCCGATTCACCCCCCTCTAGGACATATTGGCATATTCCTACTTCAACTCAAGCGGTCTTCACCGCTATTTCAATTGGTATCAGAGCGGGTCTCTCTTTAAGGGCTTCACCGCCTAGAGAGTGATCTTGACTGAAGTAGAATTATGGCCAAAGGAGAGGGCTCATCTATCACTAGACCTCCAGTATTTGATGGTTCAAATTATGCTTACTAGAAGGCTAGAATGCATTACTTCCTGAGATCTTTAGATCATGAAGTTTGGGATGTACTTGAAAAAGGATATGTGGTACCATCTGAACAAATTGTACTTGAAAATGAAACCACTATCACTAAACCTAAACCTAATGAAAAGTGGACGGTGTTTGACAAAGAACAGCCAAATGCTAAAGCAAAAGCAATGAATGCCATCTACTGTGTCGTGTCCTAAGACATTTTCAATCAGATAAGTATGTGTGGGACCTCTAAAGAAGCATGGGACTTATTGGAAACAACCCATGAAGGTACAAGCACTGTGAAGAGATCTAAACTACAACTCTTAACTTCACAGTTTGAAAATCTAAGGATGGAAGAACATGAGACATTTATGGAGTTTTTCACCAAATTGAACATCATTTGTAACTCCATGGGTGGATTGGGAGAGAAGGTTCCGGCACCTAAAATATGTAGAAAAATCTTAAGATCCTTACCAGAACGGTTCAATCCCAAGGTAACAACAATTGAGGAGTGAAGGAATATTGATGAGATGAAAGTAGAAGAACTAGTAGGTTCCCTACAAACTTTTGAACTACACTTCACACAACCCCGAAAATCGAAAAACACTGTCCTAAAAAAATTTAAGAAAACAAAACATGAGGACAGTGAGAGTGAAAAAGAAGATGAAGATGAGGAAGTGGCTCTGCTGGCACAAAGATTCAGAAGATTCTTTCAAAGGAATCGCGGTCACCCCTCTAGAGGTAGAAAGGTGGATGACAAACCTCCTATAGGCAAATTTGGAAAAAGAAATAAAAAACCACAATGTTATGCCTGTCATGAGTATGGAAACCTATCTACCGAATGCCCAAACAGAAAAACCAAGGGCAAGGCGATGGCTGCCACGTGGGATGATACGGAGGAATCAAACTCAGAAAACAGTGACTCAAGAAGTGATGGAGATCAGAAATCATTAAAAATTCTCATGATCTCCACCACTTCAATCATTCCAACTGAATTTGAGAAAGAACAGCAAGCCACTGAATCATTTCCATCTGACAATGAGGAATTGGAACCTGAAGAAGAAAATAAAGAGCAAAATGAATTACAAGATGCTTATAATCAATTATGCACTCTTAGCATTCATATCCTTAAAAAACTTGGCATGTCTGAAAATAAAAAGGAATTGTTGCAAAAAAACTTGGACAAAACTTTGGATATAAACATACATTTAACCAATGATTTGCAACAATATCATACAGACAATGATGAATTAGAAAGAGAAAACCTATCCTTAAAAGGAGAATTATCAAAACTTATGAACAAAGCTGAACTGCGAAAAGAAGATAATGCAAAACTCAAAAATGAGAACCACTCACTTTATATTGACTTAGAAAAATTAAGAAAATTAGCCGAGATAAACTATAAGTTTTCTCAGAGTGGTGAAAAACTTGAAAGAATGTTAGGGATAGGAAGGCCTGGAAAAGATAAGAGTGGCCTAGGGTAAGAGAAAATCAAAATGAAAACTGAAAAATCTGTTGCTTCAGGTAGCAATATAAGAACTTCTCCAGTTTGTCATTTGTGTGGTGATATGGGACATTACAAGTTTGAATGCTTAAATACAACTTCTTATAACTCTGGTCAAATTCACACTGATAAACTTAATCTGACCAGAGTAATGCAAAATACCCATTTATCACCACCCAAAATGGAAGACAAAATGAAGAAATCACTAGATCAAGTTGGTGAGATAACAAAAGTCACCACAGTAAAAACTTTTATCTCAAGGTAGAGAGTGAAAGAAAAACTGAACTCTGTACCCTGAATTATTGAGCATATAAGAACACGTTCAGATTTTGCATCAAAATCTGGATAATTGGTGAAATGATGCAATTTTGCTAAGTCCTCAATGTTACATCTGAGGTTGGAGACCTCTAACTTTTGTATATAAACATTATCATGTTTATATTTGTACAGAACTGGTGCATTTTTTTTGAAATATACTGATTAAGTCAAGAAATATACAATAGCGTGTCAAAATTAGGAAAATTCTGAATAGCACATACTTTCAATACAAGTGATGGTCTTCTTCGATTTCATCGACTGAGGATCGATACAATCGACGACTGTTCAGAATAGGAAAAGTCTTGTGACCATTGATAACATCGTGGGCTGTCTCGATAGCATTGATCGACAACTTCTCGATACAATCGATATGTTGGTCGATATGATCAACAGATGGCACCCGATATAAGTCTGCAGGATGAAGAAAAAAAAAGAGTTTTTTCAAAAGGCAGTTTGGTTGTCTTCCCTGTCCGATCCTCACGACCAATCATCTGAAGCCAAGTCGAACTAGCCAAACCTCTCTACAAACCAGGTAATACTCTTCCAACATCGTCAGAATGTTCTTTTCTTAGTTTGTCCGGCATTTTTGTCGTTTCTCCCAAATACTTCAAAAAGCCTTTCCTACATGGGAAAAGACAAAAATGTGGCATCCAGTCCAGGAGAGTCTTCAAGAGGTAGTCGACAAAAGGTCCTTGCCTCAAGGGAGAGAGCAAGGATTCTGGACAGTGGGACCCCCACACAGCAAAGATTGCGACGCAGTGGGTCTCAAACCGAAGTCCCTACACCATCTCAACCAGCGCCTCCTCCGTCTACTGTCCAACAGCCACCAAAATATGCCAATAGGAAGTTAATTTTTGAGAGAAAAGTAGACAGGGAGTGTTTAACACCCTACAAATTAGAACCCCTGTTTGCTGCAATTGGTTGGCTGCCCATCCTGGATTTTGGTGGACCATGCCAACTGGAAAGAACACGCAACTTCTTTGCTACATGTCATTCCCCGGTGGCTGATATTCCTTCCTTCATGGTATCCGTGGATGGTGATAATGTATTTATCACTCCTGCCACCATAGCACAAATTCTCAATCTACAGATGGCTCCAGAAGGCCTTCCAAACTGGGATCTCGACTTTCTAGATGTGCGCTCCAAAATAACCAAATACGTATGTCATAACTGAGATATCCCATGGTATCAAGGGAATGCCTTGAAAGCTAGGTATATGGAGCCCCGGTTCAGAGTCATGCATGGGATCTTTACCACTAATCTGTACCTAAGAAGCACAAACCGATCGGATCAAACAAGTCTTATCGTGATGATAGTCTACTCTGTTACAACCGGGACGAATATCTGTCTTTTAACCTTGATTGTAAATCAGTTTGTCAATACCATACATACTTTCAAATATTTGCATCCGTCATATCCCTGGATTATTAGTAGAATCTGTCAGAGCATTGGCTTTCCTTCTACAACTGATCCGGTTTTCCCCCTTAAAGTTTTCAACAAGAAAAATATTCAGAAAATGGATCTGATATTTCATGAATACAAGGAGGAAACTGAGGAAGATATTTATGCAGAAGGGGAAGGAGGAGAAGGTGGTAGTCCCATGAAAGGAGATGAAATGGCTGATGATGCACCTCATGAACTAGATGTTGCTCCGTCTACATCAACTACAGGGTATGAAAAAAGGTCAAACTGGACAAGATTGGGGCCATTCAGAAGGACATGCACTCAGTAAAGCAATGGCTTACCATCCTGGAAAGTATGGTTCAAGGAGTTCAGAGCACAGTCCAACAATTGGTGGATCTACTGTCGTGCTGACGGGACGATACGATATCATCTCATTCTGCTCCTTGAAGCCGAGTTCATGCATGCTATTATGCAAACCTTACTTCTATTTTTGCATCAGTATCTTTCTGGATGTTCTACGCTCTTAGTGGTGTGTATGACAGTTATTTTTCTATGGATAACTATTTTTCTCTTTGATTGAATATGCCCAGTGTTGGGCTAAAATACTGTTTTTTTTGTTCCCTCAAATGGGCTTTATTTTTTTTGGATTGGTTAAAATGTTGTTGGCTAGGGCAGTACAGTTCTTTTTGGATGTTGAAACCTTTTGTTGATATGGCTACTTTTACTTCTTATCCTTCAGCCATTTGAATTTATGACTCCCTGGTTTAATGAAGTTTCGGGATTATGAATTACTTGTTTCTCTACAATGCCTATGCTAACTATTTCATTGGTTTCTGGACAATGAACTCTTTTTGTTGATATATGCTTTACACTGTTCTCATTTATATAAATTTACCCTTTTCTACTGTGAAATGCATGTGTTTCTCTAACTATGATACTTGTCCTCATATGCATTCACTCTTCTGGTTCTCCCATATTATAACACCCCAAATTTTGGCCAACCTGGGATTAGACGTCCTTAGGCAATGGGTTAATTAAAACACCTGGAAAATCGCTTAGAACCCAATTCCATAGCCAAAGAGATCACTTAGGGTTAATTCCTTTAGAAACTAAGCATAAGTTAGCTAGTGCAACGCTAGAGTAGCTGGGAAATAGTCCCTGATCACTTTAAATACGTTCTACAAGACCCAAATCGAGTAGAACCAATGGCTCTATAATACTCTAAAATCTCGGATCAAACTCTAAGCAGGTTTGTTCCCTGGACCTCTTTGAAACTTTGTATTGGATCTAGACCGTGCGTCGAAAGTCCGATATCTACAATCTTAGACCGTTAGAACCGCCTAACTGGACTTGACAATCATTTCGAAAATCAAGTCCAACCGATAATCACAGGCTATTTCATTGAGCCCGGACTGAAGAGAGTGCGAATAGGGACAGATTTGGAAATTGAAATTCAAATCTGGCACATGACTTGACGTGTCAGTATTAAGCGTTCTGACCGTCAGAATTCAGCCAAATTACACCCTCGGATCAGGAAAAATTTCTATTTCATATCATGAGACTTGCAGCCCTGATCTACGTGCGGTGACCGCTGAACTGAAACTGGACCGCCACGTTCGATCTGTGAACCCTGCCGGACTGAAAACTTAATATATGCTAGATCCAGTATGCATGAGTTCAAGTCCGATCACGTTCAGCCAGGGGACCACCAGAAATGATCTTTTGGACCGAAACAGCCCCGCTTTGGATAAGCATCAAGTGAACTTTGTTCCCGAGCCTATTCCGGGCATTTTTAGGCTTATAAAAGGGGTTGAAACCCTCACTCCTCTCTCCCATACGAATTTGAGAAAAACCCTAGTTTGGGAGAGAGAAAAGGTGAGAGTTTGTGAGAGAGAGTAGGAGAGAAATTCCCGCTGCTTGTGCCACCTACTGCAAGTGCTTTAGCAACATACTTTAATCACTTTGCCGGTGATTCCTCTGCATTTTCAGGTAAGAAAATACCCTAGAAGTTGCTGATCTAGTGTTCCTTCGTTTTCGTTGCGAGATAGCTGATGCATCTTGTAAAACAGTTGTCTAGTCGCCGTAGACGAAGCGTATACGCTCCATTCGAGACGATACGTTTATAAGAGATAAGGTGCGGATATTAGACGCTTTGATTGACTGTTTTCAACGCTTTCAATGTCGTTTAATAGTAGATTATTGACGGCAACGCCGTTTGACATGTACAACATGCTGTCCGTTTCCTGTTTCGTAAACCGACGGAGAATATGAGATTTAGGGCATTTTAGTCATTTGTAGGAAGTACTGTTTTCATTCATATTTTGCTGATGTGATTGACATGGTTTATTGTCGCATTAGAATGTTAGGAATGCGTGCATAATTAGTTTGGCGAAGAGATTCGCCTAAATGCGCACTTCGAGTCGACATACTATATGTAGACTTAAGTGTGTAGTTTAAGTGTTTGTATAAATGCTTGTATTAGTATGTATTGAATTAAATGGTGTTATGAATTAATTTGAGATTGATTTCTCAATTAATATGTTGATGTAAATGATTTTCTACATGTTAGCTATATGCATGATTTCATTATATGTATGAAATGCATATGCTTGATGTTTCACTTAAGTGGTATGTTATAACATGTGCTTGATGATTTCCTTATGATCTAGTTTGAGATTGAATTCTCAATTAGTATGCTGATGGAGATGATGTCCTAAATGTTGGCGATATGCAAAATTTCATTATATGTGTGATAGACATGTGCAAGATGATTTACTTAAGTTGTACGTTATAACATGTGTTAACATGCTCACATGTTTGTATTCCATTTCCAATACTCTTACCTGATTGTTGATGTGATTTCATAATTTTTTGGGACTATACTTAGTCCAAGCAGTCGGTAACAGAGAAAATTCATGGCTAGCTGGTACTTGCCACGAAGGACGCGTCGATGAACGCGAGTCGTGTTTGGAGTTGGCGGCAGTGGTTAGGCCACATGAAGTGTTTTACGCACTTCATGGCGTTCGACTTGAGATGCGATCGTGCTAGTCGAGCCCGTCAAGTAACCTGACTGGCCGTTGTATGTTCACCCTATATGAGTCATAACTGCTTGAACCTAGGGTACTGAACTTACCATTGTAAACCCGTTAACCATGGTACCTTGATCCACAAAGGCTCATGAGCCGGGCATGGTGGTATGGGACACCGTAGTCGAACTGTCGGCCTACGCTGGGGGCATAAACCTCCCCGTAGTGACCAGTGAGCACCTGTCTCGTGAGCAGATTATGGTGGTATGGGACACTATATTCTTACTATCGGCCTACACTGATCAGGCGACGAGTCCTTTGTAGTGACCACGAGCGTATTCTGAGTCTACAGGAGGCGACGAACCTTCCGTAGCAGTAGAGTACAGTAGGCCTGTATTGATAAGGTGATGGGGGAACGGAGCAACGAGTGCGTGCAACAGCCCTGGCAGCCCTTGCAGCGACCTACAAAATATACATCGTATGAGATTACTAGGAGTGACGATCCTAAACGGGATCTGTGTTGGGATTGATACAAGGGAAGTACCTTAGTTTCCCAATCCTGCTGTTTGAATAGACTAATAACAACTCGGAAATCATATCACCATAACTTTGCATGTGCCTGGAAGATGTGGAGCACTTGAGGGTCGATTACATGCCGCGGTCATAAGATGGTGCCGTATGAGGGAGATCATCGGTGAGGGCATACATCACGTCATGTCATATTGCATTAACAACAGTATTAGGATTGTCTGATTTACTGCTTTACTATTATCGCATGATTGATTTGAGAACATGTTAATCTTTGCTCTCTTATCCCACTGAGTTTATCACTCACTCCCACGTTACGGGATGGTGTTTCCGGACACCCACCAGTCCCTTTTTGTGATTGCCGATGATGGCGCTGCTTGAGAAGTGGAGCTGGACTTGATGATGAGGAGGAGGATTCCTCCTTTATGCGTGTTCTGATTGACGGGATTACAGGGAGGTTGATTAGATACCTTGACACTTGTCATTTTATATTTTTAGAACACTCATGTATATTCTTTTGGTTTACTTTTGGAGTATACATGTATGTATATAACCTGGTAACATATTCACACTCTGGAAACATACAACAGTTTATATATGTTATACATACTATCACAGTCTTCCGCTTGCTAATTTAATGGTCTCTAGAGTATGATATGATGTTTTGGATTAATCCCACTCATGTTTAATGCATTAACACAGGCAACATTCAATCATACACATTTATGTTGCATAAATAACATTTTGGAACTCGGGAGTGGAGTTTTTACTCGACCCCCAGATTTTCGGAATGTTACAGATGGTATCAGAGCATGATTTGAATTAAACCGGGCCTGGGTTATGGTCACGCAACGTACGCTGTCACTTTCTTTGACTTAGGAGGGTGCGAGAAAGGTCTAGAAACACGTATAGGATCACTGATTCGTCAATAGGCGAAGACTATTCGTATCGATCGTGCGATCGAATCCGTAATGCATCTTGGGTCGCATGAAGCGACCTGAGTAGCTCCTAAGTTGTAGGTAAGTGGGTTGAGACGTTCTTTGAATGATTCTAAACCCGTAAATGTATATCCTTGGGCTGTGGGACAACTACAACCCCTGCATTCAATCGTCAGGGCTTAAAAACCCCGTTTCACCAAAAATCTTCAAAATTCATCCTCTCACCACTCCATTCTCCAATTCTTTCTTATCCTTTCCATGTTAGACACTGATCCTAATGTGAAAATGATATAAAATCATACTTCGACAAAATTTTACAGTGAATAGTAAAATTTCATGAAAAATAGCCATAAGGCCATTCTAAGTTTGCTTTCTTTAGCAACTAATGGGCTATATGGATGTACTAGATCCTTCTACCCCAAAATCATATGCTGCATGATAGGGGATTGTATTCGATTTTACAGACTGTCCCTAGAAAGCTCTGAACGCATGTTTGGGCTTATATAGGCCAATATACAATGAACCAAGGTGGGGCCCATAGTTATTTGGGGTCCCCGAACGATGTTACAGATATGCTTATCTTTCTTCAGTCAATATTACTTGTTATATCTTTGTCAATGACTGACAAAAAGGGGAAGAACAATTCAAACACCCCGAGCGAAAAATTGTATATCTGTGTTGCAGGTGATAGGGAAATCAGCCGCAACAAGAAAGGGAGAGTTTTTGAATTAAGGGGGAGAATTTATTAGGTGTTTACATGAGTGATTAGAATTTGTAAAATTATGTTAATACATGTACACACAATTTAGGATCTATCTGTCTAGATATTTTTCTAGGGTGTTTTGGGTATTTTGTCACGTAATTAACAAAGGGAGAGATTGAAAGTGCACCTACTAAGTGCCCTGGTTTGTCAATTACGTTGTAAGTTGAGTCAGTCGGACAATAGCGCCTGAAAGAAAGATCAAGTCAAGTATCTGCCTCAACTGGATGTGTGGAAGCTCGCCATAGGTAAATTATAACCTCACATCCCATGTCCTAAAACACTAGGTGATTAAAACCCTTAAAAAGAACTAAAACATCTTAAGATTTTTGTGTAAGAAAACTTTTTATCAAATAGGAAAATCTTTAAGTTTTTCTACACTGTCGATTATATCGATTCCCCTTTCGATATGATCGACCAGCTCTGTCGATGTCCTCGGCATCTCAATCGATACAATCGAGTGAGGACAAAAAGCGTCCAGCAATCAAACAATCATCTGGACGATTTATCGTTATATCGACTTGTGAGTCGATATCATCGATATTCGAATATCGATCATATCTGAAGCGGATCGATAATATCGACAGAGTGTTTTTCGGTGCCCCTATTTTTCTAAAGAAAACTAACATAAGCTTTGATATATCGATGACTGTCCGATTCAATCTGAACTCAAAAATCGATCATATCGGAAGTCAGTCGATCATATCGATTATGGGCGCATGTTTTCTCCAGCATAAATTTCAGGTTATTTTTAATGTTGATCAGGGTGCCAGTCGATAAATCGATATTCATATGTCGATCATATCGAGACCTTGTCGATTGAATCAAAGTCGGACACAAACTATCCAGCAAACTTATAGGTAAATCTATACGATTTATCGATCCCATCGACATGGTCTCCGATATCATCGATATATAAATTTCGATGAATCGACTGTTCTCCGATCATATCTGTAGAACCTGAAATTTGTCAAGGCTTCTCTCTTATTTTCACCTGTCGATAGATCGATCCATGTCTCGATAGAATCGGAGTTCGAAATCTGATAATATCGATGTGTGTATCGATCCCATCGACCAGTTGGCGAAAGGTTTTCAAAAGCGAAATGATATTTGAGTTTGTATCGTCGAGTGGTATGTCGATACAATTGAGAGATACGCTTGATCATATCGACGATTGCTCGATGATATCGAACTCTGTCATAAATATGACCGTTTATATCCGTTGGAACCTTTTGCCTATAAATAGCGAGATTAGTCTTTATTGCTGTGGGAGAAAGTAGAGAGTGCTTTTGAGTGTTTTAAACTACAAATCCTTTAACCTAAGCCCTTTCTCTTAGGAAGTTCATCCTCCAATCCACCCTCATCATTGATATTTCATAGAGTGGATTGGGGAATGAACTTCCGCATCAAAGATCCTCCAGCTACTACTTTAATGGCAAATCAATAAGCTGGGATGCCTTGAATGCATAGATGATTGGAACCACTCTATCTTCCTTATAGGAAAATCTTTAGAGAGTAGTATTCCATCATAACCTTGACCCGACCTAAAAGCCTAGTAAAGGTACATCTTTGTGTTGCGGATCAAGAAAGCTGAAGACTCTTCATCAACAAGAAGGAGATCTTCATCACTGAGCTAAAAGGGACTCATCAACTTATCTGTAAGTACTTAGAGTCCAGAGGACATTTATGATCATTCCTTTTTAGGATTAGGTCGTAGGTGTTGCTTACCATTTGAAGTCCTCAAAGGAGGCCTCCAACGGGAGTGTACGTGCGTGGGAGCGTTGTGTGGACCCTTGCTCTGTGGAGAGCATAAACATATGGGTGTGTTTTGTGGACCCTTACTCTATGTGGGCATAAACATCTGGGTGCGTTGTGTGGACCCTTGCTCTGTGTGGGCATAAACATCCGGGTGCGTTGTGTGGACCCTTACTTTGTGTGGGCATAAACATCTGGTTAAGAGTGCACCAGTAAAACTCCAGGGTTTGAGGTGAACCGAGTGGAAACCTCTATAAAGGTTGAAGGTGAACCTGATTTAAAACCTTAGGTTTGAGGTGAACCATGGGAAACCTCCTTAGTGAAATTCGATCACTTAAGGGTTGAGTGTGGAAGCCGGTAGTGGAGTAGACAAGTAGTCGAACTACTATAAAACGATTGTGTTTGAGATTGATATTGTCTTTCATTTATGTGATTGATTTATATACCTTTATATATGATTATCTGAAATCACATCTTGTGCACACACAGTCATATCCATCACAATCTAATTCATAAAGTTTTTTTATTATTACAAGTAATTTGTGATTGGATCCTCTATCAGGCTTGGAAGCCAATAGCGTTAATTTTTGAATAATCCTAATTTGTACTCTGTGATAGGATTAGTGTGATAGGATTGAAATATAACTTATAAATCTTTAAAAAGTCCTATTCACCCCCCTCTAGGACATATTGGCATATTCCTACTTCAACTCAAGCTGTCTTCACCGCTATTTCATGGTTTTGTGATGGAATCAATTCTGGTTCTCATACCTCTCATCTATTGAGAACTAGCACAAAGAAAGTTCTTATTTAATTTTACTAAGATATCTTCTAATTGAATATGATGGGACTCCAATTCCAATCATGTGACTTGAATCAAGCATAGATCTCCCTGATCTTTAAAAGTGGATCCTTGGAAACCCTAGTTTCCCACCTTTGAAGTTTTTAAGTTTTTCATTAAATCTCTCACAATTACTCTCTATACGTCTATATTTAGGTTTTCATCTTCTTCTAATTCTAGTTCTAGTTACTTTCAGAAGACACACAAGTTTAGTCCCTATGGATTCGACCTCGGTCTTACTGAGATTATTACTACATCGCGACCCTACACTTGGGGTTGTGAACACAAGTCCTCATGAATTTTGATCGGTTGCTAGTCAATAATGTGCTTTATCTCCGGCTCACACCTCCTCGACATGGATACATGAAATACATTGTGAACACCTAACAACTAAGGATGCAAGGCTAGTCGATATGCCACTCGGCCAATCCGTTCTACTATCTCGAAGTGACCTATATATCGCGGGGCGAGCTTCCCTTGCTTGCCAAATCGAAATATGCCCTTCATGGGCAAGACCTTGAGGTAGAAAAAATCTCTAATAGTAAATTCCAATTCCCTACGCTGGGGATCAGCATAATTCTTTTGTCGGCTTTGAGCGGTGCGCATACTCTTTCTGATAAGCTCTATCTTTTTTGAGGTTTGCTAAACGATTTCAAGCCCGAGCAAACTCAGCTCTTCAACTTCTGTCCAACAACTGGGTGACCTGCAAGGTCAGACGTACAAGGCCTCATACAGAGCCATGCCGATGGTCGCTTGATAACAATTGTTATATACAAATTTGGCTAATGACAAATGATTATCCCAGCTACCCTAAAAATCCAACACACGCACTCTAAGCATTTCCTCCAGAATCTGATTAACTCTCTCAGTTTGCACATCTGTCTGGGGGTGGTAGGTGATGCTGTATTTCAGAGTTAAACCCAAGGCTCACTGAAAGCTCTTTCAGAATTGTGATGTGAACCTCGGGTCACGATCAGATACTATTGATACTCGCACTCCATGTAGCTTGACGATCTCACTAACAAATAACTGAGTAAGTCGGTCCATAGAGTAGGTAGCACGTATAGGTAGGAAATGCACTAACTTCATTAGTAGATTAATGATGACCCAAATGGCATCATGACCTCGAGGAGTCCACGGCAATCCCATAATGAAATCCATTGAAATGTGCACCCACTTCCACTGAGGAATCTCCAGTCATTGCAGAGTACCTAGGGGTCATTGATGCTCTGCCTTGACCCCTTAATATGTATCGCATTGGGCAACAAATTTGGCAATGTAATGCTTCATCTTAGGGACATTTTAGCTCATCATAAATGGCCTCCATACCTTTTCTAGAAATATCCTATCCATGTGTACGCATCTTCTTAATTTAAGGAATTGTGTTGTTCACTTTCTTCATGTATGCTTTATTAATTCAATTCTTAACCACATATATCTTGTTAGGGCTTGATTAAGGCACGATTTTCTAGATGGGGTTAGGGAATTCTAGAACTAGGTGAGGTGGCACGATTTTCTTGAATCAAGGAAAACTTTTGACTTTTAGGGTCCTCACTTTATTAATGGTTAATTAAGCTAATTTTATCTTCCCTAAGTAGGTTCCATGTAGTATTATAGTAAGTATTTATTTAATCAAAACATGCTAGGTGTCATGGCTCTCCTTGATTTAATGAAGAACGTTGACTTTTAGCTAAAAAAGTTACTTACCTCATTGAATTGACTTTTATGAGGCATGGAGTATGTTAGCTTCCACTTAAGTCTATATTTAATTTAAATTAATCTTAATAGAATAGTTTCAAATATGACCTCATCATTACCTCATGATGGTGTCATTCATATATAATTTCATGGATATTTACACATAAAAAGTATCATTACTTCACACCATAACATGCATTCGGGGTCATGTGCTCATGAGCGGAAGTTATCGTTGGATTCATCTCGTCGGGGTGTTCATCATGGTATCAGTTTCTGTAAGACCCGTATCCTAGACCGTACCGTTCCGTAGACTTCCACGGTCTTACCGGTCGAATTCTGACAACCTTCAACCCTTAGCCGATATTTACGCGCGACCCTGATTCGTATGTTGTCAACCTGTATCAACTCAACCCAAGACTATTACCCTAGCGACCGCGCCGTCGTTGAGGTTCCGATACCGTGACTCGTATGCCGAGGCGATACCCTGGTCAAGAGTTGTAGGTCGACGTTCGGTGCGAGAAAACGCCGCGCATTGCGAAACCCAAGGGAATCTCTACGAGGTGTCCCATCAATCCCATCAATCCATCAATCAATCAATCCATCACATGTCAAGTACATGTCAAGTACACATCACTTTCACCCTTTCCCAAGCAAGCCACAAAAGTCCTCCATGCCCATGCTTTTCTTACACAAAAGGGCCACAAAAGTTAAAAAGGTCTTACACACCCATCACCACCATATCCATCACTCCATCACCCATCACTCTCTCTCCCTTACAACTCTCTCTTTCTAATTTCTCATCTCATTCTTCTCAAGCAACAAAAATTCCATACGTATGAGCCTCTCCCTCCCTTTCCAAAACTCCAAGGTGGCCCACTTTCCTACCCCATCATCTCCCATCCTAGCCATCCATCTCTCATCCTAGCCATCCATTCCTCATCTCACCCATTGAAATCAAAGCTAAGGAGCTAAGGAGCCCATAAGAGCAAGAAGATCAGACGGTGGGTGCTAGATTATGGTAGTTTTTCATGTTTTTGAGATGGGCCAAGTGAGGCCAACCGATCAATAGTTTGGATCTCATTTGGGACCCTAAGAGGTAGCCGATGGCCCACTTTGATCATCATGATCATCCATGAAGGGGCCATTCTCCATGGACCCCATCATGAGGTTTATTTCATTGCATTAAAAAGGGTCATCTAGACCTTAAATCTTGATGAAGAAGGGATCTACACCGTTGATTTTGATCGGTGGGCTCTCAAACAATGGGACCCACTTGATGTACATTGTAGATCTTGAAACGGAGGGCTCATAGTGTCGGGGTCCCTCCATCATCGCATGTCTCTCTTTCTCTCTCTTTCTCTTTCATATTTTTTTTGTATGATAATGAGGTTATGTGGCCCACTTGGATGGACCCCACCATGATGTAAGTATTTTGACCTTGCCATACATGGTACCCCCCCCCCCCACTCTACATGAGGTGGCCCACCTAATCAGGGCCCACCTCAATGCATATTTTCAAGTCCCAAACCGTCCAGCATCTGGGACGTTGGACGTCCCTGTAAAAGAAAATGAAGAGAAGGGAGCTTTTGGGGTGGGCTACTTGCATAGGCCCCACCTTGATGTATATATTCAATCCAAGCCGTCCACCGCATTCCTGGGACATTTTAACCGTTGAGCCAAAGAATGAGGATGACGTGATCAACTGGTGGGCCATAACATAAGAAACTTTGGTGGTTACTGTTAGAAGTATTTCCTGGTATTTTTAATCAACCAAAAATTTTGAACTTTGGACTCATTTCGCCCGTTATGAGCCGTAGAATCCCATGGTTGGAGCGGATCAACTTGGAGCGGGCCCCACACTCAAAAATCCTCAAAATCCTTAATTTTTCAAAAAAAAAAAAAAAACAGCAGCAGCTTAGTTGCTGCTGCTATCAGAAAGGAGGGAGGACGCTGGCGCGTCCTGCGTTTTGGGCGGGCGGACGCAGGGGCCCACGACCCTGCGTGTGGGCCCCACCGTAATGTTTATTTATTATCCAACCTGTTCATGAGGTGGGCCATCCCCTGTAGGGGGCCCCCTCCAAAAATGGGCCCCATCCAAAACTCTGGTGGCCCACACCACATGAAACAGTGGGACTGAACCTTTACCATTGGGATCCCTCTCATGGGCCACAGAAGTTTCAGATCAATTTGAGATTTGTGCTTTCTCTTCATCCAAGTCCAAGTGACCTTATCAACAGTCCAGATGATAAGTAAACTTTACAGTGGGCCCCACATGGGACCCACAATGATGTATGTGTTCCACGACCACCATCTAGGTGGACGGTGGTACCCACCGCGATTCATGTGTTTTAGCTCCACCGTCCAGTGGATGGTGGGGCCCACTAGGTGTAAGTGTGCATGCGTGCGGGTGTGTGTGTATGTGTGGGTTTGTGCATGTGTGTAAATATTATATGTATTTTATATTATATATAATATTATATATATTCTTTATATATAAAATGTAGTTTATATATTATTTTATATATAATATACATGGTGGTGGGCCTTCATGTGGTCCCCTCACCCTCGATGCAGGTCTTGCATCCAATCCGTCCATCCATTCTAAAACTCATTTTATGAAATGAGTTAAATAATGGGTCAGATCCATAGTCCGAGTGGACCCCATTTGATTTATAAAAGGCCTATGGGTTAGGCCCATTTGATTGGTAAAAAAGCCTATGGGATTAGGCCCATTTATCGTATCTTGAAGCCCATTTGCTGAAAAAAATGGGGCCCAATTAGTGTAGCCCATTTGTTACATCTAAGGCCCACGGGATTAGGCCCATTTAAATTGAATTAGGCCTATGAGTTAGGCCCATTTAAATTGTAAAAGGCCTATGGGTTTAAGCCCATTTGATTTATATAAGGCCTATAGGATGAGGCCCATTTGAGATGTATATAGCTCATGAGATTAGGCCCATTTGATGCAATCTAAGGCCCGCGGGTTATGACCCATTGCAATGCACGTAAGGCCCATTGGTGTAGTCCATTTATGTGGTCCATTTGACGAATAACAGGCCCATATAGCATGGCCCATTGGATATATTTAAGGACCAATGGGATGTACCTGAGGTCCATTACAATGTGTGATCCCAACACTGATTATGTAACGATGTTTGCGATGATCATGCCTTGGGAGCAATGATGGTTTGACGTCCACATTACGAGTGTAATGCTGGTTAAATGTCCACATTACGACTCTCCTTAGGGCCCATTATTAGGCACGTACTTATTGTGTATAGGCCGTCCGGGCCCATTTGCATTGTAAGAATAGTTCATTTCATTATAACATGTTTAGTATAGTTCCATGACTCATGATCATACGCATCATATGTGTGCTTGATATGAGACTTGACTGATCATAGCATATGCCTTCGGGCAGGTTGTTTATGGGCTCCCGGTTAGGCGGTGTTGCCCTATATGAGCGCAAGATATGCGCAGAATTTGTTGCATGACTGGATAGCGTGATTCATGCATTTTGCATTTGTGTGATATGGTTATTGTACGCCCTAGCGACATCAGGGTCGTAGCCTCCATAGACGTATCGTGGTTGACAGGATTGGATACCAGAAATCTTATTTTACATGGGGTGCTATAGATATCCCTGAGTGAAAGTCCCTAAACCCTTATGATACCAAGAGGTTACTCCAACGTCTAAACCGAGTGGGTAGATAAGCGTTGAGTGTCGATTACCAGACGGTCGCGCTCTCCACTGTGTCATGGTCGGTTGGAAGGGGGTGCGGCCTTACCCGCCCGAGTGTAGGGGACAATGCTAGGCTGAGTTTGACCAGCTCGAGGAATGGATCCGCTATCGACGAGTCGTGCCCGATATTGGCAGACGGATAGTGAGGTCTCTTCCACTTACCTTATTGCGCGCGATGTGGCGGCAATCTGGTTTAGAGTGTACTAGACCCCAGTGATATCCCAGATTTGAGCTGTATTGATGTGTGGACATAGATGAGGATCTGTATGCATGAGTTGCATTTCATATCGCATGGCCTTGGGATGTCGATATCATTCATGTCTTGCATCGCATAGCCTTGGTACGGCTCATGATATTTATGGATCCATCTGCATATTCTGCATTACTCTGATATTGCATGTTCATATTACTACCTTGTGCAGACACTTTCACCACCCTCTAAGCTTTCTATAAGCTTATGCATGACCGTTGCGTACAGGTGAAGTTGGGGCGCAGCAGCGCTGAGGCAGCAGCACGTTGCGGATTATTTTGGATTTTTTTTCCTTCATCATTGTATTTCCCTTTATGCTCATTGTACTTGTAAAGTTTTTTATCATAATAGAAATGTAATGGAGTTCTTAGTTGTTGTTTGTGGGTTATGCCTTTGGTTATGCTTATTACGAATCAAACTGACGTTGAAAATCCTCCTCGTATCATCCCAGGATCGGAACCTAGCGAATGGGCGCTAGGAGCCGAGAATAGGGTTCTACGGAGGTTGTCGGCACCAGATTGGGCGATCGGGAATTTTGTGAGCCCAGTTTTCGAGTTTGGGGCGTGACAGAAGTTGGTATCAGAGCATAACTTGGGAATAACTGAAAACCACATTACATATTTTCTATGAGTGTAGAATGGCTAAGTTTCAAAGTTTGGATAGCTTAGTGACCTTCCGTTGCAGTTACAGACCCTTAATGTGGGAGCCTTCGAGAGCTTTCAAGTTAATAGGCGCCTTCACTCTTTCCTGTAGGACATGCCGCCCAGGACAGTTACCCGATCGATTCCCGCACCACCACCTGAGGATCCCGCACCACCACCTGCAACTCCCGCATTACCACCTACGATGCCTGTTCCACCACCAGAGATTCCTACTGCCCATCCTGAGTATCCTACTCCTCCACCAGAGACCGGTGCGGAGCCGACCATATCCGTGAGTGCTTCTCAGTTGCAGCAGATGTTACAGGCTGTGACAGCTGTACTCTATGGGCAGACCAGGCACCCCGTTGTTTCACCAGCACAGGCAGAGCAGGATCGTGCGAGTGCCCTTCTTCGAGAGTTTAGACGACTCGATTCCCCGCGTTTCCAGGGTGAGCCAGACCCGACGGCAGCTGAGAGATGGCGTGCCGATGTAGAGAAGGTATTCGAGACGATGGGATGTACGACAGAGCGGCGAGTTCGACTAGCCGTATTTCTTCTCCATGTGAGGCTGAGCACTGGTGGGCATCAGTTTCCCGAGCAGCAGGCGCCGAATTTGTATGGACATGGGAGGATTTTGTGGATCGGTTTGACCGACAGTACTTCCCTAATCACATCTGACGAAAGCGAGCGTTGGAGTTTGAGGCTCTGGTGCAGGGTGATATGATAGTGGCCCAATATGCAGCTCGATTTGTTACACTGTCTAGATTTGCACCCTATCTAGTTGATGACGAGGAGCGGAGAGCCCGTTGCTTTGAGGATGGCTTGTGTTACGGTCTTCGTAGCCATGTTATTGGGCATGAGCTTCTGACTTTTGAGGAAGTGGTGCGGAAGGCCCAAATCTTCTAGACTGAATGGACCGGTTCTCAGTCTAATCGCAGTCAGAGGAGAGACTGAAAGAGGCAGGCTCCTTTCAGTGATTTCCAGTAGCGTCGACCACAGCAGCAGAGGCATACAGGTCGCCCAGCCTTTCGAGCACCAGCAGCACCTCCACCACCACCCCCGAGACAGTTCATCGGCACTTATTTTAGGTGCGGTGCGACGGGACACCGTTCATGGGAGTGTCCCAGCCCCCAGCAGCAGCAGAGAGGTCCACAGCAGCAGAGGGCTCCACAGCAGCCTCCACCACAGCCGCAGCAAAGACCCTCACAGCAGCAGCGACAGCAGTCCCCACCACCGAGGCCACCTCAGCATCAGCACCAGCCTCAGAGGCCGCAGCAGCAGAGGCAACAGTTTCAGCCACCTCAGCAACCCCATCAGCAGCAGCAGCACGCTCAGAGGGGACAGGCACCTCCCCAGCCAGCTCAGGCTAGGTTCTATGCGGCTCAGCAGGACCCGCAGTCGTCTGGAGGAGTCGTTGAGGGTATACTTCCAGTTTCTTCATGCATTGCACGTGTGTTATTCTATTCCGATGCGTCGCATTCTTTTGTGGCCGAGGGCTTCTGCCGATCGACTGGCTTACCATTGGAGTCTTCGTGTGAGAGCCTATCAGTATCGACTCCCTTGGAGAGTATTACAGTATTGGGCCGATTTTGCTCTTCTTGCCCCGTTCTAGTTGGGGATACCTTTCTGCCTGCCGATCTGTTTGCATTGTCGATGTCTGAGTTTGATGTCATCCTGGGCATGGATTGGCTCGCCGAGTACTATGCCATATTGGACTGTGCCGCGAGGACGGTAATGTTTTGTATACCCGGTGTGCCACAGTTCCAGTTCATTGCAGAGCCTAGAGGAGAGCGATTATCTTGTTTGATGTCATGTGCCATAGAGGAGCCTATAGTTGTGAGCATCGACCATTTTCCCGTGGTTTACGATTTTTTTGATGTGTTCCAGGAGATTCTGAGATTACCGCCTCGTCGACTCACCGAGTTTCAGATTGATCTTGTGCCCGGTACCGCGCCTATTTCAAAGGCCCCATATCGTATGGCACCATTGGAGTTGCAGGAACTGCAGAAGAAGTTGGACGAGTTGCGAGAGTTGGGTTTTATCCGTCCGAGCAGTTCATCGTGGGGAGCACCGGTACTCTTCGTGAAGAAGAAGGATGGGTCGTTGAGGCTCTGCGTTGACTACCGCGAGCTCAACAAAGTCACGATCAAGAACAGATACCCGCTCCCTAGGATTGATGATTTGTTCGATCAGCTGCAGGGTGCACAGTTCTTTTAGAAGATCGACCTGCATTCCGGTTATCATCAGATTCGGGTCTGAGATGAGGACATTTTGAAGACAGCATTCAGGACGTGTTATGGTCATTTTGAGTTTCAGGTCATGTCCTTCGGGCTGACCAATGCACCCGCGGTCTTCATGCAGCTGATGAACGAGGTCTTCCACCCTTATCTCGATCAGTTTGTTGTAGTCTTCATCAACGACATTCTGATCTATTCGAGGACCTGTGAGGAGCACGAGCAGCACTTGGAGATTACTTTGCAGACCCTCCGCACACACCAGCTGTATGCAAAGTTGGAGAAGTGCGAGTTCTGGCAGGAGGAGGTGAAGTTCCTCTGTCACGTGGTAATGAGGGAGGTTGTCGCAGTGGACCCCTCGAAGGTCGAGGCAGTGCGTCAGTGGGGCCAGCCCACAACTGCCACTGAGATCCGTAGTTTCCTTGGTTTGGTGGGCTATTACCGGCATTTTATTGAGGGTTTTTCTCGTATTGCATCCCCTCTGACCAGGTTGATTCGGAAGGGCAAAGAGTTTATTTAGAGTGACGCCTGTGAGCGAGCATTTATGGAGTTGAAGGACTGTTTGACGTTCGCTCCTGTCCTCACTCTTCCCTCTAGGAGTGACGGATTTATTATATTCACTGATGCCTCGCATATTGGTTTGGGTGCTGTCCTGATGCAGCTTGGGAGACCAGTGTTCTTTGCGTCTCGTCAGCTCAAGGTCCATGAGCTGAACTATCCCACGCATGACTTAGAGCTGGCTGCAGTTGTCTTCACATTGAAGGTGTGGAGGCACTATCTTTATGGGGCAGGTTCGAGCTCTTCTCTGATCACAAGAGCTTGAAGTACCTCTTCTCGCGGTCTGAGTTGAATATGAGACAGAGACACTGGATGAAACTCCTGAAAGACTATGATTTCGATCTTCAGTACCACCCGGGAAAGGCAAACGTGGTGGCAGATGCTCTCAGCCATCAGCCACGAGGCCTAGTGGCTCATATGATGATTCAGGAGTGGCGGATGCTTGAAGATATCACAGCGTATGATTTTGAGTTCGGCCTACGGTCTTCCATCGTACAATTATCGAGCCTGTCGATTCAACCCTCTCTTGTCGCTAGGGTGATCGAGGCTCAGCAGGCTGATGAGTTGTTGCAGAGTTATATGGTTGAGGCTACATCTGAGAGTCAGGCTGATTGGCAGATTGGTACAGACAGCAGAGGTCGATTATGTGTCCCGGATATTCTAGAGTTGTATAGAGATCTTATGACCGAGGCACATCGATCACGGATTTCTATCCACCCGGGCTCGACGAAGATGTACGGTGATATGAGGCGACAGTATTTTTGGGAGGGGATGAAGTGCCAGATCGCTAGTTTTATGGCCGAGTGTGACACGTGCCAGCGTGTCAAGGCCTATCATCAGAGACCTCCTGGTCTATTGCAGCCGTTGAGTGTCCCGATATGGAAGTGGGAGCACGTGTCGACTGATTTCATTATGGGTTTGCCGAGGACTTAGCGCAGTCATGACGTCGTTTGGGTTGTTGTGGATCATCTGACGAAGTCGACACATTTCCTTGCGATGCGTGTGACTTGGTCTATGGACCGGCTTGCGAGATTATTCATCGAGGAGATTGTGAGACTGCATGGCATTCTAGTCTCGATCATTTCTAACCGAGACTCAAGGTTCACGTCTCAGTTTTGGAGGAGCTTTCAGCGAGCGATGGGGACTGAGTTGTAGCTCAGCACCACGTACCATCTCCAGACCGATGGCCAGACCAAGAGGGTCAACCAGATTCTTGAGGATATGCTTCGGGCGTACACGATTGATTTTGGGGGTAGCTGGGATGAGCATCTACGATTGGCTGAATTCGCATACAATAACAGCTATCAGGCGACCATCGGCATGGCTCCTTTTGAGGCACTATATGGCAGACCATGCAGATCACCGAGTTGTTGGACCGAGGTTAGAGAACGTCGTCTCCTAGGTCCCGAGCTTGTGCAGGAGACGTCAGAGGCTATTGACATCATCAGGCAGAGGATGCGCATAGCTCAGAGCCGAAAGAAGAGTGTAACATCCCGAAAATCGGGGGGTCGAGCAAAAACCCAACTCCCGAGTTCCAAAATATTATTTATGCAACATAAATATGTATGATTGAATGTTGTCTGTGATAGCACATTAAACATGAGTGAGATTAAGCTAGAACAGCATATCATACTCCAGAGACGGTTAAATTAACAAGCGGAAGACTGTGATAGTATGTATAACATATATAAACTGTTGTATGCCTCCAGAGTGTGGATATGTTACCAGGTTATATACATACATGTATACTCCAAAAGTAGACAAAATGAATATACATGAGTGCGCTAAAAATATAAAATGACAAGTGTCAAAGTATCTAATCAACCTCCCTGTAATCCCGTCAATCAGAACACGCATAAAGGAGGGATCCTCCTCATCATCATCAAGTCCAGCTCCGCCTCGCAGGCCGCGCCATCATCTGCAATCACAAAAGGGTCTGGTGGGTGTCCAGGAACACCGTCCCGTAACGTGGGAGTGAGTAGCTAACTCAGTGGAATAATAGAGCAAAGATTAACATGTTATCAAATCAATCATGCGATAATAGTAAAGCAGTAAATCAAACAATCCTAATACTGTTGTTAATGCAGTTATGACATGACGTGATATATGCCCTCACCGACGATCACCCTCATGCGGCAACATCTTACGACCGCGGCATGCCACACTCCCTAGAGTGCTCCACATCTTCCAGGCACATGCAATGTTATGGTGATATGATTTTTGAGTTGTTATTAGTCCATTCAAACAGCAGGATTGGGAAACTAAGGTACTTCCCTTATATCAATCCCAACACAGATCCTGTCTAGGGTCGTCACTCCTAGTAATCTCATACGATGTATATTTTGTAGGTCGCTCCAAGGGCTGCCAGGGCTGTTGCACGCACTCGTTGCTCCGCTCCCCCATCACCTTATCAATACAGGCCTACTGTACTCTACTGCTACTGAAGGGTCGTCGCCTCCCGTAGACTCAGAATACGCTCGCGGTCACTACAAAGGACTCGTCGCCTGATCAGTGTAGGCCGACAGCTAGAATATAGTGTCCCATACCACCATAATCTGCTCACGAGTCTAGGTGCTCACTGGTCACTACGGGGAGGTTTGTGGCCCCAGCGTAGGCCGACAGCTCGACCACGGTGTCCCATACCACCATGCCCGGCTCATGAGTCTTCGTGGATCAAGGTACCATGGTTAACAGGGTTTACAATGGTAAGTTCAGTACCCTAGGTTCAAGCAGTTATGACACATACAAGGTGAACATACATCGGCCAGTCGGGTTTCTTGATGGGCTCGACTAGCGCGATCGCATCTCAAGTCGAACGACATGAAGTGCGTAAAACACTTCGCGTGGCCTAACCACTGCCGCCAACTCTAAACACGAATCACGTTCATCGACGCATCGTTCGTGGCTATGACCAGTCAGCCACGAATTCGCTCGGTTACCGACTGTCTGGACTAAATCAAGTCCCACACATCTATGGAATCACATTAGCAACATATGCAAAGGCATTGGAATTGAAATATGATCATGTGAGCATGTTAACACATGTTATAATATTCAACTTAAGCAAATCTTCAACCACGTACATTCCATGCATGTAATGCAATCATGCATAAGGTCAACATGTAGGAAATCATTTAGGTCAGCATATTAATCAAGAAATCAATCTCAAATTACTACATAACATCATTTAATTCAATACATACTAATACAAGCATTTATACAAACACATACACTACATACTTAAGTCTACATATAGTATGTCGACCCAAAGTGCGCAACTAGGCGAATCTCTTCGCCAAACTGATTATGCAAGCATTCCTAACTCCCTAATGCGGCGACAAACCATGTCAATCACGTCAGCAAATTATGCATGTAGACCGTACTTCCTACAAATGACTAAAATGCCCTAAATCTCATATTCTTCGTTAACTTACGAAACAGGAAACGGAGAGCATGTTGTACATGTCAAACGGCGATGCCGTCGAGAATCTACTATTAAACGACATTGAAAGCTTTGGAAACAGTCAATCAAAGCGTCTAAAATCCGCACCTTTTTCCTTTTAGGGGTGAGAATTCAAACGGAGCGTATACGCTTCGTCTACGGCGACTAGGCAACCTAATACACAAAATTTATTAGCTATTTCTCTATGGAACCAAGGAATCAGCAAATCAGCAACTTTCTAGGGTTTTTCGTACCTGAAAACGCAGAGAAATCACCGGCAAAGTGATTGGAATACGCCGCTTAAGCACGTGCAGCAGCAGCAGGAAAAGCTCTCCCACCTTCTCTCACAAACTCTCACCTTTTCTCTCTCCCAATCTAGGGTTTTTGCAAATTCGGATGGGAGAGAGGAGTGAGGGTTTCAAGCCCTTTTATAAGCCTAAACTTGCCCGAAATAGACTCGGGAACAAGTTTCACTTGAGGGGTAACCAAATCGGGGCTGTTTCGGTCCAAAAGATGCTTTCTGGTGGTCCCCTGGTCGAATGCGATCGGACTTAAGCTCATGCATACCAGATCTAGCGCACATTAAGTTTTCAGTCCGACAGGGTTCGCAGATCGCACGTGGCGGACCAGTTTCAGTTCAGCGGTCACCGCACGTAGATCAGGGCTGGAAGTCTCATAATATAAAATAGAAAATTTTCCTAATCCGAGGGTATAATCTGGATGAATTCTGACGGTCAGAACGCCTAATACTGACGCGTCAAGTCGTATGCCAGATTTGAATTTGAAATTCCAAATCTGTCCCTATTCGCACTCTCTTCGGTCTGGGCTCAATGAAATAGTCTGTGATTATCGGTTTGACTTGATTTTCGAAATGATTGTCAAGTCCAGCTAGGCGGTTCTAACGGTCTAAGATAAGAGGTATCGGACTTTCGACGCGCGGTCTAGATCCAATACAAAATTTCAAAGTGGTCCAGAGAACAAACCTGTTTAGAGTTTGATCCAAGGTTATAGAGTATTATGGAGTCATACGTTCTACTCGATTTGGGTCTTGTAGAACGTATTTAAAGTGATCAGGGACTATTTTCCAGCTACTCCAGTGTTGCGCTAGCTAACTTATGCTTAGTTTCTAAAGGAATTAACCCTAAGTGATTTCTTTGGCTATGGAATCGGGTTCTAAGCGATTTTTCAGGTGTTTTAATTGACCCACTGTCTAAGGACGTCAAATCCCAGATTGGCCAAAATTCGGGGTGTTACAAAGAGTTTTGTTGATCGTCGCTGTCGTCCCTTGGAGTTTGATGTAGGGGACCATGTGTATCTCAAGGTCTTGCCCATGAAAGGCGTAGTTCGATTTGGACTGAAGGGCAAGCTTGCCTCGAGATTCATAGGACCTTTTGAGATCACTGGGCACGTTGGTACCGTGGCCTATCGGCTTGCCTTGCCATCTCAGTTGTCTAGCGTCCACAACATTTTTCACGTCTCCATGTTGAGGAAGTGTGGGTCAGACATAGTTCCCATTATTGATTGGCAGCCGCTGGAGGTTCATGAGGATGCTTCTTACATCGAGCAGCCAGTCCGTATCCTTGATCGGAAGGAACAGGTCCTCAGAACAAAGGTCATTCAGTTGGTGAAGGTTCAGTGGGGTCACCATTCTGTAGAGGAGGCTTCTTGGGAGCGCGAGGCTGAGATTCGAGAGCATTATCCTCATCTCTTTGATGATTGATCATGTATTGTGTTTTGTATGTTAGCTTTGATATTATATAGTGTTGTTATGTCTCTTCTTCTTCATGAGTTATGCCTAGTTGTGATGATTGTGTAAATTTTGAGGATGAAATTTTTATTAGGAGGGGAGAGCTGTAAGACCCGTATCCTAGACCGTACCGTTCCTTAGACTTCCGCGGTCTTACCGGTCAAATTCTGGCAACCTTCGACCCTTAGCCAATATTTACGCACGACCCTGATTCATATGCTGTCAACCCGTATCGACTCAACCCAAGACTATTACCCTAGCGACCGCGCCGTCGCTGCGGTTCCGATACTGCGACTCGCGCGCCGAGGCGATACCCTGGTCAAGAGTTGTAGGCCTACGTTCGGTGCAAGGAAACATCGCGCATTGCGAAACCTAAGGGAATCTCTACGAGGTGTCCCATCAATCCCATCAATCCATCAATCAATCAATCCATCACATGTCAAGTACACATCACTTTCAACCTTTCCCAAGCAATCCACAAAAGTCCTCCATGCCCATACTTTTCTTACACAAAAGGGCCACAAAAGTCAAAAAGGTCTTACACACCCATCACCACCACATCCATCACTCCATCACCCATCACTCTCTCTCCCTTACAACTCTCTCTTTCTCATTTCTCATCTCATTCTTCTCAAGCAACAAAAATTCCATACGTATGAGCCTCTCCCTCCCTTTTCAAAACTCCAAGGTGGCCTACTTTCCTACCCCATCATCTCCCATCCTAGCCATCCATTCCTCATCTCACCTATTGAAATCAAAGCTAAGGAGCTAAGGAGCCCATAGGAGCAAGAAGATCGGACAGTGGGTGCTAGATTATGGTAGTTTTTCATGTTTTGAGATGGGCCAAGTGAGGCCAACCGATCAATGGTTTGGATCTCATTTGGGACCTTAAGAGGTGGCCGATGGCCCACTTTGATCATCATAATCATCCATGAAGGGGCCATTATCCACGGACCCCATCATGAGGTTTATTTCATTGCATTAAAAAGGGTCATCTAGACCATAAATCTTGATGGAGAAGGGATCTCCACCGTTGATTTTGATCGGTGGGCCCTCAAACAATGGGACCCACTTGATGTACGTTGTAGATCTTGAAACGGAGGGCCCATAGTGTCGGGGTCCATCCATCATCGCGTGTCTCTCTTTCTCTCTCTTTCTCTTTCTTATTTTTTTTGTATGATAATGAGGTTATGTGGCCCACTTGGATGGACCCAACCATGATGTAAGTATTTTGACCAAGCCATATATGGTACCACCCCACTCTCCATGAGGTGGCCCACCTAATCAGGGCCCACCTCAGTGCATATTTTCAAGTCCCAAACCGTCCAGCGTCTGGGACGTTGGACGTCCCTGTAAAAGAAAATGAAGAGAAGGGAGCTTTTGGGGTGGGCTACTTGCATAGGCCCCACTTTGATGTATATATTCAATCCACGCTGTCCACCTCATTTCATGGGACGTTTTAACCGTTGAGCCGAAGAATGAGGATGACGTGGTCAACTGGTGGGCCATAACATAAGAAACTTTGGTGGTTACCATTAGAAGTATTTCCTGGTGTTTTTAATCAACCAAAAATTTTGAACTTTGGACTCATTTCGCCCGTTATGAGCTGTAGAATCCCATGGTTGGAGCGGATCCACTTGGAGCGGGCCCCACACTCAAAAATCCTCAAAATCCTTAATTTTTCAAAAAAAAATATAAACAACAGCAGCTTGGTTGCTGCTGCTGTCAGAAAGGAGGGAGGACACTGGCGCGTCCTACGTTTTGGGCGGCGGACGCAGGGGCCCACGGCCCTGCGTGTGGGCCTCACCGTAATGTTTATTTATTATCCAACCTGTTCATGAGGTGGGTCGTCCCTTGTAGGGGGCCCCCTCTAAAAATGGGCCCCATCCAAAACTCTGGTGGCCCACACCACATGAAACAGTGAGACTGAACCTTTACCATTGGGATCCCTCTCATGGGCCATAGAAGTTTCAGATCAATTTGAGATTTGTGCTGTCTCTTCATCCAGGTCCAAGTGACCTTATCAACGGTCCAGATGATAAGTAAACTTTACAGTGGGCCCCACATGGGACCCACAATGATGTATGTGTTCCACGACCACCGTCTAGGTGGACGGTGGTACCCACCGTGATTCATGTGTTTTAGCTCCACCATCCAGTGGATGGTGGGGCCCACTGGGTGTAAGTGTGCATGCGTGCGGGTGTGTGTGTATGTGTGGGTTTGTGCATGTGTGTATATATTATATGTATTTTATATTATATATAATATTGTATATATTCTATATATATATATATATATATATAATGTAGTTTATATATTATTTTATATATAATATACATGGTGGTGGGCCTTCATGTGGGCCCTCACCCTCGATGCAGGTCTTGCATCCAATCCGTCCATCCATTCTAAAACTCATTTTATGAAATGAGTTAAATAATGGGTCAGATCCATAGTCCGAGTGGACCCCATTTGATTTGTAAAAGGCCTATGGGTTAGGCCCATTTGATTGGTAAAAAGGCCTATGGGATTAGGCCCATTTATCGTATCTTGAGGCCCATTTGCTGAAAAAAATGGGGCTCAATTGGTGTAGCCCATTTGTTACATCTAAGGCCCACGGGATTAGGCCCATTTAAATTGAATTAGGCCTATGAGTTAGGCCCATTTAAATTGTAAAAGGCCTATGGGTTTAAGCCCATTTGATTTATATAAGGCCTATAGGATGAGGCCCATTTGAGATGTATATGGCTCATGAGATTAGGCCCATTTGATGCAATCTAAGGCCCGCGGGTTATGACCTATTGCAATGCACGTAAGGCCCATTGGTGTGGTCCATTTATGTGGCCCATTTGACGAATAACAGGCCCATATAGCATGGCCCATTGGATATATTTAAGGCCCAATGGGATGTACCTGAGGTCCATTGCAATGTGTGATCCCAACACTGATTATGTAACGATGTTTGCGACAATCGTGCCTTGGGAGCAATGATGGTTTGACGTCCACATTGTGAGTGTAATGCTGGTTGGATGTCCACATTACGACTCTCCTTATGGCCCATTATTAGGCCCGTACTTATTATGTATAGGTCGTCCGGGCCCATCTGTATTGTAAGAATAGTTCATTTCACTATAACATGTTTAGTATAGTTCCATGACTCATGATCATACGCATCATATGTGTGCTTGATATGAGACTTGACTGATCATAGCATATGCCTTCGGGCAGGTTGTTTATGGGCTCCCGGTTAGGCGATGTTGCCCTACATGAGCGCACGATATGCGCAGGATTTGTTGCATGACTGGATAGCGTGATTCATGCATTTCGCATTTGTGTGACATGGTTATTGTACGCCCTAGCGACATCAGGGTCATAGCCTCCACAGACGTATCGTGGTTGGCAGGATTGGATACTGAAAATCTTGTTATACATGGGGTGCTATAGATATCCCTGAGTGAAAGTCCCTAAAACCTTATGGTACCAAGAGGTTGCTCTAACGTCTAAACTGAGTGGGTAGATGAGCGTTGAGTGTCGATTACCAGACGGTCGCGCTCTCCACTGTGCCGTGGTCGGTTGGAAGGGGGTGCGGCCTTACCCGCCCGAGCGTAGGGGGCAATGCTAGGCTGAGTTTGACCAGCTCGAGGAATGGATCCGCTATCGACGAGTCGTGCCCGATATTGGTAGACGGATAGTGAGGTCTCTTCCACTTACCTTATTGCACGCAATGTGGCGGCAATCTGTTTTAGAGTGAACTAGACCCTGGTGATATCCCAGATTTGAGCTGTATTGATGTGTGGACATAGATGAGGATCTGTATGCTTGAGTTGCATTTCACTTCGCATGGCCTTGGGATGGCCGATATCATTCATGTCTTGCATCGCATAGCCTTAGTACGGCTAATGATATTTATGGATCCATCTGCATATTCTTCCTTACTCTGATATTGCATGTTCATATTACTACTTTGTGCACACACTTTCACCACCCTCTTAGCTTTCTATAAGCTTATGCATGACCATTGTGTGCAGGTGACGTTGGGGCGCAGCAGCGCTGAGGTAGTAGGACGTTGCGGATCATTTTGCAGTTTTTATCCTTCATCATTGTATTTTCCTTTATGCTCATTTTACTTGTAAAGTTTTTGATCATAGTGAAAATGTAATAGAGTTCTTGGTTGTTGTTTGTGGGTTATGCCTTTGGTTATGCTTAATACGAATCAAACTGACGTTGAAAATCCTCCTCGTAGCATCCCAGGATCGGAACCTGGCGAATGGGCGCTAGGAGCTGAGAATGGGGTTCTACGGAGGCTGTCGGCACCAAATTCGACGATCGAAAATTTTGTGAGCCCGGTTTTTGAGTTTGGGGCGTGACAGTTTCAGTCATTTACGGTCGCATTATGAGGGGTGTACCTCTTAGGTACTATTAGGAATTCTCTCAAGTATTCGAATTATACATGCAGGCATTGCCAGATTTTATTTTAGAATGTGAGTCTCATCTACTAACCAATCGATCGTACTTTAGGCTGAGTGGGGTATGACACTACTTGAGATATATCCAATATTTGATTCACTTTTGCTTGGACTTTGACTCAGACTTCATTTTGAATTTGGGCTTAACTTCATCTTGAATTTGGGAATTTGGGCTTGATAAGCCGATCTTGAGCTTGATCTTTTCTTGAATCATAAACCGATATTAAGCTTAATCTTCTCTTAAACATAGACCAATCTTGAAGTTTTTATAAGTGCACCTACTAGTGCTCTTGTTTGTCAATTACGGTGTAAGTTGAGTCAGTCGAACAATAGCGCCTAACAGGAAGATCAATTCAAGTGTCTGCCTCAACTGGATGTGTGGAAGCTCGCCATAGGTAAATCATAGCCTCACATCCTATGTCTCAAAACACCAGGTGATTAAAACCCTTAAAACTAAGTAGAACACCTTAGGATTTTATTGTAAGAAAACTTTTTACCAAACAGAAAAATCTTCAAGTTTTCTTACCTTGTCGATTGTATCGATTCACATTTCGATATGATCGACCTGCTCTGTCGATATCCTCGGCATCTCAATCGATACAATTAAGTGAGGACAAAAAGCGTCCAGCAACCGCACATTCATCAGGACGATTTATCAATATATCGAAGTTTCAATCGATATCATCGATATTCGAATATCGAGCCCATCGATAGTGGATCAATAATATCGACAAGCAGTTTTCCGTCGCCCCTATTTTTCTAAAGAAATCTACTATAAGCTTCGATATATCAATCTCTATTCCAATTCAATATAAATTTAAACATCGATCATATCGTCAATCATTCGATTATATCGACAGTGGACGCGTGTTTCCTCCAGCAAATATTTCAGGATGTTCTAAAAGTTGATCGAGGGCCACTCGAGGAAATCGATATTCTTATATCGATAGTATCGAGTCCTAGTTAATAGGATCGAGTCTGGGCACTAAATGTCTAGCGTGCTTATAGAAAAATCTATACGATTTATCGATCCTATCGACAAGGTTTTGATATCATTGACATTCAAATTCTGATGATATTGGTTGACCCTCGATCATATCCTATAAAACTTGAAATATTTCGGCTAGTCTCTCTCATTCTTCAAATGTCGATAAATCGATCCCAGTATCGATGGTATTGGAGTTTGAAATTTGATAACATTGACACCAGTATCAATCTCTTCGACCAGCTGGCAAAAGGTTTCTAAAGTGAATGACATTTGAGTTTATGTTATCGAGCAGACAGTCGATCCCATCAAGAGTATACGCTCAATGATATCGACCATGCTCGATGATATCGAACTCTGTCATAAATATGACTGTTTTATATCCTTTGGAATCTTTTGCCTATATAAAGAGAGACTTGTCCATTTTGTTGGTAGCGAAGAGAGTGCTTTTGTGTGTCTTACCCTCAGATCATATACCCAAAGCCCTTTCTCTCATGGGAGTTCATCTTCCAATCCACTCTTACCATTGATATTCAATAGAGTGGATTGGGAAATGAACTTTCACATTCGAGGATCCTCCAGCAACTATCTTAATAGCATATCATTAAGCTGGGATGCCTTAAATGAATACATTATGGGAATCACTCTATGTTCCTTATAGAAAAATTCCAAGAGAGTGGATTTTCGTCCTAACCTTGACCCGACCCGAAGCGTAGTACTGGTACATCTTTTGTGTTGCGAATCAAGGGAGCTGAAGACTCTTCATCAACAAGAAGGAGATCTTCATTACTACGCTAAAAGGGACTCATCAACTTATCTGTAAGTACCTAGAGTCCAGAGGACACTTGTGATCATTCCTTTCTAGGTTTAGGTCTTAAATGTTGCTCACCATTTGAAGTCCTTAAATGAGGCCTCCGACGGGAGTGTACACTGTGGGTGCGTTGTGTGGACCCTTGTTCTATGGAGAGCATAAACATCTGGGTGCGTTGTGTGGACCCTTGCTCTGTGTTGGCATAAACATCTGGTTAGGAGTGCACTAGCAAAACTCCAGGGTTAAAGGTGAACCGAGTAGAAACCTCCATGTAAAGGTTGAAGGTGAACCTGATTTAAAACCTTAGATTTACGGTGAACCCTAGGAAACCTCCTTAGTGAAATCTGGTACACTCAAGGGTTGAGTGCGGCAGCCGGGAGTGGAGTAGACAAGTAGTCGAACCACTATAAAAATGATTGTGTTTGTGATTGCCTTGTTTGTGTGATTTGCTTTACTATTTCAATATCTAAATGTTTGAGATCACACCTCACACACATACACAGTCATATCCAGCATGAACTAAGTTCTATATTGCTATCTTTTAAATAGTTTGTGATTGGACCCTCTACTAGGCTTGGAAGCCAGTAGAGTTAAATTTGAGTAATCCTGATAATTGTATATCTAATAGGATTAGTGCAATAGGATTTTTAAATACATTGTAAAACTTTAAATAGTCCTATTCACCCCCCTCTAGGACATATTGGCATATTCCTACTTCAACTCAAGCGATCTTCACCGCTATTTCAGTTTTACCTTGAAGTGGTTTTGTCTCATGAAATTTGACAACCTATGTGTTCTCAACATCCTAGCACTTACAATTGCCCCCTTTGTCAATTTCATGACAAAATACATAATATTATAAATGCACATTCAAGATCAAGCATACACAAATTTTAATAACTTTAAAGCTGCCCTTGAAGTCTTCATAGTTTGTAATCTTCAGCTTACTACTGATGGTGCTCAACTGACACTCCCCCTATAAATTACACATATAGCATTCCATACACATATAGCATTCATACATTCATTCCATATATTCTCTCACCCATACTATATAGCATTGCATATTAGCCGATCATTCTCTCCCCCTTTTTGTCACAATTTGACAAATGAAGAATAGCATAAATAAGATGAATATTAAAGTATAGAATGAGCATGTAGTAAGAAAATCAGGGTAATCATATGAAATAGTTAATCTTATTATCTAAAATAGTCAACCGTCAGCAAACACATCATCAAGGCAATCAAAGTATCAAGACAAGTCACAAAATAAGTTTAAGTACAGAACTAATATAAGATAGAAAGATAAATAAATCTAGCTTAATCTGACCCATAAGAAGATGGTGCAGGCATCGAAGAATCATTTAGCCGAAAACTTTGGTTGATGCGATGAAAGTACCTTTTCATATACTTCAATGTAGACCATTGGGTTTGAGCCAATGAAGCCCACGATATATACAAAGCCTCCACTTTCTCCTCCAATGTAGATAGCCTCACATCTAACTGAGAGGAATGTTTGTCGGAAGCCATTGGATCATTAGAATCTTCCAACTCATTCAATATGTTGTCCATGGTTGTGATTTTTTATTTTATTGCAACATTTATCTTTACTTCTCATTTTTCTTTTCATGCATTTTATAATTACAAATAAACATAAACATAAATGCAAAGAAAAGAATAATCATTTAACACAAGATAATCCAATATCATGCTTCAAATTTGAAATTTTAACATTGTCAAGCGGCTTAGTCAACATATTTGTAAGTTGCTTCTCAGTTTGAATGTAATCAAGCATGATAGTTTTATCTTCAACTTGTTCTTGAATATAATGGTATCGTATGTTAATATGCTTTATACGAGAATGTTAAATTGGATTTTTAGAGATATTTATTGCAGTAGAATTATCATAATATAATATCATCATATCTTGCGTGATCTCATAGCCAGCTAGCATTCTTTTCATCCACATTAGCTGAGTGCAAGCATTTCCTGCTGCAAAATATTCAGCTTCAGTAGTAGAAAGAGATACAGAATTTTGTTTCTTACTGAGCCAAGATACTAAGTAGTTTCCAATATAGAAACATCCACTGCTGGCAGATTTTCTATTATTAACATTTCCTGCCCAGTCTGCATCTGTATAACCAGAAATTTGTACAGACGTATCATGTGAATTCCATAATCCTAAGTTCACATAACTTACGACATATTTAATTATCCATTTAACAATAGTTAAGTGCAATTCTTTAAGATCAGATTTCATAATGTAAAACTTGGATGCTTTAGTAATCGCATCTTATATTTTTTTATATTAAAATCGCATCCAGATACATTTATGAAGGTAACATTCATAATAATAAAATTGACTGAATTGATTATTTCATCAGAGTAAAGAAATTCAATAAATAATCAAGTGCCTTCTCAAGGGAAGCTTATTATATTAATCGAGTTCGCAGCGGAAGTATAAAAGTAAATAATAAAACTATCTTCTTATTCTTTCGGTACAGTCTTCTATAGGGAGATGGTCCTCTAGGTCTTCAATCCGTACGTCACCTACAACATCTGTACAGTTGGGAGAGGGTCAATGCCCTACTCATAGTGATAGTTATCCTTTAAGATTAACAGTCATTCAAGAGGTTCATAAAACAATGTAAAGATTCTGATACGTCTCATACTCCACAACTACAAGAGGTATCCGGCTCGCCCCGCATCCCATACTACGGAGATTCGCCGACATGTCCCACATTTAACATGGATTTATGCAATTATCTCAATATGGACACAACGCATGACCGGGTGAATCACGCAACCTCGATTGAAGCGACTAATTGTGACAACCAACCTAAAAAAATAAATAATGTAACACGTATATATAACAGTTCACATACACCAAGTGGTGCACCATCACCTATGAAACATGAAATTACATGTTACCCCAGGGCCGCTACCGAAAACACATTACGTCCAAGATATTTATTCGATCGCTAGAAGAGGGATACCCCACATAGTACTTACACCAAGAGAGAAACCCTTGAACTATGTGAGTTTAGGAATATCAAGACACCTACCCGAGCATTGGGCATGGTTGGATGATGGAATCCTCCCTAACTTTCACAATTCTCTTGGATTGATTGTGGGATTGATAAATCCTGTTGTGAATCATTGTCTCCTGGGCATGTTTTTGTGATGGAATTACTTCCAGTTCTCACACCTCTCATCCATTAAGAACTAGGTCAAAGGAAGTTCAGATTTGGTTTTATTGAGATATCTTCCAATTGGATAAGATGGGGTTCTGATTCTAGTTTTGTCCTTGAATTAAGCATAAATCTCCCTGATCTCTACAAATGGATCTTTGAAAACCCTAGTTTCTCACCTTTGAATATCTTAAGTTTTTCATTAAATCTCTCACAATTACTCTCTCAAATATTCCAGATTTAGGCTTTCATCTTCTTCTAGTTCTAATTCTAATTGCTTTCAGAAAAAACACGAGATTAGTCCCTATGGATTCGACCTCGGTCTCACCGAGATTATTACTACATCGTGACCCTACACTTGGGGTTGTGAAAAATTTCTTGGCGTCGTTGCCAAGGATTAATGGTTGTGTTTTTCTGAGATTAGCTAGTATTAGAATTAGGTTAAGATTAGGGTTTTTCTATTTTTAATTTTTAAATTAGGATTTATTTTCTGTTTTTAGAAACTTTCTAATTCTAGGATTTTTTTTACTTATAAAAATTAACTTACTTTCCAATTCTAGGTTTAGAACTTTCCTAATCAGTTTTTAGAAACTTTTTATTTTCTATTTTTTGAAACTTTCCTTTTTCATTTTTAGAAACTAGTTTACTTTCTATCTTTATTTTTAGGAACTTCCTAATTTTAGAATTTCTGTTTTTAGAAACTGACTTGTTTTGTTTTGTTTTGCAAGATCTTAATTTAGGAACTTCTAATTTGGTAACTTCTTTCTATTTCTATATTTTTATTTCCCTTCTTTCTTTTAGGTTTAGGTTAAAATTCGAAATTGGGGGCTGAGAGTGTTTCATGCCCAATGGGTCCATAACAACACTCAACATCTTTTAAGTGAAGGAGGATTGGTTGAGCGGTTATCTATCCATCACAAGATTAGACACCACTCGAGATCCTCAGAGTTAATTGAGGTTATGGCTATCAATCAACCGAGAAGACGACCTCAACCTAGGGTTGAGGAAGTCCAGGATGAGAATGAGGTGCATCAAGCACCCCTGCCTCGTACTTTGTGGGACTATTTACAACTGACGGGTGTGAGTACACCTTCATGCATAGTTTTTTCAAAAAATATGGGACACATAAATATCAAGTCAAGGGTGATCCAACTCCTTCCAAAATTCCAGGGACTTGAATCTGAAATTCCATATCTACAGTTAAAAGAATTTGACGAGATTATAGCCACTTTATATTTTTCTAACGTGTCTAAGGACACAATCAGACTGAAACTCTTTCACTTTTCTTTCAAAGAGAAAGCTAAGACGTTGTTGCATTCACTACGTCCCTGGTCTATTGGCACATGGAATGACATGATAAGAGAGTTTATAAAGAATTTTTTTCTACATCATAAAACGAACACACTTAGAAAGTCAATCATGAAATTAGCCCAAAAGGAGGATGAAACATTCTTCCAATGTTGGGAGCGATTCAAGGATCTTATCAGTTATACCCACTACACGGTTTTGAAAAATTACGCATTACATATTTTTCTATAATGGATTGACATCTTCCATGCTCCAATTGGTTGAGACAATATGCAATGGGGAATTCATGAATAAAAATGTTGATGATGTGTGAGACTACTTGGATAGACTTGCTAAAAATGCACAATCATGGGACACCTACCCAAAATCAAGCACCACTTCTAGGCCCACTCAATCAAAGGAGAGGGGTGGATTATACCTTCCGAAAGAGGATGAAGGTATCAATACTAAAGTGGTTAATCCCATAAAGAAATTCAAGGCCATGGAACTAAAGAAGGATAAGGTTAAGGAAACTGTTTGTGATATTTGTGCTTGCAACATTCACATAATTGAAAATTGACCAATAATACTTCCCTTTCGAGAGGTGTTGAATAAGGAATATAATGCCATGAACAATTACCGAAGACTTTTCAATGGACCTACCTCCAATCATACAATCATAGTTGGAGAAATCATCCAAATTTCAATTGGAGGAATGTTTACACCCCAAGTATAGGGTTGTGATGTAGTAATAATCTCAGTAAGACCAAGGTCAAATCCACATGGACTGAACCTTGTACGTAATTTGAAAGTAACCAGAACTACAACTAGAATGAGATGAAATCTAAAACAAGTGAATTAAGGGAATAATGGTGAAAATATTGATCTAGAAATTATAAAAATCAACGGTAGAAAACTAGGGTGCCAAGGATCCACTTGTAGAGATCAGGGAGATCTACGCTTGATTCATGAACTTAACTAGACTTCGAGTCCCATCTTCATCAAGTTGGAAAATATAATCATAAAAATCAAATCTGAGCTTCTGTTGATCTAGTTTTTAAGAGATAAGATAGATAAAAATTAGAATGGATTCCATCACAAAACCATGCCCATGAGATAAGGTAAACAACAGAATTAAACCAATCCATAGCCAATCTGAGAGATGTATGATTGTTAGGAAGGATTCCATCATCCAACCATATCCAATGGGCGATGGTGAATAACAAGGCATCCTAACTTCATAATCATAAAAAGGAAAAGGAAATACTCAAAGTCATTGAAGATCTATTGTAATGTAAGTCATAAAAAACCATTAAAAACTAAAGGCATTCCTTAAAATCAAACTAGCATCAAAACTAGTTCAAACATGAATTAAAGCCGTACAGGTCTTCCCATCACGCCACAAGCTTTACCTCTTAGGCCTAGCTAAGATGTTTAGCCCAACATGATGGGACTAGATCTCTTAAAAGTAATCATAAAAAATAGTAATTAAACAATTAAAAGCTCAAATAAAACTCTCTCAAACTCTCTCTCCTCTCTCTGACGTCCAACTTCCTAGCCGTGGAATTGAATGTTGCACTCTCTCTCTCTTTTTCTTTTTATAGCTGTGAAAGGGCGGTGGAGAGGAGTGCGAAGAGAGTGGTCGGTTGTTGAGAGAAGGCAGCTTCCACACAAAGAGGTGGTGCATAGGGGCGTTTGCGTAGTTGCAGCATCCACAGCATCTTTTGCATGAAAGGAAACACAATGGATCACGTCTGAAGGGGATTTTTGACTCCAAGTGCAGGATCTGAGCCATTCGGGCTGCATGGCTCTGATTGGTCCCACTTTAGGATGTTTTTGGATGGTCCGGATCGTCGAACCGATCCTCTCTATGGACGTGCAACAGCCCAAAAAGTCCAGGTGAATTCTAGACGCGCTGTATGTGCATAATCCATACACAATAGAGCTACACTGAAGCTTGGTGGGGCCCATGAACGATGTCAACAGAGAGATCCGACCCGTCCATTGAATTCCTCTCAAAATTTTAGTCAGGAAGGGGTGTTTTTGCTTGGGTTTAGTGCGGCCCACGGAATCTGTAAAGCCACTGTCTGTCTTCCGTTTAGACGATTAAAAACCAATCTCTGATGTCTTGTGAAATTTTGCCACCTAGGCCTGAGTGATAGGGTCCATGTGAATCTCATGGATGGTCTGGATCGGACCGTTGATGTACGATGGTGGCCCACTAACGTTTAATTGCAAGCTCTATTTGAAACAGTTCGGTCAACACCATGTTGACCGACTTCACTTGCTCGGTGCACAGCGGTTGTGCACCGACTATGCACTCACACCCATGAATGTGGGGTCCACCTTGATGTAAATGAGAGATCTGATTCATCCATCCTTTTTCTCATCTTATTTAAACTGTCAAGACCAATTTTGAAGCATATCCATATAGCAGGTGGGCCCCACATCAGGAATTTGGTGGCTGATCTAACCGTTGGGCCACTTTCACAAGGATCCGGGGACTAAAATTTGACGTGTACGGTTAATTTGTGGTCCTTAGGCCATGTATGAAGTTTTGAGCCGAATGGATGGTGGGAACCCTGTGATCTTGCATTCTGGATGACTTTCAGGCCTCTTTAGTATGACACATATGATTTTCTTGAATCTCGGTCGTGTAAAATCATTGATCTTAGTCCCTTGGATTCTTTCCCCTACCTTGGTGACTTCAGAGCATCAAGTCCATGCTTTTAGTGCCCTTTTTTAGTCCAGGCTCCTAAGTACACCCTACATCATAAACACGATTAAGCTAGGCTGTTAAACAGTATCATGCTCATAAAATTCGGTAATAACTGGGGTCTAATATGTAATATTTGACCCTCAACAAGGAATGGACAAATGGCTACCCCTCAAGGTTTCTTCAATCAAATTTCAAATCAAGGGAAACCTCAAGAGGATCCGATTCTAAGACATATTCAAGATCAAGAGCTACTTAATTAGAATTTGGCTCAAGCATTTCAGGATATCAGATCAGCAATAAGAATGCTTGTGTTATCTGTTTAAAGGATAGAGTCACACTTAGCAATTGGGGGAAAGAGGATACTTCATGCTCAACCTCTCCTCAATCCCAAACCATAATATGAGATAAGCGATCCCAGCTCTTCAAATCAGATGGAATAAGCTAAATCTATCACCACTCTTAGGAGTAGGAAGACCATTGACAAAACTATTCAAGTTAGGGCTGAAAAGCCTAAGGACCAAGAAAATGACAACAATGATAGACTTAGCACTACCCCATAAGAATTCGAACCGAAACTTCAAGGCAAGCCAATTGCAACATTCCCCTAATGGTTGATTACACCAAAATCTCTCTCTAATTCTCAGGACATTTTAGAGGTGTTGAAACAAGTAAAGATCAACATCCCTCTACTGGATGTGGTTAAACAAATGCCTTCATATGCTAAATTTCTGAAAGACTTATGTATGACTAAAAGATGGCAGAATATTTAAAAAAATCTTTTTAATTGAAAAATTGAGTGTCATCCTAAATCAAGATGTGCCATAGAAATACAAAGATCCTGGTAGCCCAACCGTCACTTGTATAATTGGGAATTACCGCATTGAGCACACACTTATTGATTTAGGAGCGAGCATAAATTTGATTCCTTACTCGGTCTACAAACAGCTAGGTTTGGGTAAACTGAAACCCACTCTAACCACATTACAACTTGTTGATAGCTCGGTTCGTGTACCGAGAGGGGTAATTGAGGATGTGTTGGTCCAGGTTGACAGATTCTACTACCCGATAGATTTTATCGTCCTGCATATGCAACCCATCAGTAACATGAGCACTCAAATTCCGTCATTCTTGGTCGTGCATTCCTTACCACTTTAAACACAATCATTAATTGCAGGAATGGAGTCATGAGTATGTCTTTTGGAAATATGACATTAGAGTTAAATAACTTTTTCAATACAGGCAGACAGTTAGAGGATGATGATGATTTCCATGACATTAACATGATTGACTCTTTTGAGAAAGATAGAACACTTTTGACCTTATCCTTTGACCCTCTAGAGATGTACCTGGCCCACTCCCATGATTTTGATGATGACATGATTAGGGAGATAGGGACCATGCTAGATACCGTGCCGATACTTGAAGCTAACCGGTGGAGGCCACAATTTGAAGAATTGCCCTAAACTGATGTGGTGCCTCTACCGTCTAACCTTAAGGCACCGAAGCTTGACATAAAATCTTTGCCCTTTGATTTAAAATATGTTTATTTAGGTCAAGATAAGACATACCCGATGGTGATTTCTTCTCACCTTGAGCAAGAACAGGAGAGTATGCTCATCTCAACTCTCATTAAGCACAAATGAGCCCTTAGATAGTCGATTGCGAACCTCAAGGGAATTGACCATTTGATTTGTACTCACTGCATTCATCTTAAGGATAATGCGAAGAGCTCATGACAACCACAATGTAGACTAAATCCAAACATGAAGGAAGTGGTTAAGGCCAATGTTCTTAAGCTATTGGATGTGGGTATCATATACCCTATATCTAATAGTCAATGAGTGAGTCCAACTCAGGTGGTTCCCAAGAAGTCTGTAATCACCACGTAGCCAATGCCAATAATGAACTTGTGCCAACTAGGATCACTACCGGTTGGAGAATGTGCATTGACTATAGGAAGTTGAATACCGTCACAAGGAATGACCACTTTCCTCTGTCCTTTATGGATCAAATTTTGAAAAGGCTAGCAGGTCACTCCTACTATTGCTTCCTTGATGGATATTTGGGCTACAATTAGATCGAGATAGCCCTTAAAGATTAAGAAAAGACCACATTTACATGTCCTTACGGCATCTTTGCTTCCCCAAGGGTGTCATTCGAGCTATATAATGCCCCTGCCACTTTTCTACGATGCATGTTAAGTATTTTTTCTAACATGGTGGGGCAATATTTAGAGGTCTTCATGGACGACTTCTTGGTCTTTGGTCCATCCTTCAGCGAATGTTTGAAAATTTTGAAAAATGTGTTGAAGTGATGCAATGAAAAGAACTTGGTACTGAATTGGGAAAAATGTTACTTCATGGTACGTAAGGGAATTATCCTTAGACACATCATCTCATCCAAGGGAATTGAGGTAGATAAGGCTAAAATTGATCTTATCTCTAACTTACCTTCACCTAAGAACATACGAGACGTGCGATCCTTTCTAGTACACGTCGGGTTTTACAGAAGATTCATAAAAGACTTTGGTCACCTCTCTCATCCTCTATGTAATCTACTTCAAAAGGATGCACCATACGAGTGGATTGAGCAATGTCAGGAAGCTTTTACTAAGCTCAAGGGCATGTTAACCACTGCACCTATCATGCAGCCACCCGACTGGAGCCTTCCTTTTGAACTTATGTGTGGCACGTCTGACTATGCTCTTAGGGCAGTCTTAGGCTAGTGAAAAGAAAAGAAGCCCTACGTTATTCATTACACAAGCAGAACTTTAGATCCTGCTCAAGTGAACTACTCTACTACAGAAAAGGAACTCTTAGCTGTAATGTTCGCTTTGGACAAATTTAGGTCCAACTTGATCAGATCCAAGATCATGATTTACACAGATCATACGGCGCTCAAGTATCTTCTTTCTAAGAATGATGCTAGCCCCACCTGATTAGATGGATCCTCCTACTCCAAGAATTTAATTTAAAAATAAAAGATAAAAAGGGAGTAGAGAACATAGTGGCTGACCATCTTTTCCATCTTGATCTCTCTGATTCCCTTGAGAAGACACATATAAATGACCTGTTCCCTGATGAACAATTGTTCAAAGTCTCACATTCACCTTGGTTTGTTGATATTGTTAATTATCTTGCTACAGGTTTCACACTGACACATTGAACTACACAAGATAAGAAAAAATTCTTTGCCAAGGTTCGTAAGTTCTTTTAGGATGATCTGTACTTGTTTAAATATTGCTCAGACCAAATCTTAAGGAGATGTGTGCCAGACAATGAATAGTAAAGTGTCATCTCCTTCTGTCACTCTCAGGCCTATAGTAGTCACTTTTCTGCTAAAAAGACCACGGTCAAAATTCTGAAGTGTGGATTTTACTAGCCCACTATGTTCAAGAACACTCATGACTTTTGCAAAGCTTGTGAGCATTGTCAAAAATTAGGAGCATTGTTCCGTCAGAATATGATGCCTTTGAACCCCATTTTGATCATCGAAGCATTTGATTGTTGGGACATCGATTTCATGGGACCATTCTCCCAATCCTTTGGGAATTTATACATTTTGTTCACCGTAGACTATGTCACTAAATGGGTCGAAGCAATTCCATGCCAGAATAATAACCATCAAACAGTCATTAAATTCTTAAAAGAGAACATCTTTCCCGATTCGGAACACCTCGAGCCATTATTAGTGATAGGGGCTCACATTTTTGTAATAAGTCATTCGCGAACTTAATGAAGAAATATGGCATCTCTCACAAGGTGAGCACCCATACCATCCACAAATAAGTGGAAAAACTGAGATTTTCAATAGAGAAATTAGCACATCCTGGAAAAGATGGTTAACCCTGACCGTAAGAATTGGTCAATCCGATTGACCGATGCCTTATGGGCTTACCGTACCGCATTTAAGACCCCTATTTGAATGTCTCCCTTTAGACTTGTCTATGGAAAAGCTTGTTACTTACCTGTGGAGTTGGAACATAGAGCCTACTGGGCAATTAAAAATCTGAATTTCAATTTAGACAACGCTGGCTCGCTATGCAAACTTCAGTTGAATGAACTCGAAGAAATCTGGAATGATGTGTACAAGAACTCGAGAATTTACAAGGATAGGATGAAGGTGTTTCATGACCAACACATTCTTCGAAAATCATTCACACTAGGTTAGAAAGTCCTCTTGTATGATTTTTGGTTACATCTCTTTCTGGGCAAACTCCTATCACGTTGGACTGGTCCTTTCATTGTCACTAATGCCTATCCTCATGAGGCCGTCGAGATATAAGATCCTAACAATGGTAAAGAATTCAAAGTAAATGGACATCAATTAAAGTCATTTGTTGAGAAATTTGATTCGCAGGACATGTACATACCTCTAACTGATCATGTATACCAGGATTAATCTCCTAGTCTGATGGAGGTATAGTTAGGTTTATTATTTTCATGTTATGTTGAGGATAGTAAACTTTATGCTGTTTAAGATAGTTTGCTTTCCGTTTGTTTTAGGATCATTTGCTTTTTGTTGGTTTAACTCTTGTGCTAACATATCTTCACACTAAGATCCTTTGGAAAAAGCTTCAAAATTTCTTCATCAGTACTATCTTTCTATTCCTTCTCTTTCAATTACGTTATCTCTTTTGCAATTCATGCTTATTTCTTTTACATTGAGGACAATGTAGATTTTAGGTTGGGGGCGGGAGATTAGGTAATTTGATCAGTGTTTTTTCAGTTTTAAGCAAAATTTGCAAAATTCTTTGAAAATTTTTAATGTTTATCTGTTGGAAAGCGATAAGTTGTGCATTTAAGACTGTTTTGAGTATGATGGTAGGATAGAAATCAAATTTTGAATTGATTGGAGTTGGAGCAACTAAGTAACATATCACTTATGGTTCTTACGTTCAATTGCTTAAGAGTAAGTTTGAATATTATGATTATTAAAATTATTTTCGATAAATAGTACTAGATTTTCTGATTGTTAGTATGATGATCATTGAAGGATATTGAGAACCAAGTCTGGAGAATTTTATCCACTTTAAAAGAAGAAAAGAACCAGTTAAAAAATAGAAGAAAGACAAAAAGGTCATGTGTCGTGAAAAGTCTGAAAAGGAATGAAGAAGGACAACACCTTTGAGGGGAATAAAAAATGTCGTTGAAAAGGATGTAACGTCTGAAGAAAACTGAATTAAGACAAATGACCATCGATATAAAATCAAAAATTGAAAAAAGAAGGAAAATGGGATAAGTTCGAAATCAATACTTGTGTTTTCAACCAATCTGGAAGTGATAAGCATGGCTAACATTATGAAAAGATAGTGTTTTCACTGAGCACTTGAAAATTTTGATATGCGAACTGTGCTCTAATCAAATTGATAAAGAACTTGATTGATCGATTATTTATGTGATTCAACTCTAGGTTTTCAAAATATCACTTTTTCATCCTGAGTCTACTCATTCATACTTGATTACATAAAAGATTATTTTCTAAAAAAGGTTTGAACATTGCGCATTAAAGTTCATTTTTCGCATGCTTTGATCAGAACTGGCAAAATGTTGGTTGGGGATTGTGTTGAGGGTCAAATATTACATATTGGACCCTATTTATTACTTGGTTTTATGAACATGATAATGGTTAATGTTCTATTTTAATCATGCTTGTGTTGTAAGGTGAATTTAGGAGCTTGAATCGGAAAAAGTGCTAAAAATACGGAATTAATGATCAAAAGTCACCAAGGCATGGGATGGATCTTAGGAGACCAAGATTGAAGAATTCACATGGTAAAGATCCAAGGAAACCAAGTGATGAAGGAAGAGAACTGAAGATTTGAAATGAAGAAAAGAAAAACCTGAAAATAGATTATGGGGCTAGAAAAGTCTAGTTTTGGAAAACTGTTAAACCTGTAGATAATATCGAAGGACATATCGAAGACCCTTTGATATTATCGAGACATTCATATTTTTAGGCCAAACTCACTGGACAGTTCTGGACCGATCTTCGATATATCAAAGACTGCTCGATAATATTGAAGGACAAATCGAAGACACTTAGATAATATCGAAACTGTGTAAATTGAGGCGGTTTATAGATTTTTCTAAGTCGGTGCGAAAGGAGGTGCTGCAAAACTATAAATAGGAGTCCCTAGGGTATTCCTAAGCATCATATAGGGTTTGAGGAGTGGAGCAAAAGTGTGGAGAAGTCTTCGCCAAGATTTTTTCTTTCCTTTTTCTTAGTTATTTTTATGCTTTTATTAAGAGATTCTAGTTCAATCATGTCTATGGTTGGCTACATCTCTTAGCTAGGGTTAAGAGGTGAAGCTTGTAGCATGATGAGATGTTTTTATTGCCTTGATTCATGTTAATATTGAACTCTCTTTGATTTTAGTTTAATTATAAGGAATACTTTTAGTTTCTAATAGTTGATTGTGACTCAAATTACAATCGATTTGCGATAGCTTTAAGTGTGTTCTTTTCATGTTTTTGAGATTGTGAATTTAGAAAATCATGTTGTTCACCATTGTCCCTTGGGCATGGTTAGATGATGGAATCCTTCCTAACTTTCACAATTCTCTCAGATTGATTGTGGGATTGGTAAATCCTTTTGTAAGTCATTGTCTCCTAGGCATGGTTTTGTGATGGAATCATTTCCAGTTCTCACACCTCTCATTCATTGAGAACTAGGTCAAAGGAAGTTCAAATTTGGTTTTACTGAGATATTTTCCAATTGGATAAGATGGGGTTCTGATTCCAGTTGTGTCCTTAAATTAAGCATAAATCTCCCTGATCTCTACAAGTGGATCCTTGGAAACCCTAATTTTCCACCTTTGAATATCTTATGTTTTTCATTAAATCTCTCACAATTACTCGCTTAAATATTTCAGATTTAGGTTTTCATCTTCTTCTAGTTATAATTCCAGTTGCTTTCAGAAAACACACGAGATTAGTCCCTGTGGATTCGACATCAGTCTCACCGAGAATATTATTACATCGCGACCCTACACTTAGGGTTGTGAACAGAACACGTTTAGGATGTCTGAAATCTACTAGTATCGGTGAATTTCACACATCCTGAATTGGACCAAGGATAGAAACATGTGTTATGTTTCGTTGTAATGGAATTGTCTATGGCATCGCCTAGATTGGTGGTACAGGTGCCTGATTTTTAATAGAATTTGCATCGGCCTATTGTTGAGGTGCAACAAGTACTCTATTAACAATTAAAGTTTAAAACTGATTCGTGATCTTGGTGTGGCCGGCCATCCACCTATTAAAAACTTTGTCCTAAACTCGTCAGTGTTTTGCTTGAACTCACGATAGTTCTTAAATTTGTTGAATCCCCCTTTGTATAGCAACCATCCCAGCTGACATAATCTCAAGAGGTTTAACCTGAGATATGGAGGAACAAGCACTGGATTAGGTGGTGGATTTTCTTACCCATACACTTGTTGGAGTTGCAACTACTCATGAGTAGGAGGCTCGTTAGCTGCAACAACGGTTGTTGACGTATTACGATCACTCATTTGGTTCATGATTCTGAATGATTACTGCACCGGCAAATATACTTGAGTCAACCAAATGTCATGGCAACTAAGTAATTTGTAGTACCACCGGGCGTGCCAAAAAATGTTGGATGCTTGGTTTGTTTTCAATTGTGTGTATACCAGAATCGATATAATGGCTTTATCCAAATTGATCAACTTTGACAACAAGCACCAAAATAAGCAGATGTGCCCAATACAAACGTATATAACTAGATTATGAGAAGATCAATCACTTACTCAACCACTTTTAGAATTTGATAACGATTAAGCGATATTTGAAGAGTGGAGTTCTTCATTCGAAGATGAATTACTTTGTGCCTTCCACAAGAAAGGACTTTCATAATGCCAGTGCGAATCAAACAAAAAGAAAATCTCACAATCGGTCACTAAGATCACTAGGAACAACTGCAATAATGCATCTTTTGAAAGAACCGTTTGATATTGGATAAAGAACATATCTAGTGCATGAGCGTAAACTTATATTACAACTAAAGATTATGACTTAAGAATTACCATTATTCTTATGATAATCTGACAAAATATCAAAATAGTCTTCGGCATCCGGTTTTAGTGGCCTCCATGTTTTGAAAACTTGCATGAAAAATTACATAGAAAAGGGTAAAGTTGCCATTTACAATAAGTTTTTAAGGATATTTTAATCAAAAGGTACAAGATTTTAACACAAAATCACTTATCACAGTCTGTGTTAACTGAAGGGAGGGAAGATTATAAGGAAAATCCATTTTTCAGTGAAAATTCAAATTAAGTATCTAATTTTTTGATTTGCCAAATGATCTTAATCACAGAAAATTACTGAAAATAGCTGAAAATAAATTTTACCAAACTGGCCCTTGTTAGCAGATGGGACTCCCGATATCAACAGTTGGTATGACCCCAACCATGACCCCACTTTGAGGAATCCAAACAACTCATTAAGTTCGGACCTACATGAACATTCCCTGGCCTAAAATAATTAGACCGGTCAGTCTACTCATCATGTGGGCCACATGTGAAAGTTGATCGTAGGACGGGTCTTCTTCTCAGACTGTCAATTTTTCTATACACATGGCCCAACTGATGAGTCTACAAGCTTCATTTTTGGATGAGGGCATGTTCCGAGTGCTGCCATTACGGCGCAGTAGGGGATCGATGTATGCAATACAGTTGTAGTTTCCCGGTGCTGCGCATCATCCATCACAAGTTGGAATATTAATGCTCCTCTTTACATAATAATCTTTTCACTGTCAATATCCATATACTAATTTGTAAATATTGACTTATTTTTCTTTCTAATCCATCATCGTCACCAACCATTACCGACCTAATTGGAAATGAAATGACGAATATACCCCCATATAAACCAAAGCTCCTAGTTTTTCGGGCAAATACCTGGACTCACAGCAGCTTTTAATGGAGGCCACGTTACTATTCAGCTAGAGCTGTTCCATCTCCTTGATCACACACGTATACATGAATGTGGGCCGCATGGGCACCTTGATCATTTCCATCAATGGTACAAATGATCAATTAAAAATTGCGGTTTCCATAATCATTACTCGGTAGAGATTGAGGGGGAATTCCATCACCAACACTACGTCATGGTATTTATTCCCGCGGCCTCCATGCGGGTCGCTGTCTTATAGCCGTTAGTTCTGCCAACCACAAACCATCATGACAAAGATGAACCACTTGTGTGATCATGCATTTCATTGAGGATTTGGCCTGTGAGGCACAAAGATCAATCGGGCTGCCGCATATTATTCAGATAACAAATATGAATTATCATTTGTTACCCTATGGGAACGGGATTACCTATGGCGAACCCGCCGTCAGATCCATTGATCCACAAAAAGGAAAGCAAGTTGTCGTAAGATGGCAATCTACATCAAGCAATAATAAACGATGTAATTATTGATAGTGCGTGAAAATGACTTCCCAATTACATTGATCCCTTGATGATAAGAGGAACACTGAACCCGTGCACATTTGTGGGGCCCACATATCCAAGTACGATACCCTTTTTTCACCTGTTTGGCCGCCTATGCAGACCGATCAAAGGGAACAAATCTTGCCTTTTGGGGGGCCCACATGCGTACTGTAACCAGTAAAACTGTATGAGCTAAAATATGAAATTTGATAGGGAGACGCATCCATGTCAGCTTCATGGAAGTCTTGGAAAGTAATCCATCCAGTTCACGAGGACACCTAATAGAGAAAATCCATCCCTTGAAATGCAAGAAAGAGAAGGAAATTTAAAATTTAAAAAAAAAATTATAATAATAGTGAAGAAAATCATCAATCACTTAGATGAGGCAAAAGATAAGGCAGAAAAGGTAGGACCGGAACATAGTAGCATTCCCTCACTTCAAATTATGCCGGACCTTGAATTTAGTACCCAATACTGGAGATGACAAATGGTTCAAAAACCAGATTGATCAGATGATCCTAGCGATGTTACGGCTGTCTCAATCCAATAGTTAAAAACAAAGGTTAACGACAAACATTCAGCAGGGAGAAGTGCCCAAGTGCTATTGCTAGGACTGTTAAATAGGTGTTATTTTTAAACCGCAGATCATCCACAATAGGGCCCACCAGATGGATGGTTTCAATTAATGTCTTCCTGTCATGTGTATGGTGGAGAGTGGCAATTACCAAATTCCACTTCTAGCATTGCAACCATTCCATTTACCTTGGTTAGAGGATTCACGGATTAAAAGGCCAAATTCCTAAAGGTATGGAGAGTGGGCATTTACCAAATTCCACTTCTAGCATTGCTCCCATTCCATTTCCCTTGGTTAGAGGATTCACGGATTAAAAGGCGAAATTCCTAGAGGCAGCTTAGATAAAAATGGAATTACACCGCTGCAAAGTTAAAAGTGTGGAGTACCGTTTATTTTATTTTATTGTTTTCTTTCTCTTCTTATGATTTCTAAAGAGCCAAGGAATGGAGTGATCAGAAAATCAACAGCAACGGGCTTTTCAGTCACCTCCAAAATCCAAGACAGATTTGAACTTCTGATTTACCTAGGAATCCTGTAACAGTATCCAAGAGAATCAAATCTGATTTACCTAAGAATCCTGTAACAGTATCCAAGAGAGGGAAATCCCTAAGGTGTAACAGCATAAAGTAGAAAAATCAAAACGTTTTTAAGATTTTGAAAAAGAAAACAGAGACAAATTACCATCCATCAAGATAGTTAATAGAAAGAACAGATACAAAGAGACATCTCGACAGACAATAAAAAAGACCTGTAGAGTCTTCCTAACAACTAATTCTGGCATGTAAAATGGAGGAAGAGGGAATTGAAACCCGGACCTCTAGGTTAAGAGTGTGACCAATTTAATCAATGTGTCATTCAATGAGCTATTGTTTAGTTATGTATCTTGTACTACTTATCAGGGTTATGAGTTCTTTTTTTTCTTTCTTATAAATATCTATTAGCAATCATGGAAATGATAGTTGGACCATAATCTACAGTCCAAGTGAATAATTTCCAACCTATCATGTTTGTTCGACATCCAACAATTCCAATAGGTAGTCCACACCATGAGAACCGCCTTGTAAAAAAATCAACCCCATCCACTCTTTAGGCGTGCCACACAATAGAAAACAACTTTTAACCATTGATAATTAACAAAATAAGTGTGATCCACTTGGCAAGTGGATGTGGCTAAATTTTATATAAAACAATACCAATGATTGGGCCAACCTATTCGATGGGTTGGATGTCACACATATGAAAGGCTTGAAATTGTTTACTAGGAGGACCTTAAATTATGGTCCAACCAGTTGGACTCGAAATTTTCTCTATTATTAAATATCAAGTTGAGTTGGGTTGAGCCTTCGAGTCCACCCAACCGGGCTGAACTTCAACACCAGTCAAGTTTTGGGTTTTCAAACTATGCCGATAACAAAAGCCCTTACCAGTGGAACAACTTCCGGTATTAAGCTACCCTAGAGTGAGGTTAGGTAAATGGCCCATTCCTTTCTTATACATGCATCTATACATCTATGCCGGCTTTAAATTTTTCATTGATTTCTTTCTTTCCATAGACTCCCCACTATATAGGGAATCCCGTATTGATAATGGTTGCTATAACGGTTGGGTTTTCTTTTCTTTTTCTTTTTCTTTTTCTTGTTTTCCTCAAAAAAATTTATATATATATATATATATATATATATGTGTGTGTGTGTGTGTGTGTGTGTGTGGGGGGGGGGGGGGGGGGGGGGGAAGGTACTTTACGCTCGACTGCATAGTACCTTCCCATGAGATTGAGTGCTGGCACTATGCTAGCAGTCGGATGATGAAAGTTTTAAAAGAACGGTGAGATTTTATAGAATGAGTGAAGAAACAAAACCAATGAAATTGGTTATTAAAATACGACTCCCTGTGTTTCCTACGAAAGCTTTAGCACGAAGGTAATGCTCTGAAAATTTAGGTGGGGTCTATCGTGAAATTTTTTAAGAAATCCACCCCGTTCATCCATTTTTCCATATCATTTAAGGAGTTGAGCCTAAAATTCAACCAAATTCAAGTCTCAAGTTGACCATATCACAGAAAACATTGAGAATAATGATTTCAACCATTAAAACCTTGTTAGGCCTCACAGTGATATTTATTTGTCATCCAATCTATTCATAAGATCATACGGACATGGATGAAGAGAGAAAACAAATAAAAGCTTGATCCAAAACATCCCTGGCCCCCAAGAATTTTTCAACAGTAAACATTCAATTCAACTGTTTCATGTGGTGTGGTCCATTTGAACATTCTATATGATTAATTTTTGGGCTCAAGCCCTAACATTATATGATAAAATGGATGGACAAAGCGGATCAGATATATAAATCATGGTGGACCTCTTCAAGTTTACTCAGTACACTATGCGTAGCGAGTTACTCACCCCGCAATCTGCTTCCTGGCAAACCGGCCTGTTCTGTAAACGGATTTGCTACTCCCCTTCCACCAACCAATAATGGCGGGTGGTCGGTGCTCTGTGGGCCCCACAATGATGTATGTGTTTCATCTATGTCGTCCATATATTTTTTAGATCATTTTCGGATATGAAACCAAAACTAAGGTATATCCCAATCTCAAGTGGACCACATTACTGGAAATAATGTTGAATGAACGTCGACCATTAAAAACATTTTGGGAGCCAAAAAAGTTTTGGATCAAGATGATATTTGTGTCTGTATGACCTAATGAACAGATTGGATGTCAAATAAACACTACAGTGGGTCTTAGGAGGATTTTAATGGTGGAAATCCAATCACTATTATTTTCCTATGGTGTGGTCCACCTGAGATTTATATCCCTTTTGTTTTTGAGATAAAGCCATAAAATGATATATAAAAATGGATGAATGACATAGATGAAACACATACATCATGGTGGGGCCCATAGAGCACCGACCACCACCAACGGGCTAGTGGCACCATTTCTACCGGTTCCGCACTAACGTAAAAGAAAAGGAAGCGGATTACGTACTGTTTCGGTACCCTAAGCGTAGTGAATAAACTTTGTGAGGCCCACCTTCATTCATGCATTTTATCCAACTTGTTCATACATTTTACCAGATAATTTTAGGGCTTTAGCCTAAAAATGAAGCCTATAAAAATATCAACTAGACCACACCAACATAAACAGTGTGAATTGAACTTCTACCGTTGAAAAGTTCTTGGGGGCCACGAAAGATTTAGATCAATCTTATATTTGTTTCTTTTCCTTCATCCATTTTTGTTTGATCTTATGAATAGGTTTGATGAAAAATAAACATCACTGCATGCCTTAGAAAGGTTTTCAACGGTGGAAATCAATACTTCAACTGTTTTATCTGGTATGGTCCATTTGAGGAGTGAATATACTTGAATTTTGGTCTCAACGCCTAAAATGATCTTTAAAAATGGATGGACGGAATGGATAAACTACATGTATTCACAGTGGATCCCAAAAATTTTACTCAGTACAATAAGAGCTCACTTGAGTAACTCAGTACGCAATCCGATTTCAAAAGAGAGAACGCGGATTGCGTCCTTCCCCGCCCAAACGGTAATCTGTCCGGGCAAGGCTCTGTGGGGCCCAACGTGATATGTGTTTTATCCACATCGTTCGTTACTTTTCTCAGATCATTTTAAGGTATGATACTAAAAATGAAACAGGTCCATAGCTCCAGTGGACCACACCAAAGGAAGCTGCAGTGATAATGACACCTACCGCTAAAACCTAAGGGCCACTGTGATGATTTTTTTTACCATCCAACCTATTCAAAAGGTCATGTAGACGTGGATGAAGTGAAAACACAAATAGCAGGTTGATTCAAAACTTCTCCATCTCCCAAGAAGTTTTTAATGGTGGACGTTCAATCCCCAACTTGTGCTGCACTTAATCCCTGGACCTGACTCACTTTTTGGATCAAATCTTAAAATTATATGAGAAAAATGATGAACGATGTGAATAAAACACTTACATCACTATGGGGCCTAGCAAGGTTTCAATGATTGAAATTATTATTCCCACTATTTCTAGTGATATGATCAACTTGATATTTGGATTTGGTTCAATTTTAGGCTCAACCCCTTAAATGATATGGAAAAATGGATGGACGGGGTGAATTTCTCAAAAAACCCCACAGTAGGCTCAACCAAGGTTTGTAGAGTAGACCTTCATGCAGGACACTACTGTAGGAAATATAAGAGAGAGAGGTGGGCTCCAGTTTTGTTTCTCTACTCTCCCTATAAAATCTCACATTTCTCCCTATAAAATCTCACCGTTCTTTTGAAACTTTCACCATCTGACCACTAGTATAGTGCCAACACTTGACCGTATGGGATGGTACTATGCGGTCGAGCGTATAGTACCTTTTTCCCTATATATATATATATATATATATATATATATATATATATATCTAGAAAATCCATAATAATATAAATATTCCAAATTTATATTCATTTTTTTGTTTTAAATATGTTTGTGGCAACGTAATGGTTCACTCTTTGGTGAGAGTCTTGTATCAGGTTGTCTGGTGAATTGATAAATATAGTTATATTTCTTTAATACTTACACATAATAATCAAGCATTAAAATAAATAAATAAATAAATAAGCATATATACCTTTTTTTCATTTTTTGTAAAAAAAGGCCCACGAAGCTTCAATTCGCTCAAATCACTTCAATCAATTGTTTTAATCCTAAAAATTATAGTAAGATGATCGAAATCTGTTGTAGAATGATTTAAGAAGGTTTTTAAGAGGAAGGTGGGCAATGAGAAATTTTGATTTAAATAGAAAAAAGTAAACATTTTTGGACTCTTACAAGGCTTTTTGACCGTTATGAGGGTAATGACCGTTATGCTCTATAGCAGCTTTTATGGTCCTAAAAAACCAACCTATCCAATTTCACCCTTGTATTGCCCAAGTGTGTTTGTCATGGCCGTTACTGATACATAGTGGTCGTTACGACTATATCATAATGAATACAGAACGCGCGTGGGCAAAAGATAACATTATCCACACAACTGTCCTCTAGTTCCAAAAGATTCCTCTGAACAACCTTCAGCAACATCAGTTACCAAATTTTAGAGCAGTTACCACAATAAAAAGAATGAAGAAAGAATTTCAAACTTACCTAGCCGCCTTAACGGAGGACGACGTGGTGGTCTACCTACCCCTTTGCTTACCAATTCATATGGCGTGCTTCAGAAGCATTAATTTCAGTGTCGAAGATGGTTCAACATAAGGATATTGACAACCAATAACTGTCTCATTGCTCTGGCTAGCCTCATATGCTTAGGCTCTGTTTTGTAGACGCCTAAAAATGAGTTCATCTTCTTTTAGTTAATACTAATTATGTATTAGAGATCTTCATCTCTAATGCATAGTGAGCTCACGTCACTAATAATTATTAGATCAAGATCTCTAATATATAATTACTGCTAATTAAAATAAGATGAACTCATTTTTAGGCGTCTGCCAAAAGCTTCTTAATATGTTAAAAAGATGCATTTTAAAGGGAAGTAATTTTCCAGGTTTTGGTAAAAAGGACAGACTCCATAGCTTCCTCTCTATGGATGAAGCTAAAAAGTGACCAAGCGATTTAAATTATGACACCTATTTTATTGACCAAACTGTATAATCTAGGGGAACTATGAGCAAGTCAAGTTCCCCTGGGGGAACTATAATCCTTCGCCACATAGAACCCTTACCAAAATCTAATGCCACCACCAAATCATATATTGAGCCTACTCTCTTTAGGAAATGCCTTACCCATCTCTCTTAAGATGGCCCTAACCCAGTAACCTCACATTAACCGAAGTGAAAAAATTTCATTGTTGACAATTTTTCAGCATAGAAATTTTCAGGATCTTTCCCAAATTTGTGGTTTTCCTTGGGATATACCAAGAGAAAATTTAAAATACAAATAAATAAATAACAAGAGAAAAACAATGATATTGACAACATGAGTGGGAAACAAAGGATAAGGAAAATATCAGGTTTTAGAAGGTACAAAATTTTGGGTATTTCAGATGAGAATATAAACATAAAGTTTGAAGATACTATCTACATATCATCTGAATTTTGGGAATATTTTGATAATACCAAGATATTATTGGGAAATTATCATATTCTGAAAATACCAGGAGAATATCATTCTATTTTCAAAATATTGGGGATGGCACCATATTTCAAGCAACGTATTTCAAAATGATTATGTAACGGCTGAAACAGCAGTAACCATTATGCATTACAGGGTCGTAATGGCCGTTACGGAAAAATTGGTCCATAATGGTTCTTTACAGGGCCAAATTAGGGTTTCAAAAAGAAGCAGCAGCAATAACAGCCCATGTCGTAATGGTAACAGCGGTAGCCATGACAACCACAGCTACTATTATGGAATACCTTGATTTCACATAGAAGAGAAACCCACCCCCCGGAGAAAAGAAAAAGAAAAAGAAACAGCTAGTGATCCCACCTACTCCAATGCTGTATCGGTTAGCAATGACGGATCTCCATGAAGCGTGAATCTCAAACCCAAACTGCCACACCACTTACCAAGCAAGGCCCAATTGTTCTCACAAAATTCTCCCTCCCATCTCCTCTGAAATCTTGAACATCATTATGAGGTCGAATTATTGCTGAACTCTTCTTGCATGTCAAAGAATAACTTTTGAAGCTACATGGAAGAATTCTGAGATCACAAATTGACAAATTCAAGGAAAGATTCACCAAAGTGAACTTGATTAGACAAATTGAAACTACAATAAAATGTATTCACAATTGGTTTAAGCACTAACAATATCAAACTCGCAGACAACCATGAATTGTACAAACAATGAGCACAACAAAGCATAAAGCTTTCATAACAAAACTGGAAAAAAAAAAAAAGGGTCAAATGGTCAGCACTCACTAATCATTTCCAATGCCCAGAATACACTGTGCGAGATGTGTCAAGTACGGCTCAGCTTGTGAACTACTGCTTAATATGGGTCTGAGACTCTGAAGTTTGGTATTGAATTCCTTCTCAAATTTCCTGCAGTATACAGAGCTAATGTAAGTTAAAAAAATTATATTTATATATATATATATATATATATATATATATATATATATATATATATATATATATATATATAAAAGTGCAGCAATACTTGGGAACTTAGTTTTCATCAGAATGCCTTCTATTGTTTTTACTCCAACTTACATAACAGAATCACTGACAGATGTGTTCTCCGGAGATAAATTTAATTCCTGGAGTCTATGCCTTGATCTCCTAGGTTTGGATTTTTCCAGTCTGGAAGAACTCCCGATGGTCTCGGGCTTGGGAATGTAGGGTGATGGTATCAACCATTGAATTGCTGCTGCATATTGAAGGCATATTGATTTCAGTTTCTCCACCTTCTGCATAGAGATAACTGAAGGTATAAGAACATAAAAAGAAATCAAGGTGAAACGCAGGCAGTACTTAGTATATGAACTAAGAGAACAAAGTTATTCTATGAGCCTGAACAAAAATAAATAAATAGATGACACAAACCACATAAAGAAAATCTATAAATGGTTGTTGCTTATCTTTTAGTTAGAAAACGTGGAACACATCTAGGTAGGTGTGTGGGTGTGTGGGTGTGTGTGTTGGCAAAGGTGGGAGCACATCTAGGACATCTGGATTGTTCCATCTGCTGGCTCCTAATAAGGATGGGATGTACCCCTAAAACCACACCAGTCAGATGACAGTCCACTGGTTGGAAGACTTACAATCAACACTCAAATGTCCTCCAATTGGTGGTTAGGATCACTCAAACCCCATGATATTCGTGGTATCCCCCATCCAAGGTTGGGCCCAACAGATTAACAGTCCCAATCTGCTACATGTGTGCCATTTGAACAGAGACAGAATGCTTGATAAGGAACTTAAATATATCATATTTGGACTAAACAATCTAATTTGGCCAAGAAACAATACCCCACTAAGCTAAACACTTGTCAAGAAGCTGTGTCAATGGGGTGTAATTCCAGCATGTGAGAAATGTTATGCAGGGAAAAAATTTTAAAACAAAATTTCCCCATTAGATAGGTCGATGAAATAAGATCACAGGCATTGTACATAGATACTTAGCTTGGATTAGTTTTGAACGGCTCACTGAAGTTGATTTTGTTATCACCACTCACGGATTTGCATGACAAACAATAATATACAAAATTGTAGGTAATTTAACTGATCCACGCAATGGAAGTTTAACAGAGCCATGCAAGATATAAGCGTTGTCTATCTATAGTTGATTCATTCGTGGGGCCTGCATCATGTGTATATGACATCCAACAACACCAGCAGATTTGCCCGCCATGAATCACATGCCACAAAAATTAGGCCAATCCAATCATTAGGTATGCGACACTTGTTAAAGGTTGTGGCAGTTGCCCACTCATTTGCATGGTGTGGCCCACTTGATGACTAGATGTCCACATGCAACTGGCTGTATGTGAGAAAATTTGTGCAACTAGTTCAATGTGGGGTCCACCATGGTATGGTATCCAATCCATCCAGTAGGTTCCCTCCCTCATGGTGTGGCCCACTTGATGACCAGATGTCCACGCGCAACTGGCCGTAGGTGAGAAAATTTGTGCAGCTAGTTCAATGTGGGGTCCACCATGGTATGGCATCCAATCCATCCAGTAGGTTCCCTCCCTCCCACCGTGGTTATGCTAATCAATCCATCCAGTAGGTCCCCACTCTTGCTGTAGATGCAAAAATCTTGTAACCAGTTGCGCATGGAGCCCACTGTGGTGTTTATGGCATCCAACAAGTCCAGCAGGGTCATCACTTCGCCATAAAAAGGGGACACCTCAAAAATCAAGCCAAAGCAACCATCAGATGGGACACCATATGAATTTGGAAGCCATTGGTTCATTATTCATTGTTTTCTATGATGGTTGGCCTAGTTTTTAGGGCATCCTAGTTTCAAGGTGGGGATAGTACCACCATTCTAAAAATGGTGGTGATTCTTCAATTGTGCACATGGGGTAGTTATATGACAATCCAGTCATTCTAAACTTCTGATCCAATTATGGCTGGAGGATAACCCAAAAATTACAGCAAGAAGAGCGGATCATAAGCGTCTGATTGTGCCCTTGGAGTTTCGAACACCACAATTTGGAAGGTTAGGATAGCCGTACATGCATCCCACATATAAGAGGATAAGCAGCCACCATTATTTTCTTTTAAATCATCCATTCGATAGCCATCTATTGGATATTAGATGGGCAGCATTGCTTGATTGGCATGGTTCTAGAGATTTTCTCCACCCATAATGAGCCGCACGACTTGGATGGTTTGGATAGCCCTGCATGAATCCCATGTATGAGAGGGATGAATCAGAGAACCACAATAGAACAAAAAAAACAAAATGCACACGCAAACAGACGTTTAGCATACAATTGCTAATTGAATGAAGCAAATGGGATCCCTGAAGCCAACAAAATATTAATCAGCCTAGTCTTAAGGCATTCAGTTAACAAGATGGATTTTAATCAAAACAGTGTTGAAAGGCAACACGCAATTTCAGATGATCCAAGTGAATTTGATTTCCATTTCAAGAAACAAGGATTGAATTGTAATGAAGTAGGATACACTGTTCATATCCATTAGACAAGGGAACAAATTCCTAACCTTGAGAAGTTGAGGCAAGAGAAGCAGGCACTCTTTCAGACATTTTTTAAGGAAAAAATCGTGGTGTTGGATAACCTGCCATGCATCACCCATGAGTAAAGTCTGTTCTTTTAGGGTGTGTTTGGATGTTCCACTTCCAGCAGCAGATGGGATGTACTCTACACAAATATGTATTGAGATATTCCTGTCTCATTCTATCAGTTCAGACCAGAAATTTAGGAAGAAGGAATCCAGCTTATGGTTTCTGTTTTCTGCACCAATGCCAACTCAAAGCAGGGAACTTCGGCCGAAAGCTCCATACCAACCATTACTGGGAGTCACATCCAAACAAGCCCCTACATATAGAAAATAAAGTACATTTAAGAAGAGGAAAGTAGGAGAATGATGAGAAGACCTCATCTATGCTCTTTGCAGTTAGAAGTCTGTCGTGCATCACATGCCAATTGGGTTCAAGAACCTAGGAATGGCGTACAAGGAATTATTGCAATAAACAAAAGAACTTTGGTTCCAAAAAATGACAATAAAACGATATGCCATTGAAAATAGGACAAAGCTTACCTCAAATGTCAAATAATGTAAAAGGCTATTAATAAATTTAAGCATGCTGCAGCAAAGCACTGAAGAGCGGGAGATGGCTGTTCCCAATTTGTTAAAAGCACGAACCCCCTGTAAATATATCAGTAATTTAGAAAGAAGAATCAAAACCCACCCAAGAGAAATTAGTACTTGCAGAGTGTGAATGACCCTCTGCGAGTGACAAACAGAAGCGCCTGCACATGCAAGAGTAGCATATGCACAAGATCCGACAATTCATCAAGGGAGGGCTTTTTTCTTTTCTTTTCTTTCTTTCTTTTTTTTTTTTTTTTTTTTTTTCTGAGAAGCAAAAAAACTTATTAAAAGAACCAACAGGTGAAAGAATACAACAGCTAGCCATAGCCAGCAAAAAACACTAGCCAAAACTCAGAACATCCACTCCCTGATACATATAAAAACCTTCCCGGACTTTCACGAGGGGGCCACTGCAATTACGAAAGCAATGGTTATTTCTCTCTTCCCAAAGAGACCAAACACCAGCTAGTAAAGCCATCTGCCACCTAGAATTTCCTTCCTTCCTAGGACCACCTTCGTGCCAAGTGGATACAGGAACATCCCAGTAGACTTTGAAAGAGTCAAGACGAGCAGCCCACACTCTCCAAGTGAAAGGGCAATGGATGAATTGGTGGTCCACCAATTCTGCATCTTCCATACACATCAAGTAGATATTTGGGATCATAGCCCTCTTGCGCAAATTGTTGGTAGTGAGCACCCTTTTCTTACGAACAAGCCAGGTGAAGGCCGCAACCTTTGGGGGGAAGGGGGAACCAGAATGCTTGATGATGATTATCACCTAGTCCAAACACTAAGCAGGCTAACTTGCAGGTTAAAAATATACAAATTGTCCACATTCAGCATAAATGCGCAGCCCACCTGATAAGTGGACCACAAAGAATTTTGGGCTAAGCACATTCGCCATGGGGGGCAACTGGAATGCTTGATGGTGATTATACCCTAGTCCAAAAACTAAGCAGGCTAACTTGCAGGCTAAACACATGCAAATTGTCCACATTCAGCATAAATGTGTCGCCCACCTGATAAGTGGAGCAAAAAGATTTTTGGGCTAAGCACATTCGCCATGGAGCCTGCCTGATAAATATCCTGGATCTTACAAATGCATTTCTCTTAGGGAACTTGTGTTTGGCACTTACAGATGCACGGCTGCATGTAACACTCCTTGCCACCTAAACATGTCTACATGAAAGAAACACACACATACTTGATGGACTTGCCATGCTCCACAAAGTTGGCGGTTGATGTGTTTGCAATGAAACAGGAATTGGAAAATCAACTGATACTTTGTCAAGGCTTTTCTGGAAATCACAAGGGACAACGGCCATTGCACCTGTTCATGTACCAAAATTTAATTACTAGAGAATAATCCCCAGATGATACTATGATTCAAAATGATAAAGGATTGCAAGAATATGACATACCTTGTAACTCAGAGAAAACGTTTCTAGGCCAGTGACACTTACTGGCTGTCTGATCATTACCATCAGAAACAGGCTTCTGAACTTCAGGAGTAGAAAGTAAATTTTTCATCCCATATTCCAGATCACTGAGAGTCTCCAATCTATTAAGCAAAGAAGATCTTTCCTGTGTGTGTAATGGGAGGACAGAAATATTAGGTTTGAGAAATGATACTTGCAGATCATCTGCAAGCACCAATCACTAGTGCTCCACAAGTAACAATGCGGTATCCATCTGTGCTAACCAGGCTCATTCATCTCACTGTCCACCTGATGAACATGTCCTAGCCCAGAAGGCATGCCAGATCATTCATCAGGTGGACAAACATGTACAGTAAATGTGAACATTTGGTTATACCATTTTAACTGCCCAACTCTTTGTACAAGGGTGGCCTACGTGATGAGTGGGCTACCCTAACTTTTCAGCTATGACTCATACAAAGTGGGGTTGCTTGATTGAAGAACCAAATGTCAAACACAAGCCACAATGGCTTGCATCAATCGTTTCAATCAGCATTTGCAGCATGTGTCTGCAGGTAACACCCATTCAATTCCCACCAACTCTATATTAATGCAAGCTGATAAAAGGAGTCACTTACCACACAACATGTCAGTTCCTCATGACAAGGATCTGCTGCTGCAGCTGTGGTCCGCAAAGCAAGGTCCAGAAGAGACTGTACTATTACACAGCATCATACATTAAAATGGATCTGAAGCTGCTCCCCAGCTCTTAAAGAATCTTTAAAAAGAGAAAATAGAATAGGAAGACATCAAGCCACTATTAGCAAAGGTGAAATTGAACCTAACCTGCAGTTTCTCTACAGATATATCATCAGGCCTTTGAAGAAGCTCATCTCGAGCTATATCCATAAAATGAACCAAGAAATCACCCTGTCAAGCAGATGACAGCTCATGAAGTCAAAATACCACAAGTCCAACTGCTTCGTAAGACCACATATGCGCGCTCAAATCAAGAAAAGATGCCCCATGCTGATTCATAATATCAGCCCAAGCGAAAAGGCATTCAGAGCACAAAATGCTCTACATAATAAATGAAAGTTAAGCATTCAAACTAATGATCATGGCCAGGGGTGTTCTGAGTTCATGTTTACCTATCAAAAAACAAAAAACAAAAAACAAATGGAATACAACATCAAAACTAAATGAGCCAATAGAAGAGATTTGATTTCGGTGATCTTAATAAAATTTAACACCAGGTAACACTCGTTGAATCCAGTTGATAGCCCATGCACATATCTCCATCCCATGGGCCTTTTAGATCATCATCGTAATCTGAGACTTATCCCAATTAATTGGGGTCGGCTACATCCTACATGAATCCTGTTCTACCATTCCTCTCCATCAAGGGTCATACTTTCAACTAGAACATAGGTCTTGTACCACCTCCATCCGCGTCTTTTTGGGCCTTCCCCTTTCCCATATAGTTGAAAGCCTTCAACTTGTATGAACTCACTCCAAACCAACGCAGTTCTTGATCTCCAACAATGTTCCAGTTATTGCCAATATTATAGATAATATCAATATCGCCAGGCTAACGATACAATGTTCTAAGTATATGCGATATCTCACCAATTCATCGCTCACATATTCTATCACCAAAATATCGTCGTTCCCTATATAAATGTAACGTCCCGAAAATCGGAAGTCGAGTATAAACTCGGCTCCGGAGTTCCAGAACATCACTTATGCAATATTTTTTATGATGGATGAATGTCGGCTATATGAGTGCATAAAACATGAGGTGGATTAAGCCAAAACAGCATATCATACTCCAGAGACAGTTAAATTATTTAAGCGGAAGACTGTGATAAATATATAAAATGTATAATTGATTGTAAGTCTCCAGAGTGTGAACATGTTACCAGGTTATTTATATACATGTATACTCAAAAAATGGAGTAAAAGAATATACATGAGTGCTAAAAAGAAAATGCGAAATACTAAATGTATTGGCATCTAATCAGTAACCCTGTAACCCAGTCGATCAGAACCTGCATATAGGAGAAATCCTCCTCATCATCATAAAGTCTGCCTCTGCTTCGCAAGCAACGCCATCATCTGAAACTAAAACAGGGACTGGTTGGTGTGGCCAACACCGTCCCGTAACGTGGAAGTGAGTAATTAACTCAGTAGAATCTATACAACAAAGGTTAACATGTTATCAATCCAATCAAGCAGTAATGATAAAGCAGTACAATCAAACATGTCCTAGATACTCTTGTTATTGCAAGGATGAAATGAAGGATGATGCATGCCCTCACCACAAACTCCCTCATGCGACATCATCTAACGATCGCGGCATGAATCACTACCACTGTGCTCTCACACCAACGCCAATGGCACATGCAGTGCGATGTCATGAGTATGATTACCAAGTTCTTATTAGTCTTTTTCATACAGCAGAATTGGGAAGCTAAGACACCTCCCTTATATCATTTCCCAACGTTGATCCATTCTAGGGTCGTCAGTCCTAGGAATCTCATACGATGTTATGGTTACAGGTCGCTGCAAGGGCTGTCAGGGCTGTTGCGCGCAATCGTTACTCCTCTCCCCCATCACCTTATCAATACAGGCCTATTTATATCCTCAAGACTACAACAAGACTTGTCGCCCCTATGCAGTGTCAAGATAAACTCAAGGTCACTACAAAGGGCTCGTCACCAATCAGTGTAGGCCGATAGCAAGAATATAGTGTCTCATACCACCATAATCTGCTCAGAGTAGGGTGCTCACTGGTCAATACGGGGAGGTTTGTGGCCCCAGCGTAGGCCGACAGCTCGACCACGGTGTCCCATACCACCATGCCCGGCTCATGAGTCTTAGGGGATCATGGTACCACGGTTAACGGGAGTTTCACTGTAAGCTCGGTGTCTTAGATTAAAACAGTTGCGACCAAACATAGTGAACAAACATCGGTCAGTCGGGTTAGTTGATAAGCTCAACTAGGCCAAACGTACGTTGAGTTGAGTGACATGGAATGCATAAGCACTCCGTGTGGCCTAACCACTGCCGAACTCCCCAAGCACAACTCAGATTCGCTAAACTCATCTTGTGTGGCAAAAGCAACCTCAGCCACTACTTCCAGAATGGTTTCCGATTGCCTGGACTGTAATACAGCCCCATTCACAAACAAAGCTAATAACTAGCATATGATTCATATCCTGCAGTTATATAAACAATCATGGAATACAACTTGAATGTAAACATAGAACATGCAGGAATTCATACACTCATATAACATGATTCAACTAAGTACATAATCCATGGAGGAAATCATACACTCAGTTAGCATGAATAACCTAAATTACATAATTCATGGAGGAAATCATACACACAAACCTTATGGTTGAAATCCATATCTCAACCATTTTATCAAGCACACTATACTAACTACCAACTCACTTAGGCATTTATTCAAACACTTAGGTTACACTATTCAACATACATCACATATGTCGACACCGTTGCCAATTAGGGCAAGTCCTTTCGCCAAGGAGTTGTCGTATACATATTAAGCATATAACAACGACAATTTATCATGGCAATCAATTCAGCAAATTCCATACGTATATGTGTATTCTAACATATACATGAAATACGATATTTACAATATACAGCATACGTATACGGAAGACAAAACAGACAGCACATTTGGCATGTGTAATTGCATCCCTAGCATGAATAAATCATTAACTATCATTGAAAGGGTTGAAAACCATAACCTAAGCGCATATAGTCCGCACCTTAAGCTAGAAAAGACGTATTTAGGTTGATTCAGACGACGTGTCTTCATCAACGGCGAATACGCTACCTATGGCAAGAAACAGGTTAGCTAGAACGCTACTACAACTAGCCTAAGCTTCAAAACAGGTTAGGGTTAGCTTAACTTACCTAATAACGGAATCAGAATCGTCGGAAGAACGATTCAGATATGCCGGTTTAGAGTATAGATGCACTAGGAAGGATCCTACGGAGTTTCACCGGATTCTCCCACACTTTCTCTCTCTTTTCTTTCTCTCAAATCTCTAGGGTTTGGAAAATTCGTATGGGTTAGAAAGCTAAGGGTTTAAGGCCCTTTTATAAGCCCAAACATAACGAAAATGGACTCCAAGTCAAGGTATACTTAGGTTATACCCAAATCGGGATCTTTCTGATCCAATGGAGCGTTTCTGGAGGTCCTGTCACCAATTGCGGTCGGACTTAAGCTCACTAACATCGGATCTTTAATCAGTTAAGTTTTCAGTCCGATTGGATTTCCAGATCGTCCGTAGTGGACCAGTTTCAATTCAACAGTTACCGAACCCAAATCAGGGCTACAAGTTCCATGACATGAAAGGGCCAATTTTCCTGATCCGAGGGTGAAATTTGGTTGAATTCTGACGGTCAGAATGCTTAAAAATAATGCGCAAACGACACGTGCCAGATTTCATAAAAATGGAATTAATTTTCTAAATCTTTTCCTTTTCTCACTCTCTTCACTCCGAACTCAGTAAAATAGTGTCAAAACATCAGTTGGGCTTGATTTTCGGAACGATTGTCAAGTCCAACTAAGCGGTCATAATGGTCTGAGATTGTACATATCGGACTTTCGACGCGCGGTCTATATCCAATACAAGGTTACCAAACATTCCCTAGAACAATTGGGTTCAGAGTTGGATCCTAGATTTCAGGGTAACGTAGCGTTAACAATTCTATAGGTTTTAGGTCTTACAGATCGTATTTAAAGTGGTTGGTGCTAATTTTACAGGTGATCTAGTGTAGCGTTGGTTAATTCACGTTAAATTTCTAAAGAATTAGGTTCTAAGTGATTTCTCTGGCTTTGAAATCGAGGTTTGAGAAGTTACTAAGGTGCTATGGTTGACCCATTGCCTAAGGACGTCTAATTCCAGGTTGGCAAAAATCCGGGGTGTTACAATAAAGTCTCCCTGGTATTAACTGTACCAGCAATATTATCACCAATACAGTTCAGGAAAGGGAAAAACATGTTTAAATACTCCAAAAATCAGGGAAAAAAATTTTGTTCTTTTTTTATTGGGAGGTGGGGACAATCCCTTCAATTTTCCTGAATCAAAACCCTCATTTCAGGAAAAATCAGCACTCAAAAGCAGTAATGGGCCAGAACATGAAAGGTAAGAAATTTTTGAAAAAAAAAAAAAAAAAAAGTTTATATTTATAGATTTTAGCATGGATTTCGCTATTAATCCATGTCTATGCACGATTGTGATGCATAGATATGGATTTGATTTGAAAATCTCAAGATTTGGGGGCCAAAATTGGGGGAAATTAAGGAAAATCCATTTTTCCCCCATTTTCTCTCCTAGAATCTATGTTGATGAGACTTGGTTCATCTATTCTTGCAATTTTTCAATTTTTTATAAATTATTATTATTATTATTTATTTAAAGTTTTGAAATTTAATTAAAAATCTGTTTTATTTGGAAAATTAGATATCTATTTTATTTTATTTATAGTTGGATGTTGACGATCGATGGGGTCCACTTTTTGACAAATATATTACTTTTTTACTGATTTCAAAAATGTGATAAATAAAAACAATGCATTTATTTATAATATTAAAAAAAAAAAAATCATGGATATATGGTTGTATGATGTATTTTTTTATTAGAATAGAGATGCCAAACGAGCCCTTGTTTCTTATTCCCTGCATTTGTCTGATATGAACTCCTTTTTTTTTCTTCTTTTTTTTTTTTCACTATTGCACTAGTTTTCTACGACAACACAAGCTTTAGGCCCCTATTAAATGGAAACTTGTTATGTATGGTTCCTTTTTACAATTTCTTGATTCCTAAATATGTAAACATGAGTCTTGTAGCATCTCATAAAGTTTTATCAAAAAACTACACCTTCTCCATGTTTCCCTTGGTCAGTGATACATTTCCTGGTATTGACACTATCGAAACATGTTTTCGTATCCCTATCCTCGAGACATGCAACAATACTGATACTTTGAGCACTGGTCTTTGTTGCACATGGCCAAACCATCTACGTCGAATGTCCCTTGTTTTAGTAATATAGTACCTATTGATGCTACTCCTAAGTTCCCTTGAATGCATTCATTTCTAACTCCATCCTTCCGCATCTTGCCGCCCATCCATCTTAACCTCCTCATTTCATCTATGCATCCTATGTACATGTTGTTCCAAGTATTGACGATATCAATACAAGTTTCTGTATCCCCAATCAGCAATACATGTAACGATACTAATACTTCAAACATTAGTCTCTATTGCACATGACTAAACCATCTAAGTCTACTTTCCCTCATCTTAGTACCTATTGGTGCTACTCCCAAATTCCCTCGAATGCATTCATTTCTAACAGTTCCTCGCCTTGACACTCTTCCATCTCAACATCCTCATTTCAGCTACACTCATCCTATAAATATGTTCCTTAACTACCCAACATTTTGTCCCATATAACATGGTTGGTCTTATAGTAATCCTATAAAAATTTCCTTTCAGTTTCACTGGTACATTACAATCACATAAAACTTGAGAGGTTCATTTCCATTTCTTCCACCCACCGTGAATTCTATGTGCAACCTCCTTCTCAATCTCTCCAATATCGAAAGTGGTCATTTTGCGAAACTTCTTTGTCAATAATCTTAATTCCTCATTTTCACACCTATTTTTATTAAAATTGCACTCCATATACTTTGTTTTAGTCCAACTAAGTTTAAATCCTTTAGATTCTAAAGCACCCCTCCATAAATCTAGCTTTGTTTATGCTCTCCCTCATCTCATCAATCAACACTTTGTTATCCGCAAACAATATACACAATGCGATCTCTTCCTACATATAGCTCATGAACTCATCCATAACCAACGCAAAAAGGTACGGATTTAATGCCAGCCCCTGGTGCAAGCCTGTGGTAATTGGGAACTCACTCATCCAAGGTATTCCATAACAATAACAATGGTTGTAATGGCCACTGCCATTACCATTACAATACTGACTGTAACGGCCATTATGGCCATTTTTTTCTTTCTTTTTTTAGACGAACCTCTTGTAAGTCATTTTTTTCATAATAGTTGTTATGGCCCCGTAACGCATAACAGTTACCACCATTACCATTACGTAACAGTCGTTACATCCACTACATAACCGTTTTTAATATCTTACCCTTATCTCTCCATTGTGGTCCTCATATTTGTTACTACTTCCTCATACATATCCTTAATCATGTCAAAATTACCTCTTGAAACTCCTTTCTTTCCCAACAAACACCAAATTAATTCTCTGGAGACCCTGTCATCAACGTTGTCATATGCGATCACAACCAATTATGTGATCTCATATGCAGTTTGAGCCATGTGCATTGCATGTGCCATGATGGCATATGCGATTTGGGGATTATGCAATGACATACTTTTGTATGCCATAAGTATGCAATGGTTTATTATGCAATTACGCCATCGCATCCAGAGTATGAGATGGCATGCTTCCCAACGGCCATACTTTTTACCATTGGGACCTTTTTTTTTTCTTTTTTATTCTTTTTTTTTTTTTTTTTTTTGTGCAATTTAAGACACTTCTTAATTGCTCTTAATCTCTCGCTCTTATGATATTATTCTCCTTTCTCAAATTCTCTTTCAAGTTGTAGGTTGTAACTTGTAGAGAGTGTACTTATAACCAATGTTTTAAATATCAACGATATTGGCCGATATATCCCACCTGTGCGATACGAAACGCACATGTAGTTCCAATATTTCCCAAAAGTTCGATCCGATGAGCATTTTCAATTTTTGATCCCTTTTTTTGTTGAATTATGTTAAATCAATGTCAAATGGTTACAAATCCATTAGTTCTTCATGTTTTACATGAAAAATCATGGAGTTGGAGCTTTGATTTCGATATCCATTGGTTCTTCATGTTCTCCATGTGTTTTTTTTCAAATTTTTCATTCAACCAGCTATTAATTGAGACTAATTTCGAAGTATTTAGGAGTATTTGATGAAATGATCATCGCAAATACTCTAATTTTGAAATTTTAGTGTAAGCGGTCCAATTTTGGGAAAATTGGGAGAAATTCAAAATTTCCCCAATTTCTCCCAAAGTTCTTGCAATGTTGCACTCCAAACATGAAATCAAGCATGTATGAGGGATGATCTACTGATTTGTTAAATCCTTGTCAATTTTTGAAAAATAAAAATTATTTTTTAATTAAAATTTTATAAAAATATTTTTTTTTTTCAAAATTTCCCTTCAACCAGCCATCAATTGAGACTAATTTTGAAGTATTTAGGAGTGTTTGATGAGATGATCATCACATACACTCTAAATGTTATGCATTCAATTTTAATATAATTGCATTAGTTTAGTCAGTTAACGTATAGCTTAGGACCCTATACAAAGGAAAGCTATTATGTGCACTTCTTTTTTGAGATGTTATGATTTAAAAGTATATTAAAGTTTTTTTTTTTTTTAACAATCCCTGAAGTTTCATTGAAAAATTCAACCATTTTCCCTATGTTTCCCCATGTTTCCCTAAAAGTGCGATAAACTACTCGATGCAAATGATATATCCCATGCGATAACCGACATATATCTGTATCCCAAGGATGCGATACATAATGCGATGTCGATATTTCGAACATTTCTTATAACTTTTATTGTATTATGTAGTATGTACAAATCAACTCATCAAGATTCACGTCACCAATAAAATTTCTATATTTGAAGTTTTTAATAATTAATTCTCTTAGTGTAACTTGTTGATTGTTTGTTATATATAACACAACTGAACTTATAAATGGTCTAATAGTCAAACTATAATGAAGTAGGTAAAGAAACCCAATCTAATCACTCGTAGTAATTAGACATAGTTTTTCTTAATTTTTCATGATTTTTTCCATTTTTTTCCTTTTTTTCAATTTTTTATTTTTCAAATAAAATAAAATAAATAAGCCATCAGCCTCAGAAATCGCTTATGCAATCATACGATTGTAAGCAATTTGACAACATTGCCATTATATGCTTTCTCTACGTCAATAAACACCATATGCAGATCATTCCTCCTATATTTTTCCATCGATTATAAGTAGGAAATAGCTTATGTGGTAGGCCTTCTTGGCATGAAACCAAATTGACTTTCTAATATGCCTCGTGCCTTAAGTCTTTGCTCAATCACTCTCCCAAAGTTTCATGGTATGGCTCATAAGTTTCATCCCATAATAGTTAGTGCAGCTCTATGTCTCCTTTATTCCTATAAATAAGTACCTTAGTACTTTCCTCCATTCCTCTGGCATTTTCGTAGATTTTACAATCTTGTTGAACAACTTTATCAACCAAAATAACCCAGTATCTCCCATCCACTTCCAAACCTCTATTGGTATTGTTCCAAGGGCCTTTCCTGTTTTCATCTTTCTAAAACCTTCTTTCACTTTAAATATCCTAACCTTATAAAATTATCTATAGTCTTCAATGTCATTTGAATTTATGATTCCTTCTATCCCTCTACTCCCAAAGTGGTAGTCATTTAACAAGTTCTGAAAATAGCTTCTCCACCTTTCAATGATCTCATTGTCCTTTACTAATAGCCTTTGCTTATTACTCTTAATGCATCGAACATGATCTAGGTCCCTACCCTTCCTCTCCCTCATTTGTGCAAGTCCGGAGACATCTTTCTCGCCTTCTCTTATCCCTAGTCTATTGTAAAGATCATCATAGGTCTAAGTTTAACCTCATTACTTTCTGAGCAATCTTTTGGCATTTCTATATTGTTCACAATTTTCATTGTTTCTAGTCCCTTGTCAGGCTTTGAAACATGGATGTCTCTCGTGAATAGCTTTTTGTACATCGTCACTCCACCACTAAATTTCTTTATATGATTGGTTTTTCCCTCTAGTGCCTTGCCACTTTCCTAATGCACTTAGCCCAAGGTTTTCAAAAGAAGTTACATCATGGCTGTTACAAAACAGTAACAGTGGGAACCTTTATATGTTACGGAACAGTAAAGGTTATTATAGAAAAATGGCCCATAACGGTCTGTTGTGAGACCGATATGGGGGTATTTTTTAGATACAAAATTGGCCATAATGGCCATTATAACCAAGGTGTCCCGTATCGGTATCGGTTGGCGTATCGGTGACCTCCAAAACCGATACGGATATGGGGGTGTAACGGCGATACGGGGGCGTAACGGCCCGTAAAGGCGCAATTTTTTTTTTTTGCCAAAAAAATATGAAAAAATATGGATTAAATCCGGAATATTCTAAGCATTCCAAATATGCATTCATTTATAAAATGGAACATGTTTATGGGGGCGTAACGGTCCACTCTTTGGTGAGAAGTTGTATCGGACTGTCTGATGAATTTATGAACCAGATAACCTGAATTTGACTACAAAATTCATATATTTAATTTTCTAACTATCTACTACCAATGATAGATATATTAGAATGAATGTAATATGTAAATATCTTACATTAGGTGTGTTTGCAATTATTTTTGAGGAATTTGTCAAACATACCTGTGCAGTGTGTACGTGACTGTGATTCCTGTCTATGACCTGTCATCCTCAAGTCTAGAATATTAAAAAAAATAAAATTAGTAGTGTCTGATATACTCCCCTGCAACTTGATTAAGGATTACTTGCTTGATTGTCAGGGTAGCTATTTTAAATACAAGTTCGGCAGTATCAAATGTGTGCATAATTGCATGGCTTCTTGCAATAATACCGTTGTGAGCTGTCTGCTACAAAATGCAAATACTTACTTTAATACGAATATATACTCACAATCACAAGTCACCACCAAAATGAAAATCTGTTTTTTTGTGGTTGCTCGACCTCCACATCATCGTCATTGTCACCATCAGGCTGAGGCTGTCCAATAGGTGTAGGTTCTGTATATCCATAATATCCAGTGCCAGAAGGAAATACTAGATCAACGAAACCAGAGGATGACTGATCCTGACTAGGTAACGACTCTGACCCTGAGTAAGGATATCCACCAGTGCCCGTCGAATAGCCATACTGGTAACCATACTCAGGCTGTTGAGAATCTTGAGATTGAGAGTGTGTCTGCTGTGATGAGTAACTTGGATTTGGATCTGGATATCTATAATCATATGGATATTGATTGGGAGGGCTACTCCAACATGAATGTGATGGAACGGGCTCAGTATAACCATCATAATTATAATCCAATTGACCATAAGAATATCCATCATAATAACCAAGATCATGAGCCTGCTGATGTTCCGGACCTCCCGGACGCGGTGCACCACTAGATGTACCCTCCTCCTGGCTGTATCGTGACTCGGTACACTCGTAGGTTCGACCTCGTGTACCACCTCGTCGATGTTCATCGGCATCGGGATCTGTAGACGGCTGAATAGGGCATTGAGCAACACCAGAAGTGCCAGCACCAGAGGCAGGGGGGTCATCGTCACCATCATCCGACATGGACACGCTACCACTACTCGTACTTTTTTGTTGATCTCGAGCCGTTTCCATACGTGGCATAAACGCTGCCCCTCTTACTGGGTCCAACACATCTGCACGACTCTCTTGTTGTGCTTTGCGTATTTCTGGGTCATCAATTTCCAATTCTTCACTATCCTCTTCAATTTGTTTTTCCCTTGTTTCCAACCAAGGTAGAAGTGGGTCATCCTCATCATAAATATTGTCCAAGTTTATTGGACAGTAGTCTCCGTCATCGGCAGCTGTAATGCTCCTATGATGTCGTCGCATTCTTAGTTTTATATTGTAGTGCATGAAAACAAGTCTATCTAATGTTCTAGTCTGCAATCTATTCCTATTCTTTGAATGAATGAGCGCAAAACAACTCCAATTCCTTTCGCAGCTAGAGGAGGATGTTGTCTGGCTCAAAACTTTTACCGCAATTTTTTGAAGAGCCTTCGTACTCTCTCCGAAATTAATCCACCATTCGGCCGGTTGCAACCTAAATACTGCATGCTGTGCAAGAGCATCTCCAAAACTACCAAGACGATTTCTAAATGTATCTAATTCATTCAACGCCTTTATTTGCAGATCTAAGTCAGGTTCTAATCTCTTTATCACATTTTTTAGCCCGACACGAACTTCGTCATCCGCAACAAATGATTGGGCATATCTATACCTAGGATTTAAGTAATAACCTGCTGCATGAAGATCGTGATGGAGTTGTTTTGTCCATCTCCTGTCTATCATCTTCCAATAAGTCTCCCAGCTTCTACAATCATGTTGAATTGCAAGCTTTGCCTTATCCATGGCATCATATAGGAAGCCCATGGTAGGTGCTTCATCGGTTTCAACAAGACGGAGTACCCTCATTAGTGGCTCCATCACCTTTAGGATCGCCTTAACCTTCTTCCAATATTTGTCTCGTATGGTGTTCACAACGTCGACCGGTGTCCCTGATGTCTTCTTCCCATGTTTTGTGTTGAGCCATTGTCGGGAAGCGAACATTTCACTCAACTCTCCCCTATGCTGGAATAAACTCTCTAATGCCATAAAGTTTGTTGCGAATCTAGTCGCCGCAGGCCTCAACAATTCTCGTCCTTTCGTGAACTTTCTCATTATTGCGACTACATGATTATGATTGTAAATAAACGCCGTTACTTCCCTTGCCCTTTCGACCATTTCCTTAACATTCTTCTTCTTCCCAATATCTTCCAATATAAGATCAATACAATGGGCAGCACATGGTGACCAAAAAAGATGTTTTCTCTTATTCATCAACATATGTCCTGCAAGCTTATATGATGCTTCATTATCTGTCACAATCTGCACTACGTTCTCCTCTCCAATCTCATCCACAACTTTATCCATTAGTCCAGTAATATAATCAGAATTTTTTGTTACTTCTGAGGCATCAATTGACTTGTGATATATAGTTCTCAAGTGGCAGTACACCATGAAGTTGATCATGTTGCGTCTGGTTGGGCCAGTCCAACCATCGCACATGATCGTGCATCCTCTGGCTTGCCATACAGGTTTAAAGGTAGCCACGTATGTTTTCACATCCACATACTCTGCATCTGTCCATTTCCCCCTAATCTCCTTAGCCGTGGGAGCTTTTATTCCTTCACCTGCTTCTGCTGCTGCATCAATTACCATCTGCCAATATGGAGAATTGGCCGTGTTAGGAGGTATGTTGGCATGTATAAATAACTTTGCTGCTGCTCTACCTAATTTCTCAACGGAAGTTCTACTCCACATTTGTTTTATCTTCTTTTGTTTAGTTGATTCTTTCCTAAACAGGATTGGATCAATAGAGGGTCTCCTAGGCTCATTTACTTCTTCATCCAAATGTATATGGGCATCACGTGAAGATGTCTGTCGTCGGCTCCCAAATACACGTCGTAACCCACCAAACCTACCCCCCCTACCCTCAGTCCCAGCTGCAGAAGCAGTTGCACTTCCAGTTGCACTCCCTGTCCCACTCCCACTCCCACTGCCCCCTCCTGTATCACGCACTGACCCATGCGTGCCAAACATGCGGTGACGTTCTTCCTCTTCACGAGCTAGACGCACGCTCTCTCTCCTAGCTATGGTTAATTCCCGATCTGAATCTTCGTCAGAATCAATAATATCTTCATCACGAACGCCCATATATTCAGGACCAAACACCTCCTGTCGAGCTGCTTCTAAAGTATCATCTCTCTTCTTTTGTACAGCAGCACGTTTACCCTTCGACTCATCCAGACTAGCTTGCATTAATATCATTATCTCTCTCGGTACTCTGACACATGGCGCAACTTGACCCTTTCGATGTGCCAAATGTTGTTTGAGACGGGTAATTCCACCAGACACTATCCTATCACAATACTTGCACTTTATTTGGTGCCTAGTACCACCAACCCTCTCACAATGTTGTCATCCAATATCCTCACTTACTTGTTGTTGGCCAGACCCAGACATTTCTTTAGGTTTAGGATATGAGTATGAGTGTATGACCTATGTTAATAAAGATAATTTTATGTTCTAACTAAACCCTAAGAAGCTCCAAAACCTGTCCAATATAAGCAAATAAAAATATAAAGTCACTAATTCAAAAATACAAAGAAAAATTTATAAAATGACACCCCAAATATGTAAAATGCACATTAACATATTCTACTATGATTAACACATCATATGGCATGATTAAAACAGCAAAACAACCATTAAAAATTGATTTTTCAAATTTTAAAAAAAGGGGCCAAAATTCATGCGTAAATAGAAAAAAATTATAAAAAAAAACATAAAATGACACCCAAAATATGTAAAATGCACATTAACATGTTCTACTATGATTAACACATCATATGGCATCATCAAAACAGCAAAACAACCATTAAAAATTGATTTTTCAAATTTTAAAAAAAGGGGCCAAAATTTATGCGTAAATAGAAAAAAATATTAAAAAAATATAAAATGGCACCCCAAATATGTAAAATGCACATTCAAATGTTCTACTATGATTACCACATCATATGGCATGATTAAAACAGAAAAACAACCATTAAAAATTATTTTTTCGAATTTTAAAAAAAGGGGTCAAAATTCATGCGTAAATAAAAAATATATAAAATGGCACCCCAAATATGTAAAATGCACATTAAAATGTTCTACTATGATTAACACATCATATGGCATGATTAAAACAGCGAAACAACTATTAAAAATTATTTTTTCGAATTTTAAAAAAAGGGGCTAAAATTCATGCGTAAATAGAAAAAAATATAAAAAAAATATAAAATGGCACCCCAAATATGTAAAATGCACATTAACATGTTCTACTATGATTAACACATCATATGCAATCATTAAAACAGCAAAACAACCATTAAAAATTGATTTTTCGAATTTTCAAAAAAAAGGCCAAAATAAATGCGTAAATAAAAAAAAATATAAAAAAAATATAAAATGGCACCCCAAATCTGTAAAATACACATTAAGCTGTTCTACTATGATTAACACATCATATGGCATCATTAAAACAGCAAAACAACTATTAAAAATTGATTTTTCGAATTTTAAAAAAAGGGCCCAAAAATCATGCGTAAATAGAAAAAAATATAAAAAAAAATATTAAATGGCACCCCAAATCTGTAAAATGCACGTTAACATGTTCTACTATGATTAACATATCATATGGCATCATTAAAACAGCAAAACAACCATTGAAAATTGATTTTTCGAATTTTAAAAAAAGGGCCCAAAATTCATGCGTAAATAGAAAAAAATATAAAAAAAATATAAAATGGCACCCCAAATCTGTAAAATGCACGTTAACATGTTCTACTATGATTAACATATCATATGGCATCATTAAAACAGCAAAACAACCATTAAAAATTGATTTTTCGAATTTTAAAAAAAGGGCCCAAAATTCATGCGTAAATAGAAAAAAATATAAAAAAAAATATAAAATGGCACCCCAAATCTGTAAAATGCACATTAAGCTGTTCTACTATGATTAACACATCATATGGCATCATTAAAACAGCAATACAACTATTAAAAATTGATTTTTCGAATTTTAAAAAAAGGGCCCAAAATTCATGCGTAAATAGAAAAAAATATAAAAAAAATATTAAATGGCACCCCAAATCTGTAAAATGCACATTATCATGTTCTACTATGATCAACACATCATATGGCATGATTAAAACAGCAAAACATATTAAAGAAAGTAAATACCTATTTTTGAAGAATTTCTGAAAAATGGCCCACCGAGCTTTGATTCAACCAAATCCGTAATATAATGTGTTTTTGTCCCAAAAAACCAGCCAAGGTTGGTCGAAATTACTATTAGAAGGAGTTAAAAACAGTTTGGAAGCAAGAAGTTTGGAAAAAACAGCAAAAAAAGTGCTTAAAAAGAAAAAAAAAAAGTAGCCGTTATCTGACCATTACGGGTGACCCTTACGCCCCCGTAACGGTCCGATACGCCCCGTATCGGCTCGTATCGGCCGATACGGCTACAAAAATCGGTAACGGCCGATACGGGGCCGATACGCGTATCGGCCCTTACCGATTTCGTTACGTATCGGCCGATATAGCCGATACGTAACCGATATGGGACACCTTGATTATAACCCATATTGTAAGAGTAACAGAGGTAGCCATTACAGCCACCGTTACTGTTATTGAATATCTTAACTCTGTCATCTTGTTCCACATAACATTTACTTCTTCCTTAAAATCCCAATTTCCTTCTTCCATCAATTTATTTCAGAATAACACTATTTTCTCTCCTTCTAAATTGCACCACCTCATGTTCGTATACATATTAATTTCACTCCATTTCTTCCATCTCTTAATGTAAACATCCATAAACATTAACCTGTGTTGTGCAGTCAGACTCTCTCCAAATATAACCTCTCAATCCTTACATTTTTTATCGTTTTGTTTCCTAAGTATAAAAAAGTTGTCTTGTATATAATCGACTTCTGAAAGTTATTAAATATTCATCTCTTTTTAAATTATGTGTTTGCTAAAGCTGGATTGTATGCTATATAACCAAATCAAGCATAGCATCCGCATCGCATTTCTTCTCCTAAATCCATATCCTCTATGTATGCTCTCATATCCTCTACATCTTTTCCAACATGATCATTTAACTGTCCCTTACAAATATCTCTCTCCATTTGGAATTCCTTGGGTTAGTCTTTCCACATCCTCCTAAAATTGTCACTTGATTCTTCTCTAACCCTACTTGACGACCCGAGGTGCACATGCACTAATAACATTGATTGTTTGCTTTCTTAGCACAAGCTTTATTAATAAAAAACCAATTACTTACTCTCCTAACATCTACAGCTTCATCCTTTAAATCATGATCTACCTCTGGGATGTGGACACCAGGCCATTCAAAGTATATCAACGCAGGAGGCGTGCATTACCCGTGTCAATGTGGCTAGATGACGGATACGGGTCGAGTCCCTAGAGGTTGAAGACCTTACACATGTGTTCGTGACATGTGTAAGTTGTTTAGAGGAGACATTTGGACCATTGGATCGCGAGGAGGGTGTGATCGAACCGTTGGATCGTCACGACCCACCTTCATTACACCACCTTCACGGCACTATCATCGAGGCCATTGGGCATCTTAAATTTACATTTAGTTTATGAACATTTGAATTAATTATGTTTTAAGATAGTTTGTGCACAATTTTGTGCGAATTTCTTTTTTTTTGAAACATTTTTTTAGTAGGGGTATTTTGGTAATTTCATGTAATTACGAATTTTATAAGGGTTGCCCTAAACCCATAGCACATTATGTTATGTTTATGAAAGAAAAATTGAGAGCTTTTGGCTTTTGACGATCTCGTCTTCGACTTCCAGTGATTGGAAGAGAGCGTGAGGCCCAGGTAAACAATTTTCTCATCCCTTACTTCTTTCTCCTTCTCTCTTTTCTCAAGATATTCTTCTCTTTAACCCCATTTTCTTCTTTTTCTCATAATCTCAAAAAATTCTCATTCCCTTTTCATCCCCACATAAAACCCATCACCCAAATCTACATTTGAAGAACCACCATATATATTTATTTTTTTCTGAATTTTCCAGATTTCCAATCCAGGAAATTCCTATTTTTCTGGATTAGAAAATCCACTTGGATCGTTAGACAGACCTATTGCAAGACGAAAGTTCTATCTTTCACCGGATCCAATTAAATTCAGATTTTAAGATTCAACACTTCATGTTTGTGATGGATGGCCCTAATCAATGCTATATTGACCTTATTTCTTTCTTGTGTTTATGATGTATGAATCAGGCTGATATTTATTTGTTTTTTTTAAGATTGCATGAATCTGCCCCTTTTCAAATACCATGATCATTTGATATTAGATTAGGCCGTCCTACATCAATTTTGGTATCAGAGCTTAGGTCCTTGCATTGGGTCATCTTAGATCGAGTTATCAAGGTCTAGATTTTTATTTTTATTTCTTATTATTATTATTATTTTCTAGGGTTTCATGCATCGCATATAGAGTCTAGATTTGAAATTTTCAGATTTGCACAAAAAATAAAAAATAAAAAAATTCTAGATATGAATTTTTCCACATTTGCATTATTATAAAGGTTAGGATCATCGGTGTCTATAGTCTTGTGTCAAACAATCTCCTAGAGTCGTGTTTTAGGAAACCTAAGTTGAGTCTTATTGTGTATGCCCACTCGGACTGGTAGAGGATTTGGTCTACACCCGATTTTCAATATGGAACAGTTGACTGAGGTAATGAACACGATCAACCAACGTTTGGCCACTAAGAACACGAATACCCGTATAGATCACATAGAAGCGTCCTTAAGAGAAATCTCCGACATTGGAGGGGATGAACAGTCTCACGTAGGGGGAATAGTTGAGGAAAGGGTACGAAATCGTGGTAGAGATTGTGGAGCACGTGGCCGAGGGGTAGGACGTGGAGGGGCGCGAAATCCGCAGCCCACTGTCGATTATCAAGACCGTTATGATGTCGATGAGAGGGTCTTAAAGAGTGTTAAAGTAGATGCTCCTAGTTTTGATGGGCATCTTGACCCAAAAGCATTCCTTGATTCGTTAGCAGATATGGACCATTATTTCGAATGATATGAGATGTCTGAGAATCGACAAGTGCGATTTGCAAAAATGAAACTTGTGGGTCAAGCTAAATTGTTTTGGACAAATACGGAGCGTAGGATCGAGAGATCAGGAGGTGTCCCAGTCGCACATTGGGTAGAGATGAAGGAATTATTAAAGGAAAAATATCTTCCTCTCTCTTACCGTCAAAAGCTCCTAGATCAGTGGTCAGCATTACGCCAAGGATCTATGTCGGTTGCAGATTACATCGCAAAATTTGAGGAGTATATGATGCGGTGTGATATTCAGGAGGATCCCTTAGTGACGCTGGCGCGTTTCAAGGTGGGTCTTCGCATAGATCTGCAGCGTGAGCTTATGACCCATGCAATGAGTGACTTGGATCAGGCTTACCAAGTTTTACAGGAGTTAGAGTTTACCTAAAGTCTCCTGTCACAAGGCGCTTTGAGTCCCGAGACTCTACTGTTAGATCTGGTTTTCAGGGAACCAAACCTAACATTGGAAGCCAACCTAGGGTGCAGGCTAGTGCACAGCCTAAGCCTAAGGATGATAAGGGCAAAGGTGTCCTTGGTGCCAATCCTAGCAGTGGTAGTCACTTGAGATGTTATGAGTGCGGAGGTATAGGTCATTTCGCATACCAGTGCACGGCAAAGACTCACGGGAAAGCCTTAGTCATATACGAGTCAAATGAAAATGTAAATGACATGGGTGATTATGAAGTTGAGGAATATCATCCAGAGATAGGTGCTAGTGATTATGAAGAAGAAGAACCAGAGACTGCACCACTAGTTGTAGTTAGATGTGCTTTAGCGCAGGCCAAAGAGAGTGATGATTGGCGCAGAAGCACAATTTTCTACACGTTTATCAAGAGCGGTGACAAAAATTGCAAAGTTATCGTGGATAGTGGTAGTTGTACCAACGTGGTCTTAGCTAGCACAGTCACTTGTTTGGGTTTGAAACCCATCCCTCACCCTCAACCCTACAAGGTTTCTTGGGTTGACATGTCTTCTATGCATGTGTCCCAGCAATGTTTAGTCCCCATCCAAATCGATTCATATAAAGACATGTTGTGGTGTGATGTTTTACCTACGGATGTAGGTCACATCATTCTAGGGAGGCCGTGGTTATACGATAGAGATGTCACGATTTTTGGTTCGCTCGAACGTGTGTACATTCACGCATGAGGGCAAGAAAATCAAGATTAATCCATTACCACCCAAGAGCCACATGGACAAGGCTAGGGATGTGAAAATGAGTGAGTCAAGGAAGGATGTGAGGAAATCTATTCCAAAGTCTCTATATATTATAAATGCAAAAGAGTTTGAGAAAGAGACAAAGGATGATTCGACGGTGTATGTCCTAATGGCTAGGGAAGTTACACCCGAGGTTCATGTAGAGTTACCCCCTGAGGTGACTTCGGTTCTTGAGGAGTACAGTGATGTATTCCCTGAGGATTTACCAGATGCGCTTCCACCTATGCGGGACATCCAGCATGCCATTGATTTCGTCCCGGGGTCTACTTTACCGAACCTTCCTCATTACAGGATGAATCCTACAGAGCATGCAGAGTTGCATAGACAAGTAAATGAGCTCCTGGAAAAAGGTTTCATCCGTGAGAGCATGAGTCCATGTGCCGTACCAGCACTATTAACGCCTACGAAAGATGGTACGTGGCGGATGTGTGTGGATAGTAGGGCCATTAATAAGATCACGATCAAGTATCGGTTTCCGATACCGAGGCTTGATGATATGTTAGACATGATGGCTAGATCCACAATTTTTTCAAGATAAACCTCAAGAGTGGGTATCACCAGATATGCATACGCCCTGGAGATGAGTGGAAGACAGCCTTCAAGACGAAGGATGGGTTGTACGAGTGGTTGGTCATGCCCTCTGGCTTGACTAATGCACCTAATACTTTTATGCGTGTGATGATCCAGGTTTTGAGACCCTTTATGGGGAAGTTCTTAGTGGTTTATTTTGATGACATACTCATATATAGTACCACTAAAGAGCTGCATCTCGACCACTTGAGGCAGGTCTGTAGTGTCCCGAGGGCGGAGAGGTTATGTGCGAACCTTAAGAAATGTTCATTCCTGTCTGATAGGGTTGTCTTCTTAGGGTTCATAGTGTCGTCTGTAGGAATGCGAGCAAATCCAGAAAAAGTCAAGGCCAGAGCTGACTGGCCTGAACCGCGGAACATACATGAAGTGAGAAGCTTTCATGGCTTAGCCACATTTTATTGTCGGTTCATTTGAGGGTTTAACACTATTATGGCTCCCATTACTGATTGCATTAAAAAGGGAGAGTTCATATGCTCTAAGGCCGCAACTAAGGCATTCAAAGATATTAAAGGCAAGATGATAGAGGCTCCCGTCATGCTTCTTCTAGATTTTTCTAAAATATTTGAAGTAGCGTATGATGCTTCAGGCGTAAGTATACGAGGAGTACTAAGCCAAGAGGGTCATCCAGTTGCCTATTTCAGTGAGAAACTGAATGAAGCAAAACAAAAGTATTCCACCTATAACAAAGAATTTTATGCGTTTATGCAGTCGCTACGTCCTTGGCGTCATTATCTTCTACCGCAAGAATTTGTCTTGTTTTCTGATCACGAGGCTTTTAAGGTATTTGAATTCTCAAAAGAAGCTTAACCCAAGGCATGCCAAGTGGGCAGCATTTCTTCAGGAATATTCATTTGTCTTGAAACATAAAGTCGGGATCAAGAACAAACCAGCCGATGCCCGTAGTAGGAGAGTGGCATTGCTCAACTCCTTGAGTGTAGAAGTTGTCGAGTTTGAGCAATTGATAAACGAGCATCCCAGGTGTCCGGATTTTGGGGGAACATACGTGTCACTCTTAGGTGCCCAGCATAGTTCGGGTGAGTTCATGCTGAAAGATGGTTTCCTTTTCAAAAGAGACCGTCTGTGTATTCCCCGCACTTCCCTCCGGGATTTCCTTGTTTGGGAGCTTCATGCTGGAGGTATTGCTGGTCATTTTGGTCGAGATAAGACCATCGCCCTAGTGGAGGATCGATTTTATTGGCCAAGTCTCAAATGAGACGTAGCCAAAATTTTAGGGCAATGTCAAACATGTCAACTAGCAAAACAGAAGAAGCAGAATACTGAATTGTACACGCCATTGCCAGTGCCACACGCACCGTGGCAAGACATCAGTATGGATTTCGTGCTTGGACTTCCCAAGACAATTAAAAAGCACGATTCCATTTTTATGGTCGTGGACCGTTTCTCAAAAATGGCTCACTTGCTCACTTTCTCCCTTGTTCTAAAACGTTCGATGCGTCCAACATAGCTAAGATTTTCTTTGAGGGGGTGGTTCGATTACATGGTTTGCCTAAGACCATAGTGTCTGACAGGGATGTCCGGTTTACTAGTTATTTTTGGAAGACATTGTGGCATATGATGGGTACGAGACTCCGGTTCTCGTCTGCCTACCATCCTCAAACTGATGGCCAAACTGAAGTTGTGAATCGAAGTCTCGGAAATCTACTACGATGTTTGGTGGGTGAACACATTAAAACTTGGGACTTAGTCCTACCAGTCGCCGAGTTTGCATATAACAGTTCAGTTAATAGGTATACGGGTATGAGTCCATTCGAGATTGTTAGTGGTTATAAACCTAGACTACCCATAGATTTGTTACCTATCTCAGTCACCCAAAGGACCTCAGAGTCGGCCGATGCATTTTCCTATCACATTCATGAGTTGCATGCAGAGATTATGAGGCGGATAAATGCAAGTAATGAACAATATAAAATTTCAGCTGACTTACATCGTAGAATTCAAGAATTTAATGAGGGTAATTATGTAATGGTTAGGATGAGGCCAGAACGGTTCCCACAGGGTACCGTTAAGAAGTTACAAGCACGCAGTGCTGGACCATTTAAAATTCTGAAAAAAATTGGGTCCAATGCGTATGTGATAGATCTTCCACCTCGCATGGGGATTAGTTCAACATTCAATGTGAAGGATCTAATGCCTTGTTCAAGCCATCTCATAGACCCTAATTTTGTTCCAAACCATTGGCCAATTTCTGAATTTTCTTCCCAACCTACACCTATGCCTACTATACCTGAGATAAGAGAAGAAATTGAAGGAATTGTGGATGAGCAAATTGTTTCCACTCGAGACAGTGGATTTCAAAGGTACTTAGTAAAGTGGAAGAACAGACCATCATCCGACTGTACATAGTTGACAGAAGCAGAGTTGCAACGACTAGATCCAGATTTGTTAGAAAAGCACAAGAGTTTTATCTCGCCGGAGTCGAGATCTTCTCAGCCAAGGGGAGTTGATGCGGACACCAGGCCATTCAAAGTATATCAACACAGGAGGCGTGCATTACCCGTGTCAATGTGGCTAGATGACGGATACGGGTCGGGTCCCTAGAGGTTGAAGACCTTACACGTGTTCGTGACATGTGTAAGTTGCTTAAAGGAGACATTTGGACCATTAGATCGCGAGGAGGGTGTGATCAGACCGTTGGATCGTCACGACCCACCTTCATTACACCACCTTCATGGGACTATCATTGGGGCCATTGGGCATCTTAAATTTACATTTAGTTTATGAACATTTGAATTAATTATATTTTAAGATAGTTTGTGCACAATTTTGTGCGAATTTCTTTTTTTTTAAAACTTTTTTTTAGTAGGGTATTTTGGTAATTTCATGTAATTACGAATTTTATAAGGGTTGCCCTAAACCTATAGCACATTATGTTATGTTTATGAAAGAAAAAAGGAGAGCTTTTGGCTTCTGACGATTTCGTCTTCGACTTCCAGTGATTGGAAGAGGGCGTGAGGCCCAGGTAAACAATTTTTTCATCCCTTACTTCTTTCTCCTTCTCTCTTTTCTCAAGATATTCTTCTCTTTAACCCCATTTTCTTCTTTTTATCATAATCTCAAAAGATTCTCATTCCCTTTTCATCCTCACATAAAACCCATCACCCAAATCTACATTTGAAGAACCACCATATATATTTATTTTTTTCTGAATTTTCCAGATTTTCAATCCAGGAAATTCCTATTTTTCTTAGAAAATCCACTTGGATCGTTAGACGGACCTATTGCAAGACGAAAGTTCTATCTTTCGCCGGATCCAATTAAATTCAAATTTTGAGATTCAACACTTCATGTTTGTGATGGATGGCCCTAATCAATGTTATATTGACCTTATTTCTTTCTTGTGTTTATGATGTATGAATCAGGCTGATATTTATTTGTTTTTTTTAAGATTGCATGAATCTGCCCCTTTTCAAATACCATGATCATTTGAGGTTAGATTAGGCCGTCCTACATCACTCTATCCCCACACCATTTCTATTATTGTCCTTTCCTATATACCAAAGTTTACACCCATCAATTTCTCTAGGTTTGGCCCATTTCCACTTGGTCTCCCAAATGCAAGCTATGTTAACACTCCTACATTACATCATATCTACTAACTCCATGCTCTTACCTATCAATGTTCCTATACACCATGTGGCAAAACAAATCCGATTTTCTTGGACTAGCTCCATTACCAGCACGCGTCCAGAATGGCATGGGAACCCTCGCCTAATCACAGCAACTGGGTGTTGTTGCAGTGCATCGGTTACAGGGGACACCCTAGCCAACCCTTGCCAATTTCTCACTACACCCGGGTTCTAATGTAGCGAATCACTCACAGAGGATGCCCTAGCATGAATTTTGAATGTCATATTGTTTGGATTTATGATGAAAGCTATGGCATACGATTGACGCAAGCAGCCAACGCAAGCAGCCCCCCTCTTTTATCCGGGCTAGCAACCAGCAATGAGAGCCCAAAACTCCTAAAAGCACAATGCAATAGGCTATTACATAGGTTGATTGCAGTCAAGTGAGATCTAATAGTCTATTACATGGGTTGATTACAATCAACAAGTTGTTCATGAGCCTTTTAAATGACCTGACGTAAATATAAGCCAGTCAATTCATCAAAAGGGACAAGTGTGTACAATGAACGTTTGGCAATTTTAAAACATCCATCGTCTATTAACATGTGTGGCAAGATGATGCGTTCACCAGGCTGATTTTTGGACCAGGTCATGTATATGTACATAGTGCAGCTTACCTGATGCAAGGCTTAGATTTCCCATCCAGGCACATGTCAAAGTGTGAGTGGAGAGGTGAATGTCGGATTAATAAAGCTCTACAATTGTAGTAGTATGGTTCAAAATCTTAACAGGTAACTAGTTTGTTTCTTATGTCTACTGAACAGGGTTGACTATGGGTCTTCTAATCCGCAGATACCAAAGTATCCAATCCAAGTTCTTCAGATTTAGGTCCAGAAACCAGGCCAAATTAATAATCAGGAGGGCTCTATGTCTAACTAATTGGATTCAACCAGAACTTGGGCAGGGTTGGGTACCAGACTCGGGTATTCTTTGGGTAACTTAATGTATGATTTTCTAGTTAAATACATTTATATATTACACTTTTATTTAAGAAACTTAGAAAAGGCATGCTTCTGGTATGGATCCAAAATATGGAGTGAAACCTAGGTCCGGACTCAATAACTAATTCCAAATCCGCATCCCTTTCCGAATCCCAATTCCTTCTTGAACTAGACCCGGTAAGATCCTAAATCCAATTGCATTCAGATCTGGTACCTCATATGTGGTACAAGTATCCGAATCCCAATTGAACCTGAATCCAATTCCCTTAGGGCCTGTTTGGGAGAGTGGATTTGGAACCCCCTGGATTAGGAACCCCCAGGATTACAAACCCCCTGGATTTGCAATCCTCCCAGTGTGTTTGGCACCCTAGAGTGTGAATCAACTTTAATCCAAAAGTACATGTCCATAGTATATTTACAGGGGTTTGAATTTAATTACTAAATCAACTTTAATAACTCTAATTGGTGAGATATGTAATTTTTGACACAATGGTTGTGATAAGCCCGCTGAAATATATGCTTTGCCCGAAAACGATGAAATTCCAAGTCTCGGATGGGTCACAAGCACAAGATCATGTCTGAGTCACTAACCAACGATTTTTAATCATTGATTTACATGGACAATGTTTGAACGGTGTTGATCATCATTAGTGGGCCATGTGCCCAATAAAATGATAGTGTATAGTGACACACATGTTATACGTGCACGCATTGAAATGATTTTAGGTGTAATCCAAGCTCTCACCGTGGATTACAAACCCCCTCAAAGAGGAGGATTGGAAACCCCCAGGATTTGAAACCCCCAGTTACTTTATGCTACCAAACAACCAAGGGATTTGAAACCCCCTCAACTCCCCTCCAATCCACGGTACGAAACGACCCCTTAGCCAAGTCCAGATACTGGTTGATGGGGACATCACGCGCACACACACACACACCCTACGCACGTACGCAGGGAGGAGGACAGCCCCACCATCGATCTAGATCAATGATGACGTCCAGGGAAGGCCTCCTAGTTAGAGGACTGCGTTTTGGTTCCTTGGAGTGGACCCGATCGGCAAGTTAATCCCACCATGGGTTCTCATGATCGTGGCCCACTATTCTAAATAATCTAGTACTTTGGGTTTTTTTTATTATTGTTATTAGGAGTATCATGGACAGTTTAAATTGCTTTGATTAATTGTTATTTTTTATTACTTTATCTCCAAGTAATAGGTTGCGCACATGGCGCGAGTTTTGGGGTATAGGATTTTATTATAAATAGGCACCCCTTAGTCTTTTTTTTTCAATGGAAAATTAATAAAATTTCTGCATTTTTCCTACACCTCTTTGAGTTATGAAAACCTAATTGAGTGTGAAACCCTCCCTTTTTCGAAGTGCTGACTACTGTGGTGCGAAACCACACCTATCCCGATTCGCCCTCACCTTCTACCATCCATATTTCTCTTTTCCTACAAGCATTTCATCTGCAAATCCATCAATATTTGCAAGCGTTTCCCCATCTATAGCAGATTTCTGGAATTTGGCCCTGCGGGAGGGCTGAAACTTCGGCGGAGCACCACGCACAAACCGTGCATCAGATCGAGCTGAGATTTAGAGGTTTTAGAGTCCATCCCTGGCTGACCAGGGTTAAGGTGGTCTTTTTCTAAATAGTGTGCCCCACACACGTGCGGCCGGGATCACACGCACGTGCATCTGGGCCATTGTTGCTGTGCATGCGTCCGATACTTCTCTGGTTTGTCTCTCCTCTCTTTCACTGCTCTTTTACCTAAAATCCCTAAACCTAACCCTAAATTATTCAAATCCCTAATTTTATACCCTTTCTTCAACTTCAGGGTTCCCCTAATTGAAATCTATGAATCCCTTGGATTAGGGAATTATTTCTGTGCATGTGTGGATGAATTTACCCTCCTTTGATTCTTGTTTGGTCTATAATTTTGATTGATCCGACCCCATCATGTGTAAGCCTAGATCCACATAAGATTCCCCTCAAAAACTTGTGTGGGATGTGGAATTTTGTGAAACTGTTTCTAAACCAGTGTGATCAAAAGCCTGAAATTCTTGCACATCATACTTGAATTTCATGTCCTACGTCAAATTTGATGTTAGAGCTTAGGGTTCTTGTAGGGGAATGCATTGCATGTTTAGGGTTTAGTTTATTTGTGTCCATTATACATCAAATGTCATCATATAGAGCTGTTTAAAGGTCCATAATTTATAATATAGGTTGCTGAATTTTCTGCTATCAGAAAATCTACATATCTTTTTGCTAGATTTTCCGTTGACAGATTTTTTTTTAGGCAAATACGTTGTTGGAAATTGAGTAGTATTGTATCATTTTCTACATATAGTCCTATAGGAGCATTTAGTCCTATCTAGGCACATGCAGTCGTAGTAGGTCCTTAGATTGAGTTAGTAGTTGTATGCCCACACGTACAGGTCGTGGTTTTGTCTTGCACCCGACACTAAACATGGAGCAATTGCAAGAGTCAATAAACAAGTTGACCCAGCAGTTTGAGTCTTTGGGTAGGCGCTTGGAACAAAGTATGGACCAATGCTTTGAACAACTTGATGTGCTCATTACCCAACTAGAGACCTCCGCCAGGGCAAACCCCACCATTGGGGAAGATGCACAATATCAGGCAAGTGGTCAGGAGGATAGACTAAGGAATGGAGGTGGCCAAGAAATCGGTTATAGGCACACACCCATGCACCCACCCCATGAGAGACATCAAGACCACTATGACCCTGATGCGCAACTTCTCAAAGGAGTTATAGTAGATGCCCCCACGTTTGAGGGTCACTTGGACCCTAAAGTTTTTCAAGATTGGTTAGCAGACATGGACCACCTTTTTTTAGTGGTACGACATATACGGACTTGTGGCTAGATAAAGTGCATCAGAGGCTAGTGTAGAGTTACACACTGGGGCCATTCCACTAGTGGATGAGTTTCGTGATATCTTTCCTGATAATCTACTAGATGAGTTTCCCCCTATGAGAGATATACAGCACACCAGGACGCGGGATACCGTACTACCTATAGCCGAGTTTGCGTTTAATAATTCTGTCGATAGGTCCACAGGTCCAAGTCCTTTTGAAGTAGTTACTAGTTATAAACCTAAGAAACCTATTGATCTTGTCCCTATGTCACTGTCCCATAGGCCATCAGAGCCTGCAGTCTTTTGCGCATCACATTCATTCATGGTATCAAGAATCAGGCAAAAGATCATGACCAGTAATGAACATTACACACTTACTGCAAACCAACATAAACGTTTCAAGGAATTCAATGTAAGGGAGACTATGATGGTCCGCATCACGCCAGAGCGGTACCCTCAGGAAACCGTTCGTAAATTACACGCACATAGCGCTGAACCATTCAAAATTATAAAATGAAACGATCTCAAACGTATGTGGTAGATCTTCCATCCTTAATGGGAATTAGTTTCACATTCAATATAAAAGATCTAATTGCATTTCAAGGGGCCACTGATGTATCATCCAGCCTTTCGTCTAACCATCTTGATTCCTCAGACCTTTTCCTTAATCCATGGCCCCTTCCCGACCTATCTTCTTAACCTTTACCTCCCATACCTACCCTTCACACACCCAAAGAGGAGACAGAGGATATCATGGACCATTAGATAGTATTGACATCGAACGGCGGATTTCAAAAGTTCTCGGTCAAGTGAAAGTCACGCCCAGCTTAAGGCAGTACGTGGTTCACTGAAAATGAGCTTTAGAGACTTGATCCTAAAATCTTGGAGTGGTTCAGGAGTTTTGTTTCGTCAGTGGCGAAATCTTCACAGCCGGGGAGAGTTGATAGGGACGTCATGCGTACACGCACGCCCACCTACACACGTACGCAAGGAGGAAGGCCTCACCATCGATCTGGATCGATGATGACGTCCAGGGAGGGCCTCATAGTTAGAGGACTGTATTTTGGTTCCTTGGAGTGGACCCGATCAGCATGTGAATCCCACCATGGGCTCTCATGATCGTGTCCCACTATTCTAAATGATCTAATACTATAAGTTTTGTTTATTATTGTTATTAGGAATATCATGACCAGTTTAGATTGCTTTAATTAGTTATTTTTTATTACTTCGTCTCCAACTAATAAGTTGCGCACATGGCGCGAATTTTAGGGTATAAGGTCTTATTATAAATAGGCACCCTTTGTAGTCTTTTTTTCTAAATGGAAGATTAATAAACTTTCTGCATTTTTCCTGCTTTCTTTGAGTTGTGAAAACCTAATTGAGTGTGAAACCCTCCCTTCTTCGAAGGGCTGACTACCGTGGTGTGAAGCCATACCTATCTTGATTCGCCCCCACCTTCTACCATCCATATTTCTCTTTTCCTACAAGCATTCCATCTGCAAATCCATCAATATTTGTAAGCGTTTCCCCATCTACAGCAGATTTCTGAAATCTGGCACTGCATGATGGCTGAAATTTCGGCGGAGCATCATGCACAAACCGTGCATCGAATCGAGCTAAGATTTTGGGGTTTTGGAGTCCATCCCTAGCCGACCAAGGATAAGGTGGCCTTTTCTGAATCTGAGCCATTGTTGCTATCTATGTGTGTGGCACTTCTCTGGTTCGTCTCTCTCCTCTCTTTCACTCCTCTTTCACTCAAAATCCTTAAACCTAACCTTAAATTATTTAAATCCCCAATTTTATGCCCTTTCTTCAACTTTAGGGTTCCCAGAATTGAAATTTGTGAATCCTTTGGATTGAGGAATTATTTCTGTGCATGTGTGAATAAATTTACACTCTTTTAATTCTTATTTGGTCTATAATTTTGATTGATCCGACCCTATCATGTATAGGCATGGATCTGCATAAGATTCCCCTCGATTGAGTGCTTGAACTTTTGTGTGGGATATGGAATTTTGTATAACTGTTTCTGAACTAGTGTGATCAAAAGCCTGAAAATCTTGCGCATCATACTTGAATTTCATGTCCTGCATCAAATTTGGTATCAGAGCTTATGGTTCTTATAGGGGAATGCATTGCATGTTTAGGATTTAGTTTATGTGTCCATTATGCATCAAATATCATCATATAGAGCTGTTTAGAGGTCCATAATTTCTGATATAGGCTGCTAAATTTTCTGGTATCAGAAAATTTGCATATCTCTTTGCTAGATTTTCCATTGACAGATTTTTTTGGGCAAATAGGTTGCTGGAAATTGAGCAGTATTGTGTCGTTTTCTACATATAGAATCCTATAGGAGCATTTAGTCATATCTAGGCACATGTAGTCGTAGTAGAAGGTCCTTAGATTGAGTTAGTAGTTGTATGCCCACACGTATGGGTCGTGGTTTTGGCTTGCACCCTACACTAAACATGAAGCAATTACAAGAGTTAATGGACAAGCTAACCCAGCAGTTTGAGTCTTTGGGTAGGCGCTTAGAACAACGTATGGACTAACGCTTTGAACAGTTTGATGTGCGCATTACCCAACTAGAGACCTCCGCCAGGGCAAACCTCACCATTGAGAAAGATAGCCAATCTCAGGCAGGCGGTAAGGAGGATAGAATAAGGAATGGAGGTAGCCAAGGAATCAGTTATGGGTGTACACCCGTGCACCCACCCCATGAGAGACATCAAGACCACTATGACCCTGATGCGCAACTTCTCAAAGGAGTTAGAGTAGATGCCCCCATGATTGATGACCACTTGGACCCTAAAGCTTTTCAAGATTGGTTGGCAGACATGGACCACCTTTTTTTATTGGTACAACATGTACGACCTTGTGGCTAGATAAAGTACATCAGAGGCTAGTGTAGAGTTACTAAGGTCATTTCAGTAGTGGATGAGTTTCGTGATATCTTTCCAGATGATCTGCCGGATGAGTTCCCCCCTATGAGGGATATACAGCACACCAAGACATGGGACATCATACTACCTATAACCGAGTTTGCGTTTAATAGTTTTGTCGATAGGTACACAGGTCTAAGTCTTTTTCAAGTCATTACTGGTTATAAACCTAGGAAACTTATTGATCTTGTCCCTATGTCACTGTCCCATAGGCCGTCAGAGTCTGCAAAGTCTTTTGCGCATCACATTCATTCATGGTATCAAGAAATCAGGCAGAAGATCATGACTAGTAATGAACATTACACACTTTCTTCATACCAACATAAACGTTTCAAGGAATTCAATGTAAGGGATTCTATGATGGTCTGCATCAAGCCAGAGCGGTACCCTCAGGGAGTCGTTCGTAAATTACACGCGTATAGCGCTAGACCATTCAAAATTATAAAACGAAACAATTTCAATGCGTATGTGGTAGATCTTCCACCCTCCATAAGAATTAATTCCACATTCAATGTGGAGGATTTAATTGCATTTCAGGGGGCCACTGATGCATTGTCCAGCCTTTCGCTTAACCATCTTGATTCCCCAGACTTTTCCATTGATACATGGCCCCATCTCGACCCATCTTCCCAGCCTCTACCTCACATACCTATCCTTCCCACACCCAGAGAGGAGATAGAGGATATCTTGGACCATCAGATAGTATCGAAGTCGGATGGTGGATTGCAAAAGTTCTTGGTCAAGTGGAAGTCACACCCAGCTTCAAACAATACGTGGCTCACTGAGGAGGAGCTTCAAAGACTTGATCTTGACATCTTCGAGCGGTTTAAAAGTTTAGTTTTGACAGTGGCGAAATCTTCACGGCCGGGGAGAGTTGATAGGGACGTTACGCGCACACGCACGCCCCCTACACACGTACGCGAGGGCCCCACCATTGATCTGGATCGATGACGACGTCCAGGGAGGGCCTCCTAGTTAGATAACTGCATTTTGGTTCATTGGAGGAGACCCGATCGGCCTGTGAATCCCACTATGGGTTCTCATGATCGTGGCCCATTATTCTAAGTAATCTAGTACTTTGGGTTTTGCTTATTATTTTTATTAGGAATATCATGGACGGTTTAGATTGTTTTAATTAGTTGTTATTTTTTATTACTTCGTATCGAAGTAATGGGTTGCGCACATGAAGTAAGTTTCGGGATATAGGGTTTTATTATAAATAGGTACCCCTTGTAGTCTTTTTTCTCAATGGAAGATTAATAAAATTTCTGCGTTTTTCTTGCTTCTCTTTGAGTTATAAAAACCTAATTAGGTGTGAAATCCTCCCTTTTTCGAAGAGCTGACTACCGTGATGTGAAGCCACACCTATCCTGATTCACCCCCACCTTCTATAATCCATATTTCTCTTTTCCTACAAGCATTCCATCTACAAATCCATCAATATTTGCAAGCGTTTCCCCATCTACAGCAGATTTATGGAATCTGGCCCTGCAAGAGGGTTGAAACTTCGGTGGAACACGCGCAAACCGTGCATCAAATCGAGCTAAGATTTGGGGGTTTTAAAGTCCATCCCTAGCTGACCAGGGCTAAGGTGGCCTTTTTCTTAATAGTACGCCCTACACACATGCGGCCGGGATCACACGCACGTGCGTCTAGGCCATTGTTGTTGTCTATGCATCCAGTACTTCTCTGGTTCGTTTCTCCTCTCTTTCACTCCTCTTTCACCCAAAATCCGTAAACCTAACCCTAGTTATTCAAATCCCCAATTTTATGCCCTTTCTTCAATTTCAGGGTTCCCCAAATTGAAATTTGTGAATCCCTTAGATTGGAGAATTATTTCTATGCCTGTGTGGATGAATTTACCCTCCTTTGATTCTTGTTTGGTGTATAATTTTGATTGATCCGACCCTATCATGTGTAAGCCTGAATCCGCATAAGATTCCCCTCGATTGAGTGTTTGAACTTTTGTGTGGGATGTGAAATTTTGTGTAACTGTTTCTGAACTAGTGTGATCAAAAGCCTGAAAATCTTGCGCATCATACTTAAATTTCATGTCCTGCTTCAAATTTGGTATCAAAGCTTAGGGTTCTTATAGGGGAATGCATTGCATGTTTATGGTTTAGTTTATTTGTGTCCATTATGCATCAAATATCATCATATAGAGTTGTTTAGAGGTCCATAATTTCTAATATAGGCTGCTAAATTTTCTAGTATCAGAAAATCTACATCTCTTTGTTAGATTTTCCGTTGACAGATTTTTTTGGGCAAATAGGTTGCTAGAAATTGAGTAGTATTGTGTCGTTTTCTGCATATAGAGTCCTATAGGAGCATTTAGTCCTATCTAGGCATATTTAGTCGTAGTAGAAGGTCCTTAGATTGAGTAGTTGTATGCCCACACGTACAAGTCGTGGTTTTGGCTTACACCCTACACTAAACATGGAGCAATTGCAAGATTCAATGAACAAACTGACCCAACAGTTTGAGTCTTTGGGTGGACACTTGGAACAATGTATGGACTAACGCTTTAAACAGTTTGATGTGCGCATTACCCAACTAGAGACCTCCGTCAAGGCGAACTTCACCATTAAGGAAGATGCTCAATCTCAAGCAGGTGGTCAGAAGGATAGACCAAGGAATGGAGGTGGCCAAAGAATCGGTTATGGGCGCACACCCGTGCACCCACCCCATGAGGGACATCAAGACCACTATGACCCTGATGCGCAACTTCTCAAAGGAGTTATAGTAGATGCCCCAACGTTTGATGGCTACTTGGACCCTAAAGCTTTTCAAGATTGGTTGGCAGACATGGACCACCTTTTTTAGTGGTATGACATTTACGGCCTTGTGGCTAGAGAAAGTGCATCAGAGGCTAATGTAAAGTTTCCCACTGAGGCCATTCCAGTAGTGGATGAGTTTCGTGATATCTTTCCTGATAATCTACCGAATGAGTTTCCCCTTATGAGGGATATACAGCACACCGGGACGTGGGACACCGTACTACCTATAGTCGAGTTTTCGTTTAATAATTCTGTCGATAGGTCCACAGGTCTAAGTCTTTTTGAAATCGTTACTGGTTATAAACCTAAGAAACCTATTGATCTTGTCCTTATGTCACTGTCCCATAGACCGTTAGAGTTTGTAAAGTCTTTTACGCATCACATTCATTCATGGTATCAAGAAATCAAGCAGAAGATCATGACCAGTAATGAACATTACACACTTACTGCAGACCAACATAAACGTTTCAAGGAATTCAATGTAAGGGACTGTGATGGTCCGCATCAGGCCAAAGCGGTACCCTCAGGGAGTCGTTCGTAAATTATATGCGCATAGCACTGGACCATTCAAAATTATAAAACGAAACGGTCTCAATACGTATGTGGTAGATCTTCCACCCTCCATGCGAATTAGTTTCAAATTCAATGTAGATGATATAATTGCATTTCAGGGGGCCACTAATACAAGTCCAGCCTTTTGCCTAACCATCTTGATTCTCCAGACCTTTCCCTTAATCCATGGCCCCCTCCCCACCCATCTTCCCAGCCTCTACCTCTCATACCTACCCTTTCCACACCCAGAGAGGAGATAGGATATCCTGGAACATCAGATAGTATCGAGTCGGACGGAAAATTTCAAAAATTCTTGGTCAAGGCGAAAGTCACACCTAACTTCAGACACGTGGCTCATTGAGGAGGAGCTTCAGAGACTTGATCCTGATATCTTCGAGCAGTTCAGGAGTTTTGTTTCGCCAGTGGCAAAATCTTTACAGCCAGGGAGAGTTGATGGGACATCACGCGCACATGCACGCCCTCCCCCCCCGGCCCTCACACACACACACACGCACGTACGCAAGGAGGGCCCCACCATCGATCTGGAACGATGACAACGTTCAGGGAGGGCCTCCTAGTTAGAGAACTGCGTTTTGGTTTCTTAGAGTAGACCCGATCGGCATGTGAATCTCATCATGGGCTCTCATGATCGTCTCACTATTCTAAATAATCTAGTACTTTGGATTTTGCTTATTGTTGTTATTAGTAATATCATGAATGGTTTAAATTGCTTTAATTAGTTGTTATTTTTTATTACTTCGTCTCCAAGTAATAGGTTGCGCACATGGCGCGAGTTTTGGAGTATAAAGTTTTATTCAAGGTGTCCCGTATCGGTATCGGTTGGCGTAACGGTGCCCTCCAAAACCGATACGGATACGGAGGCGTAACGGCGATACGAGGGCGTAACGGCACATAACGGCGCAATTTTTTTTTTTGCCAAAAAAATATGAAAAAATATGGATTAAATCTGGAATATTCTAAGCATTCCAAATATGCATTCATTTATAAATTGGAACATGTTTATGGTGGTGTAACGGTCCACTCTTTGGTCAGAAGTTGTATCGAACTGTCTGATGAATTTATGAATTAGATAACCTGAATTTGACTACAAAATTCATATATTTAATTTTCTAACTATCTACTATCAATGATAGATACATTAGAATGAATGTAATATGAAAATATCTTACATTTATGTGTTTGCAATTATTTTTGAGGGCCAAAATTCATGCGTAAATAGAAAAAAGTATAAAAAACTAAAATAAAATGGCACCCCAAATATGTAAAATGCACATTAACATGTTCTACTATGATTAACACATCACATGGCATCATTAAAACAGCAAAAGAATCATTAAAAAATGATTTTTCGAATTTTCAAAAAAAGGGCGAAAATAAATGCGTAAATAGAAAAAAAATATAAAATGGCACCCCAAATCTGTAAAATGCACATTAACATATTCTACTATGATTAACACATCAAATGACATCATTAAAACAACAAAAGAATCATTAAAAAATAATTTTTCGAATTTTCAAAAAAAGGGCCAAAATAAATGCGTAAATAGAAAAAAATATAAAATGGCACCCCAAATCTATAAAATGCCCATTAACATGTTCTACTATGATTAACACATCATATGGCATGATTAAAACAACAAAACAACTATTAAAAATTGATTTTTTGAATTTTAAAAAAAGGGGCCAAAATTCATGCGTAAATAGAAAAAAATATAAAAAATATATAAAATGGCACCCCAAATCTGTAAAATGCACATTAACATGTTCTACTATGATTAACATATCATATGGCATCATTAAAACAACAAAAGAATCATTAAAAATTGATTTTTCGAATTTTCAAAAAAAGGGCCAAAATAAATGCGTAAATAGAAAAAAATATAAAAAAAAATATAAAATGGCACCGAAAATCTGTAAAATGCACATTAACATGTTCTACTATGATTAACACATCAAATGGCATGACTAAAACAGCAATACAACCATTAAAAATTGATTTTTCGAATTTTAAAAAAAGGGGCCAAAATTCATGCGTAAATAGAAAAAAATATAAAAAAAAATATTAAATGGCACCCCAAATCTGTAAAATACACATTAACATGTTTTACTATGATTAATACATCATATGGTATGATTAAAACAACAAAAAATATTTAAAAAAGTATAAATACCTATTTTTGACAAATTTCTGAAAAATGGCCCACCGAGCTTTGATTCAAGAAAATCCATAATATAATGTGTTTTTATCTCAAATACCCAGTCAAAGTTGGTCAAAATTAGTAGTAGAAGAAGTGAGAAATAGCTTGGAAGCAAGAAGTTTCAAAAAAATAGCAAAAACAAAGCTTAAAATGGAAAAAAGTTGATACGGGCCTGTAACGGCCCGTAACGGCCGATACGCCCCGTATCGGCCGATACGGTGCAAAAAACCGAATCGGCCGATACAAGGCCGAATCGCGTAACGGTTTCCACCGTTACCGGTACGTATCAGCCGATACGTAACCGATTTGGCCCACCCTAGTTTTATTATAAATAGGCACCTCTTGTAGTCTTTTTTTCTCAATGAAAGATTAATAAATTTTTTGCGTTTTTCCAGCTCCTCTTTGAGTTGTGAAAACGTAATTGGGTGCGAAACCCTCCCTTCTTCGAAAGGCTGACCACCGTGGTGCGAAGTCACACCTATCCCAATTCGCCCCCACCTTCTACCATCCATATTTCTCTTTTCCTACAACCATTCCATCTGCAAATCCACCAATATTTGCAGGTGTTTCCCCATCTACAGCAAATTTCTGAAATTTGGCTCTACTGGAGAGCTAAAACTTTGGCGAAGTACAACGCACAAACCGTGCATCAGATCGAGCTAAGATTTAGGGGTTTTACAGTCCATCCCTGATCAACCAGGGCTAAGGTGGCCTTTTTCTGAATAGTGCGCCCCACACACGTGTGGCGGGATCACACGCACATGAGTCTAGGCCATTATTGTTGTCCACGTGTTCGGTACTTCTCTTGTTCGTCTCTCCTCTCTTTCACTCCTCTTTCACCTAAAATCCCTAAACCTAACCATAAATTATTCAAATCCCCAATTTTATGCCCTTTCTTCAACTTTAGGGTTCCCCGAATTGAAATCTGTGAATCCCTTAGATAGGGAAATTATTTTTGTGCATGTGTGGATGAATTTACCCTCCTTTAATTCTTTTTTAGTCTATAATTTTGATTGATCTGACCCTAGCATGTGTAGGCCTGGATCCGCATAAGAATCCCCTCGATTGAGTGTTTGAACTTTCGTGAACTTTTGTGTAGGATATGGAATTTTGTGTAACTGTTTCTGAACCAGTGTGATCTAAAGCCTGAAAATCTTGCATATCATACTTGAATTTCATGTCTTGCATCACTGGTACAGTAGTCTCTGAACCAAAAACAACCTTTTGATAGATCTATTGACATGAGTAAGCCTACTTGTAATGTTGGCGACATGGTAATAGTACAGTACCATTGTAGTGCACAGGGGGTAGAGTTTGTCATATGAACTATAAAGCAACCAGCTAAGTGATGTTGAGAACAACTAAGAAATGCACGTGGCTACAATGTATATGACCAATATGAATGCCTAATTTTCAATTGAAAATAAATGTGGAAAATTAAATAGATGTACCTGATCAAGAAGAAGATACCGCTTCAATGACCTTAGTTTCCCCATAAGATCATACTGTACGAATGGACAATTGATTAATTGAGAATTCTGCTACTGGAATAGCCACTTGTTTCCAAGAAAGAGCACAAAGGGGAAGCGAGGTTAGTGTGCCTAGAAGTGATCCAAGGAAACCATGTCATACCTTATCTTTAATAAGATTCAAGAGCTCGCCACTTGCAAAATCATAAGCAGCTTTGATACACTCAAGATAATGGTGGTTTGATCCAAAGCTCGTCAATTTTGAATTTTCTGATATGGGAACCTATCCATAGGAAGCATTTCTGGTGTATACTCATGGGGTTATCTTAAAGCATTATTGTGTCATGGAATGACATGTACACACGCACCAAAGATTGATATTTCCATCCCCAAATGGGTGGTTTCATGTTAATAAGTCTTCTTTCTGTAAGTGTTTTTTATAACGTTATAATGACCAAATTACCCTTATGAGGGTGGAACTAAATTTTGGGGTTTGAAATGTCATTTCTTTTATATTTTATTAGAAAGAAAGGACTCAAAAAACAAATAAATAACCTGAACATTATGTCCACATTCTCTCATGACATTTAAATATTTTCCAGTTGTCAAAATTGTCCCAGCAGCACTCATGAGGAAGCTCGGAATGCCATCCTTGAGGCTGTAACGTTGTTGCCAGAACTTAGCATCATAATCTTGAGTGAGACTCTCCTACAAAATTCAAATGACAGCCTTCAGAATCTAAGCTAAAGAGCTATGACATAACACCTCCAGGTTAATTTCAAATACCTTTTTCAGTAATTTGTTCTCAGCAATAAAGAATTCACCATAAGGATCATCAATCACCCCTTCATAGACCCACCTAAAAAAGTAATGACATTTAAAAGGGGAACGTAAGATAACAGTAAGAAAACCACTAAGAACAATTTTGGAAAACCATCCCCAAACAGCAGTATTTCTGGATATGTAAAATTCAGAATTTGGAAGTGACTTGGAAAAGGGGCTCTAGCAAAATTCTTTTCCACCAAAATAATTGTGTTCATTTCTAGTACTTGAAACAAACAAATATTATCTTGGGGGCAGAAAAGTGGATAACCATAACCCCTCATTCCAACTTATTTCAATATTGACTTAAATCTATATTATGCTTGGGTTTGACATTGTCCAAAAGTATCATATAAGTATAAATATTTGATGAATTTAAAGGATATGTTTGCAATTATCCCATAGCTACACCTGTAGAAGAGTGGCAATGAAAATGAGACATTTGCACGCGTGCATGCACACACCCACACAAACAAACCCCTGCCCGTCCACACACAGATGACAAGCACCTAAAATTAAGAAGCATTGCAGCATGACCACAGATAGCCAACTTTGCAGGTTACTAAAAGTAGTAGACCAATCAAGAATAGGTTTGACTGGAAACTAAGCTGATGAGGGGTTTCATAACAACAAGCACCTTTCTAATATGCGGAGATATGCAGCACTGGCACATTGAGTCATCTTCTCTAGCAATGACCTCACTGCATTATCACCAGCCATTGCCTTGGCCTGAAATTCACAAAGAGACATACGTCTTAGAAAAATAAACCGCATCTCTGATCAGATTTTTTTTATATGAAGATTGTCACATAATTGGTCGTTAGAAAGATGCATCACATCAACAGTCCATGAAAATCTCGATTAACAAGGACTTCATGTCAAAGCATGAGTTCCATAGTTATTTGAGTCCATCACATGTCCAAGCCACACATCATCCATGGAGGGTCAGGTCAATCTTGACCACACATACGACCTATCTGGTTTACAAGAAATCCAATGGACTGTGGGTCCAGTGAGTTCAATCAGATAGTGTTGCCAGCCCTGAATATCTAAGTGCAATATTTAGTATCTGTACAACCGTGAGCAGGAGAGCAATATAGTTTTATACAGGGCTTTATACAGCTGATGCATTGGGAGCAAAGTATTGTTTGCAATCTTATTTCAGTGCCTATATCAATTGAATGATATTAAATGCTTGTAGACAACAAACACGTGCATATCTCAGGGAATATACACGACAATAGGGTGGATGCAAGCCAATACAAAACACAGTTGATAATTAAGAGGAAGAGTCTGTTGGAGTCTTTTCATTGCTGATTTTTAGGTCCCTTACTGAGGACCTCTTTTATAGCAAGAACACTAGACAAGGTCTCTTTTTGTGGACCAATAGGATTTTGTTAGCTGTTTCACAATGACCATGTAACTAAGTAGTTACAAGAATCATGAAGTGAAGCAGCAACAGATTCGGATGCAGGTGCGGGGAAGCATCTATTTCAAAATGTTATCGGGTATAGCATTGGCTGCACTATTTCTCATAGCATTTGTTGCTTATTCATTACAAGGGCTCAATCATCAACCTTATGGTTTGATCATCTAAGAGTTACATATCAGAGATCACAACTTCTGTTTTCTTCCAATTTGATTGCTCCAAAGCCTAGCATCGGTTGTTGTATTTCTGATAGAATTTGTTGCTTATTTCTCTATTTGGATCAATTATCAACTGTGGCATCTCTTTATGGTTTGATCAGATAAGAAGTATGTAATGTATCCAACCCCGAACTCCGTCCTTTTGATTTGGTTGCTACCGTGAGAGCCCCAAAATACATATACACTCCAGCCCAAAATATACCCCTGTACATGCACAAAATGCATGCACGCTCTCTACAGGTAGGAGAAGTTATGGAGGTGAGGCTTGAGTTGAAACTTATTGCCGGGTGAGGTTTTAGTTAAGAATGAGGAGGAATCATCCCACATCCCTGGAAATGCAGTAATAGATTCACACACCACCAAAGAGGTCAGGATCGGACAGCATAGAGAAACACCATAACTTTTTCTCTATTTTCTTTTGCCTTGGGACCCCTATATCCAAGAAAGAATAAAGGCTACAACCGCACCTGGCATAACCAACTGCAAATCAAAAGGAGCTAAGAATTTCCTCCAAATGGCTGAAGCAAATTTGTACCAAATGAAGACATAATCCACTGACTCCACGCCTTTGAGGCATCAGGAGGCATTCATAATCAGTATTTTCCTTTTACGGAAGTTGTCAATGATCAAGACTTAATCATTTGTGACTAGCCACCCAACAGCAATCACTCTCGGGCCCAATAACAATGGAGAGTATTAGGACATTATTCGCCAAAGTTTACTGACCCAAAACTCAAAAATTTATCAAGAAAATAAGAAAAAATGAAAAACACTATAATCTATCATTCTTTCTAGGTTCTTAACATGTATACCATGGTGTGTCAGACTATTCTTATATAGGAATGATGTGTCTACTTGACATGCTGAAAGTCAACCAAACAAACATGCACTAATCGAACACAAGTCAAGCATGATTTGATAGATTCCATTACACTGAAACATGGTTTGCCATTTTCCCGATTTTCCCAAAATGGTCCATTCTACTACAATTCGCCAAATACCACTCAATTCTTGTTTTTTTATCAACATAGTAGGACTAGATTGGTAAAAAATAAGTTTGTATGCTTCCTCTATAGTTGATTTTTTTTAAGACATTTAAAAAAATAAAAACAGAGAGAAATCAAAACAAAAAAGATTTAAACACGGCCTTTATGGCTGTATTAGGCTGTATGGGATCCAGTACGATCAATACAACCCATTTTCCCCCCAATTGGCCAATTCAACCCCATATCTTGTATTGGGGATCCGGAGTGAGAGGGATAAGATATGGCCGGTTTCACTGTATCGTATCTGATTTTTAGAACAAAACTCTTGGGGGCTAGGATAATACCAAAATGTGCCAACAAGTCAACCTATCGGACCTAGCCACCATTTTTTAAGTAACTAGCAAAATTTAATAGAGAAAATGCTCAATTCATCAGCCTTCCATCACCAACTCAGCAATCTTAGAAGAGAGGGCATGGCTCCAAAGTCAATGTTGTAACCTAATAAAATCCCAAATCTCATCATCCATGAGATTTCTACAGAGGCATAGAGATGGCCGCATCCCCCACCAAATTGAAGCATTGGGATATCGAACCACCCTGCTTGGCAGAGATCCTATAGTCTCCCAAAAACAGGAGAGAGATCTATCGCCGCACCATGTATCCTCTCAGAATCTACATGCATTTTGCCAATAATATCTTAAGACAACCCTTCTGTGAATTGAATCGTACCATCACTATCTTCCAAATACCCGAGGGAAGAAGCAAGGAAGACCCAAGAGTAAACCACCCTCCCCAATATGGACCATAATTCCAAGAGATAATTTGTTTCCAAAGATGATCATTCTCGGTACCAAACCTCCACACTTATCCAATAGAGCCTAGTTCATAGATTTGCGATCTTGATAAGTTGATTCCAATTACCCTTAATTCCTATAAGCTGCCCGTAATTCCTGCAGACAGCAAACCCCTTTTGACTTGACCAAATAGAATTTTTTTTTGCTTTCATAACTTTCATAAAATTCCTTTGCATCGTTGTCACACTGCGATACATATCAGCGATACATTCCTCCACTAGAAATTTGAAAAACAAAATCATTAAAAAAAAAAAAAAAAAACTCACAAAAATCTATTTTTACTCCAATTTGTTTAGGGGAATATGTTTTCAATATGTTTTCATACTTGTTTTGTATTATCTATGAATTATATGAACCCATTTTTTATATAATTACATCACTTCTGTCAGATCGCATAGTTTAGGACCCTACACAAAGGAAACTTGTTGTAGATACTTGTTTTTTGTGATCTTTCTAAGAGAGTAATCATGTCTCTTTCAACATATCCTGAAATTTTATTGAAAAAATCCATCATTTCCAAATATTTTTCTCAAACAGCATATATGCCTCAATACTCGCGATATTTTCCATGTGATACTGATATGTTACCATATCCCAAGGGGGTGATACGTGCATCAATATTGATATTTAAATCATTTCTCCTCATTAACTTGATCAAATTCCAAATTGTTAAGACCAAGACATGCCCAACCATCAACTGAAAGGAGATCATAATAGAATTCCACCCCAGCATTACAAAATTCTTGCTTTCACTCCACCATTCTCATATTCACCTATAAGCTATGGATTATTTTTTTTCTACTAGCATTGGCAATACCATGAAAAAAGTTGGCATTTTTGTCACCCACTACAAGCCAAATGGCTTGCAATCTTTGATGCCACAATTCATGCACTTTCCTTTGGAAATTGAACTTGAGAGACTGATGTTTGCTCTTTTATTCCGCCGATAATCCATTAGATTAGAATTGCAGTGCAAAGGATTCATCATTCTCTGAAAGGACATAAATGGGATTTTTGTCTCAATCTATTGAGGATTTATTCAGTGTTCCAATGAATGTTGGAAGGTGAGTTCTTTAGCTGGAGCTCTAGGCCATTCCATGCAAGGGGGAGAATTCTTTGGTGAAGTCTTCCTTACGCTGCTCTTTAGGGTGTATGGCTTAACAGAAAAAACTGTATTCTGAAGGTGTGCATACCCAAATGATGGAGAGAATATCAATTTCCATTACTCAATTCTGCTCTTTCTAGAAAGATTTTTGAGTATGTTTTTTTATAGAAACCATGCTAACAGGAAAGAGGTCATGGAAGGTGGTATTCTAATAGGAAAGAGTCAAACCAAGATGGAATACCCCTCTTAGAGTCCATCAAGCAACAGCGGTGCCTTTAGGAACAACATGAACGAAACCATTCACATTTGTTCCGGCCTGATTTGGTCGGTTAGGGGGAGTTAAGAACCCTTGTGGAAGGTTTAAAGTGGTCTGTTAGATCCTGAATGCACCCTTGATGATTGAGAGATCTTCCAACGCACCTGCAAGGACTTGAGGGCTCTTGGGCCATTGGGTGCTGCTTCCGTTATCAATGAAATTTTGAACTTCACCTCTCCAATTGAAGCCATCTTTCCTATAGTTGCATGAAGCATGAAGCAAAGTGGCAACAGATTCGGGTTCATGATGGGGAAGCATCCGTTTCAAAATATAAACAAGTATTAACTCTAGTTGTGCCACCATGGCCTGGTAATCCTGATATGTGAACAAATTATCAAAAGAGATCCAATTCCCCCAAACTCAGCATGAAAAAAGAACTTTTGTTTGAGATGGAATACAGCTATAATTCATGCAGGCTGGTCTTGTACCAAAATTGGAACTCTCCTTCAACCGTTTCTTAGGGAAATGAATGAGACTACCAATGCCCTTGCTAAAGAGGGAGCAGCAAGAGGATCAGTTGAAGTAGATCCTCTATAAACAAGTATTAACTCTAGTTGTGCCACCATGGCCTGGTAATCCTGATATGTGAACAAATTATCAAAAGAGATCCAATTCCCCCAAACTCAGCATGAAAAAAGAACTTTTGTTTGAGATGGAATACAGCTATAATTCATGCAGGCTGGTCTTGTACCAAAATTGGAACTCTCCTTCAACCGTTTCTTAGGGAAATGAATGAGACTACCAATGCCCTTGCTAAAGAGGGAGCAGCAAGAGGATCAGTTGAAGTAGATCCTCTCTCCTGCCCTTGCATCCTCCCTTCCATGTGTTCATGGACGGCATATTATAAGTAATACATTATCACTTGCAAGAGACTACCAGTATGGCTGCATTTGGGTTGAAAATATAAATATGTTCAAATGCTAAATCTGTGTAAGTCGAGCATTGTGTGCATTAGGCTATATGTATATGATGATGAAAACAAGGAAATAATGTAAACAAAACAATCTTTTCCTTTCTTTTCTTTTCTTTTCAAGTTTTGGATGTATTGAATGGTGTATCGGGCCATTTGCTTTTTAGAACACATTTGTTGACCTGACCTATTGAAAGTTGAGTCATTGAATCTTTGACTTCTAAATTTGGTGTTAAACCATTTGGTAAATAGAAGTTCTTTGGTTGATTGTTGATCCTTATTGTAATGAATTCTTTTATGTATTTTAAGTTTTGAATTGAACATAACAGGAATCACCACAGGTTATCTGGAAAGAAAATATCCATGATTAGATAACAATCACAAATATCTTAAATGAACTACAGTAAATTATATGTAGATTCCCAACTAATCCAAGAAGAAAAAACAAAAATGAGTGATGGTTTGCCACTTTTTCTAATTTTCACCAAAACAGAATATTCTTTGATTCATTGCATCCCACTCAAATACTATGTTTTGATCTTCAAATAGGCCTAGATCTAGTTGAGATGAGTTTCTAAGCTACCTCTCATAATGAAATGAAAAGGAAAAAAGGAAAAAATAAAAAACGGGCTCTTGTATGCGTACCGGCCCAGAACCGATACAGGGTGGGTGTATCAGTTCTTAAAGATAATATGATGCAGGACCGATGCATGAACTAAGTAACATGTGAGATCAAATAACCGAATTAAGATATTTAACAAAAAAACACAAACATCACAATATTCATCACAAATATCATGAAAATCAAAAGAAAATCATGCATAATCCTGACATGAGCTACCAACATCGTAACATACAGTCATTAAATAAAAAGAAACTAAGATCTAATAGATGTATGGACATCCAATTAGCATAGGGTATGTCTATTTCAAAATAGGAAACCTAATACAACCCAGGGTAAAAATTAGGGTTTGGGTAATTTTGGAAAGTAGAAAAATTGGGAATATTAGGTTTAGGGTTAGGGTTTGGATTGCGGATGGGTATGGGAAGGTTGGGTTTGGGAGAAGATGAAAATCTATGATGGGAAGAATAAAGAACCTGAAGAAAATACCTGAATGGGGAAGAAAAGAGAAGATGGTATGGGGATTAATGGAGACCTCATACCTCTATTGATGAAGATTAGCCTCGCACCAATCTTCCTTCCAAATTGCATAGAAGTATCTTTAAATCGCATGAAGATGGGAGCAAACAGCAAGAGCCTTTCTCTTTTTTTATCACGAAACTCAATGAGGGAGAGGTCACACACCCTCCTCTTTTTATAGATCCAAGAAGTTTCAAAGATTACAAAAATCCCCATCTTGTGAACTTTAACGAAAATAGCCCTAGTCAAAATAAAATCAACTAAAACACTTATAATGTGTCTAAATGTAAAATAATTAAAAACTAAATCCTAAAATATAATAAAGTCTAAAACTGATGTGGACGATCCACAATTAATGGCCTAATCATGTGATTCATGCGACCCAATGGCCCAATCATCGCATCCCTCCGATCCAACCCGCATCCTCCTATGATACGTACATAACAGTGTATGTGACGTGATGTCCTCATCATAATAGTATTTTGTTTCATATAATTGTGGCTCCTAATCATCAGCCCTAGCATGAAGAAACACTGAAAGATCATCATTATGATAATAGCCACCTTGTCACAACTATTTGGGGTTGGTCCTAAGAATCATGTTCTACCAATCATGTTCAAATAAGGAATTGAAATGAATCAATGGGTTGGGTTCAGGTCGGGTATGTACCCAAGTCCAAACTGGCCTAAGGGAATCAGATCCAAGTCCTATTGAGTTTTGGGTCATGTGCCATACTTGAGTTATTAGAACTAAATCCAATAGGGTTCGGGGCATTCGAGCATCCATCAAATCTAGGGCAACAAAAGAGCGCAGCATAACCCAAATATCATGTTGATCGTAAAATAATATCCATTTGATATGGCTGCAATTCTACCCATTCAATGCGGAACATTGCTCTTTTTGGTTCAAATTTTCCTGGTAATATGACAGATACAAGAAATCACTGTTATTTTGGTGTTGTAGCCCCTTCATGTGATGGCAAAAGCTGGAGATGAGTGAGCTCCATCTCCGAGTGATGTCCATGGTCTAGTGATCCTGATCATTTATTAATGGCCCCATGGTCCACATTAGATGGTCTATACTTTTTAGAGCTCGTTTCCACAACAGGAACCATCATATCAACAATCTTGATCATTGAATGGGCAATTTTTGCATATACTCGCATAGAGAAGGGATGAGGCTACACTGAGTTGCATATACATGCACAGAGAGAAAGAGAAGCATTGAACAACATGGACAGCCCATACAAACTGTTCCCAACTTTGTGGCCCATTTGAGTGATCGATCCACCTAAATTTTGGTGTGACACTCTAAAATGAACCAGCACAACAAACGTACAGAGTGTCTTTAACACAATCACCATAGTGGGCCCACGGAACCACTGTCGGACAGGCTTCTTACGACACACCTTATGTGCTAGCTACATACAGAAAGAACGAGAGTGGTTGGAATGGCTATTTGCAGCAAGAAGAGAGAAACAACAAAATTGCCCTTGAAAAAGGCTCTTCCCTAACGAATTGTAAGAGTAAAATTGTAAAATTGTCCAAACACTGCTTTTACCTAACGCTGTTGGAAGCTTTTAGCAGGTGAAATCTGAAGTGTAGGACTGACAATAACAGCCACATTTTTCAGTTTCCAAAATGCCCCTACCTTCATTTGAAATTTCTTCCATGTCCATTGAACATCCAAGGTTGTATGCCCTAGAAAAACTAATTGTAAGGACAAAATTGTCCCCCACTACTCACGTTATATATGGTAGAGATGTAATATTGATGTTAACCATGTACCCATCGACTATCCAATTAGGTAACCAACCGAGCCCAACTTATAAGCAGGTCTAATACAGTAGACCCGAACTTGACACGATTTTTAAACAGATCCAAATGCTTCTGAATCAGGTCGAGTACCTGTAGATCGGGATACCTGTTGATGGACCTACTTCTATGACCAGCTATCGACCTGACATCAACCCTTCTGCTTTACCTAGGCCTGGGAGTAGCAGGTGCATCAATTCCAATGGGAGTTTCCATTGATGAAAATATCTAAAATCCCAAATAAAAGATCTTAAGTTTTGTAGTTTTTATATAAATTGTTTATGCACATGAATTAGAAGGTCAATGGTGCTTCAAGAAACAAATTCTTATGCACGTCAATGCACGAGAAGAATGGTATATTTATAGAGACGCAACCAAACCATATAAAAGCTTCCCCTCCTCTTATGAGGAAACAAACACAACCAACCAACAAACTGTTACCTAATTTACATGAATCCAATAATCCAGATAACAGAAACACCTACTAGAAAGAGAGCCCTTAGTGCAGCAGCAAAGGCATGATTGACCAAGCCATTTTTGAATTGGGATCTCAATTCAACGAACTGACTAATTGCCAGAACGTTCTCACAAAGAGGAACTATCCTTTTTGCAATTTCCTGCATGCATTAAATAAATCCAAATCAGTTTATATCACCAAATACACCAGATTTCAGTGGCTTAGCTGACTCACCTGCAGCGCCAAGTCCATGGATGCATCAACCTGAAAGGCAACTTGACGGTCCTTCCCATGAACTCTTTTGATTGAAATGTACCACCCCTCAATTCCAACCATAGCAGAAAGCAGATCCTCAATTACTAACAGCTCCTGAAATATCATAGAAACCTCACACCCAAATCACAGGATTACAAAGCCAGAAAACTGCCATGAAACACTAGCAATGACCATCAACTATAACAAACGCACTAGTTCTTGAATACTGAAGAATTTAATATTAAGGAAGCAGTCTGGCAAACTAAAAGAAGCTAAATTAGCATAAAATATATACAAACTAATGGTACTCTGAAATTGTGAACTGAAGAAAAGAACACCTGAACATCCATGAATGAGAATTACAAACAGAAATGTTGCATGAAATAATAATTATTCAATCTTCTATATGCAGCAAACTATCAACAATGACCAGCATGTCCCCTTTTTGAATATTCAACAAAGTAGTAACATAAAGTGGCAACACCCAACTAAAACGAGCTAAATAAGCAGACATACAAAAAAAAATTGAATGATAGCATTCACCGATTATTCAGAAGAAAAGCATACCTGAACAGAGTTATGATAATAAACAACTGAATTTTGTGAGCCCCGATTGCTGAAAAGAATAAAAATAAAAATAAAATAAAATCTCATGAACTCTCACTCAAGATTCAATCCAAATATGCAATATACTTGCCAATAGCCATTACAACAATGAGGAAAGGACAACGCTCTTCAGAAATTACCGCCATCTTTTTGTTTGGGATAGTATTGCATACAAAAGGAGCCACCCCACCTTCCAGCAATCCAGATGATTTCTTGGATGGGTCCCACCAGATTAACAGTATGAATCACTAAATACATGGGACCCACCTGTACTGAAATAAAGCCTGAATCCGAGCATTCTATATTGTCTCTACAAAATAATTAGAAATAAAAGAGACAAAATACACAATCCGTGGCTGCAATTGCCAGATTATCCATCTAGGATAGCACTTTATACAGATGGGAGCCGGTCTTATCAAGACAATTCAACTGAGGAGCCGCAATGCTCCCCAAATAAAACCCCAATTTTACACTCTCACAGCCTGAAAATGGACAGTTAAAAAGACATTATATCCAACCGTCCATATGCAACAGAGAAAGATCAACTAATTGGAAGTGGGCACTGTTCATGGAGTTGGTAGTTTCTAGTCTGATCATCCATCCACAGTGGGATCCACCCCATGAATGGTCTGAATCACTGACAGACGTCCGCTGCCTGTACAAATGCTGGTCCCAAACATAAAAATGCCTATAATTAGGGCCGAGCATGGCACATTTTCTCAAAAAACATAATTCCAGAAAAAAAAAATTAAAAAAAAAAAAAATCAAAGAAGAGTAAGAGTAATTGAAATTCAATAAGGTTAGATATTTACCTGAAGGAATCGGAAGCGATTCCTTTCACGCCACCTGCTGTTTGAGTGTTGGAAGAAGGCCTGATTTCCTGAAACCGACGAGGGACAAAATAGGAAATAAGCTAAATTATGATGGATAATACTGGAAAATTCTTTTGGGTATGAGAAACTGTTTTTGAAGAGATGGGGATGACACCTGATGGAATCTGCCCGTCAGAAATGGACGATCCACGTTCCATCTTGGAGTTGTGGGGCATGGAGCCGATTCCATTGAAATGCCGCAGAGAGAGAGAGAGAAAGAGAGAGTTCTTTAGCCAAAAAAACAAAAAGAAACTGATGAAGAGGAAGGTTTTGAAGAGAATGATTCAAATGAGCTGAACCAGATGTGTACACGGCCGGTGGCGAACTCGCACCGAAGTCCCCGGATTCGGATGGGAGTACCGCGGGTTCACTTTTGTACTTTTGAGTACATGGTATCTACTACAAAATAGGCAAACCAAGTGATGATCTGAACCGTCCATCCAGAGAATTTGTTTACCAGGCTAGGTTTGGATGGCATGTCAACTAGGGCTGAAAGTCCGGCGGGCGGATTGGGTCGGGTTGGTGCTCGACCCTAGCCCAACGCAGTCCCGTACACACAATCCAATCAGGAGAATAAAATTTTTAACACGAGGTAATCATTCTAACATTTTCCTTATTACATTAGTTCATTAAAATTTTGGAGCATGGCCAAAATTGAGGCACATTCAAAGTCCAAGTAGACCACACCACAAAAAGCAACTGCAATTAAATGACTACCATTGAAACTTTCCTTGATCCACTATAAGATTTATTTGCCATCTGACTTATTCATAAGGTCACATAGAACTATACGAAGGGAAAACACAACTATCAGCTTCATCCGAACCTCCCATGTTCAATATGAAACATACATCATGATAGGTCTACAAAAATTCTACATGTCTGCACCACCATTTTCTTCTCTTAGCCTGTAACGTGATGCACCACGAGAGTGGATTAGGTGGGACACTGACCTCACCCAAGATGGTGTGACCATGGTGGCCACCTTGATGTGTGTGTTTCGTATCCACCTAGTCCATCCATTTTCCCATGTCATTTTAAGGTATTATGCAATATATATATATAAAGAGAGAGAGAGAGAGTCATGCTCCCCTGCACACCTACACATGTGCACACCTTTGCACACGTGCAATGGGTATCTAATCTGAACGGTCCATGTGATGTGGAATCCCATAAAATCTTCTGTGACAAATTTTCACCCCGATCTAAAATTCTGGTGGGCCATAGCAAAGAGAAATGCAAATCAAGGGAGGAAACTGTTTTCATTTTTCATGGCCCATCAAAGTTTTGGATCAAAGTAAAACTTGGGCCTGGGGCGTTTCATGAGGTGCCGCTTCACATGAACGGTTCAGATTTTAGAACCACTTCAAGTATGATGGGTTCTTAAAAAAGTTCGTACGTAGTATGTACGAACTGGTTCGCAGGTGAGTGTTTCCGTGTGTGTGTGTGTGTGTATAATATGAAGCAGATTAAATTATCTGGTGGGCTAGACCATAGGAAACAAAGGTGATTGACCATTAATAGGCCACAAAGGTTTTGGAACAAGTTAATATTTATTTTTTACCTTCATCCAGGATTATGTAAATTTATCAACATATTGGATGATAAATAAATCTACGGAAACATTAATCTGCGTCTTGAGAAGTTTTTAATGGTAAGGTATTCAATCACCACCACTTCCTAAAATATAGTCTACCTGATAATTGGATGTTATTAAATTTTGAGATCATGCTCTAAAATGATCTTAAAAAATGGATGAATGGAGTAGATACAAAATACGCACATCAAGGTAGGCCCCATGGTAAGGGGTGCGAAGTCTTTTGTGAGGCTGGGGTATTATCTAAGCAACAAAGATTCTTAATGTTTGAAATTTATGTGATGATGAGCCCAAAAAAATGCAGATCCAAAGCTTAAGTAGACCACATCATTGAAAACAATAGGAATTGATGCTACTATTGAAAACTTTTAAGGGCCACAGAAGGCTCTGATCAACCTGATATTTATATTTTAACTCTCCTATTATGTGTGATCTTATGAACATGTTAGATGGAAATATAAACCTCATGATTAGCCCCAAGAAAGTTTTAATAGTAGTTTGTTTAATCCCTATTACTTTGCATGGTGTGGTCTACTTGAGCTTTGAATGTGACTCTTTTTGGAGTCATGTTTTAAAATTATCTGTAAAAATTGATGGACAATGTAGATCTAAAACACAAATCATTGTGGGCCGTAGAGAAGTTTCACACATTAAAAGTCATGTTGAGTAGCATGCAATTTATTTAGGACAGAAATCATGTTATCAATTGATGTTTGGATACACCAAAATTTAAAAAAAAAAAAAATTTTGAAAAATTATTTCATTAGGTTGAATCACGTATAAAATACGCCATCCTTAAAGCGTGATTCGTCCCCTTATCAACTGCTAATGGGTTACAAGTGAATTGTTTCTAGGATAAGATAAGTCTTATCTAGATCTAGCATGCAATAATCATGATAGGTCCATTATGGAATAGTTTTAGCGCAGCAGATCTCTTCTAACAGACTTAGACAGTAGAGATGTTCAAAGTATTCTATAGTGGAGATTTGGAGTGTATCTGATTTGATGGGAGAGATAGTGTGTTGAGATGATGAAATCGGACTGGAATGGTCTAGTTTATATAGGCATCGGGTAGTGGACCATTGCTAGACGACTCTCAATGGTTCAGAATATTTGGATTATGTTTTTGACCGTTGATCATTAACTTCAGCCATTTCTGGTCATCGGATCAAAGGATCTGACCATTGGATCATCATGGTTCGTCCGTTTTTGGACCGTTTGGCTTTCAAGGCAGAAAGTTATTTTCAGAAACTGTTGAATATTTTGGATTTATGATCTGACCATTCTAAGTCTTCTATAAAACTCAGACTGTTTCAGACCTCACCGCACATAGGCACTGACTAGACCTATCGCACCGGTTCACATAAGGTCGCGAGGGAACGACCACTCTGCGACACAATGCGCACGTGCGAAGTGCGCCATCTAGCGCCACTACAGCCACACCGCCCATGCCCTCGCCCGTGTCCGATTCCGAGAGCGGGCGCGTGCGTGCGTGTTACGCACTGGAACACGCAACCCGAGTATCATCTCCTCCGAAAACTCCAACCAAGAATAATCTTCACAACATCTCATATAAACCACACAACCCTTCTTTGCATTTCTGATGTGGGATAAAGTACACGCACCACACTTTTTAATTTAAAATTTTCAAAAAGCGTTTTGGCAGGACATTCCTGAAATTTTGAAAATTTTGAATTTTCTTTTTATTTTTAAAAACCAATGATTTTCAACAAATCCATCCGACGTATCCTGTTAACTTGAGTCATCAGAAATGACGTGAACCAATGAGATGTGATGAACATTGGGATTTTTTTATTTTTTATTTTTGTCTTCGTCACATATGATCCACACTCAATTATAATTTACAAATAACTTAGATATCCGTCGAGTTTGGCAACTCGAGACCTCAACCCAAGCTAACCGAAATTTTATTGGGTTGGTACTTGTATAGCCAAAGCCTGAGACCAAACCTAATACATCTTGCTTGAGTCCAACTCAATGTCAGGTCCATCACAAGTTGGTTAGGTTGAACCTGCCTGACTTTCAGCCTTAATATAAACACAAATGTGGACCTGTAGGAATGGTTTTAGCTTGATATAAAACTTCTTAGGCTGAGTTTGGGACCTGAACTCAGCAGTAGACTCACAAGAGCTTCAACAAGTGGCCCCATTGTGGCGTGAGTGCATGGATGTGTGTGGTGTAAGTACCTATGTGCTATATATATATATATATATATATATATATATATATATATATATATATATATATATATATATATATATAAACAGTGGGAATGATCATGAAAGTTTTGTATCCATGAGTGTCAACTGGCGACGCTAGGGCTGGGCCAAGCTCTGTCTAAGCCCGCTGCATCTTATTTAATCCAATCCCAAACTCAACCTAGGCTGTGACAATCTAAAAAGGTCCAGCCCAAGCACGGCCCGGATTCTTCTAAATGGCCCGCCCCAAGCACAAGCCCGAAAATGATTTTGTGAAACAAAGGCAATGGGCAATGGTTGGGCGGTAGTTGAGCGACGAAGAGATGATTTCTGGCAGAAATTGGAGAGTGGTAGGTGGGAGATTTGGAGGGGATTTCAAGAAATAGATTTTTATTTTCTTCAGAGATGATGCTATTATTAATGAATTGGGGATTGGGAAGGGGATTTCTTCATCTGGGAGGAGGTTTTGGATATGAGTTTTTGGAGGGGAGCTTAGGAATGGCTCTGTTTTCATAGAAGAGCAAGGAGACCCCGCTCTACAATTCTCACAAACAGAGAGAACCCACTGTAGAATTGTTAGTAAGAGAGATGGAGAGTTGGCAGTGAGACAGATGGAGAGAGGGACAGAAGTTGTCGCTATCATGAGATTGAGGAGAGAGGGAAGGAGGTTAGAGAGACAAAGAGGGGGAGAGAAGGAGCTCCTGTTGTTTAAAATGAGTGGACTAAAAAAATAAAGTTACAAAATAGTACATCATTAATATGATATTTACATCTCATACCTTTTTTTAAGTAAGCTTTTATTAAGCTAGTTGTTGTCAACGGAGTACCTTTCGTTAGCTTTATTTGACATCCCTTAGTTAAAAAAATGATTTTTCCAAAAATGATTAAAATGCCTACTGATTAATAAGTTGCTTAATAAGAATTAAATAGTAACTAGATATAAATGTGTGTTAGTATTAAAAAAAATAAATCCGCGAGACTGATTGCTAACCCACCATGATCTATCCACACGGTCCATCCATTTTTTTAGATTATTTTAAGTCCTGAGCCCAAAAATGAGGCAGAACCAAATCTTTGGTGTACCACGCCACAAGAAACGGTGGTGATTGAACAATCACCATTAAAAACTTCTTAGGGCCCACCTTAATGTCTACTATAATGTTTATTTTCCATCTAACGCATTGATTAGGTGACACAAACTTGGATGAAAGGAAAAACAAATATCAGAATGATCCAAAACTTTTGTAGCCTAATAAGTTTTTAATGGTGTGAGTTCATCACCACGGTTTCATGCGGTGTAGTGCACCTAACACCATCCATCCATTTTTCCATAACATTTTGCACACTGGACCAAAAATAAGATGGATCTAAGTCTTAAGAGGACCACACCACTGGAAGCATTGGTGCTGAGAATGCCCACCATTGAAACCTTTGTAAGGTCCACCTTGTTGTTTATTTCCCATCCAACATGTTGATATGCTCATATACACATGGATGAAGTGAAAAAAAGCAAATATCATCTTGATCTAAAACTTGTGGCCCCAAGAATTTTTCAATGGTAGGAATTTAATCCCCACTATGTGGTCCATTTAAGACTTAGATCTTGGTTGTTTTCAGATTAATGACTTAAAATGATACGTCAAGATGAATGGAAACGGACTATGTGGATAAAATTCATACATCATGTTGGCCCCTTAGTGAGTAAACTCAGTTGGACCTTTTATCGCATTGGTTATCCACGTTGTCCATCTGTTTTTCCAGCTCATTTTATTGGTTGAATCCAAAATTTGAGTATGCAAAAAGCTAAAGTGGACCATGCCACAGGAAACAGTGGGAATGATGACTTCCACCATTAAAACCTTGCTAAGGGCCCACTGATTTTTATTTTCCATCCAACCTGTTCATAAGATCACATAGACATGGATGAAGGGAAAAAACAAATAACATCTTAATACAAATATTATGTGGCCCCAAGAAATTTTCATAAGTAGAATTTCAATTCACAATGTTTCCCATGGTGAGGTCCACTTGAGATTTAGATATACTTCATTTTTGAGCTCAAGCCCCTCAAATTATCTGTTAAAATGCATGGACAGAGTGGATATAATATGTAAATCATGGTGGACCCCCACAGAGTTCACTGAGTTACTCAGCACGCAATCTGCTTCCTCGCTATGCATCTTTGCTGAAGTGGATTGCCCCTCATAGGAAGTTCATGTAGGCAGAAACGATGTGGGGGCGTATAGATCTTACCATTACAAATCTGCTCCATTCATCAGTTTTGCAAGAGCACAATATGATTGTATTCTAAAGATCAGGCAGATCGAAAACTAAGATGGGCCATGCCACATTAAATAGTGCGAACACAAATATCCACCATTGAAACCTTTGAGCTGACCATAATTTTCATAGGCTATCTAAAACATTCATAGGGTTATTGCACCTAGATACAGCCAGATAAATTGGAGACACAACTATCATCCTGATACAAAACTTTTATGGCCAACATAGTAGCCATTAGTGGGCATGTAATCCTTGCTATTTCGTGTGGGGGGCTTACATGAGTTTTGGATCTGCCTTATTTTTATATCTCTATCCTTTTATTTTTCTTGCAAAAATGATAAACGGAGTAGATTTGTTATGAAAATTTCATCCCCATTGCTGCCCTTCCTAGCGAAAGCCCATCAAAATGGGTTGTGTGATCTGGAATGATTTGTATAGTGTATTTGGAGATCTATGCGGATAAACAAAAAGAATTCTACCGTAATACAGTTGGAGTGTACTAAGCGACACCATAACATCCAATAAGCGGTCAAGCGAAGAGTGCTGAAGCAATTATAAGACCGATGGCATGTTAGAAGCAAAGAAAGTTAAGACATGCTATATGGTTACTACAACCATCAAAACGTAGGAAGCATCTAGATAGCCAGGTTAAGGATATAAATATCATAAGATTTCAGCACGAAATAGTCTCATACTATCCTAAACAAACAAAATATATCTTTTAATTATCATTTTAGTTACCTATCGTGTACATTTCTAAGTGTAATGCTTTTCCTTTCCATGTTGTTTACAATCCTTAAGGTGTGTTTAATTTTCCAAATCGTGTGTAAATGCACTGAGAATCAATAATTATTACTGAAATTGTGGTAATGACCACTTTAGTTGAAGTAGGAATATGTCAATATGTCTTAGAGGGGGGTGAATACGACTTTTTAATAATCTTATAACAATTTAAAATCCTATCACTCTAATCCTAACAACAAGTATACATTAGGATTACTCAAGAGTAACTCTACTGGCTTACAAGCCCGGTAGAGGATCTAATCACAAACTATTTGAGAGATGAACAATATGCAAATTAGTTTATGATGGATATGAATGTGTGTGTCTGAGGTGTGATCTTAGATAATCAAATATAAAAATAGTACTTAAGGAAATCACATGAGTAATGAAAGACAATAACAATATCAAGCACAGTCATTTTTATAGTGGTTCGACTACTTATCTACTCCACTCCTGGCAACCGCACTTAACCCTTGAGTGTACCAAATTTCACTAAGGAGGTTTCACAACAGGTTCACCTCAAACCGGAGGTTTTAGATCAGGTTCACCTCTAACCAGTACAACCTACACTTAAGCTAACAATTTATGCTCCCACGAGCAAGGGTCAACACATAACACCCGATTTTAGGCACATTGGCCAAAGATCCACATAAGGGAACTCTCACGTTTATGCTCTCATGAGCAAGGGTGTAACACCCCGAAAATCGGGAGTTGGGTAGTGAGTTAATTACTCACTCCCACTTTACGGGACGGTGTTCCGGACACCACCAGACCTTTTTGTAATTGCAGATGATGGCGCGGCCTGTGAGGCGGAGCCGGACTTGATGATGAGGAGGAGGATTCCTCCTCTATACGTGTTCTGATCGACGGGATTATAGGGAGGTTGAGTAGATGCCTTGACACTTGTCATTTTATATTTTTGGAGCACTCATGTATATTCTTTTCTTTCCATTTTTGGAGTATACATGTATTTAATTAACCTGGTAACATGTTCACACTCTGGAGACTTACAATTAATTATATATTTTATGTATATATTACAGTCTTCCGCTTGCTAATTTAACTATCTCAATCTTGTTTAATGTCATTCTACAGACAACATGCATTTATCATTATCTATGTTGTATAAGTGACGTTTTGGAACTCGGGAGTTGGGTTTCTACCCGACCCCCGATTTTCGAGGTGTTACAAAGGGTCAACACAAAGTACCTACTTTTAGGCATACTGGCCAAGGACCTTTTACAAGGCCCTAACAATTTATGCACTCCACAGAGTAAGGGTCAACACAAAGCACCTACCACGTACACTCATGTCGGAGGCCTCCTAGAGGACTTGCAAGGGGTGAGAAATACCTTAGACCCAATCCTACAAAGGAATGATCACAAGGTCCTTTGAACTCTAATGACTTACAGATAAGTAGATGAGCCCCGTTTAGCACATTGTTGAAGATCTCCTCTTTTGATGATGAAGAATCTTCTGCTTCCTTGAACCACAATTCAGAAGATGTACCAATATATGGCGACGGGTTGGGTTAAGGTTGCAATCGAATCCTGCTCTATTGAAAGTTTTCCTATAAGGGAAATAGAGTGATTTCAATCATTTATGTATTCAAGTCATCCCAGCTTAATGATTTGCCATTAAGGTGGTAGCTGGAGGATCCTTGAATGTGGAAGTTCATTCCCCAATCTACTCTATTGAATGTCAATGATGAGGGTAAATTGGAGGATGAACTTCCATGAGAGAAAGGGCTTTGGGTATATGATCTAAGGTTAAACACTCAAAAGCACTCTCTTCTTTTTCTATCAGCAACTAAAGACAAGATCTCTATAAATAGAAAAAAGGTTCCAACGGATATAAAATGGTCACATTTATGACAGAGTTCAATATCATCGAGCAAGGTTAATATCATCAAGTGTATACTCTTGATTGCATCGACTGGCCGCTCGATGACTCAAATGTCAAACGCTTTTGAAACATTTTGTCAGCTGGTCAAGGGAATCGAACATGCGTCGATGTCATCAGATTTTGAACTCCAATTTTATCGACACGAGGATTGATTCCTCGACATTTGAAAATGAGAGAGACTTGCCTTTGAAATATTTCAAGTCAAGGATATGATCGAGGTACACTCGATATCATCGAAATTTGAATGTCGATGATATCGGTAGTCATGTCGATGCATCGATAAATCCTAAGGATTTTATAGTTAAGCTTGCTGGATGGTTTATGTCTATTCTCGATACGATCGACCCAGACTCGATATCATCAATTTTGGAATATTGATTTCATCGAGTTTCCCTCGATCTAAGATAACACAACTTGAAAAATATTGCTGGAAAACTGTGTCCAAGATCGATATCATCGAAAGCCTTCTGATATTATCGGCATTTGAATTTTGAGGATATGGAGGAGAACTTTGATATATCAAATATTTTATGATTTTCCTTTAAAAAAATAGGGACACAATATCCCTGCTGTCGATTTGATCGAGTCAACTTCGATAAACTCGAGTGTTAAATTTCGATGATATCGATACAGCTACCGATACATCGATAATGCCGTCCAGAGGTATATGTGGTTGTTGGACATCTTTTGTCCTCATTTCGATAATATTGATTGAGTATCGAGGACATTAACAACACTTCTCGATTATATCTATCAGTCTATCGATAAATTGACAGTGGTAGAAAACTTAGAGATTTTTTGAAATTTTGAAACAGTTTTCTAACCCCAAAAACACTATGATATTCTAATCAATTTTAAGGGTTTAAATTACCTGGTGTTTTGGAACATGGGATGTGAGGCTTAGATTTACCTGCGGTAAGTTCGGGCACACATCCGGTTGAGGCAGATGGTGGATTGATCTTCTTATGGAGCTTCTTTGTCTACCTAACTTAACACTCACGCTAATTGACAAACCAGGGCACTTTCAATATCCCCATTTGTCAATTACGTGACAAAATACCAAAACACCCTAGAACAACTTCTATGCTGACACACCCTAAATTGTATATACATGAACTTTACACAATTGTACAATGCTATATAGTTCATATACACAAACATTTAGAAGCTGCTCCCCCCAACTACAAACTCCCCCTATCTTAGTGTAGCTGCTCCCCCTAACACCTGCATCACCAATATATAATATTTCCGTCGAGGTGTTGGATTTGTTCTCTCCCTTTTTGTCAGTCATTAATAAAGGTAAATATAGCAGTTGATATTGACTGAAGTTTGAAGTATTTGAGAGAACCATCATTCAGAGATCATATGCATAGAATTGGTAGATGTAAGACAAACATCGGATTTCAGCAACCATGTATGCATAATAGACCAAGTAAAGCAGTGAGATAAGCAGATAATCAAAAGATGAAGCATCACATGCATCACATCCCATAGATGATATAGACTAGATAACATAGGGAATGTCAAAATGGTAGTAAATATGCGTGAACTGTAATCAACCAGATCCAGAATATCCAAAACATATATACTGCCCAAGATTGGCAATAATATAACAGTTATCCCAAAAAAAAACAAGCCCATCCATGGGAACCTAAAACAAACCATAAGTATTTGGCCCATCCACGGGCATATACAACACAACAAAAAAACCGTTAGACTCTGCAGGTTAGGAAGCCATCATATATACTCATGTAAACGTAGGTCATACCAAAAGATACCCATGCCTTAACGTTGAGATGAAAGTAGGGTGTATGTTACGACACACAAACTATCTTTTCATGGCGGAAGTGTAGAGGAGGATGGTGCAGTATCATTGCATCAGCAAGTGAGTAGATCCACCAATTGCTGCACCGTTTCTTGCACTACATTTAACAGGCGTTCCAAGACAGTAAACTATGTATTCACTGACTCCTTTAACTGGGCGACATCTTGCTGTATTGCTCCAATCCTGTCTTGAAGGAGCAACCTTTTCGCATGCCTGGGCTATGATATGGACGGAGCTTGATGGGATGAAGGAGGTTCATTCCCAGCTAATTCAGCCCCTTCAGTGGGAGCATCGCCTTCACATCCTTCTCTTTCTTCATGAATTCCATCCTCCGGTGGATCCTCAGGGAACTTGTGAAATTTTAAATCCATCCTTTGAATGTTATTCTTGTTGAAGACATGAAGGGGAAGTTCCGGATCGTTAGCAGTTGGAAAGCCGATGACATTGCACACAGTGTGTATAATTCAGGGATATGGCAAGTGAACATCCCAGGATGTATGAATGACATAGACTAACTGATGTACAATAAGTGTAGGGAGGCAGGCCTTGATCCCTGTGACTATGAAGTAGACTATCATGATCATAAACCCAGTGAGATCGGAACGGTTGGTACTTCTAGGATAGATGTTGGAAGTGAAGATACCATGTAAAATCCGAAATCGCGGTTCCATGAACTTGGATTTTAGTGCATTGCCTTAGTACCAAGGAATGTCGCAACCATGACAAAGAAACTTCATGATCATTGATCGAGTTTCAGTATTTTCAAGATCTAAATTTGGAAGACCAACAGGTGACAGGGTAAGATTACAAATTCCAGCAATAGACTCAGGGGTGATCTCCACATCGTCTCCATCAACAGACACAGTGATAAAAGGCAGATCAGACACTAGAGAATGATAAGAAGTGAAAAATTTATATGTCCGTTCAAGGTGACATGGCCCACCAAAGTCAAGGACAGGCAACCAATCAATTACAGCAAAAAGATGTTCCAGATTATATGGTATTAAACAGTCCCTATCTACCTTCCTCTCATAAATAAGCTTCCTACCAGTGTATTTTGCCAGAACTGGATTTACTCTAGTCGGAGGAGGGGCTAGTATTTCGGATTGGGACTCGCCACGTGATGTTTGTCGTGTCCTATAATGAGTGGGAGTCCTCCGTTTAGGAGCTCTTGCTCTTTCTTTTGAAGCAATGGTTTTTTTGTCGAGAGGCTCTACATCACTCTTCAGGACCAAACACATTTTCTTTGTCCTTACCCATTTGATGACACTCACAAATAGAGATTTGAGAGATTTTGGGGATAATTGGACAAAATTTCTTCTCAAAAATTTGAAGATACCCAATCCAAAAGTAAGATGAAATCTTGAAAAGAAGGAATGGAAGGGGTAATACCAGTTTTGAGGAACTTCGAAGACTCTTGGATGAAGTTTTGTGCGAACCGACAAAAGGAGACGACTAAGAAGAGGGTAAAATAATTTTTTGATGAAAAATGTGATTTTTCCCGCTCGGCCGCCTTATATCGAGCGGCAATCTTCGATATCATTGACCAATGTTTCGATGATATCGAGAGACCCCATTCGATGTTTATCGAAACTGCCTTCAATATCATTCTCGATCTTACGACTTCTTAGATTCCAAATAAGCATCGATGATATCGATCCTTGGTCAATTTAATCAAGAGAGCCCATGAGTTATCGATAAACATATCAAAGGTGAATAATTTTCATTTTTTCGCACTTCCACAAACTTTCATGTATAATATAGAATATCTTTGAATCAACAATATGCACAATAAAATTTTGTACAAGCATTGTACAAATCAAAACTATAAACATTAGAATGTTTATATATAAAAAGATTGAGGTGAGAGACCTTAGATGTATCATTAAGAGCTCAACAAAAATTGCATCATTTCAACAAATATCCAGATCTCGATGCATGACCTGGACTTGTCTTTTCATGTTTAATATTTCAGAGCATATGAATAGAGTGAGTTATCAGGCAATTTAGCTTTTCTTTCACTATCCATTTTGTGACAGAATTTTTTACTATGGTAGATTTAGTTTTCTTGTTTATCTCAGCCATTTGATTCACTACTTCTTTCATTTTGTTAGTCATTGTAAGTGGTGATGGATGTGTGTTTCTTCTATCCATATTCCTAGGTGGACTCTTGACATTTTGTATTTCTCTTGTTAGTTTGAATTTACCAATATGATTTTGACCAGAGTTATGTTGAGTCTTCTTAAGTGTCAAGCATTCAAACTTATAATGACTCGAATCACCACATAAATGACAAACTAGAGTAATTCTTGTGTTACTTCTCGAAGTGGTAGATCTATCTGTTTGTGCTGCATTTTTGGTTCTCTTTTTAGTTTTATCATACCCTAGGCCACTCTTGTCTTTTCCTCGTCTTTCCATCCCTAATAATTTTTCTACCTTTTCCCCACTCTGGAAAAACTTATAGTTTATTTTTAAAAAATTGTGACTTTCTCTAAGTCAAACCGGAGCATGTGATTCTTATTCTGGAGATGCTCATTTTCTTCTTCTAATAATTAAATTTGTTTAGTAAGCTTTGATGATTCAGTTTTTAGGGATAGATTAATTCTTTCCAACTTACCATTATCTGAATGATATTGATGTAGATCATTAATTAGATGTGTATTAATTTCTAAGGTTTTATCCAGATCTTTTTGCAGCAATTCCTTTTTGTTTTCAGATATACCAAGTCTTCTAACTATATTGATGCTATGGATGTAGAGTTGATTGTAAGCATCTTGTAGTTTATTTTGTTATTCTTCTTCTTCCTTTTCAGTTTCCTCAATGTTTGACGGAAATGATTTAGTGGCTTGTGGTTCTTCCTCGTTCTCAGTTTCAACGAGAATGATTGAGGTAGTGGAGACCATAAGAATTTTTAAAGATTTTTTATCTTCATCGCTCTTTAAGTCACTAGATTCTGAGTTTGACTCTTCTGTATCATCATATGTGGCAGCTATTACCTTACCCTTAGTTTTTCTATTTGAGCATTTAGTAAACAGGTGTCCAAACTTCTGACAGGCATAACATTGTGGTTCTTTGGTGTAACATCCCAAAAATCGGGGGTCGAGCATAAACTCCACTCCCGAGTTTCAGAACATTACTTATACAACATTTTCAATGATGGATGAATGTTGTTTATATTAGTGCATAAAATATGAAGTGGATTAAGCTAAAATAACATATCATACTCCAGAGACAGTTAAATTACTTAAGCGGAAGACTGTGATAAATATATAATATGTATAAATGATTGTAAGTCTCCAAAGTGTGAACATGTTACCAGGTTAACTAAATACATGTATACTTTAAAAATAAACAAAAAGAATATACATGAGTGTAAATAAAAGGCAAAATACTAAGTGTATTGACATCTAATCAATAACCCTGTAAACCCGTCGATCAGAACCTACATATAGGAGAAATCCTCCTCATCACCATAAAGTTTGGCTCTGCTTCGCAAGCATCGCCATCATCTGAAACTAAAACAAGGACTGTTTGGTGTGTATAACACCGTCCCGTAACGTGGGAGTGAGTAGCTAACTCAGTGAAAACTATACAGCAAAGGTTAACATGTTATCAATTCAATCAAGCAGTAATGATAAGGCAGTACAATCAAACAGGTCCTAGATACTCTTGTTAATGCAATGATGGTATGAAGAATGATACATACCCTCACCACAATCCCCTCTGTGACATCATCTAACGATCGCGGCATGACTCACTTCCTCAGTGCTTTATCACCAACGCCGTTAGCACATGTAATGCGGTGTTATGAATATGCTTACCAAGTTCTTATTAGTCCTTTTCATACAGCAGGATTGAGAAGCTAAGACACCTCCCTTATACCATATATCCATGACAATTAGTCATGGTGAGCACGAAAGCGAATTCCATACTCATTCAGTCATTCTTACAAACACTTAGAATACATACATTATCATACATGTGTATGTTGGTTATACATGTATTAGGCCAAATCCTTTCACTAGGGAGTTACCCCATATACCACTTTCATATACCCACGACGGATAATCATGGCATGCATGAATCCGGGTTCTGTATTCATTTAGACATTTTCACAAACACGTGAGCTACACACTTTAACATATATAGCGTATATTGGCCGTGGCGTGATTTAGGGCAAGTCCTTTCTCTAAGGAGTTATCACACATGTAATAAGCATATATACACGATAAATAATCATGTTGAACACAAATCCAAATTTTATATGTATACGGTATTTTCTATAAATACGAGGAATACAGTATATTCAACATAATCAACGATAACTGAAAAATGAAATGGACAACACTTTATACAAGTGAAATAGCATCCTTGACAAGAATAAATCACTACTTAACATTGAAAGTCTTGAAAACTATAACTTAAGCGTATATAGTCCGCACCTTAAACCAGAAAATACGTATAAGATGTGATTCAGGCGATATGTCTTCGTCAACGGCGGATACGCTACCTATGGCAAGAAACAGGTTAGCTAGAACATCATTGGAACTATCCTAGGTTTCAAAACAGGTTAGGGTTAGCTTCACTTACCCAAGAACGGAGTCAGAAATGCCGTAATAGTGATACGGTAGAGGTGTTGAAGCACGTGGAGTGATAGGGTAGAATCCCTAGGAGAAACTCCAACTCTCTCTCACTTTCTCTCTCTTTTCTCTCTTCTCTTTCTTAGGGTTTTCTCCAAATTCGTATGGGAGGAGAGAGTGAGGGCTAAAGGCCTTTTTATAAGCCCAAAAATGACGGAAATAGACTTGGGGCCAAGGTATACTTAAGTTATAACCAAATTGGGTCTGTTCCGATCCAACGGAGCACTTCTGGAGGTCCTGTTATCAATTGCGGTCAGACTTAAGCTCACTAACATTGGATCTTTAGTCAGTTAGGTTTTCAGTCCGATCGAATTTTCAGATTGTCAGTGGCGAACCAGTGTTAATTCAATGGTTACCGAACTTCGATCAAGGCCACAAGTCCTTGGACATGTAAGGAAAAATTTTTCTAATCCGAGGGTGAAATTTAGTCAAATTCTGACGGTCAGAATGCTTAAAAATAACGCGTAAGTGAAACGTTTCAGATTTTAATTTATTTTTTAAAAATCTTTCTTTTCTCACTCTCTTTACTCCGAACGTAAGCAAATGATCTCAGGACATCGGTTGGGCTTGATTTTCGAAATGATAGTCAAGTCCAACTAGGCGGTCATAATGGTCTAAGTTCATCGCTATCAGACTTTCGACGTGCGTTCTACATTCAATACGAAGTTACAAAGCATTCCTGAGAACAACTGGATTTAGAGTTGGATTCTAAATTTTAGGGTAACGTAGCGGTAACAATTCTAGAGGTTTTGGGTCTTACAGATCGTATTTAAAGTGGTTAGTGCTAATTTTATAGGAAATCTAGTGCAGCGTTGGCTAATTCACGTTAAATTTCTAAAAAATTGGGTTCTAAATGATTCCTTTGGCTTTGGAATTGAGTTCTAAGAGGTTACTAAGGTGTTATAGTTGACCTGTTGCCTAAGGACGTCTAACTCTAGGTTGGTAAAAATTTGGGGTGTTACATTTGGCCTTTTTACCAAATTTACCTGTAGAATGTTTGTTATCCACCTTTCTTCCTTTAAATGGATGACCACAATTTTTTTGAAAGAATTTTTTGAACTGTTGTCCCAATAGAGCCACTTCTTCATCTTTATTTTTCTTTCACTTTCATTGTCCTCATTTGGTGTGTTCTTTGATGTTTTGAGGACAATAGTTTTGAATTTAGGAGTTTGTTTGAAGTGTAGTTCAAATGTTTGTAGGGAACCTACAAGTTCTTCTACTTTCATTTCATCTATGTTTGCACATTCTTCAATAGTTATTACTTTAGGATTGAACCGTTCTGGTAATAATCTTAGTATTTTTCTATAGATTTTTGGGACCGAAACCTTCTCTCCTAATCCACCCATGGAGTTGCAAATGATATTCAATTTTGTGAAATACTCCATGAAGGTCTTATGCTCTCCATTCTGAGACTTTCAAACTGTGGTGTCAAGAGTTGCAGTTTTGATCTCTTCACAGTGCTTGTTCCTTCATGGGTTATTTCTAACAAATCCCATGCTTCTTTGGCTGTCCCACACATACTGAATTGATTGAAAATATCTTGGGACACAATACAGTAGATAACATTCATAGCTTTAACTTCAGATGTTTGTTTTTCTTTGTCGAATGTTGTCCACATTTTTTTAGATTTTGGTTTGGTGATAGTTGTGCCATTTTCCAGTACTACTTGTTCAGTAGGTGACACATATCCTCTTTCAACAATATCCCAAATATCATGATCCAAAGATCTTAAAAAGTAGTGCATCCTAGCCTTCTAGTATGCATAATTTGATCCATCAAATACTGAAGGTCTAGTGACCAATGAGCCCTCTCCTTTGGCCATATTTTCAACTTTAGTCAAGATCAATCTCTAAGTGGTGAAGCCTTTTAAGAGAGACCCGCTTTGATACCAATTGAAATTACAGTAATAACCACTTTAATTGAAGTAGGAATATGCCAATATGTACTAGAGGGGGGTAAATAGGACTTTTTAATAATCGTATAACAATTTAAAATCCTATCAATATAATCCTAACAACAAGCATACATTAGGATTACTCAAGAGTAACTCGACTGGCTTCCAAGCCTGGTAGAGGATCCAATTACAAACTATTTGAGAGATGAACAATATGCAAATTAGTTTATGTGGATATGACTATGCGTGTGTGAGGTGTGATCTTAGATAATCAAATATGAAAATACTAAAGGAAATCACATGAGTAATGGAAGACAATAACAATCTTAAACGCAGTCATTTTTATAGTGGTTTGAATGCTTGTTTACTCCACTCTTAGCAACAGCACTCAACCTTTAATTTTACCAGATTTCACTAAGGAGGTTTCACAACAGGTTCACCTCAAACTGGAGGTTTTAAATTAGGTTCACCTCTAATCAGTACAACCTACACCTAGGCTGACAGTTTATGCTCCCACGAGCAAGGGTCAACACATAGTACCCGATTTTAGGCACACTGGCTAAGGATCCATACAAGGAACCACTCACGTTTATGCTCTCACGAGTAAGGGTCAACATAAAGCACCCACTTTTAGGCACACTGGCCAAGGACCTTCTATAAGGCCCTAACAGTTTATGCTCTCCATAGAGCAAGGGTTAACACAAAGTACCCACCATGTACACTCCCACCGGAGGCCTCCTAAAGGACTTGTAAGGGGTGAGAAGCACCTTAGACCCAATCCTACAAAGGAATGATCACAAGGGTCCTCTGGACTCTAATGACTTACAGATAAGTAGATGATCCCATTTTAGCACGTTGTCGAAGATCTCCTCCTTTAATGATGAAGAATCTTCTGCTTCCTTGAACTGCAACTCAGAAAATATACCAATACTTGGCAACGGGTTGGGTCAAGGTTGTAATCGAATCTTACTCTATTAAAAGTTTTCCTATAATGGAAATATAGTGATTCCAATCATTTATACATTCAAGGCATCCTAACTTAATGATTTGCCATTAAGGTGGTAGCTGGAGTATCTTTGAATGCGGAAGTTCATTCCCCAATCCACTCTATTGAATGTCAATGATGAGGGTGGATTTGAGGATGAACTTCCATGAGAGAAAGGGCCTTGGGTATATGATCTAAGGTTAAACACTCAAAAGCACTCTCATCTTTCTCTACCAGCAACTAAGGACAAGCTTTCTATAAATAGGCAAAAGGTTCCAACGGATATAAATAGTCACATTTATGACATAATTTGATATCATCCAGCAGGGTCAATATCATCAAGCGTATACTCTCGATGGCATCTACTGGCCACTCAATGACTCAAACTCAAATGTCAAATGCTTTTGAAATATTTTGCCAGCTGGTGAAGAAAATCGAACATGTGTTGATGTCATCAGATTTTGAACTCCAATTTCATCGACACGAGGATCGATTCCTCAAAATTTGAAAATGAGAGAGACTTGCCTTTAAAATATTTCAGGTCAAGGATATGATCGAGGTACACTTGATATCATCGAAATTTGAATGTCGATGATATTGGTAGTCGTGTCTATGCATCGATTAATCCTAAGGATTTTTTAGTTAAGCTTACTGGACGGTTTATGTCCATTCTTGATGCAATCGACCCAGACTCGATATCATCGATATTTGAATATTAATTCTATCGAGTGACCTTCGATCCAAGATAGCACAACCTAAAAAATATTACTAGAAAACTTTGTGTCCAAGACCGATATCATCGAAAGCCTTCCAATATCATTGACATTTTAATTCCAAGGATATGGAGGAGAACTTCGATATATCGAAGATTTTATGATTTTCTTTTAGAAAAATAGGGATATAATATCTCTGCTGTTGATTTGATCGAGTCAACTTCAATAGACTCGAGTTTTTAATTTTGATAATATCGATACAGCTATCGATACATCGATAACGCCGTCCAGATGTATATGTGGTTGCTGGATATCTTTTATCCTCATTTCTATAGTATCGATTAGGCATCGAGGACATCGATAGCACTTCTCGATTATATCGATCAGTCTATCGATAAATCGACAGAGGTAAAAAACTTAAATATTTTTAAAAATTTTTGAAACAGTTTTCTAACCCCAAAAACCCTATGATATTATAATCAATTTTAAGGGTTTTAATTACTTGGTGTTTTGGGACATGGGATGTGAGGCTTAGATTTACTCGTGGTAAGTTCGGACACACATTTGATTGAGGCAGATGATTGATTGATCTTCCTATGGAGCTTCTCTGTCAACTGACTCAACACTCACGCTAATTGACAAACCAGGGTACTTTCAATTACTACTTTACCTATTTGAAAATGCACTTGCAATTCTTTCTTGAAAACCATGTCAAAAAGACTGATTTAAATTTCTGGGTCCCACCATGATATATATGATATATCCGAGCCGTCCATTAGTTTTAGCACAACATTTTAAGTCATGAGCTAAAAATGAGCCTGATCCAACACTCAGGTGGCCTACACTAAAGGAAACAATGGCACTGATACTTTTTTAATGGTAGATGTTCGATTCCATAAATCTTGTGGTGTGGCCCACTTGATCTTTGTATCAGCTTCATTTTTTTGGTCACACCCTAAATTCAGTTAGCATAACAGATGGATGGTGTGGATAAGATACAGACATCATGGTGGGCTCCACATATATTTCACAGTCTATTCTGGTTTAGAGCTCAAAAATTAAGTATCAAATCAAGCATCGATAACAACGCTGTAATTACCCAGTGAAGTAATTATTACTCACTTGCAGTGTATTTAGCAAATGTTTGGAAAATCAAACATGCCCTTAGTGTTATCCGTAACGTTAATTAAGTAATTGTTAAGTTTAGTTGTAATTCGGATCTACACTCATATTTTGGATTCAATTCGAACATCAATCAAAGTTCTTTATACAGAAAGGTGTTTTACAGTTGCTCTCCGTGACTGAGTGTAAGGTTTCATTTCTTATTTTTCTTTTATCTGTATTGAAAAGTCATTTCGTACAAAAGACAAAGGTGTAACCTATTATTAGAGGATGAACCATACTCTCTTATTATCACCTGATCATTTTTACATATTGTGTGAGTGGCTGAATAGTGACCAATTTTATTCGATTTCAGTCACGTACTACATATTTGCCTATCTTGGCGGTTAGGGTCAAGGTTACTCGATTTGAATTGATCGCGCATTCATATATGACATGCCTGCACTTGTCACGTGACATAAATGGTAAATCGAACTATAATATAGCCCACCTTGATGTATGTATTGTATATCCATAGCCTTTCATCTCATAACCACTTGGTGCATGTACTTTGCATCACCACCACTCATTAACCATAAGGCCCAGTTAGGGTATAACCATGTGGTCCCAATAGAAGAAAATCATATCGGGCCAAAGCCACTAATAGAATATCTATCTTGCGAAGGATATGGTGTAACTCTTATGATAATTAATGCTCATGATTATGATAGTTATGGATGATATTAGTGATGTCAGTAATTGTGGTTAATAGAAGTATGTGATTTAATACTTGATTAATGTTGTTCCACTCCCTAATATACTAAATTCATCTACTTAACCATGTTGATATTGATCATACTCATGTATAATGGAATGATGGTATGTGTAAATATACTTTAATACATTTGTTCATGTGTAAGACATGTCCTCTTCAGTTTAATCACATGATCATGGATTGATATAGTTGATAGTGGCATATGATGATTATACGTCATTTTTGCCTTAAAGGTTAAGTAGACCCTAAACTCATGACATTATATGCATACCACATGCACTTGAACGTATGCCTTATCATGGTTACTTGAATTCATGTATAATCATGACATACATGATGATCGAAATACCACAATTGTGTCGTATAACATGAGTTGAATCTTGACGATGAAATGTACATCTATGATGATGACTTGGGTTATCCTTGAAAGTCAACAGGACACCAAAAGTGTGAAAATAGTAGGGAATGATTTGCCCCTTAGGTTGAAAGTCCCTAAACTCCTATGTTAGCTAGGGTTGCCTCACCGTTGGGACGAGTGGATACATGGGTCATGGATTTGACTCCCACTAACGAGGTCGGGTTGAGAAGAGGTGGGTCCAACCTGCTTATGGGCTAAGGTGCAAATAGGGACCGGTCTGACTCGTCGACGAGGAGAAGCGCGGATGAAGACTGCGACTGGCATGCCAGGTGGAAGTCCACTGCAAGGCGGGTATGTGAGGTTGATTACTAGTGTCTGGCGCATAGGTGTCGACCATAGTGTTTCCCATGATATACGGTTGGTGGAAGTCCACCACAAGACAGGTATGCGAGGTCGATTACTGGTGTCTGGTGCATGGGTGTCGACCATAGTGCTTCATGAGATATACAATTATTATATAGTATGACAATATGATGATGATGATGTGATTACGGATGCATGTAATACGGTTATAGCTGTGGTAAAAGAGAAATGAAAACATGACTTGGTGATGCTGGTGGCATTGACTCAGAGTATTAATATGATGCATATGCATTGCATTGGCATTGACATCATACCTTATATGCTACATCCTTTCACATATATAATTTCTTTGTAGCATATTTATCTTGCTTGCATATAGGACACACTGCACACACGTGTGTACTCACTAGGCTTAAAAGCTTCCTATTTCTCATTTTTTAAGGGCTGGAGTAGCTTGGAAGACTTAGCTTTCTTGATGCATTGCATCTATTTTTCGATTTAGTAATGTTGACGTTATGTACCTTTTGTAAAGCATTGTACTTGTAAGCATCAAGATTTATAATGGAGAGTGTTGCTTAGAATTTTGATCATGGATCTTCATGATCAGGTATTATTGTAATAAAAAAATTTAGTTGAAAATCTTCCTTGTGGTATGCCGAACTCGGGACTTGGTGTATGGAAGTCGAGTGCCGGATTCGGGGCATCACAAAAGCTGCCCTTCCCCGGATTTGGGACCTGACAGAAGATGGTATCAGAATATAAGATTTGGGATCACTTACGAGCAAAGTCAATAAATGAAAAACATAAAAGAACTTAAACTAGGTCCCCCACCATCATTGATCGAGAACCTAGATGCTATTAGTGCCCTTGATTTATATGAATTTAGAGACACGAATCTAGGATTCCCAGTTTAAGAACCTAGTTTAAGCAAGATTCCCTAGTTGAGAACATAGAGACTATAGTTAGCACCCAGGCACAAGGGAAATAGCTGTAAGTAGTACCCTTTAGTGTTTGCTGGATGATTGTTTGATATATATGGTGATATGTATGTTTGGATTCCATGTTATGAGTTTGATAGTGTGCTTGGAACTAGAAATTTCGAGGATGAAATTTTTTATTAGGAGGGTAGATTGTAAGACCCTATCTATTCTGTATGACTTTCTATGCTTGCGTACACAGTGATCGATGCCCTTAACTCGACCTGGATTGGCCATTCATAGTACACACCCAACTGACCGGAACCTCAAGATCCCGAAACTATCAACCGCCCCATCGCCGTGATCGTGGAAGTACAACCCGTGCGTCTGTACGATACTCTGTTAGTGAGATATGCCGTGAAGAATCATTAGTGTATCATGTGCGCAAGGTACCATGTACTCCATTCCACACATGTGCAAAACACATGTCATACACACATGTACATGCCACATATGGGTGAGAGAATCTCTACCTATGTGTGTGATGTCACACACCCATACCTCCCATCTCTCATGTGCTCCCCAAAGTCAACACCTTTCCATTCTATACCTTATGTATGACATCATCACACCATGCCATCCCATGCTCCTTTAATCAATCATTAATTACAAATCATGAATTAATTGTCATAATCTTAGTCTAAGCTAACTAAGATCACATTAATTGAATTTAACCACATTTTAACAATTTCTCTACGTATATTCCTTCATTCCTTAACATTTCACCATTTTCCACACAAAGAGAGAGAGAGAGAGAGAGAGAGAGAGAGAGAGAGAGAGAGAGAGAGAGAGAGAGAGAGAGAGAGAGAGAGAGGAGTGATCTTGGTGGGCCATCAACTCCATCAATCCCATCCTTTCCATCCATCTCGACCATTAATTCCATCCCTTCCATCCATCTAATTCATCTAGGTGAGTACACCCACTCCACTCTTGATTTGTTTTCTTTTTAATTATTAGTGGTGATGATTTGATGATAATGATGTGATCAATGGTGTGGATACATAGGAGTGTATGATGTGTTTAATGGTGATAATGATGATCAATAATGGTGATGATATGATGTGTTTAATGGTGTGGATTCATGGGAGAATACATATAAAAAGAATAATAATAAAAATAATTTTTTTATAGACTTTATGTGGGACCCATTGATTATGGGCCCCACTAGAATTTTGTAGGCCATCCAAATTATCCAAAGTACGGCCCATTGTGTTGGCCAAACACAAACTCACACCCATGCACACATGTGCACACTACACCATAAAAATACATAAATAAATTAATAAAATAAAATAAATAAATAAATAAAAGGAGGAGGAGTGGACGCTATGCTGCCAATGTCCAGAGATTAAATAAATAGGAGGAGGAGTGGACGCTATGTTGTTAACGTCCAGATGATGCTACAGCAAGCAGCGTCCTTGCTGTTGGTTAAAAGAAATGAGGAAAGGGGCCGTGGGCCCACAACGCCCCCCTCCTGTTGTTATGTTTGATCCACGCTGTCCATCCTATTTTCCAGCTCATTTTAGGCATTGAGCCGAAAAATGAAGCCGATCCAAATCTCTTATAGGCCAAACCATCAAAAATACCATTTTAATAGTGTTAAACTGTTAGGGCCCACTGTGAGGTTTCTGTGCATCAAAATATGTTGCATATTGGACTTGTTGGATGTGTCACGAACCAAAGAATGGAACAGAAGGACTTGATTATCTTGATGTGTGCCCCACCTATGAAAGACCATAATAAAATAAAAAATATATATGAAAGGGACGTCAACCCCTTACTGCTGACATCCAGCGTTCAAGGACGCCGCAACTACTTCTGCTTGGAATGGGCAGGGATGGTGGGTCCCACCACTGGTCCTACCATGATGTATGTTGAACATCAACACCATGCATTTGATGGGTCCCCTTTAAATGGTGGGATCCCCCAAAAATTAGCCGTACACGGAACTTAGGTGGCCCATGAAATAATGGTGAAGACCGCTTGAGTTGAAGCATGAATATGCCAATATGTCCTAGAGGGGGGTGAATAGGACTTTTTAAAGATTTATAAGTTATATTAAAAATCCTATCACTCTAATCTTAACAGGTATGCAATTTTCAGGATTACTCAAATGTAACTCTACTTGCTTCCAAGCCCAGTAGAGGATCCAATCACAAAACTATTCAATTTAATAAGCATGAGGCAGTTATAGTCTATGATGGATGTGACTGTGTGTGTGAAGTGTGAGCAGATATGAATACAATTAACATAATCACACAAATGTTCAAGCACAAGAATCAATCACAGACACAGTCGTTTTTATAGTGGTTTGACTACTTGTCTACTCCACTCCAGGCTGCCACACTCAACCCTTGAGTGTACCGGATTTCACTAAGGAGGTTTTCCATGGTTCACCTCAAACCTAAGGTTTTAAATCAGGTTCACCTTCAACCTTTACAACCTATACAAAGGCTGACTGTTTATGCTCTCACGATCAAGGGTCAACATATAGCACCCGGTTTAGGCACACTAGCTAAGGATCTTATCCTAAGACCCTAACAGAGGTTTTACACGGTTCACCTCATAACCCAGAGTTTTACTGGTTCACTCCTAACCAGATGTTTATGCCCACACAAAGCAAGGGTCCACACAACGCACCCACACGTACACTCCCGCCGGAAGCCTCCTTTGAGGACTTCAAAGGGTGAGCAACACCTGCGATCCAATCCTAGAAAGGAATGATCACAAGTATCCTCTGGACTCTAAGTACTTATAGATAAGTTGATGAGTCCTTTTTAGCGCGGTGATAAAGATCTCCTTCTTGTTGATGAAAAGTCTTCAGCTCCCTTGATCCGCAACACAAAAGATATACCAATGCTAGGCTTCAGGTCGGGTCGAGGTTATGATGGAATTCCACTCTCTAAAGATTTTCCTATTAGGAAGATAGAGTGATTCCAATCATCTATGCATTCAAGGCATTCCAGCTTAATGATTTGCCATTAAGGTAGTAGCTGGAGGATCCTTGAATGCGAAAGTTCATTCCCCAATCCACTCTATTGAATATCAATGATGAGGGTGGATTGGAGGATGAACTCTCTGAGAGAAAGGGCTTAAGATAAATGATATGAAGTTTAAAACACTCAGAAGCACTCTCTTCTTTCTCTACCAGCAATAAAGACTAATCTCTCTATATATAGGCAAAAGGTTTCAACGGATATAAAACGGTCACATTTATGACAGAGTTTGATATTATCGAGCAAGAGTTGATATGATCGAGCGTATACTCTCGATTTGTATCGATGATCCGCTCGATGGTATAAACTTCATGTTATTCGCTTTTGAAACCTTTTGCCTGCTGGTCGATGGGATCGAGACACACATTGATGTTATCGGATTTCGAACTCCGATTCTATCGATATATGGATCGATCTATCGACAGGTGAAAATAAGAGAGACAAGCCTTAAAGAATTTCAGGTTCTAACGATATGATCGGGGAATAGCCGATGTCATCAGAATTTGAATGTTGATGATATCGAGACATTGTCGATAGGATCTATAAATCATATAGATTTACCTATAAGCACGCTGGTTAGTTTGTGCCAGATTCGATCTAATCGACCAGGACTCGATGATATCGATATTAGAATATCGATTTCATCGAATGACCCCTGATCAACATTTTAAAACACCTTAAAATTTATGCTGGAGGAAATATGCGCATACTATTTCCCACCTTGAGCAAGAACAAGAGACTATGCTTATCTCTACTCTTATTGAGCATAAGAGAGCCCTTGGATGGTCGATTGTGGATCTCAAGACAATTGACCCTTCAATTTGTACTCACCGTATATATCTAGATGATAATGCGAAGACCTCCCGACAACCACGACGTAGATTAAATTCAAACATGAAGGAAGTATTTAAGGCCGAGGTTCTTAAGCTGTTGGATGTGGGTATCATATACCTTATATCCGATAGTCAATGGGTGAGTCTAACTCAAGTGGTTCCTAAGAAGTCCGGAATCACCATCATAGCCAATGCTAACAATGAACTCATGCCAACTAGAGTCACTACTGGTTGGAGAATGTGCATTGACTACATGAAGTTGAATACTGTCATGAGGAAGGATCACTTTCCTTTGCCCTTCATCGATTAAATTTTAAAAAGGCTAGCTGGTCATTCTTATTACTCTTTCTTCGATGTATATTCGGGCTACAATTGGATCGAGATAGCCCTTGAAGACTAAGAAAAGACCACATTCACATGTCCTTTTGGCACCTTTTCTTACTGAAGGATGCCATTTGGATTGTGTAATTCCCCCACCACCTTTTAATGATATATGTTGAGTATTTTTTTTGATATGGTGGGACAATATTTAGAAGTCTTCATGGATGATTTCTCAATTTTTGGTTCATCCTTCAGCAAATGCTTGAAAATTTTGAAAAATGTGTTGAAGCGATGTGAGGAAAAGAATTTGGTACTAAATTGAGAGAAGTGTCATTTCATAGTTTGTAAGGGGATTGTCCTTGGACATATCATCTCATCCAAAGGAATTGAGGTAGATAAGGCTAAGATTGATCTTATCCATAACTTACCTCCACCCAAGAACATACGAGACGTGCGATCCTTTTTAGGACACGTTGGATTTTATAGAAGATTCAAAAAGGACTTTAGTTACCTCTCTCATCCTTTATGCAATCTACTTCAAAATGACGTGCTATATGAGTGGACTGAGCAATGCCAGGAAGCTTTTACTAAGTTCAAGGACATGTTAACCATTGCACCTATCATGCAACCACCCGACTGGAGCCTTCCTTTTGAACTTATGTGCAACGCGTTTAACTATGTTCTTAGGGCGGTTTTAGTCCAGAGAAAAGAAAAGAAGCCCTACGTTATTCATTACGTAAGTAGAACTCTAAATCCTGCCCAATTGAACTACTCTACTAGGGAAAAGGAACTCTTAGCCGTAGTGTTCGCTTTAGATAAATTTAAGTCTGACTTGATCGGATCCAATATTATCATTCACACAATTCATGCGGCTCTTAAGTATCTTCTTTCTAAGAATGATGCTAAGCCCCGCCTGATAAGATGGATTATCCTACTCCAAGAATTTGATTTGGAAATAAAAGATAAAAGGGAATAGAGAACGTAGTGGCTGACCATCTTTTCCACCTTGATCTATCTAATTCCCTTAAGACGACACATATAAATGACATGTTCCTTGACGAACAATTGTTCAAAGTCTCCCACACACCTTAGTTTGCAGATATTTGAAGGTGCTATGTTGATAAACCTTTAGTATTGTTAAATTTTGGTGTGATAAACCAATTTTAGTTTGTATCTTTGTCACGCCCCAAACTCGGAAACCGGACTCACTTAATTCTCGATCGCCGAATTCGGCATCGACAGTCTCCGTAGTACCCCATTCTTGGCTCTCGGCACCCATACCCTAGGTTCCAATCCTGGGATTCTACGAGGAGGATTTTTAACATGATTTTTGATTCATAATGATCATAACCATAAGCATAACCCATGAACAATAACCACAAGAACACCATCATAAAATCCACTATGATACAAAACTTTGAGTATAGTGTGTATGAAGGGAAATACAAGATAATGATAATAATAGAAACTTTAAAAGCTCGGCTGCATACTCCAATTGCGATGAGGCTATGGCTGTATCTTGGCATCACCTGCACGCATCAATCGTGCATAAGCTTATAGAAAGCTTAGAAGGTGGTGTAAGTGTGTGTGTAATATGAGCGTGCTCAGAATACAAGGTCAGAGTAATGCGAAATCATGCTGATGAGTACATGAATGCAAGCAGTCGTACCAAGGCCATGCGGTGCAAGATATGAATGTTATCGCCATATCAAGACCATGCGATGCATGATGCAACTCAAGCATACCAATTCTCATCCAAATCTACATACAACTCATCAAATATCAGTGCAGTTCTCATTCTGAATAATCACCTGGGTTTAATACACTCTAAATGGCATTGCCCTTCTCCCAGCTGCACAGTCCAAGTGAGCGTAAGAAACATCACTATCTGCCTGGCCAATAGTCTGTCAATACCTATCCGGCACGTCAATAGTGGACCCATTCACGAGCTGGTCAAACTCAGCCTAGTAATGCCCCTTACCCTTAGGCAAGTAAGGCCACACTCCTTTTCAACAGACCAAGACACAGTGAGAGATGCGGCCTCTTGGTATTTAGTCCTCGTGTGCTCATATATCCACTCAGTCTCGACATTGGAGTCATTCTCTGGTACCATCGGGTTTAAAGATTTTCACCTAGGGACATATATGAAGCCCCGATGCCTAGTAACAATATTTTCAATGTCCAATCCTACCATCCACGATGTGCCTATGGAGGTTATAGCCCTGATGTCGCTAAGGCGTATAGTAACCATGCCATACAATTGCGAAGTGCATGAATCAAACTATCAGTCATGTAACAATCCTACGCATACCGCGCTAATGAAGGGCAACTCTGCATATCAGGGGGCCCATAAATAATCTGCCCTAAGGCATATGCTATGATCAGTCACTCCTCATATCAAATCATACATATGATGCGTATGAGCATGAATCATGGAACTATACTAAATATGATATGTGGTGATGGATTCTGTTCATAACGAAGATGGGCCTAGATGGCTTACACACAACAAGTTTGTGCCTAAAAATGGGCCCTAGGGAGAGTTATAATGCGGACATTTAATCAACATTATTCTTAAAATGTGGACGTCAAAACATCATTACTCCCAAGGCATGGCCCGCCATAAGCTTCATTACATAAACCATGGTGGAATCACACATTGTAATGGGCCTTGTGTACATCCCATTAGGCCTTGACCCAACGGCTCCAAATACATCAGATGGGCCGCATCACATGGGCCTCATATATATACAGCTAGGCCTTAACATCAGGCCTCATATATCACATCGGGCCTAATCAAATGGGCTAAAACAATGGGCCGAATCAACTGGGCCAAGTCGAATGGGCCGAGTCAAATACATTAAATGGGCTGTATCACGTGGGCCTCATATATATCAAAGTGGGCCTCAACAACATACCTCATGCACATAAAGGTGGGCCTCAACATGGATCATAAATACATTAAGATGGGCCTCGTCACATGCCCAAAAAGAGCTATATTGAAGGATCATTTGGACCATACCTTAAGTAACAGTGGAGATAATTTTTACTATTTAAACAATTTACAAGGGCCCACCATAAGGTTTATTTCCCACCTAATCTAATCCTAAAATCTTGAGACCTGGATTAAGAGGGAAAAACACATATCGTATTGGTCCAAACCCTGTAGTCCAAGGGTTTTAATGGTGGATGTTCAAATCCACTGTTTCCTAAAATGCGGTCCACCTGATCCTAGATCTGTCTTATTTTTAGTCTCAAGTTGGTAAGACAAGCTTGCTAAATGGTTGGATGGTTTAGATGCAACACTTGCATCATGGTGGGTCCCATAGGGATGGACAACATGAATAAAGCACATACCTCATGGTTGGGGTCCACACCGATAAAAGGTGCGAACACATACATTAGTGGGTCCCACCATAATGTTTATTTTCCACCTAACCGTTGGTAAGGTTACACAGACCAGAGTGAATAGGAAAAACAAATTTTAAAATGATCCAATACCCAAAAAGGGTTTCAATGGCAGACGTTCAATCACACTATTTCTCATGATGTGGGCCACCTGGGTTACTCATACGGCTGATTTTTGGGGTGGCCCACAGCCAGAAGGGGGCCCACCTAATGCACGGTGTGGATATTCGGAACACATCATGGTGGGGCCAGTGGCTGGGACCATGGGTCCCTGCCTTATTCACGTCCATGGCGGCAGCAACGTCCTGCGTTGTTGACGCTACAGCAGTAGGCGCTGCTATGTACTTTATATATATATATATATTTAAAATATGATTTTTACTGAATTTTCCCAGGTGGGGCCCGCATCAGTAGAATTCGACCTAACCATTGGTCTCTATGGCTCAAAACAAGCTAAACAAGCCCAATATTTGACATGTTTCAGTGTGTAGAAAGATCAAAGTGAATTTTAATGGTTAAAACCATTATTTTTTATGCTATGGCTCGCCCGATAACCAGATTGGCTTCATTTTTTGGCTCAACGACTAAAATGAGCTGAGAAATGGAATGGATGGCATGGATTTGATCTATACATTAGGGTGGGGCTTGCATGAGCATCCCACCCCAAAAGCTCAAAATTTTTTTTGTTAGCTTATTAGTACACACCCATGTTAGTACACGCACTCCATGTTAGCTGCACCTGTCCAGTGTCCAGGAACGTTGGACGACATGAGTATAACACAAGCATCATGGTGGGTCCCACATGGACTGGGCCACCTCTTTGGATCACCTGATATTTGTGTTCTTCCTTTCATCCATGCTCGATAATGGGCTGAATGGTGTAGATCCATCAAGCGGGTCCCACATGAAAGTGAATGGCATGGATAAAATATATGCTTCATGGTGGGACACACACACACACTAGATGGGTCACACACCCCTTCATCATCATCATACAAAGAGAGAGAGAGAGAGAGAGAGAGAGACGGTGATAGAGGGACCCTGTCACTATGGGCCCCTCATGGTTACATCACATACATCAAAATGGGTCCCACCAACAAGTGGGCCCTAAAATAAGAATCAACTGTGGATCATTGACCTATTGCACTCCTCCTTGATCCCTTAACCTCCGAAGCTCCTATGCTCAACTTTTAACGGTGGATGATGGAGTTTTGATGGTGGGAATGAGAGATAAGAGGGTGAGCCACACTTATTGATTTGGGAGAGCTTGGGAGTGCTTGGACATGTAGTATTTGGGTTGCTTGGGAGACTTTTGAGAAATGAGAGAAAGAGAGAAAAATAATAGATAAAAGGATGGATGGAGTGGTGAGTGTAAGGAAAGGAGATGGGGAAGCATGGGCTTAGTTGAAAATTGTGTAAAAGAGGGATGGTGAGGAGACAGAGAGGGTTGACTTGTGAGAAAAGAAGGAGTGGGTTGGTTGTACTTGAGGTAAGGTGGTGTACTTGACTTGATTTAATGGGACATGTTATAGAGATTCCCTGAAAATTTGAAACACGCGGCGTTTCTTCGGAATAAATATGGACCCACATCTCCTAGCCTGGGTATCAGTTCGGTGCGCGAGTTGTGGCGTTAGAACTGCAGCGATGGTATGGTCGCTAAGGTGTAAATTTCGGGTCAAGCTAACTTCGGTATGCATGACTCGGCTTAGGTTCGCGCGCAAACGTTGAATATATATCGAGGGTTGTCGGAATTCGACCGGGAGGACCACCGAAGCCTACGAAACGGTATGAACTAGGATACGGGTCTTACAATCTTGATTTGTAGCAAGCTTGTGCATCTATTCACATTGAATCTTTGACGTTTATTCTATTCGTGCTGAATCTATCTTACAAATATCTACAACGAACTTATCGAGATCTTGAAACTGGAAGAAAGTGAAGACTTTTATATATTGATTGAAGATAAAGTTTTCAAGAACATTACAATTCAAGATTTGTAATTGAAAAAGTCCAAGAACTGAAGACCTAGTTGAAGATTATGTTTGGTATGTCGAGTTCAAGCTTTTAAGATCGCAAGAATTAAAGCTACTGATGTGATTGATAGATTAAGTGTTTATATATTCTATCTCATAAGTAAGGTATGATTGACCTAGATTGACCTTAAATCATGATTAGATCATTTCATACTTTCGGTCAGTCATTTTGGTCATTTTATAAGTGTAAAATTCTGTTCTTTCGACTAGCCTTAGCACTGGCTCGACTAGTCCTAGTATTTCCTCGATCAGTCTAAGATTTGTTATGAATTTTTTAAAATTTTCTGTTGGTTTACGACCAGTCCTGGAGACTGCTCAACCATTCATGTGAATAGTGTCGACTAGTCGTGCAGTGCTCGACTCGTTTTCCAGCGAATTATCTGGACTCACACGACCAGTCTTGTGGTGTCCACGACCAGTCGAGCAGGCCACTCGACTAGTCGTGGGACCCAAAAGGTCAGTCGTGCGTCTGAAAAATCTTATCGCGCTACAATTTTTAAAAATCTGTTTGGATAAGGCCAGTCGTATCTAACCAAAGGCTAGTTGTGCGAACCGATTTTTCACTTATAAATAGTGCTCAAATTTCAGAGTTTTCTATTCAATTCTCATCATTCTTAAACAATCATTCTGAGATAATTTTGAGTACATTCTAAGCTATTTTGTACATATTTAAGATTCTTTAAAGTAGCTCTTATTTTTAATTTTGATTCTCTATTCCATTCTTATTTTGAAAAGGAATATTTGATTTACACTTCATTGAGATCAAAATCAATACAAAGCCCTTACTGATTTAATTAAAAATTATTTGGACTTAAAACCCTATACAGATTGAACGTTGAACATCTACGTCGTCATCAAGTTGGTTCTGCCGGGCAGCTTCAAAATCGTCATACAGATAAGTTTTTACTTTTTTTTATAATTCAATTCATTTTTAGTTTGTGAAATTGTTTTAGAAAATCTCTATTTTGGTTTTGTCTGAGGTGATCCAGAAAATCTCTAAGCAAGGGGTTTTTGAATTATGTAAGCCTATCTAAAGACACAATTGTGAAGGGTTTAGGTGAACCTTGAAAAACCTATTTTAATTAGTGATTGCTAATATCCAGAGGGAGTGGATATTATGAGTAGAGTAGTTGTGTGGCTGTTTATTAACAGTTGGTGTACACACAAGCGAACCACTATAATTCTTTGTGTTTGGTGGGTGTGTGATTTATTTTTTTATCTTTTATAGTTTAAGATTGTGTGATGCATTTGTGAATGTGAATGTTGTAATCTTTATATTTCAGCATTGTGTGGTGAATATTATAATAGTCTTTCATATCCTCTTGAGTTTGAATTTTTGATACTCACCCACGTTCTTGTAAGGTTGTCCTACCATAGACCATTGGTTTTTAGTGTTAGGTTATCTTTATAACTAAGTTTGTATCAACCTCTTAATACTTAAATTTTGAGGTTGTTATTTCCATTTATTATTTGCATTCTTTTTAGTTATCTATTGTCTATATTTCACTTATTAATTTTTATTTGACATAGTCTTATACACCCCTCCCCCCTTTAGGACATATAGCTCGGCCTTTTCAAGTGGTATCAGAGCCTAATAACTTGTTTATTTGGATTTAATTCTTAAGCTAACCGATCTGAGCTTTCAAGATGTCAAATTTTGATAGCCTTTTTATAACTAGGCCTCTACCTTTTGATGACTCTAATTATGCTCATTGGAAAGACAATGAGAATATTCTTAAGGTCTCTTGATGAGAATGTGTGGCAAGCCACAGTAACTAAATGGACTCCACCTATTGTTGAAGTTCTAGGCCTTGATAGAACTAAATCTCCAAGGGTTGCTTCTTCAGAGAACTGAGAGTAGTTCCAATGCCAAGGCTATAAATATAACTGCTTGCGCACTATCACTAGATGAATTCAAAAGAATTATATCTTATGATACTACGAAACAAGCATGGGATATCTTAGAAATGACACACGAAGATACGACTATTGTCAAGAAATCTAAACTACAAATCCTCACCACTATGTTTGAGGAAAAACATATGAAAGAAAGTGAAACATTCATGGACTTTTACACTAAGTTGGATGGCATAGTCAACTCTATGTGGGGTCTTGGAGATAGCATCCCAAAAAGCAAAGTCTATGCAAAGATACTACGCTTACTACCTGAAAGGTTCAATTCAAAAGTCACGGCCATTCAAAAACTTCATGATACAAGCCTTATGCAGGTTGAAGAACTGGTTGGTTCTTTATAAACCTACGAGCTAAACTTTAAAGCTCTAAAAGGTAAATCTATCGCCCTTAAGCCTTATAAAAGCATGTCTCATGAAAATAACAATTTCGATTTAGAAAATTCTAAAGATGATATGGCCCTTTTAGAAAAAAAGTTTTGCAAGACTTTCAAAAGTAAAAAGAGGGTTAATGCTTAAAAACCTACTAAAAAGAAAAGATCAATATTAAAAAATTAGAAATCTTTAAAAGATAGTCAATGTTACAAACTGTCATGAATATGGGCATCTAGCAAATAAATGTCCTAAAAAAGACAAACCTAAAAAGAAAGGGATGTTGGCAACATGGGATGAATCTTCTTGCTTTAAAGCCTCTTCTGAGTCAGAAGATTATGAAACCAAGTTGGGTAATGATGTTAAAGCCCTAATGACTCTAGCCAAGTTCACTTTCTCAGATAATGATACAACCCGTGAACAAAATCTGAGAAGTGATCATGAGAATGAAGATCTTCAGGATGCTTAAATTAAAACTATGAAAAGAAAAGTTTTTAAAATTGAAAGAGAATTTTGATAATTTGGTTTTGGAAAAATCACACCTTTCAGATTGCTTTGAAAAAACTAAGTGTTACTTAGATTTTAAAATGTCCCAAGTTGAAAAATTAAAATCTGAAAATGAAAACCTAAAACTAGAAGTCTCTTCACTTTTGAGTTTAAAGGACACATGAAGGTATGCCCAAGGTGACCCTAAATTAGAAAAACTCCTATCTGGGTCCATAAAATGTGGTGATCGATCTGGATTGAGCTACAATAAAAATATGCCTCCCAAATATAAGAATACTCCTCCTAAATTTATTAAAGAGGAGTCTTCTAACTCAAAAGAGAAAAGTTTGAATCAAAATATTTCTAAAATGACTAAAATTTTTCAGTCCTTAAATCATAAAAAGAACCATATCAACAATGAAAATCTGAACCGTAATCCTTTAGCTGAGAAAATTATAGACTTGCTCAAGGAGCTCTTAAAATCTAACTTAGTGGGTAGGACGTATAACAATTATAATCCGAAGAAGACCAACTATGTTCCTAAGCCCAAAAATGTAATGAAATGGGTTCCTAAGGTTGCTTGTTTGGTTGCCCACACCGCGTTCAAAGCCACGAGCCATTCAAAGTGGTACCTAGATAGTGGTTTCCCCAGACATATGACAGGTGACAAAAGTTTGTTCACCAATCTTAAAGACATGACTGATGGTTTAGTCACATTCGGTGAAGGTAGCAACTACAAAATTATTGGCCAAGGTACGATTCAACTTCCTAACCTCCCTCTATTTGATAATGCTTTATATGTAGAAGGTTTAAAACATAATTTATTAAGCATTTCTCAAATTTGTGTTAATAATCACAGTGTAAAATTTTCAAACCAAAAGTGTGAAATCTTAAATAAGAATGGTTCTGTAATATTAATTGGTCACAGAACTTTTGAGAACTGCTATATAGTTAGTGACTCAAGCTCATCTAAGCTATCATGTTACATGGTCCATACCGATGAGACCGAACTATGGCATAAGCGCCTAGGACATGTACACTATCGCATCTTGTATAGATTGAGCAAAAGTGATTTGGTAAGAGGTCTACCCAAAATAAAGAAAGTGTATAAGACATGTGGCAAGTGCCAGATTGGTAAACAAACAATGCCAAAAAATTGAGCAAAGGCTACGGACTATGGTAGCTTTTTGCTATGGATATAAACCGTAGCTAAAAGTTTGCCACACTGTTAATAATTACCGGTCATGTAAGGGGCTTTATAGGGTCCACAAAAATATATGTATTCTATCTAAGCTGTCCATCTATCTTGAAATATTATTTTGGGTCATGAAACTAAAAATCAGGTAGATCGAAGGTTTAAGTGGACCACACAGTAGGAAACATGGCGATTAAATCACATGTGCATCCTATGGTGTGGTCCACTTGGGCCTTCAATCTACTTGAGTTTTGGGATCATGAACTAAAAAAATTATGAAAATTAATGAATGACATAGATAAACCACATACATCATGGTGGGCCCCACGTAGCCCCTGGCAGGACCATCCATCCGTCATCCTTAAAATTCGACGCCTAAAATGGGCATGCGCTCAAAACAGAGCCCCACCCATCCAAAACCCCAATCTTCTCTCTCTCTCTCTCTCTCCGTTCCTTAACCCTCTCTATCTCAATCTCTTCTCCCGATTCTCCTTTTTCCCTACCTCACCTGCTCCATCTCTCTCATTCTCATCCCTCTCTCTCCAATGCATCTCCACCATCTCATTCTCCTCCCTCTCTCTCCAATGAAGTCGTGAAGCTCCTCCCCAAATCACAGCCCTTGCCCTTGTCAAAATCGCAGCCCCTGCTCAAATCACCTACCCAAATCGTAATCCCAACTTGATCTCACTGCCGCTGTCGTAGAGGATAAATCCCCCTCAAATCTGCCTACCCCTGCAACTACTTCCACCCCCATTTCTCTATTGCTGAAGAAGTTAAAGAATCCATAGACAGGTATTTAATTTTTTTTTTTTTTCCATTCCTTTATTTCTAGGGTTAGTGTTTTATATGTTTTCCTTTTTTGAAGGATGGAATCCGTGTACCAAAGATGGTTATATGGATAAATAATGGGTTTAGATACTCAAATAAATCCTGCCCAAATCTGCCTACCCCTCCCTTTTTTCTTTGCTTTACAGGTATGCTTAGATTAATGCTATTTGTTTGATGAAATGGCTAGATTTCATGCATGTCATCTGTTTGATGAAATGGCTAGATTTCATGCATGCTATCTATTTGATGAAATGGCATGCTAACTATTTTTTGAAATGACACGTTATCTGTTTGATGAAATGGCCAGATGAAATGGAATGCTATCTGTTTATGCCATGTTGATGATACAACAATTTGATAAGCCGTAATCCATCTAGACTCATGACAGGACTAATCTTGTTTATAAGGGAAATGGTTTGGTTGAACTGGTGGCCCTGGAATGTGGCAGTTCAGTTTCACCACAGTACTCATGGCAGGGTAAACATCACAACTGGAACTGTCTGTCTACTTGGCTCTATCAATTATCCTTGATGGACCATTGTAACTTACCTGTTGCATAATCCTAGCCATCACTTTTGCAATTTTTCTGCACTGAATGTCAACCTTATTTTGTTTCAACCTTGGTTTAGAATGATTCAATTAATCAAATGATTCAAACAATGTGATTTTCCATCTGGCAGTGGCCACAAGATGAATTATGTCCAATTGCTATTTCACCCTACCCTGTTTACTGTGGAGGATGCATGACTCTACCAATACTGGTTTCACCTGCTCTATGCATTATTTTTTGTCGGCATTATGAGGACATGTCAGGTCTATTCTAGATAACAGGCCGATATAACTAGCTATTAAACTATTTAAAGAGGAGTCTCACATGCAACTGGTTGGAAGATGAATTATGGTTCAACTACTTCATTAATGTAATTGCATTAAAGAATTTCATTGATATCTTCTTTTTATAAAGCAAATCGACTTTTAAAGTAAGCAAAAACATTTTCCATTATATCTTCTCTTTTTAAAGGAAATCGACTTTTAAATAAGCAAAACATTTTTTCATTTTTTTGGGAGAACCTCTGTCTGCCCTGCATCTTACCTGTCTAAAAGGATTGACCCCACCTTAAAGAACAACTCTTCCAAAAATTAAGTCTATCCACTCATCATGCGGGCTAAACCATAGAAAAAAAGGTAGCACCACTGAATTAAGGTATTCTGTAACTGTAATGGTGGAGATGACTGTTACGACTTTTTTTTTTTTTTTTTTGGGAGGGGGGGGGGGGGGGGGGGATAAAAACCTATATCGTCTCTTTAATGGGTCATTTTGTTTCGTAATGACTGTTACAATCTCATAACATGTAATGGTTGCCTCTGTTACCGTAACAGCTGCTATGTCAAACCTTGCTTTAAACTCTGAGCCACCGGCCTATTTTTTGGTAGATAATTTTCATGGTGGGCCCAACCTTTTAGATGAATTGGATGTCATTCATACATGAGACAATGCTATTATGCTCTAGTTGGATGAATATTTTATTGTCCAACTAGTAACATTGACACCCAACTAATTGGATGATAGTGTTATTATCCACCTACTGCACAATTGCCTGTGTCATGTGTATGTGACATCTAACCCATTGAAAGGTTGCCCCACTATGAAAAATATGTAATGTAAAGATCAAAACTAATCAATTCATCAAGTGGTTAAGTTGGATGTTGCATGCATGTTGATAATTATGAGCTCATTGGACAATAACACTATGGACCAACTAGTTGTTGTGTTAGGTCTTCTCATGCCTGTTGCTAATATGTGTTTTCTTTTGGAAGATAGTAACATGTTTTAGTCCTTTTCTATTTGTTATGGTTCCTGTGTCCACATGTCTACCCTCCAATTTGTGTGTGTTGGTTGATCCAGACCATCCATTTAATCGACTGCCTCTTAATTGTTCCCACAGCCTAGAAGTTGCAATGTTATCTTTTCATTATGGGTTGTCAAGATGATCGACAGAAATTAGAATCTACTGCCCCTAAAAAAAGGGTGTAGCAATCAAACAGTTGGATCATTCAGTCAGTGAAATTTTTAGAAATGACCCATGAAGGAGTTGAACATCGGTTGAGGAGTTCAGACAAATGTGTCTGTATACCAATTAAATAGAATATATGATTTATATGCTCGCTACTGTATAATGTTCATGAACAAGATGTCCCTCTTTATAAATATAATATTATTTTTTGCAAAAAGAAAAAAGGGAATGAAAAAAAGATGTTATTTTTTTCATTTGCTGTTATTTATACTCTGTATCATTGCAGAATGGTTTTAGAGGATTGATGCTTGACATGTACGACTTCAACAATGACATTTGGTTGTACCACTCCGTGGGTGGCCAATGCTACAATTTCACTGCATTCATAAGTCGCAACAGATTCATTTTATATAAATCTAATGAAATGATTAAATTCTGATTAACTTATCTGATTAACAGCAACCTGCTATTAACGTGCTGAAAGAAATTCAAGTGTTCCTTAATGCCAATCCTTCGGAGATCATCACAATCTTCATAGAAGATTATGTCACATCCCCTCAAGGTCTAACTAATGTATTCAACATTGTCGGCCTTATGTCACATTACCTCTTAAATATATATGTTTTGTTATTATACGTATCCATTGATGCAGTCAGTCCTAAAGATGGCCATTGTCCAACTATGGAAGAAAATCATCTGGGTATTATCACTCTTGTTCTTTTGTACCTTGTATTGTGACCATGTGAATGAGGGTGGGTTTGGGGCTGCAACTTGGGTTAGGGTCAACTTGAACTTGATTGACCCAACCCCAAGTTCTGATTAGGTTGGGTTGGGGTTGTCAAGATCCAGTTTTGGTTGAGCAAATTTAGGTTGGTTTAGGTTGGGTTGGGAACAATCACATATATTTGGGTTAGGTTGGCTCAGGTTGAGTGTAGAATGGAGGATTGTAATTGATTCATTATTGAATGAATGAATGATTGTAATTGAATGAATGATTATGCAAGTGGTAAGTGAATGAATGAATGATTATAAATTTTTTAATGTAGGCAATAGCTACGAATATTGACCATAGCTGTTAATCTGACAATCATAGCTATTATTAAATTTGATATATTGCTATGGATCCAACACTACTTTTAGCTACCAATACTATTTGTAGCTGTAAGTACTTTTCACTATAGAAACAGTTACAACGGATTATATCTGTAGTTATTGTAATCTATGGCTACGGATTAAACCATAGCCATAGGTTTTAGACCTATTGGCTCGACACCTACAACGACGGTCGTGCTACAGATGAAAACTGTAGTTATAGGTCTATGGCTACGGTTCAAATCTGTAGCCTTTGCCCAATTTTCTGGTAGTGAAACCAGGAGTGTTCACAAAAAGATAAACTCCAATGCCACACCTAAACCACTCGAACTTCTCCACATGGATCTCATTAAACCAACTAGAATAGAGAGTCGAGGTGAAAAGAAGTATATTCTGGTCATTTGTAACACCCTGAAAATCGGGGGTCGTGTATAAACTCAACTCCCGAGTTCCAGACCGTCACTTTTGCAACAAAAATGATTATGATTCAATGTTGTTTGATTTAAAGCATTCACATGAGTAAAAGTATACCAAAACTGCAATTCATACTTCAGATCCAGTGATAAAAGCAAGCGGAAGACTAAACAATATATATATCACTGTATGGAAAAATAAAGTAGATCTCATCTGTCTCTAAGGTATGAATACATCTCTGAGTCTCATATACATATACATGAACAAAATGTAATGTTCAAAATAGTCCCACTGAAGTCCCATCAATCCAGGTCGCCTACGCAAAGCCATCATGATACTGCACGTACGAGAACTCGTCCTGGTCCTCGCCGAAGTCTGGCTCTGCCTCCTGGATCTCAGCCTCACCTGCATCTACAACAGGGTCTGGTGGGTGTTGCAAACACCATCCCGTAACGTGGGAGTGAGTGATCAACTCAGTGGAATCATAGAGCAAAGATTAACATGTTCACAAATCAATCATGCGATAATAGTAAAGCAGTAAATCAAACAATCCTAATACTGTTGTTAATGCAAGATGACATGACGTGATGTATGCCCTCACCGACGATCTCCCTCATACGGCAACATCTTAGGACCGCGGCATGCCACACTCCCTAGAGTGCTTTACATCTTCCAGGCACATGCAATGTTATGGTGATATGATTTCTGAGTTGTTATTAGTCCATTCAAACAGCAGGATTGGGAAACTAAGGTACTTCCCTTGTATCAATCCCAACACAGATCCTGTCTAGGGTCGTCACTCCTAGTAATCTCATACGATGTATATTTCGTAGGTCGCTGCAAGAGCTGCTAGGGCTGTTGCTCGCACTCGTTGCACCGCTCCCCCATCACCTTATCAATACAGGCCTACTGTACTCTACTGCTACTGAAGGGTCGTCGCCTCCCGTAGACTCAGAATACGCTCGCGGTCACTACAAAGGACTCGTCGCCTGATCAGTGTAGGCTGACAGCTAGAATATAGTGTCCCATACCACCATAATCTGCTCACAAGACTAAGTGCTCACTGGTCACTACGGGGAGGTTTGTGGCCCCAGCATAGGCCGACAGCTTGACCACGGGGTCCCATACCACCATGCCCGGCTCATGAGTCTTCGTGGATCAAGGTACCATGGTTAATAGGGTTTACAATGGTAAGTTCAGTACCCTAGGTTCAAGCAGTTATGACTCGTACAAGGTGAACATATATCGGCCAGTCGGGTTACTTGACGGGCTCGACTAGCGCGATCGCATCTCAAGTCGAACGACATAAAGTGCGTAAAACACTTCGCGTGGCCTAACCACTGCCGCCAACTCCAAACACGACTCGCGTTCATCGACGCGTCGTTCGTGGCCAAGACCAGCCAGCCACGAATTCGATCGGTTACCGACTGCCTGGACTAAGTCTAGTCCCAAACAATTATGGAAACACATCAGCAATTTATGTAGGAGTATTGGAATTGAAATACAATCATGTGAGCATGTTAACACATGTTATAACATACAACTTAAATAAATCTTCAAGTACATATATTTCATGCATGTAATGAAATCATGCATATAGTCAACATGTAGGAAATCAATTAGGTTAGTATATTAATTGAGAAATAAATCTCAAACTATCTCATAACATCATTTAATTCAATACATACTAATACAAGCATTTATACAAATACATACACTACACACTTAAGTCTACATATAGTATGTCGACCCGAAGTGCGCAATTAGGCGAATCTCTTTGCCAAACTAATTATGCACATATTCCTAACTTCCTAATGCGACAACAAACCATGTCAATCACATTAGCAAAATATGAATATAAACTGTACTTCCTACAAATAACTAAAATGCCCTAAATCTCATATTCTTCGTTAATTTACGAAACAGGAAATGGATAGCATGTTGTACATGTCAAACGGTGATGCCGTCGATAATCTACTATTAAACGACATTAAAAGCGTTGGAAACCGTCAATCAAAGCGTCTAAAATCCTCACCTAGTCTCTTGTAGACTCGTGATTTCGAACGGAGCGTATACGCTTCGTCTATGGCGATAAGAGAACCTATTTTACAAGATCTATTGGTTAAAAAGCTATGGATCTTAGTGATCCCCAAATTAGCAACTTCTAGGGTTAGTTATTACCTGAAAACGCGAAAGAATCACCGGCTTGGTGATCAGGAGGTGTTGCTTAGGCACTAGCAACAGGTGGCACGAAGACTGGAAAAATCCCTTCCACACTCTCTCTCAAACTCTCACCTTTTCTCTCTCCCAATCTAGAGTTTCTTGCAATTTTGGATGGGAGAGAGGAGTGAGGGTTTCAACTCCTTTTATAAGCTTAAAAACGTCGAAAACAGGCTCCGGTACAAAGTTTACTTAGTGCATATCCAATTCGGGGCTGTTTCAATCCAAAAGATGCTTTCTTGTGGTCCCCTGGTCGAATGCGATCGGACTTAAGCTCATGCGTACCAGATCTAGCATGTATTAAGTTTTCAGTCCGGCAGGGTTCGCAGATCGCACGTGGCGGACCAGTTTCAGTTCAGCGGTCACCGCACGTAGATCAGGGCTGAAAGTCTCATGATAAAAAATAAAAATTTTTCCTGATCCGAGGGTGTAATCTGGATGAATTCTGATGGTCAGAATGCTCAATACTGACGCGTCAAGTCGTGTGCCAGATTTGAATTTGAAATTCCAATTCTGTCCCTATTCGCACTCTCTTCGGTCCGGTCTCAATGAAATAGCCTGTGATTATCGGTTTGACTTGATTTTCAAAATGAGTGTCAAGTCCAGCTAGGCGGTTCTAACGGTCTAAGATAGGAGGTATCAGACTTTCGACGCGCGGTCTAGATCCAATACAAAGTTTCAAAGTGGTCCAGAGAACAAACCTGCTTAGTGTTTGGTCCGAGGTTATAGAGTGTTACAGAGTCGTTGGTTCTACTCGATTTGGGTCTTGTAGAATGTATTTAAAGTGATCAGGGACTATTTCCCAGCTACTCCAGCGTTGCGCTAGCTAACTTAGTCATATTTTCTAAAAGAATTAATTCTACGCAATTTCGGGTCGAGTTGGTACTCGAGCCCAAGTATGGATTTTTCACGGGCATTACATCATTGTAGATGACTTTACCAGGTATACTTGGGTAGTCTTCTTAAGAGAGAAATCTGAAACTCTCGACGAAGTAAAAAAGGTACTTAAATGTATCCAAAATGAAAAAGAGTTGCAAGTTATTAAGATCCATAGTGATCATGATTTTGAGTTTGAAAATAGTAGTTTTGAGAAATTTTATAGTGACTAAGGAATATCATATGAATATTTTGCTCCAAAAATACCATAACAAAATGGGGTAGTGGAAAGGAAAAATAAGGTGCTTCAAGAAATGACAAATGTAATGTTAAATAGTATGAAGCTTCCTAAAAATCTCTGGGTTGAAGCCGTAAATACTGCTTGTTATATAATTAACCGTATTTATATTAGAAAATTAAATAATAAAATGGCTTATGAGATGTGGTTTGATAAGAAGCCTTCTGTCAAATACTTTCGATTTTCGGCAGTAAATGCTATATCTTGCGTGATCGAGAACATCTGGGTAAATTTGACACCAAAAGTGATGAAGGTATATTTTTAGGATATGCTCTGAATAGTCGAGCATATCGGGTACTTAACAAGAGGACCGATGTAATACAAGAATCTATTAATGTAGTCATTGATGATCATTTGAACACACTTGTCTCAAGTTTAGAAGATGATGAGGTTCTTCTAATTGATAAATTAGACTCTTCATCTAATCAAAATAACAATAAATTAGGAACAAATAAAGATCATCCTACTTATCAAATCCTTGGAAATCATCTCACTGGTGTACGCACTCATAAACAATTAGAATATATGTGTAACTATGTGTGCTTTACATCTCAAATAGAATGGGCTAACGTAAAAGAACCCCTTACTGATGAAAACTGGATTGTAGCCATGCAAGAAGAGCTCAATCAATTTATGAGAAATGATGTTTGATATTTAATTCCAAGACCAACTGATAAACATATTATCGAAACAAAATCTATTTTTAAAAATAAGTCTGATGAACTTGGTAACATAATTAGAAACAAGGCTAGGCTAGTTGTATAAGGATATACCTAAATTGAAGGTATTGATTATGATGAAACCTTTGCTCCAGTAGCTCGTCTTGAATTAATTAGACTGTTTATATCAATTGTGAGTTTTTAAAAATTTAAAATATATCAAATAGATGTTAAGAGTGCATTTTTAAATGGTAATTTGCATAAAGAAGTATACGTTGAACAACCAAAGTGTTTTAAAGACCCTAAGCATGCTAATCATGTTTATCGCCTAAAAAAGATACTCTATGGTTTGAAACAAGCTCCCAGGGCATGGTACGAGAAATTAACTAAATTCTTGTTAAGTCATGAGTTTGTAATGGAGATGTAGATAAAACATTATTTGTTAAAAAATAAAATGATCATATTTTAATAGTGCAAATCTATGTTGATGACATTATCTATGGATCTACCTATGCTAACATGGCTGTTGAGTTTACAAATCTTACGAGGTCTAAATTCTAAATGAGCATGGTTGGAGAACTAAATTATTTCCTAGGGTTACAAGTCAAACAGCTTCCTGATGGATTCTTCATCTCTCAAACTAAATATGCTCTGAACTTAATTAAAAGGTTCAGATTTGAGAGTGGAAAAAATTTTGATACTTCATTGAGTACAACTTTGAAACTCTCTAAGGATTCAACAGGTAAGAGTGTGGATCCTAAGTTGTATTGCCGTATGATAGGAAGTTTACTTTATTTAACTGTGAGTTGAACTGATATTGCTTTTAGCATTGAAATTTGTACTAGATATCAATCGGACCCTAAAGAGTCCCACTTGATTACTGTTAAACATATTTTGCGATATGTCTCTAGTTTAGCTAATCTTAGTCTCTGGTATCCACATGAAACTAGTGTGCATTTACTTGGTTACACTGATGCTAATTGGGCTGGTAACATTGATGGTCGTAATCGACCAGCGGTGGTTGTTTCTATATGTCGGGAACTATCTAATTTCCTGTCTAAGTAAGAATCAAAGTTCCATATCGCTCTCCGCTGTTGAGGCTGAATATATTGCTGCAGGTAATGCATGCGCTCAACTAGTATGGGTGAAAAGAATGCTAAGCGATTATGGAATTGCACAAGAATCTATGATGTTATATTGTGATAACTCAAGCGCAATTAATATTTTTAAAAATCCTATTCAGCATTCACGAACCAAGCACATTGACATTAGGTATCATTATATTCGTGAATTGGTGGAGGAAAAGATAATTTCATTAGAATATATTCAGACCGAGAATCAACTAGCTGACATATTAACAAAATCGCTCGATAAAAATTGATTTGCAAAATTAAAATTTGATCTTAGTATGTGCAATATGAACTGATGATTTGTGCTCATTTGTATCATAATGTATGTATATATTATTTTATATTTTTGTAATTTAAATATATGCAAAATTGTACATTTTCAGTGTTACATGACCAGTCAAGTACACACTCGACTAGTCGTGGCACAATCGGTCGAGTATGTACACGACCTGTAACGTGTTGAAAAAATTCATACAAAGACCCGAGTACCACCTCAGGCAAAAATCCCTAAGGACTGTATTCTATAGAAATTAGATGAAAATTAATTAAGTACTAAAATAAATTAATCGGAGATTTAGCTTGAACTATTATTTATACAAACGGCAAGATCCAAAACCATTAAAATCATTAACTTAGCACGATATAAAGACCTAGGAAAAATCCGAAAAGTCTGTTGCTCTCGGGAGCACATTGAAACTCTGTATCAGACCTGGACCACACGTCGAAAGTCCGACGACCGCGAAATTATAGGGTTATGACCATCTTATTGGGCTTGATAACCATCACAGGAATTAAGCCTAAATAGTGTCCAGAAATGCACAACTAGAGCCCTGAGAAAAGTGTGTGAGAAACACGAATACCTTTAAAAAATGTAATGAAACTTAAGTATATTGGGTCATTGGCTTGCGGGTGAAATTGAAGATTTCAAACCATCAATTTCTGACCGAACTTCACCCATGGATCAGAGAAATTTTCCTACACCTATCCGTATACTTGTGCCCCTAATTGATGACAACGACCATTGATCTGATACAGGTCCTTCACGGTCGATCGGCCTATCCAATCACGTTGAAACCACATCCTTGCATAGATCCATCATCAGGGAACTTACTCTACGTTGTAAGTGAGTAGTGGACCTCTAAATGAACCCCATTTGTCAGAAACAATCGCCCTTTGGATGTAAATCAGGTATACCATGGCCCTGGGGCCATTTACACCAGTTTTGGGCCTATATAAAGCCCTTAAACTACCCCATTTCCATTCCATACGAATTTCTTTAGCCCTAGGAGAGAGAAGAGAGAAGATAGAAATAGGGAGATCGTTGCTGAGAATCTTTTTCACGACTCCACGTGCTGTTTCACCTCCCCACCATCACACACGAACCATTCCAACTACAATTTGGGTAATAAATTGTAATCCTAATATTGATTTAGGAATCCAAATAGAGTAATAATTGAAATAGCTAGCCTATTTCATTTCTTAGGTGCCCGTTGTTTTGTTTTCGGGAATGTAGGTTATGAATCGCGTTCGAATTGAGAATTCTGACAAAAGGTGCAGATTATAAACATTTAGGTTATGGTTTTCAAGGCTTTCAGTGTTAGCTAATGATTTATGTCTGACTTGATTGCTGCCATATGATCTTAGTTATGACGTTTTCGATATATTATACATGTATGGACTATGTTGAATAAAAAATTCGTTCCATGTGTTTGTTGAAATGTTTGAATGAGCATGATATTGTGATTTATGCTTGTCATGACTGTAATTCTAGGATTCATCGTTATTATATTCATGCCAATCTCTTTGTACAAGGAATTGCTCTAGTTCATGTAGTAATTAATCTAGTCTATGTATTTAGTGATGTGTAGTCTAAGTGTTTGATAAAATGTCTTAATGAGAAATTGTTGATGGACTGTATTTAATATGGGTATTGAGATAGGATTCTCGATCACCTTATCTATATGTATAGTTTCTTCACGAAATCTTAATTTCATCTACGCGATTTATGGATGAAATGCAATGTTTGGTAGTATGTGTGATATGTTTGATGAAATGCTCAAATGAGATATTGATTTGAATTGTTGTCAAAAGCTGATATGATTTTCACATATATTTACATGCTACATCTGAGTAAGATGGAGACTGCAACGTAGTCCAAGCAATCGGAAATGATTCCCATTGAGTGGCTAAATTAGTCTCGCCACATTTGATACGTTCGGTGAATCCAGGTCGTACGATGATCGTCAACAGTGGTTAGGTCATGGGGAGTGCTTACATGCTCCATGTTGATTAATTCGGCGTATGCTCGTACCAATCGAACTTGTCTAATAAACCGATTAGCCTATTGTGTGTTAACCATGTATGAATATCATTGCTTGAATCTAAGGTACCACTTACCAATGTAAAGGCCCGTTTTAACCATGGTACCATGATTTGCTAAGACTCATGACCCGGACATGGTGGTATGGGACCCCGTGGTAGAGCTGTCGGCCTACGCTGGGGTGACAAGCCTCCCTGTAGTGACCAGTGAGCAACTCAAACTCGTGAGCCGAATATGGTGGTATGAGACATCGTATTCGAGCTGTCGATCTACGTTGAGGTGACGAGCCTTCCCGTAGTGACCTCGAGTATAAACTCTTGAATTTGTATATCCACTGCTTTTCATTAAGGGTGATGCCCCACAACTTGCATATCGTATGTGATTAACTAGGATTGACGACCCTGGATGGATCTCCATTTGGGGTAATGATGTAAAGGGAGGTACCTTAGCTTTCCAAATTTGCTGTATGAATAAGCGTAATTAACTACTCGGCTAACACGATCTTGCACCGCATTATTTGTGCTTTGGCGAGGAAGTTGCACCTTTAGGGAGTTTGTCATGCACGAACTTGGTTGTTGGAGTCACTTTTGAGGGAGCTTTGTGCGAGGGCATGCATCATTACTGCACACTATCCCTTCATTAACAAGAGTAGCTAGGAAATGATTGTTGTATTGCTTTATCATTACTGCTTGATTGAATTGATAACATGTCACTGAGTTGATCACTCACTCCCACTCTGGGACGGTGTTTTAAAACACCGACCATACTCTGTTGTAGATGCAGGTGATGACGGAGTCTATATAACTAAGTTGGACTTCATAAATGAGGAGGAGGAATTCTCTTATGTTCAGCTATCAGGAGGGTCTGCGTAGACCTTGTACTGATTTGACGGGATTATAGGGATACTTGAATTAGTCGAACACTTTACTTTTTGACATTTTATATATTTTAAAATAATACATGTTTATATTCAACCCGGTATCATATTCATACTCTGGAGGTTGTGACACCCTTACATACTTATATATATATATGTGTGTGTGTTTCAGTCTTCCGCTTGCTAAATTTAATTATCCCTGGAGTATGATAGGCCATTTTAGTATAATCCCACTCATGTTTAATACATTAATATGGACAATATTTAAACATCATTATCCATGTTGCATAAGTGATGTGCTGGATCTCGAGAATTGAACTTTGCTTGACCCTCGAAATCTAGGGCGTTACATGACTAGTCGTGAAACTCGTGGAATGGGTTTTTATTTGGGGAAAATGTCACTTTTTTCATTTCTTTCTTCTTCTCCATCAAGCCCAACCACGACCGGTCAAACCCATCTCTCGATTACTCTCCGGTTAGTGCTTTAATTTTTTCCTTGTAGATTTAAGTTATTTGATCATACTTAAATTTACTTTTGCTTCTTGTTTCAAGATTTATGGTGGTTTGAAAGAGTTTTTCATTAAAAATCTAATTTGCTTGGAATCCTTTCATTTCTTTTTGTAATCCTTTGTTTATTTGTTTTCTTGTTGCAATGGAAGGAAAAAATAGGAAGAGAACCACTCGTGGTCCTTCTTCATCCCGTTCCGCACCCATTATCGTGCGTCACCTTCGGCCTCTCGAAGAGGATCCCGAGTGTGTACAAGATTTTTGTCTTAGAAATGTGATTGTTGAGCGTGTTATCATTGTTGATCATCTTGAGCACTTCAACATTGTCCCTCTCCTTTGAGCTGTAGGTTGAGAAAACATATTATCTTGGGGTGGTCTTACATACCGATCCATTATGTAGGCCATGTACACTTACATTACTGAGTTCTCTCTAGAAGATTTGACATTTACTGTGTCAATGAGAGAAGGTCCAATTGAGGTAGACCGTCATTTAATTTCAGTAATCATGAATATACCTGTTGTTAATGACGGCATACCCATATCCACTTTGCAATCTAGACCTTCTGAAAATGCTAAACAATTGATTACGAGAGTTCTCTGTAACATGAATGTGGAATGGAACGATAGTACTGCACTCAGTTCCAAATATATGTTGCCCAGATACAGAGTCATGCATCGGATTTTTATTTTGAATGTCTATCCTTGCTCAGGTAATAAGACTGAGCTAACCTATTTTATGGTCCACATTATGCATTCAGTTGTATCTGTTATCTATATCTATCTTCCTTCTCTTATCTGTTATCATATTATTCAGTTTCGTCTCCATCCTAGTCATAGTGATATTCCATTCGCTTATCTTATGATTGCCTTAGCTACCCATGTTTTGGTAGCTATGCCTGTTGGAGAAGGTTATATTAATCTTTATCCATTTAACAATTCTAATATCAACAAGATGAACCTAGACTTAACACCTGGTCAAGTTAACGAGAATGTTGGAAGAGATGAAGAAACTGAAGAAGTTGATGCTTTACCTCAAGAAGACGTTAATATGGATGATTTATTTGATAAACTTGAATCAGATTCTGAGGCTGACCCCGATTATCAGTCTTCTAATTTCGATGAGAGATTGCATAATCTTGAGGATTAGGTGGCTCAGATTCGTGTTACCCAGGATTCTCAATTTGCTTATATGTGCAAACATATGAGGCGCATTAATATGGGTTTACATCAAATTGATCCATCTATTCCTACTCCCTCTTCAAGATCTGATAAGTTTTGTTTTAATTTAATGGTATCTGTAATAACTTTATTCTAACTCTTTTTCCTATGACTGATTGGATAATTTTATTTAAACTCTTATCTATTCAGTTTAGATACTTTGTTTATTTAGTTTGGATGAGTAGTTATTAATTTTACATGCTCTTTTATTCTCTTCATTTATCCTTATTCGCTTCCTTTGTCATATTGTGATAAAAAGGGGGAGATATTGTAATATGTGAATAATATGTGAATGAGGATATAATATGATGAAATGTGGCTAATTTGGTTTTTTTTTTTTTTTTTTTTTTTTTGCAGAGAGTGGTGGATTAAGGGGGAGAGTTGATTATTGTGCATGATATCTATTATGGATCATATCATACATGTGTGTGCATGTTAGTGCAACATGTTTGTGCAATGTGTTGTTTGAATATCTATTGCATATTGTAATTTTGGTTTTGTCACAAATTTGACCAAGGGGGAGATTGAAAGTGCTATGTTGATAAACCCTAAGTATTGTCAAATTTTGATGTGATGAACTAATTTAACTTTGTATCTTGATTTGTATCAAGCTTGTGCATCTGTTCACATTGAATCTTCAACGTTCGTTCTATTCGTGCTGAATATATCTTGCCGATATCTACGATAAACTTACCAAGATCTTCAAAATAGAAGAAAGTGAAGACTTTCATTTATTGATTGAAGATAGAGTTTTCAAGAACATTGTGTTTCAAGATTTGGAACCAAAAAAGTCCAAGAACTCAAGACCTAATTGAAGATTATGTTTAGTATGTTGAGTTCAAGCTTTGAAGATCGCAAGAATTAAAGCTATTGAAGTGATCGATAGATTAAGTGTTCATATGTTCTATCTCACAAGTAAGGTATGATTGACCTAGATTGACCTTAGATCATGATTAGATCATTTCATACTTTCGATCGGTCATTTTAGTCATTTTATAAGTATAAAATTCTTTTTTTTCGACTAGCCCTATCACTGGCTCGACTAGTCCTAGTATTTCTTCGACTAGTCCAGGATTTGTAATGAATTTTTAGAAACTTTCTGTTGGTCTATGACCAATCTTACGAACTGCTCGACCAGTCGTGAGAATAGTGCTTGACTAGTCGTGCAGTGCTTGACTTGTTTTCCAGCAAGTAATCTGGACTCACACGACCAGTCGTATGGTGTCCACGACCAGTCGAATAGGCCACTCAACCAGTTGTGAGACCCACAAGGCTAGTCGTATGACTAAAAAATCTTATCGTGCCAGAATTTTTAAAAATCTGTTCGGATAAAGCCAGTCGTAGCTAACCAAAGGCCAGTCGTGTGAACCGATTTTTACCTATAAATAGTGCTCGAATTTCAGAGTTTTCTATTCAATTCTTTTCATTTTTAAGAAATCACTTTGAGATAATTTTGAGTACATTCTAAACTATTTTATACATATTTAAGATTCTTTAAAGTAGCTCTTGTTTTTATTTTGATTCTTTATTCCATTCTCATTTTGAATAAGGATATTTGATTTACACTTCCTTAAGATGAAAATCAATACAAAGCCCTTGCTGATTTAATTAAAAATCATTTAGACTAGAACCCTATACACTTGTGAGGCTTAACATTGAACATCTACGTCATCATCAAGTTGGTTCTACCGGGCTGCTTTAGGATTGTCATACAGATAAGTTTCTACTTTTTTCTGTAATTCAATTCATTTATGGTTTGTGAGATTATTCCAGAAAATCTCTATTTTGGTTTTGTCTGAGGTGATCCAGAAAATCTCAGAGCGAGGGGTTTTTGAATTGTGTAAGCCCATCTAAAGACACAATTTTGAAAGTTTTAGGTGAACCTTGAAAAACCTATTTTGATTAGTGAACTCTAATATCCCGAGGGAGTGGATATTAAGAGTGGAGTAGTATGGTTGTTTATTAACAGTTGGTGTACACACAAGCGAACCACTATAATTCTCTGTGTTTGGTGGATGTGTGATTTATTTCTTTATCTTTTATGGTTTAAGATTGTAGGATGTATTTGTGGATGTGAATGTTGAAATGTTTATATTTCAGTATTGTGTGGTGAATATTGTAATAGATTAGTTTCTATTTCTTTCATATCCTCTTGATTTTGAGTTTTTGATACTCACCCACATTCTAGTAAGGTTGTCCTGCCATAAACCATTGGTTTTTGGTGTTAGGTTGTACTTAGAACCAAGTTTGAATCAACTTCTCAATACTTGATTTTTGAGATTGTTATTTTCTTTTGTTATTTACATTCTTTTTGGCTATTTGTTGTCTATATTCCACTTATTAATTTGTATTTGGCACAGTCCTATTCACCCCCCTCTAGGACATATAGCTCGACCTTTTCAATATTACTAATTATCTTGCTATAGGTTTCACGCCGACACATTGGACTGCGCAAGATAAGAAGAAATTCTTTATCAAGGTATGCGAATTCTGTTGAAATGATCCATTTTGTTTAAATTTTTCCTAGACTAAATCTTAAAGAGATGTGTGCCAGATAATGAACACTAGAGTGTTTTCACCTTCTTTCATTCTGAGGACTATGGTGGTAAATTTTTTGGTAAAAAGATCACCGTCAAAATTCTGCAGTGCGGCTTTTACTGGCCCACTATGTTCAAGGACACTCATGAGTTTTGAAAAGCTTGTGAGCGTTGTCAGAAATTAAAACATTGTCCCATCAAAACATGATGCCTTTGAACCCCATTCTGATCATTGAAGCATTTAATTGCTTTTGCATCAATTTCATAGGACTATTCCCCCAATCTTTTAGGAATTTATACATTTCGCTCACCGTAGACTATGTTATTAAATGGGTTGAAGTGATTCCATGCCAAAACAATGATCATCAAATGGTGATTAAATTCTTAAAAGAGATCATCCTTTCCTAGTTTGAAACGCCTTAAGCCATCATAAGTGATGGTGGTTCACATTTTTGTAATAGGCTATTTGCGAACTTAATGAAGAAATATGGCATCTCCCACAAAGTGATCACTCCATACCACCCACGAACTACTGGTTAAGCTAAGATTTTTAATAAGGAAATTAAACACATCTTGGAAAAGACGGTTAACCTTAACTATAAGGATATGTCAATCAATTGACCGATGCCTTATGGGCTTACCGTACTGCATTCAAAACCACTATTAGGATGTTGCCCTTTAGACTCGTTTATGAGAAGGCTTGCCACTTGCCTGTGGAGTTGGAACATGGAGCCTATTGGGCTATAAAAAAAATCTAAATTTCAACTTGGACAACGTTGACTCGCTATGCAAACTTTAGTTGAATGAACTTGAAGAATTTAGAATGATGCGTACAAGAAATCGAGAATTTACGAGGACAAGATGAATGTGTTTCATGACCAACACATTCTTTGAAAATCATTCACACCAAGTCAGAAGGTCCTCTTGTACAATTCTCGGTTATATCTCTTTCCGCGTAAACTCCGATCTCATTGGACCGACCCTTTCACTATTACTAATGTTTATCCTCATGGGGCTGTCGAGATAAAGAATCCAAACAATGACAATGAATTCAAAGTAAATGGACATCAATTTAAGCCATTTGTTGAGAAATTTGATTCAGAGGACATGTTCATACCTCTGACTGATCCCATGTACTAGGATTGATCTCCTAGTCTGATGGAGGTATAGGTAGGTTTATCACTTTCATAGGACTAGGGTAGTTTTCTTCCACTGTTTATGTAACATCCCGAAAATCGGGGGGTCGAGCAAAAACCCAACTCCCGAGTTCTAAAATGTTATTTATGCAACATAGATATGTATGATTGAATGTTGTCTGTGATAATGTATCAAACATGAGTGAGATTAAGCTAGAACAGCATATCATACTCCAGAGACAGTTAAATTTGCAAGCGGAAGACTGTGATAGTATGTATAACATATATAAACTGTTGTATGTCTCCAGAGTGTGAATAATTTACCAGGTTATACACATATATGTATACTTCAAAAGTAAACAAAATGAATATACATGAGGGCGCTAAAAATAAAAAATGACAAGTGTCAATGTATCTAATCATCCTCCCTGTAATCCCGTCAATCAGATCACGCATAAAGGAGAGATCCTCCTCATCATCATCAAATCCAGCTCTGCCTCGTAGGCCACGCCATCATCTGCAATCACAATAGGGACTGGTGGGTGTCCGGAAACACCATCCCGTAACGTGGGAGTGAGTGATCAACTTAGTGGGATACGAGAGCAGAGATTAGCATGTTATCAAATCAATCATGCGATAATAGTAAAGCAGTAAATCAAACAATCCTAATACTGTTGTTAATGCAATATGACATGACGTGATGTATGCCCTCACCGACAATCTCCCTCATACGACAACATCTTACGACCGCGGCATGCCACACTCCCTAGAGTGCTCCACATCTTCCAGGCACATGCAATGCTATGGTGATATAATTTTCGAGTTGTTATTAGTCCATTCAAACAACAGAATTGGGAAACTAAGGTACTTCCCTTGTATCAATCCCAACACAGATCCTGTCTAGGGTCGTCACGCCTAGTAATCTCATACGATGTATATTTTGTAGGTCGCTGCAAGGGCTGCCAAGGCTGTTGCACGCACTCGTTGCTCCGCTCCCCCATCACCTTATCAATACAGGCCAACTGTACTCTACTGCTACTGAAGGGTCGTCGCCTCCCATAGACTCAGAATACGCTCGCGGTCACTACCAAGGGCTGCCAAGGCTGTTGCTCGCACTTGTTGCACCGCTCCCCCATCACCTTATTAATGTAGGCCGACAACAAGAATATAGTGTCCCATACCACCATAATCTACTCACGAGTCTAGGTGCTCACTGGTCACTACGGGGAGGTTTGTGGCCCCAGCGTAGGCCGACAGCTCGACCACGGTGTCCCATACCACCATGCCCGGCTCATGAGTCTTCGTGGATCAAGGTACCATGGTTAACAGGGTTTACAATGGTAAGTTCAGTACCCTAGGTTCAAGCAGTTATGACTCATGCAGGGTGAACATACAATGGCCAGTCGGGTTACTTGACGGGCTCGACTAGCACGATCGCATCTCAAGTTGAACGACATGAAGTATGTAAGACACTTCGTGTGGCCTAACCACTGCCGCCAACTCCAGAACACGGTTCGCGTTCATCAACGCGTCGTTCGTGGCAAAGATAAACCAACCACGAAGTCACTCCGTTACCGACTGCCTGGACTAGGTATAGTCCCAAACAATCATTCATGAATCCACATCAGAAATTGTGTAAAGCTAATGGAAATGAAATACAACCATGTGAGCATGTTAACACATGTTATAACATACAACTTAAGCAAATCTTCCAAGCACATACATTTCATGCATATTATGAAATCATGCATATAGTCAACATGTAGGAAATCATTCACATCAGCATATTAATTGAGAAATCAATCTCAAACTAATCCATAACACCATTTAATTCAATACATACTAATACAAGAATTTATACAAACACTTACACTACACACTTAAGTCTACATATAGTATGTCGACCCGACGTGCGCATTTAGGCAAATCTCTTCGCCAAACTAATTATGCACGCATTCCTAATATCCTAATGCAACAAGAAGCCATGTCAATCACATCAGCAAAATATGCATGAAAACAGTACTTCCTACAAATGACTAAAATGCCCTAAATCTCATATTCTTCGTTGGTTTACGACACAGGAAACGGACAGCTCGTTGTACATGTCAAACGGCGTTGCCGTCGAGAATCTACTATTAAACGACATTGAAAGCTTTGGAAACAGTCAATCAAAGCGTCTAAAATCCGCACCTTGTCTCTTATGGATGTGTAAATTCGAACGGAGCGTATACGCTTCGTCTACGGCGATTAGAGAACCTAATACACAAGTTCGTACAGCACGTGGCATAAGCAGCAGAGAATTCTCTCCCACCTTCTCTCACAAACTCTCACCTTTTCTCTCTCCCAAATCTAGGGATTTCTGTAAATTTGGATGGGAGAGAGGAGTGAGGGTTTCAACCCCTTTTATAAGCCCAAACTTGCCCGAAATAGGCTCCAGTACAAAGTTCACTTAGTGCATATCCAAATCGGGGCTGTTTCGGTCCAAAAGGACATTTCTGGTGGTCCCCTGGTCAAATGCGATCGGACTTAAGCTCATGCGTACCAGATCTAGCACGCATTAAGTTTTCGGTCCGGCAGGGTTCGCAGATCGCACATGGCGGACCAGTTTCAGTTCAGCGGTCACCGCACGTAGATCAGGGCTGAAAGTCTCATGATATAAAATAGAAATTTCTCCTGATCCGAGGGTGTAATCTGGATGAATTCTGACGGTCAGAACGCTTAATACTGACGCGTCAAGTCATGTGCCAGATTTGAATTTGAAATTCCAACTATGTCCCTATTCGCACTCTCTTCGGTCCGGGCTCAATGAAATAGCCTGTGATTATCGGTTTGACTTGATTTTCAGAATGAGTGTCAAGTCCAGCTAGGCGGTTCTAACGGTCTAAGATAGGAGGTATCGGACTTTCGACGAGCGGTCGAGATCCAATATAAAGATTCAAAGTGGTCCAGAGAACAAACCTGCTTAGAGTTTGGTCCGAGGTTATAGAGTATTATAGAGTCGTTGGTTCAACTCGATTTAGGTCTTGTAGAACGTATTTAAAGTGATCAGGGACTATTTCCCAGCTACTCCAGCGTCGCGCTAGCTAACTTACACTTATTTTTCAAAGGAATTAATCCTACGTGATTTCTTTGGCTATGGAATTGGGTTCTGAGCGATTTCTCAGGTGTTTTAGTTAACCCATTGCCTAAGGACGTCTAATCCCAGATTAGCCAAAATCCGGGGTGTTACAATCTACCCCCCTTAAAACACAATTTCGTCCCCGATATTGGCGAAGAGCAAGGAATACTTTTCTAAGGGAGGTTCAATCCTAGTTAATAACTTAATCATACGTATATCCTAACTCAAAGGTTTCGATCTTGGGCCTGTGGGGAAGAGGCCGACCACGCTTCCGCTGCGCCACTCTGATCGAACGGGAGCGTTGACTAACCTAACCGGATTGGACTCCATACGTTCTACCCCCCTTAAAACTTGGTTTTACTTAAGTTCAAGAATCTATGCATCGCTCCGTATATCGGAACGAGGCGCAACTTAGGGGCTATCCTTAATCTAAAATGGAAACAACCTCTCATTACAGTAGTTTTCCCTTCGCTAATGATGCGTTCTATGACATTGGTATCTATGATCATAGAGATGAGCCTAATCTCTATTGTGGTTAAGGTCAGGGGTAGGTATGAGTTGGTGGCAAGATGTCGAATTCTCTACTGGCTTTAAGTCCTCGCCATTTTCCAAAGACAATGTGATCCTGTTTGGTTGTAGGTGGTTGGGCCATCACAGAAGAAATGTTGTGTAGTGGGTCTAAGCCGGATACGTTGAACCTTCTGTCTAATCAGGACAGAAAATGCGTTGTATCAGTTCTTAATCCGAGTCGATGCCGATCCTCTGCTTGATCAGAGCATTGGATTCATTAGTAACCACTAGGATTAAGAAGTCGACTCAAACCGCGAATACATTGCTTACATGCAGTTCCTTTACTCTGCGTTCCCGAATGCAATAAGTCCTTGGGGAAGGCAATTCTAAGGGGTGTGCTAGTACATTCGAAGTTCAATCTGAGGGATTTATAAATGTTCCCTGAGAGTGAATGGTTCCTTCCTATGGGCAACAACAGAAATCTATAAGTCATAAAGGGATCTACCGAAGGAAGGGAGCCCCATTCTAACCAAATCTAACCTACTATCCCTTAGCATATATAGGCCTTACACTGCCTAAGTCAACTAGTAGCCTAGTCTGTAACTCAGTACTTATAATCCAAAGCCTAAGTTTATACGTTAAATGGTTCCATACCATTTCTACTACAGGAAATTGTTCTATCACTCAGGGTCAAGATTATCTAAATGGAATTGGATTTCTTATGTCGTCAGATCCTTCAAATCTAGGAGTGCTATTGCTAGGTCCAAAACGCCAAGGGCCTATTGGCCAGTAGCATTAAGTTGTATTAAATGGAACCGCATTCCTAATCCCATGTTGGGATAGGGAGTGGCATGCTTGGTAGGAGGGTGGGGTGGGATAAAAATTCATTTGTAGACTGAATCCCGGGAGTTACTATACTCCCAATCTAGGGACAATACCTTACAACGAAATGAAACGACATGTATTCCATCTAACCAAATTTTGTCACAATATATGGAATAAAGTTCCACATGGATTATGACAGAGATGCATTCGGCTATGCTAAGCCCAAACCACTGATGCAACACATTGTCTACCAGTGACATCACTAGACCCAATAACAATAAAACACAAAAATCCTTAAAACAAATATCAAATAATCTACAGGGCAAAGGCATAGATGCCTAACTCTACCAAAGGACTTTACCACAGTCCCGACTTACCTTCTTTATCCCTGTCGAGTCTAATATTATCTGTTGCTCACTAGAGCTCTCTCGGCCATATATTTTCAGTATCCTTTAAGCAAAGAAAATGGAGAAATAAGATTGAGAGGGAGGATGGTGAAAAGAGAGAAAAAGGCTAAAACAGCTTAACAATAGCCATGGAAAATGGGAGAAAATGCAAGGAAATGGCTAACCAAACTAGAAAAGGGAGATCTAAGCGTTGTAGAGGGATACTTCAAGCTCCCCTAGGATGTATTTTCAGAAAGAAATGAAAATAAAAAAGGGAAATGGAGCACCTCACGATTTCAGCTCGATTTGGGGGGTTTTAGGAGCTCCAACGGACGAAACCTTCAAGAGGGAGGGCTGCCAACTTCAAAGGAACGATGGAGGGTGGTCGTTTTTGGCAGGGAATGGATTTGAGAGTGGTTTGGAACCACGATTTTGGGTTAGGGCAGCAAGAAAATGAAAATGGGGCTAGGGAAGGGGACTTTTGTGAAGGAAGTACATCTTTTAGGGGGTTTCAAGGTACGGACCACATACCAGGGGGCTTCCCTAGCCTCCAAACTCCCCCAGCCCAAAGACCAGACCCATTTAAAGAGTTTGACCGGTGATGCATTGCCGAATCGGCGATGGAATCGCTGGTGAAGTTGAAAATTGGCCATTGAGGCCATATGAGATGGGTTCCCCTTTCCATAGGGATTCCAAAAAGGTATGGTTCCCCCTTTGGTTCATTGTAGATTACCCTAGGGAGGCCCAAACATCCATTCAAGGCTTTTTGGGGCCAATCTGCAATCCCAAATACAAAACCATATCATGCAGCATATTATTTTAGGGTAGAAGGAGCTAGTACATCCATCTAGCCCATTAGTTGCTAAATAAAGTGAAGTTAGAATGGCCTTATGGCCATTTTTCATGAAATTTTACTATTTACTGTAAAATTTTGTGAAAATATGATTTTATGTTATTTTCATATTAGGATTGATGCCTAACATGAAATGGATAAGAAATAATTGAAGATTGGAGTGGTGAGGGGAAGAATTTTGAAGATTTTGGATGAAACGGAATTTTTAAGCCCTGACGATTGAATACAGGGGTCGTGGTTGTCCCACGGCCCAAGGATTCACATTTACAGGTTTAGAATCGTTCAAAGAACGTCTCAACCCACTTACCTATAACCTAGGAGCTATTCGGGTTGCTTTAAGCGACCCTATATGCGCTACGGACTCGATCACGCGATCGATTCGATTAGTCTTCGCCTATTGGCGAATCTGCGATCATATAGGTGTTTCTAGACCCTTCTCGCACCCACCTAAGTCAAAGGAAGCGACAGCGTACGTCGCGTGACCATAACCCAGGCCCGGTTTAATCCAAATCATGCTCTGATACCATCTGTAACATCCCGAAAATCGGGGGGTCGAGCAAAAACCCAACTCCCGAGTTCTAAAATGTTATTTATGCAACATAGATATGTATGATTGAATGTTGTCTGTGATAATGTATCAAACATGAGTGAGATTAAGGTAGAACAACATATCATACTCCAGAACAGTTAAATTTACAAGCGGAAGACTGTGATAGTATGTATAACATATATAAACTGTTGTATGTCTCCAGAGTGTGAATATTTTACTAGGTTATACACATACATGTATACTTCAAAAGTAAACAAAATGAATATACATGAGGGCGCTAAAAATAAAAAATGAAAAGTGTCAATGTATCTAATCATCCTCCCTGTAATCCCGTCAATCAGATCACGCATAAAGGAGAGATCCTCCTCCTCATCATCAAATCCAGCTCTGCCTCGCAGGCCGCGCCATTATCTGCAATCACAATAGGGACTGGTGGGTGTCCGGAAACACCATCCCGTAACGTGGGAGTGAGTGATCAACTCAGTGGGATAAGAGAGCAGAGATTAGCATGTTATCAAATCAATCATGCGATAATAGTAAAGCAGTAAATCAAATAATCCTAATACTGTTGTTAATACAATATGACATGACGTGATGTATGCCCTCACCGACGATCTCCCTCATACGGCAACATCTTACGACCGCGGCATGCCACACTTCCTAGAGTGCTCCACATCTTCCAGGCACATGCAATGCTATGGTGATATGATTTTTGAGTTGTTATTAGTCCATTTAAACAGTAGAATTGGGAAACTAAGGTACTTCCCTTGTATCAATCCCAACACAGATCCTATCTAGGGTCGTCACTCCTAGTAATCTCATACGATGTATATTTTGTAGGTCGTTGTAAGGGCTGCCATGGCTGTTGCACGCACTCGTTGCTCCGCTCCCCCATCACTTTATCAATACAGGCCTACTGTACTCTACTGCTACTGAAGGGTCGTCGCCTCCTATAGACTCAGAATACGCTCGCGGTCACTACAAAGGGCTGCCAGGGCTGTTGCTCGCACTCGTTGCACCGCTCCCCCATCACCTTATCAATGTAGGCCGACAGCAAGAATATAGTGTCCCATACCACCATAATTTTCTCACGAGTCTAGGTGCTCACTGGTCACTACGGGGAGGTTTGTGGCCCCAGCGTATGCCGACAGCTCGACCACGGTGTCCCATACCACCATGCCCAGGTCATGAGTCTTCGTGGATCAAGGTACCATGGTTAACAGGGTTTACAATGGTTAGTTCAGTATCCTAGGTTCAAGCAGTTATGACTCATGCAGGGTGAACATACAATGGCCAGTCGGGTTACTTGACGGGCTCGACTAGCACGATCGCATCTCAAGTTGAACGACATGAAGTGCGTAAGACACTTCGTGTGGCCTAACCACTGCCACCAACTCCAGAACACGGCTCGCGTTCATCGACGCGTCGTTCGTAGCAAAGATAAACCAACCACGAAGTCACTCGGTTACCGACTGCCTGGACTAGGTATAGTCCCAAATAATTATTCATGAATCCACATCAGCAATTGTGTAAGGGTAATGGAAATGAAATACAACCATGTGAGCATGTTAACACATGTTATAACATACAACTTAAGCAAATCTCCAAGCACATACATTTCATGCATATTATGAAATCATGCATATAGTCAACATGTAGGAAATCATTCACATCAGCATATTAATTGAGAAATCAATCTCAAACTAATCCATAACACCATTTAATTCAATACATACTAATACAAGCATTTATACAAACACTTACACTACACACTTAAGTCTACATATAGTATGTCGACCCGACGTGCGCATTTAGGCGAATCTCTTCGCCAAACTAATTATGCACGCATTCCTAATATCCTAATGTGACGAGAAGCCATGTCAATCACATCAGCAAAATATGCATGAAAACAGTACTTCCTACAAATGACTAAAATGCCCTAAATCTCATATTCTTCATTGGTTTACGAAACAGGAAACGGACAGCATGTTGTACATGTCAAACGGCGTTGCCGTCGAGAATCTACTATTAAATGACATTGAAAGCTTTGGAAACAGTCAATCAAAGCGTCTAAAATCCGCACCTTGTCTCTTATGGATGTGTAAATTCGAACGGAGCGTATACGCTTGGTCTACGGCGATTAGAGAACCTAATACACAAGTTCCATTAGCTACTTCGCTAGGAAACGAAAGGAACCTCAAATCAGCAACTTCTACGGTATTTTCTTACCTGAAAATGTGGAGAAATCATCGAGAAAGTGATCGGAGTGCGTTGCCTAAGCACGTACAGCACGTGGCACAAGCAACAGAGAATTCTCTCCCACCTTCTCTCACAAACTCTCACCTTTTCTCTCTCCCAAATCTAGGGATTTTTGCAAATTCGGATGGGAGAGAGGAGTGAGGGTTTCAACCCCTTTTATAAGCCCAAACTTGCCCGAAATAGGCTCTGGTACAAAGTTCACTTAGTGCATATCCAAATCGGGGCTGTTTCGGTCCAAAAGGACATTTCTGGTGGTCCCCTGGTCGAATGCGATCGGACTTAAGCTCATGCGTACCAGATCTAGCACGCATTAAGTTTTCGGTCCGGCAGGGTTCGCAGATCGCACATGGCGGACCAGTTTCAGTTCAGCGGTCACCGCACGTAGATCAGGGCTGAAAGTCTCATGATATAAAATAGAAATTTCTCCTGATCCGAGGGTGTAATCTGGATGAATTCTGACGGTCAGAACGCTCAATACTGACGCGTCAAGTCGTGTGCCAGATTTGAATTTGAAATTCCAACTATGTCCCTATTCGTACTCTCTTCGGTCCGAGCTCAATGAAATAGCCTGTGATTATCGGTTTGACTTGATTTTCGGAATGAGTGTCAAGTCCAGCTAGGCGGTTCTAACGCTCTAAGATAGGAGGTATCGGACTTTCGACGAGCGGTCGAGATCAAATACAAAGATTCAAAGTGGTCCAGAAAACAAACCTGCTTAGAGTTTGGTCCGAGGTTATAGAGTATTATAGAGTCGTTGGTTCTACTCGATTTGGGTCTTGTAGAACGTATTTAAAGTGATCAGGGACTATTTCCTAGCTACTCCAGTGTCGCGCTAGCTAACTTACACTTATTTTTTAAAGGAATTAATCCTACGTGATTTCTTTGGCTATGGAATTGGGTTCTGAGCGATTTCTCAGGTGTTTTAGTTAACCCATTGCCTAAGGACGTCTAATTCCAGATTAGCCAAAATCTGAGGTGTTACAGTTTAGGATAACTTGCTTATATTCTATTGAGTTTTGTTTTGTGCTAACCTATCTTCACACTAAGATTATTGGAAAAGCCTCAAAATTCCTTCTTTAGGTGTTTCGACCAAGAAACAAAAGCATCTGATTTGGGGAGATTATTTTATTTAAAGACAACGAGAAGATTTCATACAACAATCATGGTGTTATTGATTCTGAGTTTATTTACATCCCTTCTAAATCCCTTGATTTCAAGATAGAATATTGAGAAATGAACAATATTATAATTAATAAAGCTCATATGTTAAATCTTGAATTCGATAGCATTTTGACAGTGGCTTCAGTCATCTCCTATAAATTAGGAGGAATATTGAACTTTAATCAACCAATCTCTTTTTTGAACTTGTCCATTCTTCAAAGGAGAAAGCTTAAAGCAATGAAGATTGATCTTGAATGCTTTCCACAATCCCGATAGTATTTCTGCCACTTTTAGACTTGGCCACATGGTTACCTAGTTGCACGACTAGTGTAACTATATTACATGTTGCACAGTCAGCGCAGCTTGTTGCCTACGTCGCGCAACCCGTGTGGAAATTCTCCTATGCTGCGCGATTAGCGCAGCCAAGTATTTGAGCTGTGCGATTCGCGCAACTGGGCTTTTCCTTCTGCGCCTCACCTTTAGTCTTTCTTCAGTGCTTCGCTCTTCTCCAGAAAAATTCTTCCTTTCAAATGAGGAGAGGAGTGGGGTATTTATAGTCCCCCACATGTGCCAATCCTTGGTATCTGTTCATGGGTCCCACTTTATGCCAAATCCGACCGTTCATCTTAATCATCTTCCATTATTGGTTGCGCTAACCATACAACAACAAAGTCAGTTGCGCGATCCACACAATGATATTCTTTGATGAGCGGCTCATGTAAGGGTAACTCAATCATGTCATTCGCACAATGCACTAATCTAGCTGAGCGTTCCACGCAACAACTCTTCTAGATGCGTGATCCACGCAACTACTCATCTACACGCGTGACCCGCACAATAGAAATACTTTGTGTCCTATCTTGTTCTTCTCTTTGAATCTTCCTTCATAATGTTTATGCTCCAACAGATGCCCCCTTGATCTGTTCTTTTATTCCCTTAAATTATAGAATATGGATCAATCTTAAAAAGAATTCCATTATCCTTAGTACAGTTGCGCGACCAGCGCAATGGCCACCCCATTTCATACTCGGCCTTCTCCTCTATAAATAGCCCATCACATACTCATTTCTTCATTCCTCTCTTTTGTAATGAAACTCTGTCTCCACATTCTTTTCCCGTGCAACCAGTTGTGGTCGCGCCACCCGTGCAATGAATTTTCGTTCATGCAAGGCTTTAAAAAGCTACGCTGTCTGTGCAACCCAAAAAATCTTTGCGCGATCCACGTAACCTACTCCTGTATTAAGAAGTCTTCTGTACTGTTGCGTTGTCTGCGCAACCAACACTTGGCCAGTTTTCCCGTCTTTGCCAGATTTCTGATTTTACTCAATCATGGCTCATACAAAAAGAACCTTTATTACTGTAAACCCTCCTTCTGATCACCCTTCTCATTAAGAGCTGCCGAATACCGAACCTTTCCAAGCCGCCAGCCCTCCAACGATAGAATTTCCTGCCTCTTCAGCTCAACCTTCGTGTAAACAGTTTAAGATAACCCCCAGACGTCTTGCCTATATAAAAGAACCCGTACTCCCTACGTTTAATTTTTCTTCACGTATTGTAACATTATCGTCTCCTATTCATAGAGCTATCGCCATGGGCGATCTTCAGATGCCTCTAAAGCATGGCCGCGAGTACGACTAGGGGAATTGGTTGAAGACGACAACAAACTATCAAACGACTAGTCAAAGGCCACCTGCTAGAGAGGACACCCCTCCTCCTTCTAGACCCAAGAAACATCACCGCAACAAAGCTCAGGAATTTCAAGAGAAGATAAAGGAACACAATAGGAAGAAGCTCCACAACTCTTAAGAATCGGTTCACACTGTGCAAGGAACCATAAAATTTGACAACCCATACAGACAGAGCCTCATCTCGATTCCGATCAACATTCACTACCATCTCTCCATGCTTGTTTGTGAACCCAAAGTTCACCTTACTGTAGAAAGATTGGCATATATGGAGTCTTGGTCATTTAAGGAGCCAAAACTATTGGAAGGTATTCTACAGCCACTGAGATCGGGACAGCAAGCAGGCGACATTCATCCCATGATTTTCCTTGTTCCCTCCTATGATGTTCACAGTTTATATCCAACCTGCTTCTATAAGACACTCAAACAACATTTTAGCCACTGTCCCCTGATATGGAGCCTCAAAGAATTTAGAACGAGAGGCCTTCTTACTCCTAGTAATTATTATTCCGAATGGGCCACGACAGTATTGGTGAAGTATGCTGGAACTTTATTAAAGATCAATATCTTCCATGCAATTGAAGTGATATCATCCCCCTTTTGTAAGGAAGCTTCTATTTTAAAAGCTTTCCTTAACTACTAGTGCCCTTTTACCAACTCCTTCCATCTTCCAGAATGAGAAATGAGTATTACTCTTTGGGAGATTTACAAGATCACCGGCCTACCGATAACTGAAAAATTCTTTGATGAATTTGTCCTCACTAACGAAGAATTTTCTTTCGTGTCCTCGCCTGATCGTATCGCTTCTATTTCGGAGTCGACCACCGAACTTTTCAGGGAAATGTTTAAGTTTCCAAACATCAACAAAATTCATCCTATGTAATGGCTGGCCCATTTCAGCAGAGTTTTCAAGTAAGAATTCTTTTCTTCAATCTCCTCTCATTACATCTTGAGATATGTATAACCTTACCTTTATTTGCTCATCCCTTTAGGTTTAATGGCGACCGTTCATGGGAGCTCGAACGTCTTTGAAGAAATATAAAAGGCCGTGCCAAATATTCTATCTATGGGAAGCTTGCAGCATTTATCGCATACTGGCTAAGCGTGGTGGTCTTCCCTAGTTCCAAATTTGTGGATGCCATCCTTCCATCATTATTTGTCGCTGTAGGTGCCATGGATGAAGGAGTTAAGTTTTCTCTTGCTCCCCCAGTTCTTTGTTTAATGTATAACGACCTTGGAGAGATTGCATGTCACTTAAAAAGCCCATCTGTTGGTTCTGCTTCAACGTACATGTCATGGCATTATTTTCTTGGTTGGCTTGACATTTACTTCCCCTGGACTTTTGAAGCACTGAAAAAAGCTTATGACCACCCTTCTCAGGTTCCTCTCTACTTCTTTCAAAGGAGATCTATGGCAAATAGATCTTACGACTGGGTGAAAGATGCCATTACCTCTGATGTTAAAATAAAATACTTCCATTTTGTTTTGCCCCATTATATTGTAGACACAAAGAAAGCAGATATGGAATCCCTCTCCTTAGAAGAAAGAGGATTTTTCATATCGATCAGATCATGTAGTCTCCAATTAAGAGAAAGAACAAAATTCTAGCGAGAGCCATATTATCTAAGCCGTTTTGCATGTCAGTTCAGCTTCGATCAAGCAGTACCAGAAGATTGTGCGCTAGTCACCAGAAGAATGCGAAGTTTCAGTACTGGCCCATTTAATTAGGCGATGATATGTGTTGAGGGTCAAATATTGCATATTAGACCCCAGATATTGTCTGGATTTACGAATATAATGCTGTCTAATGGCTCGTTTTCTCATTCTTGTGTTGCAAGGTGATTTTATGAGCGTGGATGGAAAAAGGATGTTAAAAGTTGAGATTTAACGATCTGATGACACCAAAGGCAAGGGACACACTCCAGGGGAACAAGATTGACAGATATACACGGTCAGAAATTCGAGAAAACTAAGAAATTGAAGCTCAGGTGGCTTGAAACGCATCCAGAACGCAAGATCACGGGGTTTCCAATATCGGTTCGGCTCGAAACTTCATACGTGGCCTGAGGACCATAAATTAATCGTACACGTCAAAAATCATCCGTTGGATCATTGCGCAAGTGGCCTAACGGGCAGATCAGCCCATCAATCTTCAATTTAGGGCCCACCCGCCAGTTGGATATGCTTGATAATTGTTCTCAACGGGTAAAATAATGTGAGGAACAGAATGGGCGGATTGAATTTCTGAAACACATTGCAATGTGGCCCCTGTATCGCACACGTGTGTAAGCATGGATGCAAAAGGTCAGCATGGTTTTGTAGTATTCGAACCCCTCTACAAGATGGACAGCTTAGATCAGACGTACAGCCAATGGGTAGGGCCCACAACCGTCTGCAAAAACGAACGTCGGTCGGTTATGCGACCGTGAAAAATGGAGATTTTCATTTTTTTAAAGAGGATGCGGGTCAGCGCTTGCGCTGACCGATCGGTTGGTCCGGTGCACTTCGTATGCACGTACATGTGTAATGTACACACCATGTATACGGGCCCCATTGCAATGTGTTTCAGAAATCCAATCCGCCCATTCTGTTCCTCACATTATTTTACCTGTTGAGAACAATTATCAAGCATATCCAGCTGGCGGGTGGGCCCCAAATTAAAGATTGATGGGCTGATCTGCCCGTTAGGCCACTTCCGCAATGATCCAATGGATGATTTTTGACGTGTACGGTTAATTTATGGTCCTCAGGCCACGTATGAAGTTTCGAGCCGAACTGATATTGGAAACCCCGTGATCTTGCGTTATGGATGCATTTCAAGCCACTTGAGCTTCAATTTCTTAGTTTTCTCGGATTTCTGACCATGTATATCTGTCAATCTTGGTCCCCTGGAGTGTGTCCCTTGCCTTTGGTGTCATCAGATCGTTAAATCTCAACTTTTAACATCCTTTTTCCATCCATGCTCATAAAATCACCTTGCAACACAAGAATGAGAAAACGAGCCATTAGACAGCATTATATTCGTAAATCCAGACAATATCTGGGGTCTAATATGCAATATTTGACCCTCAACATAACCCCCAACCAGCATTTTGCTAGTCCCGAGCAAAATATGCGAAAAATAAGTTGAGACTTATAGGACAATTTCTATGAACTTAAATGATTTTTGAAAAACTATTCAAATCCCAAAATTCTAAAATTCATGAATGGTAGATACTCCTTTCTCCTAGACTCAAGCACTCGGTAGATTTCATAATCAAGTTCAAAGTATTACTCCATCAATTAGAATAATTCTAAACATTGAGTTTCATGGGTGTATAGTGTAAGCTCGGCTTATCGACATTAAAATTCACTTCTCTATTTTAGGATAGCATTAGTAATCACAAGAGTATTCAGGAAACCTAAAACCCAAACCAAATCCTGCCTCAGAAATTCTATCTTTTGATTTTTCTTTAAAAGTAATGCCAAGGATGGGGGTCGAATCCTCACCTATAGGGAGCAAACCTATGGTAAAGACCAGTCGCCCAATAATTTTTGAATGTTAACCTTGGGGAATCAAACCTTCACCTATGGGGAGCAAACCTACAGTGAAGGTCATTTGCCTAACCCTGGGTATTTTCTTTTTCTAATGATCATAATAAGCAAATTATCCAGGCTAGTTCCTTTCGTGCTTAGTGATTATCAAGTTAATCCTTCGATATGGAACTGAAATCTTAATGTGTAAGCAAGACGTGTCCTAAAATCATGATTCAATCAATGTTTAAAATCTCTAATCATGGATTGATGATTCAAACTCAACTGTGGAATCTATCAAGTAGCTAAATCCAAGAGTCATAAATTACCAACATCACGTATCTCGTAATTCTAAATCAAAGATAGATGTCAAAATCACATTTAATTTACAAGAAATGTCAGAAAAATTTTAAAATTTTTTCACAATTTTCACAATTTTTGCTCAAGACCAAGAAAATACTGATTAGGAAGCCTAATCTCCCACCCCCAACCTAAAATCTACATTGTCCTCAATGTAAAAGATCTAAACATGGAACAACAAAAGTAAAGTGATGGGAAGATAGTACCTGGATAACGAATTAAGAGAGAGACTTTCGAAGAGATCATAGCATGGAAGCTGGTTAGCACGAGAGAAAAAGAAAAATAAAAATGACAAAAATAAAATCCTACCTATACCACTTTCGCAGGTGCTCTCGATTGCATTTAGCGTATGCAACAAGCCTTTAAACCCCTAGGTTATCCCTAGTGGACGAGTTGTAGTCTCGTGAGGGTTTGTAGTAATGTTACCCACAAACATTGAATCATCTACTAAAGAATGAAAAGGAATAAAAAAGCTAGGTTGCCTCCCAGGAGCGCTAAATTTACCGTCTTCAGCCAGACAAATAAAACAACTATCCTAGACCTATGAAAGCGATAAACCTACCTATACCTCCATCAGACTAGGAGATCAGTCCTGGTAAACAGGAGCAATCAGAGGCATGGACATGTCCTCTGAATCAAATGTCTCGACAAATGGCTTTAATCGATGTCCATTTACTTTAAACTCCTTGCCATTGTCGGGATCTCTTATCTCGACAGCCCCATGAGGATAAGCAGTGACAACAATGTAAGGGCCAGTCCAACGAGATCGAAGCTTATCCGGAAAGAGATGTAGTCGAGAATCGTATAAAAGGACTTTCTGACCTGGCGTGAATGATTTTCGTAGAATATGATGATCATGAAACGCTTTCATCTTGTCCTTATAAATTCTTGAGTTTTCATATGCATCGTTTCAGATTTCTTCAAGTTCATTTAATTGAAGTTTGTGTAGCGAGCCAGCATTGTCCAGATTGAAATTCAAATTTTTAATCACCCAGTATGTTTTATGTTCCAATTCCACAGGCAAGTGACAGGCTTTCCCATAGACAAGTCTAAAGGGAGATGTTCCAATAGGAGTTTTGAAAGCAGTACGGTACGCCCATAAGGCATCGGTCAATTGGATTGACCAGTCCTTACGATCAGGGTTAACCATTTTTTCTAGGATATGTTTGATCTCCCTATTGAAAATCTCAGCTTGTCCACTTGTCTGTGGATGGTATGGGGTGCTCACCTTATAAAAGATACCGTATTTCTTCATTAGACTCTCAAATGGTCTATTACAAAAGTGTGAGCCCCCGTCACTAATGATGGCTCGAGGCATTCCGAACCGCGACAGGATATTTTCTTTCAAAAATTTAATGACCGTGCGATGGTCATTTTTGCGGCACGGAATTGCTTCGACCCATTTAGTGACATAGTCTACGGCGAGCAAAATATACAGATTTTCAAATGATTGGGGGAATGGTCCCATGAAATCGATGCTCCAACAATCAAATGCTTCTATAATAAGGATGAGATTCAAGGGCATCATATTTCGATGGGACAATGCTCCTAATTTCTGACAACTCTCACAAGCCTTGCAAAACTCATGAGTGTCCCTGAACATAGTGGGCCAGTAGAAGCCACACTGTAAAATCTTGGCCGTGGTCTTTTTAGCAGAAAAGTGACCACCACAGGCCTGTGAGTGACAGAAGGAGATGACACTCTGATGCTCATCGTCTGGTACACATGTCCTTAATATTTGGTCTGGGAAATATTTAAACAAATATGGATCATCCCAGAAAAAGTTACGCACCTTGGTAAAGAATTTCTTCTTATCTTGTGACGTCCAGTGTGTCGGTATGGCACCTGTAGTAAGATAATTAGCAATATCAGCGAACCAAGGTGAATGGGAGACTCTAAACAGTTGTTCATCAGGGAACATGTCATTGATATGGGTCGCCTCAAGGGAATCAGAGGTATTAAGGCGAGAAAGATGATCGGCCAATACGTTCTCTACTCCCTTTTTATCTTTGATTTTCAAATCAAATTCTTGGAGTAGAAGGATCCATCGTATCAAGCGGGGCTTAGAATCATTCTTAGAAAGAAGATACTTAAGTGCCGCATGGTCTTTGTAAATGATGATCTTGGATCCGATCAGGTAGGATCTAAATTTGTCCAAAGCGAACACTACGGCTAAGAGTTCCTTTTCCATAGTCGAATAGTTCACTTGGGCAGGATTTAGAGTCCTACTTGCGTAGTGAATGACGTAAGGCACTTATCTTTTCTTTGGCCTAGAACCGCTCCAAGAGCATAATCAGATGCATCCCACATAAGTTCAAAAGGAAGACTCCAGTCAGGTAGCTGCATGATCGGTGCAGTGGTTAACATACCCTTAAGCTTAGTGAAAGCTTCTTGGCACTGCTCAGTCCACTCGTATGGTGCATCCTTTTGAAGAAGATTACATAAAGGACAAGAGAGGAGACTAAAGTCCTTTATGAATCGTCGGTAAAATCCTACGTGTCCCAAGAAGGATCGCACATCTCTGATGTTCTTAGGTGGAGGTAGGTTAGAGATAAGATCGATTTTTGCCTTATCTACCTCGATTCCTTTGGATGAGATGATATGCCCAAGGACAATTCCCTTTTGAACCATAAAATGGCACTTCTCCCAGTTAAGTACCAAATTTTTTTCTTCACATCTTTTCAGCACACATTTAAGACTTGCTAAGCACTCGCTGAAAGATGAACCGAAAACAGAGAAATCGCCCATGAAGACCTCTAAATATTTCCCCACCATGACAGAAAAGATACTCATCATACATCGCTGAAAGGTGGCAGGGGCATTACATAACCCGAATGACATCCTTCTGTAAGCAAAAGTGCCATAGGGACATGTAAATGTGGTCTTTTCCTGATCTTAAGGGGCGATTTCAATCTGATTATACCCTGAATACTCGTCAAGAAAACAGTAATAGGAATGACCAGCTAACCTTTCCAAGATCTGATTTATAAAAGACAAAGGAAAGTGGTCCTTCCTAGTGACGGTATTCAGCTTCCTGTAGTCAATGCACATTCTCCAACCAGTAGTAACTCTGGTCGGCACGAGTTCATTATTGGCATTGGCCACGATGGTGATCCAGACTTCTTAAGAACCACCTGAGTTGGACTCACCCATTGACTATCGGTTATGGGGTAAATGATCCCCACTTCCAATAGTTTGAGAACCTCGGCCTTAACCACTTCCTTCATGTTTGGATTTAGTCTACGTTGTGATTGCTGAATAGCCTTTGCATTGTCCTCAAGATATATACGGTGAGTACAAATCGATGGGTTAATTCCCTTGAGGTCCGTTATCGTCCATCCAAGAGCTCCCTTATGCTCAATGAGAGTAGATATCAGCATACTCTCCTGTTCTTTCTCCAGGTGGGCAGAGATCGCCACCGGGTATGTCTCATCTTGACCTAAATAGACATATTTTAAATCATAGGGCAAAGGTTTTAGGTCAAGCTTCGGTGGCTTGAGGTTAGACGGTAGAGGCACTACATTAGATTAGGGCAATTCTTCAATGTGTGGCCTCCATCGGTTAACTTCAAGTACCGGTGCAGTATCAAGCATGGCACACGTCTCCCTAATTATATCATCATCAAGATCATGGGAGTGGACCAGACACGTCTCTAGAAGATCAGATGATAAGGTGAGAGGCGTTCTATCTTCCACAAAAGAATCAATCATGTTAACATCATGAAAATCGTCATCATCCTCTGAGTTGTTGCCGTTATTGAAAAAGATATTCGATTCCAATGTCAAATTTCCAAAGGACATAGTCATGACACCATTCCTGCAATTGATAATTGCATTTGAAGTGGACAGGAATGGGCGACCAAGAATGACGGGAATCTGAGTACTCGTGTCATTGATGGGTTCGGTGTCCAAGATAATAAAATTAACAGGGTAGTAGAATGTAACACCCCGGATTTTGGCTAACCTGGGATTTGACGTCCTTAGGCAGTGGGTCAATTAAAACACCTGAAAAATCGTTCAGAACCCAATTCCATAGCCAAAGAAACCACTTAGGATAAATTTCTTTAGAAACTAAGCATAAGTTAGCTAGCGCAACGTTGGAGTGGCTGGGAAACAGTCCCTGATTACTTTAAATACGTTCTACAAGGCCCAAAGCGAGTGGAACCAATGGTGCTATAATGCTCTAAAACCTCGGACCAAACTCTAAGCAGGTTTGTTCTCTGGACCACTTTGAATCTTTGTATTGGATCTAGACCGCACGTCGAAAGTCCGATACCTCCTATCTTAGACCGTTAGAACCGTCTAGCTGGACTTGACACTCATTCCAAAAATCAAGTCAAACCGATAATCACAGGCTATTTCATTGAGCCCGGACCGAAGAGAGTGAGAATAGGGTTAGAATTGGAATTTGAAATTCAAATCTGGCACACAATTTGACGCATCAGTATTGAGCGTTCTGACCGTCAGAATACAGCCAAATTACACCCTTGGATCAGGAAAAATATCTATTATATATCACGAGACTTATAGGCCTGATCTTGGTACGATGACCGTTAAATTGAAACTGGACCGCCACGTGCGATCTGGGAACCCTACCGGTCTGAAAACTGGATGTGTGCTAGATCCAGTATGCATGAGCTTAAGTCCGACCGCATTTGGCCAGGGGACCTTCAGAAATGCCCTTTTGGACCGAAACGGCCCCGATTTGGTTAGGCACCAAGTAAACATTGTTCCCAAGCCTATTTTGGGCATGTTGTAGGCTATAAAAGGGGTTGAAACCCTCACTCCTCTCTCCCATCCGAATTTGAGAGAAGCCCTAGCTTGGGAGAGAAAAAAAAAAAAGTGAGAGATTGTGAGAGAGTGGGGGAGTTCTTCCTGCCACTTGTGCTACGTGTTGCACGTGCTTAAGCAACACACCTCTACCACTTTCCCGGCGATTTCACCGCGATTCTAGGTAAGTAAATACCCTAAATAGTTGTTGATTTGAGTTTCCCTTGTTTCCATAGCGATGTAGCTTATGGATCTCGTAAATCAGGTTCTCTATTCGCCGTAGACGAAGCGTATACGCTCCGTTCGAATTCTCATCCCTAAAAGGGAAAAGGTGAGGATTTTAGACGCTTTGATTGACGGTTCCCAACGCTTTCAATGTCGTTTAATAGTAGATTCTTGACGGCATCGCCGTTTGACATGTACAAAATGCTCTCCGTTTCCCGTTTCGTAAGCTAACGAAGAATATGAGATTTAGGGCATTTTAGTCATTTGTAGGAAGTACTGTTTACATTCATATTTTGCTGATGTGATTGACATGGTTTGTTGTCGCATTAGGAAGTTAGGAATGCGTGCATAATTAGTTTGGCGAAGAGATTCGCCTAGTTGCGCACTTTGGGTCGACATACTATTTGTAGACTTAAGTGTGTAGTGTATGTGTTTGTATAAATGCTTGTATTAGTATGTATTGGCTTAAATGGTGATATGGATTAGTGTGAGATTGATTTCTCAATGAATATGTTGATGTGAATGATTTCCTACATGTTAGCCATATGTACGATTTCATTATATGTATGAAATGCATGTGCTTAATGATTCATTTAAGTGGTATGTTATAATATGTGCTTGATGAGTTTCTTATGACTTAGTTGGAGATTGAATTCTCAATTAATACGCTGATGGTGATGATTTCCTATATGTTGGCGATATGTATGATTTCATTATATGTATGAAAGGCATGTGTTTGAAGACTTGCTTAAATTGTATGTAATGACATGTGCTAACATGCTCACATGATGTATTTCAATTCCAATACCTTTTTATAGTGTTAATGTAATTCCATAGATGTGTGAGACTTGACTTAGTCCAGGCAGTTGGTAACCGAGCGAATTCGTGGCTGACTGGTCATAGCCACGAACGACGCGTCGATGAATGTGATTCGTGTTGAGAGTTGGCGGCAGTGGTTAGGCCACGCGAAGTGTTTTACGCACTTCATGTCGTTCAATTCGAGATGCGATCGCGCTAGTCGAGCCCGTCAAGTAACCCGACTGGCCGATGTTTGTTCACCTTGTATGTATCATAACTGCTTGAACCTAGGGTACTGAACTTACCATTGTAAACCCTATTAACCGTGGTACCTTGATCCACGAAGACTCATGAGCCGGGCATGGTGGTATGGGACACCGTGGTCGAGCTGTCGGCCTACGCTGGGGCCACAAACCTCCCCGTAGTGACCAATGAGCACCTTGACTCGTGAGCAGATTATGGTGGTATGGGACACTATATTCTAGCTGTCGGCCTACACTGATCAGGCGACGAGCCCTTTGTAGTGACCGCGAGGGTATTCTGAGTTCACGGGAGGCGACGACCCTTCCGTGCAGTAGAGTACAGTAGGCCTGTATTAATTAGGTGATGGGGGAGCGGTGCAACGAGTGCGAGCAACAGCCCTGGCAGCCCTTGCAGTGACCTACGAAATGTACATCGTATGAGATTACTAGGAGTGACGACCCTAGACAGGATCCGTGTTGGGATTGATACAAGGAAAGTACCTCAGTTTCCCAATCCTGCTGTTTGAATGGATTAATAACAACTTGGTAATCATATCACCATAGCATTGCATGTGCCTGGAAGATGTGGAGCACTCTAGGGAGTGTGGCATGCCGCGGTCGTAAGATGTTGCCGTATGAGGGTGATCGTCGGTGAGGGCATACATCACGTCATGTCATAATTGCATTAACAACAGTATTAGGATTGTTTGATTTATTGCTTTACTATTATCGCGTGATTGATTTGAGAACATGTTAATCTTTGCTCTATTATTCCACTGAGTTAGCTACTCACTCCCACGTTACGGGACGGTGTTCCTGGACACCCACCAGACCTTTTTGTGATTGCAGATGATGGCGCGGCCTGTGAGGCGGAGCTGGATTTGATGATGATGAGGAGGATCCCTCCTTTATGCGTGTTCTGATTGACGGGATTACAGGGAGGTTGATTAGATACTTTGACACTTGTCATTTTATATTTTTAGCGCACTCATGTGTATTCGTTTTGTCTACTTTTGGAGTATACATGTATGTACATAACCTGGTAACATATCCACACTCTGGAGGCATACAACAGTTTATATATGTTATACATACTATCACAGTCTTCCGCTTGTTAATTTAACTGTCTCTGGAGTATGATATGCTGTTCTAGCTTAATCTCACTCATGTTTAATGCGTTATCACAGACAACATTCAATCATACATATCTATGTTGCATAAATAACATTTTGGAACTCGGGAGTTGGGTTTTTGCTCGACCCCCCGATTTTCGGGATGTTACAGATGGTATCAGAGCATGATTTGGATTAAACCGGGCCTGGGTTATGGTCACGCGACGTACGCTGTCGCTTCCTTTGACTTAGGTGGGTGAGAGAAGGGTCTAGAAACACGTCTAAGATCGCAGATTCGCCGATAGGCGAAGTCTATTAGAATCGATCGCAAGATCGAGTCTGTAATGCATCTCGGGTCGCGTAAGGCAACCCGAATCACTTCTAAGCTGTAGGAAGTCGGGTTGAGACGTCCTATGAGCGGTTTTAAACCGCAAAAGTAAATCCTTGGGCCGTGGGATGACCACGACTCCTGTAATCAATCGTCAGGGCTGAAAAACCCCGTTTCACCAAAAATCTTCAAAATTCCTCCTCTAAACATTCCAATCTTCATTTCTTTCTTATCCATTTCATATTAGGCATCAAACCTAATGTGAAAATAACACAAATTGGTACTTTCACAAAATTTTATAGTGAATAGTAAAATTTCATGAAAAATGGCCATAGGGCCATTCTAACTTCACTTTCTTTAGCAACTAAGGAGCTAGATAGGTGTACTGGCTCCTTCTACCCCAAATTAATATGCTATACTATATGGTTTGGTATTCGGGATTGCGATGTGGACCCAGAGAGCCCCGAACACATATTTGGGCCCATACAGATCAAAGTACAATGAACCATGGGGTGGGCCATATATTTTTGGACCCCTGGAATCATGGGGGACCAGACCCATGTGGTCCCACCGGCCAACTTGGAAGTTGGCCGGCGATGCCATCGCCGGTCGGGCGATGCATCGCCGACCGGTGGGGCCCATTTGGCACGAAAGTTGGGCGCACGCCCTATTTTGGGTAGTTTACCCCTCCCATGTAGGTCCCGTCCATAGAAAACCCCAAATAGGGGTACTTCCTTCACAAACAGCCCCTTCCCTAGCCCCATTTTCATTTTTCAGCAACTATCTCCAAAAATCCGTGATTCCAAACCACCCTAGACCCATCCTTGGCCAAAACCGACCATCATCCATCACTTCTTTGGAGTTTGCAGCCCTTCCTCTTGGAGATTTCGTCATTTGGAGCTTCAAAAACCCCCAAATCGAGCTGAATTCGTGAGGTGCTCCATTCCCCTTTTTCGTTTCCATTTCTCTCTGAAAATGCATCCTAGGGGAGCTTGAAGTATCCCTCTACAATGCCTAGATTTCGTTCTGTCCATTTGGACAACGATTTCTTTGCATTTCCTCCTCCATCGCCCGACTCGAACTAGTAATCTAGATCCAGGTATCGCGGGTTGTAGTTAGTCATTTCCTGTTTTAAGTCGTGTTTTGTAAGCCTGATAAGGCTAGTAGTTTACCTATGTTGCTGTAGAAGCTGACTGACATAGCTCCCATGTACTTTTTGTCATGATACTTGTAGGGAGATATCCCTTGTATTATGACAATTTTGGGTTTAATGAAATGCATGATGCTTTTCGACTTGTTATATGAATGTTTGTGTTGTGGTTTGGGCTTAATGTAGCCGAAATTTGTGGAATGGAGTGCATGCCGTCTCATTTCACTGTAAGGTATCGTCCCTGGATCGGGAGTATTGTAACTCCCGGGATTCAGCCTACAAATTAGTTTTTATCCCACCCCACCCTCCTACCAAGCATGCCACTTCCAATCCCGCCATGGGACTAGGAATGCGGTTCCATCTAATACAACTAAGCGCTACCGGCCACATAGGCCCTAGGCGTTTGGAACCTAGTGTTAGCACTCCTAGATTTGAAGGATCTGACGACATAAGAAATCCAATTCCAGTTAGACAAATCTTGACCCTAAGCAATAGAAGAATTCCCTGTAGTAGAAATGGAATAGAAAGCCATTTACCGTATAATCTTAGGCTTTGGATTATAGCTACTGAGTTACAGACTAGCCTACTAGTTACCTAGAGTAGGGTAAAGCCTGTATATGTTAAGGAATGATAGATTAGTTTTGATTGGAATGAGACTCCCTTCCTTGGATAGATCCCCTTATGACTTATAGACTCCTGTTGTTGCCCATAGGAAGGAACCATACACTCTCAGGGAACATTTATAACTCCCTCAGATTGAACTTAGAATGATCTAGCACGCCCCTTAGAATTGCCTTTCCCAAGGACTTATTGCATTCGGGAACGCAGAGTAAAGGAACTACATGTAAGCGATGTATTCGCGGTTTGAGTCGATTTCTTACTCCTAGTGGTTACCAATGAATCTAATGCTCTGATCAAGCAGAGGATCGGCATCGACTTGGATTAAAAACTGATACAACACATTTTCTGTCCTGATTAGACAGAAGGTTCAACGTATCCGGCTTAGACCCACTACACAACCTTTCTTCTGTGATGGCCCAACCATCTACAACTAAACAGGATCACATTGTCTTTGGGAAATGGCAAGGACTTAAAACCATGTAGAGAAAGGTTAAGGATAGCCCCTAAGTTACGCCCCGTTCCGATATACGGATCGATGCAACGATTCTTAGACTTTAAGTAGAACCAAGTTTTAAGGGGGGTAGAACGTATTAAGTCCAATCCAGTTAGGATTAATCAACACTGCCGTTTGATCAGTGTGGCGCAGCGGAAGAGTGGTTGGCCTCTTTCCCACTGGCCCAGGATCGAAACATTTGATTTAGGTTATATGTACGATTAGGTTATTAAATAGGATTTGAACCTTCCTCAGAGAAAGTACTCCTTGCCCTTCGCCAATGTCGGGGACGACATTGTGTTTTAAGGGGGGTAGATTGTAACACCCCGGATTTTGGCTAACCTGGGATTTGACGTCCTTAGGCAGTGGGTCAATTAAAACACCTGAAAAATCGTTCAGAACCCAATTCCATAGCCAAAGAAACCACTTAGGATAAATTTCTTTAGAAACTAAGCATAAGTTAGCTAGCGCAACGTTGGAGTGGCTGGGAAACAGTCCCTGATTACTTTAAATACGTTCTACAAGGCCCAAAGCGAGTGGAACCAATGGTGCTATAATGCTCTAAAACCTCGGACCAAACTCTAAGCAGGTTTGTTCTCTGGACCACTTTGAATCTTTGTATTGGATCTAGACCGCACGTCGAAAGTCCGATACCTCCTATCTTAGACCGTTAGAACCGTCTAGCTGGACTTGACACTCATTCCAAAAATCAAGTCAAACCGATAATCACAGGCTATTTCATTGAGCCCGGACCGAAGAGAGTGAGAATAGGGTTAGAATTGGAATTTGAAATTCAAATCTGGCACACAATTTGACGCATCAGTATTGAGCGTTCTGACCGTCAGAATACAGCCAAATTACACCCTTGGATCAGGAAAAATATCTATTATATATCACGAGACTTATAGGCCTGATCTTGGTACGATGACCGTTAAATTGAAACTGGACCGCCACGTGCGATCTGGGAACCCTACCGGTCTGAAAACTGGATGTGTGCTAGATCCAGTATGCATGAGCTTAAGTCCGACCGCATTTGGCCAGGGGACCTTCAGAAATGCCCTTTTGGACCGAAACGGCCCCGATTTGGTTAGGCACCAAGTAAACATTGTTCCCAAGCCTATTTTGGGCATGTTGTAGGCTATAAAAGGGGTTGAAACCCTCACTCCTCTCTCCCATCCGAATTTGAGAGAAGCCCTAGCTTGGGAGAGAAAAAAAAAAAAGTGAGAGATTGTGAGAGAGTGGGGGAGTTCTTCCTGCCACTTGTGCTACGTGTTGCACGTGCTTAAGCAACACACCTCTACCACTTTCCCGGCGATTTCACCGCGATTCTAGGTAAGTAAATACCCTAAATAGTTGTTGATTTGAGTTTCCCTTGTTTCCATAGCGATGTAGCTTATGGATCTCGTAAATCAGGTTCTCTATTCGCCGTAGACGAAGCGTATACGCTCCGTTCGAATTCTCATCCCTAAAAGGGAAAAGGTGAGGATTTTAGACGCTTTGATTGACGGTTCCCAACGCTTTCAATGTCGTTTAATAGTAGATTCTTGACGGCATCGCCGTTTGACATGTACAAAATGCTCTCCGTTTCCCGTTTCGTAAGCTAACGAAGAATATGAGATTTAGGGCATTTTAGTCATTTGTAGGAAGTACTGTTTACATTCATATTTTGCTGATGTGATTGACATGGTTTGTTGTCGCATTAGGAAGTTAGGAATGCGTGCATAATTAGTTTGGCGAAGAGATTCGCCTAGTTGCGCACTTTGGGTCGACATACTATTTGTAGACTTAAGTGTGTAGTGTATGTGTTTGTATAAATGCTTGTATTAGTATGTATTGGCTTAAATGGTGATATGGATTAGTGTGAGATTGATTTCTCAATGAATATGTTGATGTGAATGATTTCCTACATGTTAGCCATATGTACGATTTCATTATATGTATGAAATGCATGTGCTTAATGATTCATTTAAGTGGTATGTTATAATATGTGCTTGATGAGTTTCTTATGACTTAGTTGGAGATTGAATTCTCAATTAATACGCTGATGGTGATGATTTCCTATATGTTGGCGATATGTATGATTTCATTATATGTATGAAAGGCATGTGTTTGAAGACTTGCTTAAATTGTATGTAATGACATGTGCTAACATGCTCACATGATGTATTTCAATTCCAATACCTTTTTATAGTGTTAATGTAATTCCATAGATGTGTGAGACTTGACTTAGTCCAGGCAGTTGGTAACCGAGCGAATTCGTGGCTGACTGGTCATAGCCACGAACTACGCGTCGATGAATGTGATTCGTGTTGAGAGTTGGCGGCAGTGGTTAGGCCACGCGAAGTGTTTTACGCACTTCATGTCGTTCAATTCGAGATGCGATCGCGCTAGTCGAGCCCGTCAAGTAACCCGACTGGCCGATGTTTGTTCACCTTGTATGTATCATAACTGCTTGAACCTAGGGTACTGAACTTACCATTGTAAACCCTATTAACCGTGGTACCTTGATCCACGAAGACTCATGAGCCGGGCATGGTGGTATGGGACACCGTGGTCGAGCTGTCGGCCTACGCTGGGGCCACAAACCTCCCCGTAGTGACCAATGAGCACCTTGACTCGTGAGCAGATTATGGTGGTATGGGACACTATATTCTAGCTGTCGGCCTACACTGATCAGGCGACGAGCCCTTTGTAGTGACCGCGAGGGTATTCTGAGTTCACGGGAGGCGACGACCCTTCCGTGCAGTAGAGTACAGTAGGCCTGTATTAATTAGGTGATGGGGGAGCGGTGCAACGAGTGCGAGCAACAGCCCTGGCAGCCCTTGCAGTGACCTACGAAATGTACATCGTATGAGATTACTAGGAGTGACGACCCTAGACAGGATCCGTGTTGGGATTGATACAAGGGAAGTACCTCAGTTTCCCAATCCTGCTGTTTGAATGGATTAATAACAACTTGGTAATCATATCACCATAGCATTGCATGTGCCTGAAAGATGTGGAGCACTCTAGGGAGTGTGGCATGCCGCGGTCGTAAGATGTTGCCGTATGAGGGTGATCGTCGGTGAGGGCATACATCACGTCATGTCATAATTGCATTAACAACAGTATTAGGATTGTTTGATTTATTGCTTTACTATTATCGCGTGATTGATTTGAGAACATGTTAATCTTTGCTCTATTATTCCACTGAGTTAGCTACTCACTCCCACGTTACGGGACGGTGTTCCTGGACACCCACCAGACCTTTTTGTGATTGCAGATGATGGCGCGGCCTGTGAGGCGGAGCTGGATTTGATGATGATGAGGAGGATCCCTCCTTTATGCGTGTTCTGATTGACGGGATTACAGGGAGGTTGATTAGATACTTTGACACTTGTCATTTTATATTTTTAGCGCACTCATGTGTATTCGTTTTGTCTACTTTTGGAGTATACATGTATGTACATAACCTGGTAACATATCCACACTCTGGAGGCATACAACAGTTTATATATGTTATACATACTATCACAGTCTTCCGCTTGTTAATTTAACTGTCTCTGGAGTATGATATGCTGTTCTAGCTTAATCTCACTCATGTTTAATGCGTTATCACAGACAACATTCAATCATACATATCTATGTTGCATAAATAACATTTTGGAACTCGGGAGTTGGGTTTTTGCTCGACCCCCCGATTTTCGGGATGTTACATAGAATCTATCAACCTTGACCAACACATCCTCGATGATCCCTCTTGGTACACGAACAGAACGATCAGCAAGTTGTAGTGTGGTTCGAGTGGGTTTTAATTCACCCAAACCTAACTGTTGGTATACCGAGTAGGGAATCAGATTAACGCTTGCTCCTAAGTCAAGAAGTGCGTGATCAATTCGATAGTTCCCGATTACACATGATATGGTTGGGCAACCGGGATCTTTGAATTTTTTCGACACATCTTGTTTCAGGATGACACTCACTTTCTCAGTCAAGGAGATCTTCTTTTGAATACTTTTCCGTCGTTTCGTAGTGCATAAGTCCTTTAGAAATTTAGCATATAAAGGAATCTGTTTTACAACGTCAAGAAGAGGAATGTTGACTTTCACTTGTTTCAACACTTCTAGGATATCCTGAGAGTTAGATAGACATTTTGGTTCAACCAACCGTTGGGAAAACGGAGCAACTAGCTTTTCTAGAGGTTCTGGTTCAAATTTTTCTGGGGCGCCATTAGATCCATCATTGTTGTCCTCTTCTGGTTCTTGAGGCTTTTCGGGCCTAACCGGAAGGGTTTTATCAATAACCTTCCCACTCCTAAAAGTGGTGATGGATTTAGCGTGCCCCATTTGATTTGAAGAGCTGGGATCACCTGTCTCGTATTGCGATTTCAGATTAGGGAGTGATTGTGCAGGGAGCATCCCTTTTTCCATAGCCGTCATACGTGAATCTATTTTTTGCATAAAATTTGAAATTCCTTGCATTGTCCGAGCCAGTTCTTGTATAGAAATTTGAACCGATTCTTCTTGAGGTTTTCTCTGATTTGGATTTTGATTGAAGAAACCTTGAGGGGTAGCAGTTTGTCCGTTCCTCCAACTAAAATTCGGATGATTTTTTCAGCCAGCATTGTACGTATTAGAGGGTGGTCCATTGAAAGGTCTTTGATAGTTATTTACGGCATTAGATTGTTCATTCAATACTTCTCGAAAGGCAGGTATTGAAGGACAATTTTCAGTAGTATGAATGTTGCAATCACAGATGCCGTAAACACTTTCATTAACCTTTTCCTTCCTTCCTTCCATGGCCTCAAATTTTCTGGTGAGATTGGTTACCTTAGCGTTAAGATCATTATCCTCTTTCAGGAGATATATTCCTCCTTTTTCCTTTGAACGAGTCAGCCTAGACGTAGTGTTCGTCCTTGGGTAATAGTCCCATGATTGTGTTTTTTCAGCAAGACTATCGAGGTAATCCCATACTTCGTTGACATTTTTATTGATGAATTCTCCGTTACAAATTGTCTCGACCATTTGGCGCATGGAAGATGTTAGCCCATCATAGAAGAAATTCATAATACGCCATATTTCAAAGCCATGTTGTGGGCATGCATTAACCAGATCCTTGAACCTTTCACAATATTGGAAGAATGTTTCATCTTCCTTTTGGGCAAAGTTCATGATTGCTCTCCTGAGGGTAATTGTCTTATGATGTGGGAAAAATTTCTTTATAAATTCCCTCTGCATATCATTCCATGTGCCAATGGATCTAGGACGCAGTGAATGTAACCACGTCTTAACTTTTTCTTTCAAGGAAAATGGAAAGAGTTTCAGCTTAATAGTATCCTCAGATACATTAGGAAAGTATAAGGTGCTTATGATTTCATCGAACTCTTTCAGATGCAAGTATGGTTCTTCAGATTCAAGCCCATGGAACTTAGGAAGGAGTTGGATAACCCCTGGCTTGATGTCCATATGTCCTGTATTCTCAGGAAAAATCATGCATGAGGGCGTACTCACCCTCGCCGGTTGTAAATAATCTCGTAAAGTACGAGGTGGGGGTGCGTGGTGCACCTTATTCTCATCATGTACTTCCTCAACCCTTGGTTGGGGTAGTGCTTGAGGTTGATTTTCAGCCATAACGTCTTCTAACTCAGGAGAATTCAAGTGGTGTCTAGTCCTGCGATGGACAGTCAACCCCTCAACTAATCCTCCTTCAGTCACGAGACGTCGAGTGTTGTCGCATGCCCACTGGGGCATAAAACACACTCAGCCCTCAAATTCTAACTTAAACCTAAGAGAAAGGAAGAAGAAATTTAGAAAAAAGGGAAAGATGGAAAGAAGTTACCAAATTTGGAGTCCTAGGTTAAGAATCTGCAAAACAAAACAAAATAAGTTAGTTTCTAAGAATAAGAAGTCCCAATTAAGAGTAAACTAATTTTTAGAAAAAAGAAGAAATTCCAAAGAAAGAGAAATTAGAAAGACCTTACTAAATTAGAAGTTTCTATCGTAAAATCCTACAAAAGAAGGGTTAATTCTAAAAATAGAAATAAAAACTTGAAACTAGCTAAACAGGACGACAGATCCTAATCTAGAAAAGGAATTACCAATTTTAGAAAATATATATCAGAATCCTACAAAACAAGAGAAATAGATTAGTTTCTAGAAATCAGAAAGAAAAATAAAAATCTACAGTTAAAATAATCCTAATCTTAAACTACTCCTAAACTAATTAATTTCAGAAAAATGTAGCCGACAGTCCCCGGCAACGGCGCTAAAAACTTGTTCACTCCCTAAGTGCAGGGTTGTGATGTAGTAATAACTCGGTAAGACCGAGGTCGAATCCCAAGGGACTGAATCTTGTACGTTATCTAAAACTAAATAGAAATAAAACTAGACTAAGATGAAATCTAAACTGAATGTAATTTGAGGAATAATGATGAAAATATTAATCTAAAATTTATAGGAGAAATCAGAGATGGGAAACTAGGGATTCAGAGGATCCACTTGTAGAGATCAGGGAGAACTTATGCTTGCATCAAAAATCATGGAAATTATTGAACTGCCGTTGATCTAGTTTTCAAAGAGATGAAAGGTATATGAATTAGAATGGATTCCATCACCAGACCATGCCTGAGAGACTATGGCAGACAAAAGAATTAAACTAATTTCTAACCAATCACGTGTATGGAGGTTAGGAAGGGTACCGACATCCAACCATGCCCAGGAGACTATGGTGAACAACAAGGCTTCCTGACATCATAAACATTAAAGAGAATAGAAATATTCAAAGCTATTGCAGACCCATTGTAATTTCAGTCACAACAGACTATTAAAAACCTAAAACATTCCCATAATATTCAACTAAAATCAATGTCAATTCATGAATTAAAATTAAAATAAAATAAAATCTCCCATATCACTACAAGCTTCACCTCTTAGCCCTAGCTAAGAGGTTCAGCCTAACATGATTAGGCTAAATCTCATAAATTAATAAGAAAGAAAGAAAAAAACTAAAAATTCTCCCTGTCTCTCTCTCTAAGCCGTCCCACGTCCAAGCCCAAGCCTCCACGGGTATGAATCTTCCTCCCAAGGTCTGAATGAATTCTTCTCACGTCCAAAACCTCCTTATATAGCTGCTGGAGTGGTGAAAATTGGATTGGAATCGGATTTGGAAAGGTATGCATGCCCATTGAAAGCTTTTTCGCAGTCAAGTTCGGTGCCTCGAAACACGCTACTTTTCTCGCTCAAATTCCAAAGAAACACCGTCCCTTAAGGTTTTATTGGATCCTCTACATGATAGATGGTTCAGATCTGCCATATGATCAAAGATAGTGGGCCAAAATCGCCTGAAAAAGTCAATTTTTGTGGGTACGAAACCTTTCGCACCATTTCGCTGTTGTGATCGGTGGGCCCTACAGAAGCATTTTAAGAAAAATTCACCCCATCCATTGGATTCAGAATGAAATTCTAGTCAAGAATGGGTGGTTTTGAACGTCCATTGACATGGCCCAGAGAAGAAATCACAAAAAGATCAGATTTGAATGCTACAGGGCAGCCCTTTTGTGGCCCCTGTATCGCACACGTGTACGCATGGATGCAAAAGGTCAGCATGGTTTTGTAGTATTCGAACCCCTCTACAAGATGGATGACTTGGATCAGACGTACAGCCAATGGGTAGGGCCCACAACCGTCCGCAAAAACGAGCGTCGGTCGGTTACGCGACCGTGAAAAATGGAGATTTTCATTTTTTTAAAGAGGATGCAGGTCAGCGCTTGCGCTGACCGATCAGTTGGTCCATGATTTCGGTTATTGGGCCGAGCCAACTCTTCCTTTATCATTTCGGGTTGGGATTGTACCCCAAGGGTGTCATACAACCATATGAGATGGTGGGTACACCAATCTTACCTGGTCAGAAAAAGTTTACCGGTGAATAGGCCTGTATGGCTCTCCCCTCCTACACTTAAGGGTTGTATTATTGAAGCGGGAGTCGATTTCATTGAAGAAACAAGTCATGCCCCCTCGGCTAGTCATCGTTGCGTATATATCTTTGTAGATGAGCCTATCCATGAAATAAAACATGATAATACTGTGGAGGGCTAGACAACATATGGTGATATTCGTGAATTTGAAAAAATTCCTCTCCAATGTCCACGAAGAGGAGTTACAGAAGAGGTTGTTACTCAACCAGAGAATATTGCCAATCCTCCAGACCAGCGTTCTTCTTGCACTCATCCTCAACAACAACCAATGTCTTCTCCCATTTCAAGGACCCGCCTTTCCCCACAACAATTCACTTCTTCTTCGATGACCAGGTCCCGCACACGTGCCCAATCTTCTCCCCAGGAAGGGACTACAACCGCCGTTTCTTCGGTTTTAGCCTCCATGGAGATTGAACCAGAAAATCAGCAGCCTCCTCCTTCCAAAGGGAAACAGGTGGTTATTGAAGAATCAAGTGAAAAGGATTCGAGTGATTCAACTTCTTCATCTAAAAGTACTACTTCCGATGAAAGTGAAACAGAAGAAGAAGACCAGGGTGCTGATTATGATGAGGGGGAAGTTGATGTTGGCAATAATAATGATATAACTGTGGAAGATGCTCCGGCTGATGAGGGACATACACTCCCTAGCTCTAAAGCAGTACCTGCTGAAGTTTTGCTCATCGCAGAGGAAGAAGAAGGAGAACTCCTTGATTATAAGGAGTATGGACATTCACCATGTAAGAAGGTTTTATTATCATGGTTTACTTTTATTACTTCTTTCTTTCCTTCTAATCTTAAACACTCTTTTCTTAGGTGATCAAGCTGTAAATATGAAGGTAAATAGTGCCTCTCCTACGAATTTGTCCCCTGCTGCACCAAGAGCTTCACCAAGATTTTCAATACCTCCATTATCAGTGGCACGCGAGATTGCTTTCCCAATGGAGTCAACTGATTTTCTTACTCCTATCACGATTACTTCAAGTACTGAACGTGAAATGGCTTCTCCAATGGAGCCAACCATGCCGCTTACTTCTACCACTATTGCTTCGAGTACCGAAACTACAAAGGACTCGTCGCCTGATCATTATAGGCCGACAACTAGAATATAGTGTCCCATACCACCATAATCTGCTCACGAGACTAGGTGCTCACTGGTCACTATGGGGAGGTTTGTGGCCCCAGCGTAGGCCGACAGCTCGACCACGGTGTCCCATACCACCATGCCCGGCTCATGAGTCTTCGTGGATCAAGGTACCATGGTTAACAGGGTTTACAATGGTAAGTTCAGTACCATAGGTTCAAGCAGTTATGACTCATGCAAGGTGAACATACAACGGCCAGTCGGGTTACTTGACGGGCTCGACTAGCACGATCGCATCTCAAGTCAAACGACATGAAGTGCGTAAAACACTTCGCGTGGCCTAACCACTGCCGCCAACTCCAAAACACGACTCGCGTTCATCGACGCGTCGTTCGTGGCCAAGATAAGCCGACCACGAATTCGCTCGGTTACCGACTGCCTGGACTAAGTATAGTCCCAAACAATTATGGAATCACATTAGCAAATCATATGAGAGTATTGGAACTAAAATACAACCACGTGAGCATGTTAACACATGTTATAACATACAACTTAAGTAAATCTTCAAGCACATACATTTCATGCATATAATGAAATCATGCATATAGTCAACATGTAGGAAATCATTTATGTCAGCATATTAATTGAGAAATCAATCTCAAACTAATTCATAACATCATTTAATTCAATACATACTAATACAAGCATTTATACAAACACATACACTACACACTTAAGTCTACATATAATATGTCGACCCGAAGTGCGCAATTAGGCGAATCTCTTCGCCAAACTAATTATGCACGTATTCCTAACATTCTAATGCGACAACAAACCATGTCAATCACATCAGCAAAATATGAATGAAATCAGCAATTCCTACAAATGACTAAAATGCCCTAAATCTCATATTCTTCGTTGATTTACGAAACAGGAAACGGATAGCATGTTGTATATGTCAAACGGTGATGCCGTCAATAATCTACTATTAAACGACATTGAAAGCGTTGGAAACCGTCAATCAAAGCATCTAAAATCCTCACCTTATCTCTTATAGATGTGTGATTTCGAATGGAGCATATACGCTTCGTCTACAGCGATAAGAGGACCTAATTTACAAGATACGTTAGCTAACATGCTATGAATCCTAGCGAATCTCAAATCAGCAACTTCTAGGGTTATTTCTTACCTGAAAACGTGGAGGAATCGCTGGTCAGGTGATCGGAGGGTGTTGCTACAGCAAGTGCAACAGGCGGCACAAAGGCAGAAAAATTCTCTCCTACTCTCTCTCACAAACTCTCACCTTTTCTCTCTCCCAATCTAGGATTTCTCTCAAATTCGGATGGGAGAGAGGAGTGAGGGTTTCAACCCCTTTTATAAGCTTAAAAATGCCCAAAATAGGCTCAGGTACAAAGTTTACTTAGGGCATATCCAAATCGGGGCTGTTTCGGTCCAAAAGATGATTTCTGGTGGTCCCCTGGCCGAATGCGATCGGACTTAAGCTCATGCGTACTAGATCTAGCACGCATCAAGTTTTCAGTCCGGCAGGGTTCGCAGATCGCACGTGGCGGTCCAGTTTCAGTTCAGCGGTCACCGCACGTAGATCAGGGCTGCAAGTCTCATGATATGAAATAGAAATTTTTCCTAATTCGAGGGTGTAATCTGGCTGAATTCTGACGGTCAGAACTCTTAATACTGACAAGTCAAGTCGTGTGCCAGATTTGAATTTCAAATTCCAAATCTGTCCCTATTCGCACTCTCTTCAGTCCGGGCTCAATGAAATAGCTTGTGATTATCGGTTGGACTTGATTTTCGAAATGATTGTCAAGTCCAGCTAGGTGGTTCTAACGGTCTAAGATAGGAGGTATCGGACTTTTGACGCGCGGTCTAGATCCAATACAAAATTTCAAAGTGGTCCAGAGAACAAACCGACTTAGAGTTTGATCCGAGGTTATAGAGTATTATAGAGTCATTAGTTCTACTCGATTTGGGTCTTGTAAAACGTATTTAAAGTGATCAGGGACTATTTCCCAGCTACTCTAGCGTTGCGCTAGCTGACTTAGACTTACTTTCTAAAGGAATTAATTCTACGCAATTTCGGGTCGAGTTGGTACTCGAGTCCAAGTACGAATTTTTCACGGGCGTTACAGAACTTACTGAGATCTTCAAACTAGAAGAAAGTAAAGACTTTCATATATTAAGTGAAGCCAGTTTTCAAGAACATTGCGGTTCAAGTTCTGGAACCAAAAAAGTCTAAGAACTCAAGACCTAGTTGAAGATTATGTTTGGTATGTCAAGTTCAAGCTTTTAAGATCGTAAGAATTAAAGCTACTGAAGTGGTCGATAGATTATGTGTTCATATGTTCTATCTCACAAGTAAGGTATGATTGACCTAGATTGACCTCAGATTATGATTAGATTATTTCATACTTTCGGTCGGTCATTTTTGTCAATTTAGATGTAAAATTCTATTCTTTCAACTAGCCCTAGCACTGGCTCGATTAGTCTTAGTATTTCATCGACCAATCCAAGATTTATTATGAATTTTTATAAATTTTTCTGTTAGTCTACGAATAGTCCTAGAAACTGCTCGACCAGTCATGTGAATAGTGCTCGACCAGTCGTGCAGTGCTCGATTCATTTTCCAGTGAGTAATCTGGACTTACATGACTAGTGGGACCCACAAGGCTAGTTGTGCAGCTGGAAAATCTTATCACAACAGAATTTTTAAAAATCTGTTTGGATAAGGCCAGTCCTAGCTAACTAAAGACTAGTCTTGCAAACTGATTTTTCACCTATAAATAGTGCTCGAATTTCAGAGTTTTCTATTCAATTCTTATCATTCTTAAGCAATCACTTTGAGATCATTTTGAGTACATTCTAATCTTTTTTGTGCATATTTAAGATTCTTTTAAGTAGCTCTTATTTTTTTATTTTAATTCTTTATTCCATTCTCATTTTGAAAAGGGATATTTGATTTACCTTTCCTTAAGATCAAAATCAATACAAAGCCCTTACTAATTTAATTAAAAATCATCTAAACTTAGAACCCTATACACTTGTGATACTGAATATTGAACATCTACGTCGTCATCAAGTTAGTTCTACCAGGCTCTTCAGAATCGTCATACAAATAATTTTTTACTTTTTCTGTAATTCAATTCATTTCTAGTTTGTGAGATTGTTCTAGAAAATATCTAATTTTTTTTTGTTTGAGGTGATCTAGAAAATCTCAGAGCGAGGGATTTTTGAATTGTATAAGCCCATCTAAAGACACAATTGTGAAGGTTTTAGGTGAACCTAGAAAAACCTATTTTGATTAGTGAACACTAATATCCAGAGGGAGTGGATATTAGGAGTGGAGTAGTTGTGTAGTTGTTTATTAACGGTTGGTGTACATACAAGCGAACCACTATAATTCTCTGTGTTTGGTGGATGTGTGATTTATTTCTTAATCTTTTATGGTTTAAGATTTTGGGATGTATTTGTGGATATGAATGTTATAATCTTTATATTTCGGTATTGTGTGGTGAATGTTGTAATAGATTAGTTTCTATTTCTTTCATATCCTCTTGAGTTTGAGTTTTTGATACTCTCCCACGTTCTAGTAAGATTATCCTGCCATAAGCCATTGGTTTTTTGTGTTAGGTTGTCCTTAGAACCAAGTTTGTATCAACCTCTCAATACTTGATTTTTAATGTTGTTATTTGTATTCTTTTTGTCTATATGTTGTTTATATTCTTCTTATTAATTTTTATTTGACATAGTCCTATTCACCCCCCCCCCCCCTCTAGGACATATAGCTCGACCTTTTCAAGTGGTATCAGAGCTTAATAGATTATTTATTTGGATTTAATTCCTTATCTAACCGATCTGATCTTTTAAGATGTCAAATTTTGATAGCCTTTCTAAAACTAGGCCTCCACCTTTTTATGGCTTTAATTATGCTATTAGAAAGCCATAATGAGAATATTCTTGAGGTCTCTTATTGAAAATGTGTGGCAAGCCACAGTAACTAAATGGACTCTGCCTATTGTTGAAGTTCCAGGCCTTGATGGAACTAAATCTTCAAGAGTTGCTCCCTATAACACTTGGACCACTCTTTAGAGAACTGAGTGTAGTGTTAATGCCAAGGCTTTAAATGAAATTACTTGTGCACTATCACCAGATGAATTCAAAAGAATTATATCTTGTGATAATGCGAAACAAGCTAGGGATATTTTAGAAATGACACACGAGGATACGACTACTATCAAGAAATCTAAACTATAAATCCTCACCACTATGTTTGAGGAAATACATATGGAAGAAAGTGAAACAATCATGGATTTCTATACTAAGTTGAATGACATAGTCAACTCTATATGGGGTCTTAGAGAAAGCATCCCAGAAAACAAAGTCTATGCAAAGATACTATGCTAACTACCTGAAAGGCTCAATTCAAAAGTCACGGCCATTCAGGAACTTTGTGATACAGTCCATATGCAGGTTAAAGAACTAGTTGGTTCTTTACAAACCTATGAGTTAAACTTTAAAGCTCCCAAAGGTAAATTTATTGCCCTTAAGTCTTCTAAAAGCATGTCTTATAAAAATAACAATTCTGATTTAGAAAATTCTAAAAATGATATGGCCCTTTTAGCTAAAACGTTTTACAAGATTTTCAAAAATAAAAAGAGGGTTGATGTTCAAAAACTACTGAAAAGAAAAGATGAAGATAAAAAAATTGAAAATCTTTAAAAGACAACCAATGCTACAACTACCATGAATATGTGCATCTAGCAAATAAATGTCCTAAAAAGGACAAACCTAAAAAGAAAGGTATGTTGGCTACATGGGATAAATCTTCCTGCTCTAAAGCCTCTTCTGAGTCAGAAGATTTTAAAATCGAGTCGGGTAATGATGTTAAAGCCCTAATGACTCTAGCCAAGTTCACTTTCTCAGATAATGATACAACCAGTAAAGAAAATCTGGGAAGTGATCATGGGAATGAAGAAGATCTTTAGGATGCTTATGATGCCCTATACGGGGAAAGTTGTAAAACAGCTGTTAAATTAAAACTACAGAAAGAAAATATTTTAAAATTGAAAGAGAATTTTGATAATCTAGTTTTGGAAAAATCACACCTTTTAGATTGCTTTGAAAAAACTAAGTGCGACTTAGATTTCAAATCGTCCCAAGTTGAAAACTTAAAATCTAAAAATGAAAACCTAAAACTAGAAGTTTCTTCACTTTTGACTTTGAACGATACATGGAGGTATGCCCAAGGTGATCCTAAATTAGAAAAACTCCTATTTGGGTCCAGAAAATGTGGTGATCGATCTAGATTGGGCTATGATAAAAACATTCCTCATAAATATAAGAATACTCCACCTAAATTTGTTAAAGGAGAGTCTTTTAACTTAAAAGGAAAAAGTCTAAATCAAAATATTTCTAAAACGACTAAAACTTTTTAGTCCTTAAATCCTAAACAGAACCATATCAACTATAAAAATCAGAATTGTAATCCTTTAGCTGAAAAAATTGTAGACTTGCTTAAGGAGCTCTTAAAATATAACTCAGTGGGTAGGACGTATAACAATTATAATCAGAAGAAGACCAATTATGCTCCTAAACCCAAAACTATAATGAAATGGGTCCCTAAGGTTGCTTGTTTAGTTTCCCACACCACATTCAAAGCCACGAGCCATTCAAAGTGGTACCTGAATAATGGTTTCTCTAGACATATGACAAGTGACAAAAGTTTGTTCACTAGTCTTAAAGACATGATTAATGGTTCAGTCACATTTAGTGATGGTAGCAACTATAAAATTGTTGGCCAAGGTACGGTTCAACTCCCTAACCTCCCTTTATTTGAGAATGTTTTATATGTAGAAGGTTTAAAACGTAATTTATGAAGCATTTCTCAAATTTATGATAATATTCACAGTGTAAAATTTTTAAACCAAAAGTGTGAAATCTTAAATAAGAATGGTTCTGTAATATTAACTAGTCACAGAACTTCTGAGAACTGCTATATAGTTAGTGACACAAGTTCATTTAAGCTATCGTGTTACATGGTCCATACTGATGAGACCGAACTATGGCATAAGCCCCTAGGAAATGTACACTATTGCAACTTGTATAGATTGAGTAAAAGTGATTTAGCAAGAGGTCTACCTAAAATAAAGAAAGTGGATAAGATATGTGGCGAGTGCCAGATTAGTAAACAAAGCAGGAGTGTTCACAAAAAGATAAACTCAATTGCCACATCTAAAACACTCAAACTTCTCCACATGGATCTCATTGGACAAACTAGAACGGAGAGTTAAGGTGGCAAGAAGTATATTCTGGTCATTGTAGATGACTTTACCAGGTATACTTGGGTAGTCTTCTTAAGAGAGAAATCTGAAACTCTCGATGAAGTAAAAATGGTACTTAAACATATCAAAAATGAAAAAGAGTTACAAGTCTCCAAGATCCATACTGATTATGGTTCTGAGTTTGAAATAACGATTTTGATAAAAATTTTAGTGACCAAAGAATATCACATGAATATTCTACTCCTAAAATACCACAACAAAATGGGGTAGTGGAAAAGAAAAATAGGGTGCTTCAAGAAAGGGCAAATGTAATGATAAATAGTATGAAGCTTCTTAAAAATCTCTGGGCTAAAACCATAAATACTACTTGTTATATTATTAACCATGTTTATATTAGAAAATTAAATAATAAAACAGCTTATGAGATGTGGTTTGATAAGAAGCCTTCTGTCAAATACTTTCGAGTTTTTGGCAGTAAATGCTATATTTTGTGTGACCAAGAACATCTGGGTAAATTTGACACCAAAAGTGATAAAGGTATATTTTTAGGGTATGCTCTGAATAGTCGAGCATTTTGGTACTTAACAAGAGGACCGGTGTGATATAAGAATTTATTAATGTGGTCATTGATGATCATTTGAATACACTTGTCTCTAGTTCAGAAGATGATGAGGTTCTTCTAATTGAGAAAATAGACTCTTCATCTAATCAAAATAATACTGAACTATGAACAAATAAAGATCATCCTACTGATCAAATCCTTGGAAATCCCCTCACTAGTGTATGCACTCATAAACAATTAGAAGATATGTGTAACTGTGTACTTTACATCTCAAATGGAACTGGCTAACGTAAAAAAAAGCCCTTACTGATGAAAACTATATTGTACCTATACATGAAGAGCTTAATCAATTTGTGAGAAATGATGTTTGGTATTTAGTTCTAAAACCAACTGATAAACATATCATCGAAAAAAAATGAATTTTTAAGAATAAGTCGAATGAACTTGGTAACATAATTAGAAACAAGGCTAGGCTGGTTGTATAGGGATACACCCAAATTGAAGGTATTGATTATGATGAAACCTTTACCCCAGTAGCTCGTCTTGAATCAATTAGACTGTTTATATCTATTGCGTGTTTTAAAAAAATTCAAAATATATCAAATGGATGTTAAGAGTGCATTTTTAAACAGTGATTTACATGAAGAAGTATACATTGAACAACCAAAGGGTTTTGAAGACCCTAAGCATGTTAATCATGTTTATCACCTAAAAAGGGTACTCTATAGTTTGAAACAGGTTCTCAGGGTATAGTACGAGAAATTAACTAAATTTCTATTAAGTCATGAGTTTGTTATAAGGAGTGTAAATAAAACATTATTTGTTAAGAAACATAATGTTCATATTTTAGTAGTGCAAATCTATGTTGATGACATTATCTATGGATCTACCTGTGTTAACATGACTGTTAAGTTTGCAGATCTTATGAAGTCCAAATTCGAAATGAGCTTGGTTGAAGAACTAAATTATTTCTTAGGGTTGCAAGTCAAATAGCTTCCTGGTGGATTCTTCATCTCTCAAACCAAATATGCTCCGAACTTAGTTAAAAGGTTCGAATTTGAGAGTGGAAAAAAATTTAATACTCTAATGGGTACCACTCTGAAACTCTCTAAGGATTCAACAGGTAAGAGTGTGGATCCTAAGTTGTATCACAGTATGATAGAAAGTTTACTTTATTTAACTACGAGTCGGCCTGATATTTCTTTTAGCGTTGGAATTTGTGTCAGATATCAATCGAACCCTAAAGAGTCCCACTTGATTGTTGTTAAGCATATTTTGTGATATGTTGCTAGGTCAACAAATCTTGGTCTCTGTTATCCACATGATACTAGTATGCAATTAGTTGGTTACACGAATGCTGATTGGGTTGGTAACATTGATGATCGTAAATCAACCAGCAGTGGTTGTTTTTATGTCGAGAATTGTCTAGTTTCTTAGCTAAGTAAGAAATAAAGTTTTGTACTACTCTCCACTGCTAAGGCTGAATATATTTTTACAGGTAATGCATGCACTCAGCTAGTATGGATGAAGAGAATGCTGAGCGATTACGGAATTGTGCAAGAATCTATGATGTTATATTGTGATAACACAAGTGCAATTAATATTTCTAAAAATCCTATTCAACATTCACGAACCAAGTGAAAGTGCACCTACTACGTGCCCTTGTTTGTCAATTACGTTGTAAGTTGAGTCAGTCGAGCAACAACGCCTAATAAGAAGATCAAGTGAAGCGTCTGCCTCAACTGGATGTGTGGAAGCTCACCAAAAAGTAAATCATAGCCTCACATCCCATGTCCCAAAACATCAGGTGATTAAACCCTTAAAAAAAATTAGAACATCTTAGGGTTTCAGTGTAAGAAAGCTTTTTATCAAAAAGGAAAATCAGTAAAGTTTTTCTTACACTGTCGATTATATCGATTACCCCTTCGATATGATCGACTAGCTCTGTCGATGTCCTCGACATCTCAATCGAGTGAGGACAGAAAGCGTCCAGCAATCAAAACAATCATCTGGACGATTTATCGATATATTGATTGAGAGTCGATATCATCAATATTCGAATATCGAAAAAGAAACAGTGGCCCAAAGTGTATAAGTGCACAAACCTGATGGTTGAACTTAGGTAATAGAACCTTGCACAACCCAACAGATGTGGCTTACGATGAACACTCGAAAAAGCTCGCATGTCATACGTAGATGTTATGCACCATGACACATATATACATTACTTTTGATAGAATACGAAAGATCATCAATTTTCAAATAAGGAATATCCAACTATGCATTCTATAATGACTTCCATAATTTCTTTACATTCAAAGGAGGGCACACTAAGTATCCTGTAAATTTCCAAGTGAGGTCACATCAGTAACTAAGAGTCCATCCATAAGTACACTACATGTAAACAAATTCTCATTTTCCATATTGTAAGGACTATTCACAAGATTATGCCAACTAAATTAGAGATTAAAGAATATAGACAGTCATGAAGGAGATGTCTCACAATTCACAGATGATTTAATATGAAAGCCTCCCTTTCTCAACATAAGAAAACAATTATAAAAGCGACATGGAGTTTGTAAGACAACACAATTATTTCATGAAAGTCAAGGTAGCTAGGAATTAATATTTCTCTAAAATTCTATACATTAGAGAGTTAATCCACATGGAAATTAGTGAATGGAAGAAGCTATAGGGGATGCTCCTCACCTTGAAAGAAAGTTCCCCTTGGTTTGATCCTCTTTATAAGGTGAGTTTATGATTTCCTAAATCAAAGCAAGGAAAATCAAACATTATTCTAGTTCATGCATGGACTATGGGTTGATTAAAATCTTCTGCACTTACTTGATTTGAAACTGATAGAAGGTAATCATCCTTCAGGATTTCAGTTGTAACCAGCCCTCATTAGGATGCTACAAGACTCCAGCGAGTCACGTACGGCTGAGTTGAGTTGGTTGGGATTATCAACTAACAACTAGTTGAATTCACCTCAGGGGTTTCATTAGCCATAGGGTTAAAGGTTCCTTGAATCCAATGTCTCTCAAATCATTCATAACAGGTTGGAGTCATCATGACTCGGCTAGAAGACTGACCGAGTTAGCTCGACAATGGGTATTGAGTTGACCCGGTGGGCTAGATGGTTAGGTCAGTCCCAGATTGGGCGGATCTCAGTTGCCCCAAGTTGGAATTTTAGGCTAACAGGGAACTTGTATCCATGTTCCCATTGAGTCAGATCTTCTCATTCAAAACCGATTTTGAGTCACTGACTCAGTAATGCCTCAATACAAAGGCACTGCAATCTGCTGTATCTGGCGAACCAGAGCTAGACTAGTAGCACCAGTCCTAGCTCCAGGTAGAAAACCGACCACCTCCATGGAGGCAGATAGATCATTCACATTGGAATAGAGCTGGAATGGGGCCGAGTCACTAACTCATGACCGAGTGAGTTGGCGGTGAAACCAGATGACTGGTGGGTGGAATCTGATAATGACAGGGTTAAACAGATGGGATTACTTGATCAAAGACTGTTCTTGGGCGTTGGAAGGATCTAGACGTGATGAGAAAGCTCCGGGTTCATTGGGATTCAAATATGAATGTTGATTCGAGGTGAGACAGCCGGCTGGAAACTCGTTCCAGCAGCTGCTTCATCTCACAGGCGCTCTGCTTTCTCTCTTTCTATCTCCTCTCTTTTCTCTCTATTATTTCTCCTTCCCTCTCAATCTCACTTCTCTCTCTCTCTGCTCTTTCCAATATTAGAACAACTCAGGCCGAGTTGAGTTGCTACCCAACCAGCAACCCGCCCAAACGGCGATCGGACTCTCCCATTCTCTTTCTCTCTAATTCTCCTTGGGATTCACCCTAAAATCAAGCTATTTATAGCCTTTTCCATTTCTAGAAATATCCTCAGCTAATCACAAGGATTAGTGCGGATTTTGCTTAAGTTAATCCAAACGGTTTGGCACTAGGATCTCCTAATGTGTTAGATCTTGTGCATGGGTTCATTTGATTGTCCCTGATGGACATTAAATGTGGTGGGCCACATGATGAACGGGCTAGATCATTGGATGGGTCCCGTTTAGCGGAAAGTGGTTCTCACAGTCAGTTTGAGGAAGATGGAAGATGAAAATGGTAACTTTCAACTAAGTGGCTAATCCTAAGATTAAGACCGTTTGGACGATCCTGATATGACCTACAAGTAATGTGGGGTCCATTTTATGGAGCAAGGATGGCCGTTGATTAAGGCAACTCGTTGAAAGTGAAAAATCAGGGCACAACTTCAAAATCTCGCTATTTTCTCGTCTATTATGAAAATATCGGGTTGCCCTACTTCGGACGCCTAGGATTTACCTAAGGGAAGCTTCTAGGCGACCAAGAATGGACGAGATGCGCTGTGGTTATAAGAGGAAATATTCTTTCCACCATCTGACGTGTAGGTTGCTAGTTTTAGAAATGGTAGGGATGACTGAGACTCGGGTTGCGTACGTGGATGGCATTCGACCATTCCGAATGGTCGGATTCGCCAACGCACCTGAGGACGTGGATCTCCTCTCTAAGTCAGCACCTTCCTTATACGTTGCTCGATTGGATGCTAATAAGGGTGGCGTCGGTGGTTTTTAATCATAATCATCAACATGATCAGGGTCAGTTGGACCAATCTATCAGATGGACGGTCTGGATCTATCTTCTGTATTCGCATAGTGCTAGTTTGCACAGTCGAATGGATGGTCATTTTTAAGCTAGCGACGGGCGGGAGCTCTCTCATTTGAAATTTTAAAACTTCCTAGTTTTCATCGGGTCAAGCCCGATTTGACCGTGTGCACGGTCCAGCGCTATGTGGGTGCACACAGTTCGTGTTCATGCTCGACCTTAAAGGTGGGGTCCACGCGATTGTCAGTGCGATCCACACCACCCATTGATCTTTAGAAGGCTCACAATGGTCTTTGGTACGTTCTAAAGGTTTGGGGAGTCATTTAAGGAGGGTTTTCGTTGATAAGTGCAAAACACATCATATTCTAAAGTCATTTTAGTTCTAATAGGACCCTAAAGGTAAGTTCATGCAGTGATAAGTTATCTGGGCCACCCATCTGTCTTAATATGCCTTTTTTCTTTCTCTGGTTCATGATTAGTCTGATCTATGGTTTAGATAGTTGGTTTGATTGATTTATTAGTGACCATTAGTATTGTTGATTTTATTGGCAAACTAAAGTTTGGGAATTTAAAGTGTGAGTTGTTACATACGTAGTCTAAATTAGATGGGTTCCCACATATGTATAAAGTTATTTAGGTTTCTATAGTAACACCCGAGTATAGAAAATACGGGGTGTTACACGCATACGTATCAAGCATATAACAATGACGATTTATCATGGCAATCAAAACAACATATTCTATACGTATACAAGTATTCTAACACATATATGAAACAACCTATTTATAACACAAAGTATATATATACGTAAATTGAAATGGATAGCACATTTGGCATGTGTAATAGCAATCATAACATGAATAAATCATTATCTATCATTGAAAGCCTTGAAAACCATAACCTAAACATATATAGTCCGTACCTTAAACCAGAAAATGTGTATTCGATATGATTCAGATGATATGTCTTCGTCAACGGCGGATACGCTACCTATGGCATGAAACAGGTTAGCTATAACTTCATTTAAACTATTCCAGGCTCCAAAACAGGTTAGGGTTTACTTAACTTACCCAAAAATGGAATCAGAATCGTTGGAAGAATGATTTAGATACGTAAGTTCGATGTATAGATGAACTAGGAAGAATCCTACGGAGATTCAACAGATTCTCCCACACTTTCTCTCTCTTGGGAAGCTAGGGTTTAGGAAATTCGTATGGAATTTGAGAATCAGGGTTTAAAGCCTTTTTATAAGCTTAAACTCGACGAAAACAGCCTTAGGGCTAAGGTATACTTAAGTTATAACCAAATCGGGCTCTTTCTGTTCCAACGGAGCACTTCTGGAGGTCCTCTTGTCAAATGCGGTCGGACTTAAGCTCACTAGTATCGGATCCTTAGTAAGTTAAGTTTTCAGTCCAATCAGGTTTTCAGATCGTCCGTAGTGGACCAGTTTCAATTCAACGGTTATCAAAATTTGATCAGGTCTATAAGTACTTTGACATGTAAGGGCTACCTATCCTAATCTGAGGGTAAATTTGGATCGAAATCTAATGGTCAGAAAGCTTAAAAATAACGCGCAAGTGAAACTATGCAGATTACTTAAAATCATAATTAATTTCTAATAAATCTTCAGTTTCTCACTCTCTTTACTCCATACTCAATGAAATAGTCTCAGGACATCGGTTGGGCTTGATTTTTGAGGTGATTATCAAGTCTAACTAAGTGGTCGTAATGGTCTAAGTTCATAGCTATTAGACTTTTGACGTGCGGTCTAAATTCAATATAAAATTACAAAGCATTCCTAGGAGCAACTGGGTTTAGAGTTGGATCCTAGATTTCAGGGAATATAGCGTTAATGATTTTACAAGTTTTGGATCTTATAGATTGTATGGAAAGTTATCGGTGCTAATTTCATAAGTAATCTAGTTTAGCGCTAGCTAAAACACATTAAATTTCTAAGGGATTTGGTTCTAAATGATTTCTACTAAAGATGGTACTCGGATCTAAGTACAGATTTTTCTAAGTCGTTACACATGCCGCCCAGGAGAGCGACCCGAGCGCACCCCGATCCACCACCTGAGGCTCCAGCTTTACCACCTACATCTCCCGTTCCACCGCTAGAGATCCCTACTCCCTTGCCTGAGGATGACATTCCTCCACCTGAGGCCGATGCGGAGCCGATTGTACCTGTGAGTGTCTCTCAGTTACAACAGATGTTATAGGCTGTGACAGCCGCACTCTAGGGGCAGGGTAGGCGCCCAGTTGTTTCACCAGAGTAGGCAGAGCAGGAGTGCATGAGTGCTCTTCTTCATGAGTTCAGACAACTCGATCCTCAGCGTTTCCAGGGTGAGCCAAATTCGACAGTAGCTGAGAGGTGGCACTCCGATGTGGAGAAGATTTTTGATACTATGTCATGTACGACTGAGCAACAAGTTTGGCTGAGAGTATTTATTCTCTAAGGGGAGGCCAAGCATTGGTGGACCTCCGTTACCCGCGTCACAGGACCTGATCATGTCTGGACATGGGAGGACTTAATCGATCGATTCGAGGAGCAGTACTTCCTTGACCATATTTGACGTTAGAGAGCATTGGAGTTCGAGACTCTGGTACAGGGAGACATGACCGTGGCACAGTACGCAGCCCGTTTTATGGTGTTATCGAGGTTTATGCCGTATATGGTTGATGATGAGGGGCGAAAGGCCCACCGTTTCGAGAACGACTTAGGTTACGACCTTCCAGGCCGTGTTATTGGGCATGAGCTCTTGACTTTCCAAGCAGTGGTGCGGAGGGCTCAGATTTATGAGACTAAGTGGGTCGGCACACAGGCCGACCGAGATCAGAGGAGGGGTCAGAAGAGGCAGGCCCCCTCTAGTAGCTCACAGCAGCATCGACGACCACAGAGATATATAAGCCACCCATCCGCCAAAGCACCAGTAGCACTGACAGCACCCCCAATGACACCACCTCAGAGACAGCTTTCTAATACTTACTATGGATGCGGTGGGATAGGACACCATAGGTGGGAGTGTCCCTGACCTCGACAGCAGTAGCTGAGAGCATCACAGCAGCCTTCACAGCAACGGCCGAGAGTACCGCGGCAGCAGCGACAGCAGATTCCACCACCGAGGCCTCCTTAGTAGCAACACCAGCCTCCGAGGCCACAGCAGCAGAGACAGCAGTTTCGAGCTCCTCAGCGACATCAGCAGCATCAGAGACCTTAAAGGGGACATGCACCTCCCCAGCCAGCTCAGGCTAAATTCTATGCGGCTCAGCAAGACCCACAGACCTCTGGAGGAGTCGTAGAGGGTATGCTTCCAGTCTCTTCATGCATCGCACATGTACTGTTTAATTCCGGTGCTTCGCACTCATTCATGTCTGAAAATTTCTACTGATCGACTAGATTACCAACAGAGTCTGCTAGTGAGGGATTGACCGTATCGACGCCCTTGGGGAAGACCACAGTATTGGGCCGTTTCTGTTCATCTTACCCTGTTCTGGTCAGTGACATCTTTTTGCCTGCTGACTTGTTAGTATTTTCGATGTCAGATTTTGACGTTATCTTGGGCATGGATTGGCTTGCCGAGTACTACACCATCTTAGACTGTTCCGCTAGGATAGTCACATTCTGCATACCAGACTTGCCACGGTTTCAGTTCGTTGCAGAGCCCCGAGGAGAACCGTTATTTTACTTGATGTCTTGCGCCGTTGAGGAGCCTGTTGTAACATGTATTGACCAGTTGCCAGTTGTTTGTGACTTCCCCAATGTGTTTTAGGAGATTTCAGGGTTACCGCCTCGTCGTCATATAAAGTTTCAGATAGACCTTGTGCCTATTACCGTGCCTATCTCGAAGGCCCCGTACCGTATAGCACCGATGGAGTTATGTGAGCTGCAGTGACAGTTGGATGAGTTACGTGAGTTGGGATTTATTCGTCCAAGCAGTTCACCTTGGAGAGCGTCGGTACTCTTTGTCAAGAAGGATGGCTCGTTGAGGTTCTGCATCGATTATCGCGAGCTCAACCAGGTCACGATTAAGAACAAGTACCCGCTTCTGAGGATAGATGATTTATTTGACCAGATGTAGGGTACACAGTTCTTTTTGAAGATTGACCTGCATTCCAGTTATCATCAGATTCAGGTTCGAGAGGAGGACATCTGGAAGACAGCTTTCAGGACTCGTTATGGTCATTTTGAGTTTCAGGTCATGTCCTTCGGACTGACCAATGCACTCGCGGTCTTCATGCAGTTGATGAAAGAGGTCTTCCATCCATATCTTGATCAGTTTGTTATGGTCTTCATCGATGACATTCTGATATATTCAAGGACCCATGAGGACCATATGCATCATTTGGAGATTACATTACAGACCCTCCGTGCCCACCAGCTGTATGCGAAGCTGGAGGATACGAGTTTTGGCAGGAGGAGGTGAGATTTCTCTGTCACGTGGTGACGAGGGAGGGTGTCGCAGTGGAGCCCTCGAAGGTTGAGGCAGTGCGTCAGTGGGGCCATCCCACTACTGCATCCGAGATCCACAGTTTCCTTGGCTTAGCGGGATATTATCGGCTTTTCATTGAGGGCTTCTCCCGTATTACTGCCCCGATGACCAGGTTGACTTGGAAGGGCATAGATTTTGTTTGGACTGACGTATGTGAGAAGGTATTCATGGAGCTGAAGGACCTTTTGACGTCCGCTCCTGTCCTCACTCTTCCCTCTGAGAGTGATGGATTTGTTGTATTTACCGATGCCTCACGTATTGGATTGGGTGTTGTCCTGATGCAGCACGGTAGACCTGTAGCCTTCGTGTCTCGTCAGCTCAAGGTCCATGAGCTGAATTACCCCATGCATGATTTGGAGCTGGTAGCTATTGTCTTCACACTTAAGGTGTGGAGGCACTATCTCTATGTGGTTAGGTTCGAGCTCTTCTCTGACCACAAGAGCTTGAAGTATCTATTCTCTCAGTCTGAGCTGAACATGAGGTAGAGACACTGGATGGAGCTTCTGAAGGACTATGATTTTGACCTCTAGTACCACCCAGGCAAGGCGAACGTAGTGGCGGATACCCTCAGCCATTAGCCACGAGGCCTGGTGGCACATATGATGGTCCAGGAGTGGAGGATGCTTGAGGATATAACAGAGTATGACTTTGATTTTGGTTTGCAGTCTTCTATCGTTTAGCTATCGAGCCTGTCAATTCAACCCTCTCTTGTCGCAAGGGTAATCGAGGCTCAACAGATAAATGAGTCGTTATAGGATTATCGAGCAGAGGCAGCATTTGAGAGCCAGATAGATTGGTAAATTGGTTCTGATGGTGGACTTCGCTTCAGAGGCCAACTATGTATCCCAGATATTCCTGAGTTGCGTAGAGATCTTATGACCGAGGCACATCGATTACGATTTTCTATCCACCCTGGTTCGACAAAGATGTATTAAGATATGAGGAGACAGTATTTTTGGGTGGGGATGAAGCGCCAGATTGCTAGTTTTCTGACCGAGTGTGACAAATACCAGTGTGTCAAGGCCGATCATAAGAGACCGCCTAGTTTGTTGCAGCCGTTGAGTGTCTCGATGTGGAAGTGGGAGAACATATCTACCAATTTTGTCATGGGTTTATTGAGGACTCAGCGCGGTCATTATGTTGTCTAGGTTGTCGTGGACCGTCTGATGAAGTCGGCACATTTTCTTGTGATCTGTGAGAATTGGCATACTGACTGGCTCGCCAGGCTATTTATTGAGGAGATAGTGAGACTGCACAACGTTTCAGTCTCGATCATTTCTGACCGAGACCTGAGGTTTACGTCTCAGTTTTGGAGGAGTTTTCAGAGAGCTATGGGTACTGATTTATAGCTTAGTACCGTGTATCATCCACAGACCGATGGCCAGACTGAGAGGGTCAATCAGATACTTGAGGATATGCTTCGGGCCTGCGCGATTGATTTCTGGGGTAGATGGGATGAGCATCTGTGATTAACTGAGTTCACATACAACAACAACAACCAGGTGACTATTGGCATGACTCCTTTTGAGGCATTATATGGCAGACTGTGCAGATCTCTGAGTTGTTGGACCGAGGTAGGAAAGCGGTGTCTCCTAGGACCTGAGCTTGTATAGCATACATCCAAGGCTATCGATATCATCAGGCAGAGGATGCGCACAGCTCAGAGTCAGCAGAAGAGTTTTGCTAATCGCCCGCGTTGACCTTTGGAGTTTGCTATAGGGGATCATGTGTATCTCAAGGTCTCGCCCATGAAGGGCGTGGTTCGATTTGGAGTGAAGGAAAAACTTGCCCCGAGATTTATAAGACCTTTTGAGATCACTGGGCGTGTTGGCACCGTGGCCTATCGGCTTACCTTACCATCTCAGTTGTCTGACGTCCACAACGTTTTCGACGTCTCTATGTTGAGAAAGTGTGGGTCAGACGTAGTTCCTGTTATTGATTGGCAGCTGCTAGAGGTTTGTGAGGGCGCTTCTTACATTGAGTAGCCAGTTCATATCCTTGATCGCAGGAGCAGGTCCTCCGGACTAAGGTCATTCCCTTAATGAAGGTTCAGTGGGGTCATCATTCTGTTGATGAGGCATCTTGGGAGCGTGAGACTGAGATTCGAGAGCGCTATCCCCATCTCTTTGATGATTGATTGTATGTTGTAATTTGTAAACTGTCTCTGATTTCTTATGATGATGCAATGTTCCTTCTTCTATTATGAGTTATGTTTTGATGGTCTAAATTTCGAGGATGAAATTTTTATTTGGAGGGGAGAGTTGTAAGACTTGTATCCTAGACCGTATAGTTCCGTTGGCTTCCGCAGTCCTTCCAGTCGAAAATTGGCAATCCTCGACCCGTATCTGATGTTTGCGCTAATCCTAAGCCGAGACCTGTATGCCAAAGTTGGCTCAAACCAAAACCTGTATCATAGCGACCGTACCGTCGCCACGGTTCTAACGCCATGAATCACGCACCAAACCGATACTCGTACTAGAAGATGTGCACGCACATTCAATTCGAAGAAAACGCCGCACGTTGCAAACTTCGAGGGAATCTCTACGAAATGTCCCATCAATCAATCAATCACTCATGTCAAGTCACTCCATACCTCAAGTACAACAACCTATACCCTATCCTTACCTCTCTCTTACCCAAGCTACCAAAGTCAACTCTCTCTCCTCTCACCATACCTCTTTAATTACAACCACCACATCACCCCATCACCTCTTATCAACCCATCACTTCTCTCTCTCTCTCTCATTTCTTAAAAAATCTCTCCCAAACAAAAATCCATACGTCCAAGCTCTCTCCCTCTCCCAAGCACCAAGTGTGGTCCACCCTCTCATCTCTCATCCCCACCATCAAAAGTCCATCATCCACCGTTAAAAGTATAAGTAAGGAGCTAAGGAGGCTAAGGAAGCAAGGTGAAGACCAAGAGGTAGGTGATCATCCTTCATTTCAATTTTTAAGGGCCCACTTGTTGTGGGACCCACTTGATGTATGTGTTGTAACTATGGAGGGCCCATAGTGGCGGGGACCCTCCTCTTTATCACCGCGTATCTCTCTCCCTCTCTCTCCTTTCCCTAGAATGAAGTGGGCCCCACCAAATCATGTTAAATCCACTCCATTCATCAATGGTGTGGCCCACCACATTTTAGGCGAAATCCATCTTCCATTTTTGGATGGTGAGAAATCCCATATGTTATATAATATATCATATTTATTTTATATTAATACTATATTAATATATATATTTATACATGGTGGTGGGCCACTTACATGTGGGACCCACCATGGTGCATGTGTTGGAGCAACCCTGTCCAGCATCTAGAGACGCTGGATGTGTAGCCGTGGACAGGGTGGGCTAACGTGGAGTATGTGCACTGACATGGGTGTGTACTTACAAACTAATATATAAAAAAAGGAAGGGAAATGGTGGGCCGCTCATACATGCCCCACCTTGATGTATGTACTTGATCCAAGCCGTCCATCCTCTTCCTCAGATCATTTTAGGCGTTGAGCCGAAAAATGAGGCTATTCTGATTTCCTTGCGGGCCATGGTATAGAAAACAGTGTTCCTACCATTGATATACTCCCTATTGTTCCTGTACATCCAAAACCCATCCAATATTGGACTTGATGGGTTTGCACTAAGCCATAGAAATCAGTGGCTGGGATGGATTTTCCTAAGCCGGGCCCTACCTGCGAAAAATCGTAAGAAAACGGTTATATATATATATATATATATATATATATATATATATATATATATATATATATATATATATAATATAATATAAGCGGCAGCAGCGTCTAAGAGGCAGCAGCAAACGCTGCTACCATTGCAACTAAGGGCACAGAGACACCAGCGTCCCTTTGACGCTGGCCAGTGGGCCCGATCTGACGGCCCCACCGTGATGTGTGTGCATGGCCCCACCATGATGTGTGTACGGCCCCACCGTGATGTGTGTATGGTCCCACCGTGATGTGTGCTAGCCCCATCGTGATGTGTGTGCATGGCCCCACCATGATGTATGATTTGTATATCCACGGCGTCCATTATGGTGGGCCCAGACCCATGTGACCCTACGAATAGGTTTGGATGGCAAATAAATATTACAGTGGGCCCAACCCCCCTCCTTGGTTGTTGTGACCTTTGAACAGATTGGATTTAAATAAAACATTACAGTGGGCCCCTTGGTCCATGTGACCATATCAATAGTTGGCTGAAAAATAGATATTTTGGTGAGCCCCCTATTTATGTGACCTTTTCAACAGATTGGATGGGAAAATAAACATTATGGTGGGCCTCACATGAGGCCCACTTGGATGCATATGGGCTGATGTGTTTAGGCCCATCTTGACGTATTTTTAGGCCCACTTGGATGTATATGGGCCCATGTACTTAGGTCCACCTCGGCGTGTATATAGACCCAATGTTGAGGCCCACTTTAGCATATATGGACCCATGTATGTAGGCCATCTTGATGTGTTTATAGGCCCGTTGTTGGGGCTTACCTTGATATATATAGGACCATGTTAAGAGGCCCATTTGATGTATTTGTGGCTCATTGTTGAGGCCCATTTTGATATATATAAGGCCTATGTGATTAGACCCATTTGATACACATAAAGCTCATGTGATTGGGCTCATTTTAATGCATTCTAAGGCCCATGGGTGATGGCCCATTGCAAAGTACCTAAGGCCCATTGGTGAGGCTCATTGAGGTGGCTCACTTGATGAATATAAGGCCCATGAGATATGACCCATTTAATGTATTTGAGGCCCAATGGGATGTACCTAAGGCACAATGCAATGTGTGATTCTGCCATAATTTATTTAATGATATTTAAGGCGAGTCGAACCTTAGGAGCAATGATGGTTAGATGCCCACATTGTCAGGATGATGTCGGTAAAATGTTCGTATTGTCACTCCCTGAGGCCCATTAGTAGGCCCATACTTATAGTGAGTAGGCCGTCTAGGCTCATCTTTGTTATACACAAAGCCAATCTTTATATACATGTTTAGTATAGATCCATGATTCATGATCATATGCATCATATGTATGACTGATATGTGGAGTGACTGATCATAGCATATGCCTTCGGTGGAATGTTTATGGGCTCCCTAATAGGCATATTTTCCCTACATGAGTGCATGGTACACGTAGGACTGTTGCAAGACTGGTAGTGTGACACATGCACTTACATTTATATGATTGTGATTATAGCATGCCCTTGCGATATCAGGGCCATAGCCTTGACGGAAGCATTGTGGGTGACTGGATTGGATGCTGAAAATGTTTGGTTCTAGTATACGGGCGCCATAGATGTCCCTGCGTGAAAATCCCTAAACCCAATGGTACCAAAGGATGACTCTAACATCGAGACCGAGTGGATACACGAGCAAGCGAGGGCCGTATACTGGTATGCCTCATCTCCCACTGTGTCGTGGTCAGTTGGAAAGGGGTGTGACCTTATCCGCCTGAGTGAGGGGGCAACTTGTAGGTTGAGTTTGACCAGCTTGAGGAATCGTTCTTCTATCTACAAGTCGGGCCTGATAATGTGTAACGCCCGTGAAAAATCCATTCTTGGACTCGAGTACCAACTCAACCCGAAATCGCGTAGAATTAATTTCTATGGAAATTAAGCGTAAGTTAGCTAGTGCAACGCTGGAGTGGCTGAGAAATAGTCCCTGATCACTTTAAATACGTTCTATAAGACCCAAATCGAGTAGAACAAATGACTCTATAATACTCTATAACCTCGGATCAAACTCTAAGCAGGTTTGTTCTCTGGACCGCTTTGAATTTTTGTATTGGATCTAGACCACGCGTCGAAAGTCCGATACCTCCTATCTTAGACCGTTAGAACCGCCTAGTTGGACTTGACACACACTTCGAAAATCAAGTCAAACCGATAATCACAGGCTATTTCATTGAGCCCGGACCGAAGAGAGTGCGAATAGGGACAATTAGAATTTCAAATTCAAATCTGGCACACGACTTGACACGTCAGTATTAAGCGTTCTGACCATCAGAATTCATCCAGATTACACCCTCGGATCAGGAGAAATTTCTATTTTATATCATGAGACTTTCAGCCCTGATTTACGTGCGGTGACCGCTGAACTGAAACTGGTCTGCCACGTGCGATCTGCGAACCCTGCCAGACTAAAAACTTAATACGTGGTATATCTGGTACGCATGAGCTTAAGTCCAATCGCATTCGACCAGGGGACCACCAGAAAGCATCTTTTGGACCGGAACAGCCCCGAATTGGATATGCACTAAGTAAACTTCGTTCCGGAGCCTGTTTTCGACATTTTTAAGCTTATAAAAGGGGTTGAAACCCTCATTCCTCTCTCCCATCCAAAAATTAAAAAACCCTAGCTTTAGGAGAGAGAAAAGGAGAGAGTTTGAGAGAGAGAGTAGAAGGATTTTTCCCGCCTTCGTGTCGCTGATTGCACGTGCTTCAGCAACTCTTCCCAATCACCTGGTCGGTGATTTCTCCACTTTTTCAGGTATGAAATGACCCTAAAAGTTGCTGATTTAGGGATTACTTGGATTCGTAGCGTGTTAGCTAACGTACTTCGTAAAACAGGTTCTCCTACTGCCGTAGACGAAGCGTATACGCTCCGTTTCAATTCATGAGTCTACAAGACATAAGGTGAGGATTTTAGACGCTTTGATTGACGGTTTACAACGATTTCAATGTCGTTTAATAGTAGATTATCGATGGCATCGCCGTTTGACATGTACAACATGCTCTCCGTTTCCTGTTTCGTAAATTAACGAAGAATGTGAGATTTAGGGCATTTTAGTCATTTGTAGGAAGTACAGATTACGTTCATATTTTGCTGATGTGATTGACATGGTTTATTGTCGCATTAGGAAGTTAGGAATACGTGCATAATTAGTTTGGCGAAGAGATTCGCCTAATTGCGCACTTCGGGTCGGCATACTATATGTAGACTTAAGTGTGTAGTGTATGTGTTTGTATAAATGCTTGTGCTTGTATTAGTATGTATTGAATTAAATGATGTTATGAATTAGTTTGAGATGGATTTCTCAATTAATATGCTGACCTAAATGATTTCCTACATGTTGACTATATGCATGATTTCATTACATGCATGAAATATATGTGTTTGAAGATTTACTTAAGTCGAATGTTATAACATGTGTTAACATGCTCACATGATTGTATTTCAGTTCCAATATTCCTATATGAATTGCTGATGTGATTCCATAATTGTTTGGGACTATACTTAGTCCAGGCAGTCGGTAACTAAGCGAATTCGTGGCTGGCTGGTCTTAGCCACGAACGACGCGTCGATGAACGCGATTCGTGTTTGGAGTTGGCGGCAGTGGTTAGGCCATGCGAAGTGTTTTACGCACTTCATGTCATTCGACTTGAGATGCGATCGCGCTAGTCGAGCCCGTCAAGAAACCCGACTGGCCGATGTATATTCACCTTCTATGAGTTATAACTGCTTGAACCTAGGGTACTGAACTTACCATTGTAAACCCTGTTAACCATGGTACCTTGATCTACGAAGACTCATGAGCCGGGCATGGTGGTATGGGACACCGTGGTCGAGCTGTCGGCCTACGCTGGGGCCACAAACCTCTCCATAGTGACCAGTGAGCACCTAAACTCGTGAGCAGATTATGGTGGTATGGGACACTATATTCTAGCTGTCGGCCTACACTGATCAGGCGACGAGTCCTTTGTAGTGACCGCGAGCGTATTCTGAGTCCACGGGAGGCGACGACCCTTCCGTTGCAGTAGAGTACGGTAGGCCTGTATTGATAAGGTGATGGGAGAGCGGTGCAACGAGTGCGATCAACAGCCCTGGCAGCCCTTGCAGTGACCTACAAAATATACATCGTATGAGACTACTAGGAGTGACGACCCTAGAAAGGATCTGTGTTGGTATTGATACAAGGAAAGTACCTTAGTTTCCCAATCCTGCTGTTTGAATGGACTAATAACAACTTGAAAATCATATCACATGCCATTGCATGTGCCTGGAAGATGTGGAGCACTTGAGGGTCGATTGCATGCCGCGGTCGTAAGATGTTGTCGTATGAGGGAGATCGTCGGTGAGGGCATACATCACTTCATGTCATCTTGCATTAACAACAGTATTAGGATTGTCTGATTTACTGCTTTACTATTATCGCATAATTGAATTGTGAACATGCTAATCTTTGCTCTATGATTCCACTGAGTTGATCACTCACTCCCACGTTACGGGATGGTGTTTGCAACACCCACCAGACCCTGTTGTAGATGCAGGTGAGGCTGAGATCCAAGAGGCAGAGCCAGACTTCGACGAGGACCAGGACGAGATCTCGTACATGCAGTATCATGATGGCTTTGCGTAGGCGACCTGGATTGATGGGACTTCAGTGGGACTATTTTGAACATTTCATTTTATTCATGTATATGTATATGAGACTCAGAGATGTATTCATACCTTAGAGACAGATGAGATCTACTTTATTTTTTCATACAGTGATATATATATTATTTAGTCTTCCGCTTACTTTTATCACTGGATCTGAAGTATGAATTGCAGTTTTGGTATACTTTTACTCATGTGAATGATTTAAATCAGACAACATTGAATCATAATAATTTTTGTTGCATAAGTGACGGTCTGGAACTCGGCAGTTGAGTTTATACACGACCCCTGATTTTTAGGGTGTTACAAGTTGGTATCAGAGCGTGAATAAAAGTATACTGGGCCTGGGTTATGGTCTCGCGACGTACGATGTCGCTTCCTTTGACTTAGGGGGTGCGAGAAGGGTCTAGAAACACTTCTAGGATCGCAGATTCGTCGATAGGCGAAGTCTATTTGAATCGATCGCACGATCGAGTCTGTAACGCAACTCGGGTCGCGTAAAGCAACCCGAATAGCTCCTAGGTCGTAGGAAGTCGGGTTGAGACATTCTTTGAACAATTTTAAACCTGTAAAAGTAAATCTTTGAGCCGTGGGATGACCACAACTCCTGTATTCAATCGCCAGGGCTTAAAAACCTCGTTTCACCAAAAATCTTCAAAATTCTTTCTCTCACCACTCCAATCTTCATTTCTTTCTTATCCATTTCATGTTAGGCATCAAACATAATGTGAAAATAACACAAAATAATACTTTCACAAAATTTTACAGTGAATAGTAAAATTTAATGAAAAATGGCCATAAGGCCATTCTAACTTCACTTGATTTAGCAACTAAGGGTCTAGATGGATGTATTGGATCCTTCTACCCTAAAATCATATGCTGCATCATAGAGTTTGGTATTCAGGATTGCGGAATGGTCCCGGAAAGGCCCGAACACATGTTTGGGCTTACATAGGTCAAAATACAATGAACCAGGGGTCGAACCGTACATATCTAGGGTCCTTGGACCATGGGGGACCGAACCCATCTGGCCCCACTAACCAGATGCATCACTGGTCGGCGATGCCATCACCGTACAGGTGGGCCCATTTGAAGTGAGACTAGGGCGCAGGCCCTTAAATCCCATGTACACACTCCCCATATATGTCCCGTCCTAAGAAAACCCCCAAAACATGCCCCTCCTTCACAAACAGCCCTCCCCATAGCCCTATTTTCATTTTTCAGCAACCATCTCCAAAATCTGAGATTCCAAATCATCCCTAGATCTCTCCTTGGCCAAAAACGACCATCATCCATCATTCCTTTGGAGTTGGCAGCCCTTCCTCTTGAAGATTTCATTATTTGGAGCTCCAAAAACCCCCAAATCGAGCTGAAATCGTGAGGTGCTCCATTTCACTTTTTCATTTCCATTTCTCCTTAAAAATACATCCTTGGGAAGCTTGAAGCATCCCTCTACGACGCCTAGATCTCCTTTTTTCAGATTGGACAGCCACTTCTTCGTATTTTCTCCATTTTCTATGGCTTTCGTGGAAGCCATTTTAGGCCTTTTATCACTCTCATCCATCATATCTTTGATGGGTAAAAGGAAAACCGCAACAGACGAGGCTGGGCCGAGTCACCCTGCTCAATCGAGAAGACCGCGGGGTGGTGCCGCAAGTTCAAGCGCCGCCGCAGGTCCAGCTACAGCCCTAGAGTTCCGTATAAAGCGGGATTGGATCCCCATGCTCACCTTGGGTGAGTAATTCTATCAGAGATGCCTCACGGCCAATACACTGATCGCAAAGTGTTATTTGAGGCAGACGTGGAAGGGCGACTGTTCGGTGAATTTTTATTGTTCGAGCGCATTGAAGCTGCGCATTGGGATCCGATCTTTGAAACTCGTGCTCGTGCTAATGTGAGCATCGTTCGTGCCTTCTACGCTAGTATCCAGAATCCTACCTTAGAACCATTGCAGTTTAAAATCCCTTTTGGTAGAGATCGGATGGCTACGATTGATGTGCGACTGATTGCGTGACTTCTGAACGTGCCTCTTGGTGATGTTCATCCTAGTGAGAAGAATCTGAGGAGTAGGCGTAAATGAGATCACCGCACCAGGTTTCTGTGCGGTAAGTTGGTTCCATGGCAGCCTAATAATAGCCTTAAGGCGACGTACATGTCTGATGATTTGCGCCTGCTGCACCATATCTACACCTACAATGTGTATCCCAGGTCGACGAATCGCATTGAATGTACACGCCTTATGGTTGATTTTCTGTATCTGGTGGGCCAGGGAGAGAACGTATGTATGGCCACTTTCATCTTGCGACAGATAATCCTCATAGCCAAGTCAAGAAGAACATCCGAATCGCTTCCTTTTGGCCGACTGATTTGCAAGATTGCACTTGAGTTTGCCTACAGACTTGGGTCAGAATTGCCAGTTTCGATTCATACCATTGATGAGTCGACTATGGTCAAGATGAAGATTGGGTCGCAGTACCGTGAAAATCAACTTGAGGAGGACAGCGAGGATGACTTCGATGATGAGGAAGATCAAAGTGAGGGAGAACCTGGAGCAGAAGTTCAGGAAGAGGCAGAAGAGGAGGCTCAGGATACAGATGAGAGCCCTCCTCCTTCTGCACAGGCTACTAGCGATGATTGCATTGCTCGGATTGAGGAGAGTTAGATCACCTTACGAAGGAAAGTTCAAGAACTTCGCGCTGAAGTCGAGGATGCCAAGGCCGTTATGAAGAAGAAATTCGGTAAGGTGACTCGCACCTTGAAGGCGATCCTGTGTTGCTTGAAGGATAAGGGTGCTCCTCCTCCATCACCCGATTCAGACTAGCGATGCGACCTTTGATGTAGTTGTTAGTAGTTAGTCATTTTCTGCTTTTGTTGTGTAAACCTGTTAGGGCTAGTTCTTTGTTTATATTGTTGTTGTAATTTTAACTGTCTTAGTTCCCATGTATTTCTCGTCATGATGCTTGTAAGGATATATCCCTTGTATTATGACAATTTTGATTAAATAAAATGCATGGAATGCCTTTGACTCCTTGTGTGAATGATTGCGGTGTATTTGTGCTATTAAGACTGACAAGGTTACGCCCTATTCTGAATATAGGGAACGCCGCCTAAGGCTACGCGGAGCACGGTTCGGCTTGCATTGACTGAGCATATGGATCAGACTCCTTCGCAGTCTGACACTCATGCGGACCTTGCTGTGGGCCCGATTCCTGAGGCAGTTCGTGCGTCTCAGCCTGCTGCTGGTCCTACAGTTGGACCACTGCCCTTCACACCGTCAGTCAGAGAGCCTCATCGTGCATCTACTTCGACACAGCATCCGCCACAGCCTGCTCCACCTCCTGACAGATTTGAGCAGATGTTGGCTATGATGCAGCAGCAGCAGCAGCTTCTGACTACCATCGTGGGGCATTAGCACAGGGTGGGGGTGTGGCTCCACCTGCACCACCTACGCATCCTGCTGAGGATGCTTATACATACGCCCAGGATGAGGGCATGGCTCATCCTGCGCCACCTGCTTACCCTGCGGGGAATGCCGCAGATACACGGGGCCTATTAGAGCGATTTCAGAGCTTACGGCCTCCCACTTTTACGGATTCTCACAGACCCGAGGAGGCTGAGTACTGGCTCGACCGTGTGTCGAAGATTTTACGGATGTTACATTGCACAGAGGCTGAGCAGGTAGAGCTGGCTACATTCCTGTTTGAGCGAGAGGCCAACCTGTGGTGGGATAGCGTACTGCGGACCGTTGCCGCCGACTTTGTATGGACATGGGCAGCGTTTGAGTTCCGTTTCTATGAGAAGTATTATCCTCAGACTTACAGGCATGACTGGGAGAATGAGTTTCTCCGCCTCAGACAAGCAGCCATGACAGTCACAGAGTATGAGCATCGGTTCATGGAGTTGGGCAGATACGTCCCGACGATTTTGACTGATGAGAAGATGCGCATACGGCACTTTTTGGAGGGTTTGCGACCGGATATTCGGTCGAAGATGTGCTGTGTGAGCATTCCCTCATATGTGGAGTTGATTCACATGTCTATGCGGGAAGAGCAGGATGTGGTTCGACTTGCGCGATCTCGTGGCCCTGTTGCTTCTAGGCCACGACCAGACATGCAGGACAGGTCCTTCGCGGGCAAGAGGCCTCGCGTCGACCCTCCTACTCAGGCCATAGCGGGAGCACCATCGTTTCGGTGCCCTGAGTTATCGTGCACATATTGTGGGAGGTCAGGCCACTTGGCGCAGAGCTACTTTTCTCGGATGCGGGACAGTGGGTTCTTACCGCCACAGAAGATTGACCGTGCTCGTTCACAGGCGATATCAGCACCGCCTATACGGTTAGCTCCTGCGCACCCTTCCTTCAGACCTCCGGTATCGCAGATCAGACAGCCTCCACGGCCCTTGACACAGCGGCCGAACTGGCCACAGCAGGATCGGGTTCATGCATTGACAGCTGAGGCAGCTGCGACACCGACTTTTCAGCATTCGGCCTTCGAGGTCACAGCCCATATTGGAGGTACTCCTATTCTTGTGATGGTGGACACTGGTTCCACGATTTCTTTGATATTGCGTGCTGTAGTCAGGCGTCTTGGGTTACAGACCATTACCATGGATAGGGTACGAGTCCTTGCAGCCCACGGAGATTATTCAGATGTCACCCAGATGTGTGAGGGTTGTTTGGTTGATTTGGGAGGCCGGACGATGGCTATTGATCTTATCGTCGACCCCTCTCTTGTTTATCTCGACGTCATTCTTGGCATGGATTGGTTGACTGCACCGAGGGCCGAGATTGACTGCGAGACTCGTATAGTGACTGTGTACGAGCCAGAGGGTGCATCTTTCACATTTCCTGTGTGGGTAAATCTCCCTTTTCGCATACTTAGTTACACCACTTTATTGCGCGACGCTGGTGCCCAGGTACTTGAGCATGTGCCAGTCATTTTCGAGTTCGGAGATCTGTTCAGGAAGATCCCTGGTTTGCCGCCCCGACGTGAGATCGATTTCACTATCGATCTGGTTCCTGGTTCTACGCCCGTCTCACTGCCGACGTATCGCATGACACCATGTGAGATGGAGGAGTTGAGGACGCAGATTGATGGTCTGCTAGAGCTTGGCCTTATACGGCCTAGTGTGTCTCCTTGGGGAGCACTGGTCTTGTTCGTGAGGAAGAAGGATGGTTCGATGCGATTGTGTATTGATTATCGCAGGCTGAACCAGGTCATTGTGAAGAACAAGTACCCTTTACTCAGGATCGATGACCTGTTTGATCAGCTGAGAGGAGCGCAGTACTTCTCGAAGATTGATCTTCAGTCAGGATATCATCAGTTGCGCATCAGGGATGAGGACGTGCAGAAGACAGCATTCAGGACCAGTTTTGGCCACTACGAGTTCCTCGTGATGTCGTTCGGTCTCACGAACGCACCAGCCGTGTTCATGGATCTGATGAATCAGGTATTTCAGCCTTTCCTCTATCGATTCGTCGTTGTTTTCATTGACGACATTTTGGTGTACTCTAGGAGTCGAGAGGAGCATGAGGAGCACTTGCGTTTGGTCCTGGATACGCTCAGACAACGTCAGTTGTTCGCACAGTACAAGAAGTGCAACTTCTGGAAGCAGGCGGTGAAGTTCCTGGGACACGTGGTGTCCAAGGATGGCATGGCAGTTGACCTGTCTAAGGTAGCTGCGGTGCAGGACTGGGAGCAGCCTGGTTCTGTCACTGAGGTGAGGAGTTTCTTGGGTCTCGCTGGCTACTATCGGCGCTTCATACAAGACTTCTCGAAGATCGCGAGACCCTTATCTCAGTTGACACGGAAGGACGTAAAGTTCACCTGGAATGATAAGGCAGAGTCAGCTTTTCAGGAGCTGAAGAACAGACTTACGTCCGCCCCTGTGCTAGTATTTTCAGAGCAAGGGGTTAGATATACTATATACATTGACGCGTCTAGCGTTGGTTTGGGTTGTGTCCTTATGCAGAGGGACAGGGTAATTTCGTATGCCTCGAGACAATTAAGGAAGCACGAGGAGAATTACCCTACACACGACCTAGAGTTAGCAGCCGTTATATTCACACTGAGACTCTGGAGACATTACCTCTACGGAGAGGAGTTCGAGCTCTTTTGCGACCACAAGAACCTCAAGTACATATTCACGCAGCGAGACTTGAATATGAGGCAGCGGCGATGGATGGAGACGTTGAAGGACTTCAAGTTTGAAGTCTCTTACCATCCTTGGAAGGCGAACCTTGTGGCAGATGCATTGAGCCGCAAGAAGGCGATAGAGTTTGCGGCTCCGCTGATGGTTGCTGAGTGGGATATGGTTGAGTTTTTACGAGACTTTGAGCAGAAACTCACCGTAGAGGAGCCGTTTGAGTTCATCGCACATGTACAGGTGCGATCGCAGATCGATGACCGAGTCATCGAGGCGTAGAGGGACGATGCGCATCTGACTGAGCTTCGAGAGCAGGACAGTGATGATGCAGACGCCGACTGGCGAGTTGGTATGGATGGGGGCTTACGTTATCGTGGCCGCCTATGCATCCCAGATGTCCCTGACTTGAGACGAGAGATTCTCGAGGCTGCGCATTGTACTAGACTCGCGATGCATCCAGCAGCACAAAGATGTATCGTGACGTGAAGAGGATGTATTGGTGGGAAGGTATGAAGACCCACATAGCTGAGTTCGTGTCCCGTTGTCTCACTTGTCAGTAGGTGAAGGCAGAACATCGCCGACCACCTGGACTTTTGCAGCCTATACCGATCGCAGAGTGGAAGTGGGATTTCATTTCCATGGACTTCATTTCTGGGTTGTCGAAGACGAGGAAGGGACATGATTCCATTTGGGTGATCGTCGACCGTCTGACGAAGTCGGCGCACTTCCTACCGATTAGAGTTACGAACTCTGCAGACGAGCTGGCTAGACTGTATATCTGAGAGATTGTGCGTCTGCATGGAGTTTCGTTGGAGATCGTGTCGGACAGAGACACGCGGTTCACTTCTATTTTCTGGACTCGCATTCAGGAGGCTATGGGTGTGAAGTTGAAGTTTAGTACTGCCTTCCACCCACAGACAGACGGACAGACAGAGCGGGTGAACCAGATCTTGGAGGACATGTTGCGAGCTTACGCATTGGACTTCAAGGACAGTTAGGATGATTGTCTTGCATATGCGGAGTTTGCGTACAACAACAGTTTTCAGGCGAGTATCGGTATGGCACCTTATGAGGCGCTGTATGGGCAACCTTGTTGCGCACCGCATTGCTGGATAGAGGTCGGTGAGCATAGCTTGATTCGCCCAGAGTTAGTGCAGGCGACGTCAGAGAAGATTGATATTATTCGACGTCGGCTTCTTACAGCGCAGAGCAGACAGAAGAGTTATGCCGATACGAGGCGGAGGCCACTAGAGTTCATTGTTGGGGATCATGTGTTTTTGTGAGTTTCCCCTATGAAGGAAGTCCTTCGGTTCGGGAAGAAGGGAAAGCTGGCACCGCGATTCATTGGGCCATTCTAGATCCTCGATCGTGTGGGAGCGGTGGCTTACTGATTGGCTTTACCCACGCCTCTCGCTAGCGTTCACAACGTATTTCATGTTTTTACGATGAAGAAGTACGTTGCTGATCCTTCTCATATTATCAGATGGGAGCAGGTGCAGTTAGGAGAGGATGTTATATATATCCTGTGACTGACACGTATCCTAAACAGGAAGGAGCAGGTACTGCGTAGTAAGGTGATTCCCCTTGTGAAGGTATTGTGGACGCATCACTCTGAGGAGGAGGCTACCTGGGAGACAGAAGCCGAGATCAGAAAGAACTACCCACAGCTTCTCGAGGAATACGAAAAGGTACAAATTTCGAGGATGAAATTATTTGTTAAGGGGGGTAGATTGTAACGCCAGTGAAAAATCCATACTTGGACTCGAGTACCAACTCGACCCGAAATCGCGTAGAATTAATTTCTATGGAAATTAAGCGTAAGTTAGCTAGCGCAACGCTGGAGTGGCTGGGAAATAGTCCCTGATCACTTTAAATACGTTCTACAAGACCCAAATCGAGTAGAACAAATGACTCTATAATACTCTATAACCTCGGATTAAACTCTAAGCAGGTTTGTTCTCTGTACCGCTTTGAATTTTTGTATTGGATCTAGACCGCGCGTCGAAAGTCCGATACCTCCTATCTTAGACCGTTAGAACCGCCTAGTTGGACTTGACACTCATTTCAAAAATCAAGTCAAACCGATAATCACAGGCTATTTCATTGAGCCCGGACCGAAGAGAGTGCGAATAGGGACAGAATTGGAATTTCAAACAGGTTCTCCTACTGCCGTAGACGAAGCGTATACGCTCCGTTTCAATTCATGAGTCTACAAGACATAAGGTGAGGATTTTAGACGCTTTGATTGACGGTTTACAACGATTTCAATGTCGTTTAATAGTAGATTATCGACGGCATCGCCGTTTGACATGTACAACATGCTCTCCGTTTCCTGTTTCGTAAATTAACAAAGAATATGAGATTTAGGGCATTTTAGTCATTTGTAGGAAGTACAGATTACGTTCATATTTTGCTGATGTGATTGACATGGTTTGTTGTCGCATTAGGAAGTTAGGAATACGTGCATAATTAGTTTGGCGAAGAGATTCGCCTAATTGCGCACTTCGGGTCGGCATACTATATGTAGACTTAAGTGTGTAGTGTATGTGTTTGTATAAATGCTTGTATTAGTATGTATTGAATTAAATGATGTTATGAATTAGTTTGAGATGGATTTCTCAATTAATATGCTGACCAAAATGATTTCCTACATGTTGACTATATGCATGATTTCATTACATGCATGAAATATATGTGTTTGAAGATTTACTTAAGTCGAATGTTATAACATGTGTTAACATGCTCACATGATTGTATTTCAGTTCCAATATTCCTATATGAATTGCTGATGTGATTCCATAATTGTTTGGGACCATACTTAGTCCAGGCAGTCGGTAACTGAGCGAATTTGTGGCTGGCTGGTCTTAGCCACGAACGACGCGTCGATGAACGCGATTCGTGTTTGGAGTTGGCGGCAGTGGTTAGGCCATGCGAAGTGTTTTACGCACTTCATGTCATTCGACTTGAGATGCGATCGCGCTAGTCGAGCCCGTCAAGCAACCCGACTGGCCGATGTATGTTCACCTTCTATGAGTCATAACTGCTTGAACCTAGGGTACTGAACTTACCATTATAAACCCTGTTAACCATGGTACCTTGATCCACGAAGACTCATGAGCCAGGCATGGTGGTATGGGACACCGTGTTTGAGCTGTCGGCCTACGCTGGGGCCACAAACCTCTCCATAGTGACCAGTGAGCACCTAGACTCGTGAGCAGATTATGGTGGTATGGGACACTATATTCTAGCTGTCGGCCTACACTGATCAGGCGACGAGTCCTTTGTAGTGACCGCGAGCGTATTCTGAGTCCACGGGAGGCGACGACCCTTCCGTTGCAGTCGAGTACGGTAGGCCTGTATTGATAAGGTGATGGGGGAGCGGTGCAACGAGTGCGAGCAACAGCCCTGGCAGCCCTTGCAGTGACCTACAAAATATACATCGTATGAGACTACTAGGAGTGATGACCCTAGGCAAGATCTATGTTGGGATTGATACAAGGGAAGTACCTTAGTTTTCCAATCCTGCTGTTTGAATGGACTAATAATAACTTGGAAATCATATCACCATACCATTGCATGTGCCTGGAAGATGTGGAGCACTTGAGGGTCGATTGCATGCTGCGGTCGTAAGATGTTGCCGTATGAGGGAGATCGTCAGTGAGGGCATACATCACTTCATGTCATCTTGCATTAACAACAGTATTACGATTGTCTGATTTACTGCTTTACTATTATCGCATGATTGAATTGTGAATATGCTAATCTTTGCTCTATGATTCCACTGAGTTGATCACTCACTCCCACGTTACGGGATAGTGTTTGCAACACCCACCAGACCCTGTTGTAGATGCAGGTGAGGCTGAGATCCAGGAGGCAGAGCCAGACTTCGACGAGGACCCGGACGAGTTCTCGTACATGCAGTATCATGATGGCTTTGCGTAGGTGACCTGGATTGATGGGACTTCAGTGGGACTATTTTGAACATTTCATTTTGTTCATGTATATGTATATGAGACTCAGAGATGTATTCATACCTTAGAGACTGATGAGATCTACTTTGTTTTTCCATACAGTGATATATATATTGTTTAGTCTTCCGCTTGCTTTTATCACTGGATCTGAAGTATGAATTGCAGTTTTGGTATACTTTTACTCATGTGAATGCTTTAAATCAGACAACATTGAATCATAATCATTTTTGTTACATAAGTGACGGTCTGGAACTCGGGAGTTGAGTTTATACACGACCCTCGATTTTCAGGGTGTTACATAATGCCAAGTGGATAGTGAGGTCTCTTCCGCTTTTCCAGTTGTACGTTCGGATAGGGACGACAAGCTAACATAAAGTGTACTAGACCCCGGTGATTATCCAGACTGAGAACCGTACTGATTTGATGCTCTAGTGAGGATCTGCATTGATATGTGGATAAGAATTGACATACTTGACTTACATTCCACATCGCATGGCCTGGATGTGGCCGATCGCATTCATATCTTGCACGGCATAGCCTTGGTACGACTGATTACATTCATGTATTCATCAGCATGATTCCGCATTTTGCTGACCTTGCATCCTGAGCACACTTATACTGCGCACACACTTACACCACCCTCTAAGCTTTCTATAAGCTTATGCACAATTAATGCGTGCAGGTGACACCAGGACACAGCCTTTGTCTCGCCGCCATTGGAGTGTGCAACCAAGCTTTTAGAGTTTTCATTATCTATATTATCTTGTATTTCCCTTCAAACGCATTATACTCAAAACTTTTGATCATAGTGGATTTTGTGATGGTATTCTTGTGGTTATTGTTCATGGGTTATACTTGTGGTTATGCTCATTACGAATCAAATTGATTATTAGAAATCCTCCTTGTAGCATCCCAAGATCGAAATATGGTATATGGGTTCTAGGAGCCGAGAATGGGGTACTACGGAGGCTGTCGGCACCGGATTCGGCAATCGAGAATTTTGTGAGCCCAGTTTTCGAGTTCGGGCCGTGACAAGAATCAATCACAGACACAATTATTTTTATATTGGTTTGACTACTTATCTACTCCACTCCTGGCTGCCACACTCAACCCTTGAATGTACCAGATTTCACTAAGGAGGTTTCCCATGTTTCACCTCAAACCTAAGGTTTTAAATCAGGTTCACCTTCAACCTTTACAACCTACACAGAGGCTGACTGTTTATGCTCTCACGAGCAAGGGTCAACACATAGCACCCGGTTTAGGCACACTGTTCAAGGATCTTACCTTAAGACCCTAACAGAGGTTTTACACGGTTCACCTCATAACCTAGAGTTTTACTGGTTCACTCCAAACCAGATGTTTATTCCCACACAGAGCAAGGGTCCACACAACGCACCCATACGTACACTCCCACTGGAGGCCTTCTTTGAGGACTTCAAAGGGTGAGCAATGCTTAAGACCTAATCTTAGAAAGGAATGATCACAAGTGTCCTTTGGACTCTAGATACTTACAGATAAGTTAATAAGTCCCTTTTAGCGTAGTGATGAAGATCTCTTTCTTGTTGATGAAGAGTCTTCATCTCCCTTGATCTGTAACACAAAGGATGTACCAATACTAGGCTTCAGGTCGAGTCAAGGTTATGATGGAATTCCACTCTCTAAAGATTTTCCTATTAGGAAGATAGAGTGATCCAATCATCTTTGCATTCAAGGCATCCTAGCTTAATGATTTGCCATTAAGGTAGTAGCTGGAGGATCCTTGAATGCAAAAGTTCATTCCCCAATCCACTCTATTGAATATCAATGATGAGGGTGGATTGGAGGATGAACTCCTTGAGAAAAAGGGCTTAAGATAAATGATATGAAGTTAAAAACACTCAGAAGCACTCTTTTCTTTCTCTACCAGCAATAAAGACTAACATCTCCATATATAGGCAAAAGTTCCAATGGATATAAAACGGTCACATTTATGACAGAGTTCGATATCATCAAGCAGGGTCGATATCATCGAGCGTATACTCCCGATAGCATTGACTGACCTCTTGATGATACGAACTCAAATGTCATTTTCACTTTTGGAAACCTTTTGCCAACTGGTCGATTGGATCGAGACACACATCGATGTTATCGAATTTTGAACTCTGATTCCATCGATAGAGGGATCGATCTATCGACAGGTGAAAACAAGAGAGACAAGCCTTGAAGAATTTCAAGTTCTAAAGATATGATCGTGGAACAATCGATGTCAACGAAATTTGAATGTCGATGATATCGAGACCTTGTCGATAGGATCGATAAATCATATAGATTTACCTATACGCATGCTGGTTAGTTTATGCCAGACTCGATCCAATCGACCAGGACTCAATGACATCGACATAAGAATATGGATTTCATCGAATGGCCCCCGATCAACGTTTGAAGCACCTTAAAATATTTGCTAGAGGAAACATGAGCCCACTGTCGATATGATCGAATGACTTCCGATATGATCGATATTTGAATTCAGATTGAATTGGACAGTCATCGATATATCGAAGCTTATAGTAGTTTTCTTTGGAAAAACAGGGGCGCCAAAAATCTGTCTGTCAATATTATCGATCCACTTTCGATGGGATCGATATTTGAATATCGATGATATCGATTGAAACTTCGATATATCGATAAATCGTCCAGATGAATGTTTGGTTGTTGGACGCTTTTTGTCCTCACTCGATTGTATCGATTGATATGCCGAGGACATTGATAGAGCAAGTCGATCATATCGAAAGGTGAATCGATATAATCGACAGGGTAAGAAAACTTGAAGATTTTTCTATTTGGTAAAAAGTTTTCTTACAATAAAACCCTAAGATGTTCTACTTAGTTTTAAGGATTTTAATCACCTGGTATTTTGAGACATGGGATGTGAGGCTATGATTTACCTATGGCGAGCTTCCTCACATCAAGTTGAGGAAGACACTTGAATTGATCTTCCTGTTGGGCGCTGTTGTCCGACTGACTCAACTTACACCGTAATTGACAAACCAGGGCACTTGTAGGTGTACTTTCAATCTCCCCCTTTATCAATTACGTGACAAAATACCCAAAACACCTGAGGAAAATATCTAGACAGATACATCCTAAATTGTGTGTACATGCATTAACACAATTTTACAAAATCTAATCACCCATGTACACAACCAGTAATTGCTCCCCCTAACTTCAAAACTCCCCCTTTCTTGTTGCGGCTGCTCCCCCTAACACCTGCAACATATACGAGCACAAATATCCATTTTTTCACAGGAGTGTTTGTAATTTTTCTCCCCCCTTTTGTCAGTCATTGATAAAGATATAGCAAGTGATATTCACTGAAGAATTTAAGCATATGGGAGAACCACAGTCAGATGTATATAGATATTCAACAGAAAAAGCATACATCAATAAAGGCAGGAAGCAAAATAGATGAAACAATCAGCACTTTCATTGTATAAGCAACATGGATGGCAATGAAATAAGAATTGTATGTAGCCATACTCAACCAGTATCCAAAAAAAAAAATATACTACTACAGACAGCAGTAAACTATCAACTGACATAAATATCAACTCAATGTAGAGTTACCCAAAACAAATAAACAAGGATGGGCCCAAAATTAAGTTTTTACAACTAGACACACTACTCCACCAAATCTGTATACTTCTAACACATAGAAGACCCGTCAGTTGTTAGTAGCTTGAGAATCTGCTACACGAAATGTTGAAGAACTTCCATCCTATTTTCTATTCCTGATAGTCATTGTTCACAGTGTTGGAGCCGGTCATCAATTCCAATGATATTATTTAAAAACTGGCACTCAAACACATGATGCTGACGATTTGTGACAGAAGTAGGGCTATATTCAGGAGTTCGATCGGATCCCCAGAAAGTTTCTTAATTAGGCATGGGATCACTATCTTCAACAGGTGGAGGAATCTTAGTATGCGATGAGATAAAGACATACACTTGTTGCGCTGCATCATGGTCGAATCATACTTCCGGATATACCTTATCAGTTGTTTCCGGTAGACCTACCCAGTGTGCGAGCTTGCAGATAAGAGATGGAAAGAGCAGAATTTCAAGATGGTCACTTTTGACTACCTTAATTAGCTGGTCTAGTATGAGAGTTGGTAGGCATACAAGGACCTCTTAATAGACATCATACAGAATATTGAGTGCACCGGGACTCAGATATGTGTCATTTGCATCACATGGGTACACATTCGTGCTGAAAATACTGTGAAGGAGTCGAAACAAGATTCCTAGATATTTTACTGGAAGGATATTGCCATCATTTCTAAGAATTTTCATACCCTGGCACAGTGCTTGTGTAATTTCCCCCCATCTACCCAATTCGTTTAGATTTTTACTAGTGACAGGGATTTGTGTCACCTCAGTGTTTAGAACATGACCAAGGACTGTTAGAGTAATGTGCTTGGTGTGTTGCATGAATTTCAGACATATGCAAGGCGGGTAATCTTGGACAACATGACAACAGTTGAAGAACTGCTGGATCATTTCAAACTAATATGGGCCACCCATATTAAACATATTCTTCCATCCTATAGTCTCCATCATGAGATCCACCCCATAGGATTTGACAGTACTAATGAGAATAGTACGATCGACTATCGTGACTTATTCCCAATCTGATTGGTTCTGAGGTGGTCTAGAATTTTTCTCTTTCTTAATCTTGGAAGATTTTGCAGATGAGAGAGCCTTACCTTTCCCTTTAACCATCTTGTTTCATTTGAATGCTGAGATTTCATCATGACTCTGAGCAGATCAACCAAAGAAACTAATCAGGGAAGAGAGATGAGACTAGCTATTGAAAAATGAATTTTTCTCTCAATCAACCTTTTTATTGTGCGCCATCTGTCGATCATATCGATCATTATTTTGATACCATCGAGAAGTTACCAATCGATTCTATCGATTCTGTCTCAGATGTCATCAACGATCATACAGATTTTCAAATTCTAAAAGGTTGTCGATTGTATCGATACTTGTTCGATGTAATCGAAAAGTCATATCCAATGTGAAAGAGTTTCTGGTTTCAAAATTCAGATGATTTTTCAAGCATACTCCTAAAATTTCTAAGAAACAATGATATTCTTAGCAAAATAATATATATATATATATATATATATACACACACAAAATCAAAAGACATTTGACGATTTGTATACAAAAGGAGGTTTGAAACCTCAGGTATTTCATTTGGGGCTTAGCAAAACTGCATCATTTCAGCAAATGTTTTGATGCATAATCTGGACACTTTCCTTCACTCTTAATGCTCCTCTCTATCATTCCTTTCTTCTCTTTTAATAATGTAGCAGTGGTTGTTTGTGCGACGACCCTTAATTACTGATTTTCCTGATTGATCTAGGATATTGCATTCTTCTTTATTGAATTTTACCACATGCCCATTATCACAAATCTGAGATATTCTTAGGAGATTATGTGTTAAACCTTTTATGCAGAAGGCATTCTCATTTGTAAGTAGATTGATTCCTTCTATGATTCCCTGTCCAATTACTTCAGCAGTGGTTCCATCTCCGTAGGTGACTATCCCTTTATGAAGATTCTTATAGTTTAAAAGGAGGGACTTGTCACTTGTGACATTTCTTGAGCAACCACTGTCCAGGTACCATTTAGCCTCATTGCCTGATAAATGATCTGAAAGAGTAACAAGGCAATTTTTCTTTTCCTTAATCACCCACTTTGTAACAGGAGTTTTACTTGTGGTAGATTTGTTCTTCTTATCTGATTTTTTCACATGACTTAATTGCTCCTTCATCCTGTCAAGTAGCTCGAGTGGTGATGATTGTATACTTCTTTTGTCTAGCTCATAAACTGACTCCTCATTTTTGTAACGAGCTGGGATAGGTTTGGTGTTACTACTAGATACAACAGATTTTCCAAATGGTTATGCATCATATTTAGTTTTTGTTCTAGCTTTTTCATACCCCAAGCCATATTTGTTGTTTCTAGATTTTCCCATACCCAAAAGTTTCTCTAACCTCTCACCACTCTGGGATAATTTATAATTTAGTTGGGCTATTTTCCAAGATTCTTCTAACTCATTTTGAAGTGTATAATTTTTATTCTGAAGAATCAAGTTTTCCTCATTTAGTTCTTTGACTTGTTTCTTTAATTTTTCTGACTCAAATTTCAAAGAAATGTTAGTTCTTTCAAGTTTATCATTATTTGAGTGACATTGCTGCAAATCAGTAATTAGATGAGTATTAATATTTGAAGCTTTATCTAGATCTAATTTCAGCAAATCCTTTTTGTTTTCAGATATTTCAAGTCGTTTAAATACTTTAATGCTATGGATATAGAATTGATTATAAGCATCTTGCAGTTTATCCTTTTTGACTTTTTCTTCTTCTTCTTCAGACTCATCATTATCAGATGAACATGATTCAGTGACTTGTTGTTCTTTCTCAGGTTCAGTTGGAATGATTGAAGCAGTGGAGACCATGAGTATTTTCAAGGATTTTTGATCTTTATCACTTTTTGAGTCACTATTTTTTGAGTTTGATTCTTCTGTATCATCCCATGTGGTGGCCATCGCCTTGCCCTTAGTTTTTCTATTTAGGCATTTGGTAGATAGGTGTCCATATTCCTGACAGGCGTAGAATTGTGGTTCTTTGGTCCTTTTTCCAAATTTGCCTGCAGTAGGTTTGTCATCCACCTTTCTACCTCTAGAAGGGCGACCGCGATTCCTTTGAAAGAATCTTCTGAATCTTTGTGCCAGCAAAGTCACTTCCTCATCTTCATCTTCCTTTTTACTCTTACTGTCCTCATGTTTTGATTTCGTAGAAGTTTTTAGGACAGTGTTTTTAAATTTTTGGAGTTGTGTGAAGTATAGTTCAAAAGTTTGTAGGGAACCTACTAGTTCTTCTACTTTCATCTCATCAATATTCCTATACTCCTCAATTGTTGTTACTTTGGGATTAAACCATTCCAGTAGGGATCTTAAGATTTTTCTACATATTTTAAGTACCAGAACTTTTTCTCCCAATCTACCCATGGAGTTACAAATAATATTCAATTTGGTGAAAAACTCCATAAATGTCTCATCCTCTTCCATCCTAAGATTTTCAAACTATAAAGTTAGAAGTGTAGTTTAGACCTCTTCACAGTGCTTATGCCTTCATGAGTTGTTTCTAGTAAATCCCATGTTTCCTTGGATGTCACACACATACTTATTTGATTGAATATATCTTGGGACACGGCACAGTAGATGGCGTTCATTGCTTTTGCTTCAGCAGTTCGCTATTCTTTGTCAAATGCCGTCCACTTTTCATTAGGTATGGGTTTAGTGATTGTGGTTTCATTTTCAAGTACGATTTGTTCAGATGATACCACATATCCCTTTTCAACTACATCCCAAACATCATGATCCAAAGATCTCAGGAAGTAATGCATTCTAGCCTTCCAGTATGCATAATTTGAACCTTCAAATACTGGAGGTCTAGTGACTGATGAGCCTTCTCCTTTGGCCATATTTCTACTTCAGTAAAGATCACTCTCTAGGCGGTGAAACCCTTAAAGAGAGACCCGCTCTGATAGCAATTAAATAGTGGTGAAGACCGATTGAGTTGAAGTAGGAATATGCCAATGTCCTAGAGGGGGGTGAATAGGATTTTTTTTTTTTTTAAAGATTTATGAGTTATATTAAAAATCCTATCACTCTAATCCTAACAGGTATACAATTTTCAGGATTACTCAAATGTAACTCTACTTGCTTCCAAGTCCAGTAGAGGATCCAATCACAAAACTATTCAAATTAATAAGCGTGAAGCAGTTATAGTCTGTGATGGATGTGACTGTGTGTGTGAAGTGTGAACAGATATGAATTCAATTAACACAATCACACAAATGATCAACCATAAGAATCAATCATAGACACAGTCATTTTTATAGTGGTTCGACTCCTTGTCTACTCCACTCTCGGCTGCCACACTCAACCCTTGAGTGTACCGGATTTCACTAAGGAGGTTTCTCATGGTTCACCTCAAACCTAAGGTTTTAAATCAGGTTCACGTTTAACCTTTACAACCTACACAGAGGCTGACTGTTTATGCTCTCACGAGCAAGGGTCAACACATAACACCTGGTTTAGGAGCACTGGCCAAGGATCTTACCCTAAGACCCTAACAGAGGTTTTGCACGGTTCACCTCATAACCCAGAGTTTTACTGGTTCACTCCTAACCAGATGTTTATGCCCAAACATAGCAAGGGTCCACACAATGCACCCACACGTACACTCCCACTGGAGGCCTCCTTAGAAGACTTCAAAGGGTGAGTAACACTTAAGACCCAATCCTAGAAAGGAATGATCACAAGTGTCCTCTAGACTCTAGATACTTACAGATAAGTTGATGAGTCCATTTTAACATAGTGATGAAGATCTCCTTCTTGTTGATGAAGAGTCTTCATCTACCTTGATCCACAACACACAAGATGTACCAATACTAGGCTTCAGGTCGGGTCAAGGTTATGATGGAATTTCACTCTCTAAAGATTTTCTTATTAAGAAGATAGAGTGATTCCAATCATCGTTACATTCAAGACATCCTAGCTTAATGATTTTCCATTAAGGTAGTAGCCGGAGGATCCTTGAATGTGGAAGTTCATTCCCCAATCCACTCTATTGAATATCAATGATGAGGGTGGATTGGAGGATGAACTCTTTGAGAGAAAGAGCTTAAGATAAATGATATGAAGTTAAAAACACTCAGAAGCACTCTTTTCTTTCTCTACCATCAATAAAGACTAACCTCTCTATATATAGGCAAAAGTTTCAATGGATATAAAACGGTCACATTTATAACAGAGTTCGATATCATCAAGCAGGGTTGATATCATCGAGCGTATACTCCCGATAGCATTGACTGACCTCTCGATGATACAAACTCAAATGTCATTTTCACTTTTGGAAACCTTTTGCCAACTGGTCAATTGCATCGAGGCACACATCGATGTTATCGAATTTCGAACTCCGATTCCATCGATAGAGGGATCGATCTATCGTTAGGTGAAAACAAGAGAGACAAGCCTTGAAGAATTTCAAGTTCTAAAGATATGATCGGGGAACAGTCGATGTCAACGGAATTTGAGTGTCGATGATATCGAGACCTTGTCGATAGGATCGATAAATCATATAGATTTACCTATAAGCACGCTGGTCAGTTTGTGTCAGACTCGATCCAATCGACCACGACTCGATGGCATCGACATAAGAATATCGATTTCATTGAATGGCCCCCGATCAACGTTTGAAGCACCTTGAAATATTTACTGGAGGAAACATGCGTCCACTGTCGATATGATCGAATGACTTCCAATATGATTAATATTTAAATTCAGATTGAATCGAACAATCATCGATATATCGAAGCTTATAGTAGTTTTTTTTAGAAAAATAAGGGCGCCGAAAAACTGTCTGTCGATATTATCGATCTACTTTTGATGGGATCGATATTTGAATATCGATGATATCGATTGAAACTTCGATATATCGATAAATTGTCCAGATGAATGTTTGGTTGCTGGAAGCTTTTTGTCCTCACTCGATTGTATCGATTGATATGCCGAGGACATCGACAGAGCAGGTCGATCATATCGAAAGGTGAATCGATATAATCGACCGGGTAAGAAAACTTAAAGATTTTTCTATTTGGTAAAAAGTTTTCTTACAATAAAATCCTAAGATGTTCTACTTAATTTTAAGGGTTTTAATCACCTAGTGTTTTGGGACATGGGATGGTGAGGCTATGATTTACCTATGGCGAGCTTCCACACATCCAGTTGAGGCAGACACTTGAATTGATCTTCTTGTTAGCGCTGTTGTCTGACTGACTCAACTTACACCGTAATTGACAAACCAGGGCACTTGTAGGTGCACTTTCACTTTATAACATGAATGTCGAATGGAATGGTGGTACTGTGCTCAGTTCCATATATATGTTGCCCAGATACAGGATCTTGCATCAAATTTTTATTTCAAATATCTATCCTCACTCAGGTAACAAGACTGATCTAACCTCTTTTATGGCCCGCATTATGCATTCAGTTGTATCTGACATTCATATGTATCTTCCTTCTCTTATCTGTCATTATATTATTTAGTTTCGTATCCATCCTGGTCATAGCGATATTTCATTCACTTATCTTATGACTGCCTTAGCAAATCATTCTTTTATAGCTATGCCTGTTGGAGAAGGTTTTATTAATCTCCGTCCATTTAACAATTCTAATATCAATAAGATGAACCTGGATCTAGCACCTGGTCAAGTTGATGGGAATGTAGGAGGAGATGAAGATGAAGAAGTTGAAGAAGCTGATGCTTTACCTCAAGAAGATGTTAATATGGATGATTTATTTGATGAATTTAAATTAGATTGTGAGGCAAACCCTGATTATCAGCCTTCTGGTTTCGATGTGAGGTTATATAATCTTAAGGAATAAGTGGCTCAGATTCGTGTAACCCAGGATTCTCAATTTGCTTATATGTGAAACATATGAGGTGCATTAATAAGGGTTTACATCAAATTGATCCATCTATTCTTGCTCCTTCTTTAGGATCTGATTAGTTTTATTTTGATTTGATGATATTTGTAATAACTTTATTCTAAATCTTTTCCCTATTATTGATTGGATAATTTTGTTTTAACTCTTATCTATTCAGTTCAGATACTTTATTTATTTGATTTGGATGAGTAGTTATTAATTCAACATGTTATCTTATTCTCTTCATTTATTCTTATTCGCTTCTTTTGTCATGTTATGACAAAAAGGGGGAGATATTGTAACATGTAAATGATATGTGAATGAGGATATGATATGATGAAATGTCGCTAACATATATTTTTTTTTTTGCAGAGAGTAGTGGATTAAGAGGGAGAGTTGATTATTGTACATGATATCAATTATGGATCATATCATACATGTGTGTGCATGTCAGTGCAACATGTTTGTGCAATGTGTTGTTTGAATATCTATTGCATATTGTAATTTTGGTTTTGTCACAAATTTGACAAAGAGGGAGATTGGAAGTGTTATGTTGATAAACCCTAAGTATTGTCAAATTTTGGTGTGACAAACCAATTTAAGTCTATATCTTTATTTGTATCAAGCTTGTGCATCTGTTCACATTGAATCTTCGATGTTCGTTCTGTTCGTGCGGAATCTATCTTGTCGATATCTACGACGAACTTACCGAGAACTTAGTACTGGAAGAAAGTAAAGACTTTCATATATCGAGTGAAGATAGAGTTTTCAAGAATATTGCAGTTCAAGTTCTGGAACCAAAAAAGTTAAAAAACTCAAGACCTAGTTGAAGATTATGTTTAGTAGGTCGAGTTCAAGCTTTGAAGATCGCAAGAATTAAAGCTACCGAAGTGATCGATAGATTAAGTTTTCATATGTTCTATCTCACAAGTAAGGTATAATTGACTTAGATTGACCTTAGATCATGATTAGATCATTTCATACTTTCGATCGGTCATTTTGGTCATTTTATAAGTGTAAAATTCTATTCTTTTGACTAGCCCTACCACTGGCTGGATCAGTCCTAATATTTTCTCGATAAGTTCAGGAATTGTTATGAATTTTTAGAATTTTTCTGTTGGTCTACGACCAATCCTGGAAACTGCTCAACAAGTCGTGTGAGACTCATTTTCCAGCAAGTAATCTGGACTCACACAACCAGTCGTGTGGTGTCCACGACCAGTCGAGCAAGCCACTCGACCAGTCGTGGGACCCACAAGGCCAGTCGTGTAGCTGAAAAATCTTATCGTGCTAGAATTTTTTAAAAACTGTTTGGATAAGGCCAGTCATAGCTAACCAAAGGTCAGTCATGCAAACCAATTTTTCACCTATAAATAGTGCTTGAATTTCAGAGTTTTCTATTTAATTCTTACCATTCTTAAGCAATCACTCTGAGATAATTTTGAGTAAATTCTAAATTTTTTTGTGCATATTTAAGATTCTTTTAAGTAGCTCTTGTTTTTTATTTTGTTTCTCTATTCCACTCTCATTTTGAAAAGGGATATTTGATTTACCCTTCGTTGAGATAAAAATCAATACAAAGCCCTTATTGATTTAAATAAAAATCATCTAGACTTAGAACCCTATACACTTGTGAGACTGAACGTTGAACATCTACATCGTCATCAAGTTGGATCTACCAGGTTGCTTCAGAATCATCATACAGATAAGTTTTTACTTTTTCTATAATTTAATTCATTTCTGGTTTGTGATATTATTTTAGAAAATCTCTATTTTTGTTTTGTCTGTGGTGATTCAGAAAATCTCAGAGCGAGGGTTTTTTAATTATGTAAGCCCATCTAAAGACACAATTGTGAAGGTTTTAGGTAAACCTTGAAAAACCTATTTTGATTAGTGAATGCTAATATCCCAAAGGAGTGGATATTAGGAGTGGAGTAGTTGTGTAGATAGTGTACACACAAGCGAACCACTATAATTCTTTGTTTGGTGGATATGCGATTTATTTCTTTATCTTTTATAGTTTAAGATTTTGGAATGTATTTGTGGATGTGAATGTTATAATATTTATATTTCAGCATTGTGTGGTGAATGTTATAATAGATTCGTTTCTATTTCTTTCATATCCTCTTGAGTTTGAGTTTTTGATACTCACCCATATTCTAGTAAGGTTGTTCTTCCACAAACCATTGGTTTTTTGTGTTAGGTTATCCTCATAACCAAGTTTGTATCAACCTCTCAATACTTGATTTTTGAGGTTGTTATTTTCTTTTATTATTTGCATTCTTTTTGGCTATCTGTTATTTATATTCTGCTCGTTAATTTTTATTTGGCATAGTCCTATTCAACCCCCCCCCCCACCCCCCCCCCCACCCCCCCTAGCACATGTAGCTCGGCCTTTTCAGTAACCGAAGATGGAACTAAGTCTATGAGAGAAATTACATTCTACTTATGGACTAGAACTCATAAAAGTAGAAGAAGTACTAATGTTAAGGCCTTAAATGCCATAACTTGTACTCTATCGCCTGATGAATTTAAAAGAATTATTTCATGCAATGTAACTAACCAAGCTTGGGATATTCTTGAAATGACATATGAAGGAACTACTAGAGTCAAGAAATTAAAAGTTCAAATCCTCACTACTAGATTTAAGGAAATTCATATGGAAGAAAATGAAACTTTCATGAACTTCTATATGAAACTAAATGATATAGTAAATTCCATGTGGGATTTATGAGATGGAATCTCCGAAAGCAAGGTTTGTGCAAAAATACTACAATTTCTTTTGGACAAATTCAATTCTAAGGTTACTGTCATTTAAGAATTAAGAGATGCTAATCATATGAAGGTTGAGGAGTTATTTGGCTCTCTCCAAACATATGAGTTGAATTTTAAGCTCTTAAAGGTAAGTTTATTGCTCTTAAATCTTCTAAATCTATTTTAAAAGAAAATTGTACTAATTCTAATTTTGAAGAAATTAAAAATGATAAGGAAATGCTAGTTAATAAATTTTATAGAATTTTTAAAAATAATAAAATATCATATTTTCAAAAATCATTTGATAAAAGAAAAAAAAAATTTAAGTCTTGGAAATCTAAAACAAAGGATAGTCAATGTTTCAACTGTCATGAATATGGGCACTTAGCGAATAAATGTCCTAAAAGGGATAAGTCAAAAAGAAAAGGCATGATAGCTACTTGGGATGAATCATCTAGGTTTGAAAGTTCTTCTGAGTTTGATGAATCAAAATAAGAAAATGCAAATGATGTGAAAGCCCTTATGACTATAGCTAGAGTCACCTCCTCAGATGGTTGTAATATATCTGACTATAAAAATCTCAGGAGTGACCCTGAAAATGAAAATGAAGATGATCTTCAAGACGCCTGCAATGCCCTATAGAAGGAAAGTTATAAAATTTCTGTCAAACTAAAAATTTAAAAAGAGAAATATGCTAAATTAAAAGAAGAACTTAAAAATAATGTTTTAGAAAGATCTCATCTTTTAGATTATCTTCAAAAAACAAGATTAGACTTAAATTTCAAATCTTCAGAGTTACAAAAACTCAAAACTGAAAATGAAAAATTAAAACTCGAAGTTTCTTCCCTTTTGAGTTCTATGGATACTTGGAGATATGCCCATGGAGACCTAAAATTGAAAAATTTGTTAACCTCATCTAGAAAATGTGGTGACAAGTTAGGTCTGGGTTATATAAAAAATGGTTCCTTAAAATAAAAAATACACCTATATTTATAAAAGGAGAATCCTTGAACTCTAAAGGTAAGAATTTAAAAAATTTTAATCGAAATGATTTCAAAAATTCAAAACCTCTTCATGTTCCTAAAATTAACATTAATGCCATTAACTATAGAAACCAAAGATATAATAAATCACCTTTACCTGAAAAAATTGTGGACTTACTCAAAGAACTTCTAAAATCCAACTTAGATGGAATTGGAGTTAATAGAAAGTGGAGAAATTCCAACTCCCAAAAATAGAGAAAATTCAATGGTACTCCTAAATCTAGAACCATAATAAAATGGGTTCTAAAGGTTACATGTCTTGTTGCTCACACAGCTTTCAAAGCCATTAGTCACTTAAAATGGTACTTAGATTGTAAGACCCGTATCTTAGACCGTACCATTCCATAGACTTCCGCGGTCTTACCGGTCGAATTCCGGCAACCTTCGACCCTTAACCGATATCGACGCGCGACCCTGATTCATATACCGACAACCCGAGTCGACTCAACCCGAGACCAATACCATAGCGACCGTGCCGTCGTTGCGGTTCCGATGCCGCGACTCGTGCGCCAAGGCGATACCCTGGTCAAGAGTTGTAGACCAACATTCGGTGCGAGGAAATGCCGCGCGTTGCGAAACCCAAAGAATCTCTACGATGTGTCACATCAATCACATCAATCCCATCAATCAATCAATCCATCAATCAAGTACATGTCAAGTACACATCACTTTCACCCCTTTTCCCAAGCAACCACAAAAGTCTTCACCTCCCATACCTCTCTTACACAAAAGGCCACAAAAGTCTTCATATCCCATACCTCTCTTACACAAAAGGCCACAAAAGTCAAAGATTTCTTACACAACCATCACTCACCACATCCATCCATCACTCTCTCTCTCTCGCTTTACAACTCTCTCTCTTTCTCTCTTTCTCATTTCAAAATCTCCAAGCAAAAGAGCTCCATACGTATGGAATTTTCCAAGCATCCCTAAGCTCCAAGTGGCCCACTTTCCTACCCCACCATCTCCCATCTCAACCCTTCATTTCTCATCTCATCCATTGAAGTTGAAGCTAAGGTGCTAAGGAACCCCTATGAGCAAGAAGATCGGACGGTGGGTGCCTCTATAGGGTAGTTTCTCTTTATTTTTATGATGGGCCTAGTGAGACCCACCGATCAATGGTGTGGATCTCGCTTGGGACCGTAAGATAAGGCCGATGGCCCACTTGGATCATCATGATCATTTCATGGTAGGGCCATTCTCCATGGACCCCATCATGATGTTTATTTCATTGTAAAAGGTCATCTAGACCGTCCATTTTGGTGGAGAGAGGATCTCCACCGTTGATTCTCGATCTTGGTGGTCCCATGTGTTGAGGGACCCTTTTGATTGTATGATTTGCTTTTAAGGGAGGGCCCATAATGTCGGGGTCCCTCCATCACAAGCGTGTCCCACTCTCCATGTTTCTCTCTCTTTTATTTCTTTTTATTTTGTTTTATTTTATTTTATGTGATAGGGTTGTGTGGCCCACTTGAATGGACCCCACCTTGAGATTTATTTTGTTCAAGTTGTTATTCAAGTGGGGCCCACCTCATATGTTGTACCCACGTCACCCATCAGTGGTGGCCCACTTCATCAGGGCCCACCACAATATACCTTGCACAAAAAAAAAGAAGAAAGAAAACTAGACCGTCCAGCGTCTTGGAAGCTGGACGTCCCAGTAACAAAAAAAAAAAGAAAACAAAATGAGAAGCCTTTGGTGGTCCACTTGCTTAGGCCCCACCATGATGTATTTAAACAATCCAAGCCGTCCATCCTCTTACCTATAGCATTTTAGCCATTGGATAGAAGTTTGGGGTGGATTGGAAGACCTGGTGGGCCATGGCATCGAAGAACACATCATTACCATTCAATGATCCTTTTCTGATTTTTTTTCATTTTCTAATCATAAAAAAATTCAAACTTCGGACTCATTTCGACTGTTACGGGCCACTGAACGTAATGGCCGGGGTAGATCTTTGTAAAGCAGGCCCCACGTGCAAAAAACCCCAAAAAAATGGGTTTTTCCTTTTTTTGAAAAACATAATGGCAGAGGCTTTGCCTCTGTCTCTGTAAGCGGGCAGCGCCTGCATGCGCCTGCGTGCAGCCATTGGATGGGCAGACGGATGCAGGGGCCTACGGCCCTGCATGTGGGCCCCACCATAATGTTTATTTGTTATCCAACCTGCTCACGAGGTGGGTCACCCCAGTAGTGGGCCCCCCCTCCAAAAATGAGACAGATCCAAAACTCAGGTGGCGCACACCACATGAAACAGTGAAATTGAATATCTACGATTGAAACTCTTTCTGGGGCCCACAGAAGTCTTGGATCAAGACGAAATTTGTGCTTACCTTCCACTTAGGTCCACCTGACCTTGTGAACGGTTTGGATGGCAAATAGACATTTCGGTGGGGCCCACATGGGACCCATAGTGATGTATGGGTTTTGTTCCCACCGTCAGCGTGATTGTGGGGCCCTAACGGCGTGGGGGCAGCGTGTGTGTGTTCATGTGTGTGTGTTGCATGTGTGTGCAGCGTGTGTACAGCGTGTGTGTGTGTGTAGTGTGTGTGTGCAACATGTGTGTCTATATATATGTATATATTTATATTATATATGATATAGTATATACCATATATATATATATATAAATATTATGTAGTTTATATACATTATATAGCATATACTATACGCAATGGCGGGCCCTCATGTAGACCCCGCCATGATGCATGTGATGCATCCGGACCGTCCATCCACTTGAAAAGATCATTTTAAGGCCTATGGGTTAGGCCCATTTGAATTGTAAAAGGCCTATGGGTTAGGCCCATGTGCTTTATTTAAGGCCTATGGGTTAGGCCCATTTGGATTGTAAAAGGCCTATGGGTTAGGCCCACTTGAAACACATAAGGCCTATGGGTTTAGGCCCACTTGATATGTTCCAAGTCCATAGGACTAGGCCCTTTTGATGTATTCCAAGGCCCATGAAATTGGACCCATTTGATGAAATTTTAAAGCCCATGGAAGTAGGCCCATTTGATATATGAAAGGCCTAGGGGTTTAGGCCCACTTTGATATGCATGCAAGACCTAAGGGTTAGGGCCCATTTGGTGTACATATGGGCTTCAATTGGTGTGGCCCATTCGTTATCTTTAAGACCCATGAGTTAAACTCATTTGATGCAGTCTAAGGCCCATGGATTTTGACCCATTGCAATGCACATAAGACCCATTGATATGAACCATTTATATGGCCCATCTGATGAATAAAAGGCCTATAAGATATGACCCATTTGATATATATGTAAGGCCCAATGGGATGAACCTACGGCCCATTGCAATGTGTAATTTCCATATAGACTAACTAGCGATGTTTACAAAGATCGTGCCTTGGGAGCAATGTTGGTTTGACGTCCACATTGCGAGTGTAATGTTGGTTAGATGTCCACATTATGACTCTCCTTAGGGCCCATTACTGGGCCATACTTGTTGTGTAGAGCCGTCCAGGCCCATCTGCGTTGTAAGAATGGTTCATCACTCATTTACATGTTTAGTATAGTTTCATGACTCATGATCATACGCATCATATGCATGCTTAATATGAGGATTGACTGATCATAACATATGCCTTCTGGCAGGTTGTTTATGGGCTCCTGGTTAGGCAGTGTTGCCCTACATGAACGCACGATATGTGCAGGATTTGTTGCATGACTAGATAGCGTGAATCATGCATTTCGCATTTGTGTGACATGGGTATTGTACGCCCTAGCGACATTAGGGCCGTAGCCTCCACAGACGCATCGTGGTTGGCAGGATTGGATACCAAAAATCTTATTCTACATGGGGTGCTATTGATATCCCTGGGTGAAAGTCCCTAAACCCTTATGGTACCAAGAGGTTGCTCCAACGTCTAGACCGGGTGGGTAGATGAGCGTTGAGTGCCGATTACCAGTTGGTTGTGCTCTCCACTGTGTCGTGGTCGGTTGGAAGGGGGTGCGGCCTTACCCACCCGAGTGTAGGGGGCAATCCTAGGTTGAGTCTGACCAGCTCGAGGAATGGGTCCGCTATCGACGAGTCGCGCCCGATATTGGCAGACGGATAGTGAGGTGTCTTCCACTTACCTTATTAGGCACGATGTGGCGGCAATCTGGTTTAGAGTGTACTAGACCCCGGTGATATCCCATATTTAAGCTGTATTGATGGGTGAACATAGATGAGGATCTGTATACTTGAGTTGCATTGCACATCGCATGGCCTTGGGATGGCTGATACCATTCATGTCTTGCATCACATAAGCCTTGGTACGGCTCATGATGTTATGGATTCATCTGCATATTCCGCATTATTCCGACATTGCATGTTCATATTACTACCTTGCGCACACACGTTCACCACCCTCTAAGCTTTCTATAAGCTTATGCACGATCGTTGCGTGCAGGTGACGTTGGTTCGCAGTAGCGCTGAGGCCGGAGCACGTTGCAGATCATTTTAGAGTTTTTTTATCCTTTACCATTATATTTCCCTTTATGCTCTTTGTACTTGTAAAGTTTTTGATCATAGTGGAAATGTAATGGAGTTCTTGGTTGTTGTTTGTGGGTTATGCCATTGGTTATGCTTATTACGAATTAAACTGACGTTGAAAATCCTCCTCGTAGTATCCCAGGATCAGAACCTGGCGAATGGGAGCTAGGAGCCGAGAATGGTGTTCTACGGAGGCTGTCGGCGCCGGATTCGGCGATCAAAGATTTTGTGAGCCCGATTTTCTGAATTTGGGTCATGACAGAAGTTCGTATTAGAGCATAACTTGGGAATAACCGAGAACAACATTACATGTCTGCTATGAGTATGGAATGTCTAAGTCCCAAAGTTCGGATAGCTTAGCAACCTTCCGTTACAGACAGTTAACGTGCATACCTTCGAGAGTTTTGAAGTTGATAAGCGCCTTCGCTCTTTCCTGTATGACATGGCGCCTGGGAGGGTTACTCGATCGACTCCCGTACCACCACCTGAGGATTCCGCTTCACCACCTGAGGCTCCAGCTTTACCACCTGCTCCTCTCGTTCCACCCTCAGAGATCCCTGCTCCCTTCCCTAAGGATGACATTCTTCCACCTGAGGCCGATGCGGAGCCGACTGTGACTGTGAGTGCCTCTCAGTTACAGCAGATGTTACAGGCTATGACAGCCGCACTCCAGGGATAGGGCAGACGCCCAGTTGTTTCACCAGCTCAGGCAGAGCAGGAGCGCGCGAGCGCCTTACTTCGTGAGTTCAGATGGCTAGATCCCCCACATTTCCAGGGCGAGCCAGATCCGAATGCAGCAGAGAGATGGCGCTCCGATGTGGAGAAGATTTTCGATACCATGTCATGTACGACCGAGCAGCGCATCCGGCTAGCAGTATTTCTCTTCCAGGGTGAGGCCGAGCATTGGTGGTCCTCTGTTACCCGTGTTGTAGGACCTGATTATGTCTGAACATGGGAGAACTTTGTTGACCGATTCGAGGAGCAGTACTTCCCCAATCATATCCGTTGTCAGCGAGCCTTAGAGTTCGAGACTCTGGTGCAGGGAGACATGACTGTGGCACAGTATGCGACCCATTTTGTAGCACTATCGAGATTTGCACAGTATATGGTTGATGACGAGGGGCGGAAGGCCTGTCGTTTCGAGCACGGCTTACGTTACGGCCTTCGAGGTCGTGTTATTGGGCATGAGCTCCCTACTTTTCAGACAGTAGTGCGGAGAGCTCAGATTTATGAGACTGAGTGGGCCGGTTCTCAGTCTGATCGTGGTCAGAGGAGAGACCAGAAGAGGAAGGCTTCTTCCAGTGATTTCCAGCAGCGTCGACCACAGCAGCAGAGGCGTACAGGTCGTCCAGCCTTCCGTGCACCAGCAGCACCTCCACCACCACCTCAGAGGCAGTTCACCGGCACTTGCTTTAGGTGCTTTACGACTGAACACCGTTCATGGGAGTGTCCCATCCCCCAGCAGCAGCAGAGAGGTCCACAGCAGCAGAGGGCTCCCCAGCAGCTTCCACTGCAGCAGTAGAGACCCCCACAGCAGCAGCGAAGCAGCCTCCACCACCGAGGCCACCTCAGCAGCAGCATCAGCATCATCACCATCCTCAGAGGCCACAGCAGCAGAGGCAGCAGTTTCGACCGACTCACCGACCCCAGCAGCAGCAGCAGCACGTTAAGAGGGGACAGGCACCTCCCCAGCCAGCTCAGGCTAGATTCTATGCTGCTCAGCAGGATCCGCAGTCATTCGAGGGAGTCGTTGATGGTATACTTTCAGTTTCTGCATGCATTGCACGTGTCCTATTTGATTCTGGTGCATCGCATTCTTTTGTGGACGAGCGCTTCTGTCGATCGACTGGCTTACCATTGGAGTCTGCTGGTGAGAGCCTATCAGTATCGAATCCCTTGGGGAGGACTGCAGTGTTGGGCCGATTTTGCTCGTCTTGCCCTGTTCTGGTTGGGGATACTTTTCTGCCTACCGATTTGTTTATTTTGCCGATGTCTGAGTTCGATGTCATCCTGGGTATGGATTGGCTCGTCGAGTACTATGCTATATTGGACTGCACCGCGAGGATCGTCACGTTCTGTATACCCGGCGTGCCACAGTTTCAGTTCGTTGTAGAGGCTAGAGGAGAGCGGTTGTCTTGTTTGATGTCCTGCGCCATAGAGGAGCTTGTTGCTGCTTGCATCGACCATTTACCCGTGGTTTGTGATTTTCCCGATGTGTTCCAGGAGATTCCGGGATTACCGCCTCATCGACTCACCGAGTTTCAGATTGATCTCGTGCCCGGTACCGCGCCTATTTCGAAGGCCTCGTATCGTATGACACCGTTAGAGTTACGGGAACTGTAGAAGCAGTTGGACGAGTTGCGAGAGTTGGGTTTTATCCGTCCAAGCAGTTCACCGTGGGGAGCGCCGGTACTCTTCGTGAAGAAGAAAGATGGCTCGTTGAGGCTCTGCGTTCACTACCGCGAGCTCAACAAAGTCACGATCAAGAATAAGTACCCGCTCCCTAGGATTGATGATTTGTTTGACCAGTTGTAGGGTGCACAGTTCTTTTCGAAGATTGACCTGCATTCCGGTTATCATCAGATTCGGGTCCGAGATGAGGACATTCCGAAGACGGCATTCAGGACACGTTACGGTCATTTTGAGTTTCAGGTCATGTCCTTCAGACTGACCAATGCACCCACGGTCTTCATGCAGCTGATGAACGAGGTCTTCCGCCCATATCTAGATCAGTTTGTTGTAGTCTTCATCGACGACATTCTGATCTACTCGAGGACCCATGAGGAGCATGAGCAGCACCTGAAGATTACCTTTCAGACCCTCCGCGCAAACCAGCTGTATGCGAAGTTGGAGAAGTGCGAGTTCTGGCAGGAGGAGGTGAAGCTCCTCGGTTACATGGTGAAGAGGGAGGGTGTCACAGTGGACCCCTCAAAGGTTGAGGTAGTGCGCCAGTGGGGTCAGCCCACGACTGCGACAGAGATCCGTAGTTTCCTTGGTCTAGCGGACTATTACCGATGTTTCATCGAGGGTTTTTCTCGTATTACAGCCCCGCTGACCAGGTTGACTCGGAAGGGCGCAGAGTTTATTTGGAGTGAAGCCTGCGAGCGAGCATTTACGGAGTTGAAGGACCGTCTGACGTCCGCTCCTGTCCTCACTCTTCCCTCTGGGAGTGACGGATTTATTGTATTCACCGATGCCTCGCATATCGATTTGGGTGCTGTCCTGATGCAGCACGGGAGACCAGTGGCCTTTGCGTCTCGTCAGCTCAAGGTCTATGAGCTGAACTATCCTACGCATGACTTAGAGCTGGCTGCAGTTGTCTTCGCACTGAAGGTGTGGAAGCACTATCTTTATGGGGTTAGGTTCGAGCTCTTCTTTGATCATAAGAGCTTGAAGTACCTTTTCTCGCAGTCTGAGTTAAATATGAGACAGAGGCGCTGGATGGAGCTCTTGAAAGACTATGATTTTGATCTCCAGTACCACCCGGGCAAGGCGAACGTGGTGGCAGATGCCCTCAGCCGTCAGCCACGAGGCCTAATGGCGCATATGATGATTCAGGAGTGGCGGATGCTTGAGGATATTGCAACGTTTGACTTTGAGTTCGGCCTGCAGTCTTCCATTATACAGTTATCGAGCCTGTCGATTCAACCCTCTCTTATCGCTAGGGTGATCGAGGCTCAGCAGGCTGATGAGTCGTTGCAGAGTTATATGGCTAAGGCGGCATCTGAGGGTCAGGCAGATTGGCAGATTGGTACAGACGGTAGACTTCGTTTCAGAGGCCGATTATGTGTCCCGGATATTCTAGAGTTACGCAGAGATCTTATGACCGAGGCACATCGATCGCAGTTTTCTATCCACCCGGGCTCGACGAAGATGTACTGTGACATGAGGCGACAGTATTTTTAGACGAGGATGAAGCACCAGATCACTAGTTTTGTGGCCGAGTGTGACACGTGCCAGCGTGTCAAGGCCGATCATCAGAGACCTCCTGGTCTTTTGCAGCCGTTGAGTGTCCCGATGTGGAAGTGGGAGCACATATTGACTGATTTCATTATGGGCTTACCGAGGACTCAGCGTGGTCATGACGCCATTTGGGTTGTTGTGGATCGTCTGACGAAGTCGACACATTTCCTTACGATGCGTGCGACTTGGTCTATGGACCGGCTTGCGAGATTATTTATTGAGGAGGTTGTGAGACTGCATGGTGTTCCAGTCTCGATCGTTTCTGACCGAGACTCGAGGTTCACGTCTCAGTTTTGGGGGAGCTTCCAGCGTGCGATGGGGACTGATTTACAGCTCAGCACCGCGTACCATCCGCAGACCGATGGCCAGACCGAGAGGGTCAATCAGATACTTGAGGATATGCTTCGGGCCTACGCGATTGACTTCGGAGGTAGCTGGGATGAGCATCTGCGATTGGCTGAGTTCGCATACAATAACAGCTATCAGGCGACCATCGGCATTGCTCCTTTTGAGGAACTATATGGCAGACCATGCAGATCACCGAGTTGTTGGACCAAGGTTGGAGAGCGTCGTCTCCTAGGTCCTGAGCTTGTGCAGGAGACGTCGGAGGCTATTGACATCATCAGGCAGAGGATACACACAGCTCAGAGTAGACAGAAGAGTTCTGCTGATCGTCGGCGTCGTCCCTTGGAGTTTGATGTAGGGGATCATGTGTATCTCAAGGTCTCGCCCATGAAGGGTGTAGTTCGATTTGGAGCGAAGGGCAAGCTTGCCCCGAGATTCATAGGACCTTTTGAGATCACTAGGCTCGTTGGCGCCGTGGCCAATCGGCTTGCCTTGCCATCACAGTTGTCTGGCGTCTATGACGTTTTTCACGTCTCCATGTTGAGGAAGTGTGAGTCAGACATAGTTTCCGTTATTGATTGGCAGCCGCTGGAGGTTCGTGAGGACGCTTCTTACATTGAGCAGCCAGTCCGTATCCTTGATCGGAAGGAGAAGGTCCTCAGAACTAAGGTCATTCTGTTGGTGAAAGTGCAGTGGGGTCACCATTCTTTAGAGAAGGCTTCGTGGGAGCGTGAGGCTGAGATTCAAGAGCGTTATCCTCATCTCTTTGATGGTTGATCATGTGATGTATTTTGTATACTATCTCCGATTCTATATGATGATGTTATGTCGCTTCTTCTTCATGAGTAATGCTTAGTTGCGATGCTTGTGTAAATTTTGAGGATGAAATTTTTATGAGGGGAGAGCTGTAAGACCCGTACCTTAGACCGTACCGTTCCATAGACTTCCGCGGTCTTACCAGTCGAATTTCGGCAACCTTCGACCCTTAACCGATATCGACGCGCGACCCTGATTCATATACCGATAACCCTAGTTGACTCAACCCGAGACCAATACCATAGCGACCGCGCCGTCATTGAGGTTCCGATGCCGCGACTAGCGCACCAAGGCGATACCCTGGTCAAGAGTTGTAGACCAACGTTCGGTGCGAGGAAACGTCGCGCGTTGCGAAACCCAAGAGAATCTCTACGATGTGTCACATCAATCACATCAATCCCATCAATCAATCAATCCATCAATCAAGTACATGTCAAGTACACATCACTTTCACCCCTTTTCCCAAGCAACCACAAAAGTCATCACCTCCCATACCTCTCTTACACAAAAGGCCACAAAAGTCTTCATCTCCTATACCTCTCTTACACAAAAGGCCACAAAAGTTAAAGATTTCTTACACAACCATCACTCACCACATCCATCCATCACTCTCTCTCTCTCCCTTTACAACTCTCTCTCTTTCTCTCTTTCTCATTTCAAAATCTCCAAGCAAAAGAGCTCCATACGTATGGAATTTTCCAAGCATCCCTAAGCTCCAAGTGGCCCACTTTCCTACCCCACCATCTCTCATCTCAACCCTCCATTTCTCATCTCATCCATTGAAGTTGAATCTAAGGTGCCAAGGAACCCCTATGAGCAAGAAGATCGAACGGTGGGTGCCTCTATAGGGTAGTTTCTCTTTATTTTTATGATGGGCCTAGTGAGACCCACCGATCAATAGTGTGGATCTCGTTTGGGACCCTAAGATAAGGCCGATGGCCCACTTGGATCATCATGATCATTCCATGATGGGGCCATTCTCCATGGACCCCATCATGATGTTTATTTCATTACAAAAGGTCATCTAGACCGTCCATTTTGGTGGAGAGAGGATCTCCACCGTTGATTCTCGATCTTGGTGGTCCCATGTGTTGAGGGACCCTTTTGATTGTATGATTTGCTTTTAAGGGAGGGCTCATAATGTCGGGGTCCCTCCATCACAAGCGTATCCCACTCTCCATGTTTCTCTCTCTTTTATTTCTTTTTATTTTGTTTTATTTTATTTTATGTGATAGGGTTGTGTGGCCCACTTGAATGGACCCCACCTTGAGATTTATTTTGTTCAAGTTGTTATTCAAGTGGGGCCCACCTCATATGTTGTACCCACGTCATCCATCAGTGGTGGCCCACTTCATCAGGGCCCACCACAATGTACCTTGCAAAAAAAAAAAGAAGAAAGAAAACCAGACCGTCCAGCGTCTGGGACGCTGGACGTCCCCGTAACAAAAAAAAAGAAAAAGAAAATGAGAAGCCTTTGGTGGTCCACTTGCTTAGGTCCCACCGTGATGTATTTAAACAATCCAAGCCGTCCATCCTCTTACCTACAGCATTTTAGCCGTTAGGTAGAAGTTTGGGGCTGATTGGAAGACCTGGTGGGCCAGTGCATCGAAGAACGCATCATTACCATTTAAGGATCCTTTTCTAATTTTTTTTATTTTCTAATCATAAAAAAATTCAAACTTCGGACTCATTTCGACTATTACGGGCCACTGAACGCAATGGCCGGGGTAGATCTTTGTAAAGCGGGCCCCACGTGCGAAAAACCCCAAAAAAATGGGTTTTTCCTTTTTTTGAAAAACATAATGGCAGAGGCTTTGCCTCTGCCTCTGTCAGCGGGCAGCGCCTGCACGCGCCTGCGTGCAGCCATTGGACGGACGGACGGACGCAGGGGCCCACGGCCCTGCGTGTGGGCCCCACCATAATGTTTATTTGTTATCCAACTTGCTCACGAGGTGGGTCACCCCAGTAGTGGGCCCCCCCTCCAAAAATGAGACAGATCCAAAACTCAGGTGACCCACACCACATGAAACAGTGAAATTGAATATCTACGATTGAAACTCTTTCTGGGGCCCACAGAAGTCTTGGATCAAGACGAAATTTGTGTTTACCTTCCACTTAGGTCCACCTGACCTTGTGAACGCTTTGGATGGCAAATAGACATTTCAGTGGGCCCCACATGGGACCCACAGTGATGTATGGGTTTTGTTCCCTCCGTCAGCGTGATGGTGGGGCCCTAACGGCATGGGGGCAGCGTGTGTGTGTTCATGTGTGTGTGTTGCATGTGTGTGCAGCGTGTGTACAGCGTGTGTGTGTGTGTAGCGTGTGTGTGCAGCATGTGTGTCTATATATATGTATATATTTATATTATATATGATATAGTATATACCATATATATATATATATATATTATGTAGTTTATATACATTATATAGCATATACTATACGCAATGGCGGGCCCTCATGTAGACCCCGCCATGATGCATGTGATGCATCCGGACTGTCCATCCACTTGAAAAGATCATTTTAAGGCCTATGGGTTAGGCCCATTTGAATTGTAAAAGGCCTATGGGTTAGGCCCATTTGGATTGTAAAAGGCCTATGGGTTAGGCCCACTTGAAACACATAAGGCCTATGGGTTTAGGCCCACTTGATATGTTCCAAGTCCATAGGACTAGGCCCTTTTGATGTATTCCAAGGCCCATGAAATTGGACCCATTTGGTGAAATTTTAAAGCCCATGGAAGTAGGCCCATTTGATATATGAAAGGCCTAGGGGTTTAGGCCCACTTTGATATGCATGCAAGACCTAAGGGTTAGGGCCCATTTGGCGTATATATGGGGTTCAATTGGTGTGGCCCATTCATTATCTTTAAGACCCATGAGTTAAACTCATTTGATGCAATCTAAGGCCAATGGATTTTGACCCATTGCAATGCACATAAGACCCATTGGTATGACCCATTTATGTGGCCCATCTGATGAATAAAAGGCCCATAAGATATGACCCATTTGATATATATGTAAGGCCCAATGGGATGAACCTACGGCCCATTACAATGTGTAATTTCCATGTAGACTAACTAGCGATGTTTACAAAGATCGTGCCTTGGGAGCAATGTTGGTTTGACGTCCACATTGCGAGTATAATGTTGGTTAGATGTCCACATTACGACTCTCCTTAGGGCCCATTACTGGGCCGTACTTGCTGTGTATAGGCCGTCCAGGCCCATCTGCGTTGTAAGAATGGTTCATCACTCATTTACATGTTTAGTATAGTTTCATGACTCGTGATCATACGCATCATATCCATGCTTGATATGAGGATTGACTGATCATAGCATATGCCTTCGGGCAGGTTGTTTATGGGCTCCTGGTTAGGCCGTGTTGCCCTACATGAACGCACGATATGTGCAGGATTTGTTGCATGACTGGATAGCGTGAATCATGCATTTCGCATTTGTGTGACATAGGTATTGTACGCCCTAGCGACATCAGGGCCGTAGCCTCCACATACGCATCATGGTTGGCAGGATTGGATACCAGAAATCTTGTTCTACATGGGGTGCTATTGATATCCCTGGGTGAAAGTCCCTAAACCTTTATGGTACCAAAAGGTTGCTCCAACGTCTAGACCGGGTGGGTAGATGAGAGCTGAGTGCCGATTACCTGTTGGTTGTGCTCTCCACTGTGTCGTAGTCGGTTGGAAGGGGGTGCAGCCTTACCCACCCGAGTGTAGGGGGCAATCCTAGGCTGAGTCTGACCAGCTCGAGGAATGGGTCCGCTATCGACGAGTTGCGCCCGATATTGGCAGACGGATAGTGAGGTCTCTTCCACTTACCTTATTGCGCCCGATGTGGCGGCAATCTGGTTTAGAGTGTACTAGACCCCGGTGATATCCCATATTTGAGCTGTATTGATGCGTGGACATAGATAAGGATCTGTATGCTTGAGTTGCATTGCACATCGCATGGCCTTGGGATGGCCGATACCATTCATGTCTTGCATCGCATAAGCCTTGGTACGGCTCATGATGTTATGGATTCATTTGTATATTCCGCATTACTCCGACATTGCATGTTCATATTACTACCTTGCACACACACGTTCACCACCTTCTAAGCTTTCTATAAGCTTATGCACGACCGTTACGTGCAGGTGACGTTGGTTCGCAGCAGCGCTGAGGCAGGAGCACGTTGCAGATCATTTTGGAGTTTTTTTATCCTTTACCATTGTATTTCCCTTTATGCTCTTTGTACTTGTAAAGTTTTTGATCATAGTGAAAATGTAATGGAGTTCTTGGTTGTTTTTTGTGGGTTATACCATTGGTTATGCGTATTACGAATCAAACTGACGTTAAAAATCCTCCTCGTAGCATCCCAGGATCGGAACCTGGCGAATGGGAGCTAGGAGCCGAGAATGGGGTTCTACGGAGGCTGTCGGCGCCGGATTCAGCGATCGAGAATTTTGTGAGCCCGGTTTTTCGAATTTGGGGCGTGACATAGATAGTGGATGTTCCAGACATATGATAGGTGGAAAAGCGATATTCACCAACTTCAAAGAAGTAAACAATGGTTCTGTTACTTTCGGAGATGGAAGCAACTGCAAAATCATAGGCCAAGGTACTGTTCAACTTCCTAACCTCCCTCTCTTTGAAAATGTACTTTATGTTGAAGGTTTAAAAGATAACCTCTTAAGCATATCTCAAATATGTGATAATAAACATAGTGTAAACTTTTCAAATCACGGATGTGAGATTACAAATAAGAAGGGTTGTATGATATTAAATGGTCATAGATCCTCTGAAAATTGCTACATTATTGATGACTCATGCTCATCTAACTATTCATGTTATATGGTACAAACAGACGATACTGAACTATGGCATAAACGTCTTGGACATGTTAACTTTAGACATCTTTATAGATTGAGTAAGAAAGATCACATTCATGGCTTACCCAAATTGAAAAAGGTAGAAAACATTTGTGATGCATGTCAGATTGGCAAGTAAAATAGGAGTAGCCATAAGAAAGTAAACTCCTTAGCCACAGCCAAACCTCTAGAACTACTCCATATGGACTTGGTGGGACCAACGAGAATGAAGCGTAGAGGTGGAAAGAAATATTTTCTGGTCATTATTGATGATTTCACCAGATATACTTGGGTAGCCTTCGTAAGAGAGAAATCAGATACCCTCGATGAAATTTAAAAAAAAAAATCTAAAAAGAATTCAGACTAAAAAAGAGGTACCTGTGATCAAAATTAGAAGTGATTATAGTATTAAGTTTGAAAATAGCAATTTTAAAAAGTATTATAATGATCATGGTATATCACATGAGTTCTTTGCTCTTAAAACACCTCAACAGAATAGAGTTGTTGAAAGAAAGAACAGAGTTTTATAGGAAATGACCAATATAATGGTAAATAGCATGAACTTACCGAAAAACTTACGGGCTAAAGATATTAATACCACTTGCTACATTATAAATCATGTGTTAATTAGGAAAGCTAAAGATAAAATAACCTATGAATTATGGTTTAATAAGAAGTCGACCGTCAAATATTTTTGGACTTTCGGAAGTAAATGTTTCATTTAACGCGATCGAGAAAATTTGAGAAAATTCAAAGCCAAGACTAATGAGGGAATATTCTTGGGTTATGCTCTAAATAGTTGAGCATACCATGTTCTTAACAAAAGAACATGGGTGATTTAAGAATCTATTAATGTAGTGATTGACAATCACCTGATCACACTCACTCCAAGACAAGATAATGATGAAGTCAACATTATAGATAAACTTGACTCTTCATCTAAATCAGTTAATACTGAATTAAGATTAGTGAAAGACCATCCGGCTGATCAGATATTGGGTACCCCTCGTACTAGTGTTCAGACAAGAAGACAGTTAGAGAACATCTGAAATTACGTTTGCTTCACTTCTTAAATTGAACTAGCAAATGTAGATGAAGCACTTGCCAATGAAAGTTGGATATTTGCTATGAAAGAAGAGTTAAATCAATTTGTCAGAAATGATGCTTGGTACTTGGTTCCTAGACCTTCTGATAAACATGTAATTGGAACCAAATGGATCTTTAAGAACAAATCTGATGAAATGGAAAATATCATTAGAAACAAGGCATGACTAGTTGTACAAGGATACACTTAGATAGACGGTATTGATTATGATGAAACCTTTGCAGCAGTTGTGCGCCTTGAATCCATAAGATTATTTATTTTAATTGCATGTCATAAGAAATTCAAAATATATCAAATGGATGTCAAAAGTGCATTTTTAAATGGTGATTTACATGAGGAAGTATATGTTGAACAACTTAAGGGTTTCGAGGACCCCAAACTTTTAAATCATGTGTATTGTCTTAAAAATACACTTTATGATTTGAAACAAGCTCCCAGGGCATGGTACGAAAAACTGTCTAAATTCTTACTTAGTCACAACTTTATCATGGGAAGTGTTGATAAAACCTTATTCCTTAAGAAATACAATGATCATATATTGATAGTTTGATTTATGTTGATGATATTATTTAAGGATCTACATGCACTAACTTGTTTATTGAGTTTGCAGATCTAATGAAATCCAAGTTTGAAATGAGTATGGTTGGAGAACTAAATTAGTTTTTTGGATTATAAGTAAAACAACATGAAGATAGTATATTTATCTCACAAACCAAGTATGACTTGAATCTTGTAAAGAGATTTGAGTTTGAGAATGGGAAGTTTGATACTCCTATAAGTACAACTCTCAAACTCTCTAAGGATGAATCAGGTAAAAGTATAGACTCTCGTTTATATCAGAGTATGATTTGTAGTCTTCTATACTTAACTATTAGTAGACCTGATATTACTTTTAGTGTTGAAATATGTGCTAGATATCAATTTGATCTTAATAAATCACATCTAATCGTTGTTAAACGAATAATCAGATATGTCGCAAGTACTACTAACTTAGGTCTATGGTATCCACATGATACAACTATACAAATTGCCAGATATACTAATGTGGACTAGGCAGAAAATATTAACGATAGAAAATCTACCAATGGTGGATGTTTATATATACGGAACTGTTTCGTTTCCTGGCTTAGCAAAAGATAAGACTTGGTATCTCTCTTAACAGTTGAAGCCGAATATATCGTAGTTGATATTGCTAGCACCCAACTAATCTGGATGAAAAGAATGTTAGCTGATTATGGTATTATTGGGGTACCAAAAAAGTCATTAGAGAAAGGAATGGAAAGGAGAGGGAAAGTAGTGCAAGTTGTGTAGGGCTCGAGTTGCGTGAGACTAAGTTACGCGGGACATGAGTTGCATGGGTCCACATAACTCACCCAAGTTGTACTGGGGTATGCAAGTTTTGTAAGACCCGTGTCCTAGTCCGTACCATTCCGTTGGCCTCTGCGGTCCTTCCGGTCGAAATTCGATAATCCTTGACCCATTTCTGATGTTTGTGCACGATCCTAAGCTGAGACATATATGCCAAAGTCAGCTAAAATCGAAACCTATACCTTACCGACTGCACCGTCGTCGCGGTTCTAACGCCGTGACTCGCGCATTGACCAGATACCCAGGGTAAAAGATGTAGGCCCGCGTTCAATTCAAAGAAAACACTGTGCATTGTGAATTATGAAAAAATTTCTACGAGATGTCCCATCAATTAATTAATCACTCATGTCAAGTACAAGCCATACCCAAGTTCAACAACCCATCCCTTCCTTTTTCAAAAGTCAACTCTCTCTCTCCTCTCACCATCCCTCTTTTAACTCATTTTCAACCCAACCCATACCTCTTCTTACAACACATCACTCCATCCATCACCCATCACACCTCACCCATCCTTATCATCCCATCACTTCTCTCTCTACCTAATTTCTCAAAAATCTCTCTAAGCAACATCCCACGTTCAAGCATTTCCACAAGTGTGGCCCACCCTCTCATCTCTCATCCCCACTATCAAAAGTCCATCATCCACCGTTAAAAGTGAAGGCAAGGAGCTTACAAGCCTAAGAAAGAAAAAAGAAGGCCTAGAGGTGGGTGATCCAACGTTTATTTTCATTTTAAAGGTCCACTTGTTGTGGGACCCACTTGATGTATGTGTTGTATCAATGGAGGGCCCATAGTGGCGGGGTCCCTCCTCTCTCTCACCGTATCTATCTCTCTCTATCCTTCCCTTGGAATGAAGTGGGCCCCACCAAAACGTGTTAAATCTAATCCATCCATCGAACGATGTGGCCCACCGCATTTCAGGTAAAATCCACCGTCCATTCTTGGGATGGTGAGAAGTCCCACATGCCATATAATATATATATAGACATATATACATGGATGGTGGGTCACGTACATGTGGGACGGAGTGCGTGTACTGACGTGGTGTGTACTAACGTGAAGGAGAAATGTGCTTTGGGGTGGGCCACCTATACAGGCCCCACCTTGATGTATCGAACTAATTTATGCCATCCATCTTATTCCCTGGATAATGTTAGACGTTGAGCCCAAATATTAGGCCAATCTGATTATTGAACGGGCCATACCATAGGAAATAGTGGTGTTGGCTGTAAAAATCCATTTTTATGTTTTCACTCGTCAAAAATATATGGCATATTGGACTCATTAGGACGGTCTTGAGTCATGGAAGCCAATGGACGGAATGGATTCCTCTTATGTGGGCCCCACCTATCAAAAACCATAGATTTTTTACCTTTCAAAAAAAAGAAGAAGAAAACATCAGTAACTGATGCTGTCACTGTTAGAGCGCCGCCAGGCCTCACGGCCCGGCTGTGGGCCCCCATCGTGATGCATTTCGAACATCAACACCTTGCATTTGATGGGTCCCCTTTATCTATGGTGCGTCCCCAAAAATCAGCCGTATACGGAACTCAGGTGGGCCATACCATCTAAATCATGTGAAGACATGCCTAAAACATATAACATCACTTGGTGGGGCCTACCTGAAATTTGAATGTGGCTGATACTTAGTTTGAACCCTCAGCCAGGTGGGACTCACATAATGGGCGGTCTAGATTTGTGGACCACATCACTATGGACCCCCTGACCGTGTGGCCTTATAAATAGGTTGGGTGGTGAACGAACATTACAAAGGACCCCATGGCCCTGTGACCCTATCAACGGGTTGTATGGAAAATAAGCATCACCGTGGGCCCCTGGCCCACGTAACCTTATGAATAGATTGGATGAAAATAAACATTGTGGTGGGCCCCTGGTTCTCGTGCCCTCACCAATAGGTTGGTTGATAAATAAATATTACAGTGGGCCTTAAGCCTATGTGACCTTATGTACAGGTTAGAAAATAAACATCACAGTGGGCCCCTTGGTCCATGTGACCATATCAATAGGTTGGCTGGAAAATAGACATTTTGGTGGCCCCCTATTCATGTGACCTTATCAACAGATTGGATAGGAAAATAAACATTATGGCGGGCCTCACATGAGGATCACTTTGGTGAATATGGGCCCATGTATTTAGGCCCATCTTGAGGCATTTTTAGGCCCATTATTGAGGCCTGCTTGGACGCATATGGACCCATGTATTTAGGCCAATCTTGGCATGTATATAGGCCCAATGTTGAGGCCCACTTTGTTATATATGACCCATGTGTGTAGGCCCATTTGATGTATTTGTGGCCCATTGATGAGGCCCACTTTGGTATATATAAGGCCTATGTGATTAGGCCCATTTGATACACATAAAGCTCATGTGATTGGGCTCATTTTAATGTATTCTCAGGCCCATGGGTGATGGCCCATTGCAAAGTACCTAAGGCCCATTGGTGAGGCTTATTGAGGTGGCCCACTTGATGAATATAAGGCCCATAAGATACGGCCCATTTGATGTATTTGAGGCCCAATGGGATGTACCTAAGGCACATTGCAATGTGTGATTCCGTCATGATTTATTTAATGATATTTAAGGCGAGCCGAGCCTTGGGAGTAATGATGGTTAGATGCCCACATTGTCAGGATGATGTCGGTTAAATGTTCGCATTGTCACTCTCCTTGAGGCCCATTGGTAGGCTCATACTTGTAGTGAGTAGGCCATTTACGCCCATCTTTGTTATACACAAAACCCATCTTTATATACATGTTTAGTGTAGATCCATGATTCATGATCATACGCATCATATGTATGAATGATATGTGAAGTGACTGATCATAGCATATGCCTTCGACGGAATGTTTATGGGCTCCCTGATAGGAAGAGTTGCCCTACATGAGTGCATGGTACACGTAGGACTGTTGCATGACTGGTAGTGTGACTCATGCACTTACATTTGTATGATTGTAATTATTGTATGCCCTAGCGACATCAGGACCATAGCCTCCACAGATGCATCGTGGGTGGCTGGATTGAATACCAAAAATGTTTGGTTCTAGCATACGGGCACCATAGATGTCCCTAGGTGAAAATCTCTAAACCCGATGGTACCAGAGGATGACTCCAACGTCGAGATTGTGTGGATACACGAGCGCGCGAGGTCCGTATACCAGTAGGCCGCGTCTCCTACTGTGTCGTGGTTAGTTAGAAAGGGGTGTGACCTTACCCGCTTGAGTGAGGGGGCAACTTCTAAGTTGAGTTTGACCTACTTGAGGAATCGGTCCGCTATCGACGAGCCGGGCCCGATTTTGGCAGGCGAATAGTGAGGTCTCTTTCGCTCTCCCAGTTATGCGTTCGAATAGGGACGACAAGCTGGCGTAGAGTGTACTAGACCCCGGTGATTATCCAGACTGAGAACCGTACTGACTTGATGCTCTAGTGAGGAGTTGTATTGATATATAGATGAGGATTGACATGCTTAACTTGCATTTTGCACCACATAGCCTTGGTACGGCTGATTGCATTCATGTATTCATCAGCATAATTTTGCATTACTCTGACCTTGCATACTGAACATGCTTATATTGCACACACACTTACACCACCCTCTAAGCTTTCTATAAGCTTATGCATAATTGATGTGTGCAAGTGACGTCAGGACGCAACCTTAGTCTCGCCACCGTTGGAGAGTGCAGCCGAGCTTCTGGAGTTTTTGTTATTGTTACTATCTTGTATTTCCCTTTCCTACGCATTGTACCTAAAGTTTTTTATCATAGTGGATTTTGTGATGGTGTTCGTGTGGTTATTGTTCTTGGGTTATGTTTATGTTATGCTCATTACGAATCAAATGAATATTAGAAATCCTCCTTGTAGCATCCCAAGATCGGAACCTGGTATACGGGTGCCGGGAGTCGAGAATGGGGTACTACGGAGGCCGTCGGTGCCGGATTTGGTGATAAAAAATTTTATGAGCTCGCTTTTCGAGTTTGGGGCGCGACAAGTTTCATCAAGAAGAAGGATCTGGTGGTGGAAGGTGGGGTCCACGGCACAGGATTCGAGGGTCCACACATGAGGATGCCTATAAATACCCCCTTACCCCTTCATTTGAGGGATCGGATGTTTAGGAGGTCAGTCCCTTTGACAGGCATTGAAGTCAGAGAGGAAGGAGGGCTATGCTACTCGTAGCAAGTTGTGTGGGTCTACGTAATTCTTATACAAGTTGCACGGGTTATCTTTAAGGGCAGTCATTATGCTGAGATTTCTGACAGATGATCAAGCTATTTTGGATATTTCCAAGGGATCCTAGCATGGGAAACCACACGACTCGTCTCCCCTGGAGATTTGATAAAAATGCACTGGAATGCTGCCAAAATTTATATTTTGATTACATTTGACTTATGTATTTTTCTCTTTATTAAGAGATTCTATCTTGGAATCAAAGTATCAAGAGGATGTTAATGAACTCAGAACAAATGAAATTGATGAATATTTTCTTTGTTCCATCTTCATCAATGTTAAATAAGAAATTCTCCCAAATCAAATGCATTCTGTTTCTAGTCAAAACAAAATGGTGACTCTGCTGGGGATACTTTTATTTAATGTTGATTTAAGGATAACTTAGGGGATTTTATCATTGTTTAGTGTCTTATAAGACCCCAAAATGGTGACTCTCAACGGAAGCATCCTCCCTTTCATCTCTAGAATAGAATCTATTTATAGATAAACACTAGCTTACATTGCACATGACATTTAACAGGAACATATACATTCAAATTCCAGAATATTAAGAGATATGACATACGTAGCAAGAAATACCACCTTTTACTTCATACCAATGGGATTTGTAGTTAAGTATGTATCTGATCAACATCACACTTAGCAAAAGTAGCCTACACAGACTATAAAAAAAAAAAAAAAACTAGAGTCACTATTGGGGTCGTAACAGTCTCCCTAATAGCACAGGAAAACAAGAATGAATGGATAGTAGTGACGCACGAGAGATTAAGGGTCGTAGTCAGGATGAGCCTGTTGATACCAAGAACTGGAGGACCCATTACACGGAACGCAGCAAAGAAAAACCCTGAACTTGCTCCACTAGCAATATATCCAGAAAAAGGTTCATTTTCATCATCGCTTTGAGAACTTCCAGCTCTACCTGCAGCAAGAATTCAATGGACTAGAAGGCAAAAGGGTAAATCATGTATGAAAGATTCGCCAATCTGTGCATCACTGCGAAGTCTTTCACCGTAATTAATTGAACTTTACGAAAGCACGGAAGGGTCAAGAAGAACGCCTTCTTCGTTAAGTCCTTTCACACCGTCCTATTCTCACTCTATTTCAACAATAGTTTCACCAGGAAACAGAGAAGCCATAGTATGTATGGTAGGAACAAGTGAAGATCTTCTACCCACCACTGAGGATAAGATAGTTGAAATGGCTCAAGCACAAAAGGCATTGATGGATGAATGTGAGAATCTTCAGGAAGTTTTGGCTACTCTCGCACACAATGTAGCCCAAATAATCTTCGAGAAGCTGCAATGACAAAGGAGAGGAATTATTGTCGTTATCATCTCTATTTGAGACATCAAACAGAAGTCTGCTTCATGCTAAAAAATATACTGCAAAGAATGATATAACGAGGAGAAATCATCCTGAGAAAGGACAACAAAAGGCGACAGAGGGCGACAACAAATCTAACAACTATAAGAAGATCATCAGTGATACTGGTCAAAGAGACTGATTCAAAAAATCTGTTTTCTATCAGCGGCCAAAACAATCAATCAGTAAGGTAGTTTATTAATTTAAAAAAATAGAGAGAGAAGAAAGAGTCTGGGGGCATCTATACTCGAAATGCCTGATAATGGAAAGTCAAAGTGTTGCAGCTTGAATACCCAGATAAAAAAGGGAGGGAGGAGAAAGGTGTGGAGTTTTTTCTGTAAAAATACATGTGTTTGATTTGTCAATAACAAGCTAGCTTGTAGAGTAACAATGATTTTGGTTACAAAAGGTATTGAAGACACCTTTCAAACCCAAAAGGGGACTAGATAGGTAGTAAAAAATAATGAATGGAATAATTACACCAATGATTATATCAATGATTAGACCAATGATTATGCCAATGATTACGCCAATGATTATGCCGATAATTATCACCGTCATCATTAATTGCTCATGAAAGCTTGTTAAATATAATATGAATATTGGCATAACACTATCAGCAATGGTGAAATATCAATTTTGATTCACCATTTTTGGCAGTGGAATAAGACTATATGGCCAACCACATATAAAGTTATAAAGTTGACAACAACAATGGCAGCTTATCATTTAAAGTAGCCTAGCCAAGCCAAGTATATGGCTGATTATGCATAAGGCCTACTATCATTGGCAGCATGTATATTATTCGGGCGACAGTGGAGTCTGTGGCCCTAAAAAGCCCATAGAGAGCTTTGTGTGCACCCATGCGGGCAATTGACGAAGTAGTTATGTAAGACCTATACCGTCTGTATAGTTTCAGGTAGCATCATGAGGATGGTCGGAGGAAGCCCCTTATGAAAGGGTCTGACCTTACAGGTGAAGGAAAAGTGAGTTTCTAAAGCAGGATGCTTCTCCAGATCCCTAGTTTGATTTCAGTAGTAACTCATGGGGGGTAAGTCTTTAAAGCAGGAGACCCTCTACTAATGGACTGGCAGCCTTTGATTTGAAACCCCACAGTAGCCTTGCGCGCCCCGCGAACTCTAGAGAGCTACTATGGCCAACCCTGTGCGTAAATCATATTGAGTCCACAACCTCGGTAGCTTCACTAGGCCCCTCTAATGGATTGCCATTTGTGAACTCGCGGCCATGATAAGCCCTATGAACTCTAGAGAGTTACAGAGCCCATTCGGATAAGACCAACTCCAACTATTTATGAGTCTAAAATGTGGTAGCTCCAACTACTTATGAGCTTAAACTGTGTGTGCTACTAACTGGAACCAGAACTTAGTGCCGCCCACATGAAATAACACCATATAGACAACACTATATGATCAATAATAAAACGTAACATAAGAAAATTGACTGATTAAGCATGATATGATATTTATTTACGATAAGCATGCATGACTCACAAAAGTTTGTCTATAATGTCAATGAAAAAAGAGATAGCAAATGCGAAAACAAGCTATGATAAATATTAGAAAAAGAAAGTTCATATATTATCTGAAATTCCTAGAGTAAGCATGAAATGACACAGGTCATCTCTCAGTTGAACTTAAGAGGTTGCAAGTTCAACTTCCGCCTCAATGATAAGCCTAGCCTGGTTTGGAGCGTCGATCAACTCCTGCTCCAAGGAATTTATCGCCTCCTCCCCTTTTGAAACTTCCAGCCGCTCCAGATTGGCTATCCACCTGTTAACTTTAATATCAGCCTAGAGCTGGTGTGTAACGCCCGTGAAAAATCCGTACTTGGAATCGAGTACCGATTTGACCCGAAATCGCGTATAAATAATTTCCATGGAAATTAAACGTAAGTTAGCTAGCGCAACGCTAGAGTAGCTGGAAAATAGTCCCTGATCACTTTAAATACGTTCTATAAGACCCAAATCGAGTAGAACAGACAACTCTATAATACTCTATAACCTTGGATCAAACTCTAAGCGGGTTTGTCCTCTGGACCATGTTGAACTTTTGTATTGGATTTAGACCGAGCGTCGAAGGTCCGATACCTCCTATCTTAGTTCGGTAGAACCGCCCAGCTGGACTTGACAATCATCTCGAAAATCAAGTCAAACCGATAATCACAGAGTATTTCGTTGAACCCGGACTGAAGCGACCGCGAATAGGGACGAATTGGGAATTTCAAATTCAAATCTGGCACACGACTTGACGCGTTAGTATTAAGCGTTCTGACCGTCAGAATTCATCCAGATTACACCCTCGGATCAGAAAAAATATCTATTTATTATCATGGGACTTTCAGCCCTGATCTATGTGCGGTGACCGCTGAACTGAAACTGGTCCGCCACGTGCGATCTGCGAACCCTGCCAGACTGAAAACTTAATACGAGGTACATCTGGTACCCATGAGCTTAAGTCTGATCGCAATCGACCAGGGGACCACCAGAAATCAGTTTTTGGACCGAAACAGCCCCGAAATGGATAGGCATTAAGTAAACTTCGTCCCGGAGCCTATTTTCAGCGTTTCCAAGCTTATAAAAGGGGTTGAAACCCTCATTCCTTCATTGCATCCGAATTTCACTAAACCCTAGAAAAGAGAGAGAGAGTTTGAGAGAAAGGGAAGAGGAGATTTTTCCCGCTTCCGAGCCACCAACGGTTGCTGCATCAGCACTTCCTTCCAATCACCTGGCTGGTGATTTCTACACTTTTTCAGGTATGAAATAATCCCAAAAACTTACTGATTTAGGGTTTACGTAGATTCTGAGCATGGTAGCTGACGTAATCCATGAATCAGGTTCTCTTACCGCCGTAGACGAAGCGTACACGCTCCGTTCAAATTCCCGCGACCGTAAGAGACTAGGTGAGGATTTTAGACGCTTTGATTGACGGTTTACAACGCTTTCAATGTCGTTTAATAGTAGATTATCGACGGCATCGCCGTTTGACATGTACAACATGCTCTCCGTTTCCTGTTTCGTAAATTAACGAAGAATATGAGATTTAGGGCATTTTAGTCATTTGTAGGAAGTACGGTCTCCATGCATAATTTGCTGACGTGATTGACATGATTTGTCGCCGCATTAGAGAGTTAGGAATGCTTGCATAATCAGTTTGGCGAAGAGATTCGCCAAGTTGCACACGTTGGGTGGACATACTATATGTGGACTTAAGTGTGTAGTGTATGTGTTTGTAGAAATGCTTGTATTATTATGTATTGAATTAAATGATGTTAGGTAGTAGATTGAGATTGATTTCATGATTAATATGCTAACCTAAATGATTTCCTACATGCTTACCTTATGCATGATTACACTACATGCATAGAAAGTACGTCTTGAAGATTTGCTTAAGTTGAATATACATGGGAAGTATGCCTTGAAGATTAGCTTAAGTTGAATATACATGGGAAGTATGCCTTGAAGATTTGCTTAAGTTGAATGTTTTAACATGTGCTAACATGCTCATATGATTTATTTCAATTCCAATACCTTGGTATATAGTGTTAATGAAATGCCATAGATGTGTGGGACTTGACCTAGTCCAGGCAGTCGGTAACCGAGCGAATTCGTGGCTGACTGGTCATAGCCACGAACGACGCGTCGATGAACGTGATTCGTGTTGAGAGTTGGCGGCAGTGGTTAGGCCACGCGAAGTGTTTTACGCACTTCATGTCGTTTAACTTGAGATGCGATCGCGCTAGTCGAGCCCGTCAAGTAACCCGACTGGCCGATGTATGTTCACCTTGTATGTGTCATAACTGCTTGAACCTAGGGTACTGAACTTACCATTGTAAACCCTGTTAACCGTGGTACCTTGATCCACGAAGACTCATGAGCCGGGCATGGTGGTATGGGACACCGTGGTCGAGCTGTCGGCCTACGCTGGGGCCACAAACCTCCCCGTAGTGACCAATGAGCACCTTGACTCGTGAGCAGATTATAGTGGTATGGGACACTATATTCTAACTGTCGGCCTACATTGATCAGGCGACGAGCCCTTTGTAGTGACCGCGAGCGTATTCTGAGTCCACGGGAGGCGACGACCCTTCCGTGCAGTAGAGTACAGTAGGCCTGTATTGATAAGGTGATGTGGGAGCGGTGCAACGAGTGCGAGCAACAGCCCTGGCAGCCCTTGCAGTGACCTACGAAATGTAAATCGTATGAGATTACTAGGAGTGACGACCCTAGACAGGATCCGTGTTGGGATTGATACAAGGGAAGTACCTTAGTTTCCCAATCCTACTGTTTGAATGGACTAATAACAACTTGGTAATCATATCACCATAGCATTGCATGTGCCTGGAAGATGTGGAGCACTCTAGGGAGTGTGGCATGCCGTGGTTGTAAGATGTTGCCGCATGAGGGTGATCGTCGGTGAGGGCATACATCACGTCATATCATCTTGCATTAACAACAGTATTAGGATTGTCTGATTTACTGCTTTACTATTATCGCGTGATTGAATTGTGAACATGCTAATCTTTGCTCTATGATTCCACTGAGTTGATCACTCATTCCCATGTTACGGGATGGTGTTTGCAACACCCACCAGACCCTGTTGTAGCTACAGGTGAGGACGAGATCCAGGAGGTGGAGCCGGAGATTGACGAGGACCAGGATGAGTTCTCGTATATGCAGTATCACGACGGCTTCCCGTAGGTGACCTGGATCGAGGGGGACTTCAGTGGGACTATTTTGAACTTATTCTTTTGTTTATTTACATGTATATGAGACTCAGAGATGTAGTCATACTTTGGAGACAGCTGAGATTACTTTGTTTTTTCCATATAGTGATATATATATTGTTTAGTCTTCCGCTTGCTTTTATCACTGGATCTGAAGTATGAATTGCAGTTTTGGTATACTTTTACTCATGTGAATGCTTTAAATCAGACAACATTGAATCATAACCATTTTTGTTGCATAAGTGACGGTCTGGAACTCGGGAGTTTGAGTTTATACACGACCTCCGATTTTCAGGGTGTTACAAGTTGGTATCAGAGTATGAATGAGAGTATACTGGGCCAGGGTTATGGTCTTGCGACGTACGCTGTCGCTTCCTTTGACTTAGGTGGGTGCGAGAAGGGTCTAGAAACACTTGTAGGATCACAGATTCGCCGATAGGCGAAGTCTATAAGGATCGATCGCAAAGCAACCCGAATCACTTCTAGGCTTTAGGAAGTCGGGTGGAGACGTCCTATGAGCGGTTTTAAACCATAAAAGCGACTCCTTGGGCCGTGAAATGACCACGACTCCAGTAATCAATCGCCAGGGCTTAAAAACCCCGTTTTGCCAAAAATTCTCAAAATTCCTCCTCTAAACACTTTAACCTTCAGTTTTTTATTATCCATTTCATTTTAGGCATCAAACCTAATGTGAAAATAACACAAATTAGTACATTCACCAAATTTTATAGTGAATAGTAAAATCTCATGAAAAATGGCCATAAGGACATTCTAACTTCACTTTCTTTAGCAACTAAGGAGCTAGATAGGTGTACTGGCTCCTTCTACCCCAAATTCATATGCTGCATCATATGGTTTGGTATTCGAGATTATGATGTAGACCCGAAAATCCCCGAACACATGTTTGGGCTCATAGAGACCAAAATACTATGAACCAAGGGGTGGGACCTGACTTTTTGGGACCCTGGGACCATGGGGGACCAGACCCATGGGGTCCCACCGGTCAACTTGTGAGTTGACCGGTGATGCCATCGCCGGCCGGGCGATGAATCGCCGGCCGGCGAGCTTAGTTGGTGCCGTCCTTCGGGCGCACCCACTTAAATAGCCTCCACATCACCCCTAGCTACCTCCCACATCATGAAAACCCCCAAAACCCACCTCTCCTTCACAAACATCCCCCTTACCTAGCCTAGATTCGATTTTCAGCAACCTATTCCAAACCCCAGCGTCCCACACCACCTCTAAACCCTTCCTTGGCCAAAACCGACCACCACCCATCAGTTATTGGGTGTTGGCAGCCTCTTTCCTTGAAGATTTTCCCATTTGGAGCTCCAAAATCCCTCAAATATAGCTGAAATCGTGAGCTGCTCCATCCCATCTTTTTGTTTGTATTTTTTCCTGAAAGTACAGCCTTGGAAAGCTTGAAGCGTCCCTCTACGACGCCTAGATTTCCTTTTGTCAGATTGGGCAGCCATTTCTCCACATTTTCGACGTTTTCCATGGCTTTTGTGGAAGCCATTTTGGGCCTTTTGTCGCTCTCATCCATCATATCTTTGATGGGTAAGAGGAAAACTGCGACAGACGAGGCTGGGCCGAGCCGCCCTGCTCGATTGAGAAGACCGCGGGGTGGTGCCGCAAGTTCAAGCACCGTCGCAGGTCCAACTGCAGTCCTGGAGTGCCGTACAAAGCGGGATTTGGATCCCCATGCACATCTTGGACGAACCATTCTATCAGAGATGCCTCATGGTGAATACACTGATCGTAGAGTGTTATTTGAGGCGGACGTAGATGGGCGATTGTTCGGCGAATATCTGTTGTTCGAACACATTGAAGCTGCGCACTGGGGGCCGATCTTTGAAGCTCGCGTTCGTGCTAATGTGAGCACCGTTCGTGCCTTCTATGCTAACATCCAGAATCCTACCTTGGATCCTTTGCAGTTCAAAATCCCTTTTGGTAGAGATCGGATGGCTACGATCGACGTCCGGTTGATTACGCGACTTCTCAATGTGCCTCTAGGTGATGTGCATCCAAGTGAGAAGAATTTGAGGACTAGACGTGAACGAGATCGCCGCACCAGGTTTCTGTGCGGTAAGTTGGTTCCATGGCAACCTAATAATTGCCTCAAGGCAACGTACATGTCTGAGGATTTGCGCCTGCTGCATCATATCTGCACGTTCAATGTTTATCCTAGGTCGACGAACCGCATTGAATGTACACGTCTTATGGTCGATTTCTTATTTCTGGTGGCCCAGGGAGAGAACGTATGTATGGCCACTTTCATCTTACGGCAGATAGTTCTCATAGCCAGGTCGAGAAGAACATCCGAATCGCTTCCTTTTGGCCGACTCATTTGCAAGATTGCGCTTGAGTTTGCCTATAGACTTGGACCCGAATTGCCGGTATCGATTCACACCATCGATGAGTCGACAATGATTAAAATGAAGATTGGGTCGCAATACCGTGAAAATCAACTTGAAAGGGATAGTGGGGACGACTTTGATGAAGAGGAAGATCAAAGCGAAGAAGAACCTAGTGCAGAGGTTCAGGAAGAGACTCAGGAAGAAGCAGAAGAAGAGGCTCAGGATACTGATGAGAGCCCTCCTCCTTCTGCGCAGACTACTATCGACGACCGCATTGCTCGGATGGAGGAGAGCCAGACCGCTTTGCGAAGGGAAGTCCAAGAACTTCGAGCAGAGGTCGCTGATGCCAAGGCCGTTACGAAGAAGAAATTTGGCAAGGTGACTCGCACCTTGAAGGCAATCCTGTGTTGCTTACAGGATAAGGGTGCTCCTCCTCCGTCGCCAGACTCCGACTAGCGACGCGATCCTTGATGTTGTTATGAGTAGTTAGCCATTTCCTGTTTTATGTGTGTAAAGCCTATTAAGGCTAGCGCTTTGCTTATGTTGTTGTTGCTTAACTGTTTGATTTCCATGTCATTCTAGTCATGATGCTTGTAAGGATATATCCCTTGTATTGTGACAATTTTGATTAATTAAAATGTATGGAATGCCTTTGACTCTTTAGTGAATGATTGAGGTGTATTGTGCAATTGAGACTGACAAGGTTGCGCCCTATTTTGAATATAGGGAATGCCACCTAAGACTACGAGGAGCGCGGTTCGGCTTTCATTGTCAGAGCAGATGGATCAGACTCCCTCTCAGTCTGGTACTCGTCCGGACCCTGCTGTGGGCCCGATTCCTGAGACTGTTCGATCGTCTCAGCCTGCTGTTAGTCCTACAGGTGGACCACCGCCATTTACACCATCTGTTAGAGAGCCACAGCGCGCATCTACTTCCGCACCTCATCCGCCACAGCCTGCTCCACCCCCTGATAGATTCGAGCAGATGATGGCTATGATGCTACAGCAGCAACAGCTTTTGACCACTATAGTTGGGACTTTAGCCCAGGGTGGGGGTGCGACTACCTCTACTCCACCTGCACCAACTGCGCATCCAGCTGAGGATGCCTATACTTACGCCCAGGATGAGGGCATAGCACATCCTGCACAGCCTGCTTTCCCTGCGGGGAATCCTGCCGACACACGGGGCCTTCTGGAGCGATTTCAGCGCTTGCGGCCCCCCTACTTTCACGGGTTCTCACAGACCCAAGGAGGCTGAGTTCTGGCTCGATCGAGTGTCGAAGATTCTACGCATGTTGCACTGTACCGAGGTTGAGCAGGTAGAGCTGGCTACCTTCTTATTTGAGAGAGAGGCCAGTATGTGGTGGGATAGCATATTGCGGACTGTTGCCTCAGATTTCGTATGGACGTGGGCAGCATTCGAGTTCCGCTTCCATGAGAAGTATTATCCCCAGACCTACAGGCACGAGAGGGAGAATGAGTTTCTCCGTCTCAGGCAGGCAGCGATGACGGTTACCGAGTATGAGCATCGGTTCACAGAGTTGGGCAGGTACGTCCCGACGATTCTAGCTGATGAGCAGATGCGCATACGGTGCTTTTTGGAGGGCTTGCGACCGGATATTCGGTCGAAGATGTGCTGTGTTAGCTTTTCCTCCTATACGGAGTTAGTTCACATGTCCATGCGGGCAGAGCAGGACGTGGATCGACTTGCGCGATCTCGAGGCCCGACTACTTCTAGGCCGCGGCCGGATTTGCCAGACAGGCCCTTCGCGGGCAAGAGGCCTCGCGTTGATCCTCCTACCAGGACCACGGCACCTGTACGACCGTTTCGACGCCCTGATTTATCATGCACATACTGTGGGAGGACGGGCCACTTAGCGCAGAGTTGCTTTTCCAGGATGCGGGACAGTGGGTTCTCGCTGCCGCAGAAGATTGATCGTGTACGTCCACAGGTGATATCAGCACCGCCTATACGGTCAGCTCCTGCGCATCCTTCGTTCAGACCTACGGTATCGCAGATTCGACAGCCTCCACGGCCCTTGACACAGCGGCCGAACCGGCCACAGCAGGCTCGAGTTCATGCACTGACCGCCGAGGCAGCTACGACGCTGACTTTTCAGCATTCAGCCTTCGAGGTCACGGGCCATATCGGAGGTACTCCCGTTCTTATCATGGTGGACACTGGTTCCACGATTTCCTTGATATCGCGTGCCGTGGTCAGACGTCTTGGGTTGCAGACTATCACTATGGATAGCGTACGAGTCTTTGCAGCTCATGGAGATTTTTCGGATGTCACCCAGATGTGTGAGGGTTGTTTGGTTGATCTGGGAGGCAGGACGATGACTCTTGATCTGGTCGTCGATCCCTCGCTCGTTTATCTCGACGTCATTCTTGGCATGGATTGGTTGACTGCAGCGAGAGCCGAGATTGACTGCGAGACTCGTATAGTCACAGCGTACGAGCCTGAGGGCACATCCTTCACATTTCCAGTGCGGGTAAATCTTCCTTTCCGCATTCTTAGCTACGCCACTCTATTGCGCGACGCTGGTGCCCAGGTACTTGAGCAGACACCAGTTATTTCTGAGTTCGGGGATCTGTTCAGGAAGATCCCTGGTTTGCCGCCCCGACGTGAGATCGATTTCACTATCGATCTGATTCCTGGTTCTACACCCGTCTCACTGCCGACGTATCGCCTGGCACCATGTGAGATGGAGGAGTTGAGGACGCAGATTGATGGCCTGCTAGAGCTTAGCTTTATACGGCCTAGCGTGTCTCCTTGGGGAGCACCGGTCTTGTTCGTGAAGAAGAAGGATGGTTCGCTGCGATTGTGTATTGATTATCGCAGGCTGAACCAGCTCACGGTGAAGAACAAGTACCCTTTGCCCAGGATCGATGACTTGTTTGATCAGTTGAGAGGAGCGCAGTACTTCTCGAAGATTGATCTTCAGTCAGGATATCATCAGCTGCGCGTCAGAGATGAGGACGTGCAGAAGACAGCATTCAGGACCAGTTTTGGCCACTACGAGTTCCTCGTGATGTCGTTCGGTCTCACGAACGCACCGGCCGTGTTCATGGATCTGATGAACCGGGTTTTTCGGCCTTTCCTCTATCGATTTGTCGTTGTCTTCATCGACGACATTTTGGTATACTCTAGGAGTCGAGAGGAGCATGAGGAGCACTTGCATTTGGTCCTTGATACGCTCAGACGACATCAGTTGTTCGCACAGTACAAGAAGTGCGACTTCTGGAAGCAGGAGGTGAAGTTTCTGGGACACGTGGTGTCCAAGGACGGCATGGCAGTTGACCTGTCTAAGGTAGCTGCGGTGCAGGACTGGGAGCAGCCTGGTTCTGTCACTGAGGTGAGGAGTTTCTTGGGTCTCGCTGGTTACTATCGGCGCTTCATTCAGGACTTCTCGAAGATCGCAAGACCCTTATCTCAGTTGACACGGAAGGACGTGAAGTTCGCCTGGAATGATAAGGCGGAGTCAGCTTTTCAGGAGCTGAAGGACAGACTTACGTCTGCCCCTGTGCTAGTATTGCCAGAGCAGGGGGTTAGATACACTATATACACTGACGCGTCTAGCGTTGGTTTGGGTTGTGTCCTTATGCAGAGGGACAGGGTAATTTCGTATGCCTCGAGACAATTAAGGAAGCACGAGGAGAATTACCCTACACACGACCTGGAGTTGGCAGCCGTTATATTCGCACTGAGACTCTGGAGACATTACCTCTACGGAGAGGAGTTCGAGCTCTTTTGCGACCACAAGAGCCTCAAGTACATATTCACGCAGCGAGACTTGAATATGAGGCAGCGGTGATGGATGGAGACGCTGAAGGACTTCAAGTTTGAAGTCTCTTACCATCCTGGGAAGGCGAACCTTGTGGCTGATGCGTTGAGCCGCAAGAAGGCGATAGAGTTTGCGGCTCCGCTGATAGTTGCCGAGTGGGATATGGTTGAGTTTTTACGAGACTTTGAGCAGAAACTCACCGTAGAGGAGCCATTTGAGTTCATCGCACACGTACAGGTGCGATCACAGATCGATGACCGTGTCATCGAGGCGCAGAGGGACGACGCGCATCTTACTGAGCTTCGAGAGCAGGCCAGTGATGATGCTGACGCCGACTGGCGAGTTAGTATGGATAGGGGCTTACGTTATCGTGGCCGCCTATGTGTCCCAGATGTCCCTGACTTGAGACGAGAGATTCTCGAGGCTGCGCATTCTACTAGACTCGCGATGCATCCTGGCAGCACGAAGATGTATCGTGACGTGAAGAGGACGTATTGGTGGGAAGGTATGAAGACCCACATAGCTGAGTTCGTGTCCCGTTGTCTCACTTGTCAGCAGGTGAAGGCAGAGCATCGCCGACCACCTGGACTTTTGCAGCCTATGCCGATTGCAGAGTGGAAGTGGGATTTCATTTCCATGGATTTCATTTCTGGGTTGCCGAAGACGAGGAAGGGGCATGATTCCATTTGGGTGATCGTCGACCGATTGACGAAGTCGGCGCACTTCTTACCGATCAGAGTTACGAACTCTGCAGACGAGCTGGCTAGATTGTATATCCGAGAGATTGTGCGTCTGTATGGAGTTCCGTTGGAGATCGTGTCGGACAGAGACACGCGGTTCACTTCTATTTTCTGGACTCGCATTCAGGAGGCTATGGGTGTGAAGTTGAAGTTCAGTACTACCTTCCACCCACAGACGGACGGACAGACGGAGCGAGTGAACCAGATCCTGGAGGACATGTTGCGGGCTTGCGCATTGGACTTCAAGGACAGTTGGGATGACTGTCTTGCATATGCGGAGTTTGCGTACAACAATAGCTTCCAGGCGAGTATCGGCATGGCACCTTATGAGGCGCTGTATGGGCGACCTTGTCGCGCACCGCATTGCTGGTTAGAGGTCGGTGAGCGCAGCTTGATTGGCCCAGAGTTGGTGCAGGCGACGTCAGAGAAGATTGATATTATTCGACGTCGACTTCTTACAGCGCAGAGCAGACAGAAGAGCTACGCCGATACGAGACGACGGCCACTAGAGTTCACAGTCGGGGATCATGTGTTTTTACGAGTTTCCCCTATGAAGGGAGTCCTTCGGTTCGGGAAGAAGGGGAAGCTGGCACCGCGATTCATTGGTCCATTTCAGATCCTCGATCGTGTGGGAGCAGTGGCTTACCGATTGGCTTTACCCACGCCCCTCGAGAGCGTCCACAACGTATTTCATGTTTCTATGCTGAAGAAGTACGTTGCTGATCCTTCCCATATCATCAGATGGGAGCAGGTGCAGTTAGGAGAGGATGTTACTTATATCCTGCGACCGACACGCATCTTAGACCGGAAGGAGCAGGTACTGCGTAGCAAGGTGATTCCCCTTGTGAAGGTACTATGGACGCATCACTCTGAGGAGGAGGCTACTTGGGAGACAGAAGCCGAGATCAGAAAGAACTACCCACAACTTCTCGAGGAGTACGAACAGGTACAAATTTCGAGGACGAAATTATTTGTTAAGGGGGGTAGATTGTAACGCCCGTGAAAAATCCGTACTTGGAATCGAGTACCGATTTGACCCGAAATCGCGTATAAATAATTTCCATGGAAATTAAACGTAAGTTAGCTAGCGCAACGCTAGAGTAGCTGGGAAATAGTCCCTGATCACTTTAAATACGTTCTACAAGACCCAAATCGAGTAGAACAGACAACTCTATAATACTCTATAACCTTGGATCAAACTCTAAGCGGGTTTGTCCTCTGGACCATGTTGAACTTTTGTATTGGATTTAGACCGGGCGTCGAAGGTCCGATACCTCCTATCTTAGACCGGTAGAACCGCCCAGCTGAACTTGACAATCATCTCAAAAATCAAGTCAAACCGATAATCACAGAGTATTTCGTTGAACCCGGACTGAAGCGACCGCGAATAGGGACGAATTGGGAATTTCAAATTCAAATCTGGCACACGACTTGACGCGTCAGTATTAAGCGTTCTGACCGTCAGAATTCATCCAGATTACACCCTCGGATCAGGAAAAATATCTATTTATTATCATGGGACTTTCAGCCCTGATCTATGTGCGGTGACCGCTGAACTGAAACTGGTCCGCCACGTGCGATCTGCGAACCCTGCCAGACTGAAAACTTAATACGAGGTACATCTGGTACCCATGAGCTTAAGTCTGATCGCAATCGACCAGGGGACCACCAGAAATCAGTTTTTGGACCGAAACAACCCCGAAATGGATAGGCATTAAGTAAACTTCGTCCCGGAGCCTATTTTCGGCGTTTCCAAGCTTATAAAAGGGGTTGAAACCCTCATTCCTTCATTGCATCCGAATTTCACTAAACCCTAGAAAAGAGAGAGAGAGTTTGAGAGAAAGGGAAGAGGAGATTTTTCCCGCTTCCGAGCCACCAACGGTTGCTGCATCAGCACTTCCTTCCAATCACCTGGCTAGTGATTTCTACACTTTTTCAGGTATGAAATAATCCCAAAAACTTGCTGATTTAGGGTTTACGTAGATTCTAAGCATGGTAGCTGACGTAATCCATGAATCAGGTTCTCTTACCGCTGTAGACGAAGCGTACACGCTCCGTTCAAATTCCCGCGACCGTAAGAGACTAGGTGAGGATTTTAGACGCTTTGATTGACGGTTTACAACGCTTTCAATGTCGTTTAATAGTAGATTATCGACGGCATCGCCGTTTGACATGTACAACATGCTCTCCGTTTCCTGTTTCGTAAATTAACGAAGAATATGAGATTTAGGGCATTTTAGTCATTTGTAGGAAGTACGGTCTCCATGCATAATTTGCTGACGTGATTGACATGATTTGTCGCCGCATTAGAGAGTTAGGAATGCTTGCATAATCAGTTTGGCGAAGAGATTCGCCAAGTTGCGCATGTTGGGTCGACATACTATATGTGGACTTAAGTGTGTAGTGTATGTGTTTGTAGAAATGCTTGTATTATTATGTATTGAATTAAATGATGTTAGGTAGTAGATTGAGATTGATTTCATGATTAATATGCTGACCTAAATGATTTCCTACATGCTTACCTTATGCATGATTACACTACATGCATAGAAAGTACGTCTTGAAGATTTGCTTAAGTTGAATATACATGGGAAGTATGCCTTGAAGATTTGCTTAAGTTGAATATACATGGGAAGTATGCCTTGAAGATTTGCTTAAGTTGAATGTTTTAACATGTGCTAACATGCTCATATGATTTATTTCAATTCTAATACCTTGGTCTATAGTGTTAATGAAATGCCATAGATGTGTGGGACTTGACCTAGTCCAGGCAGTCGGTAACCGAGCGAATTCGTGGCTGACTGGTCATAGCCACGAACGACGCGTCGATGAACGTGATTCGTGTTGAGAGTTGGCGGCAGTGGTTAGGCCACGCGAAGTGTTTTACGCACTTCATGTCGTTTAACTTGAGATGCGATCGCGCTAGTCGAGCCCGTCAAGTAACCCGACTGGCCGATGTATGTTCACCTTGTATGTGTCATAACTGCTTGAACATAGGGTACTGAACTTACCATTGTAAACCCTGTTAACCGTGGTACCTTGATCCACGAAGACTCATGAGCCGGGAATGGTGGTATGGGACACCGTGGTCGAGCTGTCGGCCTACGCTGGGGCCACAAACCTCCCCGTAGTGACCAATGAGCACCTTGACTCGTGAGCAGATTATGGTGGTATGGGACACTATATTCTAACTGTCGGCCTACATTGATCAGGCGACGAGCCCTTTGTAGTGACCGCGAGCATATTCTGAGTCCACGGGAGGCGACGACCCTTCCGTTCAGTAGAGTACAGTAGGCCTGTATTGATAAGGTGATGGGGGAGCGGTGCAACGAGTGCGAGCAACAGCCCTGGCAGCCCTTGCAGTGACCTACGAAATGTAAATCGTATGAGATTACTAGGAGTGACGACCCTAGACAGGATCCGTGTTGGGATTGATACAAGGGAAGTACCTTAGTTTCCCAATCCTACTGTTTGAATGGACTAATAACAACTTGGTAATCATATCACCATAGCATTGCATGTGCCTGGAAGATGTGGAGCACTCTAGGGAGTGTGGCATGCCGCGGTTGTAAGATGTTGCCGCATGAGGGTGATCGTCGGTGAGGGCATACATCACGTCATATCATCTTGCATTAACAACAGTATTAGGATTGTCTGATTTACTGCTTTACTATTATCGCGTGATTGAATTGTGAACATGCTAATCTTTGCTCTATGATTCCACTGAGTTGATCACTCATTCCCACGTTACGGGATGGTGTTTGCAACACCCACCAGACCCTGTTGTAGCTACAGGTGAGGACGAGATCCAGGAGGTGGAGCCGGAGATTGACGAGGACCAGGATGAGTTCTCGAATATGCAGTATCACGACGGCTTCCCGTAGGTGACCTGGATCGAGGGGGACTTCAGTGGGACTATTTTGAACTTATTCTTTTGTTTATTTACATGTATATGAGACTCAGAGATGTAGTCATACTTTGGAGACAGCTGAGATTACTTTGTTTTTTCCATACAGTGATATATATATTGTTTAGTCTTCCGCTTGCTTTTATCACTGGATCTGAAGTATGAATTGCAGTTTTGGTATACTTTTACTCATGTGAATGCTTTAAATCAGACAACATTGAATCATAACCATTTTTGTTGCATAAGTGACGGTCTGGAACTCGGGAGTTTGAGTTTATACACGACCCCCGATTTTCAGGGTGTTACATGGTGAGCCTCCAAATCCAAGATTTACTGCTTAAGGTTTATAATTTTCTTTGTTATTGTCATCGAGGAATGCTTGGTAGCCTTTACTTGCTCCTCCAAAGAACGAAACTCCTTATCATAAATAAAAACTGTCGTTGCCACTTTTGAATCTTTTTATTCGAGTTGTAATAAATCCTGTTTTCGAGCAAGAATTTCAGGTGCGATAGTCATATTACGGACATCCACCGATTTACGAAAGGTCTTACAAAATTGGGATAAAGACTCGCACAAAGGAGAAATATTGAACCTAGCAATTCGCGTTGTGTTTTCTAGAGAAGGTAGCATTATCTCTAAGTCAGACCATTGAGATGGATCCTTAAAGATGTAAACGATTGCTGATATGGAGCTCGCAACAAACATAACGCTGGGGGAGAAATCTTTTCCAAAGATATGGTATTTAATACAGTGGTGACGAAATTTGAGCTTGTAAAACCACTAGAGACAGTTAAACTGTGAAATACAGGTAAAATGCATAAGTTAAAGGATATATATATATATATATATATATATATATATATATATATATATATATATATATATATATATATATATATATATATATATATATTACAAGAAAGTAAAAATGAAGTAGGGAAATAAAGTAAAGTATACCAGCGACTGCCGAAGTAGATGGATCCAGAGTTATAGCTTCTACAGAAGGCCTTTCCTCCAAGGGAGGTTTATGTAAGTCCGAAGCCATGTTGGCAAAAGATGAGCTCCGAGTTTACTACTAGACAGCACGGTAGTTGGGGTTGTGGCAATAGTAGGTTCTGTTTGAAAATTTATGCCACGAACTGCTCTGCTAGTCGTGATGGAAAGTTTGGGAGGTTCTCTCTTCTTTTTATCAGAACACTTATTAGAGCCAGAGGTAGGAAGAGTAGTTTGAATTGTATCCACGAGGATTTGAAGGTGCTACACACGGGAGAATCTTCAGATATGCCACAATATCAGTCGGAGGATTTGAAGGCACTACACACAGGAGGGGAGAATAATTGTTACTAAAAGATATAGTTAAGTGAGCTTCGACTATATCCTCATAGTCTCTGTAGTCCAGGGGTTCTTCTCCCTCATCGGCATCTCCAGTGATGACCTGAGAAATGTCTACTTGGGGAAGCTCCTCATTAATCCCAGTGGTCGCTCTGACTCTGTCATTCTCGCCAATATCCACCTCCCCTTCTTCCACTTCTTCTTCGATATCAACTTCTTCTGTGTCAATATTCGATTCATCTTCTTCTCTTGAGTCGTTGGAAGAGGGTGTCTGACTGGTAGAAGTAGAGCTACAAGAGATGAATTCTTCATCTTCTTCCTCAGAAGACGATGGAGATGATGACGATCTCAGTGCTTATTTTCCCTTCCGTATAGATTCCCTCCTTTTGGCAAAGGCTGGGTTTTCTATAGCAGTAACCATGGGGGAGATAGAAGATTTTTCTTGCATTTATAACCGGGTCACAGGTAATAAGGATTCTCTATGAGGAGGTAGTGATAGAACAGGCAAAGGTACTTCTTGGGGCTTTGAAGGCCCAGCAGCTTCTAAGGCATAAATAGGAACCATAGGAGCTAAAATATGAGGTGTTTTGTCAACATCTGCAGGGGCACTTTCTTCGTCGACGTCTGTGGGGCCATTTTCCTTAGCCATAGGCTTTTTCTGAGATTTGAAATGCATCAATGAAAACCTATGAGCAATCCAACCTTCAAGAGTGTTAGCTGGTTTAGCTTCACGAATGTGTTTTCATATGAAAATTTTCACACACATATCGCCAGGAGCAGGGGCGTGATCATGTTTAACAGTATAGCCTATCCCATCTCTTCTATCGCGTTTCCTAAGTTGATGAGTGGGGATCCATATTGGCGAATTTACTGGAAAGCATCGGCGAATGAGGAATGATTGATGCGCCCACCACCGCATCCATGGATAAGTCGAGCGAACAAAACAACTGAAACCGAGTATAATGAACTTTAAGTTAATGTGAGCTGCAAGGAATTATCGTTAGATTAAGCCCCAGTTGAATGGCCCTGTAGCATAACAGCGCATGTTGCAAGTCACTTCTTCCGAATGGTCAGGAATGGTCTGATCATATCCAAATTGTCACGCGAATTGGCTGGGGTAATACGATTCTCTCCAAAACTCATTGCCTTCTAGTAAAGGCAGGCTGTTAGACCGTATTAATATGAAGAATGCTTGCTGAGGTGAAGGGATGTAACACCTCAGATTTTTTTTAACCTGGAGTTAGACGTCCTTAGGCAATGAGTCAATCATAATACCTTAATTGACTTATCAGAACTCAATTATAAAGCCTCAAATCCCCTTTCAACCCATCTCCTTCAAAATCTCACCTTTCACCACCTTATTATTCAAATTTCTCAAAGTAATTTCATATTAGACATAAATCCTAAGGTTTAGGTGATGAATAACCATAATGAAATTAAAATTTACTATGAATGATGAATAATTAAATAAAATGAGTTTTGGACCATTAGTATTATAGAATCTGACAAAATAAATAGGTAATTTGGATAGAGCAGCTTCTCCTACCCTAAAATCATATATTTCAAGCTGAACAACTCATTTTATTTTGTAAAATACATCTATATCAAATATCAGATCGGCAAAACCACATCAAATGGACTCGGGGGCCCAAATGTCGCAAATCGGGGAGACCCAAGGTGGCTCCCGCACATTCTCGACACCCTGGGGGAGTGGGGGGGGCATCGCCCCTAGGGTAAGCCATTACCTCAGGGTCCAACGGTCGGTGATGAACTCACCGGTTCCATGAGGCCTCGTCGCGTGGCGGGCCTGGTGGGCCGCAGCGGGTTGGGCAGCCCGTTTTCGGCCATTTTTCTACACTTTTTGTTTAACTTAAAAAAGTCATATCTTCCTCGTTATAACTCCGATTTAGGTGATTCAAAAGTCATATTGAAGATAAATGAGTCTAGTTTCATATAAAAATATGTGAAAATATAATATTTAATATAGTTAAAAATAGATCGTTGTGACAACTGTCCAAAAATTATAGTTTGGACAGTTGCTTCTTCTGGAATTTTTAAAAATTTTTTACAATACAAAATCTCATAAAATTTGGTAGAAATGAATCAAAATTGATGATAAACTAATAAAAAAATAATTAAAATAATATACCTACTTAAAGTGCCAGAAAGGGGGCGTAGAACTGCCCTAAGACCATATTCTGTCGTAATTAGAGCATAATTTAGTTAAGTACTAAATTGAATACTAAGTAGAATTAGCTTAAACTACTTTAAATATAAACTGTAAGAATTAAAATGAGTAGAACCACTAATGCTACATTCCTAAAAACCTAGGATCAATCTCTAAACCAGTTGCTCTCAGGAGCATCTTGAAACTCTGTATTGGACCTGGACCACACGTTGAAAGTTCGATTACACCAAAACTATACGGTTATGACCACCTTAATGGACTTGATAACTACCTCAAATATTAAGTCCTAATTGTACCCAAAAATGCACAGCTTGGGCCCAGAGCGAAGTGTGTGAGAAACGCGAATATCTTTAGGAAATGAACTAAAACTTAAGTGAATTGAGTCAGTTCGCTTGCAAGCCGAATCTAAGGATTCAAACCGTCAAAATCTAACCCAATTATACCCTTAAATTAGGAAAAATGTTCCACACATGCCAGTGCACTTGTGGCCCTGATCGAGTGTCGGTGATGGTTGAACTGAAATTGGTCCACCACGGTTGATCTATAAACCTGATCGAACCGAAAACTTAGCCTTACCTAGATCCATGGTCAGGAAGCTTAAGTTCACCAGCATGTAGAAAAAGGGCCTCCGAAATAACTCCATTGGATCAAAATAAATGCCCTTTGGCTATAACCTAAGTATATATTGGCTCTAGGGTCATTCCCATCAGTTCTGGGCCTATATAAGCACCTTATATCCTCTCTCTCTCATTCTATACAAATTTGGAAAACCCTATATAAGCACCTTAAACCCTCTTTCTCTCATTCCATATGAATTTGAAAAACCCTAGGAGAGAGAAGAGAGCAAAGAGAGAAGAAAGTGAGGAGAAGTGAGAGAGAGTGTTGGCGTTTGTCCCTGGGATCCTTCCCATCGTTCCACGAGCTGCATCAACCCTTCTGCATCGCTATTCCGGCAATTATGACTCCATTCTTGGGTAAGAAATCCTAACCCTAGCCTGTTTTAGAGACTCAAATAGAACAGATGGTGGAATAGCTAACCTATTCCCTGTTATAGGTGGTTGTTGTACCGTAGGCGAAGGAATAGTGTTCGAACTGAGTTCGTTACGTGTCTACTGGCGTAAGGTGCGGACTATAAATGTTTAGGTTATGGTTTTCAAGGCTTTCAATGTCAGTTAATGATTTATAACTGATTTGAATGCCATCACATGCTTACATACGATGATTTTAGCATTTTACACATACATATGAACTATATTAAATATAGGGTATTACATGTGTTTGTAAAAATGTCTGAAAGAATGTGGAATTTGGATGTGTGCTTGCTATAATTATTAACTATGGATATTTACTTGATGTGTGCGTGGCAACTCCTTTGAAAAAGGGCTTGTTAAGGTATATGTTATAACTAGTCTAATACATGTATGTTGTAATGTGTAGTCTAAGTGTTTGATAAAATGCTTGAATGAGAAAATGTTTGTTTAAATGTATGATATACGAGCGTTGAGATAGAATTCTCAATCCCCTTATCTATACTTATAGTTTCTTTTGTATAACCTATCTTACTATTACGTGATTTATGATGAAATGCGTATATAGGTTAACATGTACACTATGTGTTTGACAAAATGCTCAAATGAGATCTCTCTGTGGTTTGGTCGTCACATGTTGTATTTGACTATCACATGTGAAATGAATTGTTTTGGAGTGTGTTTGGGACTATAGTATAGTTCAGGCAATCGATAACAAGTCCTGGTTTAGTGGTTGAGGTTGGTTTGCCACACAAAATGCGTTCGACGAACCCGAGTCTTACGCTGCTTGTCGACAGTGGTTAGGCCACGTGGAGTGCTTACGCACTTCATATCGATCAACCCAACGTGTGCTCGTACTAGTCAAGCTTGTCAAGTAACCTGATTGACCCGATGTATGTTCACTATGTATGGACGCCACTACTTGAATCTAAGGTACCAAACTTACCATTGGAAATCTGTTCAACCTTGGTACTTCAATCTGCTAAGACTCATAAGCTAGACATGGTGGTATGGGACACCGTGATCGAGCAGTTACCCTACGCCGGGGTGACAAGCCCACCCATAGTGACCAGTGAACAATCCAAACTCGTGAGCTGAATACGGTGCTATGGGATACTGTATTCGAGCTGTCGGCCTACACTGATCATGTGACGAGCCCTTTGTAATGACCTCGAGCATACTCTAAGACTGCATTGAGGTGATGAGTCTTTCCGTAGCCACTAGAGTATAAACTAGGCCTACACTGATCAGGTGACGAGCCCTTTGTAGTGACCTAGAATCATAACATCGTATAAGATTCACTAAGACTGACGACCCTAAAATGTATCATTGTTTGAGAATTGATATAAGGGAGGTACCTTAGCTTCCTAATCCTATTGTATGAATAAACCTAAGTAAGAACCTGGCTAATCATGTGCATGCACCGCACTGCATGTGCTTTGGCGAGGAAGAACACTTTCGGGTGTTTGCCATGCGCGCAGTGAGATGAAGACGCTGAGGGAGTGCAGGCGAGGGCATGCATCATTATCGCATATCATTTTTGCATTAATAAGAGTATTTAGGATATGATTGTTGTACTGCTTTATCATTATTGCTTGACTGAATTAATAACATATTAACCTTTGCTTTATAGATCCACTGAGTTGATCACTCACTCTCACGTTCTGGGATAGTGTTTTAAACACCAACCAGACCCTTTCTTAGCTGCAGGTGATGGCGATGCCTACGAGACAGAGACCGACTTTGAGGATGACGAGGAGATGTTCTCCTCTATACAGTATTCAGGAAGATTTTTATAGACCGTTCTGATCGACGGGGTTATAGGGTTGTCGATTAGATGTCACTACACTTGTTATTTTACACTTTTGAAACACGCATGTATATTCTTTTTGTTCATTTTTTTTAGTATACATGTACATATTTAACCTAATAACATGTTCACACTCTGGAGACTTACGACAGTTTATATATTTTATATATCTATCACAGTCTTCCATTTGCAATATTTAACTGTCTCTGGAGTATGATATGTCGTTTAGCTTAATCTCACTCATGTTTCAATGCACTCATAATAATCATCATTATCTATATTGCATAAGTGATGCGTTGGAGCTCGGGAGCTGAGCTTTGCTCGACCCCCGATTTTCAGGGCATTACAAGATGGTATCAAAGTATGATTTGCATTGAACTGGACCTGAATTATGGTAACACAACATACACTGACACAATCTGATTTAGGAAGGGGGCGATGGATTCTAGAAACCATACTAAAATCTCAAGTTTCACCGACAGGTGAGATTAACTGTAGTTGTTTAGCCCATACGCATTTAAGATCATACGAATAGATCTCAATCACATTTAGACCGTTAGTCGATGAATTGGAGTTGTAGTTGACAATTTCAAACTTGAGACAAATCCAAAAAGGCTTGAATATGTGCACATATAGTTAGGAAAAATGGACCCAAACTAAGAAGTTTAAAGGGGAGTTATGAGATAACTAGAACCTTAGGAATGAGGATTATATAAAACCACAATGACCATCAAATGCTGGGATATTTAGAGTTTTGGATCTAGAGTTGGTACTCCTAGATTTCGAAAGATCTGGCAGTATAGGAAATCTAATAACATTTATAAAGTGAACCCTATAACCTCCTTAGCTGATATGGTCATGAGTGAAGTGCTCGAGCGTAGTTAAATTCAAGTCCGGGCAACTCAGTTCCAACTAGACAACTTTTGACCCTAAGCGATAGAACACTTCCTTGTATTAGAAATGATACGAAATCATCTAGCGTATAAATATAGACTTTGGATTACTACTAGTGGATTACCACTACTCACAAGTTAAGACTAGGATACTGGTTATACTTAGGAATGTAAAAGACTAATTATACTAAGATAATTGAAAGATAGACTTAGTTAGTTTTCTTGATTAGGTTAGAGTGAGATCTCGTTCCTTCGTTGAATTCCCTTAATACTTATAGGCTTCTTTAATAACTCTTAGGAAAGTTGTTTTAACTTGAAAACTATTCACGCTCAGGGAAAACTTATAAATCCCTTGAAATTAATGTTAGGTCAAATCAATACACCCCTTAGAATTGTCTTCCCAAGGACTTATTACAATCGGAAACACGGAGTAGAGGAACTATATATAAGTGAAGTATTCGCGGTTTGAATCAAATTCTTAATCCTAGTAGTTACCAATGAACTCTATACTTTGATCAAGCAGAATACCAGGATCAACTAGGATTAATAACTGATACGATAAATTTTGTCCTAGCTAGGCAGAAGGTCAATGTATCCGGCTCAAAGCAGAGATTAGGCATCTTACCACAAACTCACACCCGTCCATGGAATCAACCATAACACCCATCATTTTAGCTCCTTTCTATAACCATAGGTACAAATGTCATAGTACACATCATCGATGAAAGGAAGACTAATGTATTTAGAGATCGTTTCCCATTTCATATCAAGGATAGGTCCTAAATTACACATTTTCCTACATACGGATCAAGACATAGGTTCTTGAGCCTTGATAGTAGAAATAATTTTTAAGGAAGGTAGAACATTATGAGCCCAATTTAGTTAGGTTAGCTAATACAACTGTTGGATCAAAGTGGCTCAACGGAAGCGTGGTTGGCCCCTGCCCCACTGGCCCAGGATCAAAGGACATTGATCCAGGTTATACGTAAGGTTAGATCATTAAATATGATCTGAATCTTCTTTAGAATATCAATAATGAAGTTTTTTAAAGAAAAGTAATTAGGGTTTACGTGTTAAACCAATTCATATTAAAGAATAGGCCTCACAATGGGTACGAAGTGAATTACAATAACCAAGGTCAGTGTATCTACAAATGTACTTGTTGAATATGAACTTAATAGGAGCCTTAACAAATTTTAGGGTGAAATAATTTTAAGGAGGGTAGACTAGAATGCGCCAGACTAGCATAGATAGTATATACCCTATCATGCATATAAACTTGAAATCAGTAAAGCTTAGGCGAAAGGAATAATAGAATCTTTACTCATTACCCTTAGCCAATTTCGGAGAAATTATTTTTAAGGGGGGTAGATTGTAACACCCCAGATTTTTGCCAACCTAGAGTAAGACGTCCTTAGGCAATGAGTCAATCATAATACCTTAATTGACTTCTCAGAGTAAGACTAATTAAATAAAATAGGTTTTGGACCATTATTATTATTATAGAATCTGATAAAATAAATAGGTGATTTGGATAGAAAAGCTTCTCATACCCCAAAATCATATATTGCATGTTGAAAAACTCATTCCATTTTGTAAAATACACTCATTTCAAATATCAGATTGGTGAAACTACATCAAATGGACTCGGAGGCCCAAACAACGCAAATCGGGGAGACCCGAGGTGGGTTCCACACATTCCCAGTACCCTTGAGGGGAGAGGGCATCGTAGTGAGGATCTCGCTGGTTCCACGAGGCCTCGCCGCCTGGCGGCCAGCAGTAGGTCGGGTGGCCAGTTTTCAGCCATTTTTTTACACTTTTTCTCTAACTTTAAAAAATCATATATCCCTCGTTATAACTCCAATTTAGGTGATTCAAAAGTCATATTGAAGATAAATGAGTCTAGTTTTATATTAAAATATATGAAAATATAATATTTAATATAGTTAAAAATAAGTCGTTGTGACAACTATCTAAAAATTATAATTTGGGCAGTTGCTTCTTCTGGAATTTTTAGAATTTTTCTACCATATAAAATCTCATGAAATTTGGTGGAGATGAATTAAACTTAATGATGAATTGCTAAAAAAATAATTAAAATAATATACTAATTAAAAGTTCCAGGAAGGGGGTGTAGAACTGCCCTAGGACTATATTCTGTTGTAATTAGGGCATAATTTAGTTAAGTATTAAACTGAATACTCAGTAGAATTAGCTTGAACCACTTTAAACATGAATTGTAAGAATCAAAATGAGTAGAATCACTAATGCTACGTTACCTAGAAACCTAGGAACAATCTCTAAACCCAGCTGCTCTTGAGAGCATCTTGAAACTCTGTATCGGACCTAGACCACACGTCGAAAGTCCGATTACCTCGAAACTATACGGTTATGACCTCCTTGCTGGACTTAACAATCATCTCAAAAATCAACTCCTAATAGTACCCAGAAACACATAGCTTGAGCCCGAAGTGAAGTGTGTGAGAAATGCGAATATCTTTAAGAAATGAACTGAAACTTAAGTAAAATGAGTCGGTTCACTTGTAAGATGAATTTAAGGATTCAAACCATCAGAATCTAACCCAATTATAGCCTCAGATAAGAGAAAATTTTTCACACATGTCAGTGCACTTGTAGCCCTGATCGAGTGCCGGTGACCATTGAACTGAAACTGGTCCACCACGGTCGATCTGTAAACCTAATCAGACCGAAAACTTAGCCTGACCTAGATCTATGGTCAAGAAGCTTAAGTCCTACAGCATATAGAAAAGGGGCCTCCAGAACAGCTCCGTTGGATTGAAACAAATGCCCTTTGGCTATAACCTAAGTATACCTTGGCCTAGGGATCATTTCCATCTGTTCTAGGCCTATATAAGCACCTTAAACCCTCTCTCTCTCTCTCTCTCTCTCTCTCTCTCTCTCTCTCTCTCTCTCTCATTCCATACAAATTTGGAAAACCCTAGGAGAGAGGAGAGCAAAGAGAGAAGAAAGTGAGGAGAAGTGAGAGAGAGTGTTGGCGTTTGTCCATGGGATCCTTCCCTATCACTCCATGGACTGCATCAACCCTTCTGCATCACTATTTCGGTGATTCCGACTCAATTATTGGGTAAGAAATCCTAACCCTAGTCTATTTTAGAGACTCAAATAGAACAGATGATGGAATAGCTAGCCTATTCCCTATTATAGGTGGTCGTTATGCCGTAGGCGAAGGAATAGTGTTCGAACTGAGTTTGTTATGTGTTTACTAGTGAAAGGTGCGGCTTATAAATGTTTAGGTTATGGTTTTCAAGGCTTTCAATGTCATTTAATGATTTATAACTGATTTGAATGCCATCACATGCTTAGATTCGATGATTCCAGCGTTTTACACATACATATGAACTATGTTAAATATAGGGTATTACATGTGTTTGTAAAAATGTCTGAAAGAATGTGGAATTTGGATGTGTGCTTGCCATGAATATTAACTATGGATATTTACTTGATGTGTGTGTGGAAACTCCTTTGAAAAAGGGCTTGCTAGGGTATATGTTATAAGTAGTCTAATACATGTATGTTGTAATGTGCAATCTAAGTGGTTGATAAAATTCTTGAATGAGGAAATGCTTTTTTAAATGTATGATATACAGGCGTTGAGATGGGATTATCAATCTCCTTATCTATACTTATAGTTTCTTTTATGTAACCTATCTTACTATTACACGATTTGTGATGAAATGTGTATGTAGGTTAACATGTACACTGTGTTTGACAAAATGCTCAAATGAGATCTCTTTGTGGTTCGGTCATCACATGTTATATTTGACTATCACATGTGAAATGAATTATTTTAGAGTGTGTTTGGGACTATAGTATAGTCCAAGCAATCGATAACAATTCCTAGTTTGGTGGATGAGGTTGGTTCACCATACAAGACACATTCGACGAACTCAAGTCGTACGTTGTTTGTCGACAGTGGTTAGGCCACACGGAGTGCTTACGCACTTTATATCGATCGACCCAACGTGTGTTCATACTAGTCGAGCTTGTCAAGTTACCCGATTGACCCGATATATGTTCACCATGTATGGACGTCATTGCTTAAATCTAAGGTATTAAACTTACCATTAGAAACCCGTTCAACCTTGCTACCTCGATCTGCTAAGACTCATGAGCTGGACATGGTGGTATGGGACACCGTAGTCGAACTCTCGGCCTACGCCGGGGTGACGAGCCCACCCTTAGTGACCAGTGAACAACCTAAACTCGTGAGCCAAATACAGTAGTATGGGACACTGTATTCAAACTGTCAGCCTACACTGATCATGTGATGAGCCCTTTGTAGTGACCTCAAGCATATTCTGAGACTGCGTTGAGGTGATGAGTCTTTTCGTAGCCACTAGAGTATAAACTAGGCCTACACTGATCAGGTGACGAGCCCTTTGTAGTGACATAGAACCATAACATCATATGAGATTTACTAGGACTGACGATCCTAAAATGGATCATTGTTTGAGAATTGATATAAGGGAGGTATCTTAGCTTCCCAATCCAGCTGTATGAATAAACTTAAGTAAGAACCTGGCTAATCATGTGCATGCACCGTACTTCATGTGCTTTGGCGAGGAAGAGCACTTTTGGGAGTTTACCATGTGCGTCGTGAGATGAAGATGCTGAGGGAGTGTAGGCGAGGGCATGCATCATTATCACATATCATTCTTGCATTAACAAGAGTATTTAGGATATGATTATTGTACTGCTTTATCATTACTGCTTGACTGAATTGATAACATGTTAATCTTTACTTTATAGCTCCACTGAGTTAATCACTCACTCTCACATTCTGGGACGGTGTTTTAAACACCAACCAGACCTTGTCTTAGTTGCAGGTGATGGCGATGCCTACAAGGTAGATCCTGACTTCGAGGATGATGAGGAGGCGTTCTCCTATATGCAATATTCAGGCGGGTTTCTATAGACTATTCTGATCGATGGGGTTACAAGGTTGTCGATTAGATGCCACTACACTTGTTATTTTGCACTTTTGGAACACCCATATATATTCTTTTTGTTCATTTTTTTAGCATACATGTATATATTTAACTTAGTAACATGCTTACACTTTGGAGACTTACGATAGTTTATATATTTTATATATCTATCACAGTCTTCCGCTTGCGATATTTAACTGTCTCTGGAGTATGATATGCCATTTAGCTTAATCCCACTCATGTTTTAATGCACTCATAATAATCATCATTATTTATATTGCATAAGTGATGCGTTGGAACTCGGGAGCTGAGCTTTGCTCAACCCCCAATTTTCAGGGCATTACAAGGGAGCTTGTCATCATCGATGGCTTTGTGATCCACGATATATTGGCCAAATGAGAACTAGTAAAAATCAATGGCATTCATAAACTCAGTGGCATCGATGACCCATTCATACATTCGTTTTGGCATAACCCTCCTCTAATAATGGCATAAAGGGAGTCGGGACGGATGAACATAAGATTTTTCTGGATCATCATGTCCATGGGAAATATATACCCAGCCATCCAGAAAAGTAGTGCCACAGGGTAAATGTTGAACTGGCCCCAACAGATGGGTTTTGGAAACCTGTAGCAACATCCCCGAAGGCTCGGTACAATGAGCAAAGTATAGGGGGCACTAATGAATATCTTTTTCCTTCTGTCAATCGACATGCAACAAAAAATACGAATGGTCTAATGGCATCTACCCATTTAGAACTTGGAAGCATTACTGTACTCAGCCAGTATGCTAAGAAAGCCAGTAATTCACCCTTGGACAAAAATTCTGACGGGTTTCGTATTTTGCAATGTGCGTTTTCTAGTTCGTCCGAATTATTGTTCTTAAACCTACCAAGAAAGGGAAATCATGAGTAAAAATGATGATTAGTGAATATATAAATATCACAATGAAAAGAAGGAGAATATACTGTAGCTCTTGAAAAAATGAGCCGGCCAAAGGAAATGAGAAAATTTTCTGGTGTTGGAAAATTTGGACATCTCCTTAAAGAGTTCAACAACAGCATCCAATACTAGCGCTTATCTTTTGGAAGAAGAGAAATGCAAGAATTCTTCATTGGTAGGAATGTATTCATCATAAAAACGACCTGTCATAGGTAAACCTGCCATCCTGTGAAGATTCCACAAAGTGATGCTGACTTCACCTAACGGAAGATGAAAGGAGTTTGTGGTGGGACACCAATAGCTCAGGAAACCCTTATAAATCATGTGGTCCTTGTAAAAATACTCAGAAATTACTTCAATAGCACCAAAGAGGCCAACATGCATCAGTGTGTGGAATGTTTGGTAAGGATAGCCTTGGCCTAGTTGGTGTAATATTTATAAGACATTAGGAAGCCTCGTGTGTGAAATTCTCTAGATTCCCACGGCGATCTTTTCTCTCTAAAATATTGGCATATCGCCTCTTAAAAAAACTGTAGAAAAGCGTGCATGAGGGTTATAACATGGAACTAGGAATCGCATAGGATGCACTTTGCCAATTTATTGTTTTGATCCTCTCTCTGAAAGAATGCCCTCTAACATTCGGGGCTCTCGAATTGACCAGTTCGGAGTATACATCATACGGCTTTGCTATGTTCGATCCATTGGCTCACTTTTAAGAATGGACTGATGTCGTCGAATGTTTAAGAGAATTGTCACCAGTTCATTCCTAATTGAGGGGGCTATTGAATTTTATGAAACCATCATGAACCTTTACCATGTCCCAGGAGTTCGGAAGTTTCCTCTTTTTGTCTTCCTGGAACTTTTCTTGAAGTATTTGTTGCTTCGACTTCTTCTGCTTCCTCTGGGAAAGAGTGGGTGGTGGTGTCTTCTCTTATTGGCAATCAGACAATGTTTGTGCGCAGATTGGCTGTGGATTCCAGCCAAGTCTCCCATCAACTTCTTGACCTTGCTTTGGAGGCGATGTTATGGTTCCAAAGATGATTGCCTGAAATATTGGCTAAGATAGCAACTTGACTCTGTCAGAAAAGTCAAAGATAGGTAAGATCGGTTCCTTTATATATGCGAGTGGTTTCTTAGTCACTTTAACTCGCTTACATAGTGGACTTTCATGAGCTGGAGAAGGAGCAGTTGCTTGAGCTGGGGAAGAAGGGGCCACTTGAGTTGTAGGAGTTGATGAAGGATCAGAAGTAGGACGAGAATTTGGAAGGCCAGCATGAGAGGGACGATTTGTCGGTGGCTCTACTACACGAAAAGTTCTCTTAGTACGAGCCATAGTTGAGAAATTCGAAGAATAGTTAAGTCTAGAAAAAGTTAGAAATTTCAGCAGACTTTCGGGGCAAGAATTTACCGCACTAAGTACAGATGAGTTGCGGTAAGACTTGTGCGGGCAAGTTGTGCTGGAGTGAAGTGCGAAAAAGGGAATTGTTAGGAGATGGAAAGATTGGAAGGTGGAAATGATTAGAAGCAGTTGGTATTTATAGGCTTAAGGCGTCGCTAGAGAGTTGCGCGGGCAAGAGAGTTGCACAAAGCCTCGCAACTCAGGTTCTACATGACAAGTTTGATCCTTTAAATTGATTTAGAAAAATCAAATTTTGGATCAAGGGGGCATCTGTTGGGGTACCAAAAAAGTCATTAGAAAAAGGGATGAAAAGGAGAGGAAAAGTAGTGCAAGTTATGCGGGACTTGAGTTGTGTGAGGCCTATGTTACGCGGAACATGAGTTGCGTGGGACATGAGTTGCGTGAGTCCGTACAACTCACCTAAGTTGCACTGAGGCACGCAAGTTTCATCAGAGAAGAAGGATCTGGTGATGCGAGGTGGGGTCCATGGCACAGGGGTCGAGGGCTCACACGTACAGATGTTTATAAATACCCCCTTACCCCTTCATTTGAGAGGTCAAATGTTTAGGAGGTTAGTCCCTTTGACAAGTATTGAGGGTAGAGAGAAGGAAGGAAGGAGGGCTGCGCTACTAGTAGCAAGTTGCACAAGTCCGCACAACTCGTTAGCCGCACAATTCCTATATGAGTTGCATGGGTTATCTTTAAGGGCAGTCATTATGCTGAGATTTCTGATAGATGATCAGGATATTTTGGATATTTTCAACGGATCCTAGCATGGGAAACCGCACAACTCATCTCCCCTAGAGATTTGATAAAAATTCACTGGAATGCAGCCAAAACATATATTTGGATTACTTTTGACTTATGTATTTTTTTCTTTATTAAGAGATTCTATCTTGGAACCAAAGGATCAAGAGGATGTTAATGAACTCAGAGCAAATGAAATTGATGAATATTCTCTTTGTTCCATCGTCATCAATGTTAAATAATAAATTCTCCCAAATCAAATGCATTCTGTTTCTGATTGAAACAGGTATTACACAAGATACAGTGACATTATACTATGATAACTTGAGTGCAATTAATACTTCAAAAAACCCTATATAACATTCTCATACAAAACATATCGATATTTGATACTATTATATTCGAGAATTAGTTGAAGACAAGAGTATTGCGTTAGAATATATTCAGACTGAGAAGCAGCTTGCAGACATAATGATAAAACGGCTCGATAGGAATAGATTTTCCAAATTAAAGTATGATACTGGTTTGTGTATTTTTAATTAATTAATCATGTTGTTTTTACTTTTTTTTTTTAATTATTATATGTTTATAATGTTTAAATTCATAACATGTAAATAAAATTAAAATTTTAAATAAATTTTTTTAAAAAAATTTGTGGCCTGCTCAATGAGTTGAGTACCTCCTCGACCAGTTGACCTTCGACGAGTTGAGGACATGCTTGACCAGTCGAGGATCATGGGTTTGCACAATAAAGGGGGAAAATCACTTTTTTATTTCATTTCCCACATTCTTCTTCGACTAGCTGGTGCTTCTCTCAACGAATCCATCTCTCAATCTTAGTTGTAAGTGGTTATTTTTCAATTTCCTTCTAGATTTGGGTAGATCTTTTCTAGTCTTTCTTGTATTTGTGGTGTTTTTGTGATTTCCAACCCATTTGTAGTGGGTTTTTGGGTAAAATATGATTTAAACTCAACCCATCTACTTTCTTTAATCTTCTCTTATGCAATCATTAAATGGAGCATCTTACTAAACGTAAGGCTACATGAAAATCTCATGGTAGCTCGTTAACTAGGCCGACTTCATCTAATGTGAGAACCCTAAGGGGCCCCGAAGAAGATTCAGAGCAAGTTAAGGATTTCCGCACTAGAGAGATTATAATAGAAAGGATTGTGAATGTTGATCACATTGCACGATTTCAGCTTGTGCCTTTCCTTACCAATATCGGTTGGGAAAATATTCTTAGTTGGGGTGGAACGACTTATCATTCCATTGTGCAAGCCATATATGCATCTATAAGTGACATGTCCTTAGAAAATCTTCTTTTACAATTAACTTTAGAGAAGGGCTAGTCACTATTTATCACCAATTGATTTTAGCTTTAACTGAAATAGTCATCGCTGATGATGACATTCCAATTGCCAGTCTTAGCAATAAAATGACTCATATTGAGCGACGGGCGATCACTAGTAAACTATGTCGCTTTAATGCTGAATGAAAATCTAGTAATGCTCTCCGTGCTAACCAGATGCTTCCCAAATATCGCGTCCTGCATCAAATTTTTACTTCCAACGTTTATCCAAGATTTAGGAATAAGTTTGAGCTTACCCCCTTCATGACTCGTGTCCTTCATTCTGTAGTAATCGGTATTCTAATATGTCTTCCTTCTTTAATGTGCTATTTGATCATTCAATTCCGTATTCATCATGGTCACGGTTCAATTCCTTTGGCCTATCTCATGACTTGTATTGTTCTTCATTGCAATGTCATCATACCTTTAGCTAAGGCACCGAAGTCGGAATTACATTTTAATAATACAAATTTGAACAAAATGAATTTGGATTTTCTTCCTAGCCAGCGAGATGAAGAAGAGGAGGAAGCACCTATACTAGAGGACACGTCGATTGACGATATATTTGCCGAACATGATGAGTCGGATGATCCAGATGATCCAAACTTTCAAACTTCTCAGGTTGATGATCGGCTCAAATCTTTAAAAGAGAAGGTTATTGAGTTAAAGGTCTCTCAATACAATCTGGCACAAAATAAAAAATCTTTAATGAAATACATGCGAAAGTACTTTCATTGCATCGCTAGGAGTTTGCACCAGATTGATCCTTCTATGCCTGCTCCTTCTTCTAGATCCGACTAACTTTATTTAAGTTTTTAAGTTATTTCTCTTTAAAACATACACTTTGTGTGTTTGCTTGATGACTTTTTCTTATACTCTCCTAAACTTCTTGAATGCTTATTTCCCTTAACTTGACATTTTCATATGCTTATCTCCTAATATGTTCATATCTTCTTCTACTTTCTTGATAGTAAACTATTCTTTCCCCTGTCAAATTGTGACAAAAAGGGGGAGAGGGTTAGTTGTTACTTTTAGAATGAAGAATGATGATACATGATATGAATGATACATAAATATATGAAAATATGCTTGATATGAATGATACATAATTATATGATTGGAGAATGCTTTAGAATGGAATATTGTATGTCATAATACAGGGGACGCTCAAATTGAGGGATATTGTATGTCATAATATAGGGGAAGCTTAAATTGAGGGGGACTAGTAAATTTTTTGCTAGTTCATCAAAGTTGAAACAGACCTTCTACGACATGGGATCAAGAATACAAGACTTCATTCTAATTGTTGTAATAATAAGTGTTTTGTCCCGAAATTAACAAAGGGAGAGATTATAAGTGCTATAATGTGCAAAACACACCTTGTTTGTCAAATTTCGTTTAGATAAAACAGCTTATAAAGTGGCCTCCTAGTGTGGATAAAGATGGAAAGTTCAAGCTCTACTAAAATTCAAGTAGAAGATCAAGATGGAAAGTTTAAGTTAAGTTCAAGTTCTACTAAATTCTAGTAGAAGATCAAGCTCCATCTAGAAATTTAAGCTCTATTGAAGAATCTAGTAGAAGAATAAGTTCCAAAAAGTTCAAGCATCTAATCTACTTTAAAGTTCAATCATTTTAGGTATTATATACCCTATAAAGACCTTAGGTTTAAGTACTTTTAAAATATATTTCAAATGCATTTTTCTGCTTATATTTGGCTAAGGTTTGACTAGCATAAGTTATGACTCGACTAGTCTAAGAATTTTTTGACTAGTCTTAGTTCAAATCAAAGTGCAACAGATTTTCTGTTACACCTTCGACCAGTCAAGGAGGCTACTCGACCATTCGAAGGTGGGCCTTCGACTAGTTGAGGGTTTCTCAACTTGAAGTCCAGCAACTGAATTAGTTCGGATGTTTTGCACCCTCGACCAATCGAAGACCATGCTCAACAAGTCGAACAGGGCCCTCGACCAGTTGAAGATCTGTTACACCTTATCGCACTCAAATTTAAAATTTTGTTGAAATTGAATACGATTCTTAGACAAGTCGAAACAACAACTTCTTTGCCTATAAATTCAGGCTTTCTCTTAATCCAAAAATATAATTCAACTCTATTAAATCCTTCTACAAGAGAGAGAGAAAAAAAAAGCACTTGTTATATTCAAGCTATTGCACGATATTTATAAAATATTTTTAATACCTTTTTGTTTAATTCTTTAATATCTTATTCTATTAATTTTATTTTATAAAGAGAGTAAATACTCTTCTTTTTTAGATCTTAAAGGAATTCAAATAAGTAGCCATTGGTTTAAATCTATTTGAAATTAATCTAAAACCTTGAACCTTTGTCTATATGACAGAAAATTGAGCGATATACATTCAAGAGAAGTGGTTTTATGGCTACATCGATAGATACGTCTCCAAAGGTGGAGATAAGTATATAATTCTTTTGTATTTTGGTTTTATTGAAATAGCCAGAAAATCTCATTGTTGGTTTTTCTGAGATAGTCAGAAAATCTCAATAAGGGATTTTTTTTTATATATTTGTCGTAGCCTGCTAAAATCACAACTGTATCAAGCTTTAAGGTGTTCCTGTGAAAACGTTATTTACAGTGAAAGCAAATATCACGTAGAGAGTGATTATTGGGAGCGGAGTAGGTGTGGCTGTTTGAGAACAGTTGTTGACACACGAAACCAGTATAATTCTTGGTGTTGTAGTGAATGCCTTTATTGTTTATATAGTGAATGGTTGTAATCTCTTTAAGTTAATGTGGTGAATGCTTGTAATAGTTTAGCTTTTATTTACTCTTGCTTGGTTTGAAATTTTGATTCTTACAAGTTTCGTGTAATAAGGTTGTCCTACCTAAATTTGTTTGGGTGAAGCTCGTCCTACGAATCAGTTTGAATCAATGTTTCAATACTAGTGCAATCGAGACCTCTGATTTATTAACTATTTCTGCACTTTATTTAATTATTTGTCATAGTCCTCCCTCCCCCCCCCCCCCCCCCCCCCCCCCAGGACTGTTGAAACTCTCCTTTTCACAACTATTATAGAGAAAACTGAACTAACCGGTTATAAGGATGACAGACTCCAAGGGGGATCTCATAATGACATTGACAAAGAATCGTCCGAACAAGCTCCTTAAGTTATCAATGTACCAATCATGTAAGATTAACTAACCTAATGGATTAATACCAAGCTCAGGTGTCACGCCCCAAACCCGAAAATCGGATTCACAAGAATCCCGATCGCCGAATCCGGTGCCGACAGCCTCCGTAGTACCCCATTCTCGGCTCCTAGCATTCATATGCCAGATTTTCGATCTTGGGATCCTACAAGGAGGTTTTTTTTTTATATACATTTAACTAGTAATAAGCGTAACCACAAGTTTACCCAAATCATAAAGGCAACATCATCATCACATATTCACTAATATAATCATTTGAATACAATGCTGAAAGGAAAATATATATGTCAAAATCAAAGTTCCAGAAAACAGCTGCACGCTCCAAGCTCAATGCTGCTGCAACCTAACATCACCTGCACGCATCTATCGTACATAAGCTTATAGAAAGCTTAGAGGGCGGTGTAAGTGTGTGCACGAGATAAGTGCCAAGTATTTAATACAATATCATAATCATACAATACCGGAAAGCTATTAATCCATAAACCATATAATGACTGAATAAGCAGAAACACTGATAAGAGCAGGAATTTTCAGCGTAAACAGAAATACTGACAAGATTATAATCATGCGATAACAGAATAAGCGGAAATATGAACAAGTCCATAAGTTAATCAATATCAGAATACGCAATATATGTCAGCTATGCAAATGATGAGTCATAAATAATCAAATGTCGAATGACAAGGATATAATGTAATACACAATTCGAAAGAGCTAACAAATATCATCACTCTCATCTAAGTCACAGGAATATAGAAACATAACAACCCACAATACCACACGCCGAAGATGTAATGGAATATGCAATATATGGTGCTAATGGAATGACCATGCTAGAGTGTGATGTCGAGATGATAGTATGTAGTATCACAGGCTACGGGGTCCACCACAAGGAACCTCTATCTAAACCAGTCCCATACCTAAATTTGGATAGTCTGACTCAACGTGGTAAACTCCTGATCTCAGGTTAGTCGCGTGCCCAACCGAAATCCTTGCCATAACGAAGATACACAACAATTAGTTGCGCACCACCAGCCCGAGTGGATAGTGAATGGATGAATGAATGAGTATGCAACTCCTACTCAGTAGCCTGTCAGCACAGTAGCCTGCCAATTGCTGGTAGCTCGCCCAGTGTGGTAGTTCGCCAGGCCTTAGCCCCGCCCACATCAGCGTCCACCCACATGCACAACAGTGACGGGGTGTCATAATATCATGTCAGTCCTCATATCAGTACGGTTCCTCTCTGGGAAAATCACCGGGGTCTATTACACTTCACACCACCTGCCGCCCCAATCAAGCACACAACTGGGTAAGTGGAAAAGACCTCACTATCCGCCTGTCAGTAGTCTGTCAATACTTACCCGGCTCGCCGATAGCGGACCCATTCCTCGAGCTGGTCAAACTCAACCTAGTCATGCCTACTCCCTCGGGCGGGTAAGGCCGCACCCCCTTCCAACCGACCACGACACAATGGAGAGCGCAACCATCTGGTAATCGGCACTCAACACTCATCTACCCACTCGGTTTAGACGTTGGAGCATCCTCTGGAACCAAGAGGGTGTTTAGAGATTTTCACCCAGGGCCATCTATGGCAGCCGATGCTCGAACAGATTTTCGGTGTCCCATCTGCCCATCCACGATATGCCTGTGGAGGTTACGGCCCTGATGTCACTAGGGCGTACAGTAATCACAACACAATACAAGATGCATGAGTCATACAATCCAATCATGCATCAATCCTGCGCATGTCATGTGCTCATACGAGATAATCTCCACCTATCAGGGAGTCTCACATCATCCTGCCCAATGACATATGCAATGGTCAATCACATCTCATAACAAACATACAGATGATGCGAATGGGCATGTATCATGATGTTATGATGTCACATATTCATAAACGGTATCAATAACCGGCGTCGACAATGTGCACTTTTAACTAACATTGCCCCCAAGGAATGGCCCACATAGAATCAAATATATAATGGGCACGTGGCCTTCACACAAGGGCCAAATATATGAAACAGGTGGGCCCTGGTCATAGGCCTAACACATATCACAATGGGCCTTGCCCATAGGCCTCAAATACATCTGGATGGGTCGTACCCATGGGCCTCAAATATATTACAATGGGTCTCAAATATACTTCGCAGGTGAGTCACATACCTGGGTCTAATACACATCAGTATGAGCTACATCACATAGGCCTAATATACATCACTATGGCTACAACCCATGGGCTTTAAATACACAATAGGTGGGCCCTACACATAGGCCTCAAATATATACCACGAGTGAACCTCAATGGACGGGTCACCAATACAACAGGATGGGCCTAATGACATGGACCCCATAAATATATCGAATAGGCCGCACCAATTGGACCTTACATACATTGTAATGGGCCATGACCCATGGGTCTTGCATACATCACAATGGGCCTCACAACATGGGCCTCATATATATTTAAGGTGGGCCTCAACAACGGGCCTCATACACATCAAGGTGGGCCTCAACAATGAGCCTCATACACATCAAGGTGGCCCTCAACAACAGGCCTCATACACATCAAGGTGGGCCTCAACAACGGGCCTCATATATGGCCTTAGCAATAGGCCACAAATATATCAGGATGGGCCTAATCAATCATATGGGCTAAATCAATCAAATGGCCGATACGAGCAAACTGATTAAATGGACCGATACAAATGGGCTGTGCGTCATGGAGTTATAATAAGCATGTTATAAAGTAATTCCCTATCCTTACAACGCAGCTGACCTAAACGGCTTGCATACAACAAGTACGGGCCTACCAATGGGCCCTAGGGAGAGTCGCAATGCGGACATTTAACCAACATCATACTCACAATGTGGATGTCAAACCAACATTGCTCCCAAGGTGTAGCCCGTAGTGAATAACATTACGTAAACCAGGTTGGGGATCACACATTGCAATGGACCTTAGATACACCCCATTGGGCCTTAAATACATCAAATGGGCCATGTCATATGGGCCTTTTACTTATCAAATGGGCCACATCAATGGGCCGCACCAATGGGCCTTATGTGCATTGCAATGGGTCATAACCCGTGGGCCTTAGATTGCATCAAACGGTTCTCGACCCATGGGCCTTATACATATCAAATGGGCCTAATTCCATGGGCTTTAAAATACATCAAATGGGTCCAATTCCAAGGACCTTGGAACACATCAAATAGGTCCACTCTATGGGCCTTAAATTACATCAAATGGGCCTAATCCCATGGGCCTTGGAACACATCAAATGGGTCCACTCTATGGGCCTTAAATAGTTCAACAACTAGCTACATTCATGGACCCAATTAAATTTAACTGTGGTGGGCCTCAAAAGTGCATTCATTAAGCCCAACATTTAAGGAACTAAAGATATAAATCATTTCCTCTAAGATCTTTATAATATGGTGGGCCCCACTCATTAAAATTTTAGCCCAAGGCTAGCATAATTATAACATGTTGCTGTCCTAAATTTAAGCACTCCATTGGAGTGGGTCCAAGGCCTCTAAAACTCTGAAAATTGAGGGCCAAGGTCCCTCATCATGCATACAATAAGAGGAAACCCAAAAAGGTGGCCTACCATCAGAAGAAATATTTTTGAATTATGGTTTTTTATCAAGGTATATTGTTGGACTGCACAGCAGAAAAAATATGGGAGTCCAACCATCTTAGCCCATTCTTTTGGATACCCAAACGGGGTCACTTGAGGCTGAAATTTCACAGAGTGATACTTCCATAGGTGGGCCACACCCCCACAAAATTTCATAATTTTTAGATCTCTAAGTATTATAATTAATTTAAACAAAACAGACTGTCCAGAAAAATCTGACAGACCTGGACGTCCCAACGTAGTGGGTCAGTCCGGCCCTCACCATGGTGTGTACAGGGGTCCATTGGCCCTGAAATTTGGTAGGTGGATTCTAACATAAGTGTACCACACTTCTAAAAAATTTTATAATTTTTAGACATCTGTAAATATTTTAATTCATTTACATAAATCAATCTGTCTTGAAAATTGGACTGATCTGGACACCATATTATAATGGGCCGGTCCCGCCATCACCATGGTGTGTACAGGCATCCATTGGCCCCAAAATTTTGTATGTGGGTCCTACCATAAGTAGCCAACCCCCCTGAAAATTTTTATAATTTTTAAATATACATAGGTATTTTAATAAATTTTAAAAATCCAACTGTCCATGGTGGAATGTTGATGGAACAGTGCAGAAAATCCAAACTGTCCACCTCACTTGGACCACACCTTTGAGACCCCAATGAAGGTCAGTTGGGCCTGAAATTTGGGGGACATCAAGATGAGATCCCCACCTTTCATAAAAGTATATTTAATAGGTATGAATAGTCCCCCAAACAGTTTCAAAATCTAGTCCAAAAACAACCAGAAACTGTCCAGAAAATTCTGGACAGCAACATATACTTAGGTAAAATTTATTATATAAGTTAAATAAAAAGGGAAATACATTAATGGGCCACACACATCAGGAAATAAAATGAGGAAAAAGAGAGATAGAAGGACAATCCGGTCATAAGATAAATTACACCCACACATCATACCTATATTTACATTTACAACATGGATCTTGCACATGCATGGCTTATAATTAAAATGTATGGTGTGGAAGCCATCCCCACCATGGTTATAAGGTCTAGATGATCCAAACATAATATGATATGAAATAAAACTACCATGATGGGGCCCATAGAGAAAGGCCCCATGCATGGATCATGCATGCATAAGGTAGGCCATTAGGCCACAACCATGGGATTGTGTAGCATCTCCACCATTGATTGGTGGGTCCTACACTTCCCTCATGAAAGAAAGAAAACATCTAAGCTATAGAAATCAGATTTTTTACATCTAGAGGAGCACCCACCGTTCGATCTTCTTGCTCCTATGAGTTCCTTAGCACCTTAGCTTTGATTCTAATGGAGGAGATGGGGAATGAATGGTTAGGATGAGAGATCATGGGGTAGGAAAGTAGGCCACACTTGAAGTTTTGAAAGAGAGGGAGAGGCTTGGAGAATTCTCATACGTATGGGATTTCTCTTCTTAGATTTTTTTGAGTTTGAAAATGAGAAAGAGAGAGAGAGTTGTAAAGGGAAAGAGAGATGGGTGATGGATGTGGTGAGTGATGGGTGTAAGAAAATCTTGACTTTTGTGGCCATTTGTGTAAGAAAAGCATGGGTGGTGTAAGAACTTTTTCACTTTGAGGGCTTTTGGTGTAAGAGAGGTATGGGCTTGTAAGAGATTCTTGACTTTTGTAGTTGCTTGGGAATGAGTGAAAGGTGATGTGTACTTGACATGTGATGGATTGATGGATTGATGGATTGATGTGACACCTCGTAGAGATTCTCTTGGGTTTCGCAACGCGCGGCGTTTTCTTCACACCGAACGTTGGCCCACATCTCTTGACCAGGGTATCGCCTCGGCGCGCAAGTCGCGGCATCGGAACCGCAGCGACGGCGCGATCGCTATGGTAAAGGTCTTGGGTTGAGTCAATACGGGTTGACGGCATACGAATCAGGGTCGCACGCAAATATTGGTTAAGGATCGAAGGTTGCCGGAATTCGACCGGTAAGACCGCGGAAGTCTACGCAACGGTACGGTCTAAGATACGGGACTTACATCAGGCCTAAGAACTGAGCTCTGAGGAGTGACCCATCTGCCGAGCTAAACTGTTTGAAGACAGGGCTCGATGATATAAACTACCTCCCAAACTGATTAGACCGACCTTGACATATGAAGAGGGATATCCAGAGACAAACTCGCATCATACTAAGAAATGATAAATCTGACGAGATCCTAGCCAAAGATTACACCGACTAAGGCGGGCTTGACAATATTCTTAGGAGTAGATCTCCATTCGAATTCAGAACCTTCGATCTATCTAACGGATCTTATTAAGATATGCAAACTAAAAAGCCGCCTAAACATCTTATAAATAATTCACATGCCTAATAAAGAAGGTAAGCACAGAAATCTCCGATTCGAGTCATATATCTGAGATAAAATGGCCTATCTAACTTAGGCATCGGATATTCCTGACACTAGCCCTGGACTGACACTAGGACTCCCATTACCCTTTGTATTCCTTTGGTGCAGGAGCTCAGATGTATATAAATATAGTACTTACTCATCCAAATTCCGTTGATAACAATTATTATTATTATTATTTATTTATTTATTGGTTAGAGACCTTTTCTCATGTAAAGAGGTAATACGGTTGGCTCAGTGCAGTTCCCAATGGTAGACATTCATTTACCCTGGTTGCTAATGTGTGGCTCACCCAAACATTCGATTAGCCTTTGTTTAAAGTACATGCTATAAAATGACAGGTAAAAGTAGATGGATGGTGCAGATACAATACAAGCATCATGGTGTGACCCACAATATTTCAACAGTGGACGTCAACACCCCACTGTTTTTAAGCGTGCGGTGCACCTAAGGTTTGGATCTTCTTCATTAGGACTCACGCGCGATGAGCGGTTCCCACTGACGTGGTGGGCCCCACCCCCGATGGACCAAAAGAAAATGGTTGAATGGAATGGATTGAGCACATATATCACGATGAGCCCCGGGACAGCAACGTTGCCCCTGATTTCCTATTCTTTCTTTGTTTACATTGATGTCTTTCTTTTCTTTTGTTTTCTTTTAAAAAGGTCACTTGTGACCTGACGACAGCTTGGATAGACAATTAGGTGGGCCCTGGGATGTTTTAATAGTGGACATTTCCCAAACTCATTGTTTGATGTGGCGTGGACTGCAGATGCCCTAGATTAGCCCGGTTTTGGGGGCTATGTTCTGGAATGATCTGGAAAAATGAATGGCCAGCTTGGATGAGGCAAATACTCTATGATCGGCCCACCAGAAGTTTTCAGCGGTAAAGATTTAATCTCAACTGTTTCGTGCGATGTGGCCCACCGGGGCCCTGGATCATCCCCCACTTTGGACCATGTGTTAAAATGATCTGAAAAATAAGATGGCGGTCAAGATAATTCATCTTGGTGGGACCCTTGCATAAGTGGCCAGCATAAAAGATATACCGTTGGTGTCCTACCGGTGACAGCTGTTGGACTGTTTTTTTTTTTGTTTTTTGTTTTTTGTTTTTTTTGTCTTCTTCTTTCTGTGAAAGGGTGTAGTATCCAATGGGTGTATGGGCGCGTGATGTAAATTGGGTCGCGGACACTTTCATGTCCAAGATGGGCCAAAGAAAGTCTAATTGGAGGTTGTAGTCATCGAAACCATTAAAAACTTAAAACAAGCATATCCTGCAACTAGAATTACTCACATACCATGTATGATTTTGGTGTCGGACGAACTACTTTACCCAACCAAACCGGTAATGCCAGGTTGCCGGCAACAACGCTAAGTTTGGGAGATTCCATCAATCCATGGTCCAATTCTAGTTTATGTTTGTTTTTTAAGTATTTTTAGTAAATTTTGATTTGAGTATAACTCTATATTCATTGGGCTTTAAGAGTTATGGCAGACATGAAAAATGCTTAGAATAATTAGGGAAATAATGTGGTCAAGTTAAATAGGACACTTACTCTGAATAAGTTATGAATTTAAATTACGATATTTCTTCCCAGGCTGGGCATGCCTACTTTAAAAGGTCATAGGCTCGTTGATGAATTTTATAAGATTTATTTTAGATTTTACTTGCTTTTTTCTTCGAAAAGCTCTATGAGGAGTCTAAAAAAGCTTTGTAGCTTCAGGGCAGTTATCCTTGAGGAAGACCATGATCAACCTCATCATGTTCATCCATGTATCAGTGTGTTCCTGTGTATGGCTCAGTGGTAAAGTCACGGGGGTTTTAAGATGAAGTCATAGGTTTGGGCATCCATTATGGTGTGAGTGCAGGCATGTGTCGGGTGTGTGAGTGCGCAGAGAGAGAGAGGGGGGTGGGGGGGGGGGGGGGGGGGGGGTGTGGTGTGGTTTCATCTCTTCCCCACCTAGGTTAGGTTTACAAGGGACCGTCCACAGTGATTTTCACAATGGCGCCCACTACACTTGGGATTAAGCTGCTATTTGTATGGCTCCTTCACCTAGGTCTTTGTGACCATACCAACTGAGTGAATGGCTGGATTCATCTGGGGGGGAAGAGATGAATGGCTGGATTCATCTCTTCCCCACCCACGGTGAGCGAATCCCATCAATTTTTGGAAACGAATTTAATATTTTTGTTTTCTCTTTCGTCCCGCTGTTGAATGATCGGATAGGTCTTGAACTCCACCATTTGTGGATCCCACACCAACATAATTTTTTTTTTAAAAAAAAAAGAAAAAGAAAAAAAGATAAAAGGAAGAAGGTCAGGAAGGGGGGAGTGCACTCACATTGATGGAAGGCTTGGATCATGTTAGGTGGCTTGGATGACCTTCATCAAGGGTCCACCACTACTACTCTCTCTCTCTCTCTCTCTAATAGGAACGTGCTTCTTATGGTGGAATTTGGATACTAATGTGCTCAAATTTTAGTTAGGAGAAGGCTACTTATAGAAGAAATTATAATTAGAAAGAGGGTTATAGATCAGTGCTTAGGTTGAAGCACATTTTTGTTTCAAGGTCAATTGGTCCCACCAAATCAAAGTTTAAGTGTGATAATGATACCCTAATTAATCAGAAGTTGCTTTTCTAGAAAAGGTAAAGGGTACAAAATACTTGCTTCCTTAAATTTAGAAGAAGATAGTTGACTTTTGTGTTTGCACTTTATTATTCTTAATTTAATATTGATTTTAGGTTGATTAATACTTAAATTGTGCCTAACTTTTCTAGTAAAAACGTGTTGGTAAACTCCCCTATTATAAGGGGTTTTATTGACTTTTGATTCTTACAAATTTATTAAACTAAATAAAGACATTTTTACACAATCTAATCCATGGATTAAGATTTTAGCTTATTTTTTAGAGGAAATAAGGTGGTAATCTCTCCTTATTCCAAGGAAATGCAATGACTTTTATAAAAAAGTAACTCCTACTTTTATTAATACTTGTCATCTTACAATACTGATAGCTCATTCTCTAACAGTGAATCCTACAAACCAAGTCCCATCCATCAAAAGAGGTCGGGCGGCACTCCTGAACCATTGGTCCATCAAATCGGCCCATGTTTGTTTTAGTCCAAAACACGATCCCTTCTTCCCTATATATGGTAACTAGGATTTCCCTCCTACACCCTTCTCTTCCTTCTCCCTTTCCCTCTCTTTTCCCTCTTCACTTTTCCTTATTTCCTTTGTTCTTTTCCTTGAAGTAAGATACCTTTTTTTTCTTCCTTTTGAGAGGAACCTGCCTTATGCTTGAGAGTGGATTATGGCCATCAATGCCTTTGGTCCCTCCCCACACACCCATTTTTTATGTAGGGATGCATCATTGGTAGGATCTCTCATTTTCTTATCTCTTGCTTCTTTTTTATCTCTTCCATGGGTCCACTTGATTGCTTGGAAGGCCCAAAAAACTTCATGAGCCATTTCATGGTTTATGTTCATTCCGAGAGCCCATTTTAAACTTGATAAGAGGCTCATCCATATTTGGGCCCTTTGTGGTCAACATGGTGTGTGACCTTTTTTAGGGCCCACTTTCCATTTGAAAGTGCTCAACTTGACCATGGACGTGTGCATGATGTGGGGTTCATCTTTACGGGTCCACTTGAGCATTAGAAAGCTCCTACACATTTTTGGGCTTCTTTCTTGAATGTATCTTTATGGCCACACTTAGACCCACTTGATCATTAGAGAGACCACTTTGACCCACTTGATCATTAGAGAGACCCTATATTTTTGTGATCTTCTCTTCAATGCATAACCAACTAGAGGCCCATTTGAACATTAGAGAGACAATATATTTTGTGGGCTTGTCTTTCAAACGCATGACCACTTGAGCTCTATTTGCACATTTAGAGAACCCCACTAATTTGTGGGCTTAATGCAGCTCATTTGGAGATTAAAGAGCCCTAAAATGTTTCTTCGGTCTCTCTCTTGAGTTTGTATACATGGACATACTTGGGGTCCCATTTGAGGTTTGGAGAGTCCCAAATGTATTTGGACTCTCTTTGAATTTGTGCACCTGTGGCCCCCATTTCTTGTCCCACTTGAAGGTTTGTAATATGTCTCTGTATTCTCCTTGGACTTTTGGCTCATGTAAATGGGTCCACCTGTCACTCGAATGAATCTATCCTGAGGTTCCTCTTACATGACCCCACCATGACCCCTAGGTTATTGCAACTTCAGAGCATGCGGCTCCCACGATGGGCCATTGATCACTTCCAGGTTTCTACCTCGGACACTTGAGCAAGTACAGCCCATCATTGGCCCATCATGGGCCCGTATACTCATGTGTGGCTTACTATGGGTCCATTGATCAATCGGAGTTGAACGTCGGTGCTTGGGCTCCAACTTTGGGCCCATTATGGATTGCTTAGAAGGCTTATGTCTTAACAGATCAAGGTTCATTTCACGTGGCCAAGATGGGCCTGTAGATCACTGCAGCCCATGCCATGGCCTACACCACAATGATTAAAAAAAACAGAAGGGTCAACCTGTGTGGACGAGAGGGCCATCTGGAACATTTTGGGCGCATGCATTGGCCAACACCAAGATGAGTGAAAAGAGGTCCACCCATGTGGCCAAGAGGAACACGTGGAACATTTTGGACCCATGACTTGGGCCACACCAAGATGATTGAAAAGAGATCCACCAATGTGGCAAAGATGGCCAAGTGGAACATTTGGGTCCATTCCTTGGCCCACACCAAATGATTTGAAAAGAGATTCCACGCAACATTTTGGGCCCATGCTTTTGCCCACACTAAATGATTTGATCCATATGGACAAGAGGGCCATGTGGAACATTTGGGCTCATGCCTTGACCCACATCACTCAATAGCCCAAGAGGGCCATGTGGACAATTGGGTCCATGCCTTGGCCCACACTAAATGATTTGAAAGGGACCTCCAGCCATGTGGCCAGGAAAGCCATGTGAAACATTTGAGCCATGCCTTGCCCCACACCAAGGTGAATGAAAAGGGATTCCACCCATGTGGCCAAGATGGCCATGTGGAACATTTTGGGCCGATGACGTATTCCACACTAAATGACTTGAAAAGGTCGTCCACCCATGTGGCCAAGAGGACCATATGGAAGATTTTGGTCCCATGCCTTGGTCCACACCAAGATTGAAAAGCAATCCCACTCATATGGTGAGGAGGCGCATGTGGAACATTTTGGGCTCATGGATTGGCCCACATGAAATGATTGAAAACGGACCCACCCGTGTGGCCAAGAGGGCCATGTGGACCATTTAAAGAATCCCTTAATCTATTAAATTCATTTCCTGTGGCCAACATGATCCATGTGAATCATTTTGGTCCATATCTGCACATTAAATGACCAAAATCCATACATGGGGTATGTGGATCATTTGGGCCCATGTCTTCACATTAGACGACTAGAATCTATCCATGTGGCCAAGATGGGTCATGTGGATCATAATTTGGGCCCATGTCTTCACATTAGATGACTAGAATCCATCCATGTGGCCAACATGGGCTGTGTGGATCGCCTATGCCCACATCTTGGGCCACAATTCCAAGGATTGAATGGAATCCATCCACGCGGTTGAAATGGGCCATGTCAATCACTTGGGCCACACATCTAAGAACTGAATAGAATCAGGCAATTAAAAAGGGATGGGCACATTTGAAACAATACTACCACTAGTAAGTCCTACTTTTGCCAAAAATGGGGATTAGACCTTTGTTCATTTCGTGATAAAAGCGGTTTTTATCCTTGGTTGCGATTGGTAATCGACCCATGCTTGTGAATGAAAATAATTAAGAGAGTGGTGGCCATACTTGCCTGGTTTTTAGGAGAACTTGCAGTCATGCGTCACCGTGGCAAGGACACATCTGAACCACCTTCCCAGCAGCGGGGGAGATGATAATAAGGAGAGGCGCTCACAGAAGCACCCACAAGCGGGCTAGGGATTTGCAGGGTGCAGTATGTTTACTCTATCTTTTGAAGTAATGTATGCATTTAATTCTATTTTATATATGTGTGGCTCTTTATGAAGAAATGAGGAAAACTATTTGTTTGGGTTTTACATAAATTATGTTCACAAGCTATATTGACAGGAATGAAATGACAGGGAAATATTGGCAAAGGTATTGTGTCTATGACCTTGGGATTCGACTTCTTATGCCAATTTGATGCAGGAATTAGAATTTTTCACTCAACTGAATGTTGTGCCCGGCTTTCCCGAACCGTTTATTAAGGTTATTGATTCACTTAAGACGGTGTACAGTAATATCCTGCCCCTTGGATTTGGGCTGAGCTAGAAAGCATTCCTAATTCATAATTGTCTTTCTCCCTTCTATCAACTCTTCATGTTGCCTGAGTTTTTTTGTACTTGTTTTTTTATTTTTCTTTTATTTGCTATCATTATTATTCATAGTGCCCTTTCAAATTTACATTACGCCGGGCTCACTCTTCATTTTTGCCCATGGTATCCTTTAAGGTTTTCACCACATTCTGAGTTTTTTTTTTTTTTTTTTTAAAGAAAATAAAAAAAAAATCTTTCATTCTACTTGGCAACTATGACTTTTTGCTGCTAAGGCTTTTTCGGCTTTTCACCTTGGCCTTTTCTCATTGGCGCTTTTTTTTATTTTTTTCTGAAGGGGATTTTCTCCTCATTGGTGGAATCGATGAAATCGAACCAGTTTCAATATCATCGATAATTGGCAGGATTTTTTCTGTTGGTTGCTGGATAGTTTTTTGTCCTGTCGATATCATCAAAATGAGTCTAGATGATTTCGACGCTGTTATTGATAGACAATCGATGACATCGATAATTGTTGAAATTTTCACCCCTAGTTGCTGGACAGCTTTTTAGTTCTGTCGATATCATTAAGAGACCTTCAGATGATATCGACGCTATTATCGAGAGAGCTTCGATATCATCGAAGAGTTCCGCAGATGCAATTGCGGAAACGTGGATTTTGTGGATTTTGTTTCCTATTTGGGTTCTACCTCTTTCTATTCTGATTTTGTTTCCTATTTGGGTTCTACCTCTTTCTATTCTTATATAAAGGGATGTATCCGGGATTGGGGTGTATTCCAGGGTATTATAGGGTTTCCTAAAGCTTTGCAAGGGTTTGTTAAAGGGTTTAGGGCGATCAAAGGTGAGAGAGAGAGAGAAAGAGAAAGAAGAAGCTTGTGGAAGAGAGATTCTGCTCGTAGAGGTGATCTACTTCGCAGTCCACGTCTCAACGCTTCTACATCCTCGTGATTGGTGGATCTCTCCATTTTTCTCTTGTTCTCTTATTGTTTATCCGCTCATGCGAGTGAAGAAGGTTTGGTCCGAGCGGTGTGTGCTTATGATCGGTTGTAACATTCTGCTTTATAGTGGATTGTTGATTTGGACGAGATCTCGTGGTTTTTACCTCTTTGAGGGTTTTCCACGTAAAAATCCCTGGCGTTGTTTGGTTTATGTTTTAATTTACTTCATTACATTATTATCCCATAATTCTGGTTTGTTCTCGAGGGATAGATCCTAAGGTTTTGTGCAAGGCCCCCAACAAAGTGGTATCAGAGCTAAGTTCATTGAACGGGTAAGATCGGTTTGGAATTATGGAAGGTGGCTCATCAAGGATGATTAGCCTCAATAGTTCTAACTAGACCATATGGAAGGCTAAGATGGAGGACTTGCTTTATTGTAAAGACATATATTCTCCAATTTTAGGCATATCAGCAAAATCCAAGGATATGTCTGATGATGATTGGAAGAAGTTGGACCGGAAGGTGGTGAGGTTTATTAAACAATGGCCGGATAACTCTATGTTCCACCATGTGTCTACAGAAACCTCAGCCGCTAGCCTATGGCTGAAATTGGAAGGGCTGTATGAGAGGAAGAGAGCCGCTGGTAATAAGATTTTTCTGATAAGGTAACTTGTAAATCTCAAGTTCAAGGATGGTGGTTCTGTGGCTGAGCACATGAATGAGGTCAGTAATATAGTGAACCAGCTCTTTGCTAAGAAGATGGTCCTGGATGATGAATTGCAGGCTTTGTTATTGCTTAGTTCATTGCCTGACAGTTGAGAGACAATGGTGGTGTCTCTAAGTAACTCCGTGCCATACGAAAAGATATTCATGAAATAGGTTACTAGCTGTCTCTTCAATGAGGAGGTAAGGAGGAAGTCTCAGGGATCTATTCAGCAAAAGGCCCTTGTGACACAGGAACAAGGGAGAGGAAAGAACATGAAGGGTTGGAAGGGTCGAGATAAATCAAGAGGCAAGTCAAGTACAAGAAAGGATGTTAAATGCTGCAATTGTGGCAAGAAGGGCCATTATAAGCATGAATGTCGTAAGAATAAGCATGACAAGAAAGGAAAAGGAAAGGAGAAGGATGATGAATCAGATTTCACTGCGGTCGCTTCAGATGGCGATATTGTTATTATTCTTTTAGCAGATCACGATATTTGTCTCACAGTTAGGAGTTAGGACATCGACTGGGTGATTGACTTTGGAGCCTCTTTTCATGCGACTCCATGCAAGGACTTTTTCATAAGCTACAAGTTAGGTGACTATGAGATCATGAAGATGAGAAATTCTGGCATATCGAAGATCGTAAGGGTCGGTGATATTTGTGTAAATACCAATGTGGGCTGCACATTGGTTCTCAGGGATGTGAGGCATATCCCAGACCTTTGCCTCGACTTGATGTCGACGGGAAGGCTGGATGATGATGGCTATGAAAGTCAGTTTGCTGGTGGGCGCTGGAAGCTCATCAATGGTTCGTTGATCGCAGCCAGAGGAAAGAAGTATTGTATCATTTACAAGTCAAGTGTCAGTGTGTGCAAGGGTAGGTTGAACGCTGCGGAAGATTCAGCTATTGACATGTGGCACATACGTCTATGCCACATGAGTAAAAAAGGGCTTCAGCTACTAGTAAGGAAGCGGCTCCTTCCAAACGTGACAGGTACACCTCTCAAAACCTATCTTGATTGTTTATCAGGAAAACAGCATAAAGTTTCATTTGTTAAAACTGCTTCTCATGTTAATAAAGTGCATGCATTAGATTTGGTTTATTCTAATGTTTGTGGTCCTATGAGGATAAAAACCTTGAGTGGGACATTGTATTTTGTTACTTTTATAGATGATGCATCAAGGAGAGTTTGGGTGTATGCTTTGAAATTTAAGGACGAGGTCTTTGGTGTGTTTAAATTGTTTCATGTTATGGTTGAGAGAGACAGGTAGATCATTGAAGTGCATCCGTACTGACAATGGTGGTGAATATATTGGCGACTTTCATGAGTACTGCAAGTCCTTGGGTATACGGCATGAACAGACGGTTCCCAAGACCCCCCAGCAGAATGGTGTAGCTGAGCGAATGAATCACACCATTGTTGAGAGAATCAGATGCATGTTATCCCATGTGAAATTGCCTAAGATGTTTTGGGGAGAAGCAATGCATACGACAATGTATTTGATAAACAGGTCTCCATCATCCCCATTGAATGGAGAAGTGTCTAAGAAGGTGTGGACTGGACATGATCCATTATACACTCATCTCAGGGTGTTCGGATGTAGGACATCTGTTCATGTACCAAAGGATGAGAGGTCCAAGCTCGATATGAAGATCAGTTAGTGTGTGTTCTTAGGGTACGGTGATGAAAAGTTCAGTTACAGATTGTGGGATCTGACTGAGAAGAAGCTTGTTAGGAGAAGAGATGTGGTATTATTTGAAGATCAGTGTATAGAAGACATTGGTAAGCCAGAGAATAACCAGCCTAGTTCAGGTAAGCTAGAGGACATGGATCCGGTTATTCCTCCCACAGTGCCTGATGATGGGGGAGTACAACAAGGTACAGAGGATGAGGGAATTCCTACAGAAGATGGAATAGGGGAGCAGCCCCCACTTAATCCACCTGCTAAGCCACAGGTGAGGAGGTCATCTAGGGACAGATAGCCGTCCAAGAGTTACTCGCCGCATGAGTACATTATGTTGACTGATGGGAGAGAGCCAGAAGACTATTCTGAGGCACTAGCCAATGAGCATAAGGAGGAGTGGTTGAAAGCTATGTAAGAGGAGATGGAATCCCTGCATAAGAACCACACCTATGACATGGTGAAACTACCGAAGGGTAAGAAAGCTTTGAGAAATAAGTGGGTGTTCAGAAAGAAGATTGAGCAGAAGAATTCATAAATGAGGTTCAAGGCCAGACTTGTGGTAAAAGGGTTTGGTCAGAGGAAAGGTATAGACTTTGAGGAGATATTCTCACTGGTGGTGAAGATAAGATCCATACGGGTGTTGCTTGGGTTGGCGACTAGCATGGATCTGGAGATAGAGCAGTTAGATGTTAAAACTGTCTTTCTCCATGGTGACTTGAAAGAAGATATCTTCATGCACCAACCCGAGGGGATCGAAGTCAAGGGAAAGGAACATATGGTGTGTAGGTTGAGGAAGAGCTTGTATGGGCTGAAACAAGCTCTACGATAATGGTATAAGAAGTTCGACTCGTTCATGTTACAGCATGGGTATGATAGAACGGAGTCGGACCACTGTGTGTTCACGCGTAAGTTCTTAGATGGTGATTTCTTAATTCTGTTATTATATGTTGATGACATGCTCATCATGAGAAAGGACATCAAGAAGATCGACAGGCTGAAACAGGAGTTGAGCAAGTCTTTTGCGATGAAAGACTTAGGCTCGGTTAAATAGATTCTAGAAATGGAGATAACCCGTGACAGAAGCAGCAAGAAGCTTTGATTTTTACAAGAGCGGTATATTGAGAAAGTCTTAGAGCGGTTCAATATGAATGCAGTGAAGCCGGTCAATACTCCACTGGATGGTCACTTCAGATTGAGCGACAAGTAGTGTCCCAAGACGAAGACAAAAGTGGATGAGATGCAGAAGATACCCTGCACGTCAGCTGGAGGAAGTTTGATGTATGCTATGGTGTGTACACGCCCAGACATAGCATATGCGGTTAGTGTTGTCAGCCAGTATCTTGTCAATCCAAGCAAAGAGCATTGGGCAGTGGTGAAATGGATACTGCGGTATCTAAGTGGCTCATTCAGGTTGAGTATATGCTATGGTGATGGAAAACTTATGTTATAGGGCTACTCAAATACGAATATGGCAGGCTACATAAACTCCAGGAAGTCTACATCGGGGTTCATGTTCACATTTACAGGGGGATTAGTCTCTTGACAGAGTAAGCTACAGAAGGTTGTAGCATTGTCGACGATAGGAACTGAGTACATTACAGTCACAGAGGCATGTAAAGAGATGCTTTGGATGAAGAGGTTCCTACAGGAACTTATCCTGAAGCAAGAGCAGTACGTGGTCTATTGTGATAGCTAAAGTATAATACACTTGAGCAAGAATCCAAGTCAGCATTCCAAGTCGAAGCACATAGAGATTCGGTATCACTGGATCGGGGATACTTTGGAACGGAAGGTGTTACAGCTTGAGAAGGTCCACACAGACAATAATGGGTTAGATATGATGACCAAGGCTTTTCTCAAGGGTAAGTTTGAGGTTTGTAGAAATCAAGCTGGCTTGAAGAAGGTGGATTCCTCCTGAGTCGAAACGGGAGAGATTTGATGGAGATTTTCTCCTCATTGGTGGAATCGATGAAATCGAACCAGTTTCAATATCATCAATAATTGCAGAATTTTTTCTGCTGTTTGCTAGACAATTTTTTGTCCTGTCGATATCATCGATAGGAGTCTAGATGATATCGACGTTGTTATCAATAGACCTTCGATGACATCGATAATTGTTGAAATTTTCACCCCTAGTTGCTGGACAGCTTTTTAGTTCTGTCGATATCATTGAGAGACCTTCAGATGATATCGACGCTGTTATCGAGAGAGCTTCGATATCATCGAAGAGTTTCGCAGATGCAATTGCGGAAACGTGGATTTTGTGAATTTTGTTTCCTATTTGGGTTCTACCTCTTTCTATTCTTATATAAAGGGGTGTATCTGAGATTGGGGTGTATTCTAGGGTATTTTAAGGTTTCCTAAAGCTTTGCAAGGGTTTGCTAAAGGGTTTAGGGCTATCAAAGGTGAGAGAGAGAGAGAGAAAGAGAGAGAAGAAGCTTGTGGAAGAGAGATTCTGCTCGTAGAGGTGATCTACTTCGCAGTCCACGTCTCAGCGCTTCTACATCCTCGTAATTGGTGGATCTCTCCATTTTTCTCTTGTTCTCTTATTGTTTATCCGCTCATGCGAGTGAAGAAGGTTTGGTCCGAGCGGTGTGTGCTTGTGATCGGTTGTAATGTTCTGCTTTATAGTGGATTGTTGATCTGGAAGAGGTCCTGTGGTTTTTACCTCTTTGAGGGTTTTTCACATAAAAATCTCTGGTGTTGTGTGGTTTGTGTTTTGATTTAGTTCATTGCATTATTATCCCATAATTCTGGTTTGTTCTCGAGGGCTAGATCCAAAGGTTTTGTGCAAGGCCCCCAACATTTTCTTTATCCTTTTTTCCTTTTCTATTTTTTGTAACAACAACTAGGGCTGGATTCCATCATTACGGATTGATTAGCAGCCCGCTTGCCCTTTTCTCGTTGGCGCTTTTTTTTTTTCTTCATCTTTTTTTTTTTCCTTTTCTATTTTGTGTAACAACAACTGGGGTTGGATTCCATCATTACCGATTGATTGACAGCCTGCCTACCCTTGTTTCTGACCACAATCATGAAGCTATCAGCCTGGGGGTTATGACCATCCTGATAGGGAAATGGATGATGACTAGGGATCTATGCTTTTCGAGCTAGAATCTTTGTCTTGTCTAGGACTTTTGGTTGCCCATTTTTTTTTTTATTTTTTTTTACATGGTTTTATTTGCCCTTCTTTTTCATCATTTTTGTGTTTCTCTTTCTTTCTTTCTTTCTTTTTTTTTTTTTTTTTTTTAACCTTCTTATTTAAACATTTATTCAGTTAGGGGTGAGGTGGAATCTTAGGACGGCTAACCTTTCCCATTAGCAACGGCTTTGTGCTCATACCCATCGGCATTGGTGGCCAAGGTTACTTGATAGATCTTTACATTGTCACAATCGATTGGCTATAGAAGATTTCTCACCTTACCCTTTGGTGAGATGAAATGTGCCTCGTGCCTCCAGGAAGTACTTAACGTTCATCCTACGGGAGCTTGAAATTGCCTCTGGGGTTTGGGAGGTGCAATGGTAAGATGTGCCTCATTACCATGTCATTGACCTTAAAGCTCCTCTACGCATTCACTTATTGTAAGCCTAATTGATGATTTATATGGTCGCATTTTGAGTGGCTCAACACGTGTTTGTATTTTTCATTTACGAGTTACAACTGGTCATATCGAGCTCGTTGTCACTCACCTTCCTCTGCTTCACTCTCTAGTAATACTTTAAGAGATGAAATTTTAACTTCAACTGGCATAACTGCCTCATTTCCATAAGACTCGTAAAGTCTCATGCCCATAATAATGTTCAAGGATATCTGATAAGCCCATAGTGCATATGAAAGCATATCTAACAAATCATGATATATTTGGCAATCTTCTCAAGTATACGGATGAGTTTCATGTTTGCGTCCTTGACTCTGTCGTTCATCTTTGGGCAATAAGGACTTGACCACTGCCTTTGAATCTTGAGCTTATCAAGGAAGTTGTCCATCTTTTAGTTGGGCAAAAAGTGTCTTATTGTTTGTGATGATGGTGAGTGGGATCCCATAACCATTAATGACGTTGTTTCTCATGAATTTGACTTGGTGAGACACTATGATGGTGGTGTATGAAGTTGTTTTTAACCCACTTAAAAAAATAATTTACTGCTACCAGTATACACTTGTGACCTTTAGATGTCTTTGGGTTCGACATCACATCGAGAAATGTCATGGTGTAATTAATTTGTAAAGTTTTGAAGCAAGCGCATAGATCATATTTGTGTGTTTCTGACACTTATAGTACTCCTTGACGTGCTAGCAACAATTTGTTTCCATTGTTAACTAATAATAACTGAGCAGTAATGTTAATCCGATTTAGGCATTAACATGCAAAATGTTGGGGGCCTCGCATAAAACCTTAGGATCTAGCCCTCTAGAACAAACTAGAACTATGGGATAATAATAGCAATGAAATAAATCAAAGTATCAATCACACAACACTAGGAATTTTTATGTGAAAAATCCTCAAAGAGGTAAAACCCACGAGACCTCGTCCAGATCAACAATCCACTATAAAGCAGAACGTTACAACCAATCACAAGCACAGACCACTTGGATCAAACCTTCATCACTCACGCAGGAGCGGATAAACAATAAGAGAATAAAAGAAGAAAACGGAGAGATCTCATTGATCATGAGGACGTGGAAGCACTGAGATATGGTAGATCACCTCTACGAGCATAGCCTCCCTTCCACAAGCTTCCTCTCTCTCTCTCTCTTTCTCTCTATTTCTCTCACCTTTAATAGCCCTAAACCCTTTAGCAAACCCTTATAAAGCTTTAGAAAATCCTGAAATATCCTGTAATCCATCCCAATCTCGGATACACCCCTTTATAAAAGAATAGAAAGAGATAAAATCTAAATAGGAAATAAAATCTGCAGAATCTGCATTTTCGCAATTGCATCTGCAAAACTCTTCGATGATATTGAAGGTTTCTCAATAACAACTTCGATATCATCAATAGTCCTTTGATGATATCGAAATAGGACCAAAAACTGTCCAGCAACCAGGGGTGAAAATTTCAACAATTATCGATGTCATTGAAGGTCTATCGATAAAAGCATCGATATCATATAAACTCCTATCGATGATATTAACAAGATAAAAAATTGTCCAGCAACTAGCAGAAAAAATCCTTCCAATTATCGATGATATCAAAATTGATTCGATTTCATCGATTCCACTAATGAGGAAAAAATCCCCATCAAATCTTTCCCTTTTCAACTTAGGAGGAATCCACCTTCTTCAAGCCAGCCTGGTTTTTGCAAATCTCAAACTTGTCCTTAAACAAAGCCTTGGTCATCATGTCTGACGCATTATCGTTTGTGTGAACCTTCTCAAGCTGTAATACTTTCTGTTCCAAAGTATCCTTGATCCAGTGATACTGAACCTCTATGTGCTTCAACTTGGAGTGCTGACTTGGATTCTTACTCAAGTGTATAGCACTTTGGCTATCGCAATAGACCACGTGTTGCTCCTGCTTCAGGCTAAGTTCCTGTAGGAATCTCTTCATCCAAAGTATCTCTTTACATGCCTTTGTGACTGCAATGTATTCGGCCTCTGTCATCGATAATGATACGACCTTCTATAGCTTGCTCTGCCAAGAAACCGCTTCCCCTGCTAACGTGAACATGAACCCTGATGTAGACTTTCTAGAGTCTATGTTACCTGCCATATTTGCATTTGTGTAGCCCTCTAACATAAGTTTTTCATCACCATAGCATAGGCTCAACCTGGATGAGCCTCTTAGATACCGCAGTATCCATTTCACCACTGTCCAATGTTCTTTGCCAGGATTGGTAAGATACCGGCTGAGAACACCAACCGCATATGCTATGTCTTGGTGTGTATGCACCATAGCATAAATGAAACTTCCTACTGCTGAAGCGTAGGGTATCTTCTGCATCTCTTCCACCTATACCTTCATCTTGGGACACTGTTTGTCGCTCAGTCTGAAGTGACCATCCAGTGGAATACTGACCGGTTTCGCTGTATTCATATTGAACCGCTCTAGGACTTTCTCAATATACCACTCTTGTGACAACCAAAGCTTCCTACTGCTTCTGTCATGGGTTATCTCCATTCCTAGGATCTGTTTAGCCGGGCTCAAGTCTTTCATCGCAAAAGACTTGCCCAACTCTTATTTCAGCCTGTCAATCTTCTTGATGTCTTTTCCCATGTGAGCATGTCATCAACATATAATAGCAGAACTAAGAAATCACCATCTGAGAACTTGCACGTGAACGCACAATGGTTCGACTCTGTTTTGTCATACCCATGCTGTAACATGAACTAGTCGAACTTCTTGTACCATTGCCGTGGAGCTTGTTTCAGCCCATACAAGCTCTTCCTCAGCCTACACACCATATGCTCTTTGCCCTTGACTTCGAACCCTTCTGGTTGGTATATGCTCTATCTTGAGATTCATACTAGCCGCCAACCCAAGCAACACCCGTATGGATGTCATTTTCACCACTGGTAAGAATATCTCCTCGAAGTCTATACCTTTCCTCTAACTAAACCCTTTCACCACAAGTCTAGCCTTGAACCTCGTCTATGAATTCTTTTGCTCAACTTTCTTTCTGAACACCCACTTGTTGCTCAAAGCTTTCTTGTCCTTAAGCAATTTCACCATGTCATAGGTGTGGTTCTTACGCAAGGATTCCATCTCCTCTTGCATAGCTTTTAACCACTCCTCCTTATGCTCATTGACTAGGGTCTCAGAATAGTCTTCTGCCTCTCCCCCATCAGTCAACATAATGTACTCATGTGACGAGTACTTCTTGGATGGCTGTCTGTCTCTAGATAACCTCCTCACCTGTGGCTCAACAGGTGGATCACGTGGGGGCTGCTCCCCTGGTCCATCTTCTGAAGGAACTCCCTCGTCCTCTGCACCTTTCTGTACTCCCCCATCATCAGGCACTACGGGAGGAATAACCAGATCCATGTCCTCTAGCTCACCTGAACTAGGCTGGTTCTTCTCTGGCTTATCAATGTCTTATATACACAGATCTTCAAAGAAAATCACATCTCTACTCCTGACAAGCCTTTTCTCGGTCAAATCCCACAGTCTGTAACCGAATTTTTCATTACTGTACCCTAAGAACACACACTGCTTGATATTTATATCGAGCTTAGACCTCTCATCCTTTGGTACGTGAACGAATGCCCTTCATCCAAACACCCTGAGATGACTGTACGATGGATCATGTCCAGTCCACACTTTCTCAAGTACTTCTTCATTAAATGGGGCTGATAGAGACCTGTTTATCAGATACACCGCCATATGCATTGCTTCTCCCCAGAACGTCTTTGGTAACTTCGCATGGGATAATATGCATCTGATTCTCTCAACAATGGTGCGATTCATTCGCTCAGCTACACCATTATGTTAGGGGGTCTTGGGAACCATCTGTTCATGCCGTATACCTAGAGACTTGCAGTACTCATGAAAGTTGCCAATGTATTCACCACCATTGTTAGTGCGAATGCACTTCAATGATCGACCTCTCTCTCTCTCTCTCTCGACCATAGCATGAAATAATTTAAACACACCAAAGACCTCGTCCTTGGATTTCAAAGCATACACCCAAACTCTCCTAGATGCATCATCTATAAAAGTGACAAAATACAATGCCCCACCCAAAGTTTTTATCCTCATAGGACCACAAATATCAGAATAAACCAAATCTAATGCATGCACTTTATTAACATGAGAAACAGTTTTAACGAATGAAACTCTCTGCTGTTTTCCTGATAAACAATCAAGACAGGTTTTGAGAGGTGTACCTATCACGTCTGGAAGGAGCTGCTTCCTCGCTAGTAGCTGAAGCCCTTTTTCACTCATGTGGCCTAGACGCCTGTGCCACATATCAATAGCTGAATCTTTCGCTACGTTCAACCCACCCTTGCACACACTGACACTTGCCTTGTAAAGGGTGTAACACTTCTTTTCTCTGGCTGAAATCAACGAACCCTTGATGAGCTTCCAGCGCCCACCAGTAAACCAGCTTTCATAGCCATCATCATCCAACCTTCCTGTCGATATCAAGTTGAGACGAAGGTTTAGGATATGCCTCACATCCCTAAGAACTAATGTGCCGCCCACATCGGTCTTCACACAAATATCATCGACCCCTGCGATCTTCGATACGCTAAAATTTTTCATTTTCATGATCTTATAGTCACCTGACTTGTAACTTGTGAAGAAATCCCTGCGTGAAGTCACATGAAAAGAGGATCGTGAGTTAATCACCCAGTCGGTGTCCTGACTCGTAGCCGTGAGACAAACATCATGATCTACTGAAAGAATAATAATAATGTCGCCATTCGTAGCGACCGCAGTAGAATCTGATTCATTTTCCTTATCCTTCTTTCTTATCGTTCTTAGCCTTACGACATTCATATTTGTAGTGGCCCTTCTTGCCACAGTTTCAGCATTTAATATCTTTTCTATTACTCAACTTGCCTCTTGATTTATCTCAGGCCTTTCCGCCCTTCCTATTCTTTCCTCTCCTCCATTCCTGTGTCACAAGAGCCTCTTGCTGAGTAGACCCCTGAGTCTTCATCCTTGTCTCCTCATTGAAGAGACAACTAGTAACCTGTTCCATGGATATCTTTCCATCTGGTGCGGAGTTACTTAGAGACACCACCAGTATCTCCCAACTATCAGATAATGAACTAAGCTATAGCAAAGCCTGCAATTCATCATCCAGGACTATCTTAATAGTGGAGAGTTGGTTCACTATATTGCTAACCTCATTCATGTGCTCGACCACAGAACTACCATTTTTGAACTTGAGATTCACAAGTCGCCTTATCAGAAAAATCTTATTACCGGCTGTCTTCCTTTCATACAGCCATTCTAATTTCAACTATAGGCTAGCGGCTGAGGTTTCTGTAATCACATGGTGGAACACAGAGTCATTTAGCCATTGTCTAATAAATCCCACCACCTTTCGGTCCAACTTCTTCTAATCATCATCAGACATATCCTTAAATTTTGCTGATATGCCTAAAATTGGAGAATATAGGTCCTTGCAATAAAGCAAGTCCTCCATCTTAGCCTTCCATATGGTCTAGTTAGAACCATTGAGGCAGATCATCTTTGAAGAGCCACCTTCCATAATTCTAAACCAATCCTACCCGTTCAATGAACTTAGCTCTGATACCACTTTGTTGGGGGCCTTACACAAAACCTTAAGATCTAGCCCTCCAGAATAAACCAGAATTATGGGATAATAATAGCAATGAAATAAATTAAAGCATCAATCACACAACACCAGAGATTTTTACGTGAAAATTTTCAAAGAGGTAAAAACCACAAGACCTCGTCCAGATCAACAATCCATTATAAAGCAGAACGTTACAACTAATCACAAGCACACACCACGTGGATCAAACCTTCATCACTCACGCAAGAGCGGATAAACAGTAAGAGAACAAAAGAAGAAAATGGAGAGATCTCATCGATCATGAGGACGTGGAAGCGCCGAGATATGGTAGATCACCTCTACGAGCATAGCCTCCCTTCCATAGCTTTCTCTCTCTCTCTCTCTCTCTCTCTCTCTCTCTATCTCTCTCACCTTTGATAGCCCTAAACCCTTTAACAAACCCTTGCAAAGCTTTAGAAAATCCTATAATACCCTAGAATACCCTGGATCCACCCAAATCCCGGATACATCCCTTTATAAAAGAATAGAAAGAGGTAGAATCCAAATAGGAAACAAAATCCATAGAATCTGCATTTCCACAATCGCATCTGCGAAACTCTTCGATGATATCGAAGGTCTCTCAATAACAGCTTCGATATCATCGACGGTCCTTCGATGATATCGAAACAGGACCAAAAACTGTACACCAACCAGGGATGAAAATTTTAACAATTATCGATGTCATCGAAGGTCTATTGATAACAATGTCGATATCATCTAAACTCCTATCAATGATATCGACAGGACAAAAATTGTCTAGCAACCAGCAGAAAAAATCCTGCCAATTATTGATGATATCGAAACTGGTTCGATTTCATCGATTCGACCAATAAGGAGAAAATTCTCATCACAAAATACGTAGTGTTCAGTTAGAAGCCATTCATAATCATTTAGGAATCATCCACCGACACACATAAGGCAAGGCACAAATATGCCAATGGCCATTTTATTTTTATGGAGTTGTGTACATTTCAGATACGGTACAACACTACGCTTAATAACAATAAAGGGGATAATATCAGCCATAAACAACACTACCCTAAAATTCAGCATCATAGTATAAAGACATTGATCTAATGGTATCATAATCAACTTATTTTCATTGGCAGTGCACTGAAAGCAATTTACAAAGCCTTGGCTAGGAGATGTATTAAGCGCCAGTTTGGCACATGGTATTAGAATGGATTAGATGGGATAGACTTTCCAATCCCACATTTTAATCCTATAAAACTTTTGGTTGTGGCAATCAATCAATAATAAATTGAAGCTTCGGAAACTACGTGTATGTGTTGATGATTTAAGATCAATATGGCATATTCATTTTGGATTTGCAATATTCACCATCGCATCCAGTGACGGACATGTAGGGAGAAAATTTTGATGATGTTTTGGTTGGTGCGCCACCATAATGAATGTGTGTGATCCACACTGTCCATTCATTTTATGAGATCATTTTAATAAATTATCAAGACGTGACTGAATGACAAATTAGGAGGAGAATAAAAAAAAAAAAAGAAGAAGAAGAAAAAAAAGAAGAAGAAGAAGAAGAAAGAAATGTAAAACCTTCCTTAAAAATACTAGATATGATCAACTCCTCCTGTATTGGAAGCAAGGATTTTAAAAAGTAAGAATTCATGATGATAACTCCTTGTGTATGGAAGCAAGGATTTTAAAAGAGAACAAGGTTTATATACTTAAAAATCTGAAGGTTTATATACTTAAAAATCTAAATAGTCTACCTGAAAAAGCACCTCATGAAACACCTTGGGCCTAATTTTTATTTTGATGCAAAACTTTGGTGGGCCATGAAAAATGAAAATAGTTTCTCCCTTAATTTGCATTTCTCTTTATTATGGTCCAGAATCTTAGATCAGGGTGAAAATTTGTCCCTTAAGGTTTGATGGGATTCCACATCACATGGACTGTTTGGATTAGACGCCCATAACATGTGTGCAAAGGTGCACACGTGTATACGTGCAGAAGTGAGCATAACATAAATAGTCCAATGCTCACCTGCTTGCGCACCAAATGGCATGGAACTTATGCCAACATATTTTAGAACCCATCATATGTTATTTGACTCAAAAATCTGAACGATCCACGTGAAGAAGCACCTCAGCCCAATTTTTACTGTCCATGAAAAATGAAAACAGTTTCTCTCTTGATTTACATTTCTCTTTGTTATGGCCCACCATAATTTTAGATCAGGGTGAAAATTTCTCTTAAAGTTTCATGGGATTCCGCATCACATGAACCATTCGAACTACACGCCTATAACATGTGTGCAAAGGTGCACACATACATAGGTAAGCATGATTCAAATAGCCAAATGAACTTGTGAGAACATTTTTAAGAACACATCATATATGATTTAACTCAAAAATCCAAACATGAAGAAGCACCTCATTAAACACCCTGAGCCCAATTTTTTTACTTTGATACAAAATTCTGATGGCGATGAAAAATGAAAATAGTTTTTCTTGATTTGTATTTCTCTTTGTCATGGCTTACCAGAATTTTATTTCAGAGTGAAAATTTGTCCAAGAGGATTGGAGGGATTTTACATCTGAGTAAAAATTTGTCCCCCAGGGTTCGAGGAGATTTCACATTCACATGGAGGGGATTTATATTAAATGCCCGTAATACGTGTGCAAAGGTGCGTGTGCTAAGATGACTCTACGTAAATAAATGTGAGCCTGATGGTGGACAAATATAAAGGTCACGTCTAAATTTTGGTGAGAGAATAAAGAAAGGTGGCGACTCTCTTCAAGATAATTTATATTCTCTTTCGTTGAATCAACTAGTAAAAAAGAAAAAGGAAATGACTGGTAAGCTCAGGCACCAACTAAATCTACCATCACCATACATGCACCCATGTGATCGGTACTATTCATTTGTTGGGCGACATCTCGATAGTCCACTGTGCCATTATCAAACCAAATTGGACACTAAAATCAGGAAGAATCGCAGCTAATTAGAGTGAACGCGAGCTAAAGGGCGAGTGGGCCCCGTCGTCGAATGGAGCAGGACCACTCCGTTGAATTTGGCCGTTGAAGATGCCCTTAAAACGGATGTTGCGAGGATCCTTCAATCTCAAAGATTCTGCTGCTGGACCCCATTATCCACACAAATGCTCGTCAGATCAACAGCTTGGATCTCCCAAACGTGGTTCCAACACGCGCATAACACTGCATTTTTTATTTTTTATTTTACCTTCGGCAGAGCTCTACCAATTTGAAGCTGTCCGTCCTTAGGCTTTCCTTCAGATCCCTGTACGGCCCAGGTGAAAGGTCATCTCCTTCCAGACTCTCTCTCTCTTTCCTTCTCCTCCACCACCGCAGCCAAACGACAAACCCAACCACCGTTCCCAAAACCCCAACCCCTCCAATTACCAAAAGTACCCCTGCAGCTCCAAAGCCCACATCTCCTTTTCCTTCTCCCACCAACCGGATCTTAAAAAATCCCACTCTTGTCGCATCCCCAAACCCCAGCACCGTCTGTATCGCGTACCCGATTCGGTAACAGAAACCCGACACATTACTGAAAACCGCTCCCCAACAGCTGCAATTCCTCATACAGGACCCCTCGCATTCCTCAAAAGACCCCACTTTCTCAAACCCCATCAGCTCCTTGTGCGGCAGATCGACGCCGCTCTTCCTCAATACCCAAAATGCCCCACCCCTCCCGCCACAGAAGTCGCCGGATTCCGGAGCGGAACACCCGCTGGGGACCGAAAACTCCGTCCGGTTGTCCAGACACGAGCACCCCTTCCCCGGCTGGCAGAAGCCGTATGCCCCGCACGCGCTCGGCAGCTCGCACGAGTCCTGGATCGCCTCGAACTCGGTGACCCAGCTGGTAGAATTCCAGAAATGCGCCCGGAGGTTCCCATCGGGGTCCAGTCGGAGGCGCCGGAAGCCGGTGACCCCGCGGTGGAAGCTCGTGAAGGGCATGACGTCGACGCGAGCTTTCTCCGTCTGGTAGAGGCCCAGGAACCCGTCCAAGTCGACTCGGGCATAAATCGGCCCAAGCCCTTCCTCGATCTGGGCTTTGGCTTCCATGGCAGTGTGCTTCCAGTAAATCTGATCTGATTCGCCTTTGAAATTCGCGTATAGACCGAGATAATCGTGTATCACCCTCATGGAATACAGACCGTTGGAGGAGCGCAGGGTCATGGCAGAAGTAAAATTCTGGTTCTCGACGAGGGTATCGTCGGGAAAGTCGAAGCTCTGCCAGATAACATTAACGGTAACAGAATCGAGGATTTGCAGATTGGAGGAGTTGAGGAGACGGAGACGGAGAGGGTCGGCCGCTGCAGCAGCTCCATCAGTTAGGGTTGACCAAAATACCCCTGAGTGGGGGTCGGAGAGGACGAGGGAGCCGTTGAAGGAGAGGCGGGTTGGTGGGGCCCACCGGGGCGAGGTGGGGATGATGTGGGCTCGCCAGATGGGCTGGAAGGAGGGCACGTGGACGATGGAGAGGGCGAGATGGGATGAGTTGACTCGGAGGAAACCAAAGGAGAAAACGGAGGTGGGATCGGTGAGCAATGGTTGGAAAGTCAGGGTGGATGGGTCAGGGGTGGCTGAGAAGCCTTTGAGGATTTCAAGAGGGATTGAGGAGATTCGTACCCATGACGTTATTAGGAGGAGAAGAAAGGAAGAGAGCTTTGATAAGCTCATGGGCTTTTCCATTGGAGAGAAGGCGAGGGAGGTATATAACAGGGTGATGGAGCAGATGGTAGTGTTTATTCTATTACTTTCCGTTGGAATGCTTGTAGCAACCGTTTTCGAACTTGGAAATTAGGAGGCCAGATCGCCGATGACGATTTTAAGAAAGTTTATTATGCAACTTTGCTTCCGGAGCCCACTACGGATTTCATGGTCGCGGCTTCGGTGGATCCCTGATGTAGGCCTCACCGTGCTGTATGCACCCTTCATCCACTCAGTTCATCCGTTTTGACGGCTCATTGTAAAGCTTAATCCGCATGTCCAAATGTTAGGTGGACCACACCACAGGAAACAGTGGCGATTGAATACTCATTGTTAAAAACTTTTTTAATAGCCACCGGAATTATTGAATACCCACCATTAAAAACTTTTTAATAGCAACCGGAATTATTTGACAGACGAACCTGTTCATAAGGTCACAAAGAGTTGGATGGAGGGATCACAAAAATATCAGCTTATTCCAAAATTTTTGTGGCCCATGGACAGTTTTTAATGGTCAATCATTACTGTTTTCCATGGGATGGTCCACGTAAGATTTGGATTCATTTCATTTTTTGATCATGCCTTAGAAAGAGAAGTCAAAATTGCTGGACAACATGCACACGCATCAAAGTTTTAAGGATCCATTAAATCCCGAGATCCACACGAGCCGTTTTGTATTTTCATAAGATGCTACTTGCATTTAATTGGGTGAGGATAATTTTTCTACCATGAGTAATCTTTGATGAAATCCATTATGTTACTCGAGATTCTCTTCGGCTTCAAAAATCTTGGGTTGTTTATCCATTCTTATAATGGCAGGGATAATCATTTTACCAATTTTAACTAAAATAAATATATTATCTTGGCTTTTATGTGTTGCATTAACATTGTAGTCAACTGAGTAGCTTTTATGTGTGACAAGCCTTTATATCAATCACGTCACACATTACTAAAAAGAAAAAAAAAGCAAGCATTATTTTCTTAATTACTTACAAAAGGTAAAGCCTGAAAAGGTACAATAGGAGGGGCAGACACCAATGAGAAGAAAATGAAAAAAAGAAAAAAAGAAGCAACTCACACCCCAAGTACAAGAGAGAAGCGAAAAGAAATTAAAAAGCAGTGAGGGATGAAGGGGAAGAAAAGATAGAAGGAAAAAGGAAAAAGAAGGGCCCATAGCCCGGGCCAGACATCATAACAAAATAGCTATCTCATGCTCAATGATGAATTTGGTAGAGGAGCGCGTATAGATATCAATTGAGAAGGGAACACAACATCATTCACATACCCTTATTTTGTTGACATCCTTAATCCATCTAATCCTACATGGAGAGGGGTGCTTCTCTGTTTTCAGTGTTGACTTTTCACCAATCTTTGATATGATATTCTCACTAATGTTGCTATTTATGATCAAATTATAAATCTTTTGGTTCATAGTGTACCTCGTTCAAAAGATGTGTTGTTGCATATCTCCTCATTCATCGTGTACAACAACTTCCTTATGATCATAGTGGTGGCTTGCAATTCACCATTATCGGGTGGATGCGGAAATCCAGGGATCTACTGTGTATAAAACATGGAGATCTAGTGTTCGGATGACTTACCTAGATTGGACGTCATAAATGCGAGATAAAAATACCAGAATACCAATGTTGTAGTCTTCCTCTCCTTCATACCCTTATACAGAATATCAGATGAGACTTCGAGTTCTGTTGCTGCGTGGGATTGGGGACCCAATATTTTCTTATATAGAATCTGTGGATAAGAGAGTTTGAATCCCATCATAACTCTCTCTCCCATTGCTCCACATTGCTGTGTCCTAGTTCAACTCAACTGCTGTCTGTGTAAGACAACTATAGCATTCCAGCCCTAATACGCATGGCTGTGCATCGGATCACCTGAAGTAGGGCCCACTGGTTTACTCAACCACATAGTCCAATTGCTAGGACAATCCAGACTGTTGATCAGTGAGGCCCACCACATAGAGTTCTTACATTCTCCTACTTGGGCCTCATTGAGCAACATCAATAATTGTCATATAGAATAATGTTGAAAACAAGTTTTGATTTTAAGAAAACATCTAAATGGTTAACCAATGAAATAATTGGACAATATGAGTAATGCTATTCAATTTGGTCCATTAAGATTGTCAGTATTGAAATGCGGTAGTCGTCACAATATTTAATTTAGGCAAAGTGAAGCTAAGTGCGATTACAAATACTTTCAATCTTAACGACATAGATCAGGAACTAGAAAATTTACTATAAGGATTCCACACTTTAGTGTGATGATATGTGCCTATCCTTAAGAGGTCTTGAAGCTTTTACATGTCTCCAACGAGGCACGATAATAATTCTACTTATTCAAAATTTACGCATATATATAGAAAAGCACAAATAAATCTTTATATCAAAATCATCTAAAAACAATCTGTATAAAACAAGATCTCTAAATGTCTATGAAAATCAAAATACGCTCAACTCCCACTAACTAAAAATATCTGTGGGATCAATGACTCCCATGGATGTCACATGCTCCTGAAATGTCATAATACAGAGCCCTTTAGTGAGTGGATCTGCAATCATCTATTTAGTGCCGATGAATTCCATAGACATTTGATGATTCTGAACTTTTTCTTTTACAATAAGATATTTGATGTCGATATGCCTTGACCTTGACGAATGCTTGTTGTTACTAGAGAAAGAAATAACAGCCAAATTATCGTAAAATATTCTCAATGGTTTCGAGATATGCTCCAGTACCTGTAAACCTGAGAAGAAACTCTGTAATTGTAGTGCCTGATTAGATGCGTCATGATAGGCAATAAATTCAGCTTTCATAGTGGATGAGGTTGTACTAGATTGTTTCACGCTTTTCTACGACACAACTCCTCCCACCATCATGAAGATGTATCTTGAAGTAGACTTCTTAGTGTCAACGCAACTTGTGAAGTTTGCACTTGAATATCTGATCAACTCCAACCGATCAGATCTTTTATATGTGAGTCCGAAGTCTTTCGTTCTTTGTAGATACCGTAATACTTTCTTTACAGCTATCCAATGTTGCATTCCTAAATTAGATAGGTGTTTTTTCAACATTCTAGTGATAAATGCAATGTCCGGTCGCATATAGACTTGAGCATACATGATGCTTCCTACTACTGATGCGTACGAAAATTCTTTTATTCAATTCTTTTCTAAATCATTCTTTGGACACTGAAATATGCCAAATTTGTCACCCTTCATAATGGACGACTAACTGGAAGTATAATTTTACATGTCATACCTTTCGAGTACTTTAGTAATATAGGCCCTCTGTGACAGGTTAAGCAGTCTAAGTGATCTGTTACGGTGAATCTCAATGTTAATGACGTAAGAAGCTTCACCAAAATCTTTCATTAAAATCTTTGAGATAAGAATTTCTTAGTATTTCTCAACATCCTGGTATCACTGCTAGCCAACAGAATGTCATCAATATACAAAATCATCATAACGAACTTACTCTCACAGATTTTAATGTAGATATATTCATCTGCAGTGTTTTTTACAAAGCTTTATGAAGAAATTACTACATGAAACTTTAGGTACCACTGTGGCGATGCCTGTTTCAACCCATAGATGGATTGCTTTAGTTTGCAAACTAAATGTTCTGAGTCTTTAGCTATGAGACCTTCGGACTGTAACATGTATACATTCTCACTCAGATCCCCATTGAGAAATACAGTCTTTACGTCCATCCGATGTAACTCTAAATTCATATGAGCTACAAGAGCCATTATGATCCTGAATGAGTCTTTCTTAGATATTAGTGAGAAAGTCTCCTTAAAGTCAATGCCCTCACATTAGTTAAAACCCTTGGCAACAAGTCTGACTTTATATCTTTCGACATTACCTTTGGAGTCCCGTTTGGTTTTAAATATCCATTTATAACCAATCAGCTTTATTCCAGTAGGTAAATCTATAAGATCCCATACTTTATTGTCCCTCATGGATTTCAACTCGTCTTTCATTGCATCAAACCAATAAGAATGATCAACACTTTGTTTGACTTGTGTAAAAGATTCAGGATCCTTTTCCACCCCTATGTCAAAGTCGTGTGCATGTAAGTATACGATGTAATCATCTCGATTTACAGGCCTTTTCTCTTTCAGATCTTCTCAATGGTTCTTCTTATTCGGTTTGATCTTTATTTTCCTCATCAGTGGTTGGTATATGAGGTTCTACGCAGTGTTTTGCAGTGATAGCAAAATCGACTGCATCATTAATATCCATGTGATCTGGATTGACTATGACTGGAGTCACAGTCATTTATTTCTCAAATACAAAATTTCTTATGTTCGTGCTCCCACTGTTTTCAGTGTTCTCAATGAATCTAACATTCCCACTCTCAACAATCCTGATAGAGTGGGAAGGATAGTAGAATCGATAGCCTTTTGATCTTTCTGGGTATCGAATGAAGAAATAACTTATAGTTTTAGGATCAAACTTATTTTCATGTGGGTTATAAATTTTAGCCTCAACAAGACAACCTCAAACATGTAGATATCAGAGACTTGATTTTCTTCCATTTCATAATTCGAAAGGAGTTTTGCTTACTGCTTTGCTAGGGACCCTATTTAGTATATGAACTGCGATTTTGATTGCACCACCCCACAGTGATTCTGGCAATGTCGAATTACTAATCATACTTCGCACTATATCCATAAGGGTGTGATTACGTCTCTCAACCACACCATTTTACTTTGAAGTACCGGGCATAGTGTACTGGGTGACAATGCCACAATCCTGCAGGTATCTAGCGAATGACCCTGGATTGCGTCTTGATTCGTCATATCTTTCATAGTATCCACCACCACGGTCAGATCTGACAACTTTAATCCTTTTATCGAGTTGATTTTCAACTTTGACCCTATAAATTTTAAAAACATCTAGGGCATTTGATTTCTCATTGATAAGGTAGAGGTACTGGAAACGAGAGTAGTCATATATAATGGTGATAAAATATTTGTGTCCACTCCATAAAGCTATAGGGAATGGTCCAAAAATGTCCATATATATCATCTCTAAGAGACCTACACTCCTGGTTGCACATTTCTTTCTAATTCTGGTCTGTTTTTCTTTTATGTAATTAATGCACACTTTATAATCAGAGAAGTTTAGAGAATGTAAAATTTATTTTCGCACATGCTTGTCTAATCTCTCATGAGATATATAGCATAGCCGCCTATGCTACAACATGGAGGAATTCTCATAGTCTAGCCTTCGCTTGGATCCCACTTTATTTCCATGTAAGGTATTAATTATTATAAATGTGAGAGGCAATCAAGTATAACTAGTATAAGTTGTTTACAATAGAGCCAGTTCCAACTTTAATGGAATTAAAGTAAATATTAAAGCTTTTATTTCTAAAGTGGAATATATATCCCAACTTATCCAAACAGGAAATTGAAACTAAATTGCATCTTAGATTTCAACTTGTATCTACTAAATTGCATCTTAGATATCCAAACAGGAATATCTATCCCAATGACACACAAAATATATCTACTAAATCCAAAAAATAACCAGACTTCAACTTAAGCTTATAAACTCCTATTTCTTCCACGTCAACCTTGACACCATTGCCTACATATACTAAGTGCTCTGCATCAGTTGGTGGCGTGGCCTGTAGTATTTCTTGCATAGAAGTGCATATGTGAATAGTAGTTCCTGAATCTATCCACCAGGAATCCGCTGACACATCGGTAAGATTAGATTCAAAACAGACAAGAACAGAATAATTATCTTTCTTTATGAGCCAATTTTTAAACCCTTCGTAGTCTTTCTTTAGATGACCCGTCTTTTTACAAAAGAAACATCATTTGCCTTTAACCCATTTAGATCTTGATCCATTTTCAGATTGATTCTCATGGTTTCCAGATGGAGGACCAGAGAATCCATTATTAGAACCTTATTTTTCCTTTTCACCTTTATTCCCTTGCCCATGCCCATGACCTGAGATCACCATATTAACATTTTGAACTTTGACCATCTGCCTGATCCTGTCTTCTTCTTGAATGACTGAGTGATAATTTCATCTGATGTCCACATGTCCTTCAGAGTGTTATAGTTTACCAGGAACGTGTCGAATTGGGGAGGTAGGTTGTTCATGATCAAATAAACCAGTTGATCATCAGTGAGTACAAGCCCTTGAGAACGAATCTTAGAAACAACGTTGATCTACTCTACTATGTATTCACGAATATTACCTTTTCTATTGTAGGATGAACAAATCAATTTATTTAAAAGAATGACCACTTCAGACTTATCAGATTTCTTGAATCGTTTTCTCATTTCAGTCAGGAAAGTTTTGACCTTATCTTTTTTAGGCATGACACCCTTCGTCAATTCAAAAATCGAATACTTAATAACTTTCAGGCATGTATCATTTTATCTAATCCATACCTCCTATCGATTATATTATGCTTCAGTGGCATTATCAGATGGTTTTGGCAATTCTGGTGTTATTAGGGTAAGATCTAATTAAAGACAGCTTAGCATAACTTCAATGACATTCTTTCATTGATCATAATTAGACACATTTAGGGCAGCGACTTGATGTGAATTAGTTAGAATTGAGACTGAAAATAAAGAGATACACATATACTCCACTAAGCAATTTCGTGAATGTAAACAAATATCAGACAAAGATGATCAATTCAATTGCTAAGGGAGTTATCAACTGAATTATTCAAGATGAAAATGGGCCCAACCATCACATCTTGGTGAGAATCTGTCATATATTATCATTCCTCCTATGGGCAGTAATAATAACATGCTAGTGATCCTCCTGAACATGAAGCTAAGTGATGTCAGTCATGTAAATCTGAGACATTCAATACCTGTGGGTGAGATGAGTCTTTCAACTTTACATCACTAGCACCATTTACTTCACTCATTCACGTAACTGCCAAACGATAATCGTCTGTGTTTTTGTTACCGTTCGCATGAAAATGTGAACGCAACTGTATGCAATCCTCCTTATCCCAATGTTACAAGTTTGTACTTGTAGAATTTTCATTGCTTGAGGTCATTTTGGTGGCTAACACAACCGAATTTAGTACTATAAATATAGACATAGGATTGCGATTATAATCTTACCTCTTAATGGATTATAACTTAACTACTCCATATAGCCCATTAGTGGTACTGACCCTTTTGGAAATAAATGGATCTTAAAGTGAAATAAATAGAAAGGTTTCACACCATATATTCCAATGGTCCATATCAGCTATAAGACCCATATCCTATTCCGTACCATTCCATAAACTCCCGTGGTCCTCTCTGTCAAATTTCGGTGACCCGCGATCTGAAATCGGCGTTTGCGCGTGATCCTGAGTTACACCCTGTCAACTCGAGTTGACTCGACCCGAGACCTTTACCCTAGCGACCACGTTGTCACCGCGGTTCCAACACTGCGTCTTGCACGTCGATGCGTTACCCAAATCAGGAGTTGTGAACTCGCGTTTATTTCGAGGAAAACGTTGCGTTTTACAAAACCCAAGAGAATCTCTACCAAACATCAAATCAATCAATCAATCTTAAGTCTAGTACAACAAGTACACAACCCATCCCTCTCCTATTCCCAAAGTCAACTCTCTCTCTTTCTCGTTCTCAAGTCCATCTCTTAAGCAACTCCCAAGGAGAGGACCTCCAAGCTTCCTATAGAGAAGCTATGGTGTGGCCCACTTCCTACCCCTTAATCTCCTATCTCCACCCTTCAACCTTTATCAACTTCCATCAAAGGGAAAGTCTAGGAGCTAAGGAGTCCATTGAGCCTAGAAGAAGCAAAAACAGTGGGTGATTTATAGGATTAGATTGTGTTTTGTGATGGGCCAAGTGGGACCTACCGATTAATGGTATAGATCCTATTTAGGACTCATTTTATGTATGTATTGTAATATAAGGAGGGCTCATAGTGGCGGATCCCTCCACCACTCGATTCTCTCTCTCTCTCTCTCTCTCTCTCTCTCTCTCTTGTGATAGTGTGTGGTCTGCCTTGTTGCCTGCTCGTTGGGACAGGCCCTCGATGAAGGAAAAACACAAATATCATCTGATCCGAAGCTGTGGTGGGCCACCATGTGGACCCACCTTGATTTGTTGCATCTGACGCCGTCCGTGCTGATTCCAGCACATGGGGCCTACCTTGTAGATGTGCTGCCTCCAGCACGTGGGACCCACCTTGAAGACGAGCTGCCTCCAACACGTGCAACTATATAGTTGATGTGTTGATGTCAACAAGTGGTGTTTGATCATCTAGATCGTCCATCTATGTTGATCGCAGCTCCCATAGCTAATGTATTGACGTCAGCAAGTGGGGTCTGATCATCCAGACCGTCCATCCATTTGCATCAACAAAGTTCTGTGGGTCTGAGATAGGTAGGTGTTATACTCAACCATTCATGTGGGACCCACTCTGCACGTGTGGAGGGGGCCCCACTAGATGTATGCATTGTAAATTTACATCATCCATTTTGGACAATGCCACGTGGGGCCCATCATTGATACATCTGTTTTATATCTTACCACCCATCCATTTTGACGTGGCCCACTAGATTTGGATAGTGGGCCCTATCTTGATGCATGTGTTCATCCATGCAGTCCACTGTCCAGATATGGATAGTGGGACCCATGCAACACATGTGTTTTATATCCCAGCCGTCCATCCCTTCCTGGACATGGACCCACCTCGATGTATGGGTTCTATCCTCGCTGTCCGTCCATTTGATGGGTGTGGGACCCATGTGATGTGAATGTTTTATCTTCGTCATTCGTCTGATGGGCCCGCTATGATGTAAGTCTTTTATCCTCACCGTCCATCTATGAGATCCACCTGCCACGTCATCCAACAACGGTGGTCCTATAACGCCCTGAAATTCGAGGGTCGAGCATAACTCAGCTCCCGAGTTTCAAAACATCACTTATGCAACATAAACAATAATGGATGTATGTTGTTTATGTTAGTGCATGAAACATAGAGTAGATCAAGTCAAATCAGCAGACATAATTCAGGGATATTGAGAAAACGCAAGCGAAAAACTTAAATACATATATAAATAAAAAAGAATCCCCAAAATATGCATGCTCTGCTCAGGATAAAATATACAACTGTGTCTCAAAATACATGTATCAAACTGTGAAAAATCGTCATATACATATCCGACAGGACAAGGCTCACATGAACCCGCCTGAGAACTGTATAAATGAGAACGCCTCCTCATCCTCATCAAAGTCTGGCTCCGCCTCGCCAGCATCGATGTCACCTACAACTAAATCAGAGTCTGGTTGGTGTTTAAGCACCATCCCAGAACGTGGGAGTGAGTGATCAACTTAGTGGTACTATACAACAAAGGTTAACATGTTATCAATTCAATCAAGTAGTAATGATAAGCAGTACAATCAAACATGTCCTAGATACTCTTATTAGTGCGAGAATGAATGAGATAATGATGTATGCCCTCACCACAAACTCCCTCATGCGACACCATCTACCACTGTGCTCTCACACCAACGCCAATGGCACATGCAATGCGATGTCATGAATATGATTACCCAGTTCTTATTTATCCTTTTCATACAACAGTATTGAGAAGCTAAGACACCTCCCTTATATCAATACCCAAACATTGATCCATTTTAAGGTCGTCAGGCCTAGGAAATCTCATACGATGTTACGTTTCTAGGTCGCTGCAAGGGCTGTCGCAAGGAATCGTTATACCACTCCCCCATCACCAAATCAATACAGGCCTAGTTATATCCTCAATACTGCAATAGGACTCGTCGCCCTTATGCAATGTCAGGATATACTCGAGGTCACTACAGAGGGCTCGTCACCATTTAATGTAGGCCAACAGCAAGAATATAGTGTCCCATACCACCATAATCTGCTCACGAGTGTAGGGTGCTCATTGGTCACTACGGGGAGGCTCGTCGCCCCAGTGTAGGTCGACAGCTCGACCACGGTGTCCTATACCACCATGTCTGGCTCATGAATCTTAGGGGATCATGGTACCAAGGTTAATGGGAGTTTCACTGGTAAGATCAGTGTCTTAGATTCAAACAGTAGCAACCAAACATGGTGAACAAACATCGGTCAATCGGGTTAGTTGATAAACTCAACTAGGCCAAGCGTACATTGAGTTGAACAACATGGAATGCATAAGCACTCCGTGTGGCCTAACCACTGTCGAACATCCCAAGCACGATTCAGATTCGTTGAACTCATCCTGCGTGGCGAAAATAACCTCAACCACTATTTATAGAACGGTTACCGATTACCTGAACTGTAGTACAGCCCCAAGCACGTACAAACTCAATAACAGGCATATGATTCATATCCTACCTTCATATGAACATTCATGTCATATAACTGGAACTTAAATGCAGTACATGGAGGAAATCATACACACATTTAACATGAATAATCTAAGTTACATAATTCATAGAGAAAATCATACACTCAAATATTGTGATTGAGATTCATGTCTCAACAACCTTAGCAATCATACTTTACAAACTACTAACTCATTTAGGCATTTATACAAACACTTAGATTACACTATTCAACATACATCACATATGTCGATTCCATTACATATTTGGGTAAGTCCTTTCGCCAAGGAGTTGCCGCATACATATCATGCATATGCCGATGACAAATAATCATGGCAATCATAACGACATAATCCATACGTATACGGGTATTCTAACACATATATGAAACACGCTATTTATAACATAAAGTATACATATACGTAAATCGAAACTGATAGCGCATTTGGCATGTATAATAGCAATCATAACATGAATAAATCATTATATATCATTGAAAGCCTTGAAAAGCATAACCTAAACGTATATAGTCCACACCTTAAACCAGAAAATGTGTATAAGAGGTGATTTAGAGGATAAGTCTTCGTCAACGGCGGATACGCTACCTATGGCATGAAACAGGTTAGCTATAACTTCATTTAAACTATTTTAGGCTTCAAAACAGGTTAGGGTTGGCTTAACTTACGCAAGAATGAAATCAGAATCGTCGGAAGAACGATTCAGATACGCAGGTTCGATATATAGGTGAACTGGAAAGAATCTTACGGAGAATCAACAGGTTCTCCCACACTTTCTCTCTCTTGAAAAGCTAGGGTTTAGTAAATTTGTATAGAATTTGAGAATAAGGGTTTAAAGCCTTTTTATAAGCCTAAACTCGACGAAAATAGTCTTAAGGTCAAGGTATACTTCGGTTATAACCAAATCGGGATCTTTCTGTTCCAACGGACCACTTCTGGAAGTTCCCTTATCAAATGCGGTCGGACTTAAGCTCACTAGTATTAGATCCTTAGTAAGTTAAGTTTTCAGTCCGATCGGGTTTCTAGATTGTCCCTGTTGGACCAGCTTCAATTCAACGGTTACCGAAATTCGATCAAGGCCACAAGACTTTGACATGTAAGGGCCACCTTTCCTGATCCGAGGGTGAATTTGGGTCGAAATCTAACGATCAGAATGCATAAAAATAACGCGCAAGTGAAACGATCCAGATTACTTAAAAATATATTTAATTTTCTAAAAAAACTTCATTTTCTCACTCTCTTTACTCCGGACTCAATGAAATAGTCTCAGGACATCTTTTGTGCTTGATTTTCGAGGTGATTGTCAAGTCCAACTAAGCGGTCATAATGGTCTAAATTCATAGCTATCAGACTTTCGACGTGCGGTCTAGATCCAATACAAAATTACAAAGCATTCCTGGGAGCAACTAGGTTTAGAATTGGATCCTAGATTTCAGGGTGATATAACGTTAATGATTCTATAAGTTTTGGGTCTTACAGATTGTATTGAAAGTTATTGGTGCTAATTTCACATGCAATCTAGTGTTAAAGTTCTAAGGGATTTGGTTCTAAATGATTTCTGCTAAAGATGGTACTCGAGTCTAAGTATGGATTTTTCTAAGTCGTTACTGGGCCCTACCTTATTGTATGTGTTGTATACACACTATCCATGGGACGTACTTAAATATATGTATTTTATATCCACCGTCCGTCCATTTCCTAGACGTGGACCCACCATGCTATACATGTTTCAGCCACACCATTCATCCATTTTCTGTACTATCAAGGGGCCCACCATGCTGTCCATTTTCAGCCACCATACCCCACCATAATGTATGTATTCTATCTGTACTATCTAGCGGCAATAGGGTCCACCCCATGTGTTTCATCCATGCGATCTAGTGGTATCAAGTCCACTGTCATGTATTTTATCCATGTTGCCCAATAGATGTGGACCCTGCCATGATGCATTTTATTTACATCATCCAGATTTGTGGGACCCCACCTTGATATATGTATTTTATATACACACCGTCCATTTGGATGGTGCTGTATTGGTCGACCATGATGTATGTGCTTTGCAATAATGCCGCCCATCTGTTTTGTGAGATGGTGGGCCCCTTGATGCATGCGTTTTATATCTAGCCATCCATTTATTTTGTCGTGGGACGGGTGGGATCCAACTTGAGATGTTTGAATATCCATACCGTCCACATAGAATCCCACTTGTGATGTATGTTTTAACCATGATGTCCATTTGTTTTTGTTAAACTGTGGGCTGCCCCATTAGGCCCATGTGATGTATTTATGGCCTTTGGATCAGGCCCATGTGATGTATTTATGGCCATTTGGTGAGGCCCATTGTAATGTATTTTAGGCCCACGAGATGCGGCCTATGTGATACGACCCATTATGATGCGATTAGGCCCAGGCGATGCGGCCCATTGTGAGGTGTAAGGCCCAGGTGATGCGGCCCATTACGAGGTGTATTAGGCCCATGTGATGCTGCCCATGTAATGAGGCCCTTTGTGATGTATGAGTGGCCCACTTGATGTACATGAGGCCCATTAGTGCGGCCCACTTGATGTATATGAGGCCTATTGTTGTAGCCCATCTTGATGTATATGAGGCCCATTGGTGCGGCCCATCTTGGTGTATATGAGGCCCATATGATGAGGCCTGTTGTGATGTATTCGAGGCCCATGGAATGTGGCCCATTGTGATGTATTCAAGGCCCATGAGTGAGACCCAATGCGATGTATGTGAGGCCCTTGTGTGAGGCCCAAAAGGATGTATATGAGGACCGATGTGATGTGTGATTCCACCATGATGTATGTAATGATGTTTATGATAGGCCATGCCTTGAGAGCAATGATGGTTAAATGTCCACATTGTGACCTTCCCTTAGGCCTCGTTAGGCCCATTCTTGATATGAGTAGGCCGTCTAGGCTCATCCTTAATACGAGGAGAGTATATCATCATCATATAACATGCGTAGTATAGCTCCATGATCCATGCCCATGCACATCATATGTATGCTTGATATGAGGAGTGTTTGATCATAGCACATGCCATTGGGTGGATTATTATGGGACTCACTGAGAGACGGAGTTGCCCCACATGGTCGCGCGACATGCACAGGTTAACGCATGACTGGATGGTATGACTCATGCATCTTGTATTTGTGTGACATGATCACTTGGCGCCCTAGCGATATCAGGGTTGTGGCCTCCATAAGTTCATCATGGATGACCAGATGAGATACCGAAAATATTTAGTTCTAGCACTGTGGGCATGTAGGATGTCCTTGGTTGAGAGTCCCAGAATTCTCTTAGTATCGAAGGATACCCCATCATCTAGACTGAGTGGATATATAAGAGCCCGAGTGTCGAATACTAGTATGCGGTGTCTCCCACTATGTCGTGGTCGGTTGGGAGGGGGTGTGGCCTTATCCGCCTGAGTGAGGGGGCTGTAAGCTAGGCTGAGTATGACTAGCTCGTAAAAAGGTCCGCTATCGATGAGTCAGGTAGGTATTAACAGACTACTGACTAGGTAGATAGTGAGGTCTTTTCCACTCGCTGGTTGTGCGATTAGGGAGGCAGCAACTATTGTAGAGTGTACTAGACCTCGATGATCTCTTAGAGATGAGCTATACTTATATGTGGACTTATTGAGTGGGAGTTGCATACTCAGCATTTGACTCATTCATTCACTATCCACTCGGGTTGGTGGTGCGCAATTAAGTCATCGTGTGTACCTTCGTAGTGGCCAAGATTTTGGTTGGGGTGCACGACCAACCTAAGGTTAGGAGTTTACAACCTGTTATATTACGTGCTATCATCCCGACTTCACACTCCAGCTTGGTCATTTCATTTACACAACATATTACATTCTTGACACTTACCTTGCGCACACACTTACACCACCCTCTAAGCTTTTTATAAGCTTATACACAATAAATGCATGCAGGTGGCGTTAGGTCGTAGCAACGTTGAGCTTAGAGCGTGCAACTATCTTCTGGAGCTTTTATTTTCGATATATGTATATTTTCCTTTCAGCACTGTATTCAACTGTTTATATTGGTGGATATGTGATGATGATGTTGCCTTTGTGATTTGGGTAAACTTGTGGTTATGCTTCTTATAAAACAAATTTACACTGAAAATCCTCCTTGTATGATCTGCGGATTGGAATCTGGCGTATGAGCGCTGTAAGCCGAGAATGGGGTACTACGGAGGCTGTTGGTACCAGATTCGGCGATCGAGAATTCTGTGAGCCTGTTTTCCGAGTTTGGGGCATGACATGAACTCTTAAGGATGGGCGATGGGCCAACAATGGGGCCGAATCAGTGTTTAATCCGTATGATCTATGCTGCATCCTTAAGGCACTCAAAATCTAATTAGAATTATCATAAGATGGGCGGTGATGACAGATAATTTTTTTATTTCAAATTTATGGTCAACTTTTACATATATGACGTTGAATTATGGTGTATACACACCCTTGATCACCCACCCAATGGATATTCTATATGAGATGCCTATGAAATACATCATGGATGGTTTAAATCTGTTAATCAATGTAAACATAAAGATTTCAATGTTAACCATATACGGGTTTGGCCCAAGAATTGTGATCATTAATCTTATAGAAGAATAAGCCCATTAATGATCACTAAAGATCAGGCCCATGAATGTCTTTAGAAGACTAATGACCCAAAGGTGCTGAGGAGCAGGCCCAGAACTTATGAGTGGGCCCATGTATCTCAACAGGGACAAAAGGATTCAAGCCGGTCATGGCTCCATAGACTAACTCGAAATAATAAAAATCGGGTCTAAGGACCCGACCTCATATAAGGTCGATTTTCGACCTTAGCGTCTGAAAGAGGGAGAGAGAAAATCCTTAATTGCAGCAGCGTTCGAAAGAGGGAGAGGGAGAGAGAGAGAGAGAGAGAGAGAGAGAGAGAGAGAGAGAGAGAGAGAGAGAGAGAGAGAGAGAGAGAGAAGTCTCAGCTGTTCTCTGCGTCTGCCTCATGCAACAAAAGAGATTGAGATCCTCTCAGTTCTGTAACCGTCATCAAAAGTAGTGGCTGCGGCTATGGCAGTAGCTACCATTGATGGACGCAAAAGCACGAGATGCTGGCAATGACTCTGGATAGAGGAAGAAAGGGAGGTTGAAAACCATCACCATCGCTTGCATGAACAAGGTTCGACAATGGCTGCCGGTCCAACAGATCAAGGTACTGGATTTAGGGTAACTGGGATTCAAGAATGGAAATCCCCAATCGAATAACTGGATTTGGGAATTTTCAAAATCCCTAATCTGGATTTTTGAATTTAGAGTTTTGAATCTAAAATCCCTAATCTAAATTTTTGTATTTAGGTGTTTGAATCCAAAATCCCTAATTAATTATTGGATTTAGGGCTAAATTGGAATTCCCCAAATTCTCGATCTGAGATTTGAAATCCCTAATCTGGATTTGGGGATTCAAAATTGAAAAATCCTAATTTTTGGATTTAGGGATTCGAAATCGAAATCCCTATATATCTACTGAATATAGGGATTCTAAATCCCTAATCGTAGCTGCATTTTGGGGTTATGAGACTAAAATCCCCAATACTGAGATATGGGATTCGAAAACCCTAATTAAATATTTCTAGATTCGTGGATTTAGAAATCCCTAATTAACTGGATTAGCGTTTCAAATACTCCTTAATATCTGATCTCTGAATTTAGGAAAAAAATCCCTAATCAACTGAATGAATTTGTAATGGATAAATCTGATCATCCATGCCTTTTGCATAGTGGCTCTGATACTAACCGTAAGAATATATGGATGCAGAAATCTAGGGATCTATTGTGCACAAAACATGAAGATCTAGGGTTTAGATGGCTTACCTAGCTGAGACGCCATAGATACGAGATAAGAATACCAGAATACCAATGTTGTAGTCTTCCTCTCCTTCACACCCTTATACAGAATATCAGATGGGACTTCAAGTTCTATTGCTGTATAGGATTGGGGACCCAACATTCTCTTATATAGAATCTGTGGAGAAGAGAGTTTGAATCCCATCATAACTGTCTCTCCCACTGCTCCACATTGTTGTGTCCTATTTCAACTCAACTGCTGTTTGTGTAAGATAACCATAACATTCTAGCCCTAATACGCATGGCTACACAGCGGATCACCTGAAGTGGGGCCCATTGGTTTACTCAACCACACAGTCCAGCTGCTAGGACAATTTAGACCATTGATCAGTAAGGCCCACCATAGAGATCTTACATCATCATCTACAACAACTTCCTCACGATCATATAGTGGTGGCCTGCAATTCACCATTATCGGGTGGTGCTTTACAAATATGATGACTGCGAGCTTTAATGTTGATCTCATGTTACTTATCATTACGAACACGGGTTATCCTATGGCTTTCGTCAAATGGCCAATTGTCACTTGCAGTCCTTGCATGGCTCATAGATTTCTCTTGCTAGAAAGCTACAAGTGCCGACAATGTCATATGATTATTTCATAGAGCACCATTCATGGGATTTGTAAGACCCGTATCCTAGCCTGTATTGTTCCGTAGGCTTCTGCGGTCCTTCTGGTCAAATTTTGGTAGCCCTCGACCTATATCCGGTGTTTATGTATGATCCTAAGCCGAGTCCTGTATATCAGAATCGACTCAACTCAAAACTTGTACCCCTGTGACCACGTCGTCGCCGGGTTCCAACACCGCGACTAGCACACCAATCTGATACCCGGGCCAGAAGATGTGGGCCTGCGTTCATTCCGAAGAAATGTCGCGCATTACAAATTTCAAGAGAATCTCTACAACATGTCCCCATCAATCAATCAATGTCAAGTACAAGTCAAGTATACTCCATACCCCAAGTACAACAACTCATCCCTTCCCATTCTCAAAGTCAACTCTCTCTCTCTCTCTCTCTCTCTCTCTCTCTCTCTCTCTCTCCACCGATCCCCTTCTTACAACTCCATCACTCCACTCATCACCTATCACCCCATCTCTTTTCATCCCATCACTTCCCTCTCTCTCTCTCTCTCATTCTCTCTCTTCACTCCCAAGCAACAAAAATTCTAAATGTCTAAGCTCTCTACCAAATCCAACTGTGGTCCATTTTTCCCACTCTCTCATCTCCCATCTTAACTATTCATTCATCATCTATCTCCGTCAAAATTGAAGATAAGGAGCATAGGAGTTCAAGGGATTTAGGAGGAGTGTAATAGGCGGGTGATCTACCGTTGATTTCTATTTTAAGGGCCCACTTGTTATGGGACCCACTTGATGCTTGCATTGTATAGTGAGGGCCCAATAGTGGTAGGGTCCCTCCCCTTCACGTCTCTCTCTCTCTCTCTCTCTCTCTCTCTCTCTTGTATGATGTGGTGGTGTGTGGCCCGCAATGAAGAATGTATTATATCCGTGCCATCCATATAACGGGCCCACCTTGCTGGACTGTCCAGCGGCAGGCCGCTGGCTTGCCCATCTGGACAGTCCTAGTTGAAGGGAAAATACAAATATTAGCCTGACCCAAACTCTAGTAGGCCATGTTATCAGGTTCTGTGGGATCCACCTCCCTATGCATCCAAACCGTCCATCTGGACATGTGTGGCCCACCTTTGATGTATGTGTTAACCCGCGCCGTCCATTCATGTGTGGCCTACAACATTAGGTGGGCCCCTTTCATCCAGGCCGTCCAGCATCTATGGATGCTGGACGCTGCCACTACATGGCTCTCACACACACACGTATATATATATGCTATATAATATGTATACTATATAATATAATATATTATATATGAATACTGAGGTGGGCCACTATTTTGTGGGACCCACCTTTATCTCACCGTCTATAGATATATTATATATATAATGTTATATTATATATGATATTATACTATATATTTAATATTATATATGATATTATATTACTATGTATATATGTTATATAATATAATATATTATATATGAATGTTGTGGTGGGCCACTGTTACGTTGGACCCACCTTTATCATGAAGCCTACATTGTCCAGATGCATCTGGACGGTGGGTATGGGTAATCTGCTTCCACGTGCAGGCATATATAGTATATAATATTATATTATACAATATTTTATATATTAATAACATATATTCAGTGGGCCACTACGTGGACTGCACCATGATGTATGCTTATATCTGCACCGTCCAATTACTGGATGATGCAGCGGTTATGTTATCCAGACTGTCCATCCATTTTTACAGTGGGCCACCTAGATGTGTGTGTGGTGGGCCCCATGTGTGACCCACCTGCTGGTGGGATGGTTGGTGTGCGTCACTAGCTGCATTCACATCAGGAAGTTCTGTGGGACCCTTGTGATGTATGGGTCTTGCACTACACCGTCCATCCATTCATTTGGCGAGCCGTCTTAGGTGGGCCGCAAGGGTGGACCCCACCCCTGATGTATGAGTTTCATTCCATGCCGTCCAACTATTTTTCTATCTCAACCGTCCATCAACTGGCGTGCCACGCTAGGTACGACCCCACCATGATGCATGTGCTATATTCCTACCGTCCATCCTCTTGGCAACCTCGTCTCACGACTTGAGACTAAAAATAAGGCATATCTAATATCAAGTGGACCACCCTATAGAAAATAGTGGTGTTAAACGCCCACCCTTGAAACCCCTTTGGGTTACAGAAGTTTTGATTCAATATAATATTTGTTTTCCTTCCCAGTTCAGGTCCTTGTGACCTTATGAATAGTATGGATAGAAAATAAATACTATGGTGGGCCCACTAGAAATTTAACTTTAGAAATCATTATCGTCACTGTCATTTGTGGTATGGTCCAGATGATCATTTGGATATGATTCATTTCTTTTATGCTTTATAATGATCTCTAACAATGGATGAATGGTGCATTCGATTCAGCCCATCCAAATCGGCCCATTTGATTCGACCAATTTGATTGGCCCATTTGATTGGCTCATTTGATTCAGCCAATTGATACGACCCATCTAAATTGGCCCATTTGATTCGGCCCATCTAAATCGGCCCATTTGATTCGGCCCATTTGATTGGCTCATTTGATTCGGCCCATTTGAATCGGCCCATTTGATTGACCCATTTATTTTGGCCCACTTGAATTAGGATTTTTGATATGGTCCAAGCCCACTTTAGGCCCATTGGTGTGGCTCATCCATTAGGCCCATCATGATGTATATTTGAGGCCCATGTGATAGGGCCTACCTGCCTTATATTTAAGGCCCATATGATGGGGTTCACCTACTTGAATCCGAGGCTCATGGGCAAGGCCTATTGTGATGTATTCGAGGCCCATGGGCAGGGTCCATTGTAATATGTATTAGACCCATAATGCGTGGCCCATTTAATGTATTCGAGGCCCAGATGCGTGGCCCATTTGATGCACATGAGACCTATGTGTAGGGCCCACATGTTATGTATTTGAGGCCCATTAGTAGGGCCCACCTGCTATGTATATGAGGCTCATCAGTGCGGTCCATTGATGCGACCCACTTATTGTATCTGAGGTCCATGGGTCGTAGCCCATTGAGATGTATACTCGGCCCATATGTTGTGGCCCATTATGATGTATTTCTGACCCATTTGGTAAGACACAATAGGTGTATATTTCGACCGATGTATTGCGGCCCATTGTGATGTACATGAAGTCCATGAGTGATGCCCATAGTGATGTGTATTAGGCCCTTGCATTAAGCTATGGGCTCACTATATGTTTAGCTCTATATAGGCCACTGCTTGGGAGTAATGTTGGTTAAATGACCACATTGATGGGCAATGATGGTTTAACGTCCACATTGTGACCTACCCTTAGGCCTTGTTAGGCCCATTCTTGTTATTCTCTAGTAGGTTAACCTAAACAATTAGGCCCTATTAATATTGCTTGATTCATCATCGGCTGTCCATCCATGGACCCCGCCTTGTGTCAAGGCCGATTCTGTTTGGTAGAGGCCGATTCCGTTTATTGAGGCCGATTCTGATTATCGAGGCTGATTTCATTTCGTCGAAGCCGATTCCGTTTTTCTAGGCCGATTTCGATTATCGAGGTCGATTCTGTTTGGTCGAGGTCGATTCCAATTGTTGAGGTCGATTTCGATTGTCAATGACTAATGTAATGTATATAAGGCCCATGAGATGTGACCCTTTGTGATGTATATTAGGCCTGTGTTAGAGGCCCATTGCAATGTGTTTGGGGCCCATGGGTTGTGGCCCATTGTGATGTATTCGGGGCCCATGGGGCGTGGCCCATCCGATGTATATGGCTCATATGATGTGTATTAGGCCCATGCGATGTGACCCATTATGATTGTATGAGGCCCATTGTGGGGCATTTGGGGGTCAGGCTATGGAGCACATTGTGATGTATGTTAGGCCCATATGAAAGGCCCATCGTGATGTGTATTAAGCTCTTGAGTGAGGCCTATGGTGTTGTATTTTTGGCCCTCGTGTGAGGCCATGGGTCCACTATATGTTAGGCTATATCTGGGCCATTCCTTGGGGGCAATGCTGGTTAAATGTCCACATTGTCGTGGTCGATTATTTATGCCAGTTACTGATACCAATTATGAGTATGTGACAACATAGCATCATGATACATGCCCACATGCATCATCTGTATGTTTGTTATGGGATGTGGTTGACCATTGCATATGACATTGGGCAGGTTGTTATGAGACTCCCAGATAGGTGGAGGTTATCTCACATGAGCACATTGTATGCGCAGGATTGATGCATGACTGGATTGTATGACTCATGCACCTTGCATTGTGTGTTGTGATTACTGTACGCTCTAGCGACATTAAGGCCATAGCCTCCACAGGCATATCGTGGATAGCCAGATGGGACACTGACAATCTGTTATTAGCATTGGGCTGCCATAGATGGCCTTGGATGAAAATTCTTAAACCCTCTTTGTACCAGAGGACGCCAACATCGAGACTGAGTGGGTACATGAACACCCGAGTGCTGAATATCAGGAGGCCGCGTCTCTCGCTGTGTCATGGTTGGTTGGGAGGGGGTGTGGCCTTACCCACCTGAGGGAGTATGCATAGCTAGGTTGAGTCTGACCAACTCCTAAATGGGTCCGCTATCAACGAGCAGGGTAAGCATTGGTATACTACTGGTAGGTGGGTAGTGAGGTCTTTTCCACTCACTGGGCTACGCGGCTTGTAGGGGCTGTAGCCAGTTTGGAGTGTATTAAACCCTGGTGATGATCCCATAGATGTACAGTATTGATTTGTAGAGTAGGAGTTGCATACTCAACATTATTTTCATTCATTCATCCACTATCCAATCTGGTTGGTGGTGTGCAACTAATCGTTATGTGTACATTTTACGATGGCCAGGATTTTGGTTTGGGCATGCGACTAACCTAAGATCAGGAGCTTACCACATTAAGTCTATCTATCTAAATTTAGATATGAGACTGGTTTAGATAGAAGTCCTTGTGATATGCCCCACAGCCTGCAATACCACGTACTGTCATTCTGAATTCACACTGCAGCTTGGTCATTTCATTTGTATCACATATTGCATATTGCATTACATTCTCGGCATATGACATTCTGGGTTGATATGTTTCTGCATTTATATGACCTAAATGAGGTTGATGGTATTCGTAGCTTTTTCGAATTACATATTGTATTGCATCCTCGATATCTGATATTTTATTCATTATGTTTCCGCATTACACAGTCGATTTGCATTACTTTCTCAGTATATGACAATGACTCGTTATGTCTTTTCATCGTATATCCTAGATGAGGTTAATGATATCCTTATGAACTTGTCAGTATTTCTGCTTACTTTGATATCGTATAATTTATGATCTTACCGGTATTTTTGATATTTTATGAGTATGGCATACTTGGCACTTACCTTGTGCACACACTTACACCACCTTCTAAGCTTTTTGTAAGCTTATGCATGATAGATGCATGCAGGTGATGTTAGGTTGCAGCAGCATGGAGCTTGGAGCATGTAGCTGACTTCTGGAGCTTTGATTTTATTTTGACATATGTATTTTTCTTTCAGCATTGTACTCAAAGTTTATATTAGTGGATATATGATGATGATATTGTTCTTGTGATTTGGGTATACTTGTGGTTATGCTTCTTACGAGATAAATATATGCTGAAAAATCCTCCTTGTAGGATCCCAGGATCGGAATCTGGCGTATGCGCGTTAGGAGCTGAGAATGGGGTACTACGGAGGCTGTCGGCACTGGATTCAATGATCGGGAATTCTGTGAGACTGGTTTTCGAGTTTAGGGCGTGATATGATTGTTGCTCGAACCATTTTTAAATGTCATCTAAGCGAGGAAAAGCCTCGCTCTAATATCGCTTGACGTAGGGAAGAATGTTAAATAAAAATGAAGAAGATCAATGTCTTCCTTAACTGATTAAAATCGTGAATCCACGAGAAGAGTTTTTGAATTCATAAGAAAGTAACTTCAAAAATTTGAGTATTTTATTGAATAATGTGTGTATAATTTCATAATTACATCACTGATAAAGAAAACCCAAATCCTAATTCAAAATTCCTCAAAATAGAAAATTCTTATCTTAATTCGAAAGTTACCAAAATAGTAAAACTCTGCTAGAACCTTGGTATCGATTCCCTAAAACTTTATTAAAGGAGTTGTAGCATGATTACAAGAAATTTTTAAAAGATGAAAAATCCTAAAACTCTAAAAATAAGGAGACATTGACAACCCCAAGTGCAGGTTGCGCTATAGTAATAACTCGGTGAAACAGGGGTCGAATCCACAAGGACCTGCCTTGTACGTATTCTGAAATAAACTATAATTAGAAACACCCTGATCCATAGCTCAAGTAGTAGATTGAGTGAAGATAACTCATTTCAACACTAAGGTCTTGGCAATGATTCCTTAGTGGGGGTGGCTAACAGTGGAGTGTGTACTAACAAGCAAACACCCCCCCAATATATATATATATATAAAACTAGAACTAGAAGCAGAATTTAAACTAAAATCTGGAATAAGAGAGATTAATTGTAAAAAAACTATCAATAATAAAAAGGAAATTAACTAGAGTGCCAAGGATACACTTGTATCTATTATGACACTACTGTAACGCCCTGAAAATCGGGGGTCGAGCATAACTCAGCTCCCGAGTTCCAAAACATCACTTATGCAATATATTTAATGATGGATGTATGTTGTCTGTATTAGTACATAAAACATGAAGTAGATTAAGCTAAAACAGCAAACATAGTTCAGGGACAATCTGAGAATGCAAGCAGAAGACTAAAATACATATATAAACCAACATGAGTCCCTAAGATATGTAAGCTCTGCCGGGTCATAGTTACAAGTCATGTCTCAAAATACATATAACAAAATGTGATAAATCGCTATAATTATAGCCCAGAATCCCCGCTAATCAGGACACGACTCACATGAACCCGCCTGAGAATTGCATGAATGAGAATGCCTCCTCGTCCTCATCAAACTTCGGCTCCGCCTCGCAGGCATCGCCATCACCTGCAACTAAGTCAGAGTCTGGTTGGTGTTTAAGCACCATCCCAGAATGTGGGAGTGAGTGATCAACTCAGTGGAACTATACCGCAAAGGTTAACATGTTATCAATTCAATCAAGCAGTAATGATAAAACAGTATAATCAGGCATGTCCTAGATACTCTTGTTAATGCAAGAATGATATGAGTTAATGATGCATGCCCTCACCATAAACTCCCTTTTGCGACATCATCTAACGATCGTGGCATGAATCACTACCACTGTGCTCTACACTAATGCCAACGACAGATGCAGTGTAATGTTATGAGCATGATTATCAAGTTCTTATTAGTCCTTTTCATACAGCAGGATTGGGAAGCAAAGGTACCTCCCTTATATCAATTTTCAAACAATGATCCATTTTAGGGTCGTCAGTCCTAGACAATCTCATACGATAGTATAGTTTTAGGTCACTATAAAGGGCTCGTCACCAATCAATACAGGCCTAATATACCTTAGATACTACAAAAAGGCTCGTCGCCTGTCCGCAGTGTCAAGATATGCTCGAGGTCACTACAAATGACTCGTCACCAAACAATGTAGGCTAACAGCACGAATATAGTGTCTCATACCACCATAATCATCTCACGAGTCTAGGTTGCTCACTGGTCACTACGGGGAGGCTCGTTGTCCCAGCGTAAGCCGATAGCTCGACCACGATGTCCCATACCACTATACCCAGCTCATGAGTCTTAGGGGATCGAGGTACCAAGGTTAACTGGATTTCACTGGTAAGTTTGGTACCCTAGATTCAAACAGTAGTGTCCAAATATGGTGAACATACATCGGTCAATCGGGTTATTTGATGAGCTCAATTAGGACAAGCGCATGTTGAGTTGATCAACATGGAATGCATAAGCACTCCGTGTGGCCTAACCACTGTCGAACATCCCAAGTATAACTTGCATTCGTCGAACACATCCTGTGTGGTGAAAATAACCTCAACCACCAGTTTAAAGGCTGTTACCTTCTACTTGGACTGTAATATAGTCCCAATCACGTACAAGCTCAAAAATAGACATTTGATTCATATTCTACTTACAAATAAATATGTTATGAAATATAACTTAAACATAAATATAGTACATGAAGGAAATCATACACACAGTTAACATGAATAAATTAGACTAAACAATCCATGGAGGGAATCATACACACAAGCAGGATAATTGAGATTCATATCTCAACAACCTTAAAAATCACACTTTACTGAATACTAACTCATTCAAGCATTTACACAAACACTTAGACTACACTATTCAACATACATCACGTATGTTGGCCATATTGCATATTAGGGAAAATCCTTTCGCCAAGGAGTTGTCGCATACATAACAATCATGTACTAACGACAAATAATCATGGTAATCACAACATCAGATTTCATACGCATACATACATTCTAACATATGCATGAAATACTCTATTTACAGCATAGGTTATACATATACGTAAATCGAAACAAATAATGCATTTAACAAGTGTAATAGCGCCCACGTCAAGAATAAATCGTTATCTAACATTGAAAGTCTTGAAAACCATAACCTAAACGTATATAATCCGCACCTTAAGACGAAAAATGTGAAACGAATATGATTTAGACGATAAGTCTTCGTCAACGGCGGATAGGCAACCTAAGGTATGAAATAGATTAGCTATAACAACACTTAAACTATCCTAAGCTCCAAAATAGGTTAGGGTTTGATTGAATTATCCAAAAATAGATTTAGAACTGCCGGAATAACGATTCAGATATGATGGATTGATGCGTAGAGGAAGCTGGGAAGAATCCCAAGATAAAATACCAACTTCACACTCACTTTCTCTCTCTTTTCTCTCTCTTATATTAGCTAGGGTTGAAAATTCTTATGGGACTTGTGAGAGAGGGTTTAAGGCCTTTATATAAGCCCAAAATTGATGAAAATAGCCCTAAGGCCAAGGTATACTTAGGTTATAACCAAATCGGGCTCTTTCTGATCCAACAGAATACTTTTGGAGGTCCTCTTACTAAATGCGGTCAGACTTAAGCTCACTAATATTGGGTCTTAGGCAAGTTAAGTTTTCAGTCCGATCGGGTTTTCAGATCGACCATGGTGGACCAACTTCAATTCAATGGTCACCGAAACTCGATTAGGGCCACAATCACTTTGACATGTGTGGGCCACCTTTCTTGAACCGAGGGTGAATTTGGGTCAGATTCTGATGGTCAGAATGCTTATAAATGACGTGTAAGCGACGCAACTCAGATTACTTAAATTCTTATTTAATTTCCTAAAAATCTTCACTTTCTCACACTCTTCACTCCGGACTCAAGAAAATGGTCTCAGGACATCGTTTGGGCTTGATTTTCGAGGTGATAGTCAAGTCCAACTATGCGGTCATAAGTGTCTAAGTTCATCGCTATCATACTTTCGACGTGCTGTTCAGGTCCGATACGAAGTTTTCGAATGTTCTCGAGAGAAACTGGGTTTAGAGTTGGATCCTATATTTCAGGGTAACGTAGTGTTAACAATTCTATAGGTTTTGGGTCTTACAGAACGCATTTAAAGTGGTTGGTACTAAATTCACAAGTAATCTAGTTTAGCACTAGTTAATTCATATTAAATTTCTAAAGAATTTGGTTCTAAATGATTTCTGCGAAAGGTGATACTTGGGTCTATGTACGAATTTTTTCAAGACGTTACAACTACCTTACTTGATTCAATAAACAAAACTGAAATCAGAGTCTTATCCTATCTAGTTGGATGATAGAGCGGTAAAAATAAAATCTGAACTTGTCATTGGATTAGTTCACTCATGAAGTACCAATGTGATGATCGCAGGGAATTCAACCATCTACCATGCCTAGGAGAAAATGATAAATCATGAGTTTTATAGATTTCACAATTACAAAACAAATAAGAAGATATTAAAAGCCTTCCAAGCATCTACTGTAATTGGAGTCACAATAAACCCCACATAGCTGAAAATATTCCTTCGTTCAAACCAAGAATCAATGAAAGTTCAACATAAATATGAATCAAAGTAAGATAAACATCTAAATAAACTATAAGCTTCACCTCTTAGCTCTAGCCAAGAGATTAGCCAATTAAATACACGATTAAAACTAAAACTCTTAAACAAAACATGAAAAACTAACTAGAACGGAGGATTTAGAGAAGATGGAAGACTCCGTGAAGTTTTCCTGCACCTTTCCCTCTTCCTTCAACCATAATTCGTGCATAGAAATAACTAAGAGACTCATATTTATAAGATTTTCTCGGACCGACTTTGAAACCGCCTTAAATTTGCCCAATGAGTTAGGCTTCAGTCTAACCAAAGTTACCTTCGGTCAGACCAAAGTCGAATTCGAGTCGTAATTGGATTCTCCTCCTTCTTCAGTCACCTAACTTCGGTCACACCGAATTTTCCTTCGGTTGAACCTAATTAACTCCTTTCATCACTAGAGGTTTTTGTTTACTTTCGGTCGCACCGAACCTAGTTTCGATCAGACTGAATTAGCTTTCGGTTGAACTAAATTAGCTCTGAATTTCATCGTTGGTTATTGGACTGTTTTGTGTGATTTTGGTCGACCGAACTAGGGTTCGGTCACACCGAAGATTGAACCAAACAATCGTTTCTCCTGTGGTTTTTTCAGTCTTGTCTTCCTCCTTTGCACTTGGTTTTCTTAGATCTTTAACATGTAAATTATCTATTCTTCACCTCTAAATATCCAAGCCTTACTTTGGAGAAATGTGTTGCATTAGACTCACGAGCATGAGTTCAATAAAAGATGTTGTGAACATTGAAACGTGCTAATGACCATCTTACAGCTGACCTGATCGAGATCGATCGGCTTTATTCGAATCGTGATCAGCCAGAAAACATTGAACTGGTCGAGTTCATTGAAGCCTAGATTGCTCTTTATTTGGCTCATGCTTAATCCAGCAAAGCTGAAAAGAGATCAGCCGAAATGGAGCAAGTGTCCATCGATTGACGCTTCGCTTACTTTGAATGGACCTCTGAAAAGCTTGTGAGTCAGCAAGTATCCTAGACAGAGAGGAGGAATACAACGAAGGAAGCAAAAAATCGAGGCCGCTAAGGGATTTGAGGACCTTAAGCTGGCCTGACGATAATTCTCATTTTGTCTTTCTTCATTATCATCGTGTTCTTCCCCTTTCTTTATTCTAATCATCTTGTGTCTAATAGCTTCGTATGCTCAATTAACCACTCTCATGTTTATATAAATCCAATTATCAATAAATTTGAAAGGTTAGAGGATACCATTAGATCGGTCGTGATTTAAATAATATTTCAACAGTTGGCTTAGTCTATGCACCTTAGTATGTATGCTTAGCACATTAGCCATCTTTGGCCATACTTGTCATGTCTAGGCCGTGTTGAGGTTGTGGTAGCAGGAATGGCTCGTTCAGTCTCGAGAACTCAATTGTCACATCATTTCTTCTATGCATCGATCGCTACATTTTTTTCCTATAAAAACAACGCTTGAGATCCGGACTACAATACAAGTTACCTTAAGCTGGGGCTTTCATTTCTTTAGCCTATAATGGATCCTCTTTCTTCTTCGATCAAGGTCATGGAAGAAATTCTTATAGAAGGAATAGACTCCTTAAGGTCTCCTATTCATGACCTTTCTTCTTTCCTTTGGGATATAGCTGAGCTTCCCATAGACTGTTAGCCTTCTCTGGAGATTTTGGAAATACTTATAAAACTCCAACGACTTGGGACAAAATACGTGGTTGATTAAGAGATCGATCGTTGTACTGCTTTCTTCTCATGACTGTTGTCTCTTAGTACTGAAGGCGAAGCTCTACCGGTCCACCAAGAAGCGGCTTGGCAGAATATAATACGTTGGACCTGTTCACAACCCCAAGTGTAGGGTCGCGATGTAGTAATATCTCAGTGAGACCGAGGTTGAATCCACAGGGACTAAACTCGTGTCATCTAAATTTAACTAGAATTAGAACTAGATGAAGAACTAAAACTAAAGCTGAATAATTAAAGAGAGTAATTGTGAATAAGATTAAACAATCAATTTAAAGGTGGTAACTAGGCTGCCATGGATCCACTTGTAGCAATCAAGATGCTATCATACTTGATTCAGGAAATCCAACTGGAATTGAAGTCCTATCCTATCCAATTGGAAGAGAGAGATGATTGAATATCTGAACTTCTCATGAACCTAGTCTAAATGGATGAGAGTTGTGAGAATTGGAAGTGATTCCATCATCCAACCATACCCATGGGACGATGGCGAATAACATGATATACTCACCCCACAACCAATCATAGGAGAATTGGGAAGATTAGGAAGGATTTCATCACCTTACCATGTCCAAGGGATGATGGTGAACAACGAGACTTACTAATTTCACAAATATCAAATCGAAAAAAGGAGATATTTAAAACAATTGTAGATCTATTGTAATTTATCACAATGAACCATTAAAAACTAAAAATATTCCTTAATAAAGAATTAAAATCCATAAGGTTCAATAAAAACATGAATCAAAGCAAAAGAAACATTCCAATCACGCTACGAGCTTCACCTCTTAGCCCTAGCCAAGAGGTTTAGCCAACCATAGACATGACTGAACTAAAGTCTCTCAAACAAAGCATAAAAACCAACTAAGAAAGAAGAAGAAAGCTCTTGGACAACGGGTCCACCCTTTTGTTCCACTCTAGGAACCCTAGAAGATGCTTAGGAATGTCCTAGGAACTCCTATTTATAATTGTGAAGTCCCCTCTTACGCACTGACTTGGAATTTTTGCAAATCGCCTCAAATTATGCAATCCGCGTCGGCCCCTGCGTTACAACTCTATGTGATTTCGGTTGCAACGAAATCATATTTGAAATTGTATGCGCAGAGTACTTAAGTAGCACTAAAATGGCAGTAAGTAGCACCAAAATTGCAGTCAGTGGTACCGAATTAAGCTGTTTTCTTACTGGAATGTTTTGTGCACTTTCAGTGGTACTGAAGTTGGCTTAGGTAACACCAAACAGTCCTATTTTTCTGGCTTTTGCCTATATTTTCTCCATCCTTTGTACTTTATTTTCTAAGATCTTTGACAAGAGAATTTTCTATTCATGGTCACCTAAGATCCATCTTTTGCCTTGGTGATTCTTGAGCATTAAATCCATGCTTTTAACATTCTTTTCAATTCAAGCTTTTAGATTCACCTTGCAACACAAATATGTATAAAATATAACATTAAGCAATATCATGTTCATAAAACTAAGATATAAATGGGGGAAAACATGCAATATTTGAGTCTCAATAGGACCCGTGAATATAATTTTGATAAGGAGATGTTGCGGTCAATTAAGCTCGTGTGTAGCAATTTGGCTGCTATTTAACCAGATTCATCCTGACTGAAGTCAGCCTAGGAGTGAGGAGATGGTTACATTCATTGCATCCTAGACAACACTCTACAAGGAGCATGTCTGATCTAGAGCAGCTGAAAAGAAATTGGTCGAAGAAGAGTATGAAGCTCTCAGCCGACGTCTTGCTGGTGTAGAACATTTCTTCACATTGCTTATGGGCCAACATTCTTCATGGGTGGAGAGGTGACACACGACGATGGAGAAAAAAACTACGGCCGCGAACAGATTTGAAAAACTCCAACAAACCTATTTGTAATCTTATTAAAGATTTTTCTTCTACCCTTGTTGTTCTTTGGGACTTTATTGAAATACATATCTATTGTAACGACTAGACTCTTATTCAGGGTTTTATTTGAATGAAAAACTTCATCTATTTTACTGAGTAGGTTTGGCTCCATTCCTAATAATTTCCCATAATGAAGGAAAATACTATTTTGGGAAACAGTAATTTATAGGAGTCCTTGCAATATTTCCATCTATATCCTTTAAGAGGTAGGCTCCTCCATTGAGGACTTGCTCGATAACACATGTCCATCCCATGTAGGTGACCATTTACGCAATGCTCGATTTTTCTATCTGACATGTAGGACCATTTTCCAGACCATGTCACTCTCTTCAAAAGACTTTCCTTTGACCTTTTTGTTATATGCTCGCGCTACATCCACTTTGTTAGCCATTATCGAATTTAAGGCTTTAATATAGAACTCATCCAGTTCTTTAAGCTTGGCCAGCCTTGCTTCTATAAATTTGAGAGGAGTCAGTTGAGATTGGTACGCGATCCATAAGGAATGGACCGTAATTTTCAAAGGAAGAATTGCATATGTCCATAAGTCAACGCAAATGGACTAACCTCAGTACTTGAGCGTGGTGATTCTCTATAAGCCCATAAGAATATAGATAGCTTGATGTGCCATTCTCTTGGATTTCCATGTATCAATTTTCTCAAAATATTTTTATTACTTTGTTGCTAGCCTCTACTTGACTGCTGGCTTGGGTGTAATACGGGGTTGAATGCAATATTTTTATGCCGTACCTATTGGCCATTGCCTTCATTTCTTTAACGAAAAAAGTTTCTCCTCAATCCATAGTAATGGACTCTGGTATCCCAAAATGGAGAATGATATTAGTTTCAATGAAACTAATAATCTCTTCATGACTGACCTTCCTCATGGGCTTTGCAATATTTTTATGCCGTACCTATTGGCCATTGCCTTCATTTCTTTAACGAAAAAAGCTGCTCCTCAATCCATAATAATGGACTCTGGTATCCCAAAATGGAGAATGATATTAGTTTCAATGAAACTAATAATCTCTTCATGACTGACCTTCCTCATGGGCTTTGCAGGTTTCTTAAAAATTATTGATATTAGTTTCAATGAAACTAATAATCTCTTCATGATTGGATAATCTCTTCTACCCATTTAATAAAATAATCAGTCTCGACTATAATAAATGTGTCCATTCGGGTTGAGGGTGGATGAATTTTCCCAATTAGATCAATTTCTCATCCTCTGAATGGCCATGGTTTTATTATAAGATGCAATTTGATTGCAGGTACATGCTGTATCAGGTCGTTCTTTTGACAGGCTTCACAGCCTTTGGCATATTAAATGTAGTCGTCCATCATTTTTGGCCAAAAATAGCCATAACACCTAAGCGTAAGTCTCATCTTTCTTCCTGCTTGATGTGCCCCACACATCCCTTCATGTACTCCTTCCATGACTATCACGGTTTCTTTTTTAGATAAGCAATGAAGTAAAATTCCATCTGCCCCTTTTTAGTATAACTCATCACTGATCAAGACATAATTGACGGTCGATCTTCATATACTCCTTTCAATATTATCTTTAGGATTTTGCAGATATCTTATGAGGGGAGTTCTCCAATCTTCTTCTTCCAAATCTATTTGGCACACTTCCATCACACCTTCTGTGAGACCCGTATCCTAGCCTGTACCGTTCCATAGGATCCAACAGTCTTTCCGGATAAATTCTGGTGACCCGCCACCTACGAATTTCATTTGCGATGACCCTTAAGTCCAATCATGTAAGCCCGACCCGGACCGACCCGAAATTAGCGCCATAACGACTGCCTTGTCACCGTAGTTCTAACACCGCGTCTCATGTGGCAATTCGAGTTGTATATCAAAAGATGTAGGCTGCGCTTTATTGGACCTTGATCGTGTTTGTGGAACCCACCTATGGCATGGCACGCCACCCTATGCATGCATGATATCATCATCTTCATAATTTCCTAGCCACCTATAGCTAGCCTAGACCCCTAGCTACCTATAGCTAGTCTAGACCCCTAGCCCCCTATCAATTAATGACTCTCTTACCTTCATTATGACATGCCATTATTACATCTTTTCAGGAGCTAAAGGACAGACTTACGTCCGCCCCTGTGGTAGTATTGCCAGAGCAAGGGGTTAGATACACTATATACACTGACGCGTCTAGCGTTGGTTTGGGTTGTGTCCTTATGCAGAGGGACAGGGTAATTTTGTATGCCTCAAGAAAATTAAGAAAGCACGAGGAGAATTATGTCTAGTACATCCATCTAGACTATTAGTTGCTAAAGAAAGTGAAGTTAGAATGGCCTTATGGCCATTTTTCATGAAATTTAACTATTCACTGTAAAATTTTGTGAAAGTATTATTTCATGTTATTTTCACATTAGGTTTGATGCCTAACATGAAAAGGATAAGAAAGAATTGAAGATTGGTGTGGTGAGAGGAAGAATTTTGAAGATTTTTAGTGAAACGGGGTTTTTGAGCCCTGACGATTGAATACAGGAGTCGTGGTCATCCCACGGCCCAAGGATTCACTTTTACGGGTTTAAAATCATTCAAAGAACGTCTCAACCCGACTTCCTACGACCTAGGAGCTATTCGGGTTGCTTCACGCGACCCGAGATGCGTTACAGACTCGATCATGCGATCGATTCGAATAGACTTCGCCTATTGGCGAATCTGCGATCCTAGAAATGTTTCTAGACCCTTCTCGCACCCACCTAAGTCAAAGGAAGCGACAGCGTACGTCGCGAGACTATAACCCAGGCCCAGTATACTCTTATTCATGCTCTGATACCAACTTGTAACACCATGAAAATCGGGGGTCGTGTATAAACTCAACTCCTGAGTTTCAGACCGTCACTTATGCAACAAAAATGATTATGATTCAATGTTGTCTGATTTAAAGCATTCACATGAGTAAAAGTATACCAAAACTGTAATTCATACTCCAGATCCAGTGATAAAAGCAACCAGAAGACTAAACAATATATATATCACTGTAAGGAAAAACAAAGTAGATCTCATCTGTCTCTAAAGTATGAATACATCTCTGAGTCTCATATACATATACATGAACAAAATCAAATGTTCAAAATGGTCTCACTGAAGTCCCGTCAACCCAGGTCGCCTATGCAAAGCCATCATGATACTGCATGTACGAGAACTCGTCCTAGTCCTCGTCGAAGTCTGGCTCTGCATCCTGGATCTCAGCATCACCTGCATCTACAACAGGGTCTGGTGGGTGTTGCAAACACCATCCCGTAACGTGGGAGTGAGTGATCAACTCAGTGGAATCATAGAGCAAAGATTAGCATGTTCACAAATCAATCATGCGATAATAGTAAAGCAGTAAATCAGACAATCCTAATACTGTTGTTAATGCAAGATGACATGACGTGATGTATGCCCTCACCGACGATCTCCCTCATACGACAACATCTTACGACCGCGGCATGCCACACTCCCTAGAGTGCTCCACATCTTCCAGGCACATGCAATGTTATGGTGATATGATTTCTGAGTTGTTATTAGTCCATTCAAACAGCAGGATTGGGAAACTAAGGTACTTCCCTTATATCAATCCCAACACAGATCCTGTCTAGGGTCGTCACTCCTAGTAATCTCATACGATGTATATTTTGTAGGTCGCTGCAAGGGCTGCCAGGGCTGTTGCTCGCACTCGTTGTACCGCCCCCCCATCACCTTATCAATACAGGCCTACTGTACTCTACTGCTACTGAGGGTCGTCGCCTCCCGTAGACTCAGTATACGCTCGCGGTCACTACAAAGGACTCGTCGCCTGATCAGTGTAGGCCGACAGCTAGAATATAGTGTCCCATACCACCATAATCTTCTCATGAGACTAGGTGCTCACTGGTCACTACGGGGAGGTTTGTGGCCCTAGCGTAGGCCGACAGCTCGACCACGGTGTCCCATACCACCATGCTCGGCTCATGAGTCTTCGTGGATCAAGGTACCATGGTTAACAGGGTTTACAATGGTAAGTTCAGTACCCTAGGTTCAAGCAGTTATGACTCATACAGGGTGAACATACATCGGCCAGTCGGGTTACTTGACGGGCTCGACTAGCGCGATCGCATCTCAAGTCGAACGACATGAAGTGCGTAAAACACTTCGCGTGGCCTAACCACTGCTGCCAACTCCAAACACGACTCGCGTTCATCGACGCGTCGTTCGTGGCCAAGACCAGCCAGCCACGAATTCGCTCGGTTACCGACTGCCTGGACTAAGTCTAGTCCTAAACAATTATGGAATCACATCAACAATTTATGTAGGAGTATTGGAATTGAAATACAATCATGTGAGCATGTTAACACATGTTATAACATACAACTTAAGTAAATCTTCAAGCACATATATTTCATGCATGTAATGAAATCATGCATGTAGTCAACATGTAGGAAATCATTTAGGTCAGCATATTAATTGAGAAATCAATCTCAAACTATTTCATAACATCATTTAATTCAATACATACTAATACAAGCATTTATACAAACACATACACTACACACTTAAGTCTACATATAGTATGTAATTAGGCGAATCTCTTCGCCAAACTAATTATGCTCGTATTCCTAACTTCCTAATACGACAACAAACCATGTCAATCACATCAGCAAAATATGAATGTAATCTGTACTTCCTACAAATGACTAAAATGCCCTAAATCTCATATTCTTCGTTGATTTATGAAACAAGAAACGGACAGCATGTTGTACATGTCAAACGGCGATGCCGTCGATAATCTACTATTAAACGATATTGAAAGTGTTGGAAACCGTCAATCAAAGCCTCTAAAATCCTCACCTAGTCTCTTATGGACGTGTCGTTTCGAACGGAGCATATACGCTTCGTCTACGGCGATAAGAGAACCTGTTTTACATGATCTATTGGTTAAAAAGCTATGGATCCTAGTGAACCTTAGATCAGCAACTTCTAGGGTTATTTCATACCTGAAAAAGCGGAAGAATCACCAGCCAGGTGATTTAGTGTAACACCCTGAAAATCGGGGGTCGTGTATAAACTCAACTCCCGAGTTCCAGACCGTCACTTATACAACAAAAATGATTATGATTCAATGTTGTCTGATTTAAAGCATTCACTTGAGTAAAAGTATACCAAAACTGCAATTCATACTTCGGATCCAGTGATAAAAGCAAGCGGAAGACTAAACAATATGTATATCACTATATGAAGAAAACAAAATAAATCTCATCTGTCTCTAAAGTATGAATACATCTCTGAGTCTCCTATACATATACATGAACCAAAAATGTAATGTTCCAAATAGTCCCACTGAAACCCCATCGATCCAGGTCGCCTACGGGAAGCCGTCGTGATACTGCATATACGAGAACTCGTCCTGGTCCTCGTCAATGTCTGGCTCCACCTCCTGGATCTCCGCCTCACCTGCATCTACAAAAGGGTCTGGTGGGTGTTGCAAAACACTTCGCGTGGCCTAACCACTGCCGCCAACCCCAAACACGAATCACGTTCATCGACGTGTCGTTCGTGGCTATGACCAGTCAGCCACGAATTCGCTCGGTTTCCGACTGCCTGGACTAAGTCTAGTCCCAAACATTTATGGAATCACATTAGCAATATATGTAAAGGTATTGGAATTGAAATATAATCATATGAGCATGTTAACACATGTTATAACATTTAACTTAAGCAAATCTTCAAACACATACATTCCATGCATGTAATAGAATCATACATATGGTCAACATGTAGGAAATCATTTAGGTCAGCATATTAACTAAGAAATCGATCTCAAACTACTACATAACATCATTTAATTCAATACATACTAATACGAGCATTTATACAAACACATACACTACACACTTAAGTCTACATATAGTGTGTCGACCCAAAGTGCGCAACTAGGCGAATCTCTTCGCCAAACTAATTATGCAAGCATTCCTAACTCCCTAATGCGACAACAAACCATGTCAATCACGTCAGAAAAATATGAATGTAGACCGTACTTCCTACAAATGACTAAAATGCCCTAAATCTCATATTCTTCGTTAATTTATGAAACAGGAAACGGAGAGCATGTTGTACATGTCAAACGGCGGTGCCGTCGATAATCTACTATTAAACGACATTGAAAGCGTTGTAAACCGTCAATCAAAGCGTCTAAAATCCTCACCTTATGTCTTACGAAAGCGTGATTTTGAACGGAGCATGTGTGCTTCGTCTACGGCAGTAGGAGGACCTGATTTATGAAGTACGTTAGCTAACACGCCCTAAATCTGGATAAACCCTAAATCAGCAAGTTCTAGGGTTGTTTTGTACCTGAAAGAACGGAGAAATCACCAGCCAGGTGATTGGGAAGAGTTGCTGAAGCAGCAGCAATCGGTGGCTCGGAAGCGGGAAAAATCCCCTCTACTCTTTCTCTCAAACTCTCTCTCCATTATCCTAGGGTTTGTAATTTTCAGATGGGAGAGGGAAATGAGGGTTTCAACCCCTTTTATAAGCTTAAAAATGCCGGAAACAGGCTCCGGAACGAAGTTTACTTGGTGCCTATCCATTTCGGGGCTGTTTCGGTTCAAAAGCTGCTTTCTGGTGGTCCCCTGGTCGATTGCGATCGGACTTAAGCTCATGCGTACCAGATGTAGCACGTATTAAGTTTTCAGTCTGTCAGGGTTCGCAGATCGCACGTGGTGGACCAGTTTCAGTTCAGCGGTCACCGCACGTAGATCAGGGCTGAAAGTCTCATGATAATAAATAGAAATTTTTCCTAACCCGAGGGTGTAATCTGGATGAATTCCGACGGTCAGAACGCTTAATACTGACGCATCAAGTCGTGTGCCAGATTTGAATTTGAAATTCCAATTCTGTCCCTATTCGCGGTCTCTTCAGTCCGGGTTCAACGAAATAGTCTGTGATTATCGGTTTGACTTGATTTTCGAGATGATTGTCAAGTCCAGCTGGGCGGTTCTAACGGTCTAAGATAGGAGGTATCGGGCCTTCGACGCGCGGTCTAAATCCAATACAAGAATTCAAAGTGGTCCAGAGGATAAACCCGCTTAGAGTTTGATCCGAGGTTATAGAGTATTGTAGAGTTGTTTGTTCTACTCGATTTGGGTCGTGTAGAACGTATTTAAAGTGATCAGGGACTATTTCCCAGCTACTCTAGCGTTGCGCTAGCTAACTTACGCTTAATTTCCATGGAATTTAATTCTACGCGATTTCGGGTCGAGTTGGTACTCGAGCCCAAGTACGGATTTTTCACAGGCGTTACATTTAGATGTGTTGCTGAAGCACGTGCAACAGGTGGCACGAAGGCAGGAAAAATCTCCCCTAATCTCTCTCACAAACTCTCACCTTTTCTCTCTCCCAATCTAGGGTTTCTCTCAAATTCGGATGGAAGAGAGGAGTGAGGGTTTCAACCCCTTTTATAAGCCCAAAAATGCCGAAAATAGGCTCCGGTACAAAGTTCACTTAGTGCATATCCAAATCGGGGCTGTTTCGGTCCAAAAGATGCTTTCTGGTGGTCCCCTGGCCGAATGCGATCGGACTTAAGCTCTTGCGTACCAGATCTAGCACGTATTAAGTTTTCAGTCCGACAGGGTTCGCAGATCGCTCGTGGCAGACCAGTTTCAGTTCAGTGGTCACCGCAGGTAGATCAGGGCTGAAAGTCTCATGGTATGAAATAGAAATTTTTCCTGATCTGAGGGTGTAATCTGGCTGAATTCTGATGCTCAGAACGCTTAATACTGACGCGTCGAGTCGTGTGCCAGATTTGAATTTAAAATTTCAATTCTGTCCCTATTCGCACTCTCTTCGGTCCGGGCTCAATGAAATAGCCTGTGATTATCGGTTTGACTTGATTTTCGAAATGATTGTCAAGTCCAGCTAGGCGGTCCTAACGGTCTAAGATAGGAGGTATCGGACTTTCGACGCGCAGTCTAGATCCAATACAAAGATTCAAAGTGGTCCAGAGAACAAACCTGCTTAGAGTTTGGTCCGAGGTTATAGAGTATTATAGAGTCGTTTGTTCTACTCGATTTGGGTCTTGTAGAACGTTATAGAGTTTGGTCCGAGGTTATAAAGTGATCAGGGACTATTTCCCAGCTACTCCAGCGTTGCGCTAGCTAATTTACGCTTAATTTCCATAAGAATTAATTCTACGCAATTTCGGGTCGAGTTGGTACTCGAGCCCAAGTATGGATTTTTCACGGGTGTTACAATCTACCCCCCTTAACAAATAATTTCATCCTCGAAATTTGTACCTTTTCGTACTCCTCGAGAAGCTGTGGGTAGTTCTTTCTGATCTCGGCTTCTGTCTCCCAGGTAGCCTCCTCCTCAGAGTGATGCGTCCACAATACCTTCACAAGGGGAATCACCTTGCTATGCAGTACCTGCTCCTTCCTGTCTAGGATACGTGTCGGTCGCAGGATATATGTAACATCCTCACCTAACAGCACCTGCTCCCATCTGATGATATGGGAAGGATCAGCAACGTACTTTTTCAGCATAGAAACATGAAATACGTTGTGAACGCTCACGAGAGGCGTGGGTAAAGCCAATCGGTAAGCCACTGCTCCCACACGATCGAGGATCTGGAATGGACCAATGAATCGCGGTGCCAGCTTCTCCTTCTTCCCGAACCGAAGGACTCCCTTCATAGGGGAAACTCGCAAAAACACATAATCCCCAACTGTGAACTCTAGTGGCCGTCGTCTCGTATCGGCATAACTCTTCTGTCTAATCTGCGCTGTAAGAAGCCGACGTCGAATAATATCAATCTTCTCTGACGTCGCCTGCACTAACTCTGGGCCAATCAAGCTACGCTCACCGACCTCTGCCCAGCAATGCGGTGCACGACAAGGTCGCCCATACAGCGCCTCATAAGGTGCCAAACCGATACTAGCCTGAAAGCTGTTGTTGTACGCAAACTCCGCATATGCAAGACAATCATCCCAACTGTCCTTGAAATCCAATGCGCAAGCTCGCAACATATCCTCTAAGATCTGGTTCACCCGCTCTGTCTATCCGTCTGTCTGTGGGTGGAAGGCAGTACTGAACTTCAACTTCACACCCATAGCCTCCTGAATGCGAGTCCAGAAAATAGAAGTGAACCGCGTGTCTCTGTCCGACACGATCTCCAACGAAACTCCATGCAGACGCACAATCTCTCTGATGTACAGTCTAGCCAGCTCGTCTGCAGAGTTCGTAACTCTGATCGGTAGGAAGTGCGCCGACTTCGTTAGACGGTCGACGATCACCCAAATGGAATCATGTCCCTTCCTCGTCTTCGGAAACCCAGAAATGAAGTCCATAGAAATGAAATCCCACTTCCACTCTGCGATCGGCATAGGCTGCAAAAGTCCAGGTGGTCGGTGATGCTCTGCCTTCACCTGCTGACAAGTGAGACAACGGGACACGAACTCTGCTATGTGGGTCTTCATACCTTCCCACCAATACGTCCTCTTCACGTCACGATACATCTTCGTACTGCCTGGATTCATCGCGAGTCTAGTACAATGCGCGGCCTCGAGAATCTCTCGTCTCAAGTCATGGACATCTGGGATGCATAGGCGGCCACGATAACGTAAGCCCCCATCCATACCAACTCGCCAGTCAGCGTCTGCATCATCACTAGCATGCTCTCGAAGCTCAGTCAGATGCGCATCGTCCCTCTGCGCCTCGATGACTCGGTCATCGATCTGAGATCGCACCTGTACATGTGCGATGAACTCAAATGGCTCCTCTACGGTGAGTTTCTGCTCAAAGTCTCGTAAAAACTCAACCATATCCCACTCGGCAACCATCAGCGGAGCCACAAACTCTATCGCCTTCTTGCGGCTCAACGCATCAGCCACAAGGTTCGCCTTCCCAGGATGGTAAGAGACTTCAAACTTGAAGTCCTTCAACGTCTCCATCCATCGCCGCTGCCTCATATTCAAGTCTCGCTGCGTGAATATGTACTTGAGGCTCTTGTGGTCGCAAAAGAGCTCGAACTCCTCTCCGTAGAGGTAATGTCTCCAGAGTCTCAGTGCGAATATAACGGCTGCCAACTCTAGGTCGTGTGTAGGGTAATTCTCTTCGTGCTTCCTTAATTGTCTCGAGGCATACGAAATTACCCTGTCCCTCTGCATAAGGACACAACCCAGACCAACGCTAGGCGCGTCAGTGTATATAGTGTATCTAACCCCTTGCTCTGGTAATACTAGCACAGGGGCGGATGTAAGTCTGTCCTTCAGCTCCTGAAAAGCTGACTCTGCCTTGTCATTCCAAGCGAACTTCACGTCCTTCCGTGTCAACTGAGATGAGGGTCTCGCGATCTTCGAGAAGTCCTGTATGAAGCGCCGATAGTAGCCAGCGAGACCCAAGAAACTCCTCACCTCAGTGACAGAACTAGGCTGCTCCCAGTCCTGCACCGCAGCTACCTTAGACAGGTCAACTGCCATGCCATCCTTGGATACCATGTGTCCCAGGAACTTCACTTCCTGCTTCCAGAAGTCGCACTTCTTGTACTGTGCGAACAACTGATGCTGTCTGAGCATATCCAGGACCAAACGTAAGTGCTCCTCATGCTCCTCTCGACTCCTAGAGTACACCAAAATGTCGTCAATGAATACAACGACGAATCGATAGAGGAAAGGTCAAAATACCCAGTTCATCAGATCCATGAACAGGCTGGTGCGTTCGTGAGACCGAACGACATCACGAGGAACTCGTAGTGGCCAAAACTGGTCCTGAATGCTGTCTTCTGCACGTCCTCATCCCTGACACTCAACTGATGATATCCTGACTAAAGATCAATCTTCGAGAAGTACTGCGTTCCTCTCAGCTGATCAAACAAGTCATCGATCCTGGGTAAATGGTACTTGTTCTTTACCGTGATCTGGTTCAGTCTGCGATAATCAATACACAATCGCATCGAACCATCCTTCTTCCTCACGAACAAGACTGGTGCACCCCAAGGAGACACACTAGGCCGTATAAGGCCAAGCTCTAGCAGACCATCAATCTGTGTCCTCAACTCCTCCATCGCACACTGTGCCATGCGATACGTCGGCAGTGAGACGGGCGTAGAACCAGGAACCAGATCGATAGTGAAATCGATCTCTCGTCGGGGCGGCAAACCAGGGATCTTCCTGAACAGATCCCCGAACTCGAAAACGACTGGCGTATGCTCAAGTACCTGGGCACCAGCGTCTCGCAATAAAGTGGCATAACTAAGTATGCAGAAAGGGAGATTTACCCGGACTGAAAATGTGAAAGGCGTGCCCTCTGGCTCGTACACCGTCACCATACGAGTCTCGTAGTCAATCTCAGCCCTCCCAGCAGTCAACCAGTCCATGCCAAGAATGACGTTGAGATAAACGAGAGAGGGATCGACGACAAGATTAAGAGCCATCGTCCTGCCTCCCAGATCAACCAAACAATCCTCAAACATCTGGGTAACATCTGAATAATCTCCATGAGCTACAAAGACTAGCACCCTATCCATAGTAATAGTCTGTAACCCAAGACGCCTGACTATAGCACGTGATATCAAAGAAATCGTGGAACCAGTGTCCACCATTACGAGAATAGGAGTACCTCCAATATGGGCTGTGACCTCGAAGGCCAAATGCTGAAAAGTCGGTGTCGCAGCTGCCTCAGCTGTCAATGCATGAACCCGTGCCTGCTGTGGCCGGTTCGGCCGCTGTGTCAAGGGCAGTGGAGGTTGTCTGATCTGCAATACCGGAGGTCTGAAAGAAGGGTGCGCATGAGCTAACCGTATAGGCGGTGCTGATATCGCCTGTGAACGTGCACGGTCAATCTTTTGCGGCGGCGAGAACCCACTGTCCTACATCCAAGAAAAAAAGCTCTGCGCCAAGTGGCCTGACCTCTCACAGTATGTACATGTCAAATCAGGGCACCGAAACGGTGGTACAGGCGCTGTAGCCCTAGTAGGAGGGTCGACGCGAGGCCTCTTGCCCACGAAGGGCCTGTCCTGCATGTCTGGTCGCGGCCTAAAAGTAACAGGGCCACGAGATCGCGCAAGTCGATCCACATCCTGCTCTGCCCGCATATACTTGTGAATCAACTCCGCATATGAGGGAATGCTCACACAGCACATCTTCGACCAAATATCCAGTCGTAAACCCTCCAAAAAGTGCCATATGCGCATCTACTTATCAGCCAAAATAGTCGGGACATATCTGCCCAACTTCGTAAACTGATGCTCATACTTCATGACTGTCATGGCTCCCTGTCGGAGGCGGAGAAACTCATTCTCCCGGTCATGCCTGTACGTCTGGGGGTAATACTTCTCGTGAAAGCGGAACTCAAACGCTGCCCATGTCCATATAAAGTCGGCGGCAACGGTCCCCAATACGCTATCCCACCACAGGCTGGCATCTCGCTCAAACAGGAATGTAGCCAGCTCTACCTGCTCGACCTCTGTACAATGAAGCATCCGTAATATCTTCAACACATGGTCGAGCCAGTACTCGGCCTCCTCAGGTCTGTGAGAACCAGTAAAAGTGGGAGGCCGTAAGCGCTGAAATCGCTCTAATAGGCCCCGTGTATCTGCGACATTCCCCGCAGGGTAAGCAGGTGGTATAGGATGAGCCATGCCCTCATCCTGGGCGTATGTATAAGCATCCTCAGCTGGATGCGCAGGTGGTGCAGGTGGAGCCACACCCCTACCCTGGGCTAATGTCCCCACAATGGTAGTCAGAAGCTGCTGCTGCTGCTGCATCATAGCCATCATCTGCTCAAATCTGTCAGGAGGTGGAGCAGGCTGTGGCGTGTGCTGCGTCGAAGTAGATGCACGATAAGGCTCTCTGACTGGCGGTGTGAACAGCGGTGGTCCAACTGTAAGACCAGCAGTAGGCTAAGACGCACGAACTGTCTCAGGAATCGGGCCTACAGCAGGGTCCGCATGTGTGTCAGACTGTGAAGGAGCCTGATCCATAGGCTCAGTCAATGCAAGCCGAGCCGTGCTCCACGTAGCCTTAGGCGGCATTTCCTATATTCAAAATAGGGTGCAACCTTGTCAGTCTCAATAGCACAAATACACCGCAATCATTCACACAAGGAGTCAAAGGCATTCCATACATTTCATTTAATCAAAATTGTCACAATACAAGGGATATATCCTTACAAGCATCATGACGAGAAATACATGGGAACTAAGACAGTTAGAATTACAAAAGCAACATAAGCAAGGCACTAGCCCTAACAAGCTTACAAAACATAAAGTAGGAAATGACTAACTACTAACAAAAACATCAACGGTCGCATCGCTAGTCTGAGTCTGGTGACGGAGGAGGAGCACCGTTATCTTGCAAGCAACACAGGATCGCCTTCAAGGTGCGAGTCACCTTGCCGAATTTTCTCTTTGTAACGGCCTTGGCATCCTCGACTTCAACGTGAAGTTCCTGAACTTCCCTTCGCAAGGCGATCTGACTCTCCTCGATCCGAGTAATGTGATCATCGCTAGTAGCCTGCGCAGAAGGAGGAGGGCTCTCATCTGTAACCTGAGCCTCCTCTTCTGCCTCTTCCTGGACTTCTTCCTGAACTTCTGCTCCAGGTTCTCCTTCACTTGGATCCTCCTCATCATCAAAGTCATCCTCGCTATCCTCCTCAAGCTGATTTTCACGGTACTAAGACCCAATCTTCATCTTGACCATAGTCGACTCATCAATGCTATGAATCAAAACTGGCAATTTCGGCCCAAGTCTATAAGCAAACTCAAGCGCGATCTTGCATATCAGTCGGCCAAAAGGAAGCGATTCGGATGTTCTTCTTGACTTGGCTATGAGGATTATCTGTCGTAAGATGAAAGTGGCCATACATACGTTCTCTCCCTAGGCCACCAGATACAAGAAATCGACCATAAGGCGTGTACATTCAATGTGATTCGTCGACCTGAGATAAACATTGAACGTGCAGATATGGTGCAGCAGGCGCAAATCATCAGACATATACGTCGCCTTGAGGCTATTATTAGGCTACCACGGAACCAATTTACCGTACAGAAACCTGGTGCGATGATCTCGTTCACGCCTACTCCTCAGATTCTTCTCACTAGGATGAACATCACCAAGAGGCACGTTCAGAAGTCGCGCAATCAGTCACACATCAATTGTAGCCATCCGATCTCTACCAAAAGGGATTTTGAACTGCAATGGCTCCAAGGTAGGATTCTGGATACAAGCGTAGAAGGCACGAATGGTGCTCACATTAGCACGAGCGCGAGCTTCAAAGATTAGACCCCAATGCGTAGCTTCAATGCGCTCGAACAACAAAAATTCACCGAACAATCGCCCTTCCATGTCCGCCTCAAACAACACTTTGTGATCAGTGTATTGACCGTGAGGCATCTCTGATAGAATTACTCGCCCAAGGTGAGTATGGGGATCCAAATCCGGCTTTGTACGGCACTCTCGGGCTGTAGCTGGACCTGTGACGGCGCTTGAACTTGCGGAACCACCCTGCGGTCTTCTCGATTGAGCAGGGCGACTTGGCCCAGCCTCGTCTACTGCAGTCTTCCTTTTACCCATCAAAGATAAGATGAAGGAGAGTAATAAAAGGCCTAAAATGGCTTCCACGAAAGCCATGGAAGACGGAGAAAATGCAAAGAAGTGTCTGTCCAAACTGGAAAAGGGAGATCTAGGCATTGTAGAGGGATGCTTCAAGCTTCCCAAGGATGTATTTTCAAGGAGAAATGAAAATGAAAAAGTAGAATGGAGCACCTCACGATTTCAGCTCGATTTGGGGGTTTTTGGAGCTCCAAAAGTCAAAATCTTCAAGAGGGAGGGCTGCCAACTTTAAAGGAACGATGGAGGGTGGTCGTTTTTGGCCAAGGATGGATCTAGGGGTGGTTTGGAATCATGAATTTTGGAGATAGTTGCTGGAAAATGAAAATGAAGCTATGGGGAGGGCTGTTTGTGAAGGAAGTGCAAGTTTTAGGAGTTTTCTACCCACGAACCATACATGTGGGGTGTGAAAAACCCAAAATACCCTCACATCTCAAAGCAGACCTCCAAACGACAAGGGTGGTCGGCGATGGCATCACCGACTGACCACCTATTCGGTCGGTGGGACCACATGGGTCTGGTCCCCCATGGTCCAAGGACCCCAAATATGTATGATCCCAACCTTGGTTCATTGTATTTTGACCTATATAGGCCCAAACATGTGTTCAGAGTTTTTCGAGACCAATCCACAATCCTGAATACAAAACCCTATCATACAGCATATGCTTTTGGGGTAGAAAGAGCTAGTAAATCCATCTAGACTATTAGTTGTTAAAGAAAGTGAAGTTAGAATGGCCTTATAGCCATTTTTCATGAAATTTTACTATTCACTGTAAAATTTTGTGAAAGTATTATTTCATGTTATTTTCACATTATTTTTGATGCCTAACATGAAAAGAATAAGAAATAATTGAAGATTGGAGTGGTGAGAGGAAGAATTTTGAAGATTTTTGGTGAAATGGGGTTTTTGAGCCGTGGCGATTGAATACAGGAGTCGTGGTCATCCCACAGCTCAAGGATTCACTTTTACAGGTTTAAAATCATTCAAAGAATGTCTCAACCTGACTTCCTACGACCTAGGAGCTATTCGGGTTGCTTCACGCGACCCGAGATGCGTTACAGACTCGATCATGCGATCGATTCGAATAGACTTCGCCTATTGGCGAATCTGCGATCCTAGAAATATTTCTAGACCCTTCTCGCACCCATCTAAGTCAAAGGAAGTGATAACGTACGTCGCGAGACCATAACCCAGGCCCAGTATACTCTTATTCATGCTCTGATACCAACTTGTAACACCCTGAAAATCGGGGGTCGTGTATAAACTCAACTCCCGAGTTTCAGACCATCACTTATGCAACAAAAATGATTATGATTCAATTTTGTCTGATTTAAAGCATTTACATGAGTAAAAGTATACCAAAACTGCAATTCATACTCCAGATCCAGTGATAAAAGCAAGCGGAAGACTAAACAATATATATATCAGTGTAAGGAAAAACAAAGTAGATCTCATCTGTCTCTAAAGTATGAATACATCTCTGAGTCTCATATACATATACATGAACAAAATCAAATGTTCAAAATGGTCCCACTGAAGTCCCGTCAACCCAAGTCGCCTACGCAAAGCCATCATGATACTGCATGTACGAGAACTCGTCCTGGTCCTCGTCGAAGTTTGGCTCTGCCTCCTGGATCTCAGCATCACCTGCATCTACAACAGGGTCTGGTGGGTGTTGCAAACACCATCCCGTAACGTGGGAGTGAGTGATCAACTCAGTGGAATCATAGAGCAAAGATTAGCATGTTCACAAATCAATCATGCGATAATAGTAAAGCAGTAAATCAGACAATCCTAATACTGTTGTTAATGCAAGATGACATGACGTGATGTATGCCCTCACTGACGATCTCCCTCATACGACAACATCTTACGACCGCGGCATGCCACACTTCCTAGAGTGCTCCACATCTTCCAGGCACATGCAATGTTATAGTGATATGATTTCTGAGTTGTTATTAGTCCATTCAAACAGCAGGATTGGGAAACTAAGGTACTTCCCTTGTATCAATCCCAAAACAGATCCTGTTTAGGGTCGTCACTCCTAGTAATCTCATACGATGTATATTTTGTAGGTCGCTGCAAGGGCTGCCAGGGCTGTTGCTCGCACTCGTTGCACCGCTCCCCCATCACCTTATCAATACAGGCCTACTGTACTCTACTGCTACTGAAGGGTCGTCGCCTCGCGTAGACTCAGAATACGCTCGCGGTCACTACAAAGGAATCGTCGCCTGATCAGTGTAGGCCGACAGCTAGAATATAGTGTCCCATACCACCATAATCTGCTCATGAGATTAGGTGCTCACTGGTTACTACGGGGAGGTTTGTGGCCCCAGCGTAGGCCGACAGCTCGACCACGGTATCCCATACCACCATGCCCGGCTCATGAGTCTTCGTGGATCAAGGTACCATGGTTAACAGGGTTTACAATAGTAAGTTCAGTACTCTAGGTTCAAGCAGTTATGACTCATACAGGGTGAACATACATCGGCCAGTCGGGTTACTTGACGGGCTCGACTAGCACGATCGCATCTCAAGTCGAACGACATGAAGTGCATAAAACACTTCGCGTGGCCTAACCACTGCCGCCAACTCCAAACACGACTCGCGTTCATCGACGCGTCGTTCGTGGCCAAGACCAGCCAGCCACGAATTCGCTCGGTTACCAACTGTCTGGACTAAGTCTAGTCCCAAACAATTATGGAATCACATCAGCAATTTATGTAGGAGTATTGGAATTGAAATACAATCATGTGAGCATGTTAACACATGTTATAACATACAACTTAAGTAAATCTTCAAGCACATATATTTCATGCATGTAATGAAATCATGCATGTAGTCAACATGTAGGAAATCATTTAGGTCAGCATATTAATTGAGAAATCAATCTCAAACTATTTCATAACATCATTTAATTCAATACATACTAATACAAGCATTTATACAAACACATACACTACACACTTAAGTCTACATATAGTATGTCGACCCGAAGTGTGCAATTAGGAGAATCTCTTCACCAAACTAATTATGCACGTATTCCTAACTTCCTAATGTGACAACAAACCATGTCAATCACATCAGCAAAATATGAATGTAATCTGTACTTCCTACAAATGACTAAAATGCCCTAAATCTCATATTCTTCGTTGATTTAGAAACAGGAAACGGATAGCATGTTGTACATGTCAAACGGCGATGTCGTCAATAATCTACTATTAAATGACATTGAAAGCATTGGAAACCGTCAATCAAAGCGTCTAAAATCCTCACCTAGTCTCTTATAGACATGTCGTTTCGAACGGAGCGTATACGCTTCGTCTATGGCGATAAGAGAACCTGTTTTACATGATCTATTGGTTAAAAAGCTATGGATCCTAGTGAACCTTAGATCAGCAACTTCTAGGATTATTTCATACCTGAAAAAGTGGGAGAATCACTGGCCAGGTGATTGAGATGTGTTGCTGAAGCACGTGCAACAGGTGGCACGAAGGCAGGAAAAATCTCCCCTAATCTCTCTCACAAACTCTCACCTTTTCTCTCTCCCAATCTATGGTTTCTCTCAAATTTGGATGGGAGAAAGAAGTGAGGGTTTCAACCCCTTTTATAAGCCCAAAAACGTCGAAAATAGGCTCCGGTACAAAGTTCACTTAGTGCATATCCAAATCGGGGCTGTTTCGATCCAAAAGATGCTTTCTGGTGGTCCCCTGGCCGAATGTGATCAGACTTAAGCTCTTGCGTACCAGATCTAGCACGTATTAAGTTTTCAGTCCGGCAGGGTTCGCAGATCGCACGTGGCGGACCAGTTTCAGTTCAGCGGTCACCGCAGGTAGATCAGGGCTGAAAGTCTCATGGTATGAAATAGAAATTTTTCCTGATCCAAGGGTGTAATCTGGCTGAATTCTGATGGTCAGAATGCTTAATACTGACATGTCAAGTCGTGTGCCAGATTTGAATTTGAAATTCCAATTCTGTCCCTATTCGCACTCTCTTCGGTCCGAGCTCAATGAAATAGCCTGTGATTATCGGTTTGACTTGATTTTTGAAATGATTGTCAAGTCCAGCTAGGCGGTTCTAATGGTCTAAGATAGGAGGTATCGGACTTTCGACACGCGGTCTAGATCCAATACAAAGATTCAAAGCGGTCCAGAGAATAAACCTGCTTGGAGTTTGATCCGAGGTTATAGAGTATTGTAGAGTCATTGGTTCTACTTGATTTGGGTCTTGTAGAACATATTTAAAGTGATCAGGGACTATTTCCCAGCTACTCCAGCGTTGCGCTAGCTAACTTATGCTTAATTTCCATAAGAATTAATTCTACGCAATTTCGGGTCGAGTTGGTACTCGAGCCCAAGTATGGATTTTTCACGGGCGTTACACTCGCCTATGATGTATATTAGGGCCAATGTACAAGGCCCACCTGTGATGTATATTAGGCTTGACGTGTTGTATATGAGGCCCATGTAATACGGCCCACTTGATGCTTGTATGGCCCATGTGGTGTATTTGAGAGCCAATGAGCAAGGCCCACCTGTTATGTATTGTGGTCTTTGTCGAGGCCCAATGTGATGTTTTTATGACCCACCTTGATATATTTATGGCCCATCCGTGAGGCTCACATTGATATTTAGTGTGGCCCCTTTGGTGTATATAAGGCGCATATGATGGGGCCCACCTGCTTGAATCTGAGGCCCATGGGCAAGGCCCATTTGATGTATTTGAGGCCCATATACGTGACCCATTTGATGTATATGAGATCCATGCGTATGGCCCACATGTCATGTATTTGAGGCCCATGTGCAGGGCCCACCTGTGATGTATATTAGGCCCATGTGCAAGGCCCACTTGTGATATATATTAGGCCCATGTGTAGGACCCACCCATTGTGTATTAGAGCTCATGGGTTGTGGCCCATTGTGATGTATGTTAGGCCCATGTGGAAGGCTCATCATGGTGTGTATTAAGCTCTTAAGTGAGGCCCATGGTGTTGTATATTTGACCCTTATGTGAGGCCATGGGTCCACTATATGTTAGGCTCTATGTGGGCCGTTCCTTGGGAGACAACGTTGGTTAAATGTCCACATTGTTGATGTCGATCGTCAATGCCAGTTATTGATACCGATTATGAGTATGTGACTGCATAGCATCATGATACATGCCCATACGCATCATTTGCATGTCTGTTATGAGATATGATTGACCATTGCATACGTCATAGTGCATGTTGTTATGAGACTCCCTGATAGGCGGAGGATATCTCACATGAGTGCACGGTATGCGCAGGATTTATGCATGATTGCATTGTGTGACTCATGCATTTCGCATTTGTGTGACATGACCATTGTACGCCCTAGCGACATCAGGGCTGTAGCCTCCACAGGCATATCGTGGATGGCCAGATGGGATACTGAAAATGTTTGGTTCGAGCATCGAGATGCCATAGATGACCCTGGGTGAAAATCCCTAAAACCCTCTTAGTACCAGAGGATGCCCCAACCTCGAGACCGAGTGGATACATAAGCGCCCGAGTGCTGAATACCAGGAGGTCGCGTCTCCCACTGTACCATGGTCGATTGGGAGGGGGTGTGGCCTTACTCGCCCGAGCACAGGGGGCATTGCTAGGCTGAGTTTGACCAGCTCGTGAATGGGTCTGCTATCGACGTGTCGAATAGGTATTGACAGACTATTGGCCAGGCGGATAGTGAGGTTTCTTACGCTCACTTGGACTATGCGGCTAGGGAGAGCGGCAGTGCCATTTGGAGTGTATTAAACCCCGCTGATGATCCCAGAGAGGAACCATACTGATATGTGGACTTAATGAGTAGGATTTGCATGCTCATTCATTCATTTATTCACAATCCACTCGGGCTGATGGTGCACAACTAATTGTTGTGTACCTTCGTTATGGCAAAGATTTTGGTTGAGCGCGCGACTAACCTGAGATCAGGAGTTTACCACGTTGAGTTTGACTATCCAAATATAGGTATGAGACTGGTTTGGATAGAAGTCCCTTATGGTTGACCCCGTAGCGTACGATACTACGTACTATCATCCCGACTTCACACTCTAACATGGTCATATCATTCGCATCGCATAATGCATTACATCTGCATGCATATGACATTTTGGGTTGCTATGTTTCTGCACTTATATGACCTAAACCGACTTAGCAGGATTTATATAGTGCATTACATCCTCGACATCTGATATTTGGCTCTTTATGACTCCTTATTGCATAGCTGTTCTATATTGCATATTCTGATATTGATTGACTAATGGACTTGTCCCTACTTCTACTTACTCTGTTATCATATGATTTATGACCTGGTCAATATTTCTGTTTACTCTGATAAGACATGCTCTTGTCAGTATTTCTGTTTACTCTAATAATTCATGCTCTTGTCAGTATTTCTGCTTACTCTGATAATTCATGATCTTATCAGCGTTTCTGCTTATTTAGACAATATATGGTTTATGGATTACCGATTTTTCAGTATTGTATGATTATGGCATTGTATTAAATACTTGGCACTTACCTTGTGCACACACTTACACCACCCTCTAAGCTTTTTATAAGCTTATGCACGATAGATACGTGCAGGTGATGTTAGGTTGCAACAGTGTTGAGCTTGGAGCGTGCAGTGGTCTTCTGGAGCTTGATTTTCTATTTATGTATTTATCTTTCAGTGTTGTACTCAAATGATTATATTAGTGGATATGTGATGATGATGTTGCCTTCGTGAATTGGGTAATCTTATGGTTATACTTATTACTAGTTAAATGTACATTAAAAAAAAATCCTCCTTGTAGGATCCCAAGATTGAAATTTGGCATATGAATGCTAAGAGCCGAGAATGGGGTACTACGGAGGCTGTCGGCACCGGATTCGACGATCGAGATTCCTGTGAATTCAATTTCTGAGTTTGGGACGTGACACCTTCTCTTTGAAAGACAAAAGGTAGAGACCTTCTTTGAACTATGATTGACCGACCAATTGATCCCTTTCATGCCTCCAGACCTGTAGCTAACTATGTCATTTCATTGGCATTAGTGTTGTAGTCTCTAATGACATGCATTAATTCAATTTCTTCAAACCGATCAAGAATTTGAACTGCCAAAGCATAGTATGGCAACAACGATGGACTAGTGCATTTGAAAGTTCCTGCCATTTGATTTATTACTAATTGCGAGTTGCCAATTATCATCACATTTTTTACATGTAATTCTAGTAACAATTCCAAACCAATTATCATGGCCTCATATTTGGCTTAATTATTGGTACATTCAAATTCCAATTGAAATGTGAACTCTTGCCGATTTCCATTAGGAGCAATTAATACAATCCCTGCTCTAGACATCTCATGTGTTCTCGATTCATCGAAAATCAATTTCCATGATGTGAGTTGCACACAATGTAAGTCCAAGATATCTTGGGGAATTTGTTCCTTGAGAATTGAAGAATGATTGGCCAAAAATTCAGTTATGGCTTGCCCTTTGATTGCTTTTTGAGGAACATAATGTAAATCGAATTCAGACAATGCTATCATCCATTTACAAATTCGGTTGCTAATGATCAGTCAATTTAACAAATATTTTACTAGATCAGTCATGGCTATTACATTTACCCTTTTGGCTAATAAATAATGTCTTAATTTAGTGGCTGTGAAGTACAAAGACAAACAACTTTTCCATTACTGAATATCTTCTCCCCATCTCCAACAAGGTTTTGCTCAGGTAATAAATTGCTCTTTCCTTACGCATGTCATCGACTTGCGCTAGGAGAGCTCCGATCGATTCCGTTGAAGCTGCGATCTATAATTTGAGTGGTTGATTTTTTACAAGCGACATTAGTATAGGTGGCTTCATTAAATACTCCTTAATCTTGTTAAAAGCCAGCTGATGCTCTTCTCCCCACACAAATTCGGTTCCCTTCTTCAATTTTAGTAAAGAACATAAAGCATTAGTTTTTCTTGCATAGTTAGATATAAATTGTCGCAGAAAATTAACATGGGCCAAAAACCTTTGATGTTTGGATTTATTTGTTGGAGGTCGTGTATTAATCATGGCTTGAGCCTTATTTTGATCGACCTCAATTACCCTTTGGTGTACCAAGAAACTTAAAAAAATTTTGGCTGATAGTCCAAAAACACATTTCAATGGGTCCATCTTTAGCTGATAGAACCTCATCCATTCCAAAGATTTGCGTAGGTATACCATATGTTCATTGACATAAGCCGATTTAATTACTATATCATCTACATAAACTTCCATAAAGCGATTGATCATGTCATGAAAAATGGCATTCATTGCCCTTTTGTATGTGGCACTTGTATTCTTTAATCCAAAGGGCATCACTACCCAGTAATACATTCCCAAAGGACCTGGACATCTAAATGCCGTCTTTGGAACATCATCCAAAACTATATAAATTTGATTATTTTTAGAATGTCCATTCAAGAAAGACACAACTCCATGTCCTGCAGCTCAATCAATGTGCTGATCTGTCACTGGCATATGATATTCATCTTTAGATGTTACTAGATTTAAATTCATAAAGTCTATGCATACCCTTAGCTCTCCAATTTTCTTCATCATAGGGACCACATTTGACATCCATTTTATGTATTTAATTGGTCGAATGAATCTAGCTTTTAAGAGTCACTCGATTTCTTCTTTAATTTTAATGGTGACTTCGGTCGTCATCCATCTCTGCAGCTATTTATACGGCCTATATCCTTCTCTAGTAGGTAATTTATGCTTGACCAAGGACCTGTCAAGTCCTGACATGTTGTGATAGTTCCATGCAAACCAATCTGTAAACTCTGAGAGCAGATTTGTTAACATCTCTTTCGCAGGCGGGCGCAATAAGTTATTAATGAATGCTAGATTTAGGTGATGGTTTGTTCCTAAATTGATTTTGACTAGTAATTCTTGAACTTGTTGTCAATTATCTTCCCTTTCTTCGGAGAGATCTTCTAGCTGCTTCAAACTATCTTCTTCATTTAGTTCATCCAATTTAGTTAAATTTATGAACACGATTTTGTTGGATTCTATTAGACTTTCTTCAAGTTTCTTTACACTAGCTATGAAATCAACTCTAACTTTCTCTTTTCTTGATACTTGCATCATGGAATTTCTTTAATGACACAATGGGACGTTGATCGATAGAGGATAATGTCCTTCGGCTTGGTGTCATATATCCGAGTTGTCTCTGGGACAGCTTGTATGATGCTATCTTAATTCTTCTTTCTTTCTTTCTTTCTTTCTTTTTTTTTTTTTTTTTTTTTTTTTTTTTTTTTTTTTATACTATATTTCCAGTAGGATGACCAAGTCTATTTCTCGCGGTGAACTTGATGAGTCCTACTTCATCGTCATAATAATAAGCCTCATTAGCATTCGATGTAGCTAGAAAAGGTTTATTACACCATTTCAACTTTGGTCTGTTTCCAAAATATAACGAACTGATGAATGGAGGATGGGATACATCCAAAAGAATGGATCCAGTCATGTCCTAACAATGCATTATAACTTGATGAAGTAACGACCATGAAGAATGGTGTTGAAATTGTTTTAGTGCCTACAGTCAGATCGACCGGTATGAAACCGTGCGTGTTCATAATATGATTGACAAAATTGCTACCGGTCACTTCTGATGGGATTAAATTGGTTGCAGTTTTTCCTAATTTGATCATCATTCTTTTTTGTAATAGATTCACCACTGCTCCATTGTCTACTAGGATTTTGGTCACTGGGCATCTATTTAAATGAGCTGATATATATAATAGTCTTAGATGTTGCATCATGTCATCAATTGGCTTGTCGGTAATCACTTTCTTAGAAGCACCATTGGCCATGACAGTGACTATAAGACCTTAACCCAAGTGTGCATGCCGTTCCTTTCAAGTCTCGCGGTCCTACCGGTCGAATCTCGATGACACGTGACCTACGGTTAGTGTTTACGATCATCCTTAAGTTCGGTCATGTTGACCTGAACCTATGCCATCTTGTCCGTATCGACGTCGTGGTTCCAACGTCAAGTCCTATGCATGAAACCGATGTGTACATCACAAGTTATGCGCCATGCTCGATATGGACCATTGATGTGCGAATGGTGGATCCCACCCTAACTTCACACGTTTCCCCATGTAGTGGATGATGTCATGCTTAGCTTAAGGGTTTTTAGAAAACCTATAGCCTACCCTAGACCCTATGAACATTGCTTCTATCTTCATCATTACCTTCTCTTTTCTAGGTAGTATCTTTTAGAGATAAACCATTATTACACTTCTACACCTTCCAAACAACCCTTCTTTCCTCTCATTTCTCTCTTACTCTTCCTTCTCTCCTCTTCCTAACAACCCTCCAACGTCCTACCTCTCCAAATCCTCTAGCTCCTTCTCTCCCAAATACCCTCCAATCCCACCTTCTTCAACCCATCTCACCCATAGAATCATCTCCCTTGGAACTTCTAGTAGATGGTGGTGTAGATTTCAAGCTTGATCCTTAGGTGGGTGTGCATGTAAATTTCAATTTTAGATTTCTTTAGTTTCTTATTTTTTCTTCATTCTTTCTTCATGTTGGAGCTTGTGAGGCCCATCAAGTGATTGTGGTGGCCCCAAGACTCTATGGATGTGGCTCATAGCCCATCTTACATTGCATGCATGTCCATGTAAGGGGCCATCCTCCATGGATCCCTTCATGGATTTTTCCTTCTTTGATTAGGGATCTTTGGGTCATCTATACCCTTGATCCTTGGTGGAGATTACATCTCCACCATAGATCCTAAGTAGAAATCCCATGATCATGTAGATCTTGTATATCATGTGATAGTGGAATGTGTATGTATGTGTGATGAGGGGAAGGGCCTCAATGAGGCGGAGACCCTTCCCATTTGGCCGAATCTTTCAATTTCCCTTTGATTATGCTTCTGATCATATGTGCGTGGCCCACCTTGTGGTCCAACAAAATCCAGACTGTTCCAGGGGGGTAGGTGTCCATGACAGTCCACCCTTGGACGTGTAGCCCCAAAATGCACCTTTAAGGGGCACATGCAAGGTGATTTTGATGATCGCAAGGGTCTGGATGTTTGTGGGGCCTACTAGGGTGGTCCATACCATAATTTTCTTAGATTAATTTTCCCTTTAAATGATGTTTATATTTATTTTCTTCCAGCTATGTGTTTGTAACACCCTGGATTTTGGCCAATCTGGGATTTGACGTCCTTAGGCAATGGGTCAACTAAAACACCTGAAAAATCGCTCAGAACCCAATTTCATAACCAAAGAAACCACTTAGGATTAATTCCTATGGAAATTTAGCGTAAGTTAGCTAGCGCAACGCTGGAGTAGCTGGGAAACAGTCCCTGATCACTTTAAATACGTTCTACAAGACCCAAATCGAGTAGAACGTATGACTCCATAATACTCTATAACCTCGGATCAAACTCTAAGCGGGTTTGTTCTCTGGACCACTTTGAATTCTTGTATTAGATTTAGACCGCGCGTCGAAAGTCCGTTACTTCCTATCTTAGACCGTTAGAACCGCCCAGCTGGACTTGACAATCATTTCGAAAATCAAGTCAAACCGATAATCACAGACTATTTCATTGAGTCCGGACTGAAGAGACCGCGAATAGGGACAGATTTGGAATTTGAAATTCAAATCTGGCACACGACTTGACGCGTCAGTATTAAGCGTTCTGACCGTTAGAATTCATCCAGATTACACCCTCGGATCAGGAAAAATTTCTATTTTATATCAGGAGACTTTCAGCCCTGATCTACGTGCGGTGACCGCTGAACTGAAACTGGTCCACCACGCGCGATCTGCGAACCCTGTTGGACTGAAAACTTAATACGTACTATATCTAGTACGCATGAGCTTAAGTTCGATCGCATTCGACCAGGGGACCACCAGAAATCATCTTTTGGACCGAAACAGCCCCGCTTTGGTTAAGCATCAAGTGAACTTTGTTCCCGAGCCTATTCCGGGCATTTTTAAGCTTATAAAAGGGGTTGAAACCCTCTCATATCTCTCCCATCCGAATTTGGAAAAAGTCCTAGATTGAGGGAGAGAAAAGGTGAGAGATTGTGAGAGAGGTGGGAGAGAATTTCCTGCTGCTGGTGCTACCTGCTACACGTGTTTAAGCCACGCGATCCAAGCACTTTCCCGGCGATTCCTCCACATTTTCAGGTAAGAAATAGCCCTGGAAGTTGCTGATTTGGCATTCGTTCCGTTCCATAGCATGAAAACTGATATATCTCGTAAATCAGGTTCTCTATTCGCCGTAGACGAAGCGTATACGCTCCGTTCGAATTCTCATCCCTAAAAGGGAAAAGGTGCGGATTTTAGACGCTTTGATTGACTGTTTCCAAAGCTTTCAATGTCGTTTAATAGTAGATTCTCGACGGCAACGCGGTTTGACATGTACAACATGCTCTCCGTTTCCTGTTTCGTAAATTAACGAAGAATATAAGATTTAGGGCATTTTAGTCATTTGTAGGAAGTACGGTCTACATGCATATTTTGCTGACGTGATTGACATGGTTTGTTGCCGCATTAGGGAGTTAGGAATGCTTGCATAATCAGTTTGGCGAAGAGATTCGCCTAGTTGCGCACTTTGGGTTGACATACTATATGTAGACTTAAGTGTGTAGTGTATGTGTTTGTATAAATGCTTGTATTAGTATGTATTGAATTAAATGATGTTATGTAGTAGTTGAGATTGATTTCTTGATTAATATGCTGACCTAAATGATTTCCTACATGTTGACCTTATGCATGATTGTATTACATGCATGGACAGTATGCCTTGAAGATTTGCTTAAGTTGAATGTTATAACATGTGTTAGCATGCTCACATGATTGTATTTCAATTCCAATACCTTTGCATATATTGTTAATGTGATTTCATAGATGTGTGGGACTAGACTTAGTCCAGGCAGTCGGTAACCGAGCGAATTCGTGGCTAACTGGTCATAGCAACTAACGACGCGTCGATGAACGTGATTCGTGTTTAGAGTTGGCGGCAGTGGTTAGGCCACGCGAAGTGTTTTACGCACTTCATGTCGTTCGACTTGAGATGCGATCGCGCTAGTCGAGCCCGTCAAGTAACCCGACTGGCCGATGTATGTTCACCTTGTATGTGTCATAACTGCTTGAACCTAGGGTACTGAACTTACCATTGTAAACCCTGTTAACCATGGTACCTTGATCCACGAAGACTCATGAGCCGGGCATGGTGGTATGGGACACCGTGGTCGAGCTGTCGGCCTACGCTGGGGCCACAAACCTCCCCGTAGTGACCAGTGAGCACCTAGACTCGTGAGCAGATTATGGTGGTATGGGACACTATATTCTAGCTGTCGGCCTACACTGATCAGGCGACGAGCCCTTTGTAGTGACCGCGAGCGTATTCTGAGTCCACGGGAGGCGACGACCCTTCCGTTGCAGTAGAGTACGGTAGGCCTGTATTGATAAGGTGATGGGGGAGCGGTGCAACGAGTGCGAGAAACAGCCCTGGCAGCCCTTACAGTGACCTACGAAATATACATCGTATGGGATTACTAGGAGTGACGACCCTAGACAGGATCTGTGTTGGGATTGATACAAGGGAAGTACCTTAGTTTCCTAATCCTGCTGTTTGAATGGACTAATAACAACTTGGAATTCATATCACCATAGCATTGCATGTGCCTGGAAGATGTGGAGCACTCTAGGGAGTGTGGCATGCCGCGGTCGTAAGATGTTGCCGCATGAGGGTGATCGTCGGTGAGGGCATACATCACGTCATGTCATAACTGCATTAACAACAGTATTAGGATTGTTTGATTTACTGCTTTACTATTATCGCATGATTGATTTGATAACATGTTAATCTTTGCTCTATTATTCCACTGAGTTAGCTACTCACTCCCACGTTACGGGACGGTGTTCCTGGACACCCACCAGACCTTTTTGTGATTGCAGATGATGGCGCGGCCTGTGAGGCGGAGCCGGACTTGATGATGATGAGGAGGATCCCTCCTTTATGCGTGTTCTGATCGACGGGATTACAGGGAGGTTGATTAGATACTTTGACATTTGTCATTTTATATTTTTAGCGCACTCATGTATATTCGTTTCATCTACTTTTGGAGTATACATGTATGTGTATAACCTGGTAACATGTTCACACTCTGGAGACATACAACAGTTTATATATGTTATACATACTATTACAGACTTCCGCTGGTTAATTTAACTGTCTCTGGAGTATGATATGCTGTTCTGGCTTAATTTCACTCATGTTTAATACATTATCACAGACAACATTCAATCATACATATCTATGTTGCATAAATAACATTTTGGAACTCGGGAGTTGGGTTTTTGCTCGACCCCCCGATTTTCGGGATGTTACAGTGTTGCTGTCCAGAACTGTTTAGACAGATTTTTGGGTTATCTTGAGGCCTGATTTCTGGACGTTTGGTGGGGTGGTTGGTACCATACAATATATGTTTCTTGAAGATGTGGACCCCACCTATAAGCATGCCAAATTTCGGCCTCAACTAACCTCATTTGAGCATCCAAAAGAGTGGGCCAACATGGTGGATTGACAAAATTTTCAGCTGTGCAATCCAACAACATTGTTCCATAAAACCATAATTCCTAAATTTTTCTGGTATAGGTTGGCCACCTTTCTGGGTTCCATCTTGTTATACACATGATGAGGGACCTTGGCCCTCAATTTTCAGAATTTCAGAGGCTCTGGATCCACTCCATTGAAGCGCCCAAATTTAGGACAACAACATGCAATGCAAAAATTTTCTTGAACCTTGTTGTCCTCTTTGTGTTTGCTGAACTTTTTGGGCACCAGCCCATTGGGCTTTGTATATGATTATTGGTGACCCATCTTTGATGTTCTAGGGCCCATTGTGGCCTTGATTGTGAGGCCCATTGAGCTGGGCCAACAGTCCATACTGGATGTCCAGCATGGCTGGCCGTCTAACATGATGACCCACTAAGATGTATATTTTCATCCACGTCGTCCTTCTCATTGGGTGTGGCCCACTTGGGAAGGGTCCACCCTAGGTACACGTCCCCTGTGGGGCCCACCATTGGGACATGTGGAGCCTACCTAGTTGATGTGTATAGCTCAGGCCGTCCATGCATTGGATAGCCCAGGCCTGGAATGCCCATGCCTTAGGCTGCTGTTGGGCCTGTAGCCTAGCAGCAGGCCCACTTGTCTTGTAATAAAAAAAATTCCCTCTCTCCAATCCGGTGGGGCCCCTGTGAAGTATTGCTAGCCCTCACGAGGATAATTCCCAAACATTTTGACAAGTTTCTGGGCTTCAGCAGGCCTAGGAAACTGGGTGGGCTGAAAATCCAACAAGGGCCTCAATGTAACGCCCGTGAAAAATCCATACTTGGGCTCGAGTACCAACTCGACCCGAAATTGCGTAGAATTCATTCCTTTGAAAAATTTGATTAGGTTAGCTAGTGCAACGTTGGAGTAGCTGGGAAATGGTCCCTGATCACTTTAAATACGTTCTACAAGGCCCGAAGCGAGTGGAACCAAGGGTGCTATAATGCTCTAAAGCCTCGGATCAAACTCTAAGCCGGTTTGTTCTCGGGACCTCCTTGAAACTTTGTATTGGATCTAGACCGCGCGTCGTAAGTCAGATGCCTACCATCTTAGACCGTTATGACCACTTAGCTGGGCTTGGCAATCGTTTCAAAAATCAAGTCAAACCGATACTCACAGGCTATTTTATTGAGCCCGGACCGAAGAGAGTGTGAATAGGGACATAGTTGGAATTTCAAATTCAAATCTGGCACACAAATTTGACGCATCAGTATTAAGCATTCTGACCGTCAGAATACAGCCAAATTACACCCTTGGATCAGGAAAAATATCTATTATATATCATGAGACTTATAGGCCTGATCTTGGTGCGGTGACCGTTAAACTGAAACTGGGCCACCACGTGCGATCTGGGAACCCAACCGGTCTGAAAACTGGATGTGTGCTAGATCCAGTATGCATGAGCTTAAGTCCGACCGCATTTGGCCTGGGGACCTCCAGAAATGCCCTTTTGGACCGAAACGGCCCCGATTTGGTTAGGCACCAAGTAAACATTGTTCCCAAGCCTATTTTGGGAATGTTTTAGGCTATAAAAGGGGTTGAAACCCTCACTCCTCTCTCCCATCCGAATTTGAGAGAAGCCCTAGCTTGGGAGAGAGAAAAAGAGTGAGAGATTGTGAGAGAGTGGGAGAGTTCTTCCCGCCACTTGTGCTACGTGTTGCACGTGCTTAAGCAACACTCCTCTACCGCTTTCCCGACGATTCCACCGCAATCCTAGGTAAGTAAAAACCCTAAATAGTTGTTGATTTGAGTTTTCCTTGTTTCCATAGCGATGTAGCTTATGGATCTTATGTATTAGGCTCCTTACTCGCCGTAGACGAACCATATACACTCCGCTTCAATTCCCGAGTCTACAAGACACTAGGTGAGGATTTTAGACGCTTTGATTGACGGTTTCCAATGCTTTCAATGTCGTTTAATAGTAGATTCTTGACGGCATCGCCGTTTGACATGTACAAAATGCTCTCCGTTTCCCGTTTCGTAAGCTAACGAAGAATATGAGATTTAGGGCATTTTAGTCATTTGTAGGAAGTACTGTTTACATTCATATTTTGCTGATGTGATTGACATGGTTTGTTGTCGCATTAGGAAGTTAGGAATGCGTGCATAATTAGTTTGGCGAAGAGATTCGCCTAGTTGCACACTTTGGGTTGACATACCATATGTAGACTTAAGTGTGTAGTGTATGTGTTTGTATAAATGTTTGTATTAGTATGTATTGAATTAAATGATGTTATTTGATAGTTTGTGATTGATTTTTCAATTATTATGCTGACCTAAATGATTTTCTACATGTCGAAAAAATGCATGATTTCATTACATGCATGGAATGTATGTGCTTGAGGATTTGCTTAAGTTGAATATGCATGGGAAGTATGCCTTGAAGATTTGCTTAAGTTGAAGGTTATAACATGTGCTAACATGCTCACATGATGTATTTCAATTCCAATACCTTTTATAGTAATTCCATAGATGTGTGGGACTTGACTTAGTCCAGGCAGTCGGTAACCGAGCGAATTCGTGGCTGACTGGTCATAGCCACGAACGACGCGTCGATGAATGTGATTCGTGTTGAGAGTTGGCGGCAGTGGTTAGGCCACGCGAAGTGTTTTACGCACTTCATGTCGTTCAATTCGAGATGCGATCGCGCTAGTCGAGCCCGTCAAGTAACCCGACTGGCCGATGTTTGTTCACCTTGTATGTATCATAACTGCTTGAACCTAGGGTACTGAACTTACCATTGTAAACCCTATTAACCGTGGTACCTTGATCCACGAAGACTCATGAGCCGGGCATGGTGGTATGGGACACCGTGGTCGAGCTGTCGGCCTACGCTGGGGCCACAAACCTCCCCGTAGTGACCAATGAGCACCTTGACTCGTGAGCAGATTATGGTGGTATGGGACACTATATTCTAGCTGTCGGCCTACTCTGATCAGGCTACGAGCCCTTTGTAGTGACCGCGAGCGTATTCTGAGTTCACGGGAGGCGACGACCCTTCCGTGTAGTAGAGTACAGTAGGCCTGTATTGATAAGGTGATGGGGGAGCGGTGCAACGAGTGCGAGCAACAGCCCTGGCAGCCCTTGCAGTGACCTACGAAATGTACATCGTATGAGATTACTAGGAGTGACGACCCTAGACAGGATCCGTGTTGGGATTGATACAAGGGAGGTACCTTAGTTTCCCAATCCTGCTGTTTGAATGGACTAATAACAACTTGGTAATCATATCACCATAGCATTGCATGTGCCTGGAAGATGTGGAGCACTCTAGGGAGTGTGGCATGCCGCGGTCGTAAGATATTGGCGTATGAGGGTGATCGTCGGTGAGGGCATACATCACGTCATATCATCTTGCATTAACAACAGTATTAGGACTTGTCTGATTTACTGCTTTACTATTATTGCGTGATTGAATTGTGAACATGCTAATCTTTGCTCTATGATTCCACTGAGTTGATCACTCATTCCCACGTTACGGGATGGTGTTTGCAACACCCACCAGACCCTGTTGTAGTTGCAGGTGACGACGAGATCCAGGAGGTGGAGCCGGAGATTGACGAGGACCAGGATGAGTTCTCGTATATGCAGTATCACGACGGCTTCCCGTAGGTGACCTGGATCGAGGGGGACTTCAGTGGGACTATTTTGAACTTATTCTTTTGTCTATTTACATGTATATGAGACTCAGAGATGTAGTCATACTTTGGAGACAGTTGAGATTACTTTGTTTTTCCATACAGTGATATATATATTGTTTAGTCTTCTGCTTGCTTTTATCACTGGATCTGAAGTATGAATTGCAGTTTTGGTATACTTTTACTCATGTGAATGCTTTAAATCAGACAACATTGAATCATAACCATTTTTGTTGCATAAGTGATGGTCTGGAACTCGGGAGTTGAGTTTATACACGACCCCCGATTTTCAGGGTGTTACAGGTTGGTATCAGAGAATGAATGAGAGTATACTGGGCCTGGGTTATGGTCTTGCGACGTACGCTGTCGCTTCTTTTGACTTAGGTGGGTGCGAGAAGGGTCTAGAAACACTTCTAGGATCACAGATTCGCCGATAGGCGAAGTCTATAAGGATCGATCGCAAGATCGAGTCTGTAACGTATCTCGGGTTGCGTAAAGCGACCCGAATCACTTCTAAGCTGTAGGAAGTCGGGTGGAGACGTCCTATGAGCGGTTTTAAACCGCAAAAGTGAATCCATGGGCCGTGGAATGACCACGACTCTAGTAATCAATCGCCAGGGCTTAAAAACCCCGTTTCACCAAAAATCTTCAAAATTCCTTCTCTAAACACTTCAACCTTCAGTTCTTTCTTATCCATTTCATATTAGGCATCAAACCTAATGTGAAAATAACACAAATTATTATATTCACTAAATTTTATAGTGAATAGTAAAATTTCATAAAAAATCGCTATAAGGCCATTCTAACTTCACTTTCTTTAGCAACTAAGGAGCTAGAAAGATGTACTGGCTCCTTCTACCCCAAATTCATATGCTGCATGATATGGTTTGGTATTCGGGATTGAGATGTGGACCCAGAAAGCCCCGAACACATGTTTGGGCTCATAGAGACCAAAATACATTGAACCAAGGGGTGGGACCAACGTTTTTGGGACCCTGGGACCATGGGGGACCAGACCCATGGGGTCCCGCTGGCCAACCTGAAGGTTGGCCGGCGATGCCATCGCCGGCCGGCCACCTCTGTTGGTGCTGCCCTTCGGGCGCACCGACTTAAATACCCCCCACATCACCCCTAGATACCTCCCATCCCACGAAAACCCCTAAAAACCCCCTCTCCTTCACAAACAGCCCCCTTGCATACCCTAGATTTGATTTTCAGCACTCCATTCCAAACCCCGGCGACCCAAATCACCTCTACAACCTTCCTTGGCCAAAACCGACCACCACCCATCAGTTATTGGGTGTTGGCAGCCCCCTTCCTTGAAGATTTCCCCATTTGGAGCTCCAAAATCCCCCAAATAGTGCTGAAATCGTGAGCAGCTCCATTCCACCTTTTTGTTCTTATTTTTCCCTGAAAGTACAGCCTTGGGAAGCTTGAAGCATCCCTCTACGACGCATAGATTTCCTTTTGTCAGATTGGGCAGCCATTTCTCCGTATTTTCGGCGTTTTTCATGGCTTTCGTGGAAGCTATTTTGGGTCTTTTGTCACTCTCATCCATCCTGTCTTTGATGGGTAAGAGGAAAACTGCAACAGACGAGGCTGGGCCGAGCCGCCCTGCTCGATTGAGAAGACCGCGGGGTGGTGCCGCAAGTTCAAGCGCCGCCGCAGGTCCAGCTGCAGTCCTGGAGTGCCGTACAAAGCGGGATTTGGATCCCCATGCACATCTTGGACGAACCATTCTATCAGAGATGCCTCATGGTGAATACACTGATCGTAGAGTGTTATTTGAGGTGGACGTAGATGGACGGTTGTTCGGCGAATATCTGTTGTTCGAACGCATTGAAGCTGCGCACTGGGGACCGATCTTTGAAGCTCGCGCTCGTGCTAATGTGAGCACCGTTCGTGCCTTCTATGCTAGCATCCAGAGTCCTACCTTGGAGCCCTTGCAGTTTAAAATCCCTTTTGGTAGAGATCGGATGGCTACGATCGACGTCCGGTTGGTTGCGCGACTTCTCAACGTGCCTCTAGGTGATGTACATCCAAGTGAGAAGAATTTGAGGACTAGGCGTGAACGAGATCGCCGCACCAGGTTTCTGTGCGGTAAGTTGGTTCCATGGCGGCCTAATAATAGCCTCAAGGCGACGTACATGTCTGAGGATTTGCGTCTGCTGCATCATATCTGCACGTTCAATGTTTATCCTAGGTCGACGAACCGCATTGAATGTACACGTCTTATGGTCGATTTCTTATTTCTGGTGGCCCAGGGAGAGAACGTATGTATGGCCACTTTCATCTTACGGCAGATAGTTCTCATAGCTAGGTCGAGGAGAACATCCGAATCCCTTCCCTTTGGCCGACTCATTTGCAAGATTGCGCTTGAGTTTGCCTATAGACTTGGACCCGAATTGCCGGTATCGATTCACACCATCGATGAGTCGACGATGGTTAAGATGAAGATTGGGTCGCAATATCGTGAAAATCAACTTGAAAGGGATAGTGGGGACGACTTTGATGAAGAGGAAGATCAAAGCGAAGGAGAACCTAGTGCAGAGGTTCAGGAAGAGACTCAGGAAGAAGCAGAAGAGGAGGCTCAGGATACTGATGAAGCCCTCCTCCTTCTGCGCAGGCTACTATCGACGATCGCATTGCTCGGATGGAGGAGAGCCAGACCGCTTTGCGAAGGGAAGTCCAAGAACTTCGAGCAGAGGTCGCTGATGCCAAGGCCGTTACGAAGAAGAAGTTTGGCAAGGTGACTCGCACCTTGAAGGCAATCCTGTGTTGCTTACAGGATAAGGGTGCTCCTCCTCCGTCGCCAGACTCCGACTAGCGACGCGATCTTTGATGTAGTTATGAGTAGTTAGCCACTTTCTGTTTTATGTGTGTAAAGCCTATTAGGGCTAGTGCTTTGCTTATGTTGCTGTTGCTTAACTGTCTTAATTTCCATGTCATTCTAGTCATGATGCTTGTAAGGATATATCCCTTGTATTGTGACAATTTTGATTAATTGAAATGCATGGAATGCCTTTGACTCTTTAGTGAATGATTGTGGTGTATTTGAGCAATTGAGACTGACAAGGTTGCGCCCTATTTTGAATATAGGGAATGCCACCTAAGACTATGAGGAGCGCGGTTCGGCTTTCATTGTCAGAGCAGATGGATCAGGCTCCCTCTCAGTCTGGCACTCGTCCGGACCCTGCTGTGGGCCCGATTCCTGAGACGGTTCGGTCGTCTCAGCCTGCTGTTGGTCCTACAGATGGACCACCGCCATTTACACCATCAGTTAGAGAGCCACAGCGCGCATCTACTTCCGTACCTCATCCGCCACAGCCTGCTCCACCACCTGATAGATTCGAGCAGATGATGGCTATGATGCTATAGCAGCAGCAGCTATTGACTACTATAGTCGGGACTTTAGCCCAGGGTGGGGGTGCGACTGCATCTACTCCGCCAGCACCACCTGCGCATCCAGCTGAGGATGCCTATGCTTACGCCCAGGAGGAGGGCATAGCACATCCTGCGCAGCCTGCTTTCCCTGCGGGGAATCCTGCCGACACACGGGGCCTTCTGGAGTGATTTCAGCGCTTGCGGCCTCCTACTTTCACGGGTTCTCACAGACCCGAGGAGGCTGAGTTTTGGCTCGACCGAGTGTCGAAGATTCTGCGCATGTTGCACTGTACTGAGGCAGAGCAGGTAGAGCTGGCTACCTTCCAGTTTGAGAGAGAGGCCAGTATGTGGTGGGATAGTATATTGCGGACTGTTACCGCAGATTTCGTATGGACATGGGCAGCATTCGAGTTTCGCTTCCATGAGAAGTATTATCCTCAGACCTACAGGCACGAGAGGGAGAATGAGTTTCTCCGTCTCAGGCAGGCAGCGATGACGGTTACCGAGTATGAGCATCGGTTCACAGAGTTGGGCAGGTACGTCCCGACGATTCTAGCTGATGAGCAGATGCGCATACGGCGCTTTTTAGAGGGCTTACGACCGGATATTCGGTCGAAGATGTGCTGTATCAGTTTCTCCTCCTATGCGGAGTTAGTTCACATGTCCATGCGGGCAGAGCAGGACGTGGATCGACTTGCGCGATCTAGAGGCCCGACTACTTCTAGGCCGCGACCGGATTTGACAGACAAGCCCTCCGCGGGCAAGAGGCCCCGCGTTGATCCTCCTACCAGGACCACGGCGCCAGTAGGACCGTTTCGGCGCCCTGATTTATCATGCACATACTGTGGGAGGACGGGCCACCTAGTGCAGAGTTGCTTTTCGAGGATGCGGGACAGTGGGTTCTCGCCGCCGCAGAAGATTGATCGTGTACGTCCACAGGCGATATCAGCACCGCCTATACGGTCAGCTCCTGCGCAGTCCTCTTTCAGACCCACAGTATCGCAGATTCGACAGCCCCCACGGCCCTTGACATAGTGGCCGAACCGGCCACAGCAGGCTCGAGTTCATGCACTGACCGCTGAGGCAGCTACGACGCCGACTTTCCAACATTCAGCCTTCGAGGTCACGGGCCATATCGGAGGTACTCCCGTTCTTGTCATGGTGGACACTGGTTCCACGATTTCTTTGATATCGCGTGCCGTAGTCAGACGTCTTGGGTTGCAGACTATTACTATGGATAGCGTGCGAGTCCTTGCAGCTCATGGAGATTATTCGGATGTCACCCAGATGTGTGAGGGTTGTTTACTTGATCTGGGAGGCAGGACGATGACTCTTGATCTGGTCGTCGATCCCTCGCTCGTATATCTCGACGTCATTCTTGGCATGGATTGGTTGACTGCAGCGAGAGCCGAGATTGACTGCGAGGCTCGTGTGGTGACGGTGTACGAGCCTGAGGGCACGCCTTTCACATTTTCAGTGCGGGTAAATCTTTCTTTCCGCATTCTTAGCTACGCCACTCTTTTGCGCGACGCTGGTGCCCAGGTGCTTGAGCAGACGCCAGTTGTTTCTGAGTTCGGGGATTTGTTCAGGAAGATCCCTGGTTTGCCGCCCCGACGTGAGATCGATTTCACTATCGATCTGATTCCTGGTTCTACACCCGTCTCACTGCCGACGTATCGCATGGCACCATGTGAGATGGAGGAGTTGAGGACGCAGATTGACGGTCTGCTAGAGCTTGGCTTTATACGGCCTAGCGTGTCTCCTTGGGGAGCACCGGTCTTGTTCGTGAAGAAGAAGGATGGTTCGCTGCGATTGTGTATTGATTATCGCAGGCTGAACCAACTCACAGTGAAGAACAAGTACCCTTTGCCCAGGATCGATGACTTGTTTGATCAGTTGAGAGGAGCGCAGTACTTCTCGAAGATTGATCTTCAGTCAGGATATCATCAGCTGCGCGTAAGAGATGAGGACGTGCAGAAGACAGCATTCAGGACCAGTTTTGGTCACTACGAGTTCCTCGTGATGTCGTTCGGTCTCACGAACGCACCGGCCGTGTTCATGGATCTGATGAACCGGGTGTTGCGGCCTTTCCTCTATCGATTCGTCGTTGTCTTCATCGACGACATTTTGGTATACTCTAGGAGTCGAGAGGAGCATGAGGAGCACTTGCGTTTGGTCCTTGATATGCTCAGACAGCATCAGTTGTTCGCACAGTATAAGAAGTGCGACTTCTGGAAGCAGGAGGTGAAGTTTCTGGGACACGTGGTGTCCAAGGATGGCATGGCAGTTGACCTGTCTAAGGTAGCTGCGGTGTAGGACTGGGAGCAGCCTGGTTCTGTCACTGAGGTGAGGAGTTTCTTGGGTCTCGCTGGCTACTATCGGCGCTTCATTCAGGATTTCTCGAAGATCGCGAGACCCTTATCTCAGTTGACACGGAAGGACGTGAAGTTCGCCTGGAATGATAAGGCGGAGTCAGCTTTTCAGGAGCTGAAGGACAGACTTACGTCCGCCCCTGTGCTAGTATTGCCAGAGCAAGGGGTTAAATACACTATATACACTGACGCGTCTAGCGTTGGTTTGGGTTGTGTCCTTATGCAGAGGGACAGGGTAATTTCGTATGCCTCGAGACAATTAAGGAAGCACGAGGAGAATTACCCTACACACGACCTGGAGTTGGCAGCCGTTATATTCGCACTGAGACTCTGGAGACATTACCTCTACGGAGAGGAGTTCGAGCTCTTTTGCGACCACAAGAGCCTCAAGTACATATTCACGCAGCGGGACTTGAATATGAGGCAGCGGCGATGGATGGAGACGCTGAAGGACTTCAAGTTTGAAGTCTCTTACCATCCTGGGAAGGCGAACCTTGTGGCTGATGCGTTGAGCCGTAAGAAGGCGATAGAGTTTGCGGCTCCACTGATGGTTGCCGAGTGGGATATGGTGGAGTTTTTGCGAGACTTTGAGCAGAAACTCACCGTAGAGGAGCCATTTGAGTTCATCGCACATGTACAGGTGCGATCTCCGATCGATGACCGAGTCATCGAGGCGCAGAGGGACGACGCGCATCTTACTGAGCTTCGAGAGCAGGCCAGTGATGATGCTGACGCCGACTGGCGAGTTGATATGGATGGAGGCTTACGTTACCGTGGCCGCCTATGCGTTCCTGATGTCCCTGACTTGAGACGAGAGATTCTCGAGGCTGCGCATTCTACTAGACTCGCGATGCATCCAGGCAGTACGAAGATGTATCGTGACGTGAAGAGGACGTATTGGTGGGAAGGTATGAAGACCCACATTGCTGAGTTCGTGTCCCGTTGTCTCACTTGTCAGCAGGTGAAGGCAGAGCATCGCCGACCACCTGGACTTTTGCAGCCTATGCCGATTGCAGAGTGGAAGTGGGATTTCATTTCCATGGACTTCATTTCTGGGTTGCCGAAGACGAGGAAGGGGCACGATTCCATTTGGGTGATCGTCGACCGATTGACGAAGTCGGCGCACTTCCTACCGATCAAAGTTACGAACTCTGCAGACGAGCTGGCTAGATTGTATATTAAAGAGATCGTGCGTCTGCATGGAGTTCCGTTGGAGATCGTGTCGGACAGAGACACGCGGTTCACTTCTATTTTCTGGACTCGCATTCAGGAGGCTATGGGTGTGAAGTTGAAGTTCAGTACTGCCTTCCACCCACAGACGGACGGACAGACGGAGCGAGTGAACCAGATCCTGGAGGACATGTTGCGAGCTTGCGCATTGGACTTCAAGGACAGTTGGGATGACTGTCTTGCATATGCGGAGTTTGCGTACAACAATAGCTTCCAGGAGAGTATCGGCATGGCACCTTATGAGGCGCTGTATGGGCGACCTTGTCGCGCACCGCATTGCTGGTTAGAGGTCGGTGAGCGCAGCTTGATTGGCCCAGAGTTGGTGTAGGCGACGTCAGAGAAGATTGATATTATTCGACGTCGGCTTCTTACAGCGCAGAGCAGACAGAAGAGCTACGCCGATACGAGACGGAGACCACTAGAGTTCACAGTCAGGGATCATGTGTTTTTGCGAGTTTCCCCTATGAAGGGAGTCCTTCGGTTCGGGAAGAAGGGGAAGCTGGCACCGCGATTCATTGGTCCATTCCAGATCCTCGATCGTGTGGGAGCAGTGGCTTACCGATTGGCTTTACCCACGCCCCTCGCGAGCGTCCACAACGTATTTCATGTTTCTATGCTGAAGAAGTACGTTGCTGATCCTTCTCATATCATCAGATGGGAGCAGGTGCAGTTAGGAGAGGATGTTACTTATATCCTGCGACCGACACGCATCTTAGACCGGAAGGAGCAGGTACTGCGTAGCAAGGTGATCCCCCTTGTGAAGGTACTATGGACGCATCATACTGAGGAGGAGGCTACTTGGGAGACAGAAGCCGAGATCAGAAAGAACTACCCACAGCTTCTCGAGGAGTACGAAAAGGTACAAAATTTCGAGGACGAAATTATTTGTTAAGGGGGGTAGATTGTAACGCCCGTGAAAAATCCATACTTGGGCTCGAGTACCAACTCGACCCGAAATTGCGTAGAATTCATTCCTTTGAAAAATTTGACTAGGTTAGCTAGTGCAACGTTGGAGTAGCTGGGAAATGGTCCCTGATCACTTTAAATACGTTCTACAAGGCCCGAAGCGAGTGGAACCAAGGGTGCTATAATGCTCTAAAGCCTCGGATCAAACTCTAAGCCGGTTTGTTCTCGGGACCTCCTTGAAACTTTGTATTGGATCTAGACCGCGCGTCGTAAGTCAGATGCCTACCATCTTAGACCGTTATGACCACTTAGCTGGGCTTGGCAATCGTTTCAAAAATCAAGTCAAACCGATACTCACAGGCTATTTTATTGAGCCCGGACCGAAGAGAGTGTGAATAGGGACATAGTTGGAATTTCAAATTCAAATCTGGCACACAAATTTGACGCATCAGTATTAAGCATTCTGACCGTCAGAATACAGCCAAATTACACCCTTGGATCAGGAAAAATATCTATTATATATCATGAGACTTATAGGCCTGATCTTGGTGCGGTGACCGTTAAACTGAAACTGGGCCACCACGTGCGATCTGGGAACCCAACCGGTCTGAAAACTGGATGTGTGCTAGATCCAGTATGCATGAGCTTAAGTCCGACCGCATTTGGCCTGGGGACCTCCAGAAATGCCCTTTTGGACCGAAACGGCCCCGATTTGGTTAGGCACCAAGTAAACATTGTTCCCAAGCCTATTTTGGGAATGTTTTAGGCTATAAAAGGGGTTGAAACCCTCACTCCTCTCTCCCATCCGAATTTGAGAGAAGCCCTAGCTTGGGAGAGAGAAAAAGAGTGAGAGATTGTGAGAGAGTGGGAGAGTTCTTCCCGCCACTTGTGCTACGTGTTGCACGTGCTTAAGCAACACTCCTCTACCGCTTTCCCGACGATTCCACCGCAATCCTAGGTAAGTAAAAACCCTAAATAGTTGTTGATTTGAGTTTTCCTTGTTTCCATAGCGATGTAGCTTATGGATCTTATGTATTAGGCTCCTTACTCGCCGTAGACGAACCATATACACTCCGCTTCAATTCCCGAGTCTACAAGACACTAGGTGAGGATTTTAGACGCTTTGATTGACGGTTTCCAATGCTTTCAATGTCGTTTAATAGTAGATTCTTGACGGCATCGCCGTTTGACATGTACAAAATGCTCTCCGTTTCCCGTTTCGTAAGCTAACGAAGAATATGAGATTTAGGGCATTTTAGTCATTTGTAGGAAGTACTGTTTACATTCATATTTTGCTGATGTGATTGACATGGTTTGTTGTCGCATTAGGAAGTTAGGAATGCATGCATAATTAGTTTGGCGAAGAGATTCGCCTAGTTGCACACTTTGGGTTGACATACCATATGTAGACTTAAGTGTGTAGTGTATGTGTTTGTATAAATGTTTGTATTAGTATGTATTGAATTAAATGATGTTATTTGATAGTTTGTGATTGATTTTTCAATTATTATGCTGACCTAAATGATTTTCTACATGTCGAAAAAATGCATGATTTCATTACATGCATGGAATGTATGTGCTTGAGGATTTGCTTAAGTTGAATATGCATGGGAAGTATGCCTTGAAGATTTGCTTAAGTTGAAGGTTATAACATGTGCTAACATGCTCACATGATGTATTTCAATTCCAATACCTTTTATAGTAATTCCATAGATGTGTGGGACTTGACTTAGTCCAGGCAGTCGGTAACCGAGCGAATTCGTGGCTGACTGGTCATAGCCACGAACGACGCGTCGATGAATGTGATTCGTGTTGAGAGTTGGCGGCAGTGGTTAGGCCACGCGAAGTGTTTTACGCACTTCATGTCGTTCAATTCGAGATGCGATCGCGCTAGTCGAGCCCGTCAAGTAACCCGACTGGCCGATGTTTGTTCACCTTGTATGTATCATAATTGCTTGAACCTAGGGTACTGAACTTACCATTGTAAACCCTATTAACCGTGGTACCTTGATCCACGAAGACTCATGAGCCGGGCATGGTGGTATGGGACACCGTGGTCGAGCTGTCGGCCTACGCTGGGGCCACAAACCTCCCCGTAGTGACCAATGAGCACCTTGACTCGTGAGCAGATTATGGTGGTATGGGACACTATATTCTAGCTGTCGGCCTACTCTGATCAGGCTACGAGCCCTTTGTAGTGACCGCGAGCGTATTCTGAGTTCACGGGAGGCGACGACCCTTCCGTGTAGTAGAGTACAGTAGGCCTGTATTGATAAGGTGATGGGGGAGCGGTGCAACGAGTGCGAGCAACAGCCCTGGCAGCCCTTGCAGTGACCTACGAAATGTACATCGTATGAGATTACTAGGAGTGACGACCCTAGACAGGATCCGTGTTGGGATTGATACAAGGGAGGTACCTTAGTTTCCCAATCCTGCTGTTTGAATGGACTAATAACAACTTGGTAATCATATCACCATAGCATTGCATGTGCCTGGAAGATGTGGAGCACTCTAGGGAGTGTGGCATGCCGCGGTCGTAAGATATTGGCGTATGAGGGTGATCGTCGGTGAGGGCATACATCACGTCATATCATCTTGCATTAACAACAGTATTAGGACTTGTCTGATTTACTGCTTTACTATTATCGCGTGATTGAATTGTGAACATGCTAATCTTTGCTCTATGATTCCACTGAGTTGATCACTCATTCCCACGTTACGGGATGGTGTTTGCAACACCCACCAGACCCTGTTGTAGTTGCAGGTGACGACGAGATCCAGGAGGTGGAGCCGGAGATTGACGAGGACCAGGATGAGTTCTCGTATATGCAGTATCACGACGGCTTCCCGTAGGTGACCTGGATCGAGGGGGACTTCAGTGGGACTATTTTGAACTTATTCTTTTGTCTATTTACATGTATATGAGACTCAGAGATGTAGTCATACTTTGGAGACAGTTGAGATTACTTTGTTTTTCCATACAGTGATATATATATTGTTTAGTCTTCCGCTTGCTTTTATCACTGGATCTGAAGTATGAATTGCAGTTTTGGTATACTTTTACTCATGTGAATGCTTTAAATCAGACAACATTGAATCATAACCATTTTTGTTGCATAAGTGACGGTCTGGAACTCGGGAGTTGAGTTTATACACGACCCCCGATTTTCAGGGTGTTACACTCAAATAAACTTTGTTTAGGCTAAAATTCCATTAGATGTTGGGCCCACCATATGAAGAAATCAGGGGTACATGTTGCACACTTATATCTGGAATTTCTTGAGATTAATTAATGCATAGTTGATCCTCCATTGATGATCATTTGTAGGACCCAAATATAGATCAGATTTTGGGACTTCTTAGTGGGCCTAAATTGGGCTGGAACGTCCTAGCTTGGCCCAACCATATGTTGGGCTGACTTCCACCATTTTGATGGACTTATGGGCCGAGATAAGGGTGGTATTGGGCCCTTGGTTAGCCACTTAAATTGTTGATTATTGGGTTGATGTAGTGGGGCCCATTTCACCTAACTTAGACTTATTTTTGGGCCATGTTTTTGTGCTTATGGGCTACCCATTAAGTTCAATTAAATGTATGGGTCCTATGGCCATTGGGACTTGGGCCTTGGGCCTTCATTCTCCTCTTTGGGCCCATGTTGTTGAAGGTAGTATTGGACCCTTTTTCTTATGCCTTTATGTGGGGCTTATATATGTGATTTGGATGTGGACCTTAGGCCTTGTAGCTATATGGATTATGGTTGGTTATGCCTTGGAGAAATGGTAGTTGAATGTCCCCATTATGGACCCCTTTATATGTGGTTGAATGCCCACCTTAGTCTCTTGCTAGGCCCATCTCTATATTATTTAGGCCCATAGCTTGTATGCTTAGTCTCGTTGTCTACCCCAGGTAAATGGGTCCCCACTAGAGGTTGTATTCCTTATGAGAAATTGGTTAAGTATCTAGACCCTTCATGGTTAGGTAGATAGTTCATCTTTACCTCATTGGCACCCTTATTCATCTTCATGGTCCACTCCCATACGCATCATATGCATGCTTGGTTGAGGTATGATTGGCCATGATGTGCTATTGTGTAGGACATGTTGGTATCTCCTTGAGGGATAGAGTTTCCTCCTTTTGAGCACGATGGATGCTTGGGATTGATGCATGAGTGATTGTGTGATTCATGCATCTGACATTGCATAGCATGTGGATATTCACCCTTGCTTCATCTGGGCCGTAGCCTTCACAGGTTTATCGTGGATGGTAGTGTGTGGACAGTGGAAATAGTGCTTGAGCATTTGGGGCACATAGGATATCCCTGGGTGAAAGCCCATAAACCTTCACGGTATCGAGGAGATGCCTTAACGCCGAGACTGAGTGGAAATCTAAAAGGGCCTAGCTATATGCCCTAGAGGGGGGGGGGGGGGGGGGGGGGTGAATAGGGCTGTGCCAAATAAAACTTATAACAGCGGAATAATAAAATAAAACATTCCACAATGCTGAATTAAAAAGCAACCTCTATAAACTAGTATTGAGAGGTTGATACTAATTCAGTTCTAAGGACAACCTTACACCAAAAACCAAAGGCATATGGTAGGACAACCTTATTTCTAGAACGTCCTTTGTATCAAAAACTCAAACCGAGAGGAATAAATAAAGCAAGAAAATAACTTGCAGAAAATTAAACCTAAGTTATTATAACATTCCCCACACTGGCTTGAAATAAAATGATTACAACATTCAACCACAGATACAATCCACAAAATTGAAAGAATAAAGCACATCCACAACACAAAGATATATAGTGGTTCACCTGTGTGTACACCAACTGTTATCCAACAGCCACACAGAATGCTACTCCACTCCTAATATCCTCACACAGGGGATATTAACATGCACTATCAAAATAGGTTTCACAGGTTCACATAAAACCTTAACAATTGTGTCTTTTTATTTCGGGTTTATACAATCCACAAACCCATACAATCTGAGTTTTTTGGCTCTCCTTAGATAACCAAAACAATGAGATTTTTCTGGCAAATCTTAAATAAAACCAAAGAATGTAAATTACACAAATGTAAAATACTTGAATCTCCTTTTAAAGTAGCCCGGTAGAACCAATCGGAGTAGAAGTTCGATTCAACGTTCAAAGTCCAATACTCACTTTATGAATGGTTCTAAGTCTAATTGATTTTAAATCAAAAGGGCTAGTTCTATTTGATTTTGAATCCAAGAAGAAGGAATATCAAAAATTCCTCTTTTCTAATAAGATTGGAATGTAGATCAAAATCAAATACAAAACAAGCCAGCAAAAGGAATATTAAATGGGCACAAAGAAGCTTAAAAACAAACACGAACTTATCTCAGAGTATGGCCTTAAAATTGCTTGAATTGAATTGAAAAACTCTGAAATTCGTGCTCTATTTATAACTTGAAAAATTCCATCTACGACTGGTCTTAGGATCCTTAGGACTGGTCGTAGTTTCAACAGATTTTCAAAGATTTCCACGGGATAAGGATTAGCTATTCCACGACTGGTCCTGGGTAGCTTACGACTAGTCGTGGGTCACCTACGACTGGTCGTAGGGCTCCCAGATTAGTTGCTGAGTTCGAGTCGTAGGGCTAAGACCGGTCAAAGGACGAGTCATACAGCTCACAGGACTGGTCGTAGGATGTCCAGGACTGGTCATAGGACAACCAGAAAAATTTAAAAATCTTCAACAACCTAGGATTGGTCCTAAAAAACTTAAGACTGGTCGTAGCAGAGCTAGGACTGGTCTTAAAGTCCCTAGGACTGGTCTTAGAACAGCCTGTACAAGCATATTTAAAATATACGAATTATGTATCCAGAATGACCTACAATAAAGCCCAATCTAAGGTCAATCTAAGGTCAAACAAACCTTAAAAGTGAGATGAACATTGATAGTCTATACTCTGAGATGACCCTTAAGAGAAGCTTGAGAATTTACGAATCTTGTTGTAGGCCTTCTCGAGCTCGAACCTTTCTTGACTTGATAAAGTCTTCTTCTATTCTTGTACTTGTTAGAATCTTGAACATGCATACTTGAAGTCTTCTATTCTTGTATACTTCATCCATGACTAGATTTAAAACTTTCTTCATTTAAATTCTTGTCTTGAAATACGATGTCTTGAAGCAATGAATAGTCTCAAACATGAAACATAAGATGTACAAGACATATATATATAGGTTTTGTCACCACAAAATTTGACAACCAAAGGGATATGAAATCATAGCACTTACAATCTCCCCCTTTGTCAAATTTATGACAAAACAAACATCATACAGATACGAGCAAAATATGATCAAAGAATCATGAACCATTAAAACCACAATATACTCTACTCCCCCTAAGTAGAAAAAATATGAAAACATTAAGCAAAACGCAAGTTATCCACATTCCATATTAACAATCCACATATACTCCTTAATCAATCAATCTATACAAATTACTCCTCCTTTTCATACTACTCCCCTTTACTATACTACTCCCCCTTTTTGTCACAAAATGACAAGGAAAAGTCACAATAGGAAAGAGAACAACAACATAGAGAGTAATAATAAGCAGATAATGAGAAAGGAATATGGAAAGAAATATCATATCTCAAAATATAAATCCAGAATCATCAAGCCATAACCAATATAATATCCAAAATAAAAGATAAGATAATGTTATACAATCCAAAAAATAATCCGCCTAATCAGATCCAGAGGAGGGAGCAGGGATAGTAGGATCAATCTGGTGTAAGTTCCTATTAATGCGATGAAGATATTTTTACATATATTTAAACTGCATATCGTGGGATACACTCATGTTATCAACCTTCTCCTCTAATGCACGAAGGCGTGCATCATAACTAGATGGATCGTAATCAGGATCATTTGTTGAATCAATTTCTATCTCATCAAATAACTTATCCATATTAACATCCTGTTGAGGAAGATCACCAACTTTTCCTTCATTTTCGGCTTCACCACCATTACCACCAACATCACCTTCATCAACTTGACTAGGAAGTAATCCAACTTCATCTTATTTAAATTTGTATTGTTGAATAAAAGATGATGAATGGGTGCTTCATTAACAGGTGTATCAAGAAGCATTTGAATGGCTAACACAGTTATAAGATAACCAAATGGAATATCACTATGACCTGGATGGAGTTGAAACTGTATGATAAAATGACAGATCAATGAAGGTAGACAGACTATAGTTCCAGAAGCAATGAAATGTAATATACGGACCATAAAAGCAGTCAACTCAGTTTTATCACTAGACTGAGGATACAGATTTCAAATAAATATACGGTGTAACACTCTGTATCTGGGTAACAAGTATTTTGAAGGGAGCGCATTCCCTTTGTGTGTCCATTGCACATTAATTTTACATAGGTCTCTTGTCAACATATGTTTTTCCGATTCAGATGGTTTGTCGTATAGAGTATGAATCGAAATACCTTCATCTTTGATGGGTATATCCATAATGCCCGATATCAAATGTCTGTCTACAAAAAATTTTCCTTCTCTAGTAGTAATTGAAAAAGTTAAGTTGTCAAGGGAGAAATCTAAGATACATGCAACTATTGATTGTGCAATAGACTGGTATGCAGGCCCACCCCAAAGTAAAATGTTGGCCCAGCCAACAAATTCAAGGAGAGGAATGATACCATATGGTGCAACATGATTGAGATCAACAAGACGCTCAATGATAACATTACGGACACGCAAATCCCGTACATCTTGAAGATCATCTTTGGGGGATCGAAGGTGCCATTTTATTATCGGTGTAGATCTAGATGAGGATGGACCATGGGATATTTTCTTCTTCCCTCTAGCATCCATCTTCAATAAGATATACTAAGAGCAAGAGAAATATACAAAAAGAAGGATGAGTTTTCTTTAGATCAACAATTTGAGAAGAAACCCTTGAAAAACCCAACAAAACGATGAATTCAAGGTATACAATGATCAAATCAAAACATAGAGAACATCAAACTTCAAGAAAAATGAAGAAATAGGACTAACCTTAAAGAAATACAAGAAATCTTATGACTGGTTGAGCCACGAGTCGTCGTAGGTAGGAGTGGAAATGAAGAAGAAGGAGATTTTTCCCAAATTATATCAAGTTCACGAGCTCCATGACCGGTCATACCACGACTGGTCGTGTATAGCTACGACCGGTCGAGCATCGACCAAAAATACATATTTAATGTAAAAAATTGAAATTTCAACACATAATACCAAATACAATACACTATGATACATGCAAGCAAGAATACTCAATGTAAAATGCACATACCAAGATCAAATTTTAATTTAATAAACCTTTAGATCAGCAATTTGAGAAGAAACCCTTGAAAAACCCAACAAAACGATGAATTCAAGGTATACAATGATCAAATCAAAACATAGAGAACATCAAACTTCAAGAAAAATGAAGAAATAGGACTAACCTTAAAGAAATACAAGAAATCTTATGACTGGTTGAGCCACGAGTCGTCGTAGGTAGGAGTGGAAATGAAGAAGAAGGAGATTTTTCCCAAATTATATCAAGTTCACGAGCTCCATGACCGGTCATACCACGACTGGTCGTGTATAGCTACGACCGGTCGAGCATCGACCAAAAATACATATTTAATGTAAAAAATTGAAATTTCAACACATAATACTAAATACAATACACTATGATACATGCAAGCAAGAATACTCAATGTAAAATGCACATACCAAGATCAAATTTTAATTTATTAAACCTACTTTTTTCAAGCGATTTAGTAAATATATCAACAAGTTAAGTTTCGGTTGGTATATATTCCAAGAAAATAACTTTTTCTTCAACCAACTCATGAATGTAATGATACCTAATGTCAATGTGCTTAGTACGTGAATGCTGGATTGGATTTTTGAAAATATTTATAGTACTGGAATTATCACAATGTAAGGTCATTGAATCTTGATTAATTCCATAATCGCTTAGCATACGTTTCATCCAAACTAGTTGAGTACATGCATATCCAGCTGCAATATACTCAGCCTCAGCAGTGGAGAGCAATATTGAGCTTTGCTTCTTGCTGAACCAAGAAACTAAGCAATTTCTAATGTAAAAACAACCACCACTGTTTGATTTTCTATCATCGATATTACCGGCCCAATCAACATCTGAGTACCCGGCTAATTGAACACTAGTATCAAAAGGATACCAAAGACCCAGATTTATAGTACTTGCGACATATCTAATAATCCGTTCAACAGCAGTAAGATGTGATTCCTTAAGATTAGACTGATATCTCGTACAAATACCAATACTAAACGCGATATCAGGTCTACTTGCAGTTAGATACAACAAACTACCAATCATACTACGATACAGTTTATGATCTATATCTTTACCCGTAGAGTCTTTTGAGAGTCTTAATGTTGTACTCATAAGAGTATCAAAGTTCTTACTATTCTCAAATCCAAACCTTTTAACCAAGTTCGTAGCATACTTAGTTTGGGAAATGAAAATTCCATCAGGTTGTTGTTTTACTTGCAACCCTAGGAAATAATTTAGTTTACCAACCATGCTCATTTCAAACTTTGATTTCATTAACTCTGCAAACTCAATAGACATGTTAGTGCATGTTGATCCATAAATATAATTGTCAACATAAATTTGACCATCAAAATATCATTGTTATGCTTCTTAACAAAGAGTGTCTTATCGATACTTCCTACTTGAAAGCTATGACTAAGTAAGAATTTAGTCAATTTCTCATACCATGCCCTGGGCACTTGTTTTAGACCATAGAGAGCCTTTTTGAGATGAAATACATGGTTAGAGAACTTGGGGTCTTCAAACCCTGAAGGTTGTTCAACATACACCTCTTCATGTAAATCACCATTCAAGAAGGCACTCTTTACATCCATCTGATAAATCTTAAATTTTCTAAAGCATGCGATCGAAATAAAAAGTTCGATTGATTCAAGGCGAGCGACTGGAGCAAAGGTTTCATCGTATTCGATGCCTTCAATCTGAGTGTACCCTTGTACAACCAGTCTAGCCTTATTTCGTATTATATTTCCAAGTTCATCAGAATTAATTTTAAAGATCCATTTTGTTCCAATAATGTGTTTATCTTTAGGTCTAGGAATAAGATACCAGACATCATTATGACCAAATTGATTAAGTTCATCCTGCATATCAATTATTTAATTTTTGTCAGAAAGTGCTTCTTTCACATTGACCGGTTCTATTTGGGATGTAAAATAAACATAATTACATATGTTCTCGAGTTGTTTGCGAGTACGAACTCCAGTGAGAGGGTTTTTAAGAATTTGATTGGTTGGATGATATTTGACAGTCCTTGGTTCAGATTCTTTTTGACTTGATGAGGTATCTTGATTGTCGATAATAAGAACTTCATCATCATCTGAGCTCGGGGATGGTGTATTCAAATGATCATCAATGATCACATTGATGGACTCTTGAATCATACTAGTTCTCTTATTTAGAACCCTATAAGCTTGACTGTTCAAAGAATAACCAAGAAAAATACCTTCATCACTCTTCATATCAAACTTTTCCAAATTTTCACGATCTCGTAAAATATAACACTTGCTGCCAAAAACTCAAAAGTATTTTACATTAGGTTTCTTTTCAAACCATAATTCATAAGCAGTCTTATTATCAGATTTACTAGTATAAACTCGATTAATAATATAGCATGCGGTATTAACTGCTTCAGCCCAAAGATTTCTAGAGAGCTTCATGCTATTCAACATAACATTAGCCATATCCTGAAGCACTCTATTTTTTCTTTCATCTATACATTTTGTTGTGGTGTTTTGGGGACAGAGAATTCATGTAATATTCCCTGATCGCTATAGAATTTCTCAAAACTACTATTTTCGAATTCAGATCCGTGATCACTATGGATCTTACTAACATGAGAACCTTTCTCATTTTGGATTCGTTTAATGGCCTTTTTCACTTCATCCAGGGTTTCAGTTTTGTCTTTTAAGAACGATACCCAAGTGAATCTGGTATAGTCATTTACGATAAACAAGATGTATTTTTTATCTCCTTGACTCTCCGTTCTGATTGGTCCAATAAGATCCATGTGGAGAAGCTCGAGTGGTCTAGATGTGGTATTGGAGTTCACTTTCTTATGAGAGCTCGTAGTCTGTTTGCCCAACTGGCATTCACCACATATTTTGTCTACTTTTTGCAATTTGGGTAGACCTCTAATTAGTTCTCTTTTGCTCAATCTAAATAAGTTCCGGTAGTGTACATGTCCAAGGTGTCTATGCCATAATTCAGTCTCATCGGTATGGACCATGTAACACGATTGAGTAAATGAGCTTACATCACTAACAATGTAGCAGTTTTCAGAAGTTCTGCGACCAGTTAATATAACAGAACCCTTTTTATTAACTATCTCACAACCTTGATTAGAAAACTTCACACTATGGTTGTTATCGCTTATCTGAGAAGTGCTTAGTAGGTTGTGTTTCATGCCCTCAACATATAAAACATTCTTAAATAAGGGAAGGTTATAAAGTTAAACCGTACCTTGGCCAATGATCTTGTAATTGCTTCCATCAACAAATATGACTGACCCGTCAGTCATATCTATTAGATTGGCGAATAAAGCCTTGTCTCCTGTCATATGCCTGGAGCAACCACTATCTAGGTACCACTTTGAATGACTTATAGCTTTGAAAGCAGTGTGGGCAACCAAGCAGGCAACTTTAGGAACCCATTTCAGAACTGTTTTGGGTTTAGGAGTATAGATGGTCTTTTTATATCTGTTGTTATAGGAGTGACCTATAGAGTTAGACTTTAATAGCTCATTGAGTAGATCAATTATTTTTTCAGCCAATGGATTTCGATTTTGAAAATCAAAGTTGACATGGCTACCTTTAGGTTTTTGAAAAGTCCTTGAATTTTTGAAAAAACCTTGATAAGTATTCTTTTCTTTTGAGGTTGAAGACTTTCTTTTTACAAACTTGGGAGTAATATTCTTCTGTTTAGGAGATGTATTCTTATCATAGCCTAACCCGGATCGATTGCCACATTTTCTTGATCCGGACAATAATTTTTCCAATTTAGGATCACCTTGGGCATATCCCCATGTGTCTTTCAAACTCAAAAGAGAAGCAACCTCATTTTTGAGTTTCTCATTTTTGGATTTCAAATCTTCAATTTGGGAGGTTTTGAAATATAAATCACATTTGATCTTTTCAAAAGAATCAAAAATATGAGACTTTTCTAAAACGAGAGACTCATAATCTTCTTTAAGCTTAGAAAATTTTTCTTTTTGTAACTTAAGCTTGACGGCAATTTTACAACTCTCCTTATAAAGGGAATTATAAACATACTGAAGATCATCTTCATTATCGCAATCACTAGTCAGATTTTCTTCACTAGATATATCATCATTATCTGAAAAAGTGATCTTCGCTAGAGTCATAAGGGCTTTAACATCATCGCCCGACTCGGTTTCAGAACCTTCTGATTTAAAAGAGGATTCAGAATCGGACGATTCATCCCAAGTAGCCAACATGCTTTTCCTTTTTTATTTATCCTTTTTAGGACATTTATTAGCTAAGTGCCCATACTCTTGACAGTTGTAATATTGACTATCTTTCAAAGATTTTTGAGCTCTAGGTTTAGATTGTCTCTTATCATTTGACTTTTGAAAATCAACTTTTTTCTTGCTTTTGAAAATTTTGTAAAACTTTTTTTCTAAAAGCGTCATATCATCTTCGAAATTTTCTAAATTCGAAGTACTCTCTTGTGAAATATTTTTAGATGATTTGAGAGAAATTGATTTTCCTTTAGGAGCTTTAAAGGTTAACTCATAGGTTTGTAGTGAACCAACTACTTCCTCAACCTTCATGGTATCCGTATCATGAAGTTCCTGAATCGCGGTTAATTTAGAATTGAACCGTTCAGGAAGTGAGCGTAGTATCTTTGCGCACACTTTACTTTCTGGGATTTTATCACCAAGACCCCACATAGAGTTCACAATGTCATTCAATCTAGTGTAGAAGTCCATAAACATCTTATTCTCCTCTATATGAATTTCTTCAAATTTAGTTGTGAAGAGTTGAAATTTAGATTTCTTGATAATTGATGTACCCTCGTGTGTCATTTCTAATACATCCCATGCTTTTTTTGCATTTTCACAAGAGATAATTCTTTTGAATTCATCTGGTGATAATGCACAAGTAATTACATTTAGTACTTTTGCATTGGCACTACTCTCACTTTTCTGAAGTGTGGTCCAATGAAAATAAGCCGTTACTCTCATTGATTTTGAACCATCGTCATTAGTTACTTCAGTGATAGGAGGGTTCCATTCATTCACTGTGGCTAGCCACACACTTTCATCCATGGATTTGAGGAAGATCCTCATCCTGGCTTTTTAATAGGCATAGTTTGTGCCATTAAAGGGTGGTGGCCTAGTGACTGATAGGCTATCAAAATTTGACATCTTAATATAGCTTAAATCGTTAGCTCAGGAAATAAATCCAATGAATAAACAATAAGCACGAGCTATTAGGCTTTGATACCACTTGAAAGGGCCTAGCTATATGCCCTAGAGGGGGGGTGAATAGGGCTATGCCAAATAAAAATTATAACACCAGAATAATAAAATAAAACAATCTACAATGCTAAATTAAAAAGTAACCTCAATAAACTAGTATTGAGAGGTTGATACTAATTCAGTTCTAAGGACAACCTTACACCAAAAACCAAAGGCTTATGGTAGGACAACCTTATTTCTAGAACGTCCTTTGTATCAAAAACTCAAACCGAGAGGAATAAATAAAGCAATGAAATAACTTGCAGGAAATTAAACCTAAGTTATTACAACATTCCCCACACTGGCTTGAAATAAAATGATTACAACATTCAACCACAGATACAATCCACAAAATTGAATGAATAAAGGAATGGAAGAATAAAGCACATCCACAACATAAAGATATATAGTGGTTCGCCTGTGTGTACACCAACTGTTATCCAACAGGCACACAGAATGCTACTCCACTCCTAATATCCTCAGACAGGGGATATTAGCATGCACTATCAAAATAGGTTTCACAGGTTCACCTAAAACCTAAACAATTGTGTCTTTTTATCTCGGGCTTACACAATCCAAAAACCTACACAATCTGATTTTTCTAGCTCTCCTCAGATAACCAAAATAATGAGATTTTTCTAGCAAATCTTAAATAAAACCAAAAAATGTAAATTACACAAATGTAAAATACCTAAATCTCCTTTTGAAGTAGCTTAGTAGAACCAATCGGAGTAGAAGTTCGATTCAACGTTCAAAGTCTAATACTCACTTTATGAATGGTTCTAAGTCTAATTGATTTTAAATTAAAAGGGCTAGTTATATTTAATTTTGAATCCAAGAAGAAGGAATATAAAAATTCCTCTTTTCTAATAAGATTAGAATGTAGATCAAAATCAAATACAAAACAAGCTAGCAAAAGGAATATTAAATGAGCACAAAGTAGCTAAAAAAATAAACACGAACTTATCTCAGAGTATGGCCTTAGAATTGCTTGAATTGAATTGAAAAACTCTGAAATTCATGCTCTATTTATAGCCTGAAAAATCCCATCTACGACTGGTCTTAGGATCCCTAGGACTGGTCGTAGCTTCAACAGATTTTCAAAGATTTCTGCAGGATAAGGATTAGCTGTTCCACGACTGGTCCTGGGTAGCCTACAACTGGTCGTGGGCCACCTACGACTGGTCGTGGGTCACCTACGACTGGTCGTGGGACCCCCAAATTAGTTACTGGAGTTCAAGTCATAGGGCTAAGACCGGTCGAAGGGCGAGTCATACAGCTCATAGGACTGGTCGTAGGATGTCCAGGACTGGTCGTAGGACAACCAGAAAAATCTAAAAATCTTCAACAACCTAGGACTGGTCCTGAAAAACTTAAGACTGGTCGTAACAGAGCTAGGACTGGTCTTGAAGTCCCTAGGACTGGTATTAGAACAGCCCGTACAAGCATATTTAAAATATATGAATTATGCATCCAGAATGACCTACAATAAAGCCCAATCTAAGGTCAATCTAAGGTTAAACAAACCTTGAAAGTGAGATGAACATTGATAGTCTATACTCTCAGATGACCCTTAAGAGAAGCTTGAGAATTTATGAATCTTATTGTAAGCCTTCTCGAGCTTGAACCTTTCTTGACTTGATAAAGTCTTCTTCTATTCTTGTACTTGTTAGAATCTTGAACATGCATACTTGAAGTCTTCTATTCTTGTATACTTCATCCATGACTAGACTTAAAACTTTCTTCATTTAAGTTCTTGTCTTGAAATACGATGTCTTGAAGAAATGAATAGTCTCAAACATGAAGCACAAGATGTACAAGACATATACATATAGGTTTTGTCACCATAAAATTTGACAACTAAAGGGATATGAAATCATAGCACTTACAAAATCATGAGCGCCTGAGTGCCCTATATTGTTAGGGTGTGACTCCCACTATTACGAGGTTAGTTGACATGGGGTTTAGCCTTTCCTGCCTGAGTGAGGGGGCATAGATAGGCTGAGTTTAACCAGCTCATGAAATGGGTCTGCTACCATTAAGCCTCATTGGCGATTGGCTATATATAGGCGGGTAATGAGGTCTCTTATGCTCGTTTGAATGTGCGGGTTTTAGAGAGCGATAGTCATCCAGTAGTGTACTTGACCCCGATGGATTCCTTATGGTGAAACTGTACTTGATATGTGGATTGGATATGAGGACTGACATTACTCCGCATTGCATTGGCATCGGATGTATAAGCCTTCTGTTGCATTGCCTCGGTATGGCATCCAGTACTCATGTATTGCATTGCATAGTCTCAGTACGGCTTACTGCATTCACAGCTTAACCTCGGTACAACTAGTGGCATTGGTATCATTCATGGTTCCCTCTGCATCCTCTGATTTCTTCTAAGTTCCATTCTCACACACCTTCACTACCCTCTAAGCTTTCTATAATCTTATGCACGATTGATACATGCAGGAGATCCTAGGTCGGTGCAGTAGTAGTGGAGCATTGGATTGGAGCATGCTGAGGACCCCTTATAGACTTTTCTCTTCCTTTCTTCCCTTATGTATTTCCTTTTGAGCCTTATATACCTGTAAAAGTTTAAATTTCTAGTGGATTTTGCAATGCGTTCCTATGGTTACTTTCTGAGATTTACTTGCTATAATCTTAGGTATGCTCTATCAGATTATATTTATGCTATGGAAATTCTCCTTGAGGATCCCAAGATCGGAATCTGAGCCAGGAATTGAGAATGGGGTACTATGGAGTCTGTTTCGGCCAGAACTGACTATCGGCTTCCTTGTGAGTCCGATCACCGAGTCTGGGGTGTGATAGTGACTGTATTAACTTGTGGTGTTTTATTTTATTTTTGTCTCACTTGTCTCTCCTTCCTTGAATGGGAAAGATGTATTCTAATAATTATCGGAGGGGGATATTCTTCGACATCACCGGACATTGTGTTTGGTTGTGTTGGTCATACATGGAAACCAGTTGGTAATGTGAAAACCATATTGCAATGGAAGGTTATCGGAGATAGTGAACCAAACACAATCTCTCCATTTAAACTTTGCCCCCCTAGTGTTTCAGATCCATTTTCCTTACTTTGACTATGGTGTTCCTCAACCATAGGTTAGGCCGAAGGATTGGTAATCAGTGAATTCCCTCCTGCATCAGTGGTCGACAAGAGCTTGTTAGTCAACCATTCCTCTGCTAGGAAACAATCTTTGCTGAAGTAATTAGACAGAGTACCGTAACTATCCTCTTTTTCTTCGAAATTATTTGATCGAGCTATGTCATTAGATATATTGGTGTTTCCCTATACCTCCATTGGCATAATAGCTTCGACCGTATTCATGGTCGCTTGTTCTTCTAGCTTTGGAGTCTTTTAGAATAGATGGGGAAGTTTGGCATATGGCTGAACGGGAATTTCATTTTTTTCTTTCTTTTTTTTTCTCTCTTTTCTTCGACCCTCTACCTTTGTCAACTATGTTTTTGAGTTCTTTTCATGGTTTTCGGTAGTGCTAGAAATTTTGGGTGAATAATTCGCTTCCACATTCCTTCCCTGGTGTTAGGAGGCTTGACCATCCTTTTCGGGGATGGTCACCATTATGAATGACAATCATAATTCAAATTTGTTGACCGTCAGTAATCATGCTCATCATGGTATTCTCTTAATCTTTCAAGTGGATTTCCTGGTCGTGACTTGATTTCTTACGCACATTGGCCACAAATGTGAACATTTCGATACCTATCTCTCATAGTAGTTGATTGATTGTCTTGAGAATAAAAATTTTTATGGTGCTTTTCTTCATATTGGCCATTTCTCCCTTACAAATTTCTTGGGTTAAGGTCAATCTTTGTTCTCAGATGATCTTTCAGATCAGTTGTCACCACTTTCACCTCCATATTTACCAGGAATGGGTCAGTGTCAATCAACATCGCCTCTTTATTTTTCTCAAGCAACTTTAATAAGCCACGATCAATATGATCTTAGATGACATTCCTAAAAATAATACATTTACAAGTATAATGTGATCAGGAACATGCCATTTGCAATAGTCAACTTTTTGTAAATAGGAACCATAATGAATTTCCCAGCCAACAAAATATCAAATATTTCTTCATCTTGAGTGATATCAAACGTATACACTTTTTGAGCTCTTTGTGTGGTCAGGGCGGTTGATTCTTCTTTAACCGACACTGCACAAACCATTGACTTCTTAGCCACTACTTCGGTAATTCCGATTTCATAATTAGGATCATTGTAATATGATCCTAGTGATGAATAAGCTTGTCTGGCCCCTTCCTGTACAAGTTCTTTATAGAGAAAAAATTTTTTAGTTAAATCATACAGGTCTACAAACTCTTTGCCAATAATTTTTTTCACAGAGTTTGTATTCTAAACTGTCTTGTGCAAGTTACACGAATTCGGCTTCAATCATAATCACTTTGTTGTGACTTTTTGCCTGCTTAAATTACATAATATAACTTTCGCAGGGCTCTCCAGGTAACTATCTAAATTGCGCAAGATTATTGAGTGTTAAATATTGCATATTTCCCCCTATTTATATCTTGGTTTTATGAATATGATAACGCTTAATGTGTATATTTTATACATGTTTGTATTGCGAGACGAGTTTAAAGCTTGGATTGAAAAGAATGTTAAAAGCATGGATTTGATACTCAAGAATCACCAAGGCAAGGGATGTATCTTAGGAGACCAAGATTGAAGATTTCAAAACCCCAAGATTAAAGGAAACTAAGTGGAGAAGGAAGAAAGTCGAAAGTGCAAAGTGCAAAAATTTCACTGTCTATGTCATTCACCGTCGGTTGATGACATCGAAGCCAGTGTTTGATGACATCGAACACAGGTCGATGACATCGAAGAATTACATGAAAATTAAGTTGGTTGTTGAACAAATTGGATGTAGTTTTCAATGACATTGATGCCTTGTTCAATTGCTCGAAGACCTGCTCGATGACATCGAAAGCAATTCAATGACATCGAGTTTTTTGTGAATTTTTGGAGCAACTTATTGGAACACTCTGGACACATTCTCGATTAATCGAACACCCTTTGATGACATCGAACTGTTCGATGACATCGAAGGAAAGTTTGATGACATGAAGAGTTACGTAATGCAAAAGGCGTTACACTGTGTGAAAAGGCGAGACTTCCAGATTTAAGTTACGCTTGATGACATCGAATGCGTTATGCAGAGTGCGTAAATTTGAGACGATTTTCAAAGACGGTCGAACAAAGGTTATAAATATAGGTTATTTGAGGATTTCTAAACATGAATTAGGTTACAAGGAGCAGAGCCAAAGGGTGGAGCAGCCTCTCAGAGTTTTTCTTCCTTATTTATTTTTAATGCTTTCTTTTAGGTTTTTAGATCCAATCATGTATATGGTTGGCTAAACCTCATAGCTAGGGCTAAGAGGTGAAGCTTGTAGCATGTTAGGATGATTTTCTTACTTTGATTCTTATTTTTCTTAAACCTCATTGATTTCTTGATTGATTTTAAGGAATATTTCAGTCTTCTATGATTTGTTGTGACTCAAATTACAATAGATGATGTGATGACTTTGAATATCTTCTTTTCTTATTTTGAGATTGTGAGATTATTAAATCCTGTTGTTTACCATCGTCTCTTGGGCATGGTAGGGTGATGGAATCCCTTCCAATCATCACAATACTCCTTCATGTATAGTTAGGTCAATGAAAAGTTCAGATTTAGTTTAATTGCTTCATCTTCCAATTGGATAGGATACGACTCCAATTCCAATTGCTACAAGTGGATACTTGGCACCCTAGTTTCCACCTTTCAAGTGATAGGTTTAATCAACATCATTTACATTTACTCTCTTCTATTATAGATTTAGATTTAGATCTTCTTCTAGTTCTAGTTCTAGTTATTTTTAAAATATGTACAAGTTTAGTCCTTGTGGATTTGACCTTGGTCTCACCAAGTTATAATACATCGCAACCCTACACTTGGGGTTGTGAATAGAGATCAACCATAGTTTTCTCCCTATTTTTAGAAAGGAACTAAGCATGAAATTTCTCTTCCAACTCTTGCCAAGTATGTATTGAATTTGGCAATAAATTCAAATACCAAGTAAAAGCTACAACAGTCAAATAATGATCAAATAATTACAATTTATAAAAATAATTGTTGGCTAATTCACCTCACTGCATGGTGAATCAACCGGCATGTCTGATAGTAGACTAACCGTGTTCTTTAGAAAACAGAGAAAACTCTGGTCTATAATTCCTTGGCAATGGATGTTGTCAATCCATCTGTTCAAGATATGGCTTATGATACATAGGAATAATGCTATGGCCCAACACTTGGCCAACAACCTCTTGAACAAGTTGAATGATTTGTTCCCGATCAACTCATTGATCCTCTCCGATGGGCAGTCGGTCTGGACCAAATCGATTGAGATTATCATAAAACCTGAAGCCCTGCCGCAGATTAAATCCTACTGGTGGCCCTTGGTTCCTATTTTCAAGTGAAAAATCTCTAACCTCTCATTCAAATCACCTAACCTCTACAAGAGGTGGCGTATTCCTGATTCTGGAACAAGAATCGGAGGTGGATTACGTTTTATGGGTGGTATAGGTGGAATTTAGGCTATATTGCTGACCAAACTACTATTATGCTGGAACATTGGTTGCATTTGTTATAGTATTATAGTTAATAATCATTGCATAGCCTCAATCTGACTAGCCATTAAACCATTAGCACCTTCAGATTGGATACGAAATTGTTCAGCTTGAGCTCTTCTGTATTTCTGTAATATTTGGATGCTCATTTGAACATCTCAGAGTACCACATCTACTTCATATGGAAGCACGACTCAAGGTGTAGATGGCCTGGCTTAATTCCTAATTGGGTTTGTATTCAAATTAAGTGCCTCTAAAGGCACTTGGACCTGCACATCATCACCTGGTGGTAATGCAGTTAGTGTTGCAGGTTCAGTACTAGAAGCACGAGTCATTCTTCTCATTTTTGACACTGATCAAGCCAGTAGTTACTTTTAAGTGTCCCATCAGGCTTGCCAGAAAATTATTCGCTATCATTTTTCCTAGCACAAATGTATATTATGCGGGCATGCCAGAATTGGATTAGTGGTTCCAATTCAAATAGAACAACGATGACCCAGAGCGTTAAGACATGCAAACATAAAGTATGACCGAGTTATGAAGGAATCAGCCACCTATTCCACTAGCTTACTTGTTCAAAGAGATCATGTGATATTCAAAGGGTGGGGTTTGTCCTCTGATAGTGAGTTTCCTCCTTGCCTTCCATAAGAAAGGACTTCTCAATACAAATAAAATAGTGATGAGAAGAGAACTATTACAATCGGTCGCTAATAACGATTGTCCCGTTGTAATTTTTAATCATGATCGGACTTTCCAACTATGAATTATGTTATGCAATGTAAAGACAACAAGCGTTAGGCTAAGGAATGTAAATTGCTTGGTAGATAAAGTAAATGATTACACTATGAAATGTAAATTGGTAGGATAAACGAAAGGATAATCGAAAGATAGTGTTTGGTTTGATTTGTTTGGTATGAGATGCCTTGTTTGCTTGCATTTTTCTTCTATTTCTAATCTTGATCCAACAGTTTTGGATCTTTCTCACATTTTGACGGTTACGACAATCGCTTCTCCATTACTGTGTTTCTAGATAATTCCCATGTTCTTGCTACTTATCTTCCTTCTTTCCACCTGTCTAGTGGTCATGAAAATTCGGTTGTTGGAAATCTGTTGCTTAGTCATCTAAGTTCAGTCACACTTATATCAATCGCTTTAAATGCAATTGATATGTTAGGGTCTGTTTCTGAAATGCAACTAAACATATCTATAGAAAATCTTGCAACCGCAGCATGCGTATCCTTATAGATCGCACGTAATTGACCCGGATTGGCTGAAAATAGGACTCGGTCAGATCATGTACAAACAACATCAACTCAATTTTGACAGTTTTCTATCGGTTTTTTAACTGCTGCAAAGCTTGTCTACATATACGAAAGAGGGGTATCTTTGAAAATGGGTGAGAAATAGAGAGAGTTCAGTGTGAGTAAACCTATTTAATACCCTTTTTCCCAAGCTCTCTTTCCTCATGGAGTTCATCATTCAATTCATGTCTTAAAGATATTCATTAAGCATTTGAAGATTGGATTGAAGTTTGAACTCCAACATTCACTAATGCTCTAACAACCATATTTATTTGTAAATCCTTTATGTTATATAGCATTGAATTCTCTGCCTTGGGAAGCCTAATCTTAATTATAAAAACCTCATCATTCTTAAGATAGGATTCACTAAACTCTTAACCCAAACCTCATCTTCACCAAAGGTACATCATCAATATGGGTGCCATACAAGGGACCTGAAGATGCTTCACGATTTAGGAAGATTTTCAACAAGGTTCTTTAATGGGGCTCATCCACTTTTGGTAAGAAATTGTATTTGAGTTCATTGTTTGGAAACCATTACTTGTGTACAATTGGGTTTTAGAGTTTAAAATACCAAACTCGACAAGTCCTTGTGTAGGCCTTCGATGGGAGAGTATGTTCGCCGTCCTTATGTAGGACTTCATGTTAGAGTTTGAGATCCAGACTCCCTAAGACCTTGTATAGGCCATCGATGGATGACGATCGTGTAGACCTTGTATAGGTTGTGAAGGTTTGTGGTAAACCTAATTGAAAACCATCTAAATAGTGAAATCTGACACACTTTATGAGAGAGTGGGTCTGTTGGGAGTGGAGTAGGCATATAGTTGAACCACTATACATCTTTTGTAACGGGTTGAATAGAAAAAATGTTTGATAGAATTCTTAAATGATGTTTTCACTTGAGTAGACTTTATCGTATTTGCTCTATAGAAGTGTTTAGAAGTAAGTTCATGTTAATTATCCAGTTAAATTTAAAAAGTCCTATTCACCACCCTCTTGGACATTAGCAATATATTCAAAATTCACTTGTAGTGGTAAAACCATAATTTCAATTAGTATTAGAGAGGGTTCTTCTTGAAGGGTTTAACAGCCTATAGGAAGATCTTAGTCGAAGCTGAAAGTATGTTTAAAATTGAGGGAACATCGGTCTTAAGACCACCTTTTCTTTATAGATCTAACTATGTGTATTGGAAAGCTAGGATGTGAATCTTCTTTAGATTCTTGGACCACTCGGTTTGGGATATAGTAGAAAATGTGTGGTAAGCACCAATGGATCAAATCATATCGGACGATGGTGTTACCACTTCAAGACCCAAACTCCAAGCATTTTAGACAGACCATGAAAAAACTAAGTCTAACTGTGATGTAAAGGCATTAAAAGCTATTTATTGCACTATTTCTTAAGAAGAATTTAAAAGAATATGCATGTACAAATCAAATAAACAAGCACAAGATTTATTGGAAACCACCCATGAACGAACATGCATAGTGAAACGTGACACCAAGCTGAGTGACATACACAACTCCATGTGGGGGTTGGGAGAAAAAGTTCTAGTTCCTCAAATTTATAGGAAAATCTTAAGATCTCTACCGGAACAATTCTCTTCAAGGTCACTATAATAGAAAAATGTAGAAACATAGACGACATGAAAATAAAAGAACTATTAGGTTCCTTATAGACATATGAACTACATTTCAAAATTCCTACAAAATCCAAAAACAATGTCCCAAAAACCTCACAGAAAAAACATGAATTTAAGGATGATAGTGATGATAATGAAGATGATGAAGAAATGACCTTTTTGGCAAAAGGTTTAAGAAGTTTTAAAATAAGAACCAAGGAAAGACCTTCTACAAAATGGGAAAGAAGTATGACTAGAAACACCAAATAGGTAAATCACCCAAACAGTTAAAAGATCCCCAATGTTACAACTACAGAGGGCATGACCATCTTCCTTTTGAATGTCCCACAAAAAAGAAAAAGAAAAAGGGAAGGCAATGGCTGCCACATGGGATGACTCTCAGGATTCAAACTCAGACTCAAATGAATCTCTAAGTGATGGAGACCAAGGCTCATTGAGAATACTCATGACCTCCACCATTACAGACATCCCCGAATTAAGGGACATCGAGAATAAAGGTGACCATATGGAAGAAAAGTCTTCCTTTGAGAAGTTGACAATACTAGCCTGCAAGAAGCCTATGACCAACTTTACACCCAAAGTTTAGAAGTTCTTAAAAAGCTTGGTCAGGCTAAGGTTGAAAATAAGAAATTGAGTATGAAATTGGAAGATGTCAAGGATGAAAATGAACGGTTGGCTGCTAAAATTAATGAATATATAAGAGACAATGTCAACTACGCCAAGGAAAATGCCTCATATGAGAGTGACTTGGCTAACTTAACAAAGATAAATGAATACCTAGAAACATAACTTAGCAAGATGAGAACAGTCAATAAGATCTGAAACTAGAATTAGAAAAATCCAAAACTCATGCCAACAGAAGTCATGGGTTTACCTAGAGTGAGGAAAAACTAGAAAGACTTATAGGAATGGGTAAAAGTTCAAGAGTTAGGAGAGGATTATGATACGAAAGCAACATAACAAGTCCTACTCATGTTCCTCTTATAATTAGAAAATCATTGGCTTTAGGTAGTAAACCATAATCATCTCCAGTCTATTATGCATGTGGTGACTTGGGACATCTGAAATTTGAATGTCTACCATTTAAACATGTAATGCCCCGACTTTTTAAGACCCAAGTATATGACCCGTTTCCTAAAAACTTGAATGTTAACCTCAAAGGACGGTCAAACTCAATTATACATTTTTTTTTCAACTATCAGAGTAAGCAGATTAGCGTAGTATGGACGAAATAACATAAGGAAAAAATTTGCATTTACATTGAGAGTACACAAAAGGCTGCCCATGATGACTTATACAAACCAATGTCTCTACGTTAACATTACAAGATTTACATACATGAGAAATATATAAAAGCATATAAACGAAAGCCGTAAGATCGCATAACTTCCTTGGTAGGTACAATTACGCATCCTTGACAATCATAACGTCTCCTCATCAGTTTGCACTTGCATATCACTTAAGCCACCTGTGCTACTTGTATGATTATATATTTGATGGATGAGTGGCCAACTCAGTGTGAATTCCTGTCAAGATTTCACATCACCACCTTAGCTAAGCATAGTTAAAATGACAAGGCAATCAAAACAATATATGATGCAGTCTTTTTATATCCATGGATGCATGAATGCACGTCGACCTGGGGATGCACATCCAGTTGGACTTGGGCTCATCACCCATGCAATCATCGACCTGGGAATGATCATCCAGTCAGAACAAAGGGTCGATAGTTGGTGGTCTAGGAGCTAGCGAAACGATACCCCAACAACTCTAGGGCATGTGCTACAACATCCAGAATTAGCCACCTATCATCGTTAATATGCTATGAATTCATGATTAGCCAACCGTTATTAATCCAATTACAATCAGCCAATTTAAGTAACTCAATGGTCACTACGGGGGTCTCGTTATCCAGTGTAGGCCGACAGCTCGGGCATAGTGTCCCATGACCACCATCCCCGTCTCATGAGATTTTCCCACCTTAGGATGCTTAATGAAGCTCATCGGTCAGTGGCCAATTAAATTTAATAAGTAGGAATTTCCATCGCATGCGATAGGGAATCAAAGGCACTCAAGGAAATCATCAAAACATGAGACAAATGTTAAATCACAGTAGAAAAAGGCTGCTCGATACATTAAATCGAAATGATAAAGGGGTCAGATAAGAGTAAATCAAAGCAGTTAAAGAGGTCATTTCAAGCCATTCAAGTCATATAACCTATGGATGGTAAATCCCATATTAATATTCCATGTCCTACATAACCTCCAATAGAGGGGCCATTCCATTCCACAATCCATCATGTTACATCCTAAGTATGGGTTCACATATACAAGAGGGCTTACCCACTAATAAGTGTAGTGAATATAGGTCTATAGTGACTTACAACAATTCTTGTGAAAATATACCATTACAGCACGGCAGGCATATGTTAAGCATAATAATCACAATAGGTCATGATGTGAACTATAAATTAGAATGAGAGCTATTATGTAAGCAACTATCGCATGCAATCATGTTTCACAATTATCAACTATAAATAAGATATAAATCATGTAAGAGATCGCATGCTATGAATTAACAATTTTAACATTTAATAAAGACTATAACTTAAACTAATTTGGAAATGGAAAGCTTAAGAGGAAGAATCATCACCTTATAGTTTGAACCGCCTACCAGTGTTACTAGAGAATGTGTGTTTTCCTTAGAATCAACCCTATCATAAATTGTAAAGTTATTCAGTTAGATCCCAACTTTATACACAATTCTTGATTAAGGTCTTGACCCATTAGATTACCTAGGTCTAAGATTTTATCCTAGAGTTTAGGTCTATGCTAGATTTTTAAGATTTTAATGTAGAGTTTAGGGTTTCATTTTAGGGTTTAATTCTAGGTTTAGATTCTATGTTTTGTTTATGAAATTTGAATTCTATCTTGTGTGGCCATTAATGATAGCTGTAAGGCCCGTATCCTAGACCATACCATTTCGTAGGCTTCCGCGGTTCTTTCGATCAAATTTCGACAACCCTTGACTTGTATCCGATGTTTACGCATAATCCTAAGCTGAGTCCTGCATACCAAAGTTGACTCAACTCGAAACTTGTACCCTAGTGAGCACACCGTCACTGCGGTTTCAATGCTGTGACTTACACACTGAACTGATACCCGGGCCAGGAGATGTGGGCCTGCATTCATTTAGAGGAAAACATCGCGCGAGCGAATTCTGAGAGAATCTCTACATCCTATCCCATTAATCAATCAATCAATCAATCAATCAATGTTAAGTACACATCCTATCACAAGTACAAGTCAAGTACAAGCAACTCATCTCTCCCATTCCCAAAGTCAACTCTCTCGCTCTCTCTCTCTCTCCACCCATCCCTTTCTTACAACTCCATCACTCCACCCCTCACCCATCACCCATCACTCCATCTCTTATCATCCCATCACTTTTCTTTCTCCCTCATTCCTAAAAAAAAAATCTCCCAAGAAATAAAAAAATTCTAATGTCCAAGATCTCTCTCTCCCAAAGCCAAGTGTGGCTGTAACGTCTCGAAAAAATTCGTACATAGACCTGAGTACCACCTCAGGCAGAAATCACTTAGGATTAATTCCTTTAAAAATTAAGTGTAAGTTAACTAGTGCTAAACTAGATTAGCTGTGAAATTAGCACTGTTCGCTTTAAATTCATTCTACAAGACCCAAAACTTGTGGAATCATTGACGCTATAAAATCCTGAAACCTAGGATCAAACTCTAAACCCGTTTGTTCTCGCGAACCCTTTGAAACTTTGTAATGGACTTGGACCGCGTGTCATGAGTCCGGTAGCGATGAACTTAGACCATTATTACCGCATAGTTGGACTTGACTACCACCCCAGAAATCAAGCTCAAATGATGTCCTAGGACTATTTCATTGAGCCCGGAGCAAGGAGTGTGAGAAAGCGTAGAATTCTTTATAAATTAAATATAATTTAAGTAATCTGGCACAAGTCACTTATGGGCTAATTATAAACATTCAGACCATTGGAATCTGATCCAAATACACCCTCGGATCAGGAAACATTTCCCACTCATGTCAGTGTACTTGGAATCCCTGATCGAGTCTCAGTGGCCGCTGAATTGAAACTGTTCCGCCACGTGCGATTTGGAAACCCGATCGAACTGAAAACTTAACGTGATCAGGATCCAGCATTCATAAGCTTAAGTATGACCGTGTTCAGTCAGAGGACCTCCAGAAATGTTCTTTGGGATCGAAAAAGACTCGATTTGGTTATAACCTAAGTATACATTGGTCCTATGTCTGAATTGGTGAGTTTTTAGCCTATATAAGGATCTTAAACCCTCTCCCATCCCTCACATACGAATTTGAGAGAAACCCTAGGAGAGAGAAGAGAGAAAAGAGAGATTGTGCGAGAGTTGTAAGAGAAATTTCCTGTCACTCTATCCTGCTACTATACGTACTTAACCATCGCGATCTAATCACTTTTTCGGTGATTCTGACTTCATTCTAGGTAAGAAAACCCTAACCTGAACTTGTTTTAGGATTTCTATCGGTACAAGTAGCGAAGTAGCTAACTTACCTTGTGATATAGGTCGTCATATTGACGTTGACGAAGCATAGAGTTTCTATTCGATTCATTACGCTTCTATGGCGTAAGGTGTGGATTTTAGATGCTTAGGTTACCTATTTTCAAAGCTTTCAATATCTTTTAATGGTAGATTTTTGACAAGGATGTTGTTTGACATGTAGAACATGCTGTCTGTTTTTCATTTCGAATGCGTACGAAGAATATGAGATTTAGGGTATTTTAGGTATTTGTAGGAAATACCGTATACGTATGAATTTTACTGATAAGATTGCCATGAGTATTTGCCATGTATCTATGCTAGTTATATGTGTATGATTCGTTTGGGGAAGAGATTCACCCTAATGCACATTTTTGGCCGACATATGCTATGTAGACTAATGTGTATAGACTAAGTGTTTGTATAAATGTTTGTATAAGTAAGTATTGAGTAAATGAGGTTGTAGATTAGTGTTGAGATAAGATTCTCAACTATTTTGATGATGTATATGATTTCCTCTATGTTTGATATATTTGAATTGATTATCTTATATATATGAAATGCTTGTGTATGGTTAAATTGCTCATGTTGTATCTTATAACATGTTGCTAACATGCTTGAATTACTTGTTATTTTAATTTTGTTTATCTCATATGATTACTGATTCATATTACATGTGCTTGAAGCTATACTCTAGTCCAGGCAGTCGGTAACAGATTAGAAATCATGGTTGGATTCTATTCGCCACGAAGGACGTGTTGACGAACACGAGTCGTGCTTTGGTTGACGGCAATGGATAGGCCACACAGGTGTTTTTACACTTCATGTCGTTCAGCTTGAGGTGCACTCAGACTAGTCGAGCTCGTCAAGTAACCCAACTGACTATTGTATGTTCACCTTGCACTGGTCATAACTGTTTAAACCTAGGGTACTGAACTTACCAGTGAAAATCTTGATAAACATGGTACCTCGATCCATTAAGACTCATGAGCCGGGCATGGTGGTATGGGACACCGTGGTCGAGCTGTCGGCCTATGCTGTGGCGACGAGCCTCCCCGTAGTGACCAGTAAGCACCTCAGACTCGTGAGCCAATTATGGTGGTATAGGACACTATATTCAAGCTGTCGGCCTACTCTGATTGGTGACGAGCCCTATGTAGTGAACTCGAGCGTACTCTGAGTCTACGTGAGGCGACGACTCTTCCGTAGCAATAAGAGTACAAACTAGGCCTGTATTGATAAGGTGATGGGGGAGCGGTGCAACGAGTGCGTGTAACAGGCTTGACAGCCCTTGCAGTGACCTAGAAATATATCATCGTATGAGACTACTGGAGTGATGACCTTAGACAGGATCTTTATTGGAAATGATATAAGGGAAGTACCTTAGTTTCCCAATCCTGCTGTGTGAAAGGACTAATAACAACTCGATAATCATATTCATATAGCACTACATGTGCCTGGAAGATGTGGAGCACTGAGGGAAGAAAGCATGCCGTGAATGTGAGATAGTGTCGCATGAGGGAATACGTGAGGGCACGCATCATTATTGCATCTCATCCTTGCATTAATTACAGTATTTAGAAATGTTTGATTGCTTGCTTTACCATTATCGCGTGATTGATTTGATAACATGCTAATCTTTGCTCTATGATTCCACTAAGTTGATCACTCACTCCCACGTTACAGGACGGTGTTTGCAACACTACCAGACTCTGTCCTAGATGCAGATAGCGAGGCGATTCAGGAGTTGGAGTCGGACTACTACGAGGACCTGGACGAGTTCTCATACATGCAGTTCTCTGACGGCTTCGCATAGGCGGCCTAGATCGGTGGGATTTTGCTAGTTGGACTATCTTATGACATTTGATTTTGGTTGATATATGTATATGTGACTCAGAGATATATTCATACTTTGGAGACAGATTGAGATTATTTTGTTTTTCATACAGTGATATATATCTCTTCCAGTCTTCCACTTGCGTTTTATCACTGCATCTGAAGTATGAATTGCTGTTTTGGTATAATCTCACTCATGATTAATGCACTAACTTAGACAATATTTAATAATCATTATTTATGTTGCATAAGTGATGGTCTGAAACTCGAAAGTTGAGTTGCTACTCGACCCCCGATTTTCAGGGCGTTACAGTGGCCCACTTTCCCACTCTCTCATCTCCCATCTCAACCATCCATTCATCATCTACCTCCCTCAAAATTGAAGGCAAGGAGCATAGGAGTCCAATGGATCAAGGAGGAGTGCAATAGGTTGGTGATCCACCATTAAATTTTAATTTTTAAGGGCTCACTTATTGTGGGACCCACTTGATGTATAAATTGTACTAGGGAGGGCTCAAGAGTGGCGGGGTCCCTTTCCTTCCCGTTCCTCTCTCTCTCTATCTCTCCCTCTTTCTATCTTTGATGTGTGGCCCACCATGATGTAAGTGTACATCCAGCCGTCCATCCATTCCATGGATGCTGGATGCACTTTGGTTGTTGTACCACGCAGCTACCTAGCTATTACTGACATGCGTCAATGAATCATGTGGCCCACTAAGTGGTGTAAAAGATCCAGACCGTTCATTCTTTAAGTGTGGGCACACCATGGCAACATGTGAGGCCCACCATAACGTGCGTGTACATCCAGCCGTCCGTCTAGGCCTGGACAGGGACGCTAGATGCAGTGTAGTATTTAAATAAATATATATATATATATATATATATATATATAATATAAATAAATTAGTATAATATATATACGTATACATGTGTAATGGAGGTAGGCACCACATGGGACCCACCTACCTTAGCTGGCCCCTGCTCAGCAGCGTTGCAGCTATTGAGGAAATCCTCACCGTCTGTCTATTTGGTGGGACCCACCATATTTGTATGCGCTTCATCTGCAATGGACGGTGCCATATACGATCCCACCATGGTACATGTGATGCTTGCAACGTCCGTGTAGTGGCCTACCTTGATGTTTGTATCTGGCCGTTCATCTACTGGACGGCCAGCGGCCTCACCATGATGAATATTTTTCATCCAAACCGCTCATTCATCTGGTGTACAGCCACGTATGTGGACCCCACCACTGATGTTTGTATTACATCCAGACCATCCATTCATGTGGGGCGTACCGTGATGGACGCATCAGGATCGTTCGCTGACACTCCCAACCTCCCACACACACACGTAGATATATACGTATATAATATATGTTATACTATAATTTAATATTTTATATTAAATGAGGGGCCACTCCCACGTGGGACCCACCTTTAATATGGTATTTACACCATCCAGATGGATCTAGACGTTGAGGATAGGCAGCATTCTTCCATTATATAGTTATATAAAATATAATATAATATAATATAATATATATTATAAAATGGTATTGCATTGGCGAGCTACTATGTGGACCGCACCATGATGAATGGTCCTATCTGTACCATCCAGTTGCAGGACGATGCAATAGATATGATGTTTAGATTGTCCATCTAATAGACACTGTTATGGATCTCCACTGTTGATGCATGTGTTGCATCCAAACCATCCACCCAACTGGTGAACTCGTTTTAAGGCTTGAGATTAAAAATAAGACAAATTTAATATCAAGTGGACTACACTGTAGAAAATAGTGGAATGAAAGCCCACCATTGAAACCCCTTTAGGTTATATAAGTTTTAAATCAATATAGCATTTGTTTTCCTTCCCTGTTTATGTCCTTGTGACCTTATGAAAAGACTAGATGGAAAATAAATACCATGGTGGGTCCATTGGAATTTAATTGTGGAAATTATTATCATCACTGCCATTCGTGGTATGGTTCAGATGATCCATTGGATATGGTTCATTTTTTTATGTGATTATTCTCTAAAATGATCTCTAACAGTAGATGAATGGTGATGTGATTCGGCCCATTTGATCAGCCCATTTGATTCGGTCCATTTATATCGGCCCATATGATTTAGCCCATTTGGTTCAGCCCATTTCATCAACCCATTTGATTCGGCCCATTTGATTCGGCCCATTTGGTTCAACCCATTTGATCAGCCCAGTTGATTCGACCCATTTATATCGGCCCATGTGATTTGGCCCATTTGATTGGCCCATTTTGATTTGGCCCATTTTGATTTGGCCCATTTGAATCAGCCCATTTGATCGGCCTATTTGATTTGGCCCATTTGTACTGGCCCATTTGATTTTGCCCATTTGATACAGCCCATACCGCTTGAGTTGAAGTAGGAATATGCCAATATGTCCTAGAGGGGGATGAATAGGACTTTTTAGAGTTTTTACAATTTATTTAAAAATCCTATTACACTAATCCTATCAATTATGCATTTATCAGGATTAGTCAAAAATAACTCTACTGGTTTTCAAGCCCGGTAGAGGATCCAATCACAAACTATCTAAGAGATAACAGTATATAACCTAGTTTATGATGGACATAACTGTGGATGTGTGTAAGGTATGATCTCTGGTATACAGATATGAAAGTATTGAAATAATTCACACACACACACACACACAAAAGAATAGCAATCGCAAATACAGTCATTTTTATAGTGGTTTGACTACTTGTTTACTCCACTCTCGGTAACCGCACTCAACCCTAGAGTGTACCATATTTCACTAAGGATGTTTCACAGCGGTTCATCTCTAACCTAAGATTTTAAATCAGGTTCAACTTCAACCTTTACAACCTACACTGAGGTTGAATGTTTATGCTCTCATGAGCAAGGGTTAACACAACGCACCCACTTTTAGGTACACTGGCCAAGAATCTTTCATAAGACCCTAATGGAGGTTTCTACATGGTTCACCTCAAACCCAAGGTTTTGACTGGTTCACCTTCAACCAGATGTTTATGCTCTCCACTGAGCGTCCACACAATGCACCCACCACGTACATTCCCACCGGAGGCTTCCTTGAGGACTTCAAAGGGTGAGAAACACCTTAGACCCAGTCCTATAAAGGAATGATCAAAGGGTCTTCTGGACTCTAGATACTTACAGATAAGTTGATGAGTCCCATTAAGCACATTGACGAAGATCTCCTCCTTGTTGACGAAGATTCTTCTGCTCCCTTGATCTGCAACATAAATGATGTACCAATATAAGGCGACGGGTTGGGTCAAGGTTATGATGGAATCCTACTCTCTAAATGTTTTTCTATTAGGAAGATAGAGCGATTCCAATCATTTATGCATTTAAGGCATCCCAGCTTAATGATTTTCCATTAAGGTAGTAGGTGGAGGATCCTTGAATGCAGAAGTTCATTCTCCAATCCACTCTATTGAATTGTAATGATGAGGGTGGATTGAAGGATGAACTCCCTTGAGAGAAAGGGCTTTAGATATATGATCTAAGGTTAAACACACAAAAGAACTCTCTTCTTTCTCAACCAGCAATTAAAGACAAGTTCTCTTTATATAAGAAAAAGGTTCCAACGGATATAAAATGGTCACATTTATGACAGAGTTTGATATCATCAAGTGTATACTCTCGATCGTATCGATGGTCCGCTTGATGACACAAACTTAATGTCATACGCTTTTGAAAAATCTCTTACCAGCTGATCAAGGGAATTGATACTCGTGTCGATGCCATTGGATTTTAAATTCTGATTTTATCGATGCAAGTTTCGATTCCTTGACATTTGAAAATGAGAGAGACTCGCTTTGAAAATTTTCAAGTCAACAGATATGATCAGGGAATACTCGATATCATCAGAATTTGAATGTCGATGACATCAGAAGTCGTGTCGATGCATCGATAAATCCAAAGATTTTATCAATGAGCTTGTTGGACAGTTTTGTCGATTCTCGATGTAATCGATCTGGCCCCAATATCATCGATATTAGAATATCAATTTTATCGTGTGACCCCCAATCAGAGTTAAAAACCAGCTGAAAATTGTTGTTGGAGAACTTCGCGCCCATGACTGATATCATCGAGATTTGAACTCCGATGATATCAATGATGTCTTCGATATATCGAAGCATATATGATATTCTTAAGAAAAAATAGGGGCGCCGGATCTGCGTGTCAATATTATCGAGCCACTTTTGATGGACTCGAGATTCAAATATCGATGATATCGATACATGTGTCGATACATCGATAATTTCGTCCAGATATGTATGTGGTTACTGGACACATTAGTCCTCATTCAATTTTATCGATTGGTTTTCAAGGACATTGATAGCACAGGTCGATCATATCTAGATGTGTATCGATACAATTGACAGAGTAAGAAAACTTAGAGATTTTCAGATTTTTGAAAGAAGTTTTCTCACTTAAAAACCCTATGATGTCTATCTTGTCTTAAGGGTTTTATTCACCTGATGTTTTGGGACATGGGATGTGAGGCTTAGATTTACCTATAGTGAGCTCCTGCACATCTGGTTTGAGGCAGACACTAGAATTGATCTTTCTGTGAGGCTCTGCAGTTCGACTGACTCAACACACACACTAATTGAAAAACCAGAGCACTTGTAAGGGAACTTTCAATCTCCCCCTTTGTCAATTACATGACAAAATACCCAAAACACCCTAGGACAGTATCTAGACAGACACATCCTAAATTGTGTGTACATGCATTTCACACAAGTTTACAATTTCTAAAGAACCCATGTACACAACCCAGTATCTGCTCCCCCTTACTGTAAAACTCCCCCATTCTTGGTGCAGCTCCTCCCCCTAACACTTGCAACACCATTTAAACAGATATAAAATTTTTCATTCGGGGTGTTTAAAACATTCTCTCCCTTTTTTTCAATCATTGGTAAAGGCATAGCATTACAATAGATATTGAATAAAGTTTAAAGACATGTGGGAGAACCAATCAGATATAGATGTATAAAGATGAGATCAGTTTAAAAGCATACATCATCTTCAGAAAGTATGGATGCATATTAGATCAAGGAAGGCAGGTATAACAACAAATAAAATAATCAATAAAATTGCATGCATTCCATAGAAGACAGTAAATATCGAAAACCAGGGGTCATATATATCAGAGTGACCATAAGAATAGAATTATATGCAGCCACATTCAACAAACTATTCATCATTCAAAACACATACTGCCACATACAGCAGTAGATTCTCAGTTTTAAAAGAAAACTTCAAGCCCATGCATGGGTACTTAACAATAACTATCAGCATTAGCCCAACTGGGGGCATGTACTACCTACCAAAAAAAACTATGCAGGTTAGAGAGAAAGAGTTATCACATACAACTATGAGAGCATAGAACATCCAAAAAGATACTAATGTTCGTACGTGAAAATATGAGTGAGGTGTGTGTGATAGCATTCAAGGACCAGCATCATGGAGCAGAGTGAGATGGCATCGTGTTGTCCTGATGACAATTTATTAGATCGACCTGTTGTTGGACAGTCTACTGCACTCCTTGGACCAACCGTTCTAGGACACAGCCTTTCTTGCACTGAGTGGATGTCTCTCTAAATTGCGCCAACCCTATCCAGCTTGAACCGCTTGGCATACCTGGGTGTTGACATTCATGGTGCTGAATCGGGTCCAGGAGGTTCATCTCTAGCCATTTTAGTCCCTTTCATGGGAACGCCACTTTCACCTCTACCTTCTTCTGCTTGAATATCCTCCTCTGGATCCTCAGGGTACTTGTGAAATCTTAAATCCATTTTTTGAATGTTGTTCTTGTTGAGGATGTGAAGAGGGTTTACCGAATTAGTGGTCGTTGGGAAGCCAATGGCATTGCATATCATGTTGATGATCTAGGGATATGGCAGATGAAGGTCCCTAGATGTATGAATGGTATTCACCAAATGATAGAAAAGGAGAGTTGGAAGATAGATCTTTATCCCTTTAGCAACTGAGTACACTATCATGGTCATAAAGCTTGTGGGATCAGACTGGTTGGTACTTCTAGGATATATATTTGTCGTAAAAATACCATGCACACCCCGAAATCTTGGTTCCATGTACCTAGCTTTCAACACATTCCCTTGATACCAAGGGATGTCTCTATCATGACAAAGGTACTTAGTTACTATGGACCGAATTTCCATATTGTCAAGGTCCATTTCAGGGATACCTTTCAGGGCCATGGTCAGATTGAGAATATTAGCCATTGTAACAGGCGTGATTAGCACATCATCACCATCCAACGAGACCACAAAAGAGGGAGGATCAGACACAGGTGAGAGGCACGCAACAAGGAAGTTGCATGTACATTCGAGTTGGCATGGCCCATCGAAATCCAAAACGGGAAACCAGTCGATTGCAACAAATAGGGGTTTTAGATTGTATGGCCTTAGACACTCCCTTTCTACTTTTCTCTCATGGATGAGCTTCCTACCCATGTATTTGGGAGGATGTGAAGTTGCTCCAGTTGGAGGACGTGCTGGAGGGGACGCCTATGCCTCAGATTGGGGCCCACGCTGTCTTGTGCGTTACCTAGTGGGGGTCCCATGTTCCGAGACCTTGTTTTTTCCTTTGAGGCAAGAGTCTTTCGTCTAGAAGCTCTGGACGACTCCCCAGGACTTGATATTGCTTCTTTGTCTTTTCCCATAACGACAGATTTGGGAAGAACGAACAAAATCCCTCTTTTTAAGAAAACTGAAACTACCCAACCAAAAGGATAAAATCTGGAATGGAAGGAGTGGAAGGGTAATACTAGTTCGAAGTGAATCCGGGACCCACTGATGATCTTGCGGCCGAGAGTTTGAGCAGAGAAAGAAAAAAAATGAAAAGTCTTTTTTAGAAAAGTAACTTTTTCTGCTTGACCGCCTTTTATCAGGCGCCATCTGTCGATAGCATCGATCCTTGTATCGATTATATCAAGGAACCCTGATCGATTTTATCGATCCCCTCTTCGATATCATTCTCGATGATATGGATTTTCATGTTCTAAAAAGTCGTCGATTATATCGACCCTTAATCGATTAATCGAGAATGACCTATCGATAGTAGTATCGAAGGTGAATGATTTTACATTTTCAACATCCAGATGACTCTTCAAGTATACTTTTAGTATTTCTATGAATCAATAGTGTACTTAGCAAAATTATTTACAATTATTGTACATAATAAAAGTACAAACATTTGAATGTTTATATATAAAAGATAGAGGTGAATGACCTCAGATATATCATTTGAAGCTCAACAAAATTTGCATCATTTAAGCAATTATCCAGATCTAGGTGCATAACCTGGACTTATCTTTTTACGCTTGATATTTCAGGGTGTATGAAAATTAATCATCAGACAGTTCAGTTTTTCTTTTACTACCCATTTTGAGGTAGATTTCTTCATTCTGTCTTTTTTCTTTAGGTGGTGATGGATGAGTGTTTCTCTTAGGTGGATTTTTTACATTCTGTGTTTCTCTGATTGATTTGAATTTACCAATGTGATTTTGATCAGAGTTATGTGAAGTCCATCTAGGTGTCAAGCATTCAAACTTATAATGACCCACATCACCACATAAATGATAAACTGGAGAAGTTATCATATTGCTTCCTAAAGCAGTAAGTTTTTCTGTTGTTGGAGCTTTATTTCCAGTTTTCTTTTTAATTTTCTCATACCCTAGGCCACTCTTGTCTCTTCCTTATCTTCCTATCCCTAACAATTTTTCTAGTTTTTCACCACTCTGAGAAATTTTGTAGTTTATTTTAGCAAATTTTCTAGATTTATCTAAGTCAATACGGAGTGAGTGATTTTCATTCTTGAGTTGTGCATTATCATCTCTTAATAATTCAACTTTTTTCATAAGTTTTGATGATTTCGTCTTTAGGGATAGGTTAACTCTTTCTAACTTATCATTGTCGGAATGATATTGCTGCAAGTCATTGATTAAATGTGTATTAATTTCTAAGGTTTTGTCCAAGTCTTTCTACAGCAATTCCTTCTTATTTTCAGACATTCCAAGTCTTGTAAGTATGTGGATGCTATGAATATAGAGTTGATTATAAGAATCTTGCAGTTTATCTTTTTCTACCTCTTCTTCTTCTTCTCCAGTCTCCTCATTATCAGACAGAAATGATTCAGTGGCTTGATGTTCTTCCTCACTTCCAGATTCTATGGGGATGATAGGAGTGTTGGAGACCATAAGAATTTTTAATGATTTCTGATCTCCATCACTCTCTCAGTCACTGGATTTTGAATTTGACTCTTCTATATCATCCCAAGTGGTAGCCATTGCTTTGCCCTTAGTTTTTCTATTTGGGCATTCTGATGATAGCTGTCCATACTCATGACAGGCATAACATTGTGGTTCTTTGGTCCTTTTACCAAATTTGCCTATAGAGGGTTTGTTGTTCATCTTTCTTCCTCTGGAGGGATGGCCACGATTCTTCAGAAAGAATCTTCTGAATCTTTATGCCAGTAAAGCCACTTCCTCATCTTCATCTCCTTTTTTATTTCCACTATCCTCATGTGTTATTTTCTTTGAGGTTTTTAGGATAATATTTTTGGATTTTTGGGATTGTTTGAAGTGTAGTTCAAAAGTTTGTAAGGAACCTACCAGTTCTTCTACTTTCATTTCGTTTATGTTCCTGCACTCCTCAATTGTTGTTACTTTGGGATTAAATCGTTCCGGTAGGGATCTTAGAATTTTCCTACAAATTTTCAGTACCGGAACTTTCTCTTCCAATTCACCCATGGAGTTGCAAATGTTATTCAGCTTGGTGAAAAACTCCATAAACGTCTCATGCTCTTCCATTATGAGACTTTCGAACTGTGAAGTCGAAAGTTAGAGTTTGGACCTCTTCACAGTGCTTGTGCCTTCATGGGTTGTTTCTAATAAATCCCATGCTTCCTTGGATGTCCCACACATACTTATTTGATTGAATATATCCTATGACACGACATAGTAGATGGCATTCATAGCTCTTGCTTTAACAGTTTATTTTTCTTTGTTAAACGTCGTCCACTTTTCTTTAGGTTTGGGTTTTGTGATAGTTGTGTCACTCTCAAGTGCGATTTGTTCAGATGATGGCACATATCTATTTACAATAATTTCCCAGACCTCATGATCCAAAAATCTCAGAAAGTAATGCATCCTAGCCTTCCAGTATGAGTAATTTGAACCATCAAATACTGGAGGCCTAGTGACTAATGAGCCCTCTCCTTTGGCCATATTCCAAACTTCAATCAAGATCACTCTCTTGGCGATGAAGCCCTTAAAGAGAGACCCGTTCTGATACCAATTGAAATAGCGGTGAAGACCACTTGAGTTGAAGTAGGAATATATCAATATGTCCTAGAGGGGATGAATAGGACCTTTTAAAGTTTTTACAATTTATTTAAAAATCCTATTACATTAATCCTATCAAGTACGCATTTATCAGGATTACTCAAAACTAACTCTACTGGCTTCCAAGCCCGGTAGAGGATTCAATCACAAATTATTTAAGAGATAACAATATATAACCTAGTTTATGATGGACATAATTGTGTATGTGTGTAAGGTGTGATCTTAGGTATACATATATGAAAGTATTGAAATAAATCACACACATAAAAGAATAGCAATTGCAAACACAGTCATTTTTATAGTGGTTTAACTACTTGTCTACTCCACTCTTGATAACTGCAGTCAACCCTTGAGTGTACCGGATTTCACTAAGGAGGTTTCACAGCGGTTCACCTCTAACCTAAGATTTTAAATCAGGTTCACCTTCAACCTTTACAACCTACACTGAGGCTGACTGTTTATGCTCTCACGAGCAAGGTTCAACACAACACACCCACTTTTAGGCACACTGGCCAAGGATCTTTCATAAGACCCTAACGGAGGTTTCTATATGATTCACTTTAAACCCAAGGTTTTGATTGGTTCACTTTAACTACATGTTTATGCTCTCCATAGAACAAGGGTCCACAAAATGTACCCACCACGTACTCTCCCGTTGGAGGCCTCCTTGAGGACTTCAAATGGTGAGAAACAATTTAGACCCAATCTTACAAAGAAATGATCAAAGGGTCCTCTGAACTCTAAATACTTACAGATAAGTTGATGAGTCCCATTAAGCACATTGGCGAAGATCTCCACCTTGTTGACTAAGAGTCTTTTGCTCCCTTGATCTACAACACAAATGATGTACCAATATAAGGCGACGGGTTGGGTCAAGGTTATGATGGAATCCTACTCTCTAAATATTTTCGTATCAGGAAGATAGAGCGATTCCAATCATCTATGCATTCAAGGCATCCCAGCTTAATGATTTGTTATTAAGGTAGTAGCTGGAGGATCTTTGAATGTGAAAGTTTATTCCCCAATCCACTCGATTGAATTACAATGATGAGGATGGATTGGAGGTTGAACTCCCTTGAGAGAAAGGGCTTTGGATATATGATCTAAGGTTAAACACACAAAATCACTCTCTTCTTTCTTTACTAGCAACTAAAGACAAGTTCTCTTTATATAGGCAAAAGGTTCCAACGGATATAAAATGGTCACATTTATAATAGAGTTCGATATCATCGAGTGTATACTCTCGATCGTATCGATGGTCCGCTCGATGACACAAACTTAATGTCATACGCTTTTGGAAAGCCTCTTGCCAGCTGGTCGAGGGAATTGATACTCGTGTCGATGCCATCAGATTTTAAATTCTGATTTATCGATGCAAGTTTCGATTCCTCAATATTTGAAAATGAGAGAGACTTTCTTTAAAAATTTTCAGGTCATCAGATATGATCGGGGGATACTCGATATCATCGAATTTTAAATGTCTATGATATCAGAAGTCGTGTCGATGTATCGATAAATCTAAAGATTTTATTAGTGAGCTTGTTGGACAGTTTTGTCCATTCTTGATGCAATCGATCCGACCCCGATACAATCAATATTAGAATATCGAATCTTTCAAGTGACCCCCGATCAGAGTTAAAAACCACCTAAAAATGTTGTTGGAGAACTTCATACCCATGACTGATATCATCGAGATTTGAACTCCGATGGTATCGATGATGGTTTCAATATATGGAAGCATATATGATATTCTTAAGAAAACACATGGGCACTGGATCTGCTTGTCGATATTATCGAGCCACCTTCGTTGGGCTTGAGATTCAAATATCGATGATATCGATACGTGTGTCAATACATCGATAATTCTGTCCAAATATGTATGTGGTTGCTCGACACATTAAGTCCTCATTCAATTTTATTGATTGGTTTTCGAGGACATCGACAATGCAGGTCGATCATATCGAGATGTGTATCGATACAATCGACAGAGTAAGAAAACTTAGGGATTTTTAGATTTTTGAAAGAAGTTTTCTCACTTAAAAACCCTATGATGTCTATCTTATTTTAAGAGTTTTATTCACTTGGTGTTTTGGGACATGGGATGTGAGGCTTAGATTTACCTATTGCATGCTTCCACACATCCAGTTTGAGGCAGATGCTTGAATTGATCTTCCTGTGAGGCTCTGCAGTTCGACTGACTCAACACACACGTTAATTGACAAACTAAGGCACTCGTAAGGGCACTTTCATATTAGGCCATCGTGCTAGGCCGTGGCCCCCTTATATGATTTGCCCTATAAGCACCACTCCTTTGGAGCAACGTTAGTTGAAGGTCCACATTGATGGCCAATGATGGTTGAACGTCCACATTGTGACCTTTCCATAGGCCTCATTAGACCCATTCTCATAATTCTCTAGTGTATTAACTCAAACGATTGGGTCCCATTGATATTTCTTGATCCATCATCAGCCGTCCACCTATGGGCCCCGCCTTGCATCGAGGCTGATTTCGATTATTGAGGCATATCCCGATTGTTGAGGCCGATTCCGATTATAGAAGCCGATCTCGATTGTTGAGGCCGATTTCGATTATTGAGGATGATTGTTAAGGCCAATTATTGAGGCCGATTCAAATTATCAAGGTTGATTCCGATTATCGAGGCCAATTCCAATTGTCGAGGCTGATTCCAGTGGTCAAGGCTGGATATCGAAGCTGATTGTCGAGGCCCAATGTGATGTATATGCGGCTCGTATTTGAGGTCCATTGTGATGAGCATTCGACCTCATCTTGGTGCATATGAGGCCTATGTGATGAGGCCCATTGTGATGCATTTGAGGCTTATGTGATGTATGTGAAGCCTTTGTGATGAGGCCCAATGTGGTGCATTTGAGGGCCAAGAGATGGAACCCGTTGTGATGTATGTTAGGCCCATGTGAGAGGCCCATCATAATGTATATTAAGCTCTTGAGTGAGGCCCATGGTATTGTATATTTGGCCCTTATGTGAGGCCATGGGTCCACTATAAGTTAGGCTCTATGAGGGTCATTCCTTGGGGGCAATGTTGGTTAAATGTCCACATTATCGAGGCTGATTATCGATATCGGTTATTGATACCAATTATGACTATATGACAGCATAACATAATGATACATGCCCATACGCATCATCTGCATGTTTATTGTGAGATGTGATTGATCATTGCATACGTCATAGTACAGATGATTTATGGGACTCCTTGATAGGTGGAGTCATCCCACATGAGCACATGGTATGCGCAGGATTGATACATGATTGAACTACATGACTCATTCATCTTGTATTGTGTGATAATGATTACTATATGACCTAGCGACATCAGGGCTGTGACCTCCACAGGCATGTCGTGGATTACTAGATGGGACACCGAAAATGTTTGGTTCAAGCATCTGGGCACTTTGGATGTCCGTGGGTGAAAGTCCCTAAACCTCCGAGGTCACGAGATGCCCCAACGTTGAGATTGAGTGGATACATGAGCGCTCAAGTACTGAATACTAGGAGGCCGCATCTCCCACTGTATCATGGTGAGTTGGGAGTGGGTGTGGCCTTACCTGCTCGAGAGTAGGGGGCATAGATAGGCTGAGTTTGACTAGCTTATGAATGGATTTTCTATCGACGTGCTGGGTAGATATTGACTGACTACTGGATAGACGAATAGTGAAGTCTCTTCCACTTGCATGGTAGTGCATCAATGGGTGGTGATTTGCATGTAGAGTATATTAGACCTCGGTGATGATCCCAGAGATATACAGTGCTGATTTGTTGAGCAGGAGTTGCATACTCATTCATTCACTATCCAATCAGGCTAGTGGTGCACAACTATTTGTTACGTATACCTTTACAATGGCCAGGATTTTGGTTGGGGCGCGCGACTAACTTGAGATAACGAGTTTACCACATTAAGTCTGACTATCCAAATTTTGGTATGAGACTGGTTTGGATAGAAGTCCTTGTGATGGACCAAGTATCTTGTGATACTACATACTATCATCCCGACTTCACACTCCAGCATGGTCATTTCATTTGCACTACATATTGCATTACATCCACGTCATATGACATTTTGGGTTACTGTGTTTCTGTATTTATATGGTCTAGATACGGCTGATGGTATTCGTGAACTAATTAGGAATTGTACGTTGCATTGCATCTTCGGCACCCAATATTTGGCTCTTATGACTCCTCATTTGCATAGCTGATTTGTATTACGTACTCTGATATTGAATGCTTTATAAACTTACAGTATTTTCACTTATGTTGATATCGTATGATTCATGATCTTACCAGTATTTTTGATATTGTATGATTATGACATTATATTGAATACTTAACACTTACCTTGTGCACACACTTACACCACCCTCTAAGCTTTCCATAAGCTTATGCACGACAGATGTGTGCAGGTGATGTTAGGTTGTAGCAGCTTGGAGCATGTAGCTGACTTATGGAGCTTTGATTTTGACATATATATTTTCTTTTCAGTATTGTATTCAAATGTTTATATTAGTGAATATGTGATAATGATGTTGCCTTTATGATTTGGGTAAACTTATGGTTATGCTTCTTACTAGATAAATGTACGTTGAAAAACCCTCCTTGTAGGATCCCATGATCGAAACCTGGCATATGGGCACTACGGAGGCTGTCAGCACTGGGTTCGGCGTGATAATTATTAAAGGGAATAATGAATGAATAAAAATAATCAAATAAATTAGTTATTAGTTGTAGGAATATTCACAATGGCTACTATTATATTAAAATTACCTAACAAGAACCTACGATGAATGTTAATGCTAAAATGTCTAAAACAATTATTAATATTAACAATATCACTAGTATTAACTAGCGTAACACTAATAGTCATTTTGATGAAAATAAATAGTGTGTCCTAATGTTAATGTTTTAATATTTTAAGAATGACGAAATAAAATGTTAATATCTTGATAATGATAATTTCCATCTGTACTAACCAATGCTGGTATGGATAATTTACTAATGGTTAGTTACATCTAATTTAAAAATCCTAGAAAGAAATGATAGTAATAATATGATGATAATTGAAATATTTTCAATCTAGGAAGAAAATGGGGATGCACCTAGCTGACTCGGTTTGAGTTGACTTGACTCGTCTCAAAGTAACCACCGCATTCTTCCTCCTTTCTCTTTTTTTTTTTCTCCCTTTCTTGTCATTCTTCTCCTTCTATTGCAACCAACCAGACCTGACCCAACTCGCAACCCACGAATTGAGTAACAATGGTGCAGCGAGTTGGTGCAACTCAGCACAACTCAATCCTAACTCTCTCTCTCTCTCTCTCTCTCTCTCTCTCTCTCTCTCTCCCCTTCTTCATTTCCCTCTTTTCCTTCTTTCCTTCTCTTCTTTCTCTCATTTTCTTCTTTACTGAGACCACATGCCAGCAAACCACTGGGATAAACCAGACCCATCCTAACTGAAGTAGGCCCAACTCGACCCAACTCGACCCAGCTGACTTGACAACGAGTCAGCCCATACTGAGGCCCAAACTTTCCCTCTCTTTTCTTCTTCTCTCCCCCCCTTTCTTTCATTCTCTTTTACTCTCCCTAGACTTCCTAAAATCCTGAATTGGACCAACCCACGTCCAGCCCAGATGGACAACAACCGCGACTCCCCCGACTCAGCACGGTGACTCGGCTCGATTTGAGCCTAACTCGCCAGCCACTCTCCCTCATTTTCTCTCTATTTTCTCCTCCTCTCTTCTTCCTTTCTCTGTTTCTCCTTCCTTAAAACCAGAAGATGTCTGGTCTTGACCAGACCCGTCCGACCCGAGTGAGGGTCAGGTCGGACCGAGCGAGAGCTTAGTAGCGACCTGCTCACACTGTCTTTCTCCCCATCTCTCTTCCCTTTCCTTTCTCACTTTTCTTTCTCCTTTCTTCCTTCCTCCATTTCCTTCTGCTGCTGCTAGAAATGTCCAACAGTGGCATCAAATTCGGACAGGCCTGGTGTGCTTGGCTGAGGAAAATGATCTGACTCCAATGGCAGATCCACCTCTGACGCTGATTTCTTTGAATGGTTATTTCCAGAAGGTCAGGGCTGGTCTAAGAGACCTTGTAGGAGCAAGGGAGTGAAGCTCCATTGACGTTTTCTTGATGGGTTCAAAGGGAGATGGAAACAATGTTTGTCAGAGCCAAAACCGATTGCTGGTTTTGGTTTTTTATGGGTGAAAATTCTCTCCCACATGGAGAGCTATTGGGTGGCAAGGAGTAGGCCACATGGATGGCCGAGATGGGAAGAGGAACCCCTCACATGGATTGCCACTGTGGCAAAAAGGAGCAGTTTCAATTTTTGGAAAATTTGGTTTTGTTCAGCCCACTTGTGGCAAGGATTGTGCCCATACACGCACATATCAAGGTGTGAGGTGAGGTGGGTTTTGGTGGGACCCAAGCCCTGGACACGATGGACGGTTTGGATCCTCCGGGCGGATGACGATGGTGGGCCACTGATGAAGAAAACGGACGTCCGTTTGTCTTTGGGAAAAATAGAGGGAGGTAGAGGAAAACTCTCCATTTTTGGAGGAGCACGGGTTAGCCCATGCTAACCGGCCAGACCCATCTGGTGCACTAGCTGTGTACACACACCCTACTAAGTGGGGTCCACTATGGTGTTTGTGATAAATTCACACTATCCATTCATCTTGGAAGGCCCTGTCATGGCCCTCTTCACCAAAGATGGGGCGGAATCAAGGTTTTGATGGGCCATACTAATGGATCCGGTGTCCTTTAGTGTTGATTACATTGACCCAACGGTCGGATCACCCTGGAATTAAACGTCAATGGTTAGAAAATCCTAATAACCTATTTGTGAGGCTTCCACCATATATTATTAGCCAATTAATATAAAATTTATTACTATTGTACATTACTTATAATTACATTAATTAAAAAAATTTACAATTATATAAATATAATTTTAATATTAGCATACCACTATATACATGTTATTGGCCACACCTTTACTAGTGTATAATTCATAATATACAATATCATACTATGCATATACATGAATTAGAAATTGTATAACACCATATTTAAAATTACATTATTAAATAATTTACAACTTTATTAAAATATCTAATAATCTTTTGTATATATATTTATACAAGATGTTTACTACTACATTAATATTTATAGTTCAATTATACATTGTTAAATTTTTACTCTTTATGTTTATTTAATATAGTATTATTTTTTGTAATATTTCATATACATTAAATATGCACATATCACCCTATTTCAATACATTTTTATACATTTCTATGTGATAAATAAATTATTAATTACACCTAAAAATTTTGATCTATTGAAGCAATTGAGATCCTAAAGTCAACGTTTCAGAAGCTATGATGAATTAATTTGGAATCAATCGGGTGGACGTCTTGTCGTACGAATGAATGTTGTTCTAGATGGTTGAGATGGATGATTTGATGATCACTAGGTGCCCATGTGTAAGGAAGGCAACGTGTGTTTATCAAACGCATGTAAACCGATTCAGATTCTTATGGTAACACCCGAGTACTGGAAAGTACGGGGTGTTACAAAGCACTCCCGAACCATCCCAGATATGAGCTTCATAGGTAAACATATACCAACTAGGAAAATGTTGCAAATTATGAGGAGTCCTCTTAGGAAGCCACCACAAAAGGAAAAAGAGTGGAAGAAGTATCCCACTCCTTCCAAATTAAGTAGGAGAATGGAAGAGTTGTTCAAACAAGTTGCCGAACTAAACCAAAAAACAAGGAAAATGATGAATCAAATGAATCAGGGCAATGAATAGTTGGCTACAAAAACTAGGTCTCCTAGAAATAACTCACCTTTGAGAGAGGAGCCTAAGAAAGATACTCTTAAACTCGTTACCAGCCTAAAGAAAGTTGTCTCCTAATGGGTCGTCAAAGACAAAGAAAATTGTCTAGTAATACATACCACTCTTAAAGCAGACAATAATGTTAAATAGTATTTGAATAACGGGTACTCAAGACACATGACTGGTGATTGGACTCATTTCTACAATATATCGATTTTAATGGTGGACCAGTCACTTTTGGAGATGGGAGCACCGCTAGGATAGTAGGGTGAGGAACAATTGATGGGCCAGGATTGCCCAAAATTGAGAATGTTCTCTATGTGGAGGGATTGAAACACAACCTCTTAAGCATATCACATATTTGTGACAAGGAACATTGTCACGCCCCAAACTCGAAAAATGGGCTCACAAAATTCTCGATTGCCGAATCCGGCATCAACAGCCTCCGTAGTGCCCTATTCTTGACTCCCAGCGCAGCATATGCCATATTTTCGATCTTGGGATCCTACAAGGAGGATTTTCCAATGTACATTTGTCTTGTAATAAGTATAACCACAAGTTTACCTAAATCATAAAGGCAACATCATCATCACATATCCACTAATATAAACAATTTAATACAATGCTGGAAGGAAAATACATATGTATCAAAATCAAAGCTCTTGAAAATCGCTGCATGCTCCAAGCTTAACGCTGCTGCAACCTAACGCTACCTGCACGCATCTATCATGCATAAGCTTACAAAAGCTTAGAGGGTGCTGCAAGTGTGTGTAAGGTAAGTGCCAGGTATACAATAAAGCTCATAAATCATACATCATCAGGATAAGCAGAAATACTGACAAGATAATGAATCATACGATATTAGAGTGAGGCAAAAATATACGGTAAGTCCATGAATACAATCAGCTGTACCAAAGCTATGTGATGCAAAGCATGAATGCTATTGGCCATACTAAGGCCATGCAATGCAAAACTTAATAAAATAATAAAAGATGCCCAGGATGCAATGCAATATGCAAATCCAGACGAGCCATAAATACCATCAATCTCATCTAAGCCATATAAGTGCAAAACATTGTAACCCAAAATGCTAAGTACGGCGGATGCAATGTAATATGAGGTGCGAATGAAATGACCATGCTGGAATGTGAAGTAGGGATAATAGTACGAAGTATCACAGGCTACGGGGTCCATCACAAAGGACTTCTACCAAACTAGTCCCATACCTAAATTTGGATAGTCAGACACAATGTGGTAAACTACTGATCTCAGGTTAGTCGCGCACCTAATCGAAATCCTGGCCATGCGAAGGTACACGTAACAAATAGTTATGCACCACCAGCCCGAGTGGATAGTGAATGAATGAATGAATGGATATACAATTCCTGCTCAATAAGTCCACATATCAGTACGGTTACTCTCTGGAGAAATCACTGGGGTCTATTACACTCCACTCCGACTGCTTCCTCCCTAGCTGCACGGCCCAGTGAGCGTAAGAGACCTCATTATCCGCCTGATCAATAGTCTACCAATACCTATCTGGCACGTCGATAGCGGACCCATTTATGAGCTGGTCATACTCACTCTAGCTTATAGACCCCTCACTCGGGTGGATAAGGCTACACCCCCTTCCAACCGACCATGATACATTGGGAGACACGGCCTCAAAGTGTAGGCACTGACGCTCATATTCCACTCGGTCTAGACGTTGGAGCATCTCCTGGTACTAAGGAGGTTCTGAGATTTTCACCCAAGGACATCCTACGTACCCATAGTGCTAGAACCAAGCATTTTTGGTGTCCCATCTGGCCATCCACGATGTGCCTGTGGAGGCCATGGCCCTGATGTCGCTAGGGCGTACAATGATCAAGTCACATATATATGAGATGCATGAGTCACACTATCCAATCATGCAACAATCCTGCGCATACGGCGCGATAATGTGGGCATTCCATCTCATAAGGAGTCCCATAAATGGTCTGCCCAATGGCGTATGCTATGATCAAACATTCCTTATATTAGGCATACATATGATGCATATGGGCATGAATCATGGAGTTATACTAAGTAATTTACATAGTGATGAACTATCCTTACAACAAATATGGGCCTTGATGGCTTACACACAACAAGTATGGGCCTATCAATGGGCCATAGGGAGAGTTATAATGCGGACATTTAACCAACATTATTCTTACAATGTGGACGTCAAACCAACATTGTTCCCAAGGCATGGCCCGCCATAAAGGTCATTACATAACCCATGGTGGAATCACACAATGCAATAAACCCTGTATACATCCCATTAGGCCTCGTCCCATGGGCCTTAAATACATCAAATGGGCATCAACCCATGGGCCCTAATACATAACAATGGGCCTTAACCCATGGGCTCCAAATACAACACAATGGGCCTCAACCCATGGGCTCCAAATACAGTACAATGGGCCTTAACCCATGGGCCCTTATACATCACAATGGGTCTCGACTCACGGGCCCTTAAAATACATCAAAATGGGCATCAAATATATCTCAAAGGGGCCACATCACATGGGCCCAAGGGGTAGCCCATGATCCAAAAAATGGATGAACGGTGCGTATATAAACATACATCATGGTAGGCCTCACGTCCAAGGGATGGATGACATGAAGATAAAGCACGAACGTCGAGGTGGGTCCCACTGTCTAACCATTTGGACGGTGAGGATAACATATACATACATTAAGGTAGGCCCCACCCCAGAAAATAAATAAACAGCGTAAAGAGACACATGTATCATGGTGCGTCCTACTCAACAATGTTCAAATGAATGATGCGGATACAAAATACATCAGTATGGGCCCTGCCCGTCCAGAACGGATGGACGACTTGAATGAAACACATGTATAATGGTGGGGTCCCACCGTCTTGCCTAATGGACAGTGTGGATATTAGAATACGAACATCAAGGGACCCACCGTACCTGGAAGATGGGTGGCATGAATATAGAATATGTATATCAATGTGGGCCACGTCCACAGATCTTGCTGACTATAAATATCAGCTATGTAGCATGCTGGGAGGTACACCAGCCAATCAGCATGATGGGTCTCATGTGTTGGAGGCAGCACGCCATTAAGGTGGGACCCATAGAGCTAGTTGGCGTCAATGCACATGCAGCCGCATGCTGCATGGACACCACCGTCCGTACCAATGGACAGTGTGGATATAAGGTGGGTCTACACGTGTGGTCCACCATAACATTTATCTTCCATCCAATAAGGTCACACGGACCGGACTGCAGTGGAAAAAAACTAATTTCAAATTGATCCAAAGCTTCTGGACGCCCAAAGGGTTTCAATGGCAAATGATCACTCCCACTATTTTCAGTGACGTGGGCCACCTGAGTTACAGGTATGACTGAACTCAAGGGTGGTTCGTGGCTAGGGGGTGGCCCACCAAATGCATAGTGTTGATGTTTACACACATCACAGTGGGGCCCACGGTTAGGACCACGGTCCTAGCCCGTGTACGCAGTAGGACGCTGTTGGCGTCCGTTATATCAGCAGTAGCAGCAGCTGCTGCCTCATCTCTTTTTAAAAAAAAAAAATTGGTTTTCGTATGGTCTTTCCCATGTGGGGTCCACATCCGGTGAATCTAACCCAACCACTGTTTTTTAGGACTCAAGAAAGACCAAACGAGTCTAATATGCGATGTGTCTTGGCATGTAAGAACATCAAAAGGTGATTTTAACGGTAGAAAATACTATTTTCCATACTATGGACCGCCAGATATTCAGATAAGCTTCATTTTTCGGCTCAACGCCTAAAGTGATTTGGAAAATGGGATGGACGATGTGGATTGGATCCATACATCAAAGTGGGGCCTGTAGGAACAGCCCTTCCCAAAAGCTTTTAACCAAAGCTTATATTTGTCCCCAAGGTCACGTCTAGACGCTGGACTCTTTTTGTGCATGCAAAAATATTTAAGGTGGACCCACCTTAGGTAGGCCACCACATGGCCAGGTGGTGTGGAATAACACATATAAAGTGGGCCTCACCTACAAATGACTTGGATCAAATACATGTTTCATGTTCGGGTCCATCTAAGTGGGCCACACGGTCATATCATCACACACACAAAAGAATAAATAAATAAAAAGAGAGGGAGAGAGAAAGAGAGCAAGAGGGACACGCGTGATGGAGGGACCCCGACACTATGGACCCTCCATTTCAAGCATCCAATCATACATCAAGTGGGTCTCATTGCATGTGGGCCCACTAAATCAGAGGTTAACGGTGGAGATCCCTTCTCCACTAAGATGTAAGGTCTAAATGACCCTTTCCATATAAAGAAAATAAACATCATGATGGGGTCCATGGAGAACAGCTCATCATGGAATGATCATGAAGATCAAGGTGGTCCATCCACCACATCAAGGGTTCAAAGTGAGATCCATACCATCGGTCGGTAGGCCTCACTTGGCCCATCATAAGAACATAAAAATCTAACCTATAGAAGCACCCACCACTTAATCTTCTTGGTCCATTGGAACGCCGGTCTCCTTATGCTTCACTTTGATGGTGGAAGATGAGAAATGGATGGCTAGGATGATGGGTTTTAGAGTGGAAAGTGAGACACAAAATCTTTTTCTCACCTCAGAATGCATGGACGTAAGCTCTCTCTTGGTTGCTTGGAATTGTGATGAGAAATGAGAGAGAGAAGTTAGATGTAAGGAGAGAGAGCGATGAATGTGAGTGATGGGTGAGGTGATGGAGTGATAGGTCATGTACTTGACATGTATGGGTGTGTAAGAGAGAGAGGGAGAGAGTTGACTTTAGGTAAGGGTGATGTAAGAGGGGAATGGTTGCTTGTACTTGACATGAGATGATTGATTGATTGATGGAGTAATTGAATGATGGGACATATTGTAGAGATTCTCTTGGGATTTACAACACGCTGTGTTTTTCCTCGAACTGAACGCGGGTTTGCATCTCCCTGCCAGGGTATCGGATCGGTGCACGAGTCATGACAATGGAACAACGGTGACAGTGCGGTCACAATGGTACAAGTCTCGGATTGAGCTGACTCAAATATACAGGATACGATTTAGGGTCAAGCGCAAACGTCGATCATCGATCGCAGGTTGCTAGAATTCGACAGGGAGGATCGCGGGAGTTGACGAGACAATACGGACTAGGATACGGGTCTTACAAACATTCAGTCAAAAATTTTAAAGAAATGTGCGAGATCTTAGACTCCGTAGGTAAATTAATCATGAGAGGTCTTCATGCAAGTAATAACTGGTACGTTATTGAAAGTGATGGAGAATCTATCTCCCTAGCAATATGCCACATGGCTAGAGATAATGAGTTTGAACTTTGGCACCAAAGACTTGGCCATGTTAACTACAAAAATCTATCTCGAGTAATTTTTGAAAAGGCCTAGCTATATATCTTAAAGGGGGGGTGGGGGGGTGAATAGGACTATGCCAAATAAAACATATAACAGTGAAAATTAAACAAATATGATAACCAACAATTAAAGTAAACAAATCTTAATGCAATAATGTAAAGAATGTAAAGAAACCTCAAAATTCAGATCTTGAGAGGTTGATACAAATGTTATTCTAAGGACAAACTTACTCCAAAAACTAGAGTTTATGTAGGACAACCTTATTTCTAGAAAGGTCTTTGTATCAAATCTCAAATCGAAGAGAAAAAGAAAAGAAAATACAAACTACACTGAAGAATAAATTGTGATCAATTATATACCGTTTTAAGGACAACCATACACCATAGAAATGGCAGGGCAACCTTACTAGAACAATTAAGAATGCTGATAAAGGAATTGCAAGAAATAAATGCTAAACTATTACAACATTCTCACAATGCTTGAAATAAATGATTACAACATTCACATCCACATATACATCCTACAAATGAATAATGAAAGATATGAAATATAAACCATTCAACCATGAAACACAAGGGATTATAGTGGTTTGCCTGTATGTACACCAACTATTTAAACAACAGCCACACAGAATGCTACTCCACTCCTAATATCCTCACACAGGGGATATTAGCATTCATTATCAAATTAGGTTTTTACGACTTCACCCAAAACCTTACAATTATGTCTTTCTATGTGGGATTACACAATTAAAAAACCCCACTTCTGAGTTTTCTTGGCTCTCCTCAGATAACCAATATAATGAGATTTTTCTGGCAAATCCCAAACAAAACCAAAAGGAAAAAGAAATTTACAATTAAATGTAAAATGTAAAATACTTGAATATCTCCTTCGTTGTAGCAGCCCAGAAGAACCAAGTTAGAGTAGATGATTGAATGTCCAAGTTCAATGTCTAAACTCACATTACAATGGTTCTAGTTCTAATTGATTTAAAATTAAATCAAAATGGGCTAGCTTTAATTGATTTTGATTCGAAAGAAAGAGAAATAGCAATTCCTCTTTTCAGATTAGATTGGAATACAAGAATCAAAATCAATTAAAAAAGCTAATGAAAGAGAATATTAAATATGCACACTTAGCTTAAAATGGAGCACAGTCTTATCTCTCAGAAGGCCGAATTAATTAGCTTGAATTATTTATTTTATTTTGAGATTCATGCTCTATTTATAGTTGAGCAAAACACGTCTTTGACTGGTCTTAGGACCTCTACGACTAGTCGAAGAATCAATAAAAATTTGAATTTTCAGGAGTGATAAGATTTTATAGTTGCATGACCGGTCATGGGTGCCCTATGACTGGTTGTAAGTTCCCTTCGACTGGTCGTAGGTGGCCGAATTTCAACGTTGTACTTTGAATCGAAGGTCTACGACTTGTTAAAGAACCAGTCAACACTGTTCCTATGACTGGTTGAACAGTCACCAGGACTGGTCGTAGCATAACCAAAAAATTCTGAAAATCCTTAATAACTTAGGACTGGTCATGGAATTTCTCGAACCAGTGCTAGGACTAGTCGAACAAGATCCAGGACTAGTCTTAGAATATACCAAATTTACTTATAAAACATATATGGATTATGTATCCAAAATGTCCTACTCTAAAGGTCAACCTAATGTCAGTCATACCTCAATAGTAAAGCAAGGACATTGAAACTTGAAAACAAGTGACCTTTGAGTATAATTAAGCTTGAGATATTTCAACTTGAAAGCTTCTTGATCTTGAACACTTCTGAGATCTTTGAACTTGAATGCTTCTTTCGTTCATCACATATACAGCTTCAAAGCAGTGTCTTTGTCACCACAAATTTGACAATAATAGGGGCTATAGACTATAACACTTACAATCTCCCCTTTTATCAAATTAGTGACAAAACATATTTCCTAGATATGATACATAACACCAAATATCTTATTAAAGAATCATGCACCATTTGTTATCCACTAGCACACATTCATATACCTGCAAATCAATATTCAACCAACATACAATCCATACTCATACAGTCATGCTCATACAGTCTATCTCTGCACATATTCTCCCTGAGTAACATATATCTCAAAAATATAACACTTTCATAATGCAATGCAAAGCAATGCTACTCCCTCCTCCCTCCTTATAGCACAAATCCAGTATAAAAAAAAATCAATATATAGATATCCATACTCCCCCTTTTTATCACAATATGATAAAGGAAGCACAAAAATAGATTGGTAAGGATTAATAATCAAGGAGATAAAGAAGAGAAAATCAGACAAGAGTTTGAGAACATAGCATAAGCAACATATATAATGTAAGAACTGAGCTAAATCAACAATAGCTAAAGTAGTAAATCCAGTCAAGTGAATATAATAGAAATATAGTTATTACAGACCAACAAATAGAAAAATGAACTAATCTGAACCAGATGAAGGAGCAGGTATGGAAGGATCAAGTTTATGCATGCCCTTATTCAAGCGCCTAAGATACTTGCGCATATACTTGAATTATAAATCATGGGCAACAGACATGTTTTCCATCTTAACATTTATATTCTCAACTTTCTCTTCCAATGCACTTAGTCGAGCATCAAAGGCAGAAGGCTCATAATCTGGATCATTTGCAGAGTCAGATTCAATTTCTTCAAAAATATCATCCATGTTAATATCATCAGGAGGAAGATCACCAGCTACTTCCTCATGTTCAGCTTTAGCCATATCAACACTATCTCTTTGGCCAGGAAGAAATTCCAGCTTCATCTTATTGATAGTAGAGCTGTTAAATATCAGATGATGGATAGAGGCTTTACTAACCAGCATATCGACTAACATATGCATAGCCAATATAGTCATCAAATAACCAAAAGAGATATCACTATGACCAGGATGGAGTTGAAACTGAATGATAGAGTGACAAATTAAGGATGGTAAGAAAAAATTAGCACCTCTGGTAATATTATGAAGAACACGAACTATGAACGCGTTAACTCTGTTTTATTACTCGGTCGAGGATATAAATTTGACACAAAGATCCTATGATAAACACTGTATTTGGGTAACAAAAATCTTAAGGGGAACGCATTTCCTATATGCGTCCATTGAACATCCAGATTGCATTAATCCTTAGTTAGCATGTGTTTTTCAGTCTGTGAGGGTTTTTCAGATAGTGAATGAATGGGAACTCCCTCATCATTCATAAAAATTTCCATAAGAGCTGAAATCAAGTGACGATCAACGTCAAATGGTCCTTCTCTTGTGGTAATTTTAAATGTCAGATTTTCAAGAGAAATTCACATATGCAAGCAAACATGGATTGGGCAATGGATCGGTATGCTGGCCCACCCCAATGCAATAAGTTATCCCAACCTATAGCTTAGAGCATAGGAAGGATATCAAAGGAGCAGTATGATTAATATCAACAGGATGTTCAAAAATAACATTACGTAACCGGATGTCCCGAACAAAGGATGGATCATCGTCGGGAGCCCTAAGATGACGCTTAGAGATAGTGGCCGATCTGGAAGAAGATAGACCACAAGAAGTTATTTTTCTTTCCCTAGAAGCCATTTGTAACAAGGATTTCAAAGAAACAAAGAGTTGCAAATGATTGAGAAGTGGGTTTTCTCTAATCATATTTTTTAAAAGAAAAATCCCAAATCACAATGAAATTTGAAATAGATAACTTCAAGAGAGAAATGGAAGTAATCTAAACATAAAACTACAAGATAAATATAAATGGAGCACTAATCATGAAGATTTTGGAAGTTAACTTCGAGTAGTTGAGGTTCGGCCCATTGGAGAGTGAAATAGAAATGAGGAAGATGATGGTTTTTCCCCAAATTAAAGACATTCAAAAGATTCATGACTGGTCATGGATGTACATGACCGGTCGTACCACGACTGGTCGTGTATATTCACGATCGGTCGAGTACCAACCAAAAATGTAATTCCATTTATGAATTTTAAGATTTTTCTGCATATTTTACAAATATTGAAATCTAACCTAACAAGCATATACAATATGATACAAAAATGTATAAAATATCATCTTAAAATGCACATGCCAAGATCAAATTTCATTTGGTTAAACCTGCTTTTATTGAGAGGTTTAGTGAAAATATCAGCACGTTAATTCTCGGTAGGTATATATTCCAAAGATATAAACTTTTCTTCTACTAATTCATGGATATAATGAAATTTAATGTCAATGTGCTTAGTATGAGAATGCTGAATAGGATTTTTTGAAATATTTATGGCACTAGAATTATCACAATATAATAACATAGAATCCTGTTTAATTCCATAATCACTTAACATTCGATTCATCCAAACAAGCTACGTACACGTATTACCAGCTGCGATGTATTCAGCTCCAGCTGTTAAAAGTAATATAGAACTTTGTTTCTTGCTAAACCAAGAAACTAAATAGTTTTCTATATAAAAGCAACCATCATTGGTTAATTTTCTATCATCAAGATTACTAGCCCAATCAGCATCCGAGTACCCAGTTAATTGAACACTAGTCTCATGTGGATACCAGAGACCGAGATTCACAGTACTTGTGACATATCGAATAATCTGCTTGACAACAATCAAGAGTGATTCTTTAGGATCAAACTGATATCTAGTACAAATACCAACACTTAATGTGATATCAGGTCTACTAACAGTTAAATATAATAGGCTACCAATCATACTCCGATATAATTTCGGATCAATATTTTTACCTTAGAATCTTTTGAGAGTTCCAAGGTAGTACTCATAGGAGTATCGAAGTTCTTACCATTTTCAAATCTAAATCTCTTAATTAAATTTAAGGCATATTTAGATTGAGAAATGAATATTTCATAAGGTTGTTGCTTTACTTACAACCCTAAGAAATAATTCAATTCTCCACCCATGCTCATTTCAAACTGTGACTTCATCAAATCTATAAACTCAGTAGTCATGTCAATACAAGTAGATCCATAAATGATATCATCAACATAAATCTGTACCATTAAAAAATGATCATTATGTTTTTTAACAAACAGAGTTTTATCAACAGATACCATTTAAAAATTATGGCTTAACAAAAACTTTGTTAGTTTCTCATACCAAGCCCTAGGAGCTTGTTTTAATTCATAAAGTGTCTTTTTAAGGTGATACACATGATCAACATTTTTGGGATCGTCAAAACTCATTGGTTGTTCAACATAGACTTCCTCATGCAAATCACCATTTAAGAAAGCACTTTTCACATCCATTTGATAAATTTTATTTTATTTAAAACATGCAATGGATCTAAATAGTATGATTGATTCAAGACATGCTACTGGTGCAAATTTTTTATCAAAATCAATACCTTCAATTTGAGTGTAACCTTGTACCACTAGCCTAGCCTTATTCCTAATTATATTTCCAAGCTCATCAGACTTATTTTTGAAAATCCATTTTGTTCCAATGATGTGTTTATCTTTAGGTCTAGGTACGAGATATCAAACATCATTTCTTACAAATTGGTTAAGTTCTTCTTGCATCGCAACAATCCAGTTTTCATTAGCAAGAGCTTCTTTTACGCTAGAAGGTTCTATCTGGGATGTAAAACATACGTAATTATATATATCCTCAAGTTTTCTACGAGTATGAACACCAGTGAGAGGGTTTCCAAGAATTTGAGTAGTTGGATGATCTTTAACAGTCCTTAGTTCAGAATTAGTCTGATTAGATGAAGTATCAGGTTTATCAACTACAAGAACTTCATTATTATCTGAACTTGAGACTGGTGTGTTTAAGTGATCATCAATGACCACATTGATAGACTCTTGAATCACATCGGTCCTTTTGTTCAGAACCCTATAAGAACGACTATTTAAAGAATACCCTAGAAAGATTCCTTCATCACTTTTCGTATCAAATTTTTCTAGATTTTCATAATCTCATAAAATATAGCACTTGATGTCAAAAACTTGAAAGTATTTGACAGTAGACTTTTTATCGAACCACATTTCGTAAGCTATTTTATTATTACATTTACTAGTGTAAAGTCGGTTAATAATATAACAAGCTATATTGACTACTTCAGCCCAAATATTCTTAAAGAGCTTCATGCTATTCAACATGACATTAGCTATTTCTTATATCACTCTATTTTTCCTTTCCACTATTTCATTTTGTTGTGGAATTTTGGGCGCTGAGAATTCATGTAATATTCTTTGGTCGCTACAGAACTTCTCAAACCGCTATTCTCAAATTCAGATCCATGATCACTATGAATCTTACTGATTTGAGAACCTTTTTCAATTTAAATCCTTTTGAGAAATTTTCTTACTTCTTCAAGGGTTTTTGATTTATCCCTTAAAAAGACTACCCATGTATATCTGGTAAAGTCATCTACTATTACTAAGATATACGTTTTGCCTCCTCGACTCTCCGTTCTGGTAGGTCTTATTAGATCCATGTGTAGAAGTTCGAGTGGTCTTGATGTGATATTGGAATTCACCTTTATGTGTGAGTTCCTTGTTTGTTTTCCAAACTGGCATTCACCACATATCTTATCTAATTTTTAAAGTTTGGGTAGACCTCTTATAAGTTCCTTTTTGCTCAATCTAAATAAGTATCGGTAGTGTACATATCCAAGACGTTTGTGCCATAATTCAGTCTCGTTTGTATGGACCATGTAACATGTTTGATTAGATGAACTGGATTCACTAATAATATAGCAATTTTCAGACGTTCTACATCCAGTTAGTATTACAGAACCCTTATTATTTAGAATCTCACAGCTTTGATTAGAAAACCGCACACTATGGTTATTATCGCATATTTGAGATATGCTTAACAAATTATGTTTTAGTCCTTTAACATATAAGACATTCTTAAATAACGGAAGGTATAGAGTTGAACCGTACCTTGACCCATAATTTTACAATTACTGCCATCACCAAATGTGACTGAATCATTAGTCATATCTTTTAGATCGGTGAATAAAGCCTCGTCGCCTATCATATGCCTGTAGCATCCACTATCTAGGTACCATTTTGAATGGCTTGTAGCTTTGAAAGCAGTGTGGACAACCAAGCAAGTGACCTTTAGAATCCATTTCATAACCATTTTGGGTTTGGGTGGATATTTGGTCTTCTTTCGATTGTAAGAATTATAAGTATGACCTAATGAGTTAGACTTTAGAAGCTCCTTAAGTAAATCAACTATCTTTTCAGCCAAAGGATTTTGGTTATGCTTCCTATAGTTGAAATAATTTCCTTTAGGTTTTTAAACAGACTTAGGGTCTTTAGAGAACACTTTCCCTTTTGAGTTTAAGGTCTCTCCTTTTACAAACTTAGGAGGTACATTCTTCAGTTTAGGAGAAACATTCTTATCATAACCTAGACCGAATCGATCACCACATTTTCTTGATCCTGATAAGAGTTTTTCTAATTTAGAATCACCTTGGCCATATTTCCACATTTCCTTTAAACTCAAGAGAGAAGAGACTTCATGTTATAATTGGTCGTTTTCATATTTAAGATTTTCAACTTGAGCAGTCTTAAAATTCAAATCACATTTTGTCTTTTCAAAACAGTCTGAAATATGGGACTTTTTTAAAATAAGAGATTCATAAATTTCTTTGAGTTTAGAAAATTTCTCTTTTTGAAGTTTAAGTTTCACCGCAATTTTACAACTCTCCTTGTATAGGGCATTATAGGCATCTTGAAGATCATCTTCATTTTCACATTCATTATTCAGATTTTTTTCACTTGTTGAATCATTATCTGAAAATGTGAATTTGGCTAGAGTCATAAGGGCTTTCACTTCATTGCCCGACTCTGTTTCAGAATCTTCAGATTCAAAAGAAGCTTCAGAATCAGAGGATTCATCCCAAGTAGCCAACATACCCTTCTTCTTGGGTTTGTTCTTTTTAGGACTCTTATTAGTCAAATGCCCAAAGTCTTGGCAGTTGTAACATTGACTATCTTTCAAAGATTTCCAAGTTTTAGATTTAGGTTTAGATCTTTTCTTATCATTTCCTTTTTGAAAAATCAACTCTCTTTTTACTTTTAAAGATTTTATAAAATTTTTTTGCCAAAAGAGCCATATCATCTTCAGAGTTATCTACATTAAAATTTTCTTAAAAATTATTTTTAGGAGTTTTAAGAGTAATTAATTTTCCTTTTAGAGCTTTAAAAGATAACTCGTAGGTTTGTAAAGAACCAACTAATTCCTCAACCCTCATATTATCCGTATCACGAAGTTCCTGGATCGCGGTTACTTTAAAGTTGATCCGTTCAGGAAGTGAGCGTAGTATTTTTGCACACATTTTACTTTCTAGGATTCTATCACCAAGACCCCACATAGAGTTTACAATGTCATTTAATCATGTATAAAAGTCCATAAATGTTTCATTTTCCTCCATATGAATTTCTTCAAATTTGGTTGTAAGGAGTTGGACTTTCGATTTCTTGACAATAGATGTACCCTCATATGTCATTTCTAATGTATCCCAAGCTTGCTTTACAGAAACACATGATATAATTCTTTTGAATTCATCCGGTGATAGTGCGTAAGTGATTACATTTAGTGCTTTAGCATTTGCACTACTCTCACTTTTCTGAAGTGTGGTCCACGAGAAATAAGGTGTTACTCTCATAGATTTTGAAGCATCAACTCCAGTTTCTTTAGTGGTAGGAGGGTTCCAACCATTCACAGTGGCCAGCCACACATTTTTATCCTTGGATTTTAAGAATATTCTCATCCTGGCTTTCCAATAAGCATAGTTGGAGTCATCAAAGGGTGGTGGCCTAGTGACTGATAGGCTATCAAAATTTGACATCTTAAATAGCTTAAATTGTTAGCTCAGGAAATAAATCCAAGAAATAAGAATTAACAAGAAATATTAGGCTCTGATACCACTTGAAAAGGCCTAGCTATATATCGTAGAGGGGGGGGGGGGGGGGGGGGGGGGGGTGAATAGGACCATGCCAAATAAAACATATAACAACGAAAATTAAACAAATACGATAGCCAACAATTAAAGTAAACAAATCTTAATGCAAGAATGTAAAGAATGTAAAGAAACCTCAAAATTCAGATCTTAAGAGGTTGATATAAATGTTATTCTAAGGACAACATTACACCAAAAATCAGAGTTTATGGTAGGACAACCTTATTTCTAGAAAGGTCTTTGTATCAAATCTCAAATCGAAGAGAAAAAGAAAAGAAAATACAAACTGCACTGAAGAATAAATTATAATCAATTATATACTGTTTTAAGGATAACCATGCACCATAGAAATGGCAGGGCAACCATACTAGAACAATTAAGAATGTTAATAAAGGATTGTAAGAAATAAATGCTAAACTATTACAACATTCTCAAAATGCTTGAAATAAATGATTACAACATTCACATCCACATATACATCCCACAAATGAATAATAAAAGATATGAAATATAAACCATTCAACGACGAAACATAAGGGATTATAGTGGTTCGCCTGTCTGTATACCAATTGTTTAAACAACAGCCACACATAGTGCTACTCGATTCCTAATATCCTCACACAGGGGATATTAGCATTCACTATCAAATTAGGTTTTTATAGGTTCACCTAAAACCTTATAATTGTGTCTTTATATGTGGGCTTACACAATTAAAAAACCCCACTTCTGAGTTTTCCTGGCTCTCCTCAGATAACCAATACAATGAGATTTTTCTAGCAAATTCCAAACAAAACCAAAAATAAAAAGGAATTTACAATTAAATGTAAAATACTTGAATATCTCCTTCGTTGTAGCAGCCCAGAAGAACCGAGTCAGAGTAGATGATTGAATGTCCAAGTTCAATGTCTAAATTCACATTACAATGGTTCTAGTTCGAATTGATTTTAAATTAAATCAAAATGGGCTAGCTTTAATTGATTTTGATTCCAAAGAAAGGGAAACAACAATTCCTCTTTTTAGATTAGATTGGAATACAAGAATCAAAATCAATTAAAAAAGCTAATGAAAGAGAATATTAAATACGCACACTTAGCTTAAAATGGAGCACAGTCTTATCTCTTAGAAATTCAAATTAATTAGCTTGAATTATCTATTTTATTCTGAGATTTGTGCTTTATCTATAACTGAGAAAAACACGTCTTCGACTGGTCTTAAGACCTCTACGACTAGTCGAAGAATCAACAGAAATTTAAATTTTCGAGTTAGATTTTACAGTTGCACGACCGGTCGTGGGTACCCTACGACTGGTCGTAGGTTTCCTTCCACTGGTCACACACGACTGGTCGTAGGTGGCCGAATTTCAATGCTGTACTTTGAATCGAAGGTCTACAACTGGTCGAAGAACCAGTCGACACTGTTCCTACGACTGGTCGAATAGTCACCAGGACTAGTCGTAGCATAAGCAAAAATTTTTAAAAAACCTCAACAACTTTGGACTAGTCGTGAAATTTCTTGAACTGGTCGAACCAGTGCTAGGACTAGTCGAACCATGTCCAGGACTAGTCTTAGAACAGACCAAATTTGCTTATAAAACATATATGGATTATGTATCCAAAATGTCCTACTCTAAAGGTCAACCTAATGTCATTCATACCTCAATAGTGAAGTAAGGACATTGAAACTTGAAGACAAGTGACCTTTGAGTATAATTAAGCCTGAGATCTTTGAACTTGAAAGCTTCTTGAACTTGAACACTTCTAAGATCTTAAAAGCTTCTTGAACTTGAACACTTCTGAGATCTTTGAACTTGAATGCTTCTTTCGTTCATCACATATACAGCTTCAAAGCAGTGTCTTTGTCACCACAAATTTGACAATAACAAGGGGCTATAAACTATAACACTTACAATTTCTAAGAATCAATTAAGAGGGCTTCCCAAGATTGGGAAAAAGGCTAGAATTGTTTATGGCGACTGGAAAAAAGGAAAACAAATTAAAGTTGCTCATAAAAAGATAATCTCCATGTGTACTTTTAAGCCCCTCGGGGTCTTACACATGGACCTTATTAGTCCTACTAGAGTATAAAGTCAAGGCGAAAAAAGACACTTTCTGGTTGTAGTGGATGATTACTCCAGGTTTACCTGGGTAATCTTCTTATGGAAAAAATTAGATACTTTTGATGAATTTTAGAAATTGGTGAGATGACTCCAGAATGAAAATGAATATGTGATAGATAGGATCAGGAGTGATCATGGTGGAGAATTTGAGAATGACCAATTCTAAAATTTTTATGATGAATTTAGAATTCGACATGAATTCTCAGGACCCAAAAATCCACAGCAAAATGGAATTATTGAAAGGAAAAATAGGGTGCTTCAAGAAATGTCCTTAGTAATGTTAAACAACAAATATCTATCCAAGAGTTTGTGGGTCGAAGATGTTAATACAGCCTACTACACCATTAATAGAGTCTACTTGAGAGCGGGGTTGGATAAAATAACATATGAGTTGTGGCATGAAAAGCCACCGAGTGTCAAGTATTTCAGGGTCTTTTAGAAATATGTAGAGGGAAAGAGAAACACCACGAGTATATTGAGCATGGATAAACATCAATAAACTAATATACGAGTATTAAGAAACAAATGGCAGCCCAAGCTTGGCTGACTAGAAAATATCTAAAACATACATCAATCCAAAAATACATAAAAAGACCAAGAATGGTTGTATCATCCAAACAAAGGCATTCATCACACCAAAACCCATAAACGATGTATATGATAAGTGTAGGACTCGACACATAGTCTTATGCATCCAAAAAGATACTCATGCCTAAGACTAGTACCCTCAGACTAACATCGTGAAAACTAAAAGTCTACAACTCCTGCCTAGGCCCACGAGGATCGAAGTCATCTTGGCGGCAAGTGAGGAGGTCCACAATGTCCTGTGTTGTCTTCTTAAGTGACTCGAGCATGCAGTCCACCCATGTCAATCGCTCATCCTGATGTCCAAGACGGTCCTCAAGGAGCGCCTGCCCCTATAGCAAATTGTTAATCTGATCTCGATGGCACATGCGATGGTTTGTGTGTGTGTGTGTGTAGAGTCTGGAGTACGAAGGCCCGAGGGTGCAGGTCACTGTAAATTGTCCTCTATGAGCTGCCCGGTCTCCTAAGTGATTAGGTCGGGCACTTCTGTCTTGGAACCAGCTATTGGCAATGGGCACAACTTCATTTTCTTGATGTTTTCTTGAATGAACTTCAGAGCCAGCCACGGGGAGTCGACAATGGGGAGAAACCCGCACTCACGCGAAAGAAGACAAAGGAGGTGTGCAAATGGAAGATAGGTAGGGTGGGTACATTGGATGACTATCGCTATCTGATGAAGAATGATAGACGACAAACACAAGCGGATACCCGTCGCGACGCTATAAAGGACGTTCAGCTTGAAGGGGGTTATATCATCTTTGTTGGTACCATAAGGGTACACATTAGTAGAAAAGATGGTGTGCGGAATTCAATATTGACTGGTCATGTGTGTCAATCGAATGGCATTACCCTCATGCCACGAGACATCCACCCAGTTGCATATGAATTTCGTAATGGTGGTGCAAACGGAGGGATAGTCTGTGTCATGTTCCGGTGGACCAAATGGGGGCAGAAACATGCCAAGTAGGTGGGCAATAGTGCCTGGAGTGATATATATGAAAGTCAGACTCACCAATGCGAACATCGACGGATGGAGGGTAAGTGATGGAGAGTGACAATGTGAGAGAAACTCATAAATTTTCTTGGGCCATGACATTCCCCCAAATGTCAAAACGTTGCCCATCCGACGGCTTGGAGCAAGGTGTTGATCCCATAAGGTCAAAAACAGTCGATATTTATTTGCCATTCCCGAATGATCTTCCTCCCTTTGAACTTTTCAAGTAGTTTGTTCACGGGTTGGGAGGGTGTGGTCAGTGGGATATCTTCCTTAAGGGTAGGAGGCGAGGGCGATGAGGGTTCCACTAGAGCCCTAGCACATTGCCTCAGGGAGATTTTTTTCACTTTTTGGGACCCGGAGGACTCCCCCTGTACATGATTCTTTCCTTTGTTCTTAGGCATTTTCACAATTGAAGGAAACCTAAGAAATATACTAAGAAACATAAGAAAACTCGGATTGGACATAAACCCTAAGGAAAAATGGAATGGAGGAGAGGAAGGGTTGTCTTACTTTGGATTTGATGGAGGAAACTTCAATTTGAAGGAGTGGAATGGAGAAAATCTTGATTTGGAGCTTGGAGAGGCGATTTGGGAACAAGAGGATCGGGTGACCCTTGAGGAAGTTGGAATGAAAGTGAGAAAGGGTTTTTCATGCCCAAATTTTTAAGCGAAATCTAGATTCTTCGATGTCATCGAAGTGTCTTCAATGGCACAAAAATTTGAATTTCGATGTCATCAAAGGTCCCATTGAGCATAGATCAGGAGCCTAGTTTTACAGTTTCAACATGCTACAACACAGACTAAGCGATGTAGATAAAAGTTTACCTATAATGCAAAATTTGTACACTCAAATTGGGACAAGCAAAATTCACAAACATATCAAATAAAAAGAACCAAACATATATTTACACAAAAAAAGGACTAACGAGGCAAAAAATCCTCAGATATGACAGTTATAGTGGTTTTGCCAATAATATACCTAGATTGCACATCCCCCAATAGACTTTTTGAGGTCTCCAAATCTATTGGCATCTAGGGGTTTGGTAAGAATATCTGAAAGTTGTCACTTAGTAGGCACATAGTCCAACAAAATGATATTTTCTTCGGCAAGTTCACGAATACAGTGATGTCAGATATCTACATGCTTAGATCTAGAATGTTGAATGAGATTTTTGGAGATATTAATGACACTAGTATTATCGTAAAATAGTGTCATTATGTTTTTCTCAATCCCATAATCCACTAACATTTGCTTCATCCATAGAAGCTAGGCACAATAACTACCGGCTACTATATATTCAGACTCAGCAGTTGATAATGATATTGAGTTTTACTTTTTGTTGTGCCAAGACACAAGACAGTTCCCAATATAAAAGCAACCACCATTGATCGATTTCCTATCATCCATATTTTCAGCCCAGTCGGCATCTAAATACCTGGTAATTGTTATAGAAGTGTCAAACGGGTAACCAAATGCTGAAATCTATGGTCCTGGCCACATACCGAATTATCCTCTTCATAGTGGTTAAGTGGGATTCTTTAGGATCAGCCTGGAATCTAGCATATGCTCCAACACTAAATGAAATGTTCGGTTAGCAAGCTTCCTATCATACTATAAAACAAGTGTTGGTCCACACTTTTTACTGGATATATCTTTAGATAAGTTAAGTGTGGTGCTCATGGGAGTATGGTGTGTACGGCCAGACTCAAGACCAAAATGTTTTACCAATTCTTTTGCATACTAGTATGGCTAACGAATATCCCATTATGTAAGTATTCCACTTGTAATCCTAGAAAAAAGTTAATCTCATCTACCATGCTCATTTCAAATTCAGATCACATAAATTTAGCGAATTCATGAGCCATGTGTTAACGATTGCAAAAAAAAAACATTGTCATCCACATAAATATGGGCTATAAGTAAGGCTTTGTCGGTCATTTGAGTAAAAAGGGTCTTATCAACACTCCTACAAAACTGGTGGTCTATCAAAAATTGTGTCAATCACTCATACCACGCACAAGGTGCTTGTTTTAGACTGGTGGTTTGTCAAAAATTGTGTCAATCACTTATATCATGCACGGGGTGCTTGTTTTAGAGTATAGAGTGCTTTTCTCAATCTATATACGTGATGAGGATATTTGGGATCAACAAATCCCTTGTGTTGCTCAACATATACTTCTTCCTCAAGTACACCATTGAGGAAGACACTCTTTATATCCATTTGAAAAAGTTTAAATTTCAATGCACATGTTATGGACATAAGTATTCTTATAAAGTCTAATCGTGCAACCGGAGCAAAAGTTTCATCAAAATCTATGCCATTGATTTGTGAGTAGCCTTGCGCAACAAGTCTAGCCTTGTTTCTCACTACATTCCTAGATTCATCGGATTTATTTTTGAATATCTATTTTGTTCGAATGATATTTGTTTGTTGTGGTCTCGGGACTAATTCCCACACCTCATTCTGCTCAAATTGTTGCAGTTCCTCTTGCATGGCGGTGATCCAAAATTCATCGTGAAGAGCCTCCTTAACATTGTTTGGTTCAATTTTTGAGGTGAAACAGAGACGATTGTTTATAGTCTCAAGTCATCGTCTGGTTTTCACCTCGGCTCGTGGATCTCTAATTATTTGATTAAGGGGATGATCCTTGATAAATAAAATATCCCCCAATGGTTGAAACTCTCATGGAAAAGTGGTTTTTTCATCAAATTTACCTACTATATATGGTTCCAAATCTTCATCCACATCAATGGTAGGACCAACTTTGTCAAGTGGTTGGTTATCAACAACCACATTAATAATTTTCTGTAGAGCACGTGTCATAATATTATAAACCTTGTAAGTGCAACTGTTTAATAAATATTCCAAGAAAATACATTTGTCGCTCTTAGGGTCAAATTTTCTTAAGTTTTTTCGGTCTATAAGAATGTAGCATTTACTACCAATTACCTGGAAATACTTAACACTTGGTGGCTTCCCATGCCACAATTCATATGGAGTTTTTCCTTCATCTAGGTCTATTTGATCTCATGAATAGGTTGGATGTCAAATAAAAATTACAAGATGTATTAAATTACTAGGGACATCTACTAAATTACGAAGAATGATGGCTTAAGTATAATGAAAGTTAATTGCAAGAATAACTTATAAGGATGAGATTAATCAAATTCTATGATTAGGCCAGCTTAAACTTGATCTATACTTTTAGACATGATTGGAACATGCTAATTAGGATAAAGAAGAAAATTTAGCCAGATCCGACCTAAAACGAATCAAATCTGTCCAAAACACTCTTTAAATGATTATGATCAATATGTCTAGATCTAGACAGATTTTGGACAATCTGATAGTTCAAATCGAAGATTAAATGACTTCAAATGTTATATTAAATTGAACTCAAATCTAACTATCGGATCGCAAGATATGACCCATTATATTATTGATCAATCTTGTCCACCCAATAACTTTCTCAACCAAAATCTGATCCAGGGTGAGTGACCAGTCAAATCAAAGATCTTGACAAGGAGAATAGGGTGACTGGATCAGATTTCCAAATTGGGTCAAATGTTTATGTCAAAATTACGCCACAACTTGTTGACCTCGTGAAAACCTAAGAAATGTGTGGTCATTGGACCCTAAACTTTAATCCAATGATTGAAATCTAGTTCTTTTTTAGGTTTGGCATTGTGTCCTAAAATGATATTAAAGAACAGATGATAGGGATAAATATATATAAAATACATCAACTTGGCTCACACGGTTAGGGTAACAGACGCGGATGGGCCAGTGCCACTACTTGCCAATGGCTAATGGTCGGTGCTCTGTGGGCCCCACCATAATGTATGTGTTTCATCCACATCGTTCATATGATTGTTCATATCATTTTATAGTATAAGCCTAAAAATGAAGTGGATTCAAATTTCAAGTGGACCAAATCAAAGGAAACAGTATTAAATATTAAACGTTCACCATTAAAAACTTCTTGGGGACCACAGAAGTTTTGGATCAAGCTGATATTTATTTATTTTCCTATATCTAGGTCTGTATGACCTAATCAACAGGTTTGATGTCAAATAAACATGACAGCCCTAGGAAGTTTGTGGACCGCACATTGACAACCTCATCAAAAGGTTGGATGCTTTTTTCTTTTTCTTTCCCTACTAACAGGTTCTTTGTGGACCCCACCATATCATCCATGCCATCCATTCAGTTTTAAAGTTCATTTTAAGGCATGAGTCCAAAAACCAGGGAAATCCATTTCTCATGTGGACCACACCACGTACATAAGACAGTGGTGATTGAACACCCACCATTAAAAACTTATTGGGTGCCACATAGTTTTGGATGAATCTAATATTTAAGTTTTCCCTTCATTCAGCTCTGTATGACCTAATCAACTTCTAGATGACATTACAGTGGGACGTGGGAAATTTTTAATGGTGGGCATTCAATCACGACTATTTTTCGTTGGTGTGGCCCACTTGAGATTCAGATCTATCTAATTTTTGAATCATGCCCTAAAATGATCTGAAAAAAAATAGATGGATGGCATTGATAAAACCCATATATCATGGTCAGAAGTAGCTTTAGTTACAATCCACGTCCGTGGCTATGTCAATAGCCAAACGACGTGCTCATTTTTCTCTCTATCTCCTCTCTGGAAACCCTTTCAGGGAAAACCCTTTATTCATTCTCTCCTAAAAAAATTCCCACGCCTCCCTTGTGGTGAAGGTGAAAATTCAAACAATGGCTAGAGGGAGAGTTCACATTTCTTTCCTTGCTAAACGATGCGAAGGTGAAAATTTTCTCTCTCCAAAGTTGAATGTTAAAACTCTAATTAGGGTTTTGCAATGGTGAATATATTAAGATTTTATTTTTATTTTTTATTTTTATTTTTATTTTTTATTTTTTTGCAATCTCTAATTAGGGTTTTGCAATTATAAATATAATTGGGGACTTTCAATTTTCAATATCCAATTGCGGTTTTCAATTTATAATCCCTAATTACGGATTAGCTTATTTTTCAAGAGGAATGCTCACATGTATGGCAATCACCATACATGTTTTGGGAATTGGGAAGTTTAATTTATGTGTATGTCTCTTGTTACGGGGAGAATTGAATTATTCCCTCACACGGGAAGAACGATCAAGTAAGAATGAGAGAATCCAAACCAAATTTGTTGAAGTGCCCAAAGCGGGTTTCTAAGCAGAACTGTCCAGAGTAGAGGGCTTAGAGACAAAATGAGCAACTCTCATGACGAAGGGATGAGCCTCGAGCTAAGCTGTCTAAGGACAGAGCTTGGTGGGGAAAGATTAGTCTCACCAAGAACATCTAAAATACAGGCAAAGTACTCATAAGGCAAGGAGCTTGAGATTTGAGCTCTTTAACATTTTGAGTTGACCCAACTGACCACCGCCAAGACGGTACAAGTAACCTAAGGAGATTATGCCCTAGATTCAAAAAAAGAGGGCCTGACTTGATCTTGTTCGAAGATCACGCTAGACGAGTCGGGCTTAGCGACACTTTTGGGAGTAATTTCCTACCCAAATAGGGACTCTCCTGTGTATCCCATTAAGACATGACAATTTTAGAACTACCCAAGGATCCTACAAATACAAATATACCAAATGAGAAGAGGTAAGCTCAAAAACTCACATTCTAGTCCTTAATCCAACTTTATCAGCCTAACTTAGGCATCGAATGCTCCATTGCCAATTGCCAGCACCCCCTGTTGCCCATGTTTCCTTGGCCTTTGCAGGTTTGACGACAATAGATTGATGTCACCACTCCCCCTTCTGATGGCCAAGTTATCATCTTTAGCTTGAACCACCACCAATCCCCCTTTCGATGGCCAAAAAAATATGGGGTAAGGCTCCTGTTATAGCTGAGTCTAACCATTGGGCTCGGCCCGATGAGGTCTAATCCTCGCAGTCACTACCCTAGTCTTAACTACCTTCATAGGTAGTAGTGTAGAAATTTTGAAATCGTGGTAATCAGTTCATCTTCCTTGAGAACTAGGTGGGATCATTGACCAGTAACATATGCCTTATCATGAGGCTTTTAGAAAGGAAATTGGCGCCCCCAACCAATCAGTGCGAGGAGGCAAAAGCAGTGCCTATGCAGTGTAAGACCCGTATCCTAGCCTGTGTTGTTCTATAGGCTTCCGCGGTCCTCCCGGTCGAATTTTCGGCAACTCACGATTCATAATCGGCAGTCGCGCGCGACCTTGAGTCATATTTCATATTCCAGAGTTGGCTCGACCTGAGACTTATACCCTGGAGACCGCACCGTCACCGCAGTTCTGACGCCGCGTATTACGCACCGAGGCGATACCCATGCCAGAAGATGTGGGCCCGCATTCAGTTCGAGAAAATGTCGCACATTTGCAATCCCAAGAGAATCTCTACAACATGTTAAATCAATCCCATCAATCCCATCAATTACCACATCATGTCAAGTACAACCACCCCTCCCCTAAAGTCAACTCTCTCTCTTACAAACCCATCCATTACATGTCAAGTACCCATCACCCATCACTCACACCCATCCCTCCCTCTCTCTCCCTCTCATTCTCTCTCTTTCATTCTCTCTCTTTCATCCTCCAAGCAAGAAACATCCATGGCTTCCATGGAGAAGCTAGGTGTGACCCACCTTCTTACCATCAAATTCAACCCTTGGATCATCATCTCAACCATTAAAAATGCCCTTTTGGAGCTCTAGAGTGTATAGGCGGAAGAAGGAATAGGCGATCAAAGGTGGGTGCTCCTTTCTTTCTTTCTCTCTCTTTTTCTTTTATTTTGTGGGTGCTTCTGTCTTTCCCTCTCTTCTTCATTTTTATTGATGATGTGGCTGTGTGTCCCACCCAAATGAATCCCACCATGAAGCATGCATTTTTCCCAAGCCATCTGGTAGGTGGGGCCCACATTAAAATGTGTTCTATGGAGTCCGTCTAGCGTCCAGGGATGCTTGACGCAGCTAAACAGTGAGTGTGAAGCTAACAGTGGTGTGTACTGACAGTAGCAAAAACAAATATGTCAGCTTGATTTCAAACCTTTGAGTGGGTTGCTCACGTAGGCCCCATCTTGATGTGTGAATCTAATCCAGGCCGTTCATCCTATTCCCCAGATCATTTTTGGTGTTGAGCCGAAAAATAAACCCAATCTGATTTCTTGGCGAACCATGGCGTAGAAAATACTGATTTTTACCGTTAGAATTGACTAGGTCCCACCTTGAGCCAAAATAAAAATACTGAATATTGGTCTTGTTTGGTCGGCCTTGACCCATGGAATGTAATGACTGAAGTGGATCCTCCCGACGTGGGCCCCACATGGGAAAAATCTCAGATAAATTGATTTCAAAAAAATATATATAAATTTTGGGCAGCAGCACTGACGCCAGAAGGCGTGGACGTTGGGCGACATAAGGAAAAAGGGGTCTCAGCTGTGGGCCACACCGTGATGTATGATGTACATCCACATCATGCATTGGGTGGGATCCTTTCTGGCTATGGGCCACCCTTAAAATCACACATATTCGAAACTTAGGTGGCCCACGCTGTAATAAACAGTTGGATTGTACGTCTACCATTGAAACCATTGGTGTTGTCCCAGAAGTTGTGGATCATTATGAAATTTTTTTTCCTTTTCATTCAGGCCTGTGTGACCTTATGATCAAATTGGATGGTGGATAAACGTCATGGTGGGCCCCACATGGGACCCACTTGTATGAAGTAGATTGATTGGAGTACCGTGTACAGCAACCTTGTAGCTATTGTATTAACGTCAACGAGTCAGCGAGTTCTGCGGGTCTCCTTATGGGTACGTGTTACGTGGTCCGTCCAGCCCACACGTGTGGGTGGGACCCACCTTGATGCGTTGAAACTCCCACCGTCCAGAAAAGTCTGGACGGTGCTGCATCATCTACTCCGTCCCTAGTTAGGACGGTGGATCCCCACCATGATGTATTTATTATATATGCACCGTCCAGCAGATCTGGACGGTGAGGATCCACCTACCTTGATTGTATGTATCGTATTCACACCGTCCATCAAGGACGATGGACCGTCCTGATGTAGGTGTTGTCCAGCACGTGGGCCACCTTGATGTGGGCCACGTGTGTGGGACCCACCGTAACATATGTAAATCTACACCATTAAGCGTCCAGGGTCTGCATTGACCCATGGAATGAAATGACCGATTTTTTGACTCTGATTATCGATCGATTTCTGATTATCGTGACCGATTATCGATTTCAATTGACGTGATCGATTTGCTTATTCTTATTACCGATTGATTCTGATTATCGTGACCGATTGTTAATTTCGATTATCGAGGCCGATTATTGATCAATTCCGATTGTCGTGGCCGATTGAGGATTCTAATTATCGTGACCGATTCCAATTACTGAGGCCTACTCCGATTCCTATTTCGATTGCCAAGGCCTACTGTCGAGACCTATATGATGTATATGTAACCCGTAGTTGAGGCCCATTGTGATGTATCGGTGGTCCTTGGGTAAGGCCCACTGTGTTGTATATTAGGCCTTTGTGTGAGGCCTTCGGCCCATTATGTATTTGGCTCTGTGAGGGTCATTCCTTGGGGCAATGTTGGTTGGATGTCCACATTGTCGAGGCCGATTATTGATGCCAGTGATTGATACAGATTATGAGATGTGACTGCATAGCATCATAATACATGCCCATATGCATCATCTGCATGTTTGTTATGAGATATGATTGACCATTGAGTATGTCATAGTGCCGGTTGTTATAAGACTCCCCGATAGGTGAAGATTATCTCACATGAGCGCACTGCATGCACAGGATTAATGCATGACTGGATTGTATGACTTATGCATCTTGCATTGTGTGCTGTGATTACTATTTTCCCTAGCGACATCAGGGCCGTAGCCTTCACAGGCATATCGTGGATGGCCAGATGGGACACCAGAAATCTGTTCTACATGGGGTGCTACAGATATTCCTGGGTGAAAGTCCCTAAACCCTCTCCAACATTTAGACCGAGTGGGTAGATGAGTGCTGAGTGCCAATTACCAGATGGCTGCGCTCTCCACTGTGTCGTGGTCGGTTGGAAGGGGGTGCGGCCTTACCTACCCGAGAGGAGGGGGTAATGCTAGGCTGAGTCTGACCAGCTCGAGGAATGAGTCCGCTATTGACGAGCCGGGCCCGATATTGGCAGGCGAATAGTGAGGTCTCTTCCACTCACCTTGTTGCGCGTGATGGGGCGGCAATCTGGTTTGGAGTGTTATAGACCCCGGTGATTTCCCAGAGAGGAACCGTACTGATATGTGGACTTATTGAGTAGGAGTTACATGATCGTTCATTCATTCATTCACTATCCACTCGGACTGGTAGTGCGTAACTATTTATTGTGTACCTTCGTTATGGAAAGGATTTCGGTTGGGCGCGCGACTAACCTGATATTAGGAGTTTACCACGTTGAATCTAACTATCCAAAATTAGGTATGGGACTGGTTTGGATAGAAGTATATTGTGGCGGACCCCGTAGCCTACGATACTACGTACTATCATCCCGACTTCACACTCCAAGCATGGTCATTTCATTAGCATCGCATATTGCATTACATCTGCAGGTATATGACATTTTGGGTTGCTATGTTTCTGCACTTATATGGCTTAGATAGACTTAGCAGGATTGGTATATTGCATTGCATCCTGGGCATCTGATATTTAGCTCTTTATGATTCTTTATTGCATAACTGTTCTATATTGTGTATCCTGATATTTATTGACTTATGGACTTGTCAGTATTTCTGCTTATTCCGATGATGTACGAATTATGAATTACCACTATTTTCGGTATTGTATGATTATGACATTGTATTGAATACTTGACACTTTCCTTGTGCACACACTTACACCACCCTCTAAGCTTTCTATAAGCTTATGCACGATAGATGCGTGCAGGTGATGTTAGGCTGCAGCAGTGTTGGCTTGGAGCGTGCGGTGGTCTTCTAGAGCTTGATTCTCTATTTATGTATTTTCCTTTCCATATTGTATTCAAATGATTATATTAATGGATATATGATGATGATGTTGCCGTTGTGAATTGGGTAATCTTGTGGTTATGCTTATTACTAGTTAAATGTACATTTTAAAAAATAAAAAAATAAAAAAAAAATCCTCCTTGGAGGATCCCAGGATCAGAATCTGACATATGAATGCTAGGAGCCGAGAATGGGGTACTACGGAGGCTGTCGGCACCGGATTCGGCGATCAGGATTCCTATGAATATGATTTCTGGGTTTTGAGGTGTGACATGCAGTCTCGTCCTGAGCCACACCACGGGTCAGCCCATGATGGAGGAAAACTCATCGCCCCAATGTAGATCCCATATACTACTGAGCTTACAAGGTCAAACCTATATAATAACTTAGACCATAAATGACAAGCTCAAGGGTATGTAACACTCCGAATTTTTGCTAACCTGGAGTTAGGCGTCCTTAGGCAATGGGTCAACCATAACACCTTGGAAATTTCTCAGAACTCAATTCCAAAGCCAAAGAAATCATTTAGAACGAAATTCTTTAAAAATTTAACGTTAATTAACTAGCGCTACACTAGATTACCTGTGAAATAAGCACCAACCACTTTAAATACGATCTGTAAAACCCAAAACCTATAGAATCGTTGACGATACGTTACCCTAAAACCTAGGATCAAACTCTAAACCTGTTTGTTCTCAGAAACCCTATAAAACTTTGTATTGGATCTAGACCGCACGTCGAAAGTCCGATATCTATAATCTTAGACCATTATGACCGCCTAGCTGGACTTGACAATCATTTCAAAAATCAAGCCCAACCAATATCCTGAGACAATTTTATTGAGTCCGGAGTGAAGAGAGTGAGAAAAGGAAAATATTTAGAAAATTAATTCAATTTTTAATAAATCTGGCACGTGTCGTTTGGGCAACATTTTTTAAGCATTCTGACCGTTAGAATTCGACCAAATTTCACCCACGGATCAGGAAAGTTGGCCCTTACATGTCATAGCACTTATGGCCATGATCGAGTTTCGATGACCGCTGAACTGAAACTGGTCCACCACGGATGATCTGGAAATTTGATCGGACTGAAAACTTAATTTACTAAAGATCCGTTGCTAGTGAGCTTAAGTCCGACCGCATTTGATAAGAGGACCTCCAGAAGTGCTCCGTTGGATCAGAACAGACCCGATTTGGTTATAACTTAAGTATACCTTGATTTCAAGTCTGTTTTCATCGTGTTTGGGCTTATAAAAAGGCCTTAAAGCCTCTCTCACAAATCCCATACGAATTTCAAACCCTACCCAAATCAAGAGAAAAAAAAGAGAGAGAAAGTGGGAGAGAAGTTGGTGATTCTTCCTGGGATTCTTCCCAGCTTTGCTACGTGCCTAATCCACCCCTCCGTATCGCTTTTTTGGTGACTCCGGCTTCGTTCTTAGGTAAGAAAACCCTAACCTTAACCTGTTTTAGGATTTCTATCGATATAAGTAGTGAAGTAGCTGACTTACCTTGTGTTATAGGTCGTCGTATCGACGTTGACGAAGACTTAGAGTCTCTATTGAATTCGTTACACTTCTATGGCGTAAGGTGCGGATTTTAGATGCTTAGGTTACCATTTTTCAAAGCTTTTAATGCCGTTTAATGGTAGATTGTTGACAAAGATGCTGTTTGACATGTAGAACATGCTGTCTGTTTTTCATTTCGAATACGTACGAAGAATATGAGATTTAGGGTATTTTAGGTATTTGTAGGAAATACTGTATACATATGTATTTTGCTGATATGATTTCCATGAGTATTTATCGTGTACCTATGTTAGTTATGCGTGTATGATCTGTTTGGCAAAGAGATTCTCCCTAATGCACATTATTGGCCGACATATGTTATGTAGACTAATGTGTGAAGACTAAGGGTTTGTATAAATGTATGTATTAGTAAGTATTGAGTAAATGGTGTTGTAGATTAGCGTTGAGATTGGATTCTCAACTAATTTGATGATGCACATGATTTCCTCCATGCTTGTTGTATTTGAATTAATTACCTTATGTGTGAAATACTCGTGTATGGTTAACTGCTTATGATGTATGTTATAACATGCTGGAATTACTTATATTTCAATTCTGTCTCTCTTATGTGATTATTGATTTAGATTACAAGTGTTTGGGGCTATACTCTAGTCCAAGCAGTCGGTAATAGATTTGAATTCGTGGTTGGATTCTATTCGTCACGAAGGACGCGTCGACGAACTCGAGTCGTGCTTTAGTTGACGGCAGTGGTTAGGCCACACGAGGTGTTTATACACTTCATATCGTTCAGCTTGAGGTGCGCTCATACTAGTCACACTCGTCAAGCAACCCGACTGACCACTGTATGTTCACCTTGTATTGGTCATAACTACTTGAACCTAGGGTACTGAACTTACCAGTGATAACCCTGGTAACCGTGGTACCTTGATCCATTAAGACTCATGAGCCGGGCATGGTGGTATGGGACACTGTGGTCGAGCTGTCGGCCTACGCTGGGGCTACGAGCCTCCCCGTAGTGACCAGTGAGCAACCCAGACTCGTGAGCCGATTATGGTGGTATGGGACACTATATTCGAGCTATTGGCCTACACTGATAAGGTGATGGGGGAGCAGTGCAACGAGTGCGTGCAATAGCCCTGACAACCCTTTGTAGTGACCTCGAGCGTACTCTGAGTCTACGTGAGGCGACGACCCTTCCGTAGCAACCAGAGTACAACTAGGCCTGTATTGATAAGGTGATGGGGGAGCGGTGCAACGAGTGCGTGCAACAGTCTTGACAGCCCTTGTAGTGACCCAGAACCATATCATCGTATGAGACTACTAGGAGTGATGACCCTAGACAGGATCCTTGTTGGGAATGATACAAGGGCAGTACCCTAGTTTCTCAATCCTGCTGTATGAAAAGGACTAATAACAACTCGATAATCATATTCATATTGCACTGCATGTGCCTGGAAGATGTGGAGCACTGAGGGAAGAAAGCATGCTGCGGATGTAAGATGGTGTCGCATGAGGGAGTATGTTGGCGAGGGCATATACCATGTCATTTCATCCTTGCATTAATTACAGTATTTAGGAACGTTTGATTTTCTTGCTTTATCATTATCGCTTGATTTATTTGATAATATGTTAACCTTTGCTCTATGATTCCACTAAGTTGGCCACTCACTCCCACGTTACAAGACGGTGTTGTACACACCAACCAGTCCTTGTTTTAGTTTCAGATGATGGCGCTGCTTGTGAAGCGGAGCCAGAATTGTTTGATGATGAGGAGGATTTCTCATATAGGCGGTTATTAGGTGGGTCTAGGTAGACCGTGTTCTGATCGACGGGATTACATGGAGGTTGATTAGACGCCATGACACTCGTCATTTTATATTTTTGGAGCACTCATGTATATTCTTTTGATCATTTTTGGAGTATACATGTATATGTTTAACCTGGTAATATGTTCACACTCTGGAGACTTACAATAGTTCATATATTTTATATATCTATCGCATTCTTTCGCTTGCTAATTTAACTGTCTCTGGAGTATGATATGTTGTTTTGGCTTAATCCACTTCATGTTTATGTACTATTACAGCCGACATTCATCCATCATTGAAAATGTTGTATAAGTGATATTCTGGAACCTGGGAGTGGAGTTTATGGTCGACCCCCAATTTTCAGGGCGTTACAGGGTAGGCCCCAAAAGTTATGGCAAAAAGTGAAGTCCCTTGGGGGATAGAAATCAGAGAGATCCGAAACCAGCTACATAATATTCAATATGCTTACCGAGAAAAAGCCCTAGCATCTGTAGACGCCCTCCTCGAGTAGACTAAGCCAACATTTACAAACATCAGGAAAGCCTAGATGTCCTCTAGGTTCTGGATGCCTTAGATATCACCCTATTCAGGTTTAGGAGACTTGCTCGAGCACTCGGAATCATTCAGAGCATGGATAGAATTCATAGCGCTTCTGGACCTATGATATGCAGGGCATTCTCCTTGACACTAACTAGAGGAGCTTGGAAGTTGTATAGAAATTTGAAGCCAAAATTCATTGGCTCATTCACTGAGCTTAGTATGATCTTTTGCCAGCCAATTCATTGAGGGCAAGAATATGATGAAGCCAGCAATTCACCTCCTCACAATAACCTAAAAGGAGGATGAACTACTGAAAGACTACATCATCTGTTTTACTACCTAAGCTGTCCAAATATATGGATATTCCAACTAGGTATCCCTTACAACAATGATGGTTGGGCTCGAGTGAGAAAATTTCCTCTTTTCACTCGGCAAGAATCCCCCAGCGAATTTCACTGATCTCTTAAATCGAGCTTGGAAATATACCAACGCCAAGGAGTTGTTCGGCGCCGGAAAGGATGCCTGGGGTGAGAGCAGCTGAAAAAAGATAGGAAGAGAAATGAGACTAAGGATGGACCCAACGTGAATCATAAAAGTAGAAGAGACGAAGACCAGGGTACTACTCCCCGAGCCACTTGAGTTCTAGACGGCCGGTTCTGCTGATACACTCCATTGAACACCACACTAGAGTAGGTGCTCATGGAGTTTAAAGAAAAAATGATCTAGAATTGGCCAAAAAAGATGATGGCCGACACTGAAAAAAGAGACAAGAAAAAATATGTTACTTCCATCAAGATCACGGCCACAACATAGTTGATTACTTTGATTTCAAGGAAGAGATCGAATCCCTTATGCAAAGGGGATCTCTATGCAAATTTGTTGCCAGATGTAGAAAAGACCAACTGGCTCCTCACTAGGAGTAGCGAGGGGAGTACAACGACAATGAATTGGTTGGAAAATATGCACCATCTCCAGCGGACCCGCTAGGGTCGATGACTCAAACCGAGCATGCCGATCTCATACTCGGAGTGCGAGAATAACTGACAAAGGCTATCAAGTGAAGCTCACTGCCCGACTAGAAAAAGAGCCTAGGATAGACTCGTGCACAATCGCCTTTACTGAGGAAGATGCTTGGGGGATTCAACATCCCAACGACAACGCACATGTGGTCGCCATGACCATCGCCCACCATAAGGTACATCGGATGTTGGTTGACAAACGTTGCTCGCTAGACATTTTGTTCACATCCACTTTCCACAAAATGGGTTATGAGATCGAGACTATTACTTATGCAGACCCCTTTGCTCGGCTTCATAGGAGAGACAACCTCGAAAGAAAGCATGCTTCTACTAATGATGGTGAGAGAGGGATCCAACCAGATCACTACTATGGTAGATTTTCTCATAGAGGATTGCCCCTTAGTATATAATGTAGTTTTAAGTAGACTTTCCTTAGAAGTCATTCGAGCTATAGTCTCTACCTATCACCTTATCATGAAGTTCCCGATCCAACATGGGGTCAACAGAGTTTAGGGCAACCAGCACGAGGCCCAACAATGTTATTCGGCAGCTCTCTGAGGAAGGGCACGATAAAAACAGACAATGTAGGTCACCTCCCTCGATCCTTGGGAGGAAACTAGCAAGAGGGGATCATTTGCAGAAGGCCTCATCTTGATGCAACTCTCTGAGGCTAACCCATCCTGGACAATGCTGGTCTGGTCACTAATCGAACCTTAACTCCAAGCAAAGATAAAAGACCATATAAGAGTACACACCAGCTGTAACGCCCTAAATTTTTGCCAGCTTGGAATTGGACATCATTGGGCATACCTTTGATTTATCAACTTGAGTGCATGTTCATATGTGTATTCGCACATGTTTGGAACCAAAAGGAGTGACCTTGGATCCACTAAAACCACCCGACCGAGTAAAATTTGAGAAATTTGAAGAACATGGACAGCAAGGTTCGGTTAAACCGAGTGGAACTTGGTTGCACCAAGCTAACTGGGTTGCACAGATCAAATCTAGATAGCAATGCTTAGTTTCTCCATGTAAACCTCAAGCAACCGAGTAAATTTGGACAACAGGATTTGATTGCATCGAGTGGGACTCAGTCGAAACGAGTAACCCTATTCAACAATATTTTACATGTTCAGATTTTGGCAGTTTTAGTACACTGACTTCAAAAATTCGTATTTATTTTTCTACAACTCAAATTAAGGTGATTCAAAATCCAGATTAAATACTGATGAGTCTAGATTTATTTAAAAATAAATAAAATATTAAACAACTCAAAGGAGGATAATTTTAGGGCTTTATAGAAACTATACCAAAATCATTGGTTTTAGGAAGCTGCTCCCAGAATATTTAGAATTTTCCTAGAACTCCAAATGAGATGAAATTTGGTGTGAGTAAATTAGAATTAATGATAAACTAGTGTAAAATTTTTGAAAATAATTTGGCTACTAAAAATATCAAAAACATTACAAGCAATAGACCTATTGAAAGTGAAAAATTTCTGTAACTACACATTATCGATGTGCCGCGCATATCTTTTTCATCTTAGAGTTTTTATATTCGATGTTTTCTTAGGAACTTCTTATAATAATACTAAGAATCATCCCAAATGATTAAATTAATATGTTATATTTTTAGTACATTTTACAAATTTGTGTAGTTTTAATATAGTTGAATTAGGGTGATTAGACTCGAATCATTGTTTTTGCTAATTGCAAATAGGCCACATTATGGATTTAGCTACCCAATTCATCCCAAAAATACCCAAATTCACTGAATTATATATTGTTCGTACGTTAGTAGTACACTAGACTCGAAACTATTGAATAATGACTGTCTTACTAGGCTAGACGTCCATCACGGATTTCAAGCTAAGAAAGTGTTTAAAATTGCTCAAATTTGGCTGAAGGCCGGGTGCATGAATATGCAAATTCCCTAAGCAAAAACTTAAAAATTTAAGTGAATTATGCTCTCTGCTCTTTTGTGAAGTTTTGACTTTCTGACCATTGGGTTTCAACCAAACTCGAGGTGTTATTTCCTTGCACATATCCACACAGTCGCGGCCTTGATCGATCTAGAAAAAAACCCTAATCTAAAACTAATTCTAGAAAAAAACCTAAATCTAGAAAAACTCTAATCTTAACCTATTTCTAAAACTAGCTAATCCCAGAAAAATGTAACCATCAATTCTCGACAACGGCGCCAAAAACATGTTCACACCCTAAGTATAGGGTTGTGATGTAGTAATAATCTCGGTAAGATCGAGGTCGAATTCATAGGGACTGAACCTTGCATGAAATCTAAAAGTAACTTGAACTAGAACTAGCGAAGATGTAATCTAAATCAGAGGCTTTTAAGAGAGTAATGGTGAAATATGGAACTAAACTTGTGAAATTCAAAGGTGGGAAACTAGGGTTCCAAGGATCCACTTGTAGAAATCAAGGAGATCTATGCTTGATATAATCTTAAAAATCAAATCTGAACTTCCTTTGATCTAGTCATCAATGGATAAGAGGTATGAGAATTAGACTGATTCCATCACAAGGTCATGCCCATGAGACAAAGAATATAAAAAAATCTAACTAATCAACATCCATCTGAGAGGGTTATGAGCATTAGGAAGGGTTCCATCATCCAACCATGCCCAGGAGATGATGGTGAACAATAGGTCCTCCTAATATTATAATCATAATAATGAAAAGGACATGCTCAAGGCTATTGCAGATCTATTATAATTTAAGTCACAACAAACCATTAAAAACTAAAGGTATTCCTTATAATCAAACTAGGATCAAAATTAGTTCAAAAATCAAAATTAAATTAAAAGGCATAAAGGAAAGTCTCCCATCTCACTACAAGCTTCACCTCTTAGCCCTAGATAAGAGGTTTAGCCACTCATAAACATAATCAGGCTAAAATCTCTTAAAAAATCATAAACGGGAATCAAGAAAAGGAGGAAGAAGAACTTGTTTTACTGCCTACGCCCCAGGATCTCTCTCTCTCTCTCTCTCTCTCTCTCTCTCTCTCTCTCTCTCTCTCTCTCTCTCTCTCTCTCTCTCTCTCTCTTTCTTCTTCACATGTGTAAGATGCCCTTTACGTTGCTACTTCTCTCCTTTTTATATACAGCAAGGGTTGGTGCATGGAAACACTTCATGCTAACATTTTTACACAGCAAGGTAGCATGCGCAAGAGACTACTTGTGTTTGGAGTGGTGGTGAGCAATCTTTACTTGAAATTTTTTTAAAAAATCTTCTCCGGGACTATCGTGGCTGTCCTGAGCTCTACTTGGACGGTCTAGATCGTGGATCGGACCAAGATCATGACCATGGAATTGCTCAAAAATCTCGGATCTTGCAGACGTGCGAAAACATGGGAATTCATACGCTGAGATGCTCGGTGGGCCCCACATTTGTGTTTTCAAAGAAATCTAACCTATTCATCGGATTCCTGGAGAAAAACCAGTCAGGAAAGAGTGGTTTTTATCGAGTTATGGTGCGGTCCACTATATCAAACCAACTCACTATTCATCCTGCATTTTTTGACGATCCACGTATATACGTTTTCATGGGTCCAAAAACTCATCATGGCTAGGGTCATCCCTACCTCAAGGTCACAATGGACAGCTCCGATCATTCATATGGGGCCCTGATGGTGGACCAAAACATGCCACAAGCAGACAACATCTTCTTGCTGGCGCAGGAGCTCGAGAAGGGCTGGGTCAAGGACCGTTTGATCTTCTTAGCGGTCTAGTGCATGTCTAGTGCATATGCACTGTATGCGCACTGGTCCCCCTGTGGGGTCCACTGTGATGCGTGTGAGAAATTGGCACCATGCATTCTATTTTCATCCACTATAAGGGGTTAAGACTAAATTTGAAGCATATCCAGATACCAGCGAGCCCCAAATCAGAGATTTGTGGGCTGATCTATCCGTTGGGCCACTTTAACAAGGATTCAAAGGTTAAATTTTGACATGTAGGGTTACTTTGTGATCCTCATGCTATATATAAAGTTTTGAACTGAACGGATGGTGGGAACCTTGTGATCTTTCATTCTGGATGATTTTTAAGCCCGTTTAACGTGAGTGGCATGATTTTTTTAGATCTCTGATGTGTAAATTCTTCCATCTCCATCCCTTGGGGTTCGTCCCTTGCCTTGCTAATTTCATAGCATTAAATCCATGCTTTTAGTACCATTTTTCAGTCCAGGCTCGTAAATTCACCTTGCAACACGAACACGATTAAAATAGGCCGTTAAACAGTATCATGTTCGTAAAATCAGGTAATAATTGGGGTCTAATATGTAATATTAGACCTTCAACACAATCCCCAACCAGTATTTTGCTAGTCCTGAGTAAAGTATGTGATAAATAAATTAAGAATTATGGGACAATTTCTATGAAACTGAGTGATATTTGGAAGACAATCCAGTCAATAGAATTCTAAGATTCATGCATGTTGGGCATTACTTTCTCCTAAGCTCAAATGCACAGTAAACTTCATAGTTAAGTTCAAAGCATTAATCCATCCATTAGAAAGATTCTAAACATCGAGTTTCATGGGTATATAGTGAAACCTTGACTTATCACAATTGAAGGTCCAATCGTCAATTTTCATGATAATATGGATAACCAAAAGGAATATTCCGGATAACTGCACCTAGACCAAAACTTGCCTTACAATTCAAAATCTCTTTGATTGGCGGCTTTCATGTCAATTTAACCTTGGGGAATTGAACGCTCACCTATAGGGAGAAGACCGATTGTCATGCCCTAAACCCGAAAATTAGGCTCATAAAATTCCCAATTGCTGAATCCGGTATTGACAGCCTCCGAAGTACCTCATTCTCGGCTCTCAGTGCACATATGCCATGTTTCAATCCTAAGATCCTACAAGGAGGACTTTTCAATGTACATTTGCCTCATAAGAAGCATAACCATAAGTATACCCAAATCACAAAGGCAACATCATCATCACATATCCACCAATATAAACATTTGAATACAATGCTGAAATGGAAATATATATAAAAAATCAAAGCTCTAGAAGATGTTGCGTGCTCTAAGCTCCATGCTACTGCAACCCCACGCCACCTGCACGCACCTATCGTGCATAAGCTTATAGAAGCTTAATGGGTGGTGAAAGTGTGTGCGCAAAATAAGTGTCAAGTATGCAATACATTGACATAAATCATACAATATCGAAATATGCGAAAATGCTAACAAGATCATGAATCATATGATATCAGAGTAAATGAAAATATACCGATAAGATCATGAATTATAGGATATCAGAGTAAATGGAAATATACTGATAAGATCATGAATCATAGGATATCAAAGTAAGCGAAAATATACTGATAAGTTCATGAGTGTCATCAACCGTACTAAGGCTATGCGATGCAAGGCATGAATGCGAACGACCATATCAATGCAGAAACATGGCAACCTAAAATGCTAAATGTTGTGGATGCAATGCGATATGTGGCGTGAATGAAATGAACAAACTGAAGTGAATTTGGGATGATAGTACATAGTATCGCAGGCTATGGGGTCTATCACAAGGGACTTCTATCCAAACTAGTCCCATACCCAAGTTTGGATAGTTAGACACAATGTGGTAAACTCCTGATCTATGGTTAATTATACGCCCCAAACGAAATCCTGGTCGTTGCGAAGGTACACGTAAAAAATAGTTGTGCACCACCAGCTCAAGTGAATAGTGAATGAATGAATATGTAATTCCCGCTCAATAAGTCCACATATCAGCACCGTACATCTTTGGGATCATCACCGGGGTCTACGACACTCTACATGGAAATCGCCACCCACTGACGCACGACCATGCAAGTGGGAGAGACCTCATTATCTGCCTGACCAGTAGTCAGCCAATATCTACCCGACACACCGATAGCAGACCCATTCATAAGCTGGTTAAACTCTGCCTAGCTATGCCCCTATGCTTGGGTAAGTAAGGTCATGTCACACCCCAAACTCAGAAATCGAATTCACAGGAATCTCGTTCACTGAACCTGGTGCCGACAGCCTCTGTACTATCCCATTCTCGGCCCTCGGTGTACATATGTCAGGTTCTGATCCTGGAATTCTACAAGGAGGATTTTTCAACATATATTTGTCTCATAAAAAGCATAACCATAAGTTCACCCAAATCATAAAGGCAACATCATCATCACATATCCACTAATATAATCATTTGAATACAATGCTGAAAGGGAAATACATATATCGAAATCAAAGCTCCAAAAGATAGTTGCACGCTCCAAGTTCAACGCTGCTACAACCTAACACCACCTGCACGCATCTATCATGCATAAGCTTATAGAAAGCTTAGAGGGTGGTGAAAGTGTGTAAGGTAAGTGCCAAGTATATAATAAAATCTATAAATCATACATCATCGAGATAAACGGAAAAATGACAAGATCATGAATCATATGATATCAGAGTGAGTGAAAATATACTGGTAGGTCCTTGAGTGTTATCAGTTGTACTAAGGCTATGCGATGCAAATCATAATAAGACAATAATAGATGCTGACAATGCAATACAATATGTAAATCCTGACGGACCACGAATACCATCAACCTTATCTAGGGAATATAAGTACAAGAACATAGTAACTCAAAATGCTAAGTATTGCGATGTAATGTAATATGAGGTATAAATGAAATGACCATGCTGGAATGTGAAGTCAGGATGATAGTACGAAGTATCACAGGTTATGGGGTCCATCACAAGGGAATTCTATCCAAACTAGTCTCATACCTAAATTTGGATAGTCAGACACAATGTGGTAAACTCCTGATCTCAGGTTAGTCGCGTGCCTAACCGAAATCCTGGCCATGTGAGTGTACATGTAACAAATAGTTACGCACCACCAGCCCAAGTGGATGGTGAATGAATGGATATGCAATTCCTACTCAATAAGTCCACGTATCAGTATGATTGCTCTCTGGGGTATTATCGGGGTCTAATATACTCCACTTTGACAGCCTCCTCCCTAGCTGTATAGCCTAGGTAGTAGAAGAGACCTCACTATTCGCCTATCCAGCAGTTTGCCAATACCTACCCGGCTCATCGATAGCGGACTCATTTACGAGCTGGTCAAACTCAACCTAGCTTATAGCCCCCTCACTTGGGCGGATAAGGCCACACCCCCTCCCAACCGACCATGACATAGTGGGAGACGCGGCCTACTAGTATTCGGCACTCGGGCATTCATGTTCCACTCGGTCTCGACTTTGGGGCTACTCCTGGCCTGGGAGGTTCTGGGACTTTCACCCAAGGACATTCTAAGTACCCATAGTGCTAGAACTAAATATTTTTGGTATCCTATTTAGCCATCCACGATGTGCCTATGGAGGCCACGGCCCTGATGTCACTATGGCGTATAATGATCAAGTCACATATATGTGGGATGCATGAGTCACACTATCCAGTCATGTAGTAATCCTGTGCATACGGCGCGATAATGTGGGCACTCTGTCTCATAAGGAGTCCCCTAAGTAGTCTGCCTAGTTGCATATGCTATGATCAAACAATCCTCATATCAGGCTACATATGATGCGTATGGGCATGAATCATGGAGTTACACTAAGCATGTTATAAGGTGATGAACTACTCTCACAACAAAGATGAGTGTAACGCCCGTGAAAAATCCGTACTTGGGCTCGAGTACCAACTCGACCCGAAATCGCGTAGAATTAATTTCCATGGAAATTAAGCGTAAGTTAGCTAGCGCAACGCTAGAGTAGCTGGGAAATAGTCCCTGATCACTTTAAATACGTTCTACAAGACCCAAATCGAGTAGAACAAACAACTCTACAATACTCTATAACCTCGGATCAAACTCTAAGCGGGTTTGTCCTCTGGACCACTTTGAATTCTTGTATTGGATTTAGACCGCGCGTCGAAGATCCGATACTTCTTATCTTAGACCATTAGAACCGCCTAGCTGGACTTGACAATCATCTCGAAAATCAAGTCAAACCGATAATCACAGACTATTTCGTTGAACCCGGACTGAAGAGACCGCGAATGGGGACAGATTTGGAATTTCAAATTCAAATCTGGCACACGACTTGACGCGTCAGTATTAAGCGTTCTGACCGTCAGAATTCATCCAGATTATACCCTCGGATCAGGAAAAATTTCTATTTATTATCATGAGACTTTCAGCCCTGATCTACGTGCGGTGACCGCTGAACTGAAACTGGTCCGCCACGTGCGATCTGCGAACCCTACCAGACTGAAAACTTAATACGTGCTACATCTGGTACGCATGAGCTTAAGTCCGATCGCAATCGACCAGGGGACCACCAGAAATCAGCTTTTGGACCGAAACAGCCCCTAAATGGATAGGCACCAAGTAAACTTCATTCCAGAGCCTATTTCCGGCGTTTTTAAGCTTATAAAAGGGGTTGAAACCCTCATTTCCCTCTCCCATCCGAAAATTCCAAATCCTAGAGAAAAGGAGAGAGAGTTTGAGAGAAAGAGAAGAAGGGATTTTTCCCGCTTCCGAGCCACCGATTGCTGCTGCTTCAGCAACTCTTCCCAATCACCTGGCTGGTGATTTCTCCGTTCTTTCAGGTACAAAACAACCCTAGAACTTGCTAATTTAGGGTTTATCCAGATTTAGGGCGTGTTAGCTAACGTATTTCATAAATCAGGTTCTCCTACTGCCGTAGACGAAGCATACACGCTCCGTTCAAAATCACGCTTCCGTAAGAGACTAGGTGAGAATTTTAGATGCTTTGATTGACGGTTTACAACGCTTTCAATGTCGTTTAATAGTAGATTATCGACGGCATCACCGTTTGACATGTACAACATGCTCTCCGTTTCCTGTTTCGTAAATTAACGAAGAATATGAGATTTAGGGCATTTTAGTCATTTGTAGGAAGTACGGTTTACATTCGTATTTTGCTGACGTGATTGACATGGTTTGTTGTCACATTAGGGAGTTAGGAATGCTTGCATAATTAGTTTGGCAAAGAGATTCGCCTAGTTGCGCACTTTGGGTCGACATACTATATGTAGACTTAAGTGTGTAGTGTATGTGTTTGTATAAATGTTTGTATTAGTATGTATTGAATTGAATGATGTTATGAGATAGTTTTTGACTGATTCTTCAATTAATATGCTGACCTAAATGATTTTCTACATGTTGACTAAGTGCATGATTTCATTATATGCATGAAATATGTGTGTTGTAGATTTGCTTAAGTTGAATGTTATGACATGTGTTAACATGCTCACATGATTGTATTTCAATTTCAATACTCTCACTTAGATTGCTGATGTGATTCCATAAACGTTTGGGACTAGACTTAGTCCAGGCAGTCGGTAACCGAGCGAATTCGTAGCTGACTGGTCATAGCCACGAACGACACGTTGATGAACGTGATTCGTGTTTAGAGTTAGCGGCAGTGGTTAGGCCACGTGAAGTGTTTTACGCACTTCATATCGTTCGACTTGAGATGCGATCGCGCTAGTCGAGCCCGTCAAGTAACCCGACTGGCCGATGTATGTTCACCTTGTATGTGTCATAACTGCTTGAACCTAGGGTACTGAACTTACCATTGTAAACCCTGTTAACCATGGTACCTTGATCCACTAAGACTCATGAGCCGGGCATGGTGGTATGGGACACCGTGGTCGAGCTGTCGGCCTACGCTGGGGCCACAAACCTCCCCGTAGTGACCAGTGAGCACCTAGACTCGTGAGCAGATTATGGTGGTATGGGACACTATATTCTAGCTGTCGGCTTACACTGATCAGGCGACGAGCCCTTTGTAGTGACCTCGAGCGTATTCTGAGCCCACGGGAGGCGACGACCCTTCCGTCGCAGTAGAGTACAGTAGGCCTGTATTGATAAGGTGATGGGGGAGCGGTGCAACGAGTGCGAGCAACAGCCTTGGCAGCCCTTGTAGTGACCTACGAAATATACATCGTATGAGATTACTAGGAGTGACGACCCTAGACAGGATCTGTGTTGGGATTGATACGAGGGAAGTACCTTAGTTTCCCAATCCTGCTATTTGAATGGACTAATAACAACTAGGAAATCATATCACCATAGCATTGCATGTGCCTGGAAGATGTGGAGCACTCTAGGGAGTGTGGCATGCCGCGGTCGTAAGATGTTGCCGCATGAGGGTGATCGTCGGTGAGGGCATACATCACGTCATGTCATCTTGCATTAACAACAGTATTAGGATTGTCTGATTTACTGCTTTACTATTATCGCGTGATTGAATTGTGAACATGCTAATCTTTGCTTTATGATTCCACTGAGTTGATCACTCATTCCCACGTTACGGGATGGTGTTTGCAACACCCACCAGACCCTGTTGTAGATGCAGGTGAGGCCGAGATCCAGGAGGTGGAGCCAGAGATCGACGAGGACCAGGATGAGTTCTCGTATATGCAGTATCACGACGGCTTCCCGTAGGCGACCTGGATCGAGGGGACATCAGTGGGACTTTTTTGAACATTATTCTTTTGTTTATGTATATGTATATGAGACTCAGAGATGTAGTCATACTTTGGAGACAGATGAGATTTACTTTATTTTTCCATACAGTGATATATATATTGTTTAGTCTTCCGCTTGCTTTTATCACTGGATTTGAAGTATGAATTGCAGTTTTGGTATACTTTTACTCATGTGAATGCTTTAAATCAGACAACAATGAATCATAACCATTTTTGTTGCATAAGTGACGGTCTGGAACTCGGGAGTTGAGTTTATACACGACCCCCGATTTTCAGGGTGTTACAAGTTGGTATCAGAGCATGAATGAGAGTATACTGGGCCTGGTTTATGGTCTTACGATGTACACTGTCACTTCCTTTGACTTAGGTGGGTGCAAGAAGGGTCTAGAAACACTTCTAGGATCGCAGATTCGTCGATAGGCGAAGTCTATTAGGATCGATTGCAAGATCGAGTCTGTAACGCATCTCGGGTCGCGTAAGGCAACCCGAATCGCTTCTAAGCTGTAGGAAGTCAGGTTGAAACATTCTACGAGCGGTTTTTAAACCGCGAAAAAGAATCCTTGGGCCGTGGGATGACCACGACTCCTGTAATCAATCGCCAGGGCTTAAAAACCCCGTTTCACCAAAAATCTTCAGAATTCCTCCTCTAAACACTCTGATCTTCATTTATTTCTTATCCATTTCATGTTAGGCATCAAAATTAATGTGAAAATAATACAAATTATTACTTTTACAAAATTTTACAGTGAATAGTAAAATTTCATGAAAAATGGCCATAAGGCCATTCTAACTTTACTTTCTTTAGAAACTAAGGATCTAGACAGATGTACTGGCTCATTCTACCTCAAATTCATATGTTGCACCATATGGTTTGGTATTCAGAATTACGATGTGGTCCCAGAAAGCTCTGAACACATATTTGGGCTCATACAGATCAAAATACGATGAACTAGGGGGTGGGCCATATATTTCTGGAACCCCTGGACCATGGGGGACCAGTCCCATGTGGTCCCACCGGCCAACTTGGAAGTTGGCCGGCGATGCATCGCCGACCGGTGGGGTCCGTTTGCCGTGATTTTTGGGCGCACGCCCTTAAATGGCACGTGCATCATCCCCATGTAGCTCCCATCTCACGAAAACCCCTAAATCATACCCCTCCTTCACAAACAGCCCTCCCCATAGCCCTATTTTCGATTTTCAGCAACCACCTCCAAACTCCGGCGTCCCAAATCACTCCTAGGTCCCTCCTTGGCCAAAACCGACCACCACCCATCACTTATTGGGAGTTGACAGCCCCTCTTCTTGAAGATCTCACCATTTGGAGCTCCAAAAATCCCCAAATAGAGCTGAAATCGTGAGGTGCTCCATTCAACTTTTTTGTTTATATTTCTCCTTAAAATTATAGTCTTAGGAAGCCTGAAGCATCCCTCTACGATGCCTAGATTTTCTTTTTCCAGATTGGGCAGCCACTTCTCCGCATTTTTGTCATTTTCCATGGCTTTCGTGGAAGCCATTTTGGGCCTTTTATCACTCTCATCCATCATATCTTTGATGGGTAAGAGGAAAACTGCAACAGACGAGGCTGGGCCGAGCCGCCCTACTCGATCGAGAAGACCGCGGGGTGGTGCCGCAAGTTCAAGCGCCGCCGCAGGTCCAGCTCCAGTCCTGGAGTGCCGTACAAAGCGGGATTTGGATCCCCATGCACACCTTGGGCGAACTATTCTTTCGGAGATGCCTCATGGCCAATACACTGATCGCAAAGTGTTATTTGAGGCGGACGTAGATGGACGATTGTTCGGCGAGTATCTGTTGTTCGAACGCATTGAAGCTGTGCATTGGGGTCCGATCTTTGAAGCTCGTGCTCGTGTTAATGTGAGCACCGTTCGTGCCTTCCACGCAAGTATCGAGAATCCTACCTTGGAGCCTTTGCAGTTCAAAATCCCTTTTAGTAGAGATCGGATGGCTACGATCGATGTTCGGTTGATTGCGCGACTTCTCAACGTGCCTCTAGGTGATGTGCATCCTAGTGAGAAGAATCTGAGGACTAGACGTGAACGAGATCGCCGCACCAGGTTTCTATGCGGTAAGTTGGTTCCATGGCAGCCTAATAATAGCCTCAAGACGACGTACATGTCTGAGGATTTGCGCATGCTGTACCATATCTGCACGTTCAATGTTTATCCCAGGTCGACGAACCGCATTGAATGTACACGTCTTATGGTCGATTTCTTATTTCTGGTGGCCCAGGGAGAGAACGTATGTATGGACACTTTCATCTTACGGCAGATAGTTCTCATAGCCAGGTCAAGAAGAACATCCGAATCGCTTCCCTTTGGCCGATTTATTTGTAAGATTGCACTTGAGTTTGACTATAGACTTGGGCCGAAATTGCCGGTATCGATTCACACCATCGATGAGTCGACAATGGTCAAGATGAAGATTGGGTCACAATACCGTGAAAATCAACTTGAAAGGGATAGTGGGGATGACTTTGATGATGAGGAAGATCAAAGCGAAGAAGAACCTAGAGCAGAGGTTCAGGAAGTAGCTCAGGAAGAAGCAGAAGAGGAGGCTCAGGATACTGATGAGAGCCCTCCTCCTTCTGTGCAGGCTACTATCGACGACCTCATTGCTCGGATGGAGGAGAGTCAGACCGCTTTGCGAAGGGAAGTCCAAGAACTTCGCGCAGAAGTCGCTGATGCCAAGGCCATTACAAAGAAGAAATTTGGCAAGGTGACTCGCACCTTGAAGGCGATTCTGTGTTGCTTACAGGATAAGGGTGCTCCTCCTCCGTCACCAGACTCCGACTAGCGATGCAATCTTTGATGTTATTATCAGTAGTTAGTCATTTCCTGCTTTATGTGTGTAAGCCTGTCAGGGCTAGTGCTTTGTTCATGTTGCTGTTGTTTAACTGTCTTAATTTCTATGTAATTCTCGTCATGATGCTTGTAAGGATATATCCCTTGTATTGTGACAATTTTGATTAATTGAAATGCATGGAATGCCTTTGACTCTTTATGTGGATGATTGTGGTGTATTTGTGCAATTGAGACTGACAAGGTTGCGCCCTATTTTGAATATAGGGAATGCCACCTAAGACTACGCGGAGCACGGCTCGTATTGCGCTGACTGAGCATATGGATCAGACTCCCTCTCAGTCTGGTACCCATTCGGACCCTGCTGTGGGCCCGATTCCTGAGGCGGTTCGATCGTCTCAGCCTGCCGCTGGTCCTACAGATGGACCACTGCCATTTACGCCATCAGTCAGAGAGCCATATCGCGCATCTACTTTCACACCGCGTCCGCCACAGCCTGCTCCACCCCCTGACAGATTCGAGCAGATGATGGCTATGATGCTGCAGCAGCAGCAGCTTCTGACCACCATAGTAGGGACATTAGCCCAGGGTAGGGGTGCGACTACATCTACTCCACCTGTACCACCTGCGCATCCAGCTGAGGATGCCTATACATACGCCCAGGATGAGGGCATGGCTCATCCTGCGCCGCCTGCTTTCCCTGCGGGGAATCCTGCCGACACACGGGGCCTATTGGAGTGATTTCAGCGCTTGCGGCCTCCTACTTTCACGGGTTCTCATAGACCCGAGGAGGCTGAGTACTAGCTCGACCGGGTGTCGAAGATCTTGAGGATGTTGCACTGCACCGAGGCCGAGCAGGTAGAGCTGGCTACCTTCCTGTTTGAGAGAGAGGCTAGCATGTGGTGGGATAGCGTACTGCGGACCGTTGCCGCAGATTTTGTATGGACGTGGGCAGCATTTGAGTTCCGCTTCCATGAGAAGTATTATCCCCAGACCTACAGGCACGACAGGGAGAATGAGTTTCTCCGTCTCAGACAGGCAACGATGACAGTTACCGAGTATGAGCATCGGTTCACGGAGTTGGGCAGGTACGTCCCGACGATCCTAGCTGATGAGCAGATGCGCATACGGCGCTTTTTGGAGGGTTTGCGACCGGATATTCGGTCGAAGATGTGCTGTGTTAGCATTCCCTCCTATGCGGAGTTGATTCACATGTCCATGCGGGCAGAGCAGGACGTGGATCGACTTGCGCGATCTCGAGGCCCGGCTGCTTCTAGGCCACGACTAGATTTGCCAGACAGGCCCTTCGCGGGCAAGAGGCCTCGCATTGATCCTCCTACTAGGACTACGGCGCCTGTACCACGGTTTCGACGCCTTGATTTGACATGTACATACTGTGGGAGGACAGGCCACTTGGCGCAGAGCTGCTTTTCGAGGATGCGGGACAGTGGGTTCTCACCGCCGCAGAAGATTGACTGTGTACGTCCACAGGCGATATCAGCACCACCTATACGGTCAGCTCCTGCGCATCCTTCTTTCAGACCTACGGTATCGTAGATCCGACAGCCTCCACGGCCCTTGACACAGCGGCCGAACCGGCCACAGCAGGCTCGAGTTCATGCATTGACAGCTGAGGCAGCTGCGACGGGCACTTCTCAGCATTCGGCCTTCGAGGTCACCGCCCATATTGGAGGTACTCCTATTCTCGTGATGGTGGACACTGGATCCACAATTTCTTTGATATCGCGTGCTATTGTCAGACGTCTTGGCTTACACACCATTACTATGGATGGAGTGCGGGTTTATACAGCTCATGGGTCCTTTACAGATGCCACCCAGATGTGTGAGGGTTGTTTGGTGGATCTGGGGGGCAAGACAATGGTTCTAGATCTCGTCGTCGACCCTGCTCTTTATTATCTCGACGTCATTCTTGGCATGGACTGGTTGACTGCAGCGAGAGCCGAGATTGACTGCGAGACTCGTATAGTCACAGCGTACGAGCCTGAGGGTGCATCCTTCACATTTCCAGTGCGGGTAAATCTTTCTTTCCGCATACTTAGCTACGCCACTCTATTGCGCGACGCTGGTGCCCAGGTACTTGAGCATACGCCAGTTGTTTCCGAGTTCGGGGATCTGTTCAGGAAGATCCCTGGTTTGCCGCCCCGACGTGAGATCGATTTCACTATCGATCTGGTTCCTGGTTCTACACCCGTCTCACTGCCGACGTATCGCATGGCACCATGTGAGATGGAGGAGTTGAGGACGCAGATTCATGGTCTGCTAGAGCTTGGCCTTATACGGCCTAGCGTGTCTCCTTGGGGAGCACCGGTCTTGTTCGTGAGGAAGAAGGATGGTTCGATGCGATTGTGTATTGATTATCGCAGGCTAAACCAGCTCACGGTGAAGAACAAGTACCCTTTGCCTAGGATCGATGACTTGTTTGATCAGTTGAGAGGAGCGCAGTACTTCTCGAAGATTAATCTTCAGTCAGGTTATCATCAGCTGCGCGTCAGGGATGAGGACGTGTAGAAGACAGCATTCAGGACCAGTTTTGGCCACTACGAGTTCCTCGTGATGTCGTTCGGTCTTACGAACGTACCGGCCGTGTTCATGGATCTGATGAACTGGATATTTCGGCCTTTCCTCTATCGATTCGTCATTGTCTTCATTGACGACATTTTGGTGTACTCTAGGAGTCGAGAGGAGCATGAGGAGCACTTGCGTTTGGTCCTTGATACGCTCAGACGGCATCAGTTGTTCGCACAGTACAAGAAGTGCGACTTCTGGAAGCAGGAGGTGAAGTTTCTGGGACACGTGGTGTCCAAGGATGGCATGGTAATTGACCTGTCTAAGGTAGCTGCAGTGCAGGACTGGGAGCAGCCTAGTTCTGTCACTGAGGTGAGGAGCTTCTTGGGTCTCGCTGGCTACTATCAGCGCTTCATTCATCTCAGTTGACACGGAAGGACGTGAAGTTCGCCTGGAATGATAAGGCGGAGTCACCAGACTTATCCGCCCCTGTGCTAGTATTGCCAGAGCAAGGGGTTAGATACACTATATACACTAACGCGTCTAGCGTTGGTTTGGGTTGTGTCCTTATGCAGAGGGACAGGGTAATTTCGTATGCATCGAGACAATTAAGGAAGCACGAGGAGAATTACCCTACACACGACCTAGAGTCGGCAGCCGTTATATTCGCACTGAGACTCTGGAGACATTACCTCTACGGAGAGGAGTTCGAGCTCTTTTGCGATCACAAGAGCCTCAAGTACATATTCACGCAGCGAGACTTGAATATGAGGCAGCGGCGATGGATGGATACGTTGAAGGACTTCAAGTTTGAAGTCTCTTACCATCCTGGGAAGGCGAACCTTGTGGCTGATGCGTTGAGCCGCAAGAAGGCGATAGAGTTTGTGGCTCCGCTGATGGTTGCCGAGTGGGATATGGTTGAGTTTTTGTGAGACTTTGAGCAGAAACTCACCGTAGAGGAGCCATTTGAGTTCATCGCACATGTACAGGTGCGATCTCAGATCGATGACCGAGTCATCGAGGTGCAGAGGGACGATGCGCATCTTACTGAGCTTCGAGAGCAGGCTAGTGATGATGTTGACTCCGACTGGCGAGTTGGTATGGATGGGGGCTTACGTTACCGTGGCCGCCTATGCGTCCCAGATGTCCCTGACTTGAGACGAGAGATTCTCGAGGCTGCGCATTCTACTAGACTCGCGATGCATCCAGGCAGTACAAAGATGTATCGTGACGTGAAGAGGACGTATTGGTGGGAAGGTATGAAGACCCACATAGCTGAGTTCGTGTCCCGTTGTCTCACTTGTCAACAGGTGAAGGCAGAGCATCGCCGACCACCTGGACTTTTGCAGCCTATGCCGATTGCAGAGTGGAAGTGGGATTTCATTTCCATGGACTTCATTTCTGGGTTGCCGAAGACGAGGAAGGGGCATGATTCCATTTGGGTGATCGTCGACCGATTGACGAAGTCGGCGCACTTCCTACCGATCAGAGTTACGAACTCTGCAGACGAGTTGGCTAGATTGTACATCCGAGAGATTGTGCGTCTGCATGGAGTTCCGTTGGAGATCGTGTCGGATAGAGACACGCGGTTCACTTCTATTTTCTGGACTCGCATTCAGGAGGCTATGGGTGTGAAGTTGAAGTTCAGTACTGCCTTCCACCCACAGACGGACGAACAGATGGAGCGAGTGAACCAGATCCTGGAGGACATGTTGCGAGCTTGCGCATTGGACTTCAAGGACAGTTGGGATGACTGTCTTGCATATGCGGAGTTTGGTACAATAATAGCTTCCAGGCGAGTATCGGCATGGCACCTTATGAGACGCTGTATGGGCGACCTTGTCGCGCACCGCATTACTGGTTAGAGGTCGGTGAGCGTAGCTTGATTGGCCCAGAGTTGGTGCAGGCGACGTCAGAGAAGATTGATACTATTCGACGTCGGCTTCTTACAGCGCAGAGCAGACAGAAGAGCTACGCCGATACGAGATGATGACCACTAGAGTTCACAGTCGGGGATCACGTGTTTTTGCGAGTTTCCCCTATGAAGGGAGTCCTTCGATTCGGGAAGAAGGGGAAGCTGGCACCACGATTCATTGGTCCATTCCAAATCCTCGATCGTGTGGGAGCAGTGGCTTACCGATTGGTTTTACCCACGCCCCTCGCGAGCGTCCACAACGTATTTCATGTTTCTATGCTGAAGAAGTACGTTGCTGATCCTTCCCATATCATCAGATGGGAGCAGATGCAGTTAGGAGAGGATGTTACTTATATCCTGCGACCGACACGCATCTTAGACAGGAAGGAGCAGGTACTGCGTAGCAAGGTGATTCCCCTTGTGAAGGTACTATGGACGCATCACTCTGAGGAGGAGGCTACTTGGGAGACAGAAGCCGAGATCAGAAAGAACTACCCACAGCTTCGCGAGGAGTACGAAAAGGTACAAATTTCGAGGACGAAATTATTTGTTAAGGGGGGTAGATTGTAATGGCCATGAAAAATCCGTACTTGGGCTCGAGTACCAACTCGACCCGAAATCGCGTAGAATTAATTTCCATGGAAATTAAGCGTAAGTTAGCTAGCACAACGCTAGAGTAGCTGGGAAATAGTCCCTGATCACTTTAAATACGTTCTACAAGACCCAAATCGAGTAGAACAAACAACTCTACAATACTCTATAACCTCGGATCAAACTCTAAGCGGGTTTGTCCTCTGGACCACTTTGAATTCTTGTATTGGATTTAGACCGCGCGTCGAAGATCCGATACTTCCTATCTTAGACCGTTAGAACCACCTAGTTGGACTTGACAATCATCTCGAAAATCAAGTCAAACCGATAATCACAGACTATTTCGTTGAACCCGGACTGAAGAGACCGCGAATGGGGACAGATTTGGAATTTCAAATTCAAATCTGGCACACGACTTGACGCGTCAGTATTAAGCGTTCTGACCGTCAGAATTCATCCAGATTACACCCTCGGATCAGGAAAAATTTCTATTTATTATCATGAGACTTTCAGCCCTGATCTACGTGCGGTGACCGCTGAACTGAAACTGGTCCGCCACGTGCGATCTGCGAACCCTGCCAGACTGAAAATTTAATATGTGCTACATCTGGTACGCATGAGCTTAAGTCCGATCGCAATCGACCAGGGGACCACCAGAAAGCAGCTTTTGGACCGAAACAGCCCCGAAATGGATAGGCACCAAGTAAACTTCATTCCGGAGCCTATTTCCGGCGTTTTTAAGCTTATAAAAGGGGTTGAAACCCTCATTTCCCTCTCCCATCCGAAAATTCCAAACCCTAGAGAAAAGGAGAGAGAGTTTGAGAGAAAGAGAAGAAGGGATTTTTCCCGCTTCCGAGCCACCGATTGCTGCTGCTTCAGCAACTCTTCCCAATCACCTGGCTGGTGATTTCTCCGTTCTTTCAGGTACAAAACAACCCTAGAACTTACTAATTTAGGGTTTATCCAGATTTAGGGCCTGTTAGCTAACGTATTTCATAAATCAGGTTCTCCTACTGCCGTAGACGAAGCGTACACGCTCCATTCAAAATCACACTTCCGTAAGAGACTAGGTGAGAATTTTAGACGCTTTGATTGACGGTTTACAACGCTTTCAATGTCGTTTAATAGTAGATTATCGACGGCATCGCCGTTTGACATGTACAACATGCTCTCCGTTTCCTGTTTCGTAAATTAACGAAGAATATGAGATTTAGGGCATTTTAGTCATTTGTAGGAAGTACGGTTTACATTCGTATTTTTCTGACGTGATTGACATGGTTTATTGTCGCATTAGGGAGTTAGGAATGCTTGCATAATTAGTTTGGCGAAGAGATTTGCCTAGTTGCGCACTTTGGGTCGACATACTATATGTAGACTTAAGTGTGTAGTGTATGTGTTTGTATAAATGTTTGTATTAGTATGTATTGAATTGAATGATGTTATGAGATAGTTTTTGACTGATTCTTCAATTAATATGCTGACCTAAATGATTTTCTACATGTTGACTAAGTGCATGATTTCATTATATGCATGGAATATGTGTGTTGGAAGATTTGCTTAAGTTGAATGTTATGACATGTGTTAACATGCTCACATGATTGTATTTCAATTTCAATACTCTCACTTAGATTGCTGATGTGATTCCATAAATGTTTGGGACTAGACTTAGTCCAGGCAGTCGGTAACCGAGCGAATTCGTGGCTGACTGGTCATAGCCACGAACGACGCGTCGATGAACGTGATTCGTGTTTAGAGTTGGCGGCAGTGGTTAGGCCACGCGAAGTGTTTTACGCACTTCATGTCGTTCGACTTGAGATGCGATCGTGCTAGTCGAGCCCGTCAAGTAACCCGACTGGCCGATGTATGTTCACCTTGTATGTGTCATAACTGCTTGAACCTAGGGTACTGAACTTACCATTGTAAACCCTGTTAACCATGGTACCTTGATCCACTAAGACTCATGAGCCGGGCATGGTGGTATGGGACACCGTGGTCGAGCTGTCGGCCTACGCTGGGGCCACAAACCTCCCCGTAGTGACCAGTGAGCACCTAGACTCGTGAGCAGATTATGGTGGTATGGGACACTATATTCTAGCTGTCGGCTTACACTGATCAGGCGACGAGCCCTTTGTAGTGACCGCGAGCGTATTCTGAGCCCACGGGAGGCGACGACCCTTCCATTGCAGTAGAGTACAGTAGGCCTGTATTGATAAGGTGATGGGGGAGCGGTGCAACGAGTGCGAACAACAGCCCTGACAGCCCTTGCAGTGACCTACGAAATATACATCGTATGAGATTACTAGGAGTGACGACCCTAGACAGGATCTGTGTTGGGATTGATACGAGGGAAGTACCTTAGTTTCCCAATCCTGCTATTTGAATGGACTAATAACAACTAGGAAATCATATCACCATAGCATTGCATGTGCCTGGAAGATGTGGAGCACTCTAGGGAGTGTGGCATGCTGCGGTTGTAAGATGTTGCCGCATGAGGGTGATCGTCGGTGAGGGCATACATCACGTCATGTCATCTTGCATTAACAACAGTATTAGGATTGTCTGATTTACTGCTTTACTATTATCGCGTGATTGAATTGTGAACATGCTAATCTTTGCTCTATGATTCCACTGAGTTGATCACTCATTCCCATGTTACGGGATGGTGTTTGCAACACCCACTAGACCCTGTTGTAGATGCAGGTGAGGCCGAGATCCAGGAGGTGGAGCCAGAGATCGACGAGGACCAGGATGAGTTCTCGTATATGCAGTATCACGACGGCTTCCCGTAGGCGACCTGGATCGAGGGGACATCAGTGGGACTTTTTTGAACATTATTCTTTTGTTTATGTATATGTATATGAGACTCAGAGATGTAGTCATACTTTGGAGACAGATGAGATTTACTTTGTTTTTCCATACAGTGATATATATATTGTTTAGTCTTCCGCTTGCTTTTATCACTGGATCTGAAGTATGAATTGCAGTTTTGGTATACTTTTACTCATGTGAATGCTTTAAATCAGACAACAATGAATCATAACCATTTTTGTTGCATAAGTGACGGTCTGGAACTCGGGAGTTGAGTTTATACACGACCCCCGATTTTCAGGGTGTTACAATGGGCCTAAACGGCCTACACACAACAAGTATGGGCCTATCAATGGGCCCTAAGGAGAGTCATAATACAGACATTTAACCAACATTATTCTTACAATGTGGACGTCAAACCAACATTTCTCCCAAGACACAACCCGCCATAAACGTCATTACCTATATTATAGTGAAATCACAGATTACATCCAGTGCACATTCCTCGCATTGAGCCGCATGTACACCACATTGGGCCTAGCCATGCAGGCCACAAATACCTCAAGATGTGCCTCATCACATGGGCTGAAAATCTATCAAATGGGTCACAACATATGAGCGAGAAACACATCGTAATGGGCCTCAACCCATGGGCTCCAAATACATCACAATAAGCCTCAACCCATGGGCCCTAATACATCACAATGGGCCTCAACCCATGGGCCCTAATACATCACAATGGGCCTCAACCCATGGGCCCTAATACATCATAATGGGCCTTAACCCATGGGCCTTATATATCAAAGTGGGCCTCAACAATAGCTCCATACACATCAAGGTGAGCCTCAACAATGGGCCATGATTATGACAAGATGGGCCTAATCACTTGGGCCTTATATATATACCAAGGTGGACCTCAATGGACGACCATAAATAAATCCAGGTGGGCTTCATCCACATACCAAGGTGGGCCTCAATGGACGGCCATAAATAAATCAAGGTGGGCTCCATACATGTACCAAGGTGGAGTCCACTTGAACTATAGATTTGTCTTATTTTTAGTCTCAAACCTGTAAGACAAGCTTGCTAAATGGTGAATGGTTTGGATGCAACACATGCATCATGGTGGGGGTCCACTGAACTATGGATCTTACTCATTCCTTAGCTCATGCCATGAAATCAGCTTTAAAAATGGATGGACGGCTTGGATGCAGAACATGCATCATGGTGGGGTCCATAGATGGATAGTGTGGATGATACAAAAGGGGGCCACAGAGCTTAGTGACGCCACTCTAGCTGGCTGCTAGAGTGAGGTACACCACCATCCCACCCAGGGACAGTGTGGGTCATAATACATGCATCAGTGGGTCTCACGTGGGCCCACCATAATGTTTACTTTCCATCCAACCTGTTGATAAGGTCACGTTGACCTGGAATGAAGAGGAAAAAAAATTCCATAAGATCCAAAACTTCTATGGACCCAAAAATGGGTTTCAATGGCAGGCGATTCAACCACACTATTCCCTGTGACGTGGGCCACCTGAGCTAAGTAGACGGCTGATTTTTGGCATGGGGCCCATTGCCTTAAGGGGCCATCAAATGCACGGTGTTGATTTCCACAACCATCACGGTGGGGCCTACAACTAGGACCCAGGTTTCCTGGATGACTGTCCAGCGCAGGACGCCACTGGTGTCCTCTGACGAGTTAGCAGCAGCAACTGCTGCTCTTTCTTAATAATTTTTTTTTGAAAAAATAATTTTTTTGAGGAATTTCCTAGGTGGGGTCCACGTCAGATAAATCCACTCCACCCATTGAATTCTATGGCTGGAGACAGACCAAACAAGTCCAATATTTAATATATTTCAACGCGTAGCAAAAATCAAAGTGAATTTAAATGGTGAGAATCACTGTTTGGAAAGGTATGGCCCGCCCGATGAGTGGATTAACTTCATTTTTCGGTTCAACGCCTAAAATGATCTAAGGAAAAGGATGGATGACGTGGATTAAAAAAATACATCGAGGTGGGGCCCATATGAGTGGTCCACACAAAGCTTTAAACCAAGCTTTTATTTGTGTTTTCCAGATGACGTCCAGCGTCCAGGGACGCTGGACGACTTGACATCCCAGGTGCCAAAGATGTGGGCCTGCTCAGGCGGGCCATCGGATAATGGATGGTGTCGATGCAACACCTATAAAGTGGGCCCCACTTCTAGATGACTTAGATAAAATATATACTTCATGGTGGGGTCCGTCCAAGTGGGCCACAAGGCCATATTATCACAAGAAAAAGAAATGAAAAAGAGAGGGAGAGAGAGAGAGAGTGATTGGGACATGCGTGATGGAGGGACCCCGACACTATGGGCCCTCCATTTCGAGCATCCAATTCATACATCAAGTGGGTCCCATTGCATGTGGACCCATCAAATCAAAGATTTACGATGGAGATCCTTTCTCCACCCAAAATGAATGGTCTAGATGACCTCTTTCAAACTAGAATTAAACATCATGATGGGGTCCATGGAGAATGGCCCCATCATGGAATGATATCGATAATCAAGGTGGGTCATCAGCCACATCTTAGGGTCCAAAGTGAGATCCATACCATTGATCGGTAGGCCTCACTTGGTCCATCTTAAAAATATGAAAAACTATCCTATTTAAGCACCCACCGCTTCATCTTTTTGGTCCATTGGAAAGCCGATCTCCTAGAGCTTCACTTTGATGGTGGAGATGGAAAATGAATGGCTAGGATGAGAGCTTTTGGAATGGAAAGGTGGGCTACCAAAAATTACTTTTCTCTCATATGGGAGGGATTGGACGTGCACCACTCTCTCTCTCTTAGAAATGTGTTGAGAATGAGAGAGAGAGAGAGAGAGAGAGAAAGTTGTAAGGAAAGAGGGATGAGTGATAGAGTGATGGGTGAGGAGAGTGATGGATGTGGTACTTGACATGTAAGGTGGTGTAAGAGAGAGGGTGAGAAAGAATTGACTTTGGAGAGAGAAAGCATGGGTTGCTTTGTACTTGACATGAGGTGATTGATGGGATGGATGAGACATGTTATAGAGACTCTCTTGGAATTTACAACGCGTAGTGTTTTTCCTCGAATTGAATGCGGGTTTGCATCTCCCTACCAGGGTATCGGATCGGTGAGTGAGTCACGGCGACGGTGCAGTCGCTATGGTACAAGTCTCGGATTAAGCCGACTCAAATCTACGGGATACGACTTAGGGTCATGCGCAAACATCAATTACTGGTCGAGGATTGCCGAAATTCTACGAGAATGATTGTGGTAGTTGACGGAATAGTCTGGACTAGGATACGGGTCTTACAGGCCACACCCCCTCCCAACCGACCATGAAATAGTGGGAGACGGGGTCTCCTGGTATTCAGCACTCGAGCGCTCATGTATCCACTCGGTCTCAACGTTGGGGCATCTCTTAGCCTCGGAGGTTTAGGTTCTTTCACCCACAGGCATCCAAAGTGCCTGGATGCTCGAACCTAACATTTTCAGTGTCCCATTTAGTCAGTCACGACATGCTTGTGGAGGTCATAACCCTAATGTCGCTAGGACATATAATAATCGCAATCACACAATGCAAGATGCATGAGTCATGTAGTCCAATTATATATCAATCTTGCGCATATTGTGCACTTATGTAGGATAACTCCACCCATTAGGGAGTCCCATAAACCATTTATACCATGGCATATGCAATGGTCAATCACACCTTATAATAAATATGCAGATGATACATATGGGCATGTATCATGATGCTATGCTGTCACATACTCATAATCGGTATCAATAATCGACATCAACAATCGGCCTCGACAATGTGGATATTTAACTAACATTATCCCTAAGGCATGACCCACATAGAGCCTAACATATAGTGGACCTATGGCCTCACACAAGGACCTAATATATAACATTATGGGCCTAGGGGCCTTACTCAATAGCTTAATACACATCACGATGGGCCTCTCACATGGGCCTAATATACATCATAATGGACTCCATCGCCTGACCCTCAAATGCATCACAATAGGCCTCATCACATAGATCTCATATTCATCACATTAGGCCTTAAACATGGGTTAAATACACATCACAATGTGCCTTAAATACGGGCCACATATACCTCACGTTGAGCCTCAAACATGAGCTACATATACATCACACAGGCTGAATACACATCACAATGGGCCTCAACTATGGGTCACATATACATTATATATGTCTCGACAATCAGCCTCGGCAATCAAAATCGGCCTCGATAATCGAAATTGACCTCAACAATCGAAATTGACACTCAGAATCGGCCTCGACAATCAGAATCAGCCTATACAATCGGTCTCGACAATCTGAATCGGCCTCAATACTCGGCCTTGATAATCAGAATCGGCCTATACAATCGGCCTCGACAAATCAGAATCGGCCTTAATACTCAGCCTCAACAATCGAAATAGGGCTCAATACTCAGCCTCAACAATCAGAATCGACCTAATCAATCGGCCTCGACCAATCGTAATCGGCCTTGGTACTCAGCCTCGACAATCAGAATCGGCATATACAACCGGCCTCGACAAATTGGAATCATCCTTGATACACGACCTCGATACTCGGCCTCGACAACCGAAATTAAAATCAACAATCGAAATCGGAATGTCATGCCCCAAAATCCGAAAATCAGATTCACAAGAATCCCGATCGTCGAATTCGGTGCCGACACCCTCCTTAGTATCCCATTCTCGGCTCTCAGCGCAGCATACGCCAGATTTCGATCCTGCGATCTTACAAGGAGGATTTTTCAACATACATTTGTTTTGTAATAAGCATAACCACAAGTTTACCCAAATCATAAAGGCAATATCATCATCACATATCCACTAATATAATCACTTGAATATAATGCTGAAAGGAAAATACATATATCAAAATCAGAGCTCCTGAAAACCGCTGCACGCTCCAAGCTCAACGCTAGTGTAACCTAACGCCACCTGGACGCATCTATCATGCATAAGCTTACAAAAGCTTAGAGGGTGGTGTAAGTGTGTGTAAGGTAAGTGTCGAGTATACAATAGAGTCCGTAAATCATACATCATCGAGATAAGAAGGAAAAATGACAAGGTCATGAATCCTACGATATCAGAGTAAGCAGAAATATACTGGTAAGTCCGTGAGTCACATAATATCAGAGTACGCATTCCAGATCATAATGAGCCAAATATTATATACTGCAAATGCGATACAATATACAGAACCTATCAAGTCCTTCTAAGCCATATAAGTGCTGAAACGTAGTAATCCAAAATGTCATATGTTGTGGATGAAATGCAATATGCGATGCGAATGAAATGACCAAGCTGGAGTGAAGTCGGGATGATAGTACATAGTATCGCAGGCTACGGGGTCCATCACAAGGGAATTCTATCCAAACCAGTCTCATACCTAATTTGGATAGTCAAACACAATGTGGTAAACTCCTGATCTCAGGTTAGTCGTGCGCCCCAATCGAAATCCTGGCCATTGCGAAGGTACACGTTACAAATAGTTACGCATCGTCAGCCCGAGTGGATAGTGAATGGATGAATGAATGAGTATGAAACTCCTACTTAGTAGCCTATTAGCACAGTAGCCTGCCAACCACTGGTAGCTCGCCCAGTGTGGTAGCTCGCCCAGGCCTCAGCCCTGCCCACATCACACCCGCCCACATCAGCATCCGATCACGTGCGCCCGCCCACATGTACAACAGTAATGGGGTGTCATAATATCATTTCAGTCCTCATAGCACGTCCACATATCAATACGGTTCCTCTCTAAGATATCACCGGGGTCTATTACACTCCACTCCGACTGCCTCCTCCCTAGTTGCATAGCCTAGCGAGCATAAGAGACCTCACTATTCGCCTAGCCAATAGTCTGCCAATACCTATCTAGCACGTCGATAGCGGACCCATTTACGAGCTGGTCATACTCAGCCTAGCTTATAGGCCCCTCACTCGAGCGGATAAGGCCACACCCCCTTCCAACCGACCACGAAACAGTGGGAGACACGGCCTCATGGTATAGGCACCGGCACTCATATTTCACTCGGTCTAGACGTTGGAGCATCTCTTAGTACCAAGGAGGTTCTGGGATTTTCACCCAAGGACATCCTACGTGCCCACAGTGCTAGAACCAAGGATTTTCGATGTCCCATCCGGCCATCCACAATGTGTCTGTGAAGGTCATGGCCCTGATGTCGCTATGTCATACAATGATCAAATCACACTACCCAGTCATGCAGTAATCATGTGCGTACGGCACAATAATGTAGGCACTCCGTCTCATAAGGAGTCCCATAAATAGTCTGCCCAATGGCGTATGCTATGATCAAACATTCCTCATATCAGGCATACATATGATGTGTATGGGCATGAATCATGGAGTTATACTAAGCATTTTATATGGTAATGAAATATCCTTACAACAAAGATGAGCCTAGATGGCCTACACACAACAAGTATGAGCCTATCAATGAGCCGTAGGGAGAGTTATAATGTGGACATTTAACCAACATTATTCTTACAATGTGGACGTCAAACCAACATTGCTCCCAAGGCATGACCCGCCATAAATGTCATTACATAACCTATGGTGGAATCACACTACAATGAGCCTCAACCCATGGGCCCTATACACATCAAGTGGGCCTCAACCCATGGGCCCTATACACATCACAGTGGGTCTCAACCCACGGCCTTTCTACATCACAATGGGTCTCAACCCATGGGCCCTAATGCATCGCAATGGGCCTTAACCCATGGGCCCTAGAGTACATCACAATGGGCCTTAACCCATGGGCCTTAATACATCACGATGGGCCTCAACCCATGGCCCCAAATTCATTACAATGGGCCTCAACCCATGGGCCATCAACACACCAAAAGTGGGCCTCAACAACGGGCCTTAAACATGGTAAGTGGGCCACATCGCATGGGCCATATGCATATCAAATGAGCCACACCAATAGATAAGTAGTGGTAATAATTTTCACCATTAAAATTCCTAAGGCATCCTCTTAAATGGGCCTAAAAACCCATCCAGAGTGTAAGATTACGGGGTTTTCACCATCCAATCAGCTCAAAACTTTATATGCAACCTTGGGACCACAAATTATCCGTACACGTCAAATTTTAGCTCCTGAATCCTTCTGAAAATGGCTAAACTAATAGATCAGCCCCTAAAATCATGATTTGGGCTGCCTGATATCTGGATAAGCTTCAAATTCGGTCTCAACGCTTTAAATGAGCTAAAAATGTAGATGGACGGAGCAGATTTCTCACGATCATCACCATGGACCTATATGTATATTTCATGCACATCACGTAGTTGCATGACATCTTCTCATTTACGTAAACAATGTTTACACTATGCATTTAAAATTTTCTTAGTACGGCCTACTCCACATTTAAATCATCGATCCATACCATCCATTGTATTCAGAAGGAAGATTTAACCCTTGCCAAAGTGGCATTCTGAAACCATGCAGGCTGTTACAACATCCTATCCGTTAAATACAAGATGGACGGCGAAGTAGACAAACCCGTGGACTGCACAGATTTCACTCCAAAAACAGTCCTTTTCGGATGGTTTTTCGTCTTGAAATCAATGGATGGAGTGGATAAAACACATATATATCGTGGTGGGTTCCACCTCATGATGGAAAACATGAATGAAACACATACCATGGTGGGTTCCACCTGAACCTTAGATCTAACTCATTTTTACTGTAACATCCCGAAAATAGGGGGTCGAGCATAAACTCCACTCGTGAGTTCCAGAACATCACTTATGCAACATTTTCAATGATGGATGAATGTCGGCTCTAATAGTACATAAACATGAAGTGGATTACGTCAAAACAACATATCATACTCTAAAGACAGTTAAATTAGCAAGCGGAAGAATGTGATAGATATATAAAATATATGAACTATTGTAAGTCTCCAGAGTATGAACATGTTACCAGGTTAAACATATACATATATACTCCAAAAATGGTCAAAAGAATATACATGAGTGCTCTAAAAATATAAAATGACGAGTGTCATGGCGTCTAATCAACCTCCATGTAATCCCATCGATCAGAACACGGTCTACATAGACCCTCCTGATAACCGCCTATAGGAGAAATCCTCCTCATCATTAAATAAGTCTGGCTCCACTTCACAAGCAGCGCCATCACCTGAAACTAAAACAGAGACTGGTTGGTGTATACAACACCGTCCCGTAACGTGGGAGTGAGTGGCCAACTCAGTGGAATCATAAAGAAAAGGTTAACATGTTATCAAATCAATCAAGCGATAATGAAAAAGCAAGAAAATTAAACATTCCTAAATACTGTAATTAATGCAAGAATGAAATGACATGATGGATACCCTCTCCAACATACTCCCTCATGCGACACCATCTTACGTCCGCGACATACTTTCTTCCCTCAGTGCTCCACATCTTTCAGGCACATGCAGTGCGATATGAATATGATTACCGAGTTGTTATTAGTCCTTTTCATACAGTAGAATTAGGAAACTAGGGTACTTCCCTTATATCATTCCCAACAAGGATCCTGTCTAGGGTCGTTACTCCTAGTATCTCATACGATGATATATTTCTAGGTCGCTACAAGGGCTATTGCACGCACTCGTTGCTCCGCTCCCCCATCACCTTATTAATACAGGCCTAGTTATACTCTTGTTGCTACGGAAGGGTCGTCGCCTCACGTAGACTCAGAGTACGCTTGAGGTCACTACAAAGGGCTATCAGGGCTGTTGCACGCACTCGCTGCACCGCTCCCCCATCACCTTATCAGTGTAGGTCGACAGCTCGAATATAGTGTCCCATACCATCATAATCGGCTCACGAGTCTGGGTTGCTCACTGGTCACTACGGGGAGGTTTATGGCCCCAGCGTAGGCCGATAGCTCGACCACGGTGTCCCATACCACCATGCCCGGCTCATGAGTCTTTGTGGATCAAGGTATCACGGTTATCAGGGTTATCACTGGTAAGTTCAGTACCCTAGGTTCAAACAGTTATGACCAATGCAAGGTGAACATACAATGGTCAGGCGGGTTACTTGATGAGTTCGACTAGCACGAGCACACGTTGAATCGACCGACATGAAGTGCACAAGCACGTTGTGTGGCCTAACCACTGCCGACAACTCTAGTACGACTCGGGTTCGTCATACACATCCTTCGTGGTGAATATAATCCAACCATGAATCCTAATCTTTTACCGACTGCCTGGACTAGAGTATAGCCCCAAGCACATGTAATGTGAATCAGTAATCGTATGAGATAAACAAAATTGAAATAACAAATAATTCAAGCATGTTAACAACATGTTATAAGATACAATATAAGCAATTTAACCATACACAAGCATTTCATATATATAAGATAATCAATTCAAATATAACAACCATGGAAGAAATCATATACATCATCAAAATAGTTGAGAATCCTATCTCAACACTAATCTACAACCTTATTTACTCAATACTTATACAAACATTTATACAAACACTTTGTCTACATAGCATATGTTGGCCAAAATGTGCATTAGGGCGGATCTCTTCACCAAACAGATCATACACGCATAACTAGTATAGGTACACAGAAAATACTCATGACAATCATATCAGCAAAATACGTATGTATACAGTATTTCCTACAAATACCCAAAATACCCTAAATCTCATATTCTTCGTACGTATTCGAAATGAAAAACAGACAGTATGTTCTACATGTCAAACAACATTCTTGTCAACAATCTACCATTAAACGGCATCGAAAGCTTTGAAAAATGGTAACCTAAGCGTCTAAAATCCGCACCTTACACCGTAGAAGTGTAACGAACTCGACAGAGGCTCTAAGTCTTTGTCTACGGCACAAAGGTAACCTGTAGCATGAAATAGATTAGCTATTTCATCGCTTACGCTATTCAAACCTCTAAAACTGATTAGGGTTACATTTTCTTACCTAAGAAAGGAGACGGAATCGCCGAAAAAATGATGTAGACGTGATAGTTGAGTACGTGGAATGGCAGGGAAGAAGCCCTGGATCGAACACCAACTCTGTTTCACACTTTCTCTCTCTTTCCTTCTCTCTTTTCTCCTTAGGGTTAGAAATTCGTATGGGTTAGAAAGCTAAGGGTTTAAGGCCCTTTTATAAGCCCAAACATAACGAAAACGGACTCCAAGTCAAGGTATACTTCGGTTATAACCAAATCAGAATCTTTCTGATCCAATGGAGCATTTATGGAGGTCCTGTTATCAGTTACGGTTGAACTTAAGCTTACTAGCATTAGATCTTTAATCAGTTAAGTTTTCAGTCCAATCGAATTTCCAGATCGTTCGTGGTGGACCAGTTTCAATTCAACGGTTACTAAACCGAAGTCAGGACTACAAGTTTCATGACATGAAAGGGCCCATTTTCCTGATCCGAGGGTAAAATTTGGTCGAATTCTAACGGTCAGAATGCTTAAAAATGTCGCGTAAACGACACATGCCAGATTTATTAAAAATTGAATTAATTTTCTAAATATTTTTCTTTTCTCACTCTCTTCACTTCGAACTCAGTAAAATAGTGTCAGGACATCAGTGGGCTTGATTTTTGAAATGATTGTCAAGTCCAACTAGGCAGTCATAATGGTCTAAGATTATAGATATCGGACTTTCGACGTGCGGTCTAGATCCAATACAAAGGTTCAAGGTACTCCCGAGAGCAATCAAGAATAGAGTTTGATCTCAAGTTTTTAGGTAATATAGCGCTAATGGTACTACTCATTTTGGGTCTTGTAGTTCATATTTAAAGTGGTTCAAGTTAATTCTACTGAGTATTCAGTTTGGTACTTAACCAAATTCTACCTTAATTATGGCAGAATACGGTCCTAAGGCCATTCTATGCCCCATCTTGAGCACTTCTGGTTATCATATTATTTTAATTATTTTTTTAGTGGTTTATAATCAAGTTTAACCTATATCCACCAAATTTCATAAGATTTCAAGTAGTATAAAAATTCTACAAATTTCGGAAGCAGCATCTGTCCAACAAGTGATTTTTGGACAGTTGTCACAACGTCCTACTTTAAACTATATTAAATCTTTTATTATATTTATAAAATATTTTTATATAAATCTAGAATCATTTAGTTTCATTTTGGTTTTTGAATCACCTAAATTGAAATTATAACGAAGGAGATATGATTTTTCAAAGTTAGAAGAAACGTGTAGAAAAAAGTACAGAAATCGGCCTATCAGACCGCTGTATGGACGAGGTTGGCGAGGCCTCGCCGGTCACTGACCTATTTGGTGAGGAATCGCCCCAAGGGAGAGGTCCTCACCCCCCGGGGATGTCGAAAACATGTGGGGCCTACCTGGATCTCCCCGAATTGAGTCGTTTGGGCCCACGAGTCCGTCGAGGCGTTTATCGAGTCTCATTTACAAACCGGAATGAGTTACGTGACGTACAATATATGATTTTAGGGTAGGAGAAGCTTGTCCAACCAAATAACCTATCTACTTTATGAGATTCTAAAAATTTCATAGTCAAACTCCCATTTTACGCATGTATGAAACATTTATAGTAAGTTTTAGGTTAAGTACAGTTCTTTACCATTTAAACTGTAAGATTTGTATCTAATATGAAAGTACTTAGAGAAATTTGAAGAATGAGGTGGTGAAAGGTGAGATTTTGAAAGAAATGGGTTGAAAAGCGATTTCTAGACTTTAGGATTGATCTTCGAGAGCAATATGGTTGACCCATTGCCTAAGGACGTCTAACTCTAGGTTGGTAAAAATTCGGGGTGTTACATTTACTCTCAAGCCCTAAAATGGGCTTTCAAAATGGTTGGACATTGGGGATGCAACACACACATCATGGTGGGTCCCACTTTCCAAGCAGTGGACAGTGTAAGAAAACACATACATCACTAGGGGGTCCCACCGTCCAGTGGTATGGACGGTGGACAGAACTTCATGGTGGGTTACACCGTCCACTGCCGTGGACGGTGTGTATAAAACACATACATCATTGTGGGTCCCATGTGGGGCCCACCATAATGTTTATTTCCATCCAATCTATAGATAAGGTCGTACAGACCTGGATGAAGAGGAAAAACAAATCACATTTTGATCCAAAACTTCTGTGGACCCCAAAAAGGGTTTCAAGAGTAGACATTGAATCCCACTGTTTCTAATGATGTGGGCCACCTGAGCGTTGGATGCATCTCATTTTTGGAGAGGGCCCACCTCAGGGGATGAACCACCTCCTGAACGGGTCAGATGTTAAATAAACATAAAGGTGGGGCCTATATAAGTGGCCATTCTCCCATACTTGAAAAACCAAGCTAATAGTTGTGTTTTCCTTCCACGTCCAGCGTCCAGGGACGTTGGACGGTTTAGGCGTACACATGCTTAAGGTGGGCCACCACATGGGTACATAGTGTAGATATATCATATCTAAAGTGGACCCCACCTACGGATGACTTGGATAAAATACATATTTCATGGTGGGGTTCATACAAGTGGGCCACATGGCCACATCAACGTACAAAGAAAATAAATAAAAAGGAGAGGGAGAGAGAGAGAGGGAAAGAGAGTGGGACATGCGTGATGGAGGGACCCCAACACTATGGGCCCTCCCTTGAGATCAATCATACATCAAGTGGGTCCCAATACATATGGGCCCACCAAATCAAAGATTAACGGTGGAGATCCTTTCTCCACCAAGATGTAAGGTCTAGATGACCCATAACTACTATAAATTTAAACATCATGATGGGGTCCATGGAGAATGGCCCCATCATGGAATGATATTAATAATCAAGGTGGGCCATCAGCCACATCTTAAGGTCCCAAGTCAGATCCATACCATTGTTCGGTAGGTCTCACTTGGCCCAACATAAAAGCATGAAAAACTAGCCTATAGAAGCACCCACCTATCGATCTTCTCGGTCCGTTAGAAAGCCTATCTCCTTGTGCTTCTCTTTGATGATGGTGGAAGATGAAAAATAGATGGCTAAGATGGAGGTTTTTGGGAAGGAAAAGGTGGACCACACAACTCACATTTCTCCCTTGGAATGCTTGGACGTCCACCTCTCTTTCTCTCCTTTGTTGCTTAGAAAATGGTGTAGAGAAAGAGAGAGAGACATGGGATGTAAGGAGAGAGAGAGTGATGGATGTGAGTGATGGGTGAGGTGATGGATGTGAGGTGAGTGATGGGTGAGGTGAGAGATGGGTTGACTTGGTGGTTGCTTAACTTGTGGAGAAAGGAAGCATGGGTGCTTTGTACTTGACATGTGAGGTGATTGATGGGATTAATATGACATGTTGTAGAGATTCTCTTGGGATTGTAAATGCACAGTGTTTTCTTCGAAATAAACGCCAACCCACATCTCTTAGTCAGGGTATCGGTATACGAGTCGCGACGTTGGAACCACAGTGACGGTGCGGTCGCAATGGTACAAGTCTCAGATTAAGTTGACTCAAATCTACAGGATACGACTTAGGGTTGTACGCAAACATTGATTATACGTCGCAGGCTGCCGGACTTTGACGGAAAGGATCACGGGAGTCGATGGAACAGTATGGACTAGGATACGAGTCTTACACGAAATCAGAATCAGAATCGGCCTCAATAATAAAATTGGCCTCAATAATCAGAATTGGCTTTGATAATCGGCTTCAACGATCGGAATCAGCCTCGACAGTCAGAATTAGTTGAAAAAGACCTAAGGGAAGGTCACAATGTGGACATTAAACCATCATTGCCCATCAATGTGGACATTTAACCAACATTGCTCTGAAGGAGTGGTCCACATAGAGCCAAACATAATATGGGCCCATGGCCTCATACAATCACCATGGGCTATATCAATGGGCCACACCAACAGGCCTCGAATACAACAAGTGGATCGTATCAATGGGACACACCAACGGGCCTCAAATACATCAATTTGGGTCATAAATACATCTTAATGGGCCTCATCATATGGGCCATAAACATCACATTGGACCACACATATGGGCCATATAAATATCATATTGGGTCTCACCACGCGGGCCTCCTATATATCACATCGGGCCCCATACACGGCCGCATATGCATCACAAAGGGTTGTATAACATGGACCTATATACATCACAATGGGTTGTATCACGGTGAGCCAAATACATCAAGGTAGGACCTAAGATATGGACGGTCAGGATAATACACATACATCATGGAGGTCCCATGTGGCAGGTGGGTGCGAGACATACATCACAGTGGGCCACCATACCGTCCAAATAGACAGTGTGGATACAAAATACATAAATCAAGGTGGGTCCCACCTACCCACCTGTGTTACATGTGTGGGGTGTGCCCACACCTACAACAGATGGGAGGCATGGATGAACACATACATAAAAGAAGGGTCCCATGGATGGACTGCGTGGACATCACACATATGTCAGGTGGATCCCACGTGGGGCCTACCATTATTTTATAATATATATATATATATATATATATATATATATATATATATATATATATATATATATATATATATATATATATATATATATATACACACCACTGTCCAGGCCATGGACGGATGGCCTGGATGCAGGACACATATCTCACGTGGGTTACACCATCCTACAATGGACGGTGGACACCAAATCCATAAATACATTAAGGTGGGACCACACACATGGTCCACCAGTCTAGTAAGATGGATGGACAGCTTGGATGAGATCCAATCATTAGGTGGGTCCCACTATTTTTCTATGTGGACAGTGTGGATGCATACATAGATCACAGTGGGTCCACGTGATGGGTGGCATGGATGGAGCACAAACATCAGTGGGGTCCACAAAGCTTGCTGACGTCACAGCAGTGAGATCCACGGAGCTTGGTGGCGTCAATACACCAGCCATATGTCTGATGTGAGGTACTTAGCCAATCTGTCTCCAACAAGGTGGGGCCACCATAACGTTTATTTTCCATCCAATCTGTTAATAAGGTTGCAAAGACCTGGATTAAGATGAAAGAAACAAATTTCATATAGATCCAAAACTCCCTTCAACCGGAAAGGGTTTTAATGATAAACATTCAATGTAACACCCTGGTTCTCAAAACCTGAGGATAGTCACTCGAGTATGAGAACCCATGTATTACACTATGAAGTAACCGGCTTTACATCTAATCACTAGGAAATTCGACGACGTAACACAAGACGACTACCATGTAAACTAGAGTATCAAGAGTACAAAAAGGGAGTTTAATACATGTAAATGGGAGCAAAATGAAATCCCACAATAAGGGAAATATTTTATTATAATTCAAACAAAACATAAAATTTGAAATATGAAAGTAAGTAAATCCTAAATTATCACTCGAGCTCTAACGGATCAACTGCAATGGTATAGAGGCCCTCCTAGCCTAACTTCACCTCAGTCGTCCATGGGATCCCGTCATAGGTGTCTCCACCTGTCATCAAACCTGCGTCTATTTGGTGCAATCACACTATTGGGTGAGTGAAAACTCAATGGAAACTTCCTGCAAGGATTCATGCATATCATATCATTCCAAAACAGTTTAAATCAACATATTCAAATTATAAGTAGACTAATCATGAAATTATAAATAAATGCATGGGTGTATGAATGTATGTACAAGTCACGGATTTGGAGATGCACATCTAGCTGTCAAAATAAAGGGTCGCCCAAGGCGAACTAGTCACCTGAAAAAATACTTATAGGTACACCCAAGGAGAACTAGCCACCCAAAAAAGACCATGCAGAACTAGCCATAAGTGAGTGCACCCAAGGATATCTACTGGAAAAATACACGGGGTACACCCGAGGAGTGTCTAATCCCAAAAAAGCCACATGTAAAGAAAGAGCACCCAAAGTGGCACAAATGCACATGCTTTATGAGATTAACTGAAGTGCTAGAGCCTTCAAGAATTCAATCAGAGTGTGAGTTATATCGGGCACTCGAAAAACCTCATATGTCATGCGTGAATGTCATATATCAAGATGTTCATGCACATTCCATAGGATTAATAAGGTGGCCTTCATAGACGTTGTCAAAGATCACAAGATATTAAACATCCAAGCATGATTTCGATCATAGATTCATTTATATTTTTCTAGGTCCAAATTAGCCCAATTATATGATATTTCAATCTTGCTATATTGTAACAAGTTTATTCTACATTTTTCATGGGAAATAATATCCCACACATAGTCTTAGTTTGTAAAATGAAATGAAATATCATGGTTCCTGTCATCATTAGTAGGACCATCAAAATCAAGTAACTTCTAAAATAGCATAGAAAGTGCAAGGCTAACTCCTAATTATGTGGTTAATAGATACAGGATTTGAGTAATGGCAAATATAGTAATAACTCATGTTCATCACTAGAAAATAGGAATAAGAGAAATAAGCTACTATTCGTATTATTCTAAATTTTAATGCACATTACATTCAAACTAAAATGGTCTAGCATGTGTAGGAAGTAATGGGACAATTTTACCATTTATAAGATGGATGGAAACAAGGTTCCTTATAACTAGTAGAAATGTACATGTAATTAAGAAATTCCAAATGTGGCATAAAGAGTGTAATAAAAACCCCGATCAAATGAATTAGAGAAACAAGTTCTAAACATTCATTCATGATTGTTAATATCAATTAATGATTCAAAGGAGGGAAATTAACATATGCACCATTATAACATTTCTACACATTATGCTTAAAATTAGCTTTAGAATTCAATGAAATGAATGAGGCAATGTGGGATGTTCCTCACCTTGGGGTATTTTCCCTTATTTATAATGATCCTGTGAAATGAGTGTGATGATCTAATTTGGACTGATTGAAGGAGAGTATTCTTTACGGCAATCAACACTTGTTTGACACATTAGAAGATACTAGTGAGCCATGATCGAGTTGACTCGGTTGGGCTTCTCAATTTTCATCTAATTGGGTACGACCTTAGGTAGTTTGCTTTTTTCAAAACCCTATTGAAGGAATGGTTGTTCCTTAGGAAGGGCTATTGTAAGTGGTACTTGAATAAGTCTTTCCAGGGCCGTAATGAGATGTTATTGAGTTGATTCAGTTGGAACTCCCCAAACCCGAACTAGTTGAGATGGGATTTGAGTCGTGCCACATGATGTGGTAGACGGATTGGGGTGAAATGATTCTCCAAAACTGATCAGGGTTTCAGTCGAGTCAGAAAACTACTGTGGGGTGTGCCCACAGCTATAACAGATGCGAGGCATGGATGAACATATACATAAAAGGTGGGTCCCATGGATGGACTGCGTGGATATCACACATATGTCAGGTGGATCTCATGTGGGGCCTACCATTATATATATATATATATATATATATATATATATATATATATATATATATATATATATATATATATATATATATATATATATGTATGTATGTATGTATGTATGTATATATATATGCACCAGCGTTCAGGCCCTGGACGGACGGCCTGGATGCAGGACACATATCTCATGTGGGTTCCACCATACTACAATGGACGATGGACACCACATCCACAAATACATCAAGGTGGGACCACACACATGGCCCACCAGTCTAGCAAGATGGATGGATAGCTTGGATAAGATCTAATCATTAGGTGGGTCCTAGTGTTTTACTGTTTGGACAGTTTGGATTCACACATAGATCACGGTGGGTCCATGTGATGGGTGGCATGGATGGAGCACAAACATCAGTGGGGTCCATGAAGCTTGCTGTCGTTGCAGCAATGGGACCCACGGAGCTTGATGGCATTAATACACCAGCTATGTCTGATGTGAGGTACCTAACCAATCCATTTCTAGCAAGGTGGGGCCCATCATAACGTTTATTTTCCATCCAATCTGTTAATAAGGTCACAAAGACCTGGATTAATATGAAAAAATAAATTTTATATAGATCCAAAACTCCCCTAACACAGAAAGGGTTTCAATGGTAAATGTTTAACCTCCTGCTGCTCGTGGTGTGGACCACTTGAGTGCCATGAACAGTAGATTTTTAGGGTAATCCCATGCCTAAAGGTGACCTATCAAATGCACGGTGTGGATGCTCCAACGCATCACGGTGGGGGCTTGAGGTGGGGACCACTCTCCTAGCGTCCAACCAGGCTGCAGACGCTTCTTGCTGCAACATCCTTTAAACACTGACTGCAACAGCGTTTGCTATGAGATTATTTTTTTAATTTTTTCTATGGATTTTCATATATGGTGCCCACAGCGGGACAATCCGATCCGTCCACTGGGTTCTCCTGCTCGTGACGGGTCTAATAAGCCCGATATTCAAGATATTTTGATGTATAAAAACATCGTAGTGGGCCCTAACTTATTTTAGCCATAAATATCACTATTTTCTATAGCATGGCCCGCTAGAGATTTGGATTGGCTTCATTTTTCGGCTCAATGCTTGAAATGAGCAAGGAAATAGGGTGGACGATGTGGATTAAATACATGCATCGTGTATGGGGCTTGTTGTGGGTCCCACCCTCCTTTCTACTAAAAGAAAACTGGACGTTGTTTGCTGCAGCATTCTCTGGACACTGGCAGCAGTGTCCACCATACCCCATCATACTCACGTTGTAGTGGGATTTCACCAAATATGTGGACCCACCTGATGGTTAGTTTAGATAAAATACATACTTCATGGTGGGGTCCATCCAGGTGGGCCACAAGGCCTCATCATCACCATAAAATGAAGGAGAGAGAGACAGAGAGAGAGAGAGAGAGAGAGAGATCGGTGAGAAGGGGAGGGACCCCGCCACCATGGACCCTCCCTATACAATGCATACATCAAGTTGAGTCTCACCATAAGTGGGCCCTTAAATCACAAATCAAGACATAAGATCACCTACCTTTGATCATGGACTTCTTCCATCAACGTATCTTAGAGCTCCAAGGGATATATTTTAATGGTGGAGATGGTCTTTGCATGGTGTGATTGAGTGATAGGGAGGTGGGCCACACTAGCTTCTCCTCTCTCCCATGGAAATTTTGGACATGGGTTGCTTGGAGAATGAGGGAGAGAGAGAGAGAGAGAGAGAGAGAGAGAGAGAGAGAGAGAGAGAGAGAGAGAGAGAGAGAGAGTGATGGGTGAGTGATGGGGAGTGATGAGTGGATAGAGAGAGTTAACTTTGGGGATGGATGGTTGTACTTAGGGATGGGTGTGAGTGATGAGAGTGATGCGTACTTGATTGAATGATTGATGGAATTGATGTGATGGATTCTCTTGAGATTAGCAACGTGGGGCATTTTTCTCGAACTAAACACGGGCCCACATCTCCTAGCCTGGGTATCGGCTCAGCGTACGAGACGCGGCATCGAAACCGCAGCAACAGTGCGGTCGCAGGGATACAAGTCTCGGGTTGAGATGACTCGGATATATGGGACACGACTCAAGATCACATGCAAATGCCAATAACAGATCGCGGGTTGCTAGAATTCGACCGAGACGACCGCTGAAGCATATGGAACGGTACGGGCTAGGATACGGGTCTCACACCTATGGTGAAGATTGTTCGCCCAAAACCACATGTATCGAGTAGAGTCAAGGAGAGAAATCAAACACTCACCTATAGAGAGTAAACCGATGGTGAAGATCACTCGCCCAACCCTTTCTAAAGACTTTTTTTATATGATGGAAAAATTTCCCAGGTTGGTTTCTTCCATGCCTAGTGACTACCAAGTTAGTAATTCAATATCGAACTGAAGCTTTAACGTGTAAGCCAGGTGTGACATGTGAAATCATGACTCAATCAACATTCAAAACTTCTAATCATGGATTAACAATTCGAATTTAACTAGAAAATCTAACAAATGGCTGAATCAAAGAGTCATCAATTACCAATGTTATGTATCTTATAATTCTAAATCAATGATGGCCGTCAAAATCTCTTTGAATTCACAAGAATTTTTAAAAAGATTTCTTCAATTTTCACAATTCTTGCTCAAGACTGAGAAAACACTGATTAGGTAAACTAATCTTCTATCCCCAACCTAAAATCCACATGGTCCTCAATGTAAAAGATATTTTCATGCAATGCATGAGAGATAATAAAAGCAAAGGAGAAGTGATGGGAAGATAGTACTTGATGACAGAGTTAAATGGCTTTTTCCCAAAGAGATTTCAGCGTGAAGGCAGCTTGGCACGAGAGTTAATCTGACAAAATCAAACTATCCTAAAAAATTGGAAAGAAAACTACTTGACGGTATAAAGTCGACTAACCTAGAATAATAAAAAGCAAACTACCCTAGTCCTATGAAAGAAATAAACCTATCCATAGCTTTGCCAGACTTGGAGATCAATCCTTGTAAATAGGATCATTCAAAGGCATGGACAAGTCATCTGAATTAAATTTCTCGACAAATGGCTTTAATCGATATCCATTTACTTTAAAGTCATGGCCATTGTCTAGATTTCGAATCTCGACAGCCCCATGAGGATATATATTGATAACAGTGAAAGGGTCGGTCCAACGTGATTGGAGCTTACCCAGAAAGAGATGTAACTGAGAATTATACAAAAGGACTTTTGACTTGGTGTGAATGATTTTTGCAGAATGTGTTGGTCATGAAATGCTTTCATCCTATCCATGTAAATTCTCGAGTTCTCGTACGCATCGTTTTGGATTTCTTCAAGTTAATTCAACTGAAGTTTGCGCGGCGAGCCAGTGTTGTCCAAATTGAAATTTAGATTTTTGATTACCCAGTAGGCTCTATGTTCCAACTCCACAGGCAAGTGACAAGCCTTCCCATAAATAAGTCTAAAGGGAGACATTCCAATAGAGGTCTTAAATGTAATATAGTAAGCCCATAAGGCATCAGTCAATCAGATTGACCAAACTTTACGATCAGGGTTAACCGTCATTTTCAAGATGTGTTTGATCTCCCTATTGGAAATCTCAGCTTGCCCACTTGTCTGTGGGTGGTATGGGGTGCTCACCTTATGAGAAATACCATATTTCTTCATTAACCTCTCGAATGGTCTATTACAAAAATGTGAGCCCCCATCACTAATGATGGCTCAAGGCATTCTGAACCTGGAAATGATCTTTTCTTTTAGGAATTTAATGACCATGCGATGGTCATTGTTCTGGCAAAGAATTGCTTCAACCTATTTAGTGACATAGTCTATGGTGAGTAAAATATATAGGTTTTCAAAGGATTGGGGGAATGGTCCCATGCAATCGATGCCCAAACAATCAAATGCCTCGATAGTAAGAATGGGGTTCAAGGGCTTCATATTTCGATGGAACAGTGCTGCCAATTTTTGACAACTCTCACAAACCTTGCAAAACTCATGAGCGTCCCTGAACATAGTGGGCGAATAAAAACCACACTACAGAATTTTGGCCATGGTCTTTTTAGCAGAAAAGTGACCACCACAGGCCTATGAGTGACAGAAGGAGATGATACTTTAATGCCCATTGTCTGGCACACATCTCCTTAATATTTAGTCTGGGTAATATTTAAACAAATACGGATTATCCCAGAAAAAGTTGCACAGCTCGGTGAAAATTTTCTTCTTATCTTGTACAGTCGAATGTGTTGGTATGAAACCTGTGGCAAGATAATTAGTAATATCAACGAACCAAGGTGAATGGAAAACTCTGAACAATTGTTCGTTAAGGAACATGTCATTGATATGTGTCATCTCAAGGGAATCAGAGAGATTAAGGCAGGAAAGATGGTCAGTCACTATGTTCTCTACTCCCTTTTTATCTTTAATTTCTAAATCAAATTCTTGGAGTAGAAGGATCCATCTTATCAGGCGAGGCTTAGCATCATTCTTAGCAAGAAGATACTTGAGTGCTGCATGATCTGTAAAATGATTATCTTGGATCCGATCAAGTAGGACTTAAATTTTTCTAAAGTGAACAGTATGGCTAAGAGTTCCTTTTTCGTAGTCGAGTAGTTCATTTGGGCAGGATTTAGATTCTTACTTGTGTAATGAATAACGTAGGGTTTCTTATCTTTTCTCTGGCCTAAAATCGCCCCAATAGCATAATCAGATGCGTCGCACATAAATTCAAAAGGTAGGCTCCAGTTGGGTGGATGTATGATAGGTGCACTGGTCAATATGCCTTTATGCCTAGTGAAAGCTTCCTAGCATGACTTAGTCCACTCGTATGGTGTATCCTTTTAAAGTAGATTACATAGAGGATGAGAGATGAGACTAAAGTCCTTTATGAATCGTCTGTAAAACCTGACATGTCCTAAGAAGGATCACATGTCTTATATGTTCTTGGGTGGTGGTAAGTTAGAGATAAGATCGATTTTATCCTTGTCTACCTCGATTCCTTTGGACGAGATGATATGTGTAAGGACAATTTTCTTACGAACCGTGAAATGACACTTCTCCTAATTAAGTACCAAGTTCTTTTCTTCACATCTTTTCAGCACACATTTAAGACTTTCTAAGCACTTACTGAAAGATGGATTGAAGAGAGAGAAATCGTCTATGAAGACCTATAGATATTGCCCCACCATATCAAAAAAGATGCTCATTATACATCGCTGAAAGGTGGTAGGGGCATTACATAGTTCAAATGGCATTGTTCGGTAAGTAAAGGTGTTATAAGGACATGTAAATGTAGTCTTTTCCTGATCTTTAGGAGCTATCTCTATTTGATTATAACCCGAATACTCGTCAAGGAAACAGTAATAGGAATGACCAGCTAACCTTTCCAGAATTTGATCAATGAAGGGCAAAGGAAAGTGTCCTTCCTCGTGACGGTATTCAATTTCCTATAGTCAATGCACATGCTCCAACTAGTAGTAAATCTAGTTGGTATGAGTTTATTATTGGCATTGGCTACGATGGTGATTCCAATCTTCTTAGGAACTACCTGAGTTAGACTCACCCATTGACTATCAGATATAGGGTAAATGATACCCACATCTAATAGTTTAAGAACCTCAGCCTTTACCACTTCCTTCATGTATGGATTTAGTCTACGTTGTGGTTACCGAGAAGTCTACGTATTATCTTTAAGATAAATGTGGTGAGTACAAATTGAAGGGTCAATTCCTTGAGGTCTGCAATCGTCCATCCATGGGCTCTCTTATGCTCCATGAGAGTGGATATAAGCATACTCTCTTGTTCTTTCTCCAGGTGAGTAGAGATCATCACTAGATATGTCTTATCTTAACCTAAATAGACATATTTCAAATTAGAGGGCAAAGGTTTTAGGTTAAACTTCGGTGCCTTAAGGTTAGACGACAAAGGACTTCTTTGGTTTGGGGCAACCAGTTAACTTCAAGTACTGACGTAGCATCAAGCATGGGACACGTCTCCCTAATCATGTCATCATCAAAATTATGGGAGTGGGCCAGGCACATCTCTAGAGAATTAGAGGATAAGTTCAAAGGTGTCCTATCTTCCACGAAAGTGTCAATCATGTTAATGTCGTGGAAATCATCATCATCTTCTAACCATCTTCCTGTGTTGAAAAAAATATTCATTTCTAATGTCATATTCCCAAAAGACATACTCATGACACCATTCCTGCAATTGATAATTGCGTTTGAGGTAGCAAGGAATGGGTGACCAAGAATAATGGGAATCTGGGTGCTCATGTTACCAATGGGTTCAGTATCTAGGATGATAAAATCTACGAGGTAGTAAAATCTGTCAACCTGGACCAATGCATCCTCAATTATCCCTCTCGGTACATGAACAGAGTGATTAACAAGTTGTAGTGTGGTTAAGGTGGATTTTAATTCACCCAAACCTAACTATTTGTATATCAAGTAGGGAATCAGATTGACGCTTGCTCCTAAGTTAAGAAGTGCGTGCTTAATTAGATAGTTCCCGATTACACATGATATGGTTGGGCTACCAGGATCCTTGAATTTCTACAGCACATCTTGCTTTAGGATGGCACTGACTTTCTTAGTCAAAAAGATTTTCTTTTGAATATTCTGCCATCTTTTGGTCGTACACAAGTCTTTCAGGAATTTGGCATATGAAGGTATTTATTTCACAGCATCAATAGAGGAATGTTGACTTTCACTTGTTTCAACACCTCTAGAATATCCTGAGCGTTAGAGAGAGGTTTTAGTGTAACTAACTATTGGAGAAATGGAATAACTGGCTTCCCTTGAGATTCTAGTTCTAATTCTTATGGAGCATGGTTAGATCCATAATCTTTGTCCACTTTCGGGTCCTAAGGCTTTTCAGCCCTAATCGAAATAGTTTTTTCAATGATCTTTCCACTCTTAAGAGTGGTGATGGATTTAGCTTGATCCATCTGATTTGAAGAGCTAGGGTCACTTCTTTCATATTACGGTTTGGGATTAAGAAGAGGTTGAGCAGGAAGCATCCCCTTTGCTCCAGTTATTAATTGTGACTCCATCCTTTGAATAGACGACACAAGCGTTCCTAATACTGTATGGATATTATGGAACATTTGTGCTGAATTCTAATTCAGTAACTCTTATTCTCGAATATGTTTTTGAACCGGATCCTCTTGAGTATTTCCTTGATTTGGAGTTTGATTGAAGAAACCTTGAGGAGTAGCCATTTGTCCATTCCTCCAACTGAAGTTTGGATGATTTCTTCAACCAGGATTGTATGTATTGGAGGTAGGTCCATTGAAAGGTCGTTAATAATTATTTACGGCATTGGTTTGCTCAGTCAGTACCTCTTGAAAGACAGATATAGTTGGACACTTTTCAGTTGTGTGACTGTTGCAACCACAAATACCGTAAATAACTTCTTTACCCTTATCCTTCTCTGATTTCATGGCCTCGAATTTCCTTAAGAGATTAGCCACTTTAATAATGATATCGTCATCCTCTTTTAAAAGGTATACTCCGCCCCTTTCCTTTGATTGAGTGGGCTTAGAAGTGGTACTTGATTTTGGATATGTCTCATAATTGTGCATTTTCAGCAAGTCTATCTAAGTAGTCCCACACATCATCAACATTTTTATTCATGAATTCCCCATTGCACATCATCTCAACCAATTGGCGCTTGGAAGATGTTAGTCCATCATAGAAAAGGTGTGTAGTGCACCATGTTTTAAAACCATGTTGTGGGCACGAACTGACAAGATCCTTGAACCTTTCCCAACATTGAAAGAATGTTTCATCCTCCTTTTGGGCGAGGTTCATGATTAATTTTCTTAGGGTGTTCATTTTATGATGTGGGAAAAATTTATGTATGAACTCCCTTTGCATATCATTCCATGTGCCAATAGATCTAGGACGTAGTGAATGTAAACACATCTTAGCTTTCTCTTTCAAAGAAAAGGAAAGAGTTTTAGCTTGATTGTGTCCTTAAACACGTTTGAAAAATATATAAGTGGTTATGATCTCATCAAACGCTTTCAGGTGTAGATATGGATTTTCTGACTCAAGCCCATGAAATTTAGGATGGAGTTGGATCACCCCTAACTTAATATCCACGTGTCCTGTATTCTCAAGAAAAATCATGCATGAGGGTGTACTAACCCCCGCTAGTTGTAAATAATCTCATAAAGTATGAGGCGGGGGTACTTGATGCACCTCATTCTCATCTTTAATGTCCTCCACCCTAGGTTGGGTTAGAAGAGGTTGGTTTGCAACCATCACTTCAATTAACTCTGGGGATCTTGAGCGGTGTCTAGGGCTGCAATGGATATTTAACCCCTCAACCAATTATCCTTCATTCAAGAGACGTCGAGTGTTGTCACGAACCCACTTGGGCATAAAACACTAGCAGTCCTCAATTCAGATTCTAAACTTAAACCTAAAGGAAAGAAAAGAAATAGAATGCTAGAAGTATAAGGAGAAGAGTTGGAAAGAGGTTATCAAATTGGAGTCCCTGAGTTAGATCCTACAAAACAAAACAAGTTAGTTTCTAAAAACAAAAGAGAACTTAGAATTAAAAAATTTCTAAAAAAAAGAGAAAATAAAAACTAAAATTTGAGAGTTTCTAAAATAAACTAGTTACTAAAAAGGAAAGTTTCTAAACTAAAATTAGAAAGTAATGTTAAGTTCTAAAATTAAAATAAATCCTAGAATTAAAATTAGAAAAATAAAAGCTAATCCTAAAGATAAAAAGGAAGAAAAATTAGAAAGAGATTACCAATTTAGAAAGCCTATATCCAGGTCCTATAAAACAGGAAAGTTAGGTTAGTTTCTAGAAATCAAATAAAAAAACCTAAATCTAGAAAAACCCTAATCTTAACCTAATTCTAAAACTAGCTAATCCCAAAAAAAATGTAACTGTCAATCCCAGGCAACGACGCCAAAACTTGTTCACACCCTAAGTATAGGGTTGTGATGTATTAATAATCTTGGTAAGACCGACGTCGAATCCACAAGGACTGAACCTTGTACGTAATCTGAAAGTAACTTGAACTAGAACTAGGTGAAGATATAATTTAAATCAGAGGCTTTTAAGAGAGTAATGGTGAAATATAGAGCTAAACTTGTGAAATTCAAAGGTGGGAAACTAAGGTGCCAAGTATCTACTTGTAGAAATTAGGGAGATCTATGCTTGATATAACTTTAAAAATCAAATCTGAACTTCCTTTGATCTATTCATCAATGGATAAGAGGTATGAGAATTAGACTTTATTCCATCACAAGGCCATGCCCATGAAACAAAGCAAACAACAAAATCTAACCAATCCACATCCATGTGAGAGGGTTATGAGCATTAGGAAGGGTTCTATCATCCAACCATGCCCAGGAGACGATAGTGAACAACAGGGCCTCCTAATTTCATAATCATAATAATGAAAAGGACATGCTCTAAGCTATCGTGGATCTATTGTAATTTAAATCACAACAAACCATTAAAAACTAAAGGCATTCTTTATAATCAAACTAAGATCAAAATTAGTTCAAAAATTAAAATTAAATCAAAAACCATAAAGGAAAGTCTCCCATCTCACTACAAGCTTCACCTCTTAGCCCTAGCTAAGAGGTTTTACTCTCATAAACATAATCAAGATAAAATCTCTTAAAAAATCATAAACAGGAATCAAGAAAAGGAGGAAGAAGAACTTGTTTTGTTGCCCATGCCCCAGGATCTCTCTCTCTCTCTCTCTCTCTCTCTCTCTCTCTCTCTCTCTCTCTCTCTCTCTCTCTCTCTCTCTCTCTCTTCTTCACGTGTGTAAGATGCCCTTTACGTTGCTGCTTCTCTCCTTTTTATATACAGCAAAGGTCGGTGCATGGAAACACTTCATGTGGACATTTTTACGTAGCAAGGTAGCATGCACAAGAAATTACTTGCATTTGCGGTGACGGTGAACGGTCTTTACTTGGAATTTTTTTGAAAAATCTTCTCTAGGATGGTCGTGGCTGTTTTGGGCTCTACTTGGATGGTCTAGATTGTGGATTCGACCAAGATCATGATCATGGAACTGCTTAGAAATTGTGAAACTTATAGACATACAAAAATAGGGGAATTCGTACGATGAAATGCTTGGTGGGCCCCACATTGGTGTTTTCGGCAAAATTCTACCTGTTCATTGGATTCCTTAAGAAAAACTAGTCATGAAGAAGTGGTTTTTATCAAGTTTTGGTACGGTCCATTGTATCAAACCAACTCACCGTTCATCCTGTGTTTTCTGGCGATCCACGTGTGTACGTTTTCATGGGTCTAAAAACTCATCATGGATCGGGTCGTCCCTACCTCAGGGTCACAATGGATGGCTCTAATCATTCATATGGGGTCCCAATGATGGGCCACAACATGCCACAAGCAAACAGCCTCCACTCGTTGGCACAGGAGCTCGAGAAGGGTCAGGTCAAGGACCCTTTGATCGTCTTAGCGGTCCGGTGCATGTCTAGTGACGTGCATTGTATGTGCGTTGGTCCCCTTATGGGGTCCACTATGATGCATGTGAGAAATCTACACCGTCCATTCTATTTTACATCTAATATAAGGGGTCGAGACCAAATTTGAAGCATATCCAGATACCAGGTGGGCCCCAAATCTTAGATTTGTGGGTTGATCTATCCATTGGGCCACTTTCACAAGGTTTCAAGGGCTAAAATTCAACATGTTCGATTACTTTATGGTCCTCATGCCATATATAAAGTTTCGAACTAAACGGATGGTGGGAACCTTGTGATCTTACATTATGGATGATTTGAGGCTTGTTTAACGTGAGTGGCCTAATTTTTTTTGGATCTCTAGCGTGTAAATTCTTTGATCTCGGTCCCTTGCCTTGGTGACTTCAGAGCATTAAATCCATGCTTTTAGTACCCTTTTTCAGTCCAGGCTCCTAAATTCACCTTGCAACACGAACACGATTAAAACAAGCCATTAAGTTGTATCATGTTTGTAAAATCAGGTAATAACTGTGGTCTAATATGTAATATTTGACCCTCAATAGGCAAACACTATATTTTAATTGTTAACCCTAAAATTCTAGATTTTCATTATCTCTACCTCGCTTTGTATCCGCTATATTGAATTATGTTACTCTGATCACTCTTATGTGGAATGAATGTGAATCTGAACAAGGTCACACGTGCATTTCCATTTGGTTCACACCTAGGTAGTAGGATCCAGGGACTCTGTACTCAGGTGCCAATTTTCATGGTGTTACATATGCTATCAGAGCGGAGTATTAAGATAACCAGGATCTTGGGAATAGGGATTATATAAACCATAATGACTAGGTGTTAAGACACTTAAAATTTGAGGTTTTAACCTTAAAAGGAATTCCTAAATTTTAGGAGTATTCAGTAGTTTAAGAAATCTATTAAATTAGGGACAAAGAACCCTATTACCAAACTTCTTAGTTGGTACATTTTAAAACTCAAAACTTTGAAACTGAACTCCAAGATAAAATCACATATTGTTGGATGATTTTGAACTTAAACTTAGAAATGATGAATAATAAAATCTAATCCCCTATTTACGATAAGTTCAAACTTTTATCTGAAAATCTAAACCCTAGGACTGCCTTAGTCAGTATCGTCATGTGTGAAGTACTTGAGTACTCAAAAAATGAAGTTTGGATAGCACGGTTCCAATCGAACAACTTTTGACCCCAAGTGTCATAAGAACTGCTTGTGTTAGAAATTAAAATCATCCAATGTATGAGCGTAGAATTTGAATTACAACTATTGGATTAGCACTACTCCTAAGTTAGGACTAGGCTACTGGTTATGCAAACGAACATAAGTGATTATTATGTTAGGATAATTGGAAGATAGACTTAGTTGGTTTGGTTGATTAGGTTGGATGAGACCTCATTCCTTCATTGAATTTCCTTGATACTTATAGGCTTTTTAATAACTATTAGGATGACAGTTTAGACTTAGAAATCACTTAAGCTTTATGGAAACTTTGACAACTCTCAAATTGAACGTTAGGTCAAATTAACACGTCCCTTAGAACTGCTTCCCCAAGGACTTATTACAATCGGGAACACGAAGTGGTAGAACTATAGATAAGTGAAGTATTCGTGGTTTGAATAAAATTCTAAATCCTGTTAGTTACCAATGAACTCAATGCCCTGATCAGGCAAAAGATCTGGATCTAATAGGATTAGGAAAGGATACGTTGAACTTTCTGTCATGGCCAGGCAGAAGGCTGATGTATCTAGCTTAAACCTACTACACAACCTTCCTTTCGTGTTGGCCTGACCACTTACAACTAAAAATTTGTTAATTCACCCTTGGAAAGTGTTAAGGATAGCCAATAGGGGTTTAGGCCCAAAGAAGTCCTTCTAGTGGGCCCCAAATAGTTAGAAAGTTAGGTCCCAAATTATAACTTGTTCCGACGTATGAATGGAGGAATAAATTCTTAAGACTTGACGGGAAAAATGTTTTAAGGGGGGGTAGAACATTAAGAATCTGGTCTAGTTATATTGGTAAATGCATCGATCCAATCAGGGTGGCAAAGTAAAAGCATGGTGGGCTCAAAACCCACTGGCCTAAGATCGAAGGAAATTGATCTAAGTTATACATAAGGTTAAATTTTTAAATAGGATCTAAATCATCCCTAGAATGTCAATAATGAACTCATTGAAGGGAAACAATTAGGGTTTAAGAACTAGACAAAGTCATATGTGTAGATTAGATTAATAAAGAATAGGCCCAACAATAAGTATGAGCTCAAATCACCATAGGCGAGGTCATTGTATTTACATATGGGCTAATTAAATACGAACCTAATAGATGACTTAGCCAATTTCAAGGACAAAATTATTTTTAAAGGGGGTATATTGTAACATCCCAGATTTTTGCCAGCTGGGAATTGGACGTCTTTGGACATTACCTTTGATTTATCGACTTGAGTACATGTCCATATGTGTATTCGCACATATTTGGGACCAAAAGGAGTGACCTCGGATCCACCAAAACCACCCGACCAAGTGAAATTTGAGAAATTTGAAGAACACGGATAACAAGGTTCGGTTAAACCGAGTGGAACTCAGTTGCACTGATCAAATCTAGTTAGAAATGCTTGGTTTCTCTGAGTAAACCTCGAGCAACTGAGTAAATCTGGACAACAAGGTTTGCTTGCACTGAGTAGGACTCGGTTGAAATGAGTAATCCTGTTCAACAATATTTTGCATGTTTGGAATTTGGAAGTTTCAGTGCACTGACTTCAAAAATTCATATATATTTTTATACAATCTGATTGAGGTGATTAAAAATTTAGATTAAATTTTGATGAGTTTAGTTTTATATAAAAATAAATAAAATATTAAAAAAACTTAAAAGAGGATAATTTTAGGTCTTTATAGAAACTATAGCAAAATCATTAGTTTCAGGAAGCTGGTACTCCCATAATATTTAGAACTTTTCTAGAACTCAAAATAAGATGAAATTTGGTGGGGATAAATTATAATTAATGATAAACTATTATAGAACTTTTGAAAATAATTTGACTCTTTGACTACTAAAACTATCAAAAACATTACGAGCAATAGACCTATTGAAACTGAAAATATTTTGTAACTACACATTGTTAATGTGCCGCGCATATCTTTTTCATCTTAGATTTCATATATTTGGTGTCTTCTTAGGAATTTCTTATAATTATACTAAGAATCATCCCATATGATCAAATTAATATTTTATATTTTTAGTACATTTTACAAATTCGGGTAGTTTCTAGTATAGTTGAATTAGGGTTCTTAATTAGGGTGATTAGAATCGAATCATTGTTTCTACTAATTGTAAATAGTCCACACTATAAATTTAGCTAATCTAAACCCCAATCATTGTGTATGAGAAATCTCGCTACCCAATTCATCCCGAAAATATCCAAATTCACCGGATTAGATATAGATCACACGTTCGTCGTCCGCTAAACTCAAAATCATAGAATAAACACCGTCTTACCGGGCTTGACATCAATCGCGGATGTGAAGTTGGGATAGTGTCTGGAATCACTCAACTTGGGCTGAAGGCCGGGTACATGGGATGTACAAAGGCCCTAAGTAGAAACTTAAAAATTTAAGTGAATATATTAGGCTCTCTTCTCTTTTGCGAAGTTGTGACTTTTCAATTGTTGGGTTTCAACCAAACTCAAGGTGTGAGTTAAGAATATTTCTTCACACATATCTGTATAATCGTGGCCCCGATTGATTATCGTTGACCATCCATCGCAAGTGAAGCCCCTACAATTGATCAAAGTGTCCAATTGCCACCCGATTTTGACAAACCATAGATCCTATAGTGGAGCACCTTTCCCCTCACACAGATGAGCCAATGGCCCCCCCAAAAAGACCCTATAAATCAAAATCAACCTCCCCCAGGGTAAGTTTAATAGGAAAAGGAGAACTAGGGCTATGGTTCACAATTCTGGCCCTATAAATAGCCTTAATTATCACCCCCTCACTCCCATACGATTTTTCATTGAAAGAAAGGGGAGAGGGAGAAGAGAAGAGAAGGAAAGAGGTGTGAGAGAGGAGTAGGTTAGGAGGATTCTCCCTACCGCCACTAGTCGGCGACAACGCCGCACAATGCCGCATTGCTGAAATCTTCTCGGTGGCAATTAGAGGTAATCAATGAATCCTTCTTAGAAATTAGTCCTTGAGAACCAAATGTATGAGCTCTTACAAGCCAACCGTCTTGGTATAGGATGCTGGTGAGCCAATCTAAGGGACCCTAGCCTAGGAGTGAGCCCAAAACCCGGCGCACCACTCTAAGCTGTGGACAATTACCCTTAGGTTTTCCTTTATCGAACTAATGCCGATTAATGATTTGTGTAATGCCTAGACTAATGCATGTTGATTTGTGTCGATTAATAATTGTGTAATGCATAGACGAATGCATATTGATTTATGTTGATTAATGAATTGTATAATGCGTAAATGAATGCATGCTAATTTGTGTCGATTGATGATTTTCCTAATGCGTAGACGAATGCATGCTAACCAATGTTGATTTATGATTTGTGTTATGAATGGATGAATGCATGCTAACCTGTGTGTACTCATATGACCCGTTTACTTTCAACGAATTGTTATCCATTTGTAATAAAGTCTATATGTTTGATTTGTTGATAGAATAAATTAAATTCACTAATTTATTTCTCATGCTTCCTATTACTCACTTGCCTATGCACTCAATTTGCCTTACGTCACATGAATTGCTATGTTAGTCATAATGTGGTATGCATGTTCGATAAAATGCCCAATAGAGTAGAATTTCCTGACTTATTGCTTGTATATTTTCCTATAATTGCGTAGTTGATTTATTAGTGTTATTAATTGACTGGACTACTTAAATAGTCGGGTTGGCCGATAAACTGAAGATCCACAGGAGTGGCCCTAACCAGGACGACTGCCCCAGACTAGTCCGATTGACTCGGGGTGAACGCAGACAACCGACAGTAGTCGGACCACACGGGATGCTTGCACCCAATGCCGTTTATATCAAGGTTTGCCTGAGTCAACTGAATTAACCTAATATTTGACTAACTGTGTGTGTCCACCATGTATAATTATGTTGTAAGACTTGTATCCTAGACCTTACCATTCTCTATGCTTCCGCAGTCATCCTGGTTGAATTCTGATAACCCTCGACCCGTATCCGATGTTTGCACGTGATCCTAAGCTGAGTCCTGCATACCTGAGTCAACTCAACCTAAAACTTGTATCTTAGCGACCGCGCTGTCACCGTGGTTCTAACGTTGCAACTCGCGCACCGAACCGATACCTAGGTTAAAAGATGTGGACCCACATTCATTTCAAGGAAAAAGTTACGCGTTGTGAACTTCGAGGGAATCTCCACAAGATGTCCCATCAATCAATCAATCAATCCCATCAATCAAGTACACATCACACATCAAGTCAAGTACAAGCAACCCATACCCTACCCCTACCTCTCTCTTACACAAGCTATCCCAAAGTCAACTCTTACATCACTTCATCCATCACTCCACCTATCACCCATCACACCCATCCCATATCATCCCATCACTTCACTCTCACTCTCTCTCTCTCTCTCTCTCATTTCTTAAAAACCTCCCAAGCAACAAAAAATTTCACACGTCCAAGCTTTCACTCTCCCAAAACAACAAGTGTGGCCCACTTTCCCTCTCTCTCATCTCCCATCTCAACCATCCATTCATCATCAACCTCCATCAATAGTGAAGGCAAGGAGCTAAGGAGGCAAAGGGACTAAGAAGGAGCCCAATAGGTGGGTGATCCACCGTTAATTCTCATTTTAGGGCCCACTTGTTGGTGGGACACATTTTTATGTATGTAATGTAGTGAGGGGCCCATAGTGGTCGGGTCCCTCTATCTCACCAGTTTTCTCTTTCTCTCTCTCTCTCTCTCTCTCTCTCTCTCTCTCTCTCTCTCTCTCTCTCTCTCTCTCTCTCTCTCTCTCTCTCTCTCTCTCTTCTTTGGTGTGATGTCTTATGGCCACCATGTGCAAGACAATCTTGGCCATCCGATCATGATGCCCACCTTGTAGCGGGTCTATTGGATGGTTAAGATGAAGGAAAAACATAAGTATCAGATTGGTTACAATTAGGTGGGCCACATTCATGTGGGACCCACCTTGATGTGCGAGCCACCTCCATGTGGGACCCACTACAATGATGTGCTTATCCATGCCATCCAGCGTCCTGGACGCTAGACAGGGTCTGGTGGCTAACATGGAGTGCGTGTACTGACATGGATATGTACTAACGAGCTATATAGAAGGATTTATATTCGTTTGGGGTGGGTCACCCATGTAGGCCCCACCTTGATGTATGGGACTGATCGACATCGTCCATCCTTTTCCTCAGATCATTTTAGGTGTTGAGCTGAAAAAAAAATGAACCTAATCTGATTTCCTGGCGGGCCATAGCTTAGAAAGAGGGATTTCTACGGTTTAATTCACCTTGATGTTTCTACCCGTCAAAAATATATTGCATATTGGACTCATTTAGCCCGACATGAGCCATAGAACCCAACTAGTGGGTTGGATCTCTCAAATGTGCGCCCCACCTATGAAAAACTACCCGAAAATAGAAAATAAAAAAAATTACATTAGCAAACGCTGTTGCTATCAGCATCTCTGTACGCTGCAGCAAGCAGTGTCCTTTGCTTGGCTTTGCACAAGTGCTGGTCAGTGGGCCTCACCTTAGGCCCCACCATGATGTGAGTTGAACATCAATACTACGCATTTAGTGGGCCTCCCTCCTACCTACGGGCCACCTAAAAATTAGCTGTATTTGGAACTCAGATGGCCCATATCACAAGAAATAGTAGAATTGAACGGCTACCATTGAAACTCCATTGGCCCAAGAGTTTTTGATCATTATGAAATTTGTCTTTCCTCTTCATCTAGGGTCTGTGTGAACTTATCAACGTTGGATGGAAAATAAATGTTACGGTGGGCTGCATGTGTGGGACCCACTTGATTTATGCCAAAGATCAGCACCGTCCAGAGCTTTCAATGGTCTGGATGGTGGCTTTTTTTAAGCTCCTGTATGATATATTATATTATATAAATATTATATATATATTATATTATCATATAATATATTATATTAAATTATATGATATTATATTACATTATATAAATATAATATAATATTACATATATGCATATATATACTATAAGATATATGGTGGTGGGCCCTACGTGGGACCCACTTGTACTCAAACCATCAGCAACAACTGACGTTGCATCTGCAATGGGGCCTGTCTACTATGGGACCTACCACGATGTATGTATAAATCATGCAGTCCATTTATGGGACCCATCATGAGGCATGGGTTGCATCCAAGCCATCCAACCATTTTGAAAGCTCATTTTAAGGCTTGAAATTAAAAATAAGACAAATCTAGGATCAGGTGGACCACATTTCAGGAAACGGTGGGGTGGGAAATAAACCTTATGGTAGGCCCCTATGAATTGTTTAAACAATGAAAATTATCTCCACTGTTACTTGGAGAATGGTCGAAATGATCCTTTGATATGCCTTTTTTTGGGTATGTGATATGGCCCATCTTGATGTATTTATGCCCCATTGTTGAGGCCCACCTTGATGTGTATGAGGTATGTTGTTGAGTCCCACTTTGATATATATGATGAGGCCCACGTGATGTGACCCATTTGATGTATTTGACTCGGCCCATTCAACTCAGCCTATTCGGCTTGGCCCAAATGATTCGGCGTGATGTTTTGGCGCATTTGATTAGGCTCGATGTGATTTATGAGGCTCGATGTTGGGGCCCACCTGGATATATATATATATATATATATATATATATATATATATATATGAGGCCTATGTGATGTAGCGCATTTGATATATTTGGAGCCCTTGGGTCGAGGCCCAACATAATGTACATAAGGCCCATTGAAATGTGTGATTCCACCATGGTTTATTGTAACATCCCAAAAATCAGGAGGTCGAGTAAAAACTCCACTCCCGAGTTCTAGAACATCATTTATACAACATAGATATGTATAATTGAATGTTGTCTATATTAATGCATTAAACATGAGTGGGATTACGCCAGAACAGCATATCATACTCCAGAGACAGTTAAATTAACAAGCGGAAGACCGTGATAGTAGGTATAACATATATAAACTGTTGTATGTCTCCAGAGTGTGAATATGTTACCAGGTTATATACATACATGTATACTCCAAAAGTAAACCAAAAGGATATACATGAGTGTTCTAAAAATATAAAATGACAAGTGTCAAGGTATCCAATCAACCTCCCTGTAATTCCGTCAATCAGAACACGCATAAAGGAGGAATCCTCCTCATCATCATCAAGTCCAGCTCCGCTTCTCAAGCAGCTCCATCTGCAATCACAAAAAGGGACTAGTGGGTGTCCGAAAACACCATCCCGTAACGTGGGAGTAAGTGATCAACTCAGTGGGATAAGAGAGCAGAGATTAGTACGTTATCAAATCAATCATGCGATAATAGTAAAGCAGTAATTTAAACATTCCTAATACTGTTGTTAATGCAATTATGACATGACATGATGGATGCCCTCACCGACGTTCTCCCTCATACGGCACCATCTAACGCCCGCGGCATGCGTGCATCCCGCTCAGTGCTCTACATCTTCCAGGCACATGCAATATAATGGTGATATGATTGTCAAGTTGTTATTAGTCCATTCAAACAGCAGGATTGAGAAACTAAGGTACTTCCCTTATATCAATCCCAACACAGATCCTGTCTAGGGTCGTCACTCCTAGAAATCTCATACGAGGTATATTTTTGTAGGTCGCTGCAAGGGCTGTCAGGGCTATTGCACGCACTCGTTGCTCCGCTCCCCCATCACCTTATCAATACAGGCCTATTGTACTCTACTGCTACGGAAGGGTCTTCGCCTCCTGTAGACTCAGAATACGCTCGCGGTCACTACAAAGGACTCGTCGCCTGATCAGTGTAGGCCGACAGCAAGAATATAGTGTCCCATACCACCATAATCTGTTCACGAGACATAGGTGCTCACTGGTCACTACGGAAAGGTTTATGGCCCCAGCGTAGGCCGACAGCTCGACTACGGTGTCCCATACCACCATGCCCGGCTCATGAGTCTTCGTGGATCAAGGTACCATGGTTAACAGGGTTTACAATGGTAAGTTCAGTACCCTAAGTTCAAGCAGTTATGACTCATGCAGGGTGAACATACAACGGCCAGTCGGGTTACTTGACGGGCTCGACTAGCACGATCGCATCTTAATTCGAACGACATGAAGTGCGTAAAACACTTCGTGTGGCCTAACCACTGCCGCCAACTCCAAAACATGGCTCGCGTTCATCGACGCGTCGTTCGTGGCAAAGATAGGCCAACCACGAATTTGCTCGGTTACCGACTGCCTGGACTAAGTATAGTCCCAAACAATTATGAATCCACATCAGCAATCAAGTAAGAGTATTGGAAATGGAATACAAACATGTGAGCATGTTAACACATGTTATAACGTACAACTTAAGTAAATCATCTTGCACATGTCTTTCACATATAATGAAATTATGCATATCACCAACATATAGGAAATCATCTCCATCAGCATATTAATTGAGAATTCAATCTCAAACTAAATCATAAGGAAATCATCAAGCACATGTTATAACATACCACTTAAGTGAAACATCAAGCATATGCATTTCATACATATAATGAAATCATGCATATAGCTAACATGTAGAAAATCATTTACATCAGCATATTAATTGAGAAATCAATCTCAAACTAAATCATAACACCATTTAATTCAATACATACTAATACAAGCATTTATACAAATACTTAAACTACACACTTAAGTCTACATATAGTATGTCGACTCAAAGTGCGCATTTCAGCGAATCTATTCGCCAAACTAATTATGCACGCATTCCTAGTATTCTAATGCGACAAGAAGCCATGTCAATCACGTCAGTAAATTATGAATGAAAACAGTACTTCCTACAAATGACTAAAATGCCCTAAATCTCATATTCTTCGTCGGTTTACGAAATAGGAAACGGACAGCATGTTGTACATGTCAAACGGCGTTGCCGTCGATAATCTACTATTAAATGACATTGAAAGCATTGGAAACAGTCAATCAAAGCGTCTAAAATCCATACCTTTTCCCTTATAGGTGAAGTGATTCGAACGGAGCGTATACGCTTCGTCTACGGCGATTAGAGAACCTAATACATAAGTTCTATCAGCTAACATGCTATGAATCCAAGGGAATCTCAAATCAGCAACTTCTAGGGTATTTTTTTACCTGAAAATGCGGAGAAATCACCGGCCAGGTGATCGGAGCGTGTTGCTAAAGCACGTGCAACAGGTAAGGCAACGGCAGGAAAATCCTCTCCTACTCTCTCTCACAAACTCTCACCTTTTCTCTCTCCCAATCTAGGGTTTTTCTCAAATTCGGATGGGAGAGAGGAGTGAGGGTTTCAACCCCTTTTATAAGCACAAAAATGTCCGGAATAGGCTCGGGAACAAAGTTCACTTGAGGTTTATCCAAATCGGGGTTGTTTCGGTCCAAAAGAGCATTTTCGGAGGTCCCCTGGACAAATGCGATCGGACTTAAGCTCATGCATACTGGATCTAGCATACATCAAGTTTTCAGTCTAGCAGGGTTCACAGATCGCACGTGGCGGTCCAGTTTCAGTTCAGCGGTCACCGCACGTAGATCAGGTCTGCAAGTCTCATGATATGAAATAGAAATTTTTCCTGATCCGAGGGTGTAATTTGGCTGAATTCTGACGGTCAGAACGCTTAATACTGATGTGTCAAGTCGTGTGCCAGATTTGAATTTCAAATTCCAAATCTAGCCCTATTCTCACTCTCTTCGGTCCAGGCTCAACGAAATAGCCTGCGAATGTCGGTTGGATTTGATTTTTGAAATAATTTTTAAGTCCAGCTAGGCGGTCCTAACGGTCTAAGATAGTAGGTATCGGACTTTCGACGTGCGGTCTAGATCTAATACAAAGTTTCAAAGAGGTCCAGAGAACAAACCGGCTTAGAGTTTGATCCGAGGTTTTAGAGTATCATAGCACCATGGATTCTACAAGTTTTAGGTCTTGTAGAACGTATTTAAAGCGGTCAGGGACTATTTCACAGCTACTCTAGCGTAGCGCTAGCTAACTTATGCTTAGTTTCTAAAGGAATTAATCCTAAGTGGTTTCTTTGGCTATGGAATTGGGTTCTGAGCGATTTTCCAGGTGTTTTAGTTGACCCAGTGCCTAAGGACATCTAATCCCGGGTTGGCCAAAATTCGGGGTGTTACATTTATGTAATGATGTTCGTGACAGGCCGAGCCTTAGGAGCAATGATGGTTTGATGTCCACAATGTAAGGATGATGTTAGTTAAACGTTCGCATTATCACTCTCCCTAGGGTCCATTGATAGGACCATACTTGTTGTATGTAGGCCGTTTAGGCCCATCTTCGTTATTAATAGAGTCCATCACCATATAACATGTATAGGTCCATGATTCATGCTCATACGCATCATATGTATGCTTGATATGAGGAGTGACTGATTATAACATATGTCTTCGGGCAGATTGTTTACGGGCTCCATGATAGGTGGAGTTTTCCTTCATAAGCGCTCAGTACGCGCAGGATTATTGCATGTTTGGTAGAGTGATTCATATACTTGCATTTGTGTGATTGTGATTAATGCATGCCCTAGCGACATCAGGGTCATAGCCTGCACAGACACATCGTGGATGGCTGGATTGGATATCGAAAATAATGTTTCTACCATCGGGGTACCATAGATGTCCCTGAGTAAAAATTCCTAAAGCTGATGGTACCAGATGATGACTCCAATGTCGAGACCGAGTGGATAAATGAGCGCACGAGGCCGTATACTAGTAGGCTGCATCTCTCACTATATTGTGGTCAGTTGGAAAGAGGTGTGACCTTACCCGCCTGAGTGAGGGGGTAATTTCTAGGTTAAGTTTGACCAGCTTGAGGAATGAGTCCACTATCGACGAGACGGGCCTGAAATTGGTAGGGGGATAGTGAGGTCTCTTCCACTGTCCCAGTTGTGCATTCGAATAGGGGCGGCAAGCTGGCGTAGAGTGTACTAGACCCCGGTGATTACCTAGATTGATAAACCATACGGATATTCGATATTATGGATGAGGATTGGTATGTTTGGTGTCCATTTCACATAGCGTGGCTTTGATATGGCCGATAGCATACATATCTTGCACCGCATAGCCCAAGTACGACTGATTGCATTCATGTACCCATCAGCATGATTCCATATCACTCTTACATTACATTCTGAGCATGTGCACAGTACGCACACACTTACACCACCCTTTAAGATTTTTATAAGCTTATGCACGATTGATGCATGTAGGTGAAGCCCCGACGCAGTCATAGCCTCGTCACAGTTGGAGCATGCAGCCGAGCTTTTGGAGTTTGTATTATTATCATTATCTTGTATTTCCCTTCATACACATTGTACTCAAAGTTTTTAATCATAGTGGATTTTCTGATGGTGTTCTTGTGGTTATTGTTCGTGGGTTATGCTTATGGTTATGCTTATACTGTAATAAAATCATGTTTAAAATCCTCCTTGTAGGATCCCGAGATCAGAACTTAGTGTATGGGTGCTGACAGTCGAGAATGGGGTACCATGGAGGTTGTCAGCGCTGAATTCGACAATCAGAAATTTTATGAGCCCGATTTTTGAGTTTAGGACATGACAATGCCTGCCTAAATTTGGAGCACCTCATACGCTAGAGAGGCCTACTAATAACCGTTAGTGATACGATCCCTGAGTCTCAGGAGTTCGGTATAGCAGTATGGGATAATGTGTCCATGCTCTCAGCCTACGCTGGGGTGATGAGCCTTCCCTTAGTGAGTAGCGAAGACTAATGAAGGCAATAGATCATTGTTCGAACGACCCCCGTCAAATTACTCGGCTGATGGTTCTGTGCCAAAGTACTGTTTGAACACCCCGAAATGCATGGAATTAGGTGACGAGCCATTTTCTTTGGAGTGATTTGGATTTATGTAAAAAGCCCGCATCTCGAAACTGAGTGATCATACTCAGTGTTTGGTTGATGACCATACCGAGTTGATCCTCATACCTTTGGGTAGCATGCCGTACCTTTGAAATTATTGATTTGTGAGATAAACCGGTGATAACTAAATCTGGATCATGGATTGCAATCTCAGAGCCGCTACGACTGCCTTATGCTTAGCAATCTGGATAAGGCTATTGACTAAATGGAGGTATTCTGCTTTCCCAATTTTACTGGATGAACTGTAACACCCCGAATTTTGGCTAACCTGGGATTTGACGTCCTTAGGCAGTGGGTCAATTAAAACACTTGAAAAATCGTTCAGAACCCAATTCCATAGCCAAAGAAACCACTTAGGATAAATTTCTTTAGAAACTAAGCATAAGTTAGCTAGCGCAACGTTGGAGTGGCTGGGAAACAGTCCCTGATTACTTTAAATACGTTCTACAAGGCCCAAAGCGAGTGGAACCAATGGTGCTATAATGCTCTAAAACCTCGGACCAAACTCTAAGTAGGTTTGTTCTCTGGACCACTTTGAATCTTTGTATTGGATCTAGACCGCACGTCGAAAGTCCGATACCTCCTATCTTAGACCGTTAGAACCGTCTAGCTGGACTTGACACTCATTCCAAAAATCAAGTCAAACCGATAATCACAGGCTATTTCATTGAGCCCGGACCGAAGAGAGTGAGAATAGGGTTAGAATTGGAATTTGAAATTCAAATCTGGCACACAATTTGACGCATCAGTATTGAGCATTCTGACCGTCAGAATACAGCCAAATTACACCCTTGGATCAGGAAAAATATCTATTATATATCACGAGACTTATAGGCCTGATCTTGGTGTGATGACCGTTAAACTGAAACTGGACCGCCACGTGCGATCTGGGAACCCTACCGGTCTGAAAACTGGATGTGTGCTAGATCCAGTATGCATGAGCTTAAGTCCGACCGCATTTGGCCAGGGGACCTTCAGAAATGCCCTTTTGGACCGAAACGGCCCCGATTTGGTTAGGCACCAAGTAAACATTGTTCCCAAGCCTATTTTGGGCATGTTGTAGGCTATAAAAGGGGTTGAAACCCTCACTCCTCTCTCCCATCCGAATTTGAGAGAAGCCCTAGCTTGGGAGAGAGAAAAAAAAAGTGAGAGATTGTGAGAGAGTGGGGGAGTTCTTCCTGCCACTTGTGCTACGTGTTGCACGTGCTTAAGCAACACACCTCTACCACTTTCCCGGCGATTTCACCGCGATTCTAGGTAAGTAAATACCCTAAATAGTTGTTGATTTGAGTTTCCCTTGTTTCCATAACGATGTAGCTTATGGATCTCGTAAATCAGGTTCTCTATTCGCCGTAGACGAAGCGTATACGCTCCGTTCGAATTCTCATCCCTAAAAGGGAAAAGGTGCGGATATTAGACGCTTTGATTGACTGTTTCCAAAGCTTTCAATGTCGTTTAATAGTAGATTCTTGACGGCAACGCCGTTTGACATGTACAACATGCTCTCCATTTTCTGTTTCGTAAATTAACGAAGAATATGAGATTTAGGGCATTTTAGTCATTTGTAGGAAGTACAGTTTACATTCATATTTTGCTGATGTGATTGACATGGTTTGTTGTCGCATTAGGAAGTTAGGAATGCGTGCATAATTAGTTTGGCGAAGAGATTCGCCTAAATGCGCACGTCGGATCGACATACCATATGTAGACTTAAGTGTGTAGTGTAAGTGTTTGTATAAATGCTTGTATTAGTATGTATTGGCTTAAATGGTGTTATGGATTAGTTTGAGATTGATTTCTCAATGAATATGTTGATGTGAATGACTTCCTACATGTTAGCCATATGTACGATTTCATTATATGTATGAAATGCATGTGCTTAATGATTCATTTAAGTGGTATGTTATAACATGTGCTTGATGAGTTTCTTATGACTTAGTTGGAGAGTGAATTCTCAATTAATACGTTGATGGTGATGATTTCCTATATGTTGGCGATATGTATAATTTCATTATATGTATGAAAGGCATGTGTTTGAAGACTTGCTTAAGTTGTATGTAATGACATGTGTTAACATGCTCACATGGTTCCATTTCATTTCCATTACCCTTACACAACTACTGATGTGATTCTATGATTGTTTGGGACTATGCCTAGTCCAGGCGGTCGGTAACCGAAAGAATTCGTGGTTAGCTTATCTTGGCCACGAAGGACGTGTCGATGAACGCGAGTCGTGTTGGAGTTGGCGGCAGTGGTTAGGCCACGCGAAGTGTTTTACGCACTTCATGTCGTTCGACTTGCGATGCGCTCGTGCCAGTCGAGCTCGTCAAGTAACCCGACTGGCCGATGTATGTTCACTTTGTATGAGTCATAACTGCTTGAACCTAGGGTACTGAACTTACCATTGTAAACCCTGTTAACCATGGTACCTTGATCCATAAAGACTCATGAGCCGGGCATGGTGGTATGGGACACCGTGGTCGAGCTGTCGGCCTATGCTGGGGCCACAAACCTCCCCGTAGTGACCAGTGAGCACCTAGACTCGTGAGCAGATTATGGTGGTATGGGACACTATATTCTAGCTGTCGGCCTACACTGATCAGGCGACGAGTCCTTTGTAGTGACCGCGAGCGTATTCTGAGTCTACGGGAGGCGACGACCCTTCAGTAGCAGTAGAGTACAGTAGGCCTGTATTGATAAGGTGATGGGGGAGCGGTGCAACGAGTGCGAGCAACAGTGTAACGCCCGTGAAAAATCCATACTTGGGCTCGAGTACCAACTCGACCCGAATTTGCGTAGAATTCATTCCTTTGGAAAATTTGACTAGGTTAGCTAGTGCAACGTTAGAATAGCTGGGAAATGGTCCCTGATCACTTTAAATACGTTCTACAAGGCCCGAAGCGAGTGGAACTAAGGGTGCTATAATGCTCTAAAGCCTCGGATCAAACTCTAAGCCGGTTTGTTCTCTGGACCACTTTGAATCTTTGTATTGGATCTAGACCGCACGTTGAAAGTCCGATACCTCCTATCTTAGACCGTTAGGACCGTCTAGCTGGGCTTGACACTCATTCCAAAAATCAAGTCAAACCGATGATCACAGGCTATTTCATTGAGCCCGGACCGAAGAGAGTGTGAATAGGGACATAGTTGGAATTTTAAATTCAAATCTGGCACACAAAATTGACGCATCAGTATTAGGCATTCTGACCGTCAGAATACAGCCAAATTACACCCTTGGATCAGGAAAAATATCTATTATATATCACGGGACTTATAGGCCTGATCTTGATGCGGTGACCGTTAAACTGAAACTGGGCCGCCACGTGCGATCTGGGAACCCAACCGGTCTGAAAACTGGATGTATGCTAGATCTAGTATGCATGAGCTTAAGTCCGACCGCACTTGGCCTGGGGACCTCCAGAAATGCCCTTTTGGACCGAAACGGCCCCGATTTGGTTAGGCACCAAGTAAACATTGTTCCCAAGCCTATTTTGGGAATGTTTTAGGCTATAAAAGGGGTTGAAACCCTCACTCCTCTCTCCCATCCGAATTTGAGAGAAGCCCTAGCTTGGGAGAGAGAAAAAGAGTGAGAGATTGTGAGAGAGTGGGAGAGTTCTTCCCGCCACTTGTGCTACGTGTTGCACATGCTTAAGCGACACTCCTCTACCGCTTTCCCGGCGATTCCACCGCAATCCTAGGTAAGTAAAAACCCTTAATAGTTGGTGATTTGAGTTTTTCTTGTTTCCATGGCGATGTAGCTTATGGATCTTATGTATTAGGCTCCTTACTCGCCGTAGACGAAGCATATACACTCCGCTTCAATTCCCGAGTCTACAAGACACTAGGTGAGGATTTTAGACGCTTGGATTGACGGTTCCCAATGCTTTCAATGTCGTTTAATAGTAGATTCTTGACGGCATCGCCGTTTGACATGTACAAAATGCTCTCCGTTTCCCGTTTCGTAAGCTAACGAAGAATATGAGATTTAGGGCATTTTAGTCATTTGTAGGAAGTACTGTTTGCATTCATATTTTGCTGATGTGATTGACATGGTTTGTTGTCGCATTAGGGAGTTAGGAATGCGTGCATAATTAGTTTGGCGAAGAGATTCGCCTAGTTGCACACTTTGGGTCGACATGCTATATGTAGACCTAAGTGTGTAGTGCATGTGTTTGTATAAATGCTTGTATTAGTATGTATTGAATTAAATGATGTTATTTGATACTTTGTGATTGATTTTTCAATTATTATGCCAACCTAAATGATTTTCTACATGTTGACAAAATGCATGATTTCATTACATGCATGGAATGTATGTGCTTGAGGATTTGCTTAAGTTGAATATGCATGGGAAGTATGCCTTGAAGATTTGCTTAAGTTGAATGTTATAACATGTGCTAACATGCTCACATGATGTATTTCAATTCCAATACTTTTATAGTGATTCCATAGATGTGTGGGACTTGACTTAGTCCAGGCAGTCGGTAACCGAGCGAATTCGTGGCTGACTGGTCATAGTCACGAACGACGCGTCGATGAATGTGATTCGTGTTGAGAGTTGGCGGCAGTGGTTAGGCCACGCGAAGTGTTTTACGCACTTCATGTCGTTCAATTCGATATGCGATCGCGCTAGTCGAGCCCGTCAAGTAACCCGACTGGCCGATGTTTGTTCACCATGTATGTATCATAACTGCTTGAACCTAGGGTACTGAACTTACCATTGTAAACCCTATTAACCGTGGTACCTTGATCCACGAAGACTCATGAGCCGGGCATGGTGGTATGGGACACCGTGGTCGAGCTGTCGGCCTACGCTGGGGCCACAAACCTCCCCGTAGTGACCAGTGAGCACCTAGACTCGTGAGCAGATTATGGTGGTATGGGACACTATATTCTAGCTGTCGGCCTACACTGATCAGGCGACGAGCCCTTTGTAGTGACCGCGAGCGTATTCTGAGTTCACGGGAGGCGACGACCCTTCCGTGCAGTAGAGTACAGTAGGCCTGTATTGATAAGGTGATGGGGGAGCGGTGCAACGAGTGCGAGCAACAGCCCTGGCAGCCCTTGCAGTGACCTACGAAATGTACATCGTATGAGATTACTAGGAGTGACGACCCTAGACAGGATCCGTGTTGGGATTGATACAAGGGAGGTACCTTAGTTTCCCAATCCTGCTGTTTGAATGGACTAATAATAACTTGGTAATCATATCACCATAGCATTGCATGTGCCTGGAAGATATGGAGCACTCTAGGGAGTGTGGCATGCCGCGGTCGTAAGATGTTGCCGTATGAGGGTGATCGTCGGTGAGGGCATACATCACGTCATATCATCTTGCATTAACAACAGTATTAGGACTTGTCTGATTTACTGTTTTACTATTATCGCGTGACTGAATTGTGAACATGCTAATCTTTGCTCTATGATTCCACTGAGTTGATCACTCATTCCCACGTTACGGGATGGTGTTTGCAACACCCACCAGACCCTGTTGTAGTTGCAGGTGACGATGAGATCCAGGAGGTGGAGCTAGATGATGACGAGGACCAGGATGAGTTCTCGTATATGCAGTATCATGACGGCTTTCCGTAGGTGACCTGGATCGAGGGGACATCAGTGGGACTTTTATTTTTGAACATTATTCTTTTGTTATGTACATGTATATGAGACTCAGAGATGTAGTCATACTTTGGAGACAGTTGAGATTACTTTGTTTTTCCATACAGTGATATATATCTTGTTTAGTCTTCTGCTTGCTTTTATCACTGGATCTGAAGTATGAATTGCAGTTTTGGTATACTTTTACTCATGTGAATGCTTTAAATCAGACAACATTGAATCATAACCATTTTTGTTGCATAAGTGACGGTCTGGAACTCGGGAGTTGAGTTTATACACGACCCCCGATTTTCAGGGTGTTACAAGTTGGTATCAGAGCATGAATGAGAGTATACTGGGCCTGGGTTATGGTCTTGCGACGTACGCTGTCGCTTCCTTTGACTTAGGTGGGTGCGAGAAGGATCTAGAAACACTTCTAGGATCACAGATTCGCCGATAGGCGAAGTCTATAAGGATCGATCGCAAGATCGAGTCTGTAACGCATCTCGGGTCGCGTAAAGCGACCCGAATCACTTCTAAGCTGTAGGAAGTCGGGTGGAGATGTCCTATGAGCGGTTTTAAACCGCAAAAGTGAATCCATGGGCCGTGGAATGACCACGACTCTAGTAATCAATCGCCAGGGCTTAAAAACCCCGTTTTGCCAAAAATTCTCAAAATTCCTTCTCTAAACACTTCAACCTTCAGTTCTTTTGTATCCATTTCATGTTAGGCATCAAACCTAATGTGAAAATAACACAAATTAGTACATTCACCAAATTTTACAGTGAATAGTAAAATTTCATGAAAAATGGCCATAAGGCCATTCTAACTTCACTTTCTTTAGCAACTAAGGAGCTAGAAAGATGTACTGGATCCTTCTACCCCAAATTCATATGCTGCATCATATGGTTTGGTATTCGGGATTGCGATGTGGACCCGGAAAGCCCCAAAAACATGTTTGGGCCCATAGGGACCAAAATACTATGAACTAAGGGGTGGGACTAGACTTTTTGGGACCCTGGGACCATGGGGGACCAGACCCATGGGGTCCCGCTGGCCAACCTGGAGGTTGGCCGGCGATGCCATCGCCGGCCGGGCGATGCATCGCCGGCCGGCCACCTCGGACGGTGCTGCCCTTTGGGCGCACCCACTTAAATGCCTCCCACAACACCCCTAGGTACCTCCCATCCCACGAAAACCCCTAAAACACCCCTCTCCTTCACAAACAGCCCCCTTGCATGCCCTAGATTTGATTTTCAGCGCTCCATTCCAAATCCCGGCGACCCAAACCCCTCCTAATCCCTTCCTTGGCCAAAACCGACCACCACCCATTGATTATTGGGTGTTGGCAGCCCCTTTCCTTGAAGATTTTCCCATTTGGAGCTCCAAAATCCCCCAAATAGTGTCGAAATCGTGAGCAGCTCCATTCCATCTTTTTGTTCTTATTTTTCCCTGAAACTACAGCCTTGGGAAGCTTGAAGCATCCCTCTACGACGCCTAGATTTCCTTTTGTCAGATTGGACAGCCATTTCTCCGCATTTTCGGCGTTTTCCATGGCTTTCGTGGAAGCTATTTTGGGTCTTTTGTCACTCTCATCCATCCTGTCTTTGATGGGTAAGAGGAAAACTGCAACAGACGAGGCTGGGCCGAGCCGCCCTGCTCGATTGAGAAGACCGCGGGGTGGTGCCGCAAGTTCAAGCGCCGCCGCAGGTCCAGCTGCAGTCCTGGAGTGCCGTACGAAGCGGGATTTGGATCCCCATGCACACCTTGGACGAACCATCCTATCAGAGATGCCTCATGGTGAATACACTGATCGTAGAGTGTTATTTGAGGCGGACGTAGATGGGCGATTGTTCGGCGAATATCTGTTGTTCGAACGCATTGAAGCTGCGCACTGGGGACCGATCTTTGAAGCTCGCGCTCGTGCTAATGTGAGCACTGTTCGTGCCTTCTATGCTAGCATCCAGAGTCCTACCTTGGAGCCCTTGCAGTTCAAAATCCCTTTTGGTAGAGATCGGATGGCTACGATCGACGTCCAGTTGGTTGCGCGACTTCTCAACGTGCCTCTAGGTGATGTACATCCAAGTGAGAAAAATTTGAGGACTAGACGTGAACGAGATCGCCGCACCAGGTTTCTGTGCGGTAAGTTGGTTCCATGGCAGCCTAATAATAGCCTCAAGGCGACGTACATGTCTGAGGATTTGCGTCTGCTGCATCACATCTGCACGTTCAATGTTTATCCTAGGTCGACGAACCGCATTGAATGTACACGTCTTATGGTCGATTTCTTATTTCTGGTGGCCCAGGGAGAGAACGTATGTATGGCCACTTTCATCTTACGGCAGATAGTTCTCATAGCCAGGTCGAGAAGAACATCCGAATCCCTTCCCTTTGGCCGACTCATTTGCAAGATTGCGCTTGAGTTTGCCTATAGACTTGGACCCGAGTTGCCGGTATCGATTCACACCATCGATGAGTCGACGATGGTTAAGATGAAGATTGGGTCGCAATATCGTGAAAATCAACTTGAAAGGGATAGTGGGGACGACTTTGATGAAGAGGAAGATCAAAGCGAAGGAGAACCTAGTGCAGAGGTTCAGGAAGAGACTCAGGAAGAAGCAGAAGAGGAGGCTCAGGATACTGATGAGAGTCCTCCTCCTTCTGCGCAGACTACTATTGACGATCGCATTGCCCGGATGGAGGAGAGTCAGACCGCTTTGCGAAGGGAAGTCCAAGAACTTCGAGCAGAGGTCGCTGATGCCAAGGCCGTTACGAAGAAGAAATTTGGCAAGGTGACTCGCACCTTGAAGGCAATCCTGTGTTGCTTACAGGATAAGGGTGCTCCTCCTCCGTCGCCAGACTCCGACTAGCAACGCGATCTTTGATGTTGTTATGAGTAGTTAGCTATTTTCTGTTTCATGTGTGTAAAGCCTATTAGGGCTAGTGCTTTGCTTTTGTCGCTGTTGCTTAACTGTCTTAATTTCCATGTCATTCTAGTCATGATGCTTGTAAGGATATATCCCTTGTATTGTGACAATTTTGATTAATTGAAGTGCATGGAATGCCTTGACTCTTTAGTGAATGATTGTGGTGTATTTGTGCAATTGAGACTGACAAGGTTGCGCCCTATTTTGAATATAGGGAATGCCACCTAAGACTACGAGGAGCGCGGTTCGGCTTTCATTGTTAGAGCAGATGGATCAGGCTCCTTCTCAGTCTGGTACTCGTCCGGACCCTGCTGTGGGCCCGATTCCTGAGACTGTTCGATCGTCTCAGCCTGCTACTGGTCCTACAGATGGACCACCGCCATTTACACCATCAGTTAGAGAGCCACAGCGCGCATCTACTTCCGCACCTCATCCGCCACAGCCTGCTCCACCACCTGATAGATTCGAGCAGATGATGGCTATGATGCTACAGCAGCAGCAGCTATTGACTACTATAGTCGGGACCTTAGCCCAGGGTGGGGGTGCGACTGCATCTACTCCGCCTGCACCACCTGCGCATCCAGCTGAGGATGCCTATGCTTACGCCCAGGATGAGGGCATAGCACTTCCTGCGCAGCCTGCTTTCCCTGCGGGGAACCCTGCCGACACACGGGGCCTTCTGGAGCGATTTCAGCGCTTGCGGCCTCCTACTTTCACGGGTTCTCACAGACCCGAGGAGGCTGAGTTTTGGCTCGACCGAGTGTCGAAGATTCTGCGCATGTTGCACTGCACTGAGGCAGAGCAGGTAGAGCTGGCTACCTTCCAGTTTGAGAGAGAGGCCAGTATGTGGTGGGATAGTGTATTGCGGACTGTTACCGCAGACTTCGTATGGACATGGGCAGCATTCGAGTTTCGCTTCCATGAGAAGTATTATCCTCAGACCTACAGACACGAGAGGGAGAATGAGTTTCTCCGTCTCAGGCAGGCAGCGATGACGGTCACCGAGTATGAGCATCGGTTCACAGAGTTGGGCAGGTACGTCCCGACGATTTTAGCTGATGAGCAGATGCGCATACGGCGCTTTTTGGAGGGCTTGCGACCGGATATTCGGTCGAAGATGTGCTGCATCAGTTTCTCCTCCTATGCGGAGTTGGTTCACATGTCCATGCGGGCAGAGCAGGACGTGGATCGACTTGCGCGATCACGAGGCCCGACTACTTCTAGGCCGCGACCGGAGTTGCCAGATAGGCCCTTCGCGGGCAAGAGGCCTCGCATTGATCCTCCTACCAGGACCACGGCGCCAGTAGGACCGTTTCGGCGCCCTGATCTATCATGCACATACTGTGGGAGGACGGGCCACCTAGCGCCGAGTTGCTTTGCGAGGATGCGGGACAGTGGGTTTTCGCCGCCGCAGAAGATTGATCGTGTACGTCCACAGGCGATATCAGCACCGCCTATACGGTCAGCTCCTGCGCAGTCCTCTTTCAGACCCACAGTATCGCAGATTCGACAGCCCCCACGGCCCTTGACACAGCGGCCGAACCGGCCACAGCAGGCTCGAGTTCATGCACTGACCGCTGAGGCAGCTACGACGCCGACTTTCCAGCATTCAGCCTTCGAGGTCACGGGCCATATCGGAGGTACTCCCGTTCTTGTCATTATGGACACTGGTTCCACGATTTCCTTGATATCGCGTGCCGTAGTCAGACGTCTTGGGTTGCAGACTATCACTATGGATAGCGTGCGAGTCCTTGCAGCTCATGGAGATTATTCGGATGTCACCCAGATGTGTGAGGGTTGTTTACTTGATCTGGGAGGCAGGACGATGACTCTTGATTTGGTCGTCGATCCCTCGCTCGTATATCTCGACGTCATTCTTGGCATGGACTGGTTGACTGCAGCGAGAGCCGAGATTGACTGCGAGGCTCGTGTGGTGACGGTGTACGAGCCTGAGGGCACGCCTTTCACATTTTCAGTGCGGGTAAATCTTCCTTTCCGCATTCTTAGCTACGCCACCCTGTTGCACGACGCTGGTGCCCAGGTACTTGAGCAGACGCCGGTTGTTTCTGAGTTCGGGGATCTGTTCAGGAAGATCCCTGGTTTGCCGCCCCGACGTGAGATCGATTTCACTATCGATCTGATTCCTGGTTCTACACCCGTCTCACTGCCGACGTATCGCATGGCACCATGTGAGATGGAGGAGTTGAGGACACAGATTGATGGTCTACTAGAGCTTGGCCTTATACGGCCTAGCGTATCTCCTTGGGGAGCACCGGTCTTGTTCGTGAAGAAGAAGGATGGTTCGCTGCGATTGTGTATTGATTATCGCAGGCTGAACCAACTCACAGTGAAGAACAAGTACCCTTTGCCCAGGATCGATGACTTATTTGATCAGTTGAGAGGAGCGCAGTACTTCTCGAAGATTGATCTTCAGTCAGGATATCATCAGCTGCGCGTCAGAGATGAGGACGTGCAGAAGACAGCGTTCAGGACCAGTTTTGGTCATTACGAGTTCCTTGTGATGTCGTTCGGTCTCACGAACGCACCGGCTGTGTTCATGGATCTGATGAACCGGGTACTACGGCCTTTCCTCTATCGATTCGTCGTTGTCTTCATCGACGACATTTTGGTATACTCTAAGAGTCGAGAGGAGCATGAGGAGCAATTGCGTTTGGTCCTTGATACGCTCAGACAGCATCAGTTGTTCGCACAGTATAAGAAGTGCGACTTCTGGAAGCAGGAGGTGAAGTTTCTGGGACACGTGGTGTCCAAGGATGGCATGGCAGTTGACCTGTCTAAGGTAGCTGCGGTGCAGGACTGGGAGCAGCCTGGTTCTGTCACTGAGGTGAGGAGTTTCTTGGGTCTCGCTGGCTACTATCGGCGCTTCATTCAGGATTTCTCGAAGATCGCGAGACCCTTATCTCAGTTGACACGGAAGGACGTGAAGTTCGCCTGGAATGATAAGGCGGAGTCAGCTTTTCAGGAGCTGAAGGACAGACTTACGTCCGCCCCTGTGCTAGTATTGCCAGAGCAAGGGGTTAAATACACTATATACACTGACGCGTCTAGCGTTGGTTTGGGTTGTGTCCTTATGCAGAGGGACAGGGTAATTTCGTATGCCTCGAGACAATTAAGGAAGCACGAGGAGAATTACCCTACACACGACCTGGAGTTGGCAGCCGTGATATTCGCACTGAGACTCTGGAGACATTACCTCTATGGAGAGGAGTTCGAGCTCTTTTGCGACCACAAGAGCCTCAAGTACATATTCACACAGCGGGACTTGAATATGAGGCAGCGGCGATGGATGGAGACGCTGAAGGACTTCAAGTTTGAAGTCTCTTACCATCCTGGGAAGGCGAACCTTGTGGCTGATGCGTTGAGCCGCAAGAAGGCGATAGAGTTTGCGGCTCCGCTGATGGTTGCCGAGTGGGATATGGTTGAGTTTTTGCGAGACTTTGAGCAGAAACTCACCGTAGAGGAGCCATTTGAGTTCATCGCACATGTTCAGGTGCGATCCCCGATCGATGACCGTGTCATCGAGGCGCAGAGGGACGACGCGCATCTTACTGAGCTTCGAGAGCAGGCCAGTGATGATGCTGACGCCGACTGGCGAGTTGGCATGGATGGGGGCTTACGTTACCGTGGCCGCCTATGCGTTCCTGATGTCCCTGACTTGAGACGAGAGATTCTCGAGGCTGCGCATTCTACTAGACTCGCGATGCATCCTGGCAGCACGAAGATGTATCGTGACGTGAAGAGGACGTACTGGTGGGAAGGTATGAAGACCCACATTGCTGAGTTCGTGTCCCGTTGTCTCACTTGTCAACAGGTGAAGGCAGAGCATCGCCGACCACCTGGACTTTTGCAGCCTATGCCGATTGCAGAGTGGAAGTGGGATTTCATTTCCATGGACTTCATTTCTGGGTTGCCGAAGACGAGGAAGGGGCATGATTCTATTTGGGTGATCGTCGACCGATTGACGAAGTCGGCGCACTTCCTACCGATCAGAGTTACGAACTCTGCAGACGAGCTGGCTAGATTGTATATTAGAGAGATCGTGCGTCTGCATGGAGTTCCGTTGGAGATCGTGTCGGACAGAGACACGCGGTTCACTTCTATTTTCTGGACTCGCATTCAGGAGGCTATGGGTGTGAAGTTGAAGTTCAGTACTGCCTTCCACCCACAGACGGACGGACAGACAGAGCGAGTGAACCAGATCCTGGAGGACATGTTGCGAGCTTGCGCATTGGACTTCAAGGACAGTTGGGATGACTGTCTTGCATATGCGGAGTTTGCATACAACAATAGCTTCCAGGCGAGTATCGGCATGGCACCTTATGAGGCGCTGTATGGGCGACCTTGTCGCGCACCGCATTGCTGGTTAGAGGTCGGTGAGCGCAGCTTGATTGGCCCAGAGTTGGTGCAGGCGACGTCAGAGAAGATTGATATTATTCGACGTCGGCTTCTTACAGCGCAGAGCAGACAGAAGAGCTACGCCGATACGAGACGGAGACCACTAGAGTTCACAGTCGGGGATCATGTGTTTTTGCGAGTTTCCCCTATGAAGGGAGTCCTTCGGTTCGGGAAGAAGGGGAAGCTGGCACCGCGATACATTGGTCCATTTCAGATCCTCGATCGTGTGGGAGCAGTGGCTTACCGATTGGCTTTACCCACGCCCCTCGCGAGCGTCCACAACGTATTTCATGTTTCTATGCTGAAGAAGTACGTTGCTGATCCTTCTCATATCATCAGATGGGAGCAGGTGCAGTTAGGAGAGGATGTTACTTATATCCTGCGACCGACACGCATCTTAGACCGGAAGGAGCAGGTACTGCGTAGCAAGGTGATTCCCCTTGTGAAGGTACTATGGACGCATCATACTGAGGAGGAGGCTACTTGGGAGACAGAAGCCGAGATCAGAAAGAACTACCCACAGCTTCTCGAGGAGTACGAAAAGGTACAAAATTTCGAGGACGAAATTATTTGTTAAGGGGGGTAGATTGTAACGCCCGTGAAAAATCCATACTTGGGCTCGAGTACCAACTCGACCCGAATTTGCGTAGAATTCATTCCTTTGGAAAATTTGACTAGGTTAGCTAGTGCAACGTTAGAATAGCTGGGAAATGGTCCCTGATCACTTTAAATACGTTCTACAAGGCCCGAAGCGAGTGGAACTAAGGGTGCTATAATGCTCTAAAGCCTCGGATCAAACTCTAAGCCGGTTTGTTCTCTGGACCACTTTGAATCTTTGTATTGGATCTAGACCGCACGTTGAAAGTCCGATACCTCCTATCTTAGACCGTTAGGACCGTCTAGCTGGGCTTGACACTCATTCCAAAAATCAAGTCAAACCGATGATCACAGGCTATTTCATTGAGCCCGGACCGAAGAGAGTGTGAATAGGGACATAGTTGGAATTTCAAATTCAAATCTGGCACACAAAATTGACGCATCAGTATTAGGCATTCTGACCGTCAGAATACAGCCAAATTACACCCTTGGATCAGGAAAAATATCTATTATATATCACGGGACTTATAGGCCTGATCTTGATGCGGTGACCGTTAAACTGAAACTGGGCCGCCACGTGCGATCTGGGAACCCAACCGGTCTGAAAACTGGATGTATGCTAGATCTAGTATGCATGAGCTTAAGTCCGACCGCACTTGGCCTGGGGACCTCCAGAAATGCCCTTTTGGACCGAAACGGCCCCGATTTGGTTAGGCACCAAGTAAACATTGTTCCCAAGCCTATTTTGGGAATGTTTTAGGCTATAAAAGGGGTTGAAACCCTCACTCCTCTCTCCCATCCGAATTTGAGAGAAGCCCTAGCTTGGGAGAGAGAAAAAGAGTGAGAGATTGTGAGAGAGTGGGAGAGTTCTTCCCGCCACTTGTGCTACGTGTTGCACATGCTTAAGCGACACTCCTCTACCGCTTTCCCGGCGATTCCACCGCAATCCTAGGTAAGTAAAAACCCTTAATAGTTGGTGATTTGAGTTTTTCTTGTTTCCATGGCGATGTAGCTTATGGATCTTATGTATTAGGCTCCTTACTCGCCGTAGACGAAGCATATACACTCCGCTTCAATTCCCGAGTCTACAAGACACTAGGTGAGGATTTTAGACGCTTGGATTGACGGTTCCCAATGCTTTCAATGTCGTTTAATAGTAGATTCTTGACGGCATCGCCGTTTGACATGTACAAAATGCTCTCCGTTTCCCGTTTCGTAAGCTAACGAAGAATATGAGATTTAGGGCATTTTAGTCATTTGTAGGAAGTACTGTTTGCATTCATATTTTGCTGATGTGATTGACATGGTTTGTTGTCGCATTAGGGAGTTAGGAATGCGTGCATAATTAGTTTGGCGAAGAGATTCGCCTAGTTGCACACTTTGGGTCGACATGCTATATGTAGACCTAAGTGTGTAGTGCATGTGTTTGTATAAATGCTTGTATTAGTATGTATTGAATTAAATGATGTTATTTGATACTTTGTGATTGATTTTTCAATTATTATGCCAACCTAAATGATTTTCTACATGTTGACAAAATGCATGATTTCATTACATGCATGGAATGTATGTGCTTGAGGATTTGCTTAAGTTGAATATGCATGGGAAGTATGCCTTGAAGATTTGCTTAAGTTGAATGTTATAACATGTGCTAACATGCTCACATGATGTATTTCAATTCCAATACTTTTATAGTGATTCCATAGATGTGTGGGACTTGACTTAGTCCAGGCAGTCGGTAACCGAGCGAATTCGTGGCTGACTGGTCATAGTCACGAACGACGCGTCGATGAATGTGATTCGTGTTGAGAGTTGGCGGCAGTGGTTAGGCCACGCGAAGTGTTTTACGCACTTCATGTCGTTCAATTCGATATGCGATCGCGCTAGTCGAGCCCGTCAAGTAACCCGACTGGCCGATGTTTGTTCACCATGTATGTATCATAACTGCTTGAACCTAGGGTACTGAACTTACCATTGTAAACCCTATTAACCGTGGTACCTTGATCCACGAAGACTCATGAGCCGGGCATGGTGGTATGGGACACCGTGGTCGAGCTGTCGGCCTACGCTGGGGCCACAAACCTCCCCGTAGTGACCAGTGAGCACCTAGACTCGTGAGCAGATTATGGTGGTATGGGACACTATATTCTAGCTGTCGGCCTACACTGATCAGGCGACGAGCCCTTTGTAGTGACCGCGAGCGTATTCTGAGTTCACGGGAGGCGACGACCCTTCCGTGCAGTAGAGTACAGTAGGCCTGTATTGATAAGGTGATGGGGGAGCGGTGCAACGAGTGCGAGCAACAGCCCTGGCAGCCCTTGCAGTGACCTACGAAATGTACATCGTATGAGATTACTAGGAGTGACGACCCTAGACAGGATCCGTGTTGGGATTGATACAAGGGAGGTACCTTAGTTTCCCAATCCTGCTGTTTGAATGGACTAATAATAACTTGGTAATCATATCACCATAGCATTGCATGTGCCTGGAAGATGTGGAGCACTCTAGGGAGTGTGGCATGCCGCGGTCGTAAGATGTTGCCGTATGAGGGTGATCGTCGGTGAGGGCATACATCACGTCATATCATCTTGCATTAACAACAGTATTAGGACTTGTCTGATTTACTGTTTTACTATTATCGCGTGACTGAATTGTGAACATGCTAATCTTTGCTCTATGATTCCACTGAGTTGATCACTCATTCCCACGTTACGGGATGGTGTTTGCAACACCCACCAGACCCTGTTGTAGTTGCAGGTGACGATGAGATCCAGGAGGTGGAGCTAGATGATGACGAGGACCAGGATGAGTTCTCGTATATGCAGTATCATGACGGCTTTCCGTAGGTGACCTGGATCGAGGGGACATCAGTGGGACTTTTATTTTTGAACATTATTCTTTTGTTATGTACATGTATATGAGACTCAGAGATGTAGTCATACTTTGGAGACAGTTGAGATTACTTTGTTTTTCCATACAGTGATATATATCTTGTTTAGTCTTCCGCTTGCTTTTATCACTGGATCTGAAGTATGAATTGCAGTTTTGGTATACTTTTACTCATGTGAATGCTTTAAATCAGACAACATTGAATCATAACCATTTTTGTTGCATAAGTGACGGTCTGGAACTCGGGAGTTGAGTTTATACACGACCCCCGATTTTCAGGGTGTTACAAACAGCCCTGGCAGCCCTTGCAGTGACCTACGAAATATACATCGTATGAGATTACTAGGAGTGACGACCCTAGACAGGATCTGTGTTGGGATTGATACAAGGGAAGTACCTTAGTTTCTCAATTCTGCTGTTTGAATGGACTAATAACAACTTGGAATTCATATCACCATAGCATTGCATGTGCCTGGAAGATGTGGAGCACTCTAGGGAGTGTGGCATGCCGCGGTCGTAAGATGTTGTCGCATGAGGGTGATCGTCGGTGAGGGCATACATCACGTCATGTCATAATTGCATTAACAACAGTATTAGGACTGTTTAATTTATTGCTTTACTATTATCGCGTGATTGATTTGAGAACATGTTAATCCTTGCTCTATTATTCCACTGAGTTAGCTACTCACTCCCACGTTACGGGACGGTGTTCCTGGACACCCACCAGACCTTTGTGATTGCAGATGATGGCGCGGCCTGCGAGGCGGAGCTGGACTTGATGATGATGAGGAGGATCCCTCCTTTATGCATGTTGTGATCGACGGGATTACAGGGAGGTTGATTAGATACTTTGACATTTGTCATATTATATTTTTAGCGCACTCATGTATATTCGTTTCATCTACTTTTGGAGTATACATGTATGTGTATAACCTGGTAACATGTTCACACTCTGGAGACATACAACAGTTTATATATGTTATACATACTATTACAGACTTCCGCTGGTTAATTTAACTGTCTCTGGAGTATGATATGCTGTTCTGGCTTAATTTCACTCATGTTTAATACATTATCACAGACAACATTCAAACATACATATCTATGTTGCATAAATAACATTTTGGAACTCGGGAGTTGGGTTTTTGCTCGACCCCCCGATTTTCGGGATGTTACATGAACAGACTTAATTAATTTACTCATCTAACGTGAACACTCATTGCATCACATTAGTCTAGGTTGTGGCGACTTAAGAGTCGTTGTATGTTAAGGGAGTTTTGGCATTTGCAAATGTGGTGTTGAAGTTGCTTATGAAGGAGTGTTAGACTGTGAGGGCACGCATCATCTTATGATAAAATACACGTGCATTAATAAGAGCATTTATGAACTGGGTGTATAAGTTGTTTTATCATTACTTGTGCTAGTGGAATTGATAACATGTGTAACTTAAAATTAATGGAACCACTGAGTTGATCACTCACTCCCACTTTGGGACAATATTTTAAAACACCAACTAAGCTATATTATCGTTGCAAGTACTATCGAGATCTCGGATATCTGGGCTTAGAGTGGCTAGCACCACCGATGTTATGTTTTAGAGGATTGGACCAAACTGAAAACTTTACACTTTAATAATTTTGGGTATGTATATTGTGGTTTATATAATTCCCATTTGGGTGGACACCATATTTTAATTGTATTTTTACTATTAACCCTATAATTCTGGACTTTTGTTATCTCTACCTTGCTTTGGATCTCCTAAATTGAATGCTTTACTCTGATTACTCTTATGTGGAATGAATGTGAATCTGAACGAGGCCACACATGCATTTTCATTTGGTTCACACCTAAGAACTTGGGACCGGGGTCTAGGTACTTGGGTGCCAATTTTCAGAGTGTTACACCAGCATATTGGCATGGTCTCACCAAGACATGCCCAGGATAAACCCGAGAGATGCAGTCCATTGACTAAACATACACCCCAGCCATATACTCGTTGGATAAAAAAGACGAGCATTCGATATGAAAAGATATGCGGCAATCAACAAGGAGGTCAACAAGCTCCTTAAGGTTAAATTCATCAAGTACACTATGTCATGCCCCAAACTCAAAAATCGGGCTCACAGAATTCCCGATCACCGAATCCGGCTCCGAAAGTCTCCGTAGTACCCCATTCTTGGCTCCTGGCATGCATATGCCAGATTCTGATCCGGGATCCTACAAGGAGGATTTTCGATATGATTTTTTTTTATATATAAATGGAGCATAACCAAGTCACAAAATAGCATCATTACATATCCAGTATAATAAATCATTTGAGTATAATGAGGAAAGGGAAATACAAGTATAACCAAAAGCTCCAAGAAGATCTATCACGTGCTCATGCCTCAGCGTTGCTGCAACCTAACGTCACCTGCATGCAATGGTCGTGCATAAGCTTACAACAAAGCTTAGAGGGGGTGTGTGTGTGTGTGCAATGCATGTGCCAAGCATGCAATATCGGAGTGAGCAAAAATACTGGAAAGTCCATGAATGTTGTCAGTCATACTAAGGCTATGAGATGCAAGGCCTACGTAGCCAAATGTTAAATGCAAGATGCAATGCATGCATGCTAGTCCTCATCGAGTCCACATATCAATACAGTTCATATATGGCATATCACTGGGGTCTAGTACACTCTACACCAAATTACCACCTAAATCGAGCATGCAACTATGCAAGTGAAAAAGACCTCACTACCCGCCTAGCCAGTAGTCTACCAATATCTACCCAGCTCATTGATAGCGAACCTATTTATGAGCTGGTCAAACTCATCATAGCCTTGCCCCCTACCCTTGGGTGGATAAGGCGACACCTCATTCCAACCGACCACGACACAGTGGGAGACGCAGCTTACTGGTATTCGACACTCAGGCGCTCATGTATTTACTTAGTCTCGACGTTAGAGCAACCTCCTGGTACCATAAGGGTTTAGGGACTTTCACTTACGAACATTCAAAGTGCCCATATGCTAGAACCAAATATTTTTAGTATCCAATCTTGCCATCTATGATGTGCTTGTGGAGCCACAACACTGATATTACTAGGGCGCCAAGTGATCATGTCACACAAAATGCGACATTCATGAGTCATACCATCTAGTCATGCATCAAACCTGCGTGTACTACACGATCATATGGGATAATTCCGTCTCTCAAAGAGTCCCATAAATAACTTAGCCCAACAGCAAATGATATGATCAATCATTCCTTACAACAGGCATACAAATGATGTGTATGGGCATGTATCTTAATGTAATACTAAGCATGTTCTCAACGTGTCATACTAGACTAACTATACTAGCATGATTATCAGATAAAGCAGGTGATGATCAGCCTTAACCAATTTGTCACTTATAAGAGTAGGGGCTGAACGATACACCCCACTAGACATATAGAAGTCTGTATGGAATGGTCCATATTAGACTATCATAACCTACTAAAGGTACTAACATATCATATATCCTAAGGTGGGGTCCCATGCAAGGACAGTAGATCTAACCCATGAATCAAGATAAGCTGCAATAGTAGATATACTAAACCCGATACCACATATTCTTCCATCTACGTCAAGGGGTGATGATGTACTAAACAATGGATGTACCAAACTTGATACCACATATTCTTCCATCTACGGCAAGAGGTGATTCTAATGGCTAGACAATACGGTGGGTTGAGAGGGTGAGACTATAAACAACAAGTGGGCTTCCTCGCCCTCCCTTATCATGAAATAAATTGGGCCTTCCTATGGGGCCCGATCCGTACACAAGGTGGGCTCCAAGGTTTGGATAATTCCTACAAGGTATGGTGGAAAGAACCATTATCAATGGAGGCCCAACAGTTCGGGTTAGTCCAAAGGATAACACTAAAATCAGTGAGGACCCAACGGTTTGGGTTAGCCTGGTAAGGTAGGGGTGAAAATGGGATCAACAATAGGCCCTAAGGAAGTTTACAACGGTGGACATTTAACGACCATTGTCCTATGGTGTGGTCCATTTGGGATAGGAATCAAAATCACAATGGGGCCCTCGACCCTTAAAACCTCTAGAAGGACGGATGGTCCACGTGTGTATCATATGCATCATGGTGGGCCTGCATAAGGCGGTCCATGGTCCGCTTAAATGAATGGATAGTACGCATATAACACACACATCATGGTGGGCCTCACAGATCACAATTGGGTCTCACACATACAATGGGCCTCACACATATAGTGGGCCTCACATACAATAGGTAAGCTTGAGAAGGTTTAATGGTGGGCGCTAGCCCGCTACTGTCTAACAACATGGACCTGGCCTAACTGGATAGCGTGGACTAAATACATAAATAAGATGGGTCCCACTGTCCTACGCTGGACGGTGTGGATAATACACATACATTAAGTGGGTCCCACCGTCCCACGCTAGACGGTGGAGATACAACACATATATTAAGTGGGTCCCACCCTCCCGCGCAGGACGGTGAGGATAGAATATATACATAAGGGTGGTTACCATTGTCCCACAATGGACAGTGAGGATAAAATATTTACATCAGGTGGGTCCACATGTGTGGCCCACCAGCTGGTAATCCAGCTGATATTTATGATTTCCCTTCATCCAGGCCTGTCCAAGAACAGGTAGACGGCAGGGCCGCTGGACGGTTTGGCTAATGAACGGCCTGGATGAAACACATATGCATGGTGGGGTCCACTGAAGGGTGGGCTACCTCGCTCCAAATCAAGTAGATATTTGTGTTATCCCTTCGTCTAGTCCGGCCCGAAAACGGGTAGTAGGGTGGGCTAGTTGGACGTGGCAACGAGGTGGCCCCCAGTTTGGACAACGGGTTGGTCTGAATGGACAACATGGATAAAATTCATACATCATCAAGGTGGGCCATCAACAGGGAAAGAGAGAGATAAAGAAAGAAACGTGTAGTGGAGGGTGCTCCGCCATTATGAGCTCCCTTATGCCACATTACGTACATTAAGATGGGTCCCACAACATGTGAGCCCTCGAAATAGTAAATCAAGGTGGGGATACCATCTCCACCATAAAAATCAAGGTCTAGATGACCTCTATAAATAGATTATCAAATAAACATCATGGTGGGGTCCATGGAGAATGGCTCCATCATGGATTTACATATATGAATCATGGTGGGCCATTGGTCACACCTTGGGTCCTAAATAAGATCCATACCATCAACCGATAGGCCCCACTTGGCCCATCATAAAAAATTAAGATCTAGACCTATGAACACCCACCTATAACTTATCTTCTTGGCTCCTTGGACTCCTTAGCTCCTAGGCTTCCACTTTGATGGTGGATGATTAAGTTTGGATGGTTGGATGGTGAGATTTTGGGGTAGAAAAATGGGTCTTGAGCTTGGGTTCTTTTTCTCTCCTTAGGATTTATCTTCTCTTGGTTGTTAAGGATTTGGGTAGAGAAATGAGATGGGATGAAGTGAAATGAGAGATGAGTGGTGTTGTGTAAGAGAGATGATGGGTGTGTAAGGAGAGATGGGATGAGAGGTATGGTGGTGTAAGAGGAGTGACATGAGAGTTGACTTTTGGATGAGAGAGGTATGGGTTGCCATGCTTTGTTAGTAAAAGAGGGATGGGTTGCTTGTCTTAGTGGGAAGAGAAGCATGGGTGAGTGATGGGTTATACTTGATTGATTGATGGGAAAAGCATGGGTAGAGATTCTCTGAAATCTCTCAGAATTTGCAACGCACGGCATTTATTTGAGATATATACGGGCCCACAACTCCTAACCTAGGTATCGTATTAGTGCAAAAGATGCAGCGTTGGAACCACGGCGACGGTGCAGTTGTAAGGGTATAAGTTTCAGGTTAAGTCAACTCAGATCTTCAAGATGCGACTTAAGGTCTCGCTTAATCGTTGTCTACAAATCGTGGGTTGCCGAAATTCGATGGGGATGATCCCGGGAGTTTGTGGAACGGTACGGTACTAGGATACAAGCCTTACACACTACCCAGACTAGCTCACTAATGCAATATTGGTGAAAAAAGCTAGTAGACAATGGTGAGTCTTTGTGGACTACATTGACCTGAATAAGGCCTGCTTAAAAGATAATTTTTCATTACTGAGGATCAACCAACTAGTACATGTTACCATCGAGTATGCACTCCTTAGCTTTATGGACATATACTCAGGGTACAATCAGATCAGCATGCATGAACATGATAAGCAAAAGACCACCTTTATCATAGATAAAGGACTCTACTGCTACTGAGTAATGCCCTTCGAGTTGAAAAATGTTGGAGCAACATATCAAAGATTGACGAACAAGATGTTCGTAAGAAGATCGAGAAAATCATGGAGCTTACATCGATGACATGTTCGTTAAGAGAACCGTGGCCAAGGACCACGTGGTAAACCCAAGAGAGATATTCAGGATCCTGATGAGATATTAGATGAAACTCAACCCAAGCAAATGCTCCTTTGGTGTCAGCTCAGGCAAGTTCCTAGGTTTCATGGTCCATTACAAAGGGATAAAGACGAATCTCGATAAAATTTAAGCTCTCATAGAAATGAGCTCGCCTGACTCAATAAAAGCAATTTAACACTTCATGGGCAAAGTGGTAGCACTGAACGGATTCGAATATCAAGTTACGAATAAGTGCCTGCCCTTTTGAAGTAGTTGAAGGGGAGTAAAAAGTCGACGTAGATATAGGGATGAGAATAGGTGTTCCAACAAATCAGTGCTTACTTGGGGTCCCCTTCACTGCTCTCAAACCCGACATAAGGGGAGATACCATTGTACCTAACCATTTTGCCAACATCAATTAACCCAGCCCTAGTTAGGGAGGAGGGAAGTGTCCAGCCACCTATCTACTAAGTGAGAAAAGTCATGGCTAACGAAGAGACACACTACCCGGGGATAGAGAAGTTGGCCTTAGCCCTAGTCACATCTTCCTAAGGACTCAGGCCTTACTTTCAGTCTCACACCATCATCCTCCGGACCAATAAGTCCCTCTGTCGGTTGTTGTAAAAACCAAAGGCTTCAAGGCGACTAGCCAAGTGGCAATTGAGCTCGGTGAATTTGACATCATATATCAACCTCAAACAACGATCAAAGGGCCAGTCGTCACTAACTTTATTGTAGAATTTGCCTACCCTACAAACCAGCCACCCATCAGGGGAATCGAGTAGAGTGCAACACCACAAATATGTACCCTTTATGTAGAAGTTTCCTCAAACTATTATGAAATTAGAGTGGAACTGATCTTGACCTCACCCAACCAAGTCAAGATTGAGTATAGCCTATGATTTGGCTTTCAAGCCTCCAATAAGATTAGTGTTGAGGGTCAAATATTACATATTGGACCCTAGTTATTCTTTGGTTTTATGAACATGATAATGCTTAATGTTCTATTTAATCATGTTAGTCGTGCAAGGTGAATTCAAGAGTTTGGATAAAAAAGGATGTTAAAAGCATGGATTTAATATTCAAAAATAACCAAGACCAGGAATGAAGAATACACATATTGAAGATCCAAGAAAATCAAGTCAAGAACGAAGAAAATCAGAGTTTTAAAGTGAATTTACGTGATCCTCGACCAGTCTTGGCTCTGGCTTGACTAATTCTGCATATGCTCGACCGGTCCTAGACTTTGCTCGACCAGTCCTGGCTTGACCAGTCGAGCTGCCTTGACTCGAACTTCATCAACTAAAATCACTAAAATCAGGTCATCCTCAACCAGTTGAAGGTGACCCTCGACCAGTCGAGGGTTGTCCTCGACCAGTCCTGGGTTCACAACTAGCACACAAAGTGCGTAAATTTGAAGTGGTTTCCAAAAATTTTCAACTCGGTGTGAAATTCTAAGGCATAAAACTATAAATAGGGGTCCTTAGGGCATTCTTAGGCATCATCTAAGGTTTAAGGAGTGGAGAAAAATCCTGAAAAAGACGTCGCCAAGAGTTTTTCTTTCCTTTCTTTAGTAGTTTTTATGCTTTTCTCAAGAGATTCTAGTTCAATCATGACTATGGTTGGCTAAACCTCTTAGCTAGGGCTAAGAGGTGAAGCTTGTAGTGTGATTAGATATTTTTATTACTTTGATTCATGTTTATATTGAACTCTCTTTGATTCTAGTTTGATTATAAGGAATACTTTCAGTTTTTAATGGCTTGTTGTGACTAATTACAATAGATCTATGATAGCTTTGAATGTTCTTTTCATTTATTGAGATTGTGAAATTAGAAAATCCTGTTGTTCTCCATCTTCCCTTAGGCATGGTTGGATGATGGAATTATCCCTAACTTTCACAAATCTCTTAGATTGGTTTTGGGATTAGTAAATCCTGTTGTTTGCCTTATCACCTGGGCATGGTTTTTTTACGGAATCACTTCCAGTTGTCACACCTCTCATCCATTGAGAACTAGGTCAAAGGAAGCTCAGATTTAATTTTACTCAGATATCTTCCATTTGGATAGGATCGGACTTGATTCCAATCGTGTGACTTGAATCAAGCATAGATCTCCCTGATCTCTACAAGTGGATCCTTGGAAAAACTAGGGTTTCCCACCTTTGAATTTCTGAAGTTTTTCATTAAATCTCTCACAATTGCTCTCAAATATTTTAGATGATTTAGATTTTAATTATGTTCTTTTCACGTATTGAGATTGTGAAATTAGAAAATCGTGTCATTCTCCATCGTCCCTTGTGCATGGTTAGATGATGAAATCATCCTTAACTTTCACAAATCTCTCAGATTGGTTTTGGGATTGGTAAATCCTATTATTTTCCTTGTCTCCTGGGCATCGTTTTATGATGAAATCACTTCCGGTTCTCACACCTCTCGTCCATTGAGAACTAGGTCAAAGGAAGTTCAGATTTGATTTTACTCAGATATCTTTCACTTGGATAGGATCGGACTCTGATTCCAATCGTGTGACTTGAATCAAGCATAGATCTCCCTGATCTCTACAAGTGGATCCTTGGAAACTCTATTTTCCCACCTTTGAATTTCTGAAGTTTTTCATTAAATATCTCACAATTACTCTAAAATATTTCAGATGATTTAGATTTTGATTATGTTCTTTTCATGTATTGAGATTGTGAAATTAGGAAATCGTGTTGTTCTACATTGTCCCATGTGCATGGTTGGATGATGAAATCATCCTTAACTTTCACAAATCTCTCAGATTGGTTTTGGGATTGGTAAATCCTATTGTTTGCCTTGTCTCCTGGGCATGGTTTTGTGACAGAATCACTTCCAGTTCTCACACCTCTCATCTATTGAGAACTACGTCAAAGGAAGTTCAGATTTGATTTTACTCAGATATCTTCCATTTGGATAGGATGAGACTCCGATTCCAATCTCGTGACTTAAATCAAGCATAGGTCTCCCTGATCTCTATAAGTGGATCCATGAAAACCCTAGTTTCCTACCTTTGAATTTCTTAAGTTTTTCTTTAAAACTATCACAAATATTTCAGATTTAGATTTTCATGTTTTTCCAATTCTTCTTCTAGTTGCTTTTCAAAAACACATGAGATTAGTACATGTGGATTCGACCTCGGTCTCACTGAGATTATTACTACATAGTGACCCTACACTTGGGGTTGTGAACAAGTTTTTGGCGCCATTACCGGAGATTAACGGTTGCGTTTTTATGAGATTAACTAGTTTTAGAATTAGGTAAAGATTAGAGTTTTTCTATTTTATTTTTAGATTAGAGTTTTTTCTATTTTTAGAAACTTTCTAATTTTAGGATTTCTTTGAAACTAACTTAATTTCTAATTCTATGTTTAAAACTTTCCTAATCAGTTTTTGGAAACTTTCTATTCTTTATTTTTTTAGAAACATTCCTTTTTCATTTTTAGAAACTATTTTACCTTGTATTTTTATTTTTAGGAACTTTCTAATTTTAGAATTTCTATTTTTAGGAACTGACTTGTTTTGTTTTATTTTATAGGATTTTAATTAGGAACTTATAATTTGGTAACTTTTTCCCAATTTCCTCTCTCTTTTTATTTCTAGATTTCTATTTCCTTTCTCTCTTTAGGTTTAGGTTAGAATCTGAATTAAGGGCTGAGAGTGTTTCATGCCCAAGTGTGTCCGTGACAACACTTGACATCTTTTGAGTGAAGGAGGATTGGTTGAGGGGTTATCTATCCATCACAGGATTAGACACCACTCGAGATCCTCAGAGTTAATTGAGGTTATGACTGCAAATCAACTGGTTAATCAACACGGGAAGACAACCTCAAATTAGGGTTGAGGAAGTCCAGGATAAGAATGAGGTGCATCAAGCACCCCCGCCTCGTACTTTACGAGATTATTTACAACTGGCGGGGGTGAGCACACATTCATGCATGGTTTTTCTAAAGAATGTAGGACATATGAATATCAAGTTGGGAGTGTTCCAACTCCTTCCAAAATTTCATGGACTTGTGTCATGCCCCAGACTCGGTAACCAGACTCACGGGGAACCCGATAGTTGGTTCTGGCCATAGCAGCCTCCGTAGTACCCCATTCTCAACTTCTGAGGTAGGTTCCGATCCTGAGATCCCATAAGGAAGATTTTCCATAAATGTATAACCATTTCTAATATGAGCATACCCAAGATCACAACAAGTAAATCTAAAAAATAACAAAGGTATACACTACAAAATCCACTAATAATTTAAACTTTTACAAGTACATAGCAGAAAGGAAAAACATCTGATAGCAAAAGAAGAAGGAAGAAGAAATGCAACACTGGGGTATTTGTCTCAACTCTAATCCAAGTTCTGTCATTACGATGCCGACGTAGGATCTCCTGCACGCATCAATCGTGCATAAGCTTATAGAAGCTTAGAGGGTGGTGGAAGTGTGTTGCAATGGTGCGCAAAAGAATAATAGGAGGTACAGGAGGGAAACATAATCAATGATAATATCACTAGCCTTACCGAGGCTTATCATGAATACAATGCAATGAATACTGGGCATCATACCAAGATGATGCATAAAGGGAGCTTATACAGCTGATGCGAATACAATACGAAATGATGTCAGTGCTCATATCCAAATCCACAGATCAAGTACATTTCTAATCATAAGGAAATCACCGGGGTCCTGTACACTGCTGGATGACTACCGCTATCTAGACTCACACAGTCAAACAAGCGTAAAAGACCTCATTACCCGCATGTGGACATGCAATCACTAACAAGGCTCGACAGTAGTGGACCCATTTATGAGCTGGTTAAACTTAGCCTAGTAATGCCTCCTTATATCAAGCGGGTAAGGTCACACCCCTACCCAACCAACTACACGATAGTAGGAGTCGCGGCCTAATGGTATAAGGCCCTCGTGCGTTCATAATTTTTACTCAGTCATGGCGTTGGGGCAGATCCTTGATACCATGGAAGTTATAAAAATTTTACCCATGGGCATCCTATGCACCCTATATGCTCAAGTAACATTTCTAGTGTCCACACATACGGCCATCCATGAATGTCCCTGTGGAGGCAAGGCCCTAATGAAGTAAGGGCGGTATCATCATGAAATGTGATGCCAATGTATGAGTCACGCATACAGATCATGCACTAGCTTCAAGCACTAGATGTGTATAAGGGGAGAAATGTCACCCCTATCATATCAACCCAATGACCACACACAATGCAATTCATTCACGCAGATGATGCATATGGGTCATAATGGTGTAAGTATGCTACTTGGCGTGATGATGTGGAACATATTCCTCCTTTCCAATGAGGGACAAGGTCTAGATACATAGACATGTACTCTAAGGAGAAGTCCTCTAGTGGGGGCCCAATACTTTGGGGTAGCCCACAAGCTAAGAGGGTCATAAAGGCCCAAGGAAGAAGCGGTCCTATTAAGGGTTCAAGGTAGGCCTTCAACCACTTATAAGAAACCTATGAGCCTACCTTAGGGCCACCAAGGAGGACATCCAACCTCAACTAGGTCCCAAAAGGTAGCTCACTACCTACACGCATATAAAACTAGGCTCAAGGCCTAAGCAATTCATTGCCTAGTGGGCTATACACCAAGCCCAACACATAGGAAACATGGTGGGCCCTCAAGTAAGGTTTGGGCCCAACCATAAAGATCATGAGCCCACTCATTGTGGTGGGCCTAATGGGTAGCCCATTATTTCAACCATATGGGCAATTCTTATGTTTGAAATAAGTGAGTTGGGCCTCACATCTTAGCCCAAGTATGGGGTAATTTAATGGGCAACCAAGGGCCCAACTAATTGAGTATTTTGGCCATAAAACCCATCACAATAGTATGTTAAATATAATCCCAAAGGTCAGGGGCCTATCAAGAAGTTCTTGGACAATGGGCCTAGGAAACCCAACAATTAACTATGAATATTGGTCCAATAAAAACCCAATTGAAGTGGGGCTTAAGTATGCACTAATTAAGCCCAAAACCTTATTAGAAATAGGGCAAGATATGTGTAAAACATGCCGCTCCAAAACATACATTTATGGGCATCAACTTTGGGCCTATTGCTGAAATTTCAGCCCACCCAGTATCTGGGCTTGCTGAAAATTTAATAATAATTAATTTATACAAATATTTTAATCCTTGGTGACTCACACATGTCACAGAGGGACCCACCAGATGAAAGGAATGGATAGAACACATAACTCAGGTGGACAATGCTGCTAGACTAGACGTCCAGTAGCAAGCCAATGGGCCTGGGTGTCCCATGGTGGACGGTCCAAGGGGGTGGGACGTACCCTCCTTAAACAAATCAAAGTGGGTCCCACATGTGGACATCCCACATGAGAGATGGGCCACACACACGGGGTCCAAAATGAAGAGGATGGCATGGATAAAACATTCATCATAGTGGGCCTAAGGAGGGTGGACAGTCAGCCCATGGATGGACGCCAGCCCTGCTGGAATGTCCAACTATGGGCTGTCATTCCAGCAGCCATACTCCATTTTTTTGAGGTGAAAGTGGTGGCCCACACCCCCAAGATGGGTCCCAACATGATGGGCCACAAGATGGGCTACTAGGGAAGCTATAAACCTAAGCAAATCATGGAGGAACTTCATGGACAGCAAGGTAGAAAATTAAAAATCTGCTGCACAAATGTTGCCGTCCATACAATTTACACCCCAAAAAGTGAGCCCAAACCTTTCCTAGGAGGGAAGGGATGAATGGTATCTATTTTTCCCATAAAATACAGCAAGGTGGGGTCCACAAAAGTGGCCCACCACTTAGACAATCAAGATGGGATTTGTGTTTTCCCCTCATTATATAGGGCTGGACGGACGGTCCAGCAAGGTGGACCGTCCAACTCCCTATGGGCCTCCCCTTTTGTGTATCTTTGGATGGACAGGGGAGGTGTGGTTCATCACACTTCAAGGTGGGGTCCACTCCTTCAAAATGCACCCGACGCAAGAAGAAAAAGAGTGAAAATCATGGACCAATCCCATGTTAAACATCAACTATAAGAGTCCATACAAACAATTTAGAAATTCTGGACAGCCATATATGGCTGGACATACCAGCCCATAACTAATTAAATATAGCAAATAAAGAGGGGTGTGGCCTTCCTTAGTGGGCCCGACACATGTCCAGATCAAGGCCTTAAGTCAAAACACTGGCATGCATCAAATAAGATAATAAATACGACACCCAACATCATGAAATGGGTGGTGGGGGCGTCCCACCATTGCTGGATTTTTTGGACATCCCAGGCCCACCAAGTGGGCCACACATATCATCATTCATAATATGAGAAAAGAGTGAAAGAAGGACAATCCGTTCATGGGGATAGGGCCCCGCCACTAATGGGCCCTCCCAAGAACAATTACACTTATACATCTACATTGATTTACACTTACAACATAAATCCATCACATGCATGGCCTATAACTACAATGGATGGTTGAGATGCCATCCCAACGTGATGTTTAAGGTCTAGATGACCTTAGAATGGTATGGATCATGAGATACATCATGATAGGGTCCATGGAGATTGGCCCCATCATGGAACTATGCATGCATGTAGGATGGACCAAGGGCCACATCCACGGGATCAAATTGGATTCCCACCATGGATTGGTAGTTCCCATATGTTCCATTCATGAAGAAACAAGAGGATCAAGAGATGAAAAGGAAATCAGCAAGATATAGTCGCCCACATTCAAGCCAAGCTCTCAACCTTCCACACCCTGTAGATCTTGGACCAATGAAGAGGGTTTGATGGTTGAGATGAGTTTTTAAGGGTGGGATTGGAGGGATTTTGGAGCTTTGAGGGCTGGAGAAATGGGGGAATATGGGACATTGGGAGAGGGATTTACTAGAATGGCGGGAAAATGAGGAGGGAGGGAGATAAGGAGAGAGAGAGAGAGAGGTAATGATTTTTTTGTAAGAGAAAGTAATGATTGCCTATGCGAAGAGAAACTAAAGTGATAGGTTAGGTTAGGCTTTGGTTGTGTGTCGAGTTAGGTAGTGTTAGCTACGAAATTTTTATATGAGGACCTGGGGTTAGACGTCCTTATGCAATAGGTCAACCATAACACCTTGGTAACCTCTCTGAACCCAATTCCAAAGCCAAAGAAATCATTTAGAACCTAATTCTTTAGAATTTAACATGAATTAGTCAGCGCTACACTAGATTACCTATGAAATTAGCACCAACCACTTTAAATACGATATGTAAGACCCAAAACCTATAGAATCATTGACGCCATCTTACCCTAAAATCCAGGATCAAACTCTAAACCTGTTTGTTCTCAGGAACCCTTTCAAACTTTGTATTAGATCTAGACCGCACGTTGAAAGTCCGATAGCGATAATCTTAGACAATTACGACCGCTTTGTTGGACTTGACAATCGTTTTGAAAATCAAGCCCAACTGATGTTCTGAGGCTATTTCATTGAGCCTGGAGTAAGGAGTATGAGAAAGAGTGAAATTTATTAAAAATTAAATGTCATTTAAATAAATCTGGCACGTTTCGCTTGCGGGTTAAGTATAAGCATTCAGACCGTTGGAATCTGACCCAAATACACCCTTAGATCTGGGAACATTTCTCACTCAGGTCAGTGTATTTGAAATCCTCGAACGAATCTCTCTGACCGCTGAACTGAAACTGGTCCGCCATGTGCAATCTGGGACTACCGGACTGAAAACTTAATGTGACCAGGATCTAATATCCATGAGCTTAAGTCCTACCACATTTGGTCAGGGGACTTCCAGAAATGCTCTTTTGGATCGGGAAAGACCCGATTTAGCTATAACCCAAGTATACCTTGACTTAAAGTCTGTTTTGGTTATGTTTGGGCTTATAAAAGGGCCTTAAACCCTTAGCTTTCTAACCCATACGAATTTGCTAGAAACCCTAGGAAGGAGAGAGAGAAAAGAGAGAGAAAGTGAGGGAGAAGCTGGTGATTTCTCCTAGGATTCTTCCCTGCTGCTCCATGTGCCGAAGCCATCCACCTGCATCATTATTTCGGTGATTCTGACTTCAGTCTAGGTAAGAAAACCTTAACCTCAACCTGTTTTAGAGATTCCTTCGATACAAGTAGCGAAGTAGCTGATGTATCTTGTGCTATAGGTCATCATACAGGCATTGACGAAGCGTAGAGTTTCTGTTCGATTCGTTACGCTTCTACGGCAAAAAGTGCGGATCTTAGACGCTTAGATTACCTATTTTCAAGGCTTTCAATGCCGTTTAATAGTAGATTGTTGACAAGAATGTTGTTTGACATGTAGAACATGCTATACATTTTTCATTTTGAATATGTACGAAGAATATGAGATTTAGGGTATTTTAGGTATTTGGGGGAAATACTATATACGTACGTATTTTTCTAATATGATTGCCATGATTATCTATCATGTACCTATACTAGTTATGCATGTATGATCTGCTTGGCGAAGAGATTCGCCCTAATGCACATATTGGCCGACATATGCTATGTAGACTAATGTGTGTAGAATAAGTGTTTGTTGAAATGCCTAAATCAAGATGATTTATGCATGCCATATGTTTTGAATGTAAGAACATGATTGTTGTGTATTAGACAACTCCTTGATATAAGGATCTGTCATATTATATGTCAAGATCAACATACATCAAGTACGTTGGAGTTGTGTAGTCTAAGTGTTTGTGTAAATGCTTGCGTGAGTAAGCACTTAGTAAGTAGTGTTGTAGGCTAGTGTTGAGATAGGATTCTCAACTACGTTGATGATGTGTAAGATGTCCTCCACGTACGTTCTTGAATTGATTTCTTATGTATGGAATGCTTATGTATGCTTAACTGCGTATGTCGTACCTTATAACATGTTGATAACATGCTTGAATTATTTGTCATTTCAATTTTGTTTATCGCATATGATTACTGATTCACATTACATGTGTTTGGGGCTATACTCTAGTCCAGGTAGTCGGTAACAGATTAGGATTCATGGTTGGATTCTATTTGTCACGAAGGATGTGTATGGCGAACCCAAGTCGTACTAGAGTTGTCGGCAATGGTTAGGTCACACGAAGTGCTTGTGCATTTCATGTCGGTCGATTCAACGTGCGCTCGTGCTAGTCGGACTCATTAAGTAACCCGATTGACCGTTGTATGATCACCTTGTATTCGTCATAACTGCTTGACCCTATGGTACTGAACTTACCGGTGATAACCCTAATAACCATGGTACCTTGATCCACTAAGACTCATGAGTCGGGCATGGTGGTATGGGACACCGTGGTCTAGCTGTCAGCCTATGCTGGGGCCACAAACCTCCCCGTAGTGACCAGTGAGTAACCCAGACTCATGAGCATATTATGGTGGTATGGGACACTATATTCTTACTTTCGGCCTATATTGATAAGGTGATGGGGGAGCGGTGCAATGAGTTGCGAGCAACAGTCCTGACAGCCCTTTGTAGTGACCTCGAGCGTACTCTGTGTCTACGTGAGGCGACGACCCTTCCGTAGTAACAAAAGTACAATTAGGCCTATATTGATAAGGTGATGGGAGAGTGGAGCAACGAGTGCGTGCAACAGCCCTGGCAGCCCTTGCAGCGCGACCTAGAAATATATCATCGTATGAGACTACTAGGAGTGACGACCCTAGACAAGATCCTTGTTGGGAATGCTATAAGGGAAGTACCATAATTTCCCAATCTTGCTCTATGAAAAGGAATAATAACAACTCGATAATCATATTCATATCGCACTGCATGTGCCTGGAAGATGTGGAGCACTGAGAGAAGAAAGCATGCCGCGGACGTAAGATGGTGTCGCATGAGGGAGTATGTCAGTGAGGGCATCCATCATGTCATTTCATTCTTGCATTAATCACAGTATTTAGGAATGTTTATTTTTCTTGCTTTATCATTATCGCTTGATTGATTTGATAACACGCTAACCTTTGCTCTACGATTCCACTGAGTTAGCTACTCATTCCCACATTATGGGATGGTGTTCCGGATACCCACCAGTTCCTATTTTAGTTTCAGATGATGGCGATGCTCGCGAAGCAGAGCTGGACTTGATGATGATGAGGAGGATCCCTCCTATATGCAGGTTCTGATTGACGGGGTTACAGGATTACAAATTAGATGCCAGCACACGTGGTATTTTGCCTTTTATTTTCACACCCATGTATATTCTCTTCTTTCTATTTTGGAGTATACATGTATTTAGTTAATATGGTAACATGTTCACACTCTAGAGACTTACAATTAATTATATATTTTATATATTTATCACAGTCTTCCACTTGCAAAATTTAACTGTCTCTGGAGTATGATATGCTGTTTTGGTCTACTCCCACTCATGTTTTCTGCACTAATATAAACAACATTCATCCATCATTGAAAATGTTGCATAAGTGATTTTCTGGAACTCGGGAGTGGAGTTTATCCTCGACTCCCATTTTTGAGATGTTACAGTAGTGTTGCATTGGAACTTGTGCCAAGTGTGGGGGTCCACATGCACTACACCTAAGTGGGCCACATGATCAAGGGTCATGCAATGAAATGTGCATAACTTATGATCTATATAACAGATGGACGCATAAGATGCGTCACCAGAATCGCGATGACAATACAAACAAGATGCCATAGGTTTCGGGTTGATCTGAGTCGGGTCAATGTGACCAGACTTAAGGATGACCACAAACACTATCCGAGGGTCGCGGGTCGCCGGGATTCGACTGGTAAGATCGTGGGACAAAGAGAAATGAAATGCATACCTACACACACATGCACACATAAGAACTTGGGTCGGGTCTTACAACTTGAATCTGAAAATCCATATCTACACTTAAAGGATTTTGATGAGATAATAGACACTTTATACTTTCAAAATGTGTCTGAGGACATGATCAGACTAAAACTCTTTCCCTTCTCCTTAAAAGAAAAGGCTAAGACATGGTTGCACTCACTACGTCCATGATCGATTGGTAGATGGAATGACATGACAAGGGAGTTCATTAAGATATTTTTCCCATACTATAAAACGAATACCCTAAGAAAGTCAATCATGAACTTTGTCTAAAAGGAAGATGAAACATTCTTTCAATGTTGGGAGCAGTTCAAGGATCTTGTCAGTTCATGCCCATAACACGGTTTTGAAACATGGAGCATCACAAATTTCTTCTATGATGGACTGACATCTTCTAAGCGTCAATTGGTCGAGACAATGTGCAATGGGGAATTCATGAACAAAGATGTCGATGATGTGTGGGACTATTTAGACAGACTTGCTGAAAATGCACAATTATGGGACATCTCCCCAAAACCCACCATTTCTAAACTTAATCAAAGGAAAGGGGAGGAATGTATATTCTAAAGGTGGAAGATGATATAAATGCTAAAGTGGCGAGTCTCATAAGGAAACTACTCAAGGCCATGGAACTTAAGAAAGATAAGGCAAAGGAAGTTATTTGCGGTATTTGTGCTTGTAACATACATACAATTGAAAATTATCCAAAAATACCTGCTTTTCAAGAAATTCTAAATGAGAAATCAAATACCGTGAACAACTACCAGAGACCTTTGAGTGGACCCACCTCAAATACATATAACTGCAGTTGGAGGAATGGATAAACTGCTACCCCTCAAGGATTCCCTAACCAATTCCTGAATCAAGAGAACCTTTAAGAGGATCCGGTTCTAAAAACATATTCCAAACTAAGAGCTTATCACTCAAAGTATATTGTAAACCCTTCAAGACATTTCAAACGCCATACAAGGGTGTGAGAGAAAAAATTCAATTGGGAAAAAAAGGATTCTTCCAACCTAACCTTTCCCCAATCCTAAACCGCAATAAGAAATAAATGATTCAAGCTCTTCAAATCAAATGGAGCAAACTAAGTCTATATCACTCATAAGAGTGGAAAGATAATTGATAAATCTATTCCGGTAAGGGCTAAAAAGCTTAAGGACCTGAAAAAGGACAATGATGATAAACCTAGCACTACTCCACAAGAATTGGAATTAGAACTTTAAGGAAAGTTGATTGCCCCATTTCCCCAACGGTTGGTTGCACCAAAACCTCTCTCTAACTCTTAAGACATTCTAGAGGTGTTCAAACAAGTGGAGGTCAATATTCATTTATTGGATTCGGTTAAACAAATACCTTCATATGCCAAATTTCTGAAAGACTTGTGTACGACCAAAAGACGGCAAAATATTCAAAAGAAAATCTTCTTAAACGAAAAGGTGAGTGCTATCTTAAAGCAAGATGTGCCACATAATTACAAAGATCCCGATAGCCCAACCATCGCTTGTGTAATTGGGAACTACAGAATTAAGCACACACTTCTTGACTTAGGAGAGATCATAAATTTGATCCCTTACTCAGTTTACAAATGGTTAGGTTTGGGTAAATTAAAACCCACCCTAACCACATTACAACTTTCTGATTGCTCAGTTAGTGTACCGAGGGGGGTAATTGAGGATGTGTTGGTCCAGGTTGACAGATTTTAATACCCGATAGATTTTATTGCCCTGGATACGCAACCCATCAGTAACATGAGCACTCAAATTCCCGTGATTCTTGGTCATCCATTCCTCGCCACTTCAAATGCAATCATTAATTATAGAAATAAAGTCATGAGTATGTCTTTCGGGAATATGACATTGGAGTTAAATATCTTTTTCAACACAAGCAAACAGTTAGAGGATGATGACGATTTTCATGATATTTACCTGATTGATTCTTTCATGGAAGATAGAACATTTCTGACCTTATCCTCTGACCTTTTAGAGACATGCTTGGCCCACTCCCATGATTTACATGATGATATGATTAGGGAGACAAGTTTCATGCTTAATGATGTGACGGTACTTGAAGTTAACCGGTGGAGGTCACAATTTGAAAATTTTCCCCAAACTGATACAGTGCCTCTACCATCTTGCTTTAAGACACCGAAGCTTGACCTAAAACCTTTTCCCACTGATCTTGAACAAGTTTACTTAGGTCAAGAAGAGACATACCTGGTGGTGATCTCATCCCACCTTGAGAAAAAAAAAGAGTATGCTCATTTCTACTCTCTAAAAAGTTAAAGGAGTTATTGGGCATATCATCACAAATCTCGATGTGGTGAATAAACTTCTTTCAACTGAATGTTTCAACTCTTTAGAAGATTACCTGGTGCACTTTGTAGATATAAATAATCCCATGATATAAGACATAGTGGATGTCTAGTAAGGTGATACCTCGGTAGTTGTTACTCACCGTGAGAACCCTTATTCTGAAGAACCTCCTCTCCCAGATCCTAAATGTTTACCATTAAAGGAGGAGGAGATGAAAATTGAACCAAAGTCTAACACTTGGGAAAGTGTTGAGACTACATCATTCACTGAGAATTTTTCTGAATTCTATCTACCTGTAGTCTCTGATTCACGATGGAATACTAACATTGAAACTTTTTGTGTCACAGGTGAATCATATATACTTGGGATACTTCAAGCGATGTAACAACAATGTTTTGATGAGGTCCATAAATTTCTCTAGAAATTCATGCTCCAGGGCATCCAAGCCTATTGTAAAAATGGATTTTGGATGATCTTGTTGAGAAACCTACTGAGAAATTTATTAGGATATTGGCTGGAGGAGGAACCTTATGGCATGACTGAGTATCTTTTCTCCTGCTTTTGTAGTTTAGGATTAGTTTATTACTTTCATGTTATATCTAGGATAGTCAGCTTTATGCTGTTTAAGATAGTTTGCTTTTCAGTTGATTAATAGTTTGCTTTTCAGTTGATTAACTCTTGTACTAACCACCTTCACGCTAAGATCCTTTGAAAAAAGCCTCAAAATTTCTTCAACAGGTATTGTCTTTCCATCACCTCTCTTTCAATTATGTTGTCTCTTTTGCATATCATGCTTCTTTCTTTTACATTGAGGACAATGTAGATTTTAGGTTGGGGATGGGAGATTAGGTAACCTAATCAGTGTTTTCTCAATTTGGAGTAAAATTTACAAAAAAAAATTAAAAAATTTCAATGTTTATCTGTATGGAGAGCGAAAAGTTGTGTATTTAAGACTGTTTTTCATATGATGATAGGATAAAAATCAAATTTTGAATTGTTGGAGTTGGAGCAACTAAGTGACCTATCACTTATGGTTCTTACATTCAACTGATTAAGAGTAAATTCGAATATTATGTTATTCAAATTGTTTTCTATGAATAGTACTAGCTCTTCTGATTGTTAGTATGAAGATCATTAAAAGATATTGAGAACCGAGTCTGGAGAATTTTATCCACCTTAAAAGAAGAAAAAATGTCACGCCCCAAACTCAGAAACTAGGCTCATAAAATTCTTAATTGTCGAATTCGGCGTCGACAGCCTCCGCAGTACCCCATTTTTTACTCCCGGCACCCATATACTAGGTTCCGATCCTGGGATCCTACAAGGATGATTTTCTTAACATCGATCTAAGTCGTAATGAGTATGACCATAAGTATAACCCATGAACAATAACCAAAAGAACATCATCATAAAATCCACTATGATAAAAAACTTTGAGTACAATACGTATGAAAGGGAAATATAATATAATGAAAGTAATAAAAACTCTAGAAGCTCGACTACATACTCCAACTGCGGCGAGGCTATAGCAGTATCCTGGTGTCACCTGCACGCATCAATCGTGCATAAGCTTATAGAAAGCTTAAAGGTGGTGTAAGTGTGTGCACAATATGAACGTGCTCAGAATGTAAGGTCAGAGAAATGTAGAATCATGCTGATGAGTACATGAATGCAATCAACCGTACCAAGGTCATGTAGTACAAGATATGAATGCTATCGGCTATAACAGGACCATACAATGCGAGATGCAACTCAAGCATGCCAATCCTCATCCAAATACACATATCAATACAGTTCTCATTCTGGATAATCATCGGGGTTTAGTATACTCCAAATGGCACTGCCACTCTCCAGCCGCACCATCCAAGTGAGCATAAGAAACCTCACTATCTGTCTGGCCAATAGTCTGCCAATACCTATCTGTCATGTTGATAGTGGATCCATTCACGAGCTGGTCAAACTCAGCCTAGTAATGCCCCTTATCCTTAAGTGAGTAAGGCCATACCTCTTTCCAACCGACCATGACATAGTGGGAGACGTAACTTCCTAATATTCAGCCCTCATACGCTCATATGTCCACTCGGTCTCGACGTTGGAGTCATCCTCTGGTACCATCAAGTTTAGAGATTTTCACCCATGGACATCTATGACGCCCCAATGCTAAAAACAGTATTTTCGATATCTAATCTTGTCATCCACGATGTGTCTATGGAGGCTATGGCCCTAATGTCACTAGGGCATACAATAATCATAATTACACACATGCAAGTGCATGAATCACTCTACCAGACATGCAAAAATTCTGCACGTATCGCGCGCTCATGTAGGGCAACTCTACCTATCAGGGAGCCCATAAACAATCTGTCCGAAAGCATATGCTATGATTAATCACTCCTCATATCAAGCATACATATGATGCGTATGATCATGAATCACGGATCTGTACTAAACATGTTATGTGGTGATGGGCTGTGTTCATAATGAAGATGGGCCTAGACGGCCTACACGCTACAAGTATCGGCCTAACAATGGGCCCTAGGGAGAGTGATAATGTGGACATTTAACCAACATCATCCTTACAATGTGGACGTCAAACCATCATTACTCCTAAGGTATAGTCCGCTATAAAGGTCAACACATATACCATTGTGAAACCACATTACAATGGGCCTTATGTACGTCCTATTGGGCCTCGACCCATGGGCCTCCAATACATTAAATGGCCTCATAACATGGGTCTGGTATATATAACAAGGTGGGCCTCAACAACGGTCCACAAATACATCAAGATGGGCCTAACCACCTGGGCCTCATATATATAGAGCTGGACCTCAACATCGGGCCTCATATATCACATTGGGCCTAATCAAATGGGCCAAAACAATGGGCCGAATCAACTGGGCCAAGTCGAATGGGCCGAGTCAAATACATCAAATGGCCGCATCACGTGGGCCTCATATATATGAAAGTAGGCCTCAACCACATTCCTTATACACATCAAGGTGAGCCTCAACAACAGGCAACAAATACATCAAGATGAGCCTAATCACACAGGATATATGTACATCAAATGGGCTATAACAATGGGCCCCATGTGTATCAAATGGACCTATAATGACCTAAAAAAATCCGTACTTAGACCCGTGTACCGCCTTTAGCAGAAATCTTTTAGAACCAAATCCTTTAGAAATTTAATGTGTTTTAGCCATCGCTAAACTAGATTACTTATGGAATTAGTACCAATAACTTTCAATGCGATCTGTAAGACCTAGAACCTAGAGAATCCTTAACGCTATCTTACCCTAAAATCTAGGATCCAACTCTAAACCCAGTTACTCCCGGGAATGCTTTGTCACTTTGTATTGGTTTTAGACCGAGCATCGAAAGCCTGATAACTATGAACTTAGACCATTACGACCGCTTAGTTAGACTTGACAATCACCTAGAAAATTATGCCCAAATGATGTCCTGAGACCATTTTATTGAGCCCGGAGTAAAGAGAGTAGGAAAATGAAGATTTTTAGAAAATTAAATATATTTTTTAATAATCTGGAACGTTTCACTTACGCATTATTTTTAAGCGTTCTGACCATTAGAATTTGACCCAAATTCACCCTCGGATCAGGATAAGTGGCCCTTTCATATCATCGAACTTGTAGCCCTGATTTAAGTTCGGTAACCATTGAATTGAAGCTGGTCCACCACGGACGATCTGAAAACCCGATCGGACTGAAAACTTAACTTACTAAAGATCCGATGCTAGTGAGCTTAAGTTCGACTGCATTTGATAAGAGGACCTCCAGAAGTGCTCCGTTGGATCGAAAAGAGTCCGATTTCGTTATAACCTAAGTATACCTTGACCTTAAGTCTATTTTCATCATGTTTAGGCTTATAAAAAGGCCTTAAACCCTTAGTTCCAAATCTCATATGAATTTCCTAAACCCTAGTTGCTTAAGAGAGTTAAAAGAGAGAGAAAGTGTGGGAGAATCTGTCGAATCTCCGTAGGATTCTTCCTAGTCCATCTATTCATCAAATCTACATATCTGAATCATTCTTCTGGCGATTATGATTCTATTTTTGGATAAGTTAAGCTAACCCTAACCTCTTTTTAAACCTAGAATAGTTTAAATGAAGCTATAGCTAACCTATTCTATGTCATAGGTAGCGTATCTGCCGTTGATGAAGACACATCGTCTGAATCATATCGAATACGTATTTTCTGGTTTAAGGTGCGGACTATATACGTTTAGGTTATGGTTTTCAAGACTTTTAATGTTAGATAATGATTTATTCATGTTGTGATTGCCATTACACATGCCAAATGCGCTATCCATTTCGATTTCCGTATATGAATGCTTTATATTGTAAATAGCATATTTCATGTATATGTTAGAATACCTGTATACGTATGAAATCTGCTGTTTTGATTGCCATGATTAATTGTCGTTGTTATATGCTTAACATGAATGTGGCAACTCCTTGGCGAAAGGACTTGCCCTAATATGCAATGGAGTTGACATACGTGATATATGTTGAATAGTGTAATCTAAGTGTTTGTTTAAATACCTAAATGAGTTAGAAATTAGTAAAGTGTGATTGCTAAGGTTGTTGAGATATAAATTTCAATCACAACACTTAAGTGTATGATTTTCTCCATGAATCATGTAACTTAGATTATCCATGTTACATGTGTATATGATTTCCTCCATGTACTGTATTTATATTTCAGTTATATGCCATGAATATTCATTGGAATGTAGGGTATGAATCATGCTAGTTATTGAGCTTGTATGTGAGTGGGGTTGTGCTATGCTGGGGCTACAAACCTCCCCGTAGTGACCATTGAGCACTTTATTCTCATGAGAAGATTATGGTGGTATGGGACACTATATTCTTGTTGTCGGCCTATATTGATTGGTTATGAGCCCTCTGTAGTGACCTCGAGTATATCCTGACACTGTGTATGGGCCATGAGTCCTATTGTAATATCGAGGATATAACTAGGCCTGTATTGATTTGGTGATGGGGGAGTGGTGTAACGATTGCGCGCAACAGCCCTAACAGCCCTTGCAGCGACCTAGAAACGTACTATCGTACGAGAATCCCTAGGACTGATGACTCTAGAATGGATCAATGTTGGGAATTGATACAAGGGAGGTGTCTTAGCTTCCCAATCCTATTGTATGAAAAGGACTAATAAGAACTTGATAAGCATGCTCATATCATCGCATTGCATGTGTTATCGGTGTTAGTGTAAGAGCACTAAGGAAGTGACTGACATGCGCGATAATAAGATGAAGATCACAGAGGGAGTTTGTGGTGAGGGCATGCATCATTCCTTCAAACATTCGTGCATTAACAAGAGTATCTAGGACATGTTTGATTGTACTACTTTATCATTACTGCTTGATTGGATTGATAACTTGCTAACCTTTACTGTATAGTATCACTGAGTTGATCACTCACTCCCTCATTCTGGGACGATGCTTAAACACCAACCAGACTCTGATGTAGTTGCAGGTGATGGCGACACTGGCGAGGCGGAGCCAGACTTTGATGAGGATGAGGAAGCGTTCTCATATATGCAGTTCTCAGGCGGGTTCATATGAGCCGCGTTCTGACCAGCGGGGATTTCTGGGATATGTATATGATGATGTTGCATAGATGATCCATGTATTTTGAGACACAATTGTATATATTACCCTGGGTAGAGCATGCATATTTTGGGAATTATTTTTAAATTATATATGTATTTAAGTTTTTCGCTTGTATTTCCTCAATATCCCTGAGTTATGTTTGCCGATCTAGCTTGATCTATTTCATGTTTTATGCACTAACACAGACAACATACAAGCATCATCCATAATGTTGCATAAGTGATGTTTTGGAACTCGGGAGCTGAGTTATGCTCGACCCTCAATTTTTAGGGTATTACAAGTTGGTATCAGAGCATGATCTGGATTAACCCGGACCTAGGTTAGGGTCACACACCACACGTTGCCACCACTATAACGTAGGAGAGTGCGAGAACAATCTAGAAATAGCATTAGGACTCCCAGTTTATCTTTCAGCGAAGGTTTACTGAAAATGGTCACCGAGATCGAGTCCGTGCACACTCCTGATCACACATGTTGACCCCAAATCAAGTCTAGACAGTCAATTGATGGGTATAGACCACATCTCACCCCTTTCCAGCCATTAGAAATCAGTAAAACTGAATAGAGATCGGATTAGTTTCGAAATGACCGAAACAGCTCAAATCGGAAGAGGGGATGAAACGATCAAGTTCTAAGGGGTTCCAGGGTGGGACCCTAACTTTTTTGGACCCAGGGAGTGGTGAAGACCTCGCCTAATTGGTGAGCCCTCGCCAGTTTGTCCAGAGGTCGGCGAGGCTTCGCAGATCAGCGGGCCGTATGGGTCGATCGTGTTTGGGGGCTAGGGTAACCCCCTGATGTGTGGGCCATCGACTAAAACCCTTCCAAACCCTCACTTCCTTCACAAAGTGACCCCCTAAGCTCTCCCTTTCCTTTAAAGTTACTATTTTCTCTCTCAAACCTCCCTTCCAATCACTCCTTCCTTCGTTTTTCATTATTTCCTTCATCCCTCCACCATTCTCAGCCATACCTAGCACCTCCTCTCTCTCTTGATTTTCAGTGATTGGAGCTTCCAAAGCTCTCATTTGAGCTCCAAAATGTGTCAGCCCTCAACCTCTCTTATCTTGATCTTTTCTTTCTTTTACTTTTCTTGATCCATTACACTCCTCTTTCAGACCTAGATCTGTGGAAACCCATTAGGTCAGCCCTTTTCTTCCTTTCCCTCACTCTTCCAAGGCTTTCATGGAGGCTATTGTAGCCTTTTTCTCCATTTCCACCATCCTTTTGTTGATGAGCAAGAAGCGTGCCCTTGTGGATGAGGCTGGGCCTAGTCATCCCGCTCGTTCGAGGCGGCCTAGAGGAGCTACCATGAGTCTCCTTAATGAATCGAAGGTAGAAGGTGGCTGAGAAATTAGCTACATCAGCACAAGTGTTGGGAGAGAGTTGCATTCGAAGAGGGATTTGGATCCCCAAGCGCCTTTTGGAAGGGCATTGTTGGCAGAGTTGGCTCGTGGCGTTTATGAGGACCGTAGGGTTCTCTTTGAAGCGCATGTGAATGGGTGACTCTTTGACGAGTATTTGTTGTTCGAGCGTATGGAAGCTACCAAGTGGGGTCCGCTATCTGAGGGCGAGTCTTATGCAAATGTGAGTACTGTTCATGGTTTCTATGCTCATATTCGAGACCCTACACTGGAGCCATTGCAGTTCAAGATCCCCTTCAACAAAGATCGGGAAGCCATAATCAATGCTGGGTTGATAGCTCGACTCTTGAACGTGCCACTTGGCGAGGTCATCCAAGTGCAAGGAATCTGAATAGTGTTCGTGAGAGAGATTGTCGCACCAGGTTTTTATGTAGTCATATGGTTGCGTGGCAACGTAACAAGAGCCTCTTAGCGACCCATATGTCAGGCGATTTTCGTCTACTTCACCACATCTGCACGTTCAATGTTTATCCCAGGTGGAGCAATCACAGTGAATGTACGTGTCTCATGGTAGATTTTCTGTATCAAGTAGGGTAGGGAGAGAAGCTGTGCGTGCCTATGTTTATCCTGCGATAGATCATCCTTATCACGCGATTAAAGAGAAGGACTGAGTCGCTTCCCTTCGGCCGGCTCATATGCAAGATTGTGCTCGAGTTTTCCTATAGACTTAGGGCGGAGTTGCCAGTGCCAGTCCATTATATCAGTGACGCTACTCTTAACCAGATGAAGATGGGGCCTTAGAAGCGTGAAGCCCAACTTGATGATGAGAGCGAGGAAGAGTATGAGTGTGAAGAAGAAGCAACTGAAGAGGAAGGTGGGGCAGAGATAGAGGAAGAAGTCCAAGAAGAAGAGGAAGAGGAGGCTCAAGATACTGATGAGAGTCCTCCTCCTGTGACTTAGGCTGATAGAGATGCCCGTATAGTGCGACTCGAGGACGGTCAGGCTGCTCTTTGACAGGATATTGGGGATTTACGGGACCTCGTGAAGAGTAAGTTCAAGAAAGTGACCCGCACGCTGAAGACCATCCTATGCTGCCTAAAGGATAAGGGTGCCCCTTCTCCATTGCCAGAGTCTGATGGATAGGCTTCATGTAGTCATTGTTTGCTTGTTTGTTGCTTATTTTTATGTTTGGTTTGTTAGTTGTTTGGTAGTTGGTAGTTGTTTCATGTTGAAGCTTAGTGTTTGAAGCTCAGATGTTTTGTTCACATGCTTTCTCTGTTGTGATTCATGTAATGCTGCAAATCATGTATTGTAACATCTCAAAAATTGGGGGTTGGGTAGAAACCCAACTCCCGAGTTCCAGAACGTCACTTATACAACATAGATAATGATAAATGCATGTTATCTGTAGAATGACATTAAACAAGATTGAGACTAAGCCAAAACAACATATCATACTCCAGATACAGTTAAATTAGTAAGCAGAAGACTGTGATAAATACATAAAATATATAAGTAATTATAAGTCTCCAGAGTGTGAACATGTTACCAAGTTAATTAAATACATGTATACTTTCAAAAATGGAAAGAAAAGAATATACATGAGTGCTCCAAAAATATAAAATGATAAGTGTCAAGGCGTCTAATCAACCTCCTTGTAATCTCGTCGATCAGAACACGCATAAAGGAGGGATCCTCCTCCTCATCATCAAGTCCGGCTCCGGTTCACAAGCAGCGTCATCATCTGAAACTAAAATAGGGACTGGTGGGTGTCCGGAACACCATCCCGTAACGTGGGAATGAGTAATCAACTCAGTGGAATCATAGAGCAAAGATTAGTATGTTATCAAATCAATCACGCGTTAATAGTAAAGCAAACAATCAAACATTTCTAGATATTGCTGTTAATGCGTGCATGAAATGACATGATGGATGCCCTCACTGACATACTCCCTCATACGGCACCATCTTATGCCCCTGACATGCTTTCTTCCCGCAGTGCTCCACATCTTCCAGGCACATGCAATGCGATATGGATAATGATTACCAAGTTGTTATTAGTCCTTTTCATACAGTAGGATTGGGAAACTAAGGTACCTTCCTTATATCAATCCCAACACAGATCCTGTCTAGGGTCGTCACTCCTAGTAATCTCATACAATGTTACATTTATAGGTCGCTGCAAGGGCTGCCAGGGCTGATGCACGCACTCATTGCTCCTCTCCCCCATCACCTTATCAATACAAGCCTAATGTACTCTTGTCACTACGGAAGGGTCGTCGCCTCCCGCAGACTCAGAATGCACTCGAGGTCACTACAAAGGGCTCGTCACCTGATCAGTGTAGGCCGACAGCAAGAATATAGTGTCCCATACCACCATAATCTGCTCACGAGTCTGGGTTGCTCACTGGTCACTACGAGGAGGTTTGTGGCCCCAGCGTAGGCCAACAGCTCGACCACGGTGTCTCATACCACCATGCCCAGCTCATGAGTCTTTATGGATCAAGGTACCTTGGTTAAAAGGGTTTTCAATGGTAAGTTCAGTACCCTAGGTTCAAGAAGTTATGACTCATACAGGGTGAACATACAATGGCCAGTTAGGTTATTTGATGGGCTCGACTAGTACGAGCGCATCTCAAGCTGAGCGACATGAAGTGCATAAAATACTTCGTGTGGCCTAACCACTGCCGCCAACCCAAAACACGACTCGCGTTCATCGACGCGTCTTTCGTGGTAAATAGAAGCCAACCACGAATTCAATTGGTTACCGACTGCCTGGACTAGATCATAGCCCTAAGAATTTGCACACAACATCAGTGATCATATGAGGGTGACAGAAATGAATATAAACAATACAAGCATGTTGACACATGTTATAACATACAACTTAAGCAAATCATCCAACACATGCATTTCATGTATATAATGAAATCAATAAATATAGCTAACATGATGGAAATCATTTACATCGGCATATTATTTGAGAATTCAATCTCAAAACTCATTCACAACACCATCTACTCAATACATACTAATACAAACATTTATACAAACACTTAGCCTACACACTTTAGTCTACATAGCGTATGTCGACTCAAAGTGCGCATTTGGGCGAATCTCTTCACCAAATAGATCATGCACGCATTCCTAATATCCTAACACGACAAATAACCATGGCAAACATTTCAGCAAAATGTGGATGTAAACAGTATTTTCTACAAATGACTAAAATGCCCTAAATCTCATATTTTCCATACGTTTACGAAACAAAAAACGGACAGCATGTTCTACATGTCAAACGGCATTGTCGTCGATAATCTACTATTAAACGACATTGAAAGCTTTGAAATCAGTTAATCAAAGCGTCTAAAATCCTCACCTTTTGCCCTAGATGTGTATCGATTCGATTTGAACGCATACGCTTCATCAACGGCGTAAAGGCGACCTAATGCACAAGATATATAAGCTACTTCGCTATTTGAATCGAAGGAATTCTAAAACAGTAAGTGGTTAGGGTTTTTCTTACCTAGAAATGCGTTGGAATCACCGGGAAAGTGATTCGAATGCGGTGAATGAGCAAGGGTAGCAGCTGTAGCAAGTGGCGAGAAATCACTCCCACAACTCTCTCACAATCTCTCACTTTTTCTCTCTCTCTTTCTAGGGTTTACTCCAAATTCGGATGGGAGAGATATGAATGGGTTTAAGGCCCTTATATAGGCTAAAACCTAACCTAAATAGACTTGGGAACAAGGTATACTTGGGTTATAGCCAAATCGGGACTTTTTCGATCCAAAAGAACGTTTCGGGAGGTCCCCTGGCCGAACATGGTTGGACTTAAGCTCATGCGTATCGGATCCGGCTCACCTGAAGTTTTCAGACCAGTAGAGTTTCCAGATCACACGTGGTGCTCCAGTTTCAGTTCAATGGTCACGGAGAATCGATCGAGGATTCCAAGTACACTGACCTGAATGAGAAATGTTTCCTGATCCGAGGGTGTAATTGGGTCAGATTCTGACGGTCTGAATGCTTATACTGATCCCGCAAACGAAACGTGCCAGATTTATTTAAATCCCATTTAATTTTAAATAAATTTCACTCTTTCTCACACTCCCTGCTCCAAGCTCAATGAAATAGCCTCAAAGCATCGGTTGGGCTTGATTTTTGAAATGATTGTCAAGTCCAGCTAAGCGGTCATAACGGTCTAAGATTGTAGGTATCAGACTTTTGACGCTCGGTCTAGATCCAATACAAAGTTTCAAAGGGTTCCTGAGAACAAACCGGTTTAGAGTTTGATCCTAGATTTTAGGGTAACATAGCGTCAACGATTCTAGAGATTTTGGGTCTTACATATCATATTTAAAGTGGTTGGTGCTAATTTCACAAGTAATCTAGTGTGGCGCTGTCTAATTCACGTTAAATTCTAAAGAATTAGGTTCTACATGATTTCTTTGGCTTTGGAATTGGGTTTTGAGAGGTTGCCAAGGTGTTATGGTTGACCCATTGCCTAAGGACGTCTAATCCTAGGTTGGCAAAAATCCAGGGTGTTACATATATTGTGATAATTTTGTTAATGAAATGCATGTTGTTTCCTTTGGCTTGTGAAGTTTATGTTGTGAATAGACTATGTGAATGCATAATCTCATTGGTTGCTACCATCTGTTGTGTGTAGGGTATGCCACCTAAGGGTTTGAGATCTTTGGCCCGTCTTTCTCAGGGAGATTCGCTCGACGAGGACCTTACCCTGTGTGATACTCATATGGACCCCCATTCGGGCCCATCTCATTCAGATCCCATGCTGAGTTCTCAGCCAGCTTCTAGTCCTGCTGCTCAGCCACCTCCTATGACACCTTCTGTGGTGCATCCTGTCACGCCTGCGGTTCCCGAGCAGAGCCGTGCATCTGCATCGGCGCCTTCTACCTCACAGTCCGCTCCACCTTTCGATAGGTTAGAGCAAATGATGTTGTTGATGTAGTAGTAGCAGATATAGCAGTAGCAGCAGTTCTTATCCTCCATGGATGACATCTTTGCTCAGTCGATGGCAGCGACTCCACCTGCCTCGCCTCTACACCCTGTTGGTCATACTAGTGCGAGTGGCACTTTTGAGCGATTTCAGCACTTGAGGCCTCCTATATTTTTAGGTACTCATAGACCCGAGAAGGCTGAGTATTAGATAGACCGCATCTCAAAGATGCTGAGATCGTTGCACTGTTCTAAGGCAGAACAGGTTTAGCTAGCCACTTTCATGTTTGAGAAGGAGGCTACCCTATGGTGGGACAGCATTCTCCACACAGTTGCGGAGGGATTCAAGTGGACGTGGGCGGCATTCGAGGCTCGCTTCCACGAGAAGTATTTTCCTCTCATGTACCGGCACGAGAAGGAGAGTGAGTTCCTTCACCTTTGCCAGGGAGGCATGTCGGTGATGGAGTATGAGAACAGGTTTACGGAGCTTGACAGGTATGCTCCGTTGATTTTGGGTGATCAGCCATTGAGGATGCGACATTTTTCTGAGGGTTTACGGCCTGAGATTTGATCGAAGATGTGTTGTGTAAGCATTTCTTCTTATGCGGAGCTAGTGAGCATATCCTTACGAGCAGAGCAGGATAGAGAGAGGTTGTCTCGCACACAAGCACCTATGGTTCCTAAGCCGTGACCTGAGTTCGTGAGTAGGCCTTTCCTTGGTAAGAGGCCTCGATTTGATTCACCGCAGGGGTCTTCTGCAGCTCCTGCCTATGTGAGGCATCCTGATGTGAGGTGCAGCTACTGCAAGAAGCCTGGCCACGCTGAGATATCATGTTTTTTCAGGATGTAGGACAGTGGGTTCTCGTCGCCTCAGAGGATTGGTCGTCCGATGCCTCAGGATATTTCAGCGCCTCCCCTTCGATCAACACCAGCTCATCCATCCTTCAGACCTCCAGCACCCAAACCTCCAGCACCTCTTTTCAGGCCGCCACAACAGCCCATGGTTCCTCCATCGCATCGACCATAGCAGGATCGGGTTCATACGCTCACAGCTGAGGTGCCCGAGGCAGATTCAGCACTGACGTCATTTGAGGTTTCTACGCACATTCTAGGTACACCTAACTTCCAGTTGGTGGACACTGGGTCCACTGTTCGATCATTTCTTGTGCTACGGTTAAGTGGCTAGGGTTGGTTCTGCTCCTACAAAGGGAGTGAGACTCAAGACAGCTACAGGGACGTCAGATATTACTCAGACCTATGAGTCTTGCTCGATAGATTTGGATAGCAGGACAGTGGTCATCGACTTGATTGCCACCCCACTGTGTCATTATGATGTTATTTTTGGGATAGACTGGCTCGCGAGGATGAGAGCAAAGATTGATTGCGAGGCTAGAGTTGTGATAGCCTATGGACCTGAGGGCATGGTCTTCTCTTTTCTAGTTCAGGTTAGTTGGTCCTGAAGTGTTAGCAGTTACGCTTCTATGTTAGAGAGTTCTAATGTTTCGATGTTAAAAGATATACCAGTAGTTCACGATTTCTCTAATATGTTTGAGAAGATTCCAGGGCTTCCTCCTCGGTGCGAGATTGACTTCACCATTGATCTTATGCCCGGTGCGACACCAATTTTCCTACCGACGTATCGTATGCCTCCATGTGAGATGGAGGAGTTGAGGAGTTAGATTGATGGCTTGCTTGAAGTGGGCTTTATTCGGCCGAGTGTGTCACCTTGGGGAGCACCTGTCTTGTTTGTGAAGAAGAATGACGATTCCCTGCTGTTGTGTATTGATTATTGCAGGCTGAATCAGGTGACAGTGAAGAACAAGTATCCGTTGCCCAGGATTGATGATCTGTTTGATCAGTTGAAGGGGGCACGTTATTTCTCGAAGATAGATTTGCAGTCTGGATATCATTAGTTGCGTGTCAGAGATGAGGACATGCAAAAGACCGCATTCAGGACCAGTTTTGGTCATTATGAGTTTCTCGTGACGTCCTTTGGACTCACGAATGCTCCAGCCGTATGCATGGATCTGATGAACAGAGTGTTTTGGCCATTTCTGTTTAGGTTCGTCATTGTCTTTATCGATGACATTTTGATATACTCCCCTAGTCGAGAAGAGCACGAGGAGCACCTGAGAGCGGTATTGAATACTCTCAGGGAGAACCAGTTGTTCACACAGTATAAGAAATGCGACTTCTGAAAGGAAGAAGTAAAGTTCCTCGGACATGTGGTGTCCAAGGAAGGCATTGCGGTTGACCTCGCTAAGGTAGCTGTGGTTCAGGATTGGAAGCAGCCCAATTCAGTTACCGAGGTGAGGAGTTTTCTAGGTCTGGCAGGTTACTATCGACGCTTCATTCGGGACTTTTCTAAGATTGCCAGACCATTGTCTCAGTTGACAAGGAAAGACTTGAACTTTGCTTGGAATCAGAAGGCTGAAGCAGCTTTTCAGGAGCTGAAGAAAAAGTTGACTGTAACGCCCCAAAAATTGAGGGTTGGGTACAAACCCAACTCCCGAGTTCCAGAACATCACTTATGCAACATTTTCAATAATGGATGAATGTCGTCGGTAACAGTACATAAAACATGAGGTGGATTAAGCCAAAACAGTATATCATACTCCAGAAATAGTTAAATTAGCAAGTGAAAGAATGTGATAGATATATAAAATATATAAATGATTGTAAGTCTCCAGAGTGTGATCATATTACCAGGTTAACTAAATACATGTATACTCTAAAATAGAAAGAAAAGAATATACATGAGTGCTCCAAAAATATAAAATGACACGTGTCATGGCACCTAATCAACCTCCCTGTAATCCCGTCGATCAAAACATAGAGGAGAAGTCCTCCTCAGCATCATACAAGTCCAGCTCCGCTCCACAAGCAGCGCTCTCATCTGAAACTAAAATAGGGACTGGTGGGTGTCTGGAAAACCATCCTGTAACGTGGGAGTGAGTAACTAACTTAGTGGAATCATAGAACAAAGATTAACATATTATCAAATCCATCACGCTATAACGATAAAGCAAACAAAACAAACATTCCTAAATACTGTGATTAATGCATGGATGAAATGACATGATGGATGCCCTCACCAACATACTCCCTCATGCGGCACCATCTACGTCCGCGGTATGCTTGCGTTCCTCAATGCTCCACATCTTCCAGGAACATGCAGTGCGATATGGATAATGATTACCGAGTTGTTATTAGTCTTTTTTATACAGCAGGATTGGAAAACTAAGGTACCTTCCTTATATCAATCCCAACATAGATCCTGTCTAGGGTCGTCACTCCTAGTAATCTCATACGATGTTATATTTATAGGTCGCTGCAAGGGCTGCCAGGGCTGTAGCACGCACTCATTGCTCCACTCCCCCATCACCTTATCAATACAGGCCTAGTTTATATCCTTAAGACTGCATCAGAACTCGTCGCCCCCATGCAGTGTCGGATAAACTCAAGGTCACTACAAAGGGCTGTCAGGGCTGTTGCTCGCACTCGTTGCTCCACTCCCCCATCACCTTATCAATGTAGGCCGACAGCAAGAATATAGTGTCCCATACCACCATAATCTGCTCAGAGTAGGGTGCTCACTGGTCACTACGGGGAGGTTTGTGGCCCCAGCGTAGGCCGACAGCTCGACCACGGTGTCCCATACCACCATGCCCGACTCATGAGTCTTAGTGGATTAAGGTACTACAGTTATCAGGGTTATCACTGGTAAGTTCAGTACCCTAGGTTCAAGCAGTTATGGCAAATACAAGGTGAACATACAATGGTCAATCGGGTTACTTGATGAGTCCGACTAGCACAAGCGCACGTTGAATCGACCGACATGAAATGCACAAGAACTTCGTGTGGCCTAACCTCTGTCGACGACTCTAGTACGACTCGAGTTCGTCATACACATCCTTCATGGAAAATAAAATTCAACCATGAATTCTAAACTGTTACCGACTGCCTGGACTAGATTATAGCCCCAAGCATAAAGATGTGAACCAGTAATCATATGAGATAAATAAAATTGAAATAACAAGTAATCCAAGCATGTTATCAGCATATTATAACATACATCAGAAGCAGTTAACCATACATAAGTATTTCACACATAAGGTAATCAATTCAATACAACAAACATGGAGGAATTCATGTACATCATCAAATTAGTTGAGAATCCATTCTCAACGCTAATCTACAACACCACTTACTTAATACTTACTAATACAGACATTTATACAAACACTTAGTCCACACAATTCCAACGTACTTGACATATGTTGATTTCAACATCTAATATGACAGATCCTTATATCAAGGAGTTGTCTAGTACACACAATCATGTTCTTACATTCAAAACATATGGCAGGCATAAATCATATTGATTTAGGCATTTCAACAAACACTTAGTCTACACACATTAGTCTACATAGCATATGTCGGCCAATATGTGCATTAGGGAAAATCTCTTCGCCAAGCAGATCATACATCCATAACTAGTATAAATACACGAAAAATACTCATGGAAATCATATCGGCAAAATACGCACGTATACAGTATTTCCTACAAATACCTAAAATACCCTAAATCTCATATTCTTCGTACGTATACAGAATAAAAAATGGACAGCATGTTATACATGTCAAATAGCATCTTCATCAGCAATCTACCATTAAACGGCATTGAAAGCTTTGAAAACAGGTAATCTAAGCATCTAAGATCCGCACCTTTCGCCGTAGAAACGTAACGAATCGAATAGAAACTATATGCTTCGTCAACGCCTGTATGACGACCTATATCACAAGATACATCAGCTACGTCGCTACTTGTATCGAAGGAATCCCTAAAACAGGCTAGGGTTAGGGTTTTCTTACCTAAAATGAACCAGAATCGCCGGAAAAGCGATACAGAAGGGTGGATTTGGCACGTAGAGTAGCAGGGAAGAATCCCTAGAGAAATCACCAGCTTCTCCCTCACTTCTCTCTCTTTTCTCTCTTTTCTCTCCCAGGATTTTCTCCAAATTCGTATGAGTTAGAAAGCTAAGGGTTTAAGCCCCTTTTATAAGCCCAAACATGACCAAAACAGACTCCAAGTCAAGGTATACTTGGGTTATAGCCAAATCGGATCTTTTTCGATCCAAAAGAGCATTTCGGGAGGTCCCCTGGCCGAACACAGTCAGACTTAAGCTCATGGACATTCGATCCTGCTCACAACAAGTTTACAGTCCGGTAGAGTTCCCAGATCGCACGTGGCGGACTAGTTTCAGTTCAGCGGTCATGGAGACTCGATCGAGGATTCCAAGTGCATTGACCTGAGTGAGAAATGTTCCCTGATTCGAGGGTGTATTTGGGTCAGATTCCGACGGTCTGAATGCTTATACTTAACCCGCAAGAAAAATATGTCAGATTTATTTAAATGACATTTAATTTTTAATGAATATCACTCTTTCTCACACTCCCTGCTCCAGGCTCAATGAAATAGCCTCAGAACATCAGTTGGGATTAATTTTTAAAACGATTGTCAAGTCCAACCAGGCGGTCGTAATGGTCTAAGATTGTAGATATCAGACTTTCGACGTGCGGTCTAGATCCAATACAAAGTATCAAAGGGTTCCTGAGAACAAGCAGGTTTAGAATTTGATCCTGGATTTCAGGGTAAGATAGCGTCAATGGTTCTATAGGTTTTGGGTCTTACAGATCGTATTTAAAGCGATCAGTGCTAATTTCACAGCTAATCTAACGTAGCGTTGGCTAATTCATGTTATATTTCTAAAGAATTTCATTCTAAACGATTTCTTGGCTTTGGAATTGGGTTTTGAGAGGTTACTAAGGTGTTATGGTTGACCCATTGCCTAAGGACGTCTAATCCCAGCTTGGAAAAAATTCGGGGTGTTACATTGACATCCGCCCCTGTGCTAGTATTGTCAAAGCAAGGGGTTAAGTATATAATATAACTGACGCGTCTCACATTGGTTTGGGTTGTGTCCTTATGCAGAAGGACAGGATGATTGCGTATACCTCGAGATAATTAAGGAAGCACAAGGAAAATTATCCTATGCACGACCTAGAGTTGGCAACTGTCATCTTCACATTAAAGCTCTGGAGACATTACCTCTACGGAGAAGAGTTCGAGCTCTTTTGCGACCGCAAGAGCCTTAAATATCGATTCTCACAGTGAAATTTGAATATGAGACAGCACCGATGGATGGAGACCTTAAAAGACTTTAAGTTCGAGGTTTCCTACCATCCGAGCAAGGTGAACCTTGTGGCAGATGCGTTGAGCCGAGATTTATTGGTCAATTCCAAATACTTGATCGAGTGGGGGCAGTAGCGTATCGCCTTGCTTTGCCCACACCACTCGCAGGCGTGCATAATGTTTTCCACGTGTCCATGCTAAAGAAGTATGTTCCTGATCCTTCGCATATTATCAGATGAGAACAGGTGCAGTTGAGCGAGGATGCCACTTATGAACTACGCCCGATGCGTATTTTAGATAGGAAGGAGCAGGTATTGCGTAGCAAGGTTATCCCACTTGTGAAGGTACTGTGGACGCACCACAGCGAAGAAGAAGCTACCTGGGAGACGGAAGCTGAGGTCAGGAAGAATTACCCCCAGATCCTCGAGGAGTATGAGAAGGTATGAATTTTGAGGATGAAATTTTTTTCTTAGGGGGGTAGATTGTACCGACCTAGAACAATTCGTACTTAGACCCGAGTACCACCTTTAGCAGAAATCTTTTAAAACCAAATCCTTTACAAATTTAATGTGTTTTAGCCATCGCTAAACTAGATTACTTATGGAATTAGTACCAATAACTTTCAATGCAATCTGTAAGACCCAGAACCTAGAGAATCCTTAACGCTATCTTACCCTGAAATCTAGGATCCAACTTGAAACCCAGTTACTCCCGGGAATGCTTTGTAACTTTGTATTAGTTTTAGACCGCGCATCGAAAGCCTGATAGTTATGAACTTAGACCATTACGACCGCTTAGTTGGACTTGACAATCACCTAAAAAATCATGCCCAAACGATGTCCTGAGACCATTTTATTGAGCCCGGAGTAAAGAGGTAGGAAAATAAGATTTTTAGAAAATTAAATATATTTTTTTGTAATCTGGAATGTTTCACTTGCGCGTTATTTTTAAACGTTCTGACTATTAGAATTCGACCCAAATTCACCCTCGGATCAGGATAAGTGGCCCTTTCATATCATAGAACTTGTAGGCCTGATTTAAGTTCGATAACCGTTGAATTGAAGCTGATCCACCACGGACGATCTGGAAACCTGATTGGACTGAAAACTTAACTTACTAAAGATCTGATGCTAGTGAGCTTAAGTCGGACTGCATTTGATAAGAGGACCTCCAGAAGTGCTCCGTTGGATCGGAAAGAGTCTGATTTGGTTATAACCTAAGTATACCTTGACCTTAAGTCTATTTTCATCATGTTTAGGCTTATAAAAAGGCCATAAACCCTTAGTTCCAAATCCCATACGAATTTCCTAAACCCTAGTTTCTTAAGAAAGTTAAAAGAGAGAGAAAGTGTGGGAGAATCTGTCGAATCTCTGTAGGATTCTTCCTAGTCCATCTATTCATCGAATCTGCATATCTGAATCATTCTTCTGGCGATTATGATTCTATTTTTGGGTAAGTTAAGCTAACCCTCACATCTTTTTAAACCTAGAATAGTTTAAATGAAGCTATAGCTAACCTATTCTATGTCATAGGTAGCGTATCCGCCGTTGACTAAGACACATCGTCTGAATCATATCGAATACGTATTTTCTGGTTTAAGGTGCGGACTATATACATTTAGGTTATGATTTTCAAGACTTTCAATGTTAGATAATGATTTATTCATGTTGTGATTGCCATTACACATGCCAAATGCGCTATCCGTTTCGATTTTCGTATATGGATGCTTTATATTGTAAATAGCATATTTCATGTATATGTTAGAATACCTGTATGCATATGAAATCTGCTGTTTTGATTGCCATGATTAATTGTAACACCCCAGATTTTTTCCAACCTGGAATTAGACATCCTTAGGCAATGGGTCAACCTTATCACTTTCAAAACTCAATTCCAAAGCCAAAGAAATTACTTTTTAACCCATTTCCTTCAAAACTCACCTTTCACCACCTCATTCTTCAAACTTCTCCAAGTACTTTCATATTAGACATGAATCCTCAAGTTTAAATAGTAAAGAACTATACTTAAACTAAAATTCACTGTAAACGGTCGCTGACATTGAGTCCGTGCACACTCCTTATCACACACAACGACCCCAAATCACTTCTAGGCCGTCAATCGAAGGGTTTAGACCATTTTTCATTCCATTCCAAGCCTAGAAATGAATGTCCTTAGGTGGTAGGTCAATCCCAACATCTTACACTCAATCTCAAAGCCTAAAACCTATTTTTATCCAATTCCTTCAAATTATCACCCTCCACCACTTTATTCTTCATTTATTTTTAAGCACATTCATAATACACACTAATCCTAGGGTATAAATGAGGAAGAACAATATCGAAACTAAAACTTACCATAAATAGTAAATAAATGGATAAAATGGGTTTTTTCCCTTAACCATTTGGAATCTAACAAAATAAATAGGTTAGTTAGATAGATTAGCGTCTCCTACCCCAAAATCATATGCTACATAATGCATAAACTAATTTCTGTTTGCAAATTGGTCCCAAAACACCTCAAATGGAGTCGGGGGCCAAACGGAGCACTTATGGGGGGACCCAGGGTGGGACCCAGACTTTTTTGGGACCTAGGGGGCAGGAGGTCCTCGCCAAAAGGGTGAGGCCTCGCCAATTTTTCCAGTGGGTGGCGAGGACCTCACCGAGTCGGTGAGGCCTCGCTGGTCAATGGGCTCGGCCGGACCGACCGCTCGGGCCGATGGTGTTTGGGGTCAAGTGGGACCCCTTCATATACAGTTCGACCCCTAGTTCTTTCTAAATCTACTACTTCCTTCACAAACCACCCCTCTAAGCTTTCCTTTTCTTAAAAAATCTCTCAAATCTCTCCAAAAGTCCCTCTCCAAACTCTTCCTTTTTTCATTTCCAATCACCCTCACTCCACCCTTCAAATCTCATCTCAAACAGAAATCATTATAGGCTACTTCCTTTAAAAATTAGATGAAACTAACTAAGTGTTAGATTATACGACCTGTGAAATTGTCACCAAGCACTTTAAATACGATCTGCTAGAGCCAAAACCTATAGAATCCTCGACGCTATCTTACCCTAAAATCCAGGATCAAACTCTAAACCTGTTTGTTCTCAGGAACCCTTTGAAACTTTGTATTGGATCTAGACCGAGCGTCGAAAGTCCGATAGCGATAATCTTAGACAATTACGACTGCCTAGTTGGACTTAACAATCGTTTCAAAAATCAAGCCCAACTGATGTCATGAGGCTATTTCATTGAGCCTGGAGCGAGGAGTGTGAGAAAGAGTAGAATCTTTATAAATTAAATGTGATTTAAATAAATCTGGCACGTGTCGCTTGTGCGACATTTTTAATCGTTCTGGCCGTTGAAATTTGACCAAATTTTACTCTCGGATCAGGATAGATGGCCCTTACATGTCATAGCACTTGTGACCCTGATCGAGTTTCGGTGACCACTGAACTGAAACTGGTCTGCCACAGTCGATCTGGAAACCCGACCGGACTAAAAACTTAGCTTGACCTAGATCCAATATTAGAGATCTTAAGTCCGACCGCATTTAGTAACAGGACCTCCAGAAGCGCTCCGTTGGATCGGAACAGACCCGATTTGGTTATAACTTAAGTATACCTTGACCTAAAGTCTGTTTTAGTCATGTTTGAGCTTATAAAAGGGCCTTAAACCCTTAGCTTTCTAACCCATACGAATTTGGGAAAAACCCTAGGAGAGAAGAGAGAAAAGGGAGAGAAAGTGAGGGAGAAGTTGGGGTTTTCTCCTGGGATTCTTCCCTGCTGCTCCACGTGCCAAATCCATCCACCTACATCGCTATTCTGGCGATTTCAACTCCGTTCTTAGGTAAGAAAACCTAAACCCTAACCTGATTTGAAGCTTAGACTAGCTGTAGAAGAGTTCTTGCTAACTTATTTCTTGTCATAGGTAGCGTATCTGCCGTTGATGAAGACACATCGTCTGAATCCTAACGAATACGCATTTTTTGGTTTAAGGTACGGATTTTAAATGCTTAGATTACCTGTTTTCAAATCTTTCAATGCCGTTTAATGGTAGATTGCTGATAAGGATGTTGTTTGACGTGTAAAACATGTTGTCCGTTTTTCATTTCGAATACATGTGAAGAATATGAGATTTAGGGTATTTTAGGTATTTGTAGGAAATACTGTATACGTACGTATTTTGCTGATATGATTGCCATGAGTATTTACCGTGTACCTATACTAGTTATACGTGTATGATCTGTTTGGCGAAGAGATTCGCCCTAATGCACATATTAGCCGACATATGCTATGTAGACTAATGTGTATAGACTAAGTATTTGTTAAAATGCCTAAATCAATATGATTTATGCCTGCCATATGTTTTGAATGTAAGAACATGATTGTTGTGTATTAGACATCTCTTTGATATAAGGATCTGTCATATTATATGTTGAAATCAACATACGTCAAGTACGTTGGAGTTGTATAGTCAAAGTGTTTGTATAAATGTATGTATTAGTAAGTATTGAGTAAATGGTGTTGTAGATTAGCGTTGAGACTGGATTCTCAACTAATTTGATGATGTACGTGATTTCCCCCATGCTTGTTGTATTTCAATTGATTACCTTATGTATGAAGTACTCGTGTATGGTTAACTACTTATGATGTATGTTACAACATGCTGATAACATGCTGGAATTTCTTGTATTTTAGTTCTGTCTCTCTCATATGATTATTGATTTAGATTGCAAGTGTTTGGGGCTATACTCTAGTCCAGGCAGTCGGTAACAGATTAGAATTCGTGGTTGGATTCTGTTCACCATGAAGGATGTGTATGACGAACCCGAGTCGTACTAGAGTCGTAGGCAATGGTTAGGCCACACGTAGTGCATGTGTACTTCATGTCGGTCGATTCAACGTGCGCTCGTGCTAGTCGGACTCATCAAGTAACTCGATTGACCGTTATATGATCACCTTGTATTCGTCATAACTGCTTGAACCTAAGGTACCGAACTTACCAGTGATAACCCTGATAACCGTGGTACCTTGATCCACTAAGACTCATGAGCCAGGCATGGTGGTATGGGACACCGTGGTCGAGCTGTCGGCCTACACTGGTGTAACATCTCAAAAATCGGGGGTCGGGTAAAAACCCAACTCCCAAGTTTCAAAATGTTATTTATGCAACATAGATAATATTAGATGCATGTTGTCTATAAAAAGGCATTAAACAAGATTGGAATTAATCCAAAACATCATATCATACTCTAGAGACCATTAAATTTACAAGCGAAAGACTGTAATGGTATGTATAACCTATATAAATTATTGTATGTTTCCAGAGTGTGAACATGTTACCAGGTTAAATATATACATGTATACTCCAAAAATGATCAAAAGAATATACATGAGTGCTCCAATACTATAAAATGATAAGTATCAAGGCATCTAATCAACCTCCCTGAAATCCCGTCTATCAGAACACGCATAAAGGAGGGATCCTCCTCATCATCATCAAGTTCGGCTCCGCTTCACAAGCAGCGCCATCATCTGCAACTAAAATAGGGACTGGTGGGTGTCCGAAAACACCATCCCATAACGTGGGAGTGAGTGATCAACTCAGTGAAATAAGAGAGCAGAGATTAGCATGTTATCAAATCAATCATGCGATAATAGTAAAGCAATAAATCAAACATTCCTAAATACTGTTGTTAATGCAATATGACATGACATAATGGATGCCCTCATCGACGATCTCCCTCATATGGCACCATCTTACGCCCACGGCATGCTTTCTTCCCACAGTGCTCCACATCTTCGAGGCACATGCAATGTAATGTGGATATGATTACCGGGTTGTTATTAGTCCTTTTCATACAGCAGGATTGGAAAACTAGGGATCCCGACACAGATCCTGTCTAGGGTCGTCACTCCTAGTAACCTCATACGATGTTATATTTATAGGTCCCTGCAAGGGCTGTTAGGGCTGTTGCTCGCACTCGTTACACCTCTCCCCCATCACCTTATCAATACAGGCCTAATTATCCTTAAGACTGCATCAGGACTCGTCGGCCCCATGCAGTGTCAGGATAAACTCATGGTCACTATAAAGGGCTCGTCACCTGATCAATATAGGCCCACAGCAAGAATATAGTGTCCCATACCACCATAATCTGCTCAGATTAGGGTGCTCACTGGTCACTACGGGGAGGTTTGTGGCCCCAGCATAGTCCGACATCTCGACCACGGTGTCCCATACCACCATGCCCGGCTCATGAGTCTTTATGGATCAAGGTACCATGGTTAATAGGGTTTCCAATGGTAAGTTCAGTACCCTAGGTTCAAACAGTTATGACACATACATGGTGAACATACAATGGCCAATAGGTTTACTTGACGGGCTTGACTGGCACGAGCGCATCTCAAGCTGAGCGACATGAAGTGCATAAAACACTTCGTGTGGTCTAACCACTGCTGCCAACCCAAAACATGACTCGCGTTCATCAACGCATCCTTCGTGAAAAATAGAAGCCAACCACGAATTCAATCTATTACCGGCTGCCTGGACTAACGTATAGCCCCAAGCATTTGTGCACAACAACAGTAATCATATGTGAGTAACAGAAATAAAATACAACAATACAAGCATGTTGACAACGTGTTATAACATACCATGTAAGTAAATCAACCAACACATGTATTCCATACATATAATGAAATCAATTCATATAGGCAACATAGTGGAAATCATATATATCAGCATATTGATTGAGAATTCGATCTCAAAACTAATTCACAACACCATTTACCCAATACATACTAATACAAACATTTATACAAACACTTAGTCTACATAGCGTATGTCGACCCAAAGTGCGTATTAGGGCGAATCTCTTCGCCAAACAGATTATACACGCATATATAATATCATAACATGATAAATTTACATGTCAAGCATTTCAGCAAAATACGGACGTATACAGTATTTTCTATAAATGCCTAAAATACCCTAAATCTCATAATTACCGTACGTTTACGAAACGAAAAACGGACAGCATGTTCTACATGTCAAACGGCATGTTTGTCGATAATCTACTATTAAACGACATTGAAAGCTTTGAAATCAGTCAATCAAAGCGTCTAAAATCCGCACCTTTTGCCCTAGACGTGTATCATTTCGAACGGAACGTCAATGCTTCGTCAACGGCGATCTGGCGTCCTAATGCACAAGATACATAAGCTACATCGCTAATGAATCGAAGGAAACCCCAAAACAGCAAGTAGTTAGGGTTCTTCCTTACCTATAGGTGTGTCGGAATCACCAACAAAGTGATTGGGATGCGTAGCTTTACCACGTGTAGCAGGTGCAGCAAGTGGCAGGAAGATCACTCCCACACTCTCTCAAAATCTCTCACTTTCTCTCTCTCCCAATCTAGGGTTCTTAGCAAATTTGGATGGGAGAGATATGAGAGGGTTTAAAGCCCTTTTATAAGCTCAAACCTTCCCAAATTAGGTTTGGGAACAAAGTACACTTAAGTTATAACCAAAACGGAGCTGTTTTGATCCAAAAGGGCAGTTCGGGAGGTCCCCTGGCCGAATGCGATCAGACTTAAGCTCATGGTCTCTGGATGTTGTCCACACCCCATTTTCAATCTGGTAGAGTTCGTAGGTCGCACGTGGCGGTTCATTTTCAGTTCAGCGGTTATCACATCTAGATCAGGTCTACAAGTCTTATGATATGAAAGAGAAATTTTTTCTGATCCGAGGGTGTAATTTGGCTGATTTCTGATGGTCAGAACGCTTAATAATAACGCGCCAAGTCACATGCCAGATTTAAATTAAATTTTCTAAATCTAACCCCTTTCTTACTCTCTTCACTCCAGCCTCAATGAAATAGCCTTTGAACGTCGGTTGAGCTTAATTTTCGAAATGATTGTCAAGTCCAGCTAAGCGATCATAATGGTCTAAGATTGTAGGTATCGGACTTTCGACGCGCGGTCTAGATCCAATACAAAGTTTCAAAGGGTTCCTTAGAGCAAACCGGTTTAGAGTTTGATCCTAGGTTTCAGGATATTATAGCATCATTGATTTTTTAAGTTTTGGGTTTTGTAGAACGTATTTAAAGTTGTCTAAGTTAATTCTACTGAGTATTCAGTTTGGTACTCAACCAAAATTTACCCTAATTATGGCAGAATACGGTCCTAGGGCCATTCTATCCCCCATTTTTGGAACTTCTAGGTATCGTATTATTTTTATTATTTTTCTGGGGGTTTATCATCAAGTTTATCCTAACTTCATCAAATTTCATAAGATTTTGAGTTGTAAAAAAATTCTAAAAATTCTAGAAGCAGCAGCTGTCCAACAAGTGATTATCGGATAGTTTCTCACAATGACCTACTTTAAACCATATTAACTATTTTACTATATTTTTCACATATTTTTATATAAAACTAGACTTATTTAACTTGAATCTAGTTTTTGAATCACCTAAATCGAACTTATAACAAAGGAGATATAATTTTTTAAAGTCAGAAGAAATGCGTAAGAAAAAAAGTACAGAATCCCGCTGTACGGACGAGTTCAGCGATGCGCCGCTCGCTGACCTGTTTGGGGTGATTTCACCATCTGATATTTGAAATGGGTGTATTTTAAAACCTGGGATGAGTTATTTGACATGCAATATATGATTTTGGGATAGGAGAAGCTGATCTATCCAAATAGTCTACTTATTTAGTGAGATTCCAAAAGGTTAATGGTTAAAAACCCTTTTTATTTATTTATTTACTATTCATAGTACTTTTTAGCTTAAGTATTGATCAACATCATCTAAACTTTAAGATTTGTGTCTAATATGAAAGCTCCTAGAAAATTTTGAAGGATAAAGTAGTGAAAGGTGAGATTTTCGAAGGAAATAGGGATTTGAGACTTTTGGATTGAGTTTTGAGAAGTTAATCAAGTGTTAGGATTGACCCATTGCCTAAGGACGTCTAATTTCAGGTTGGCAAAAATCTGGGGTGTTACAATCTACCACCCGTAAAATAAAATTTCGTCCCTGAAATTTGCCTAAGGGTAATAAAGAAAGACTAATCACTCTATACGTGGTAGGGTGTATACGATCTATATGAGTCTGATTCCTTTTGGTCTACCTCCCTCAAAACTTACTTCTTTATGCATTACTTACGTCTCAAAGGTTTACTACAATTTATTCCTTTACCTATTTGACATCTTAACGACAATTCCCAACTACATAGAGTAAGATATATATTTTCAGTGGTTGACCAGTATAGAGGGACAGTTGTAGTGGGTTTGATCCCGATACGTCGAGTGTCCGCCTAGCCAGGGTAGACAACGTTGTTTCCCTTCTTAATCCTAGTGGATCCTGGTCTTTTGCTCGGCTAAGCAGTGAGTCCCTTGGTAGTCATCCAGGATTGAGAATTGGGTCAAGCCGCAAATGTTTCGCATTTGTTCATTTTGGTAACTCCGTAGTCCGATCACTCTAAAAGCTTAGGGAATGTCAATCACTACAAGGTTCAAAGTCCTATTTATAAGGTTTCTCTTTGGGTCTTGATCTAAGGGAGTCCTCGTATGAAGCTATGTCCAAGGTAGGGGTTAAGGGTCTCTATCCTTTCGTCAAACCTGGACCAGTTTCTTTCGATCCTGGGCCAGTGGGGAAGGGCTAACCACTCTTTCGCTGCACTACTCTGATCCAACAGTTGCATTAGCTAATCCTAACTAGATTGGGCTCCATACGTTCTACTTAAGGTTCAAGATTCTATGTCTCGCTCCGTATTTCAAAACGAGTTGTAACTTATGGCCTATTCTTGACATGAAAGGGGAAACAACCTCTCACTACATTGGTCTTCCTTTGCTAATAATGCGTTCTATGGCATTGGTACCTATGATTATAGAAAAGATCTAAAATAATGGGTGTTGTGGTTGATTTCAAGGACGGATGTGAGTTTGTGGCAAGCTATCCAATCCTCTACTGGCTACTCTACTGGCTATATGTCCTTAACATTTACCAAGGGAAAGTAATAACTTCTGGTTGTAGGTGGTTGGGCCAACACGGAAGGAAAGTTGTGTAGTGGGTCTGAGCCGGATACATAGACTTTCTGCCTAAACTCTGACAGAAATTTGTTGTATCAATCCTTAATCCGAGTCAATGCCGATGTAACACCCTGAAAATTGGGGGTCGTGTATAAACTCAACTCCCGAGTTCCAGACCGTCACTTATGCAACAAAATGATTATAATTCAATGTTGTCTGATTTAAAGCATTCACATGAGTAAAAGTATACCAAAACTGCAATTCATACTTCAGATCCAGTGATAAAAGCCAGCGGAAGACTAAACAATATATATATCACTGTATGAAAAAAACAAAGTAAATCTCATCTATCTCTAAAGTTTGAATACATCTCTGAGCCTCATAAACATATACATGAACAAAATCAAAATGTTCAAAATAGTCCCACTGAAGTCCTATCAACCCAGGTCACCTACGCAAAGCCATCATGATACTGCATGTACGAGAACTCATCCTGATCCTCATCGATATCTGGCTCTGCCTCCTGGATCTCAGCATCACCTGCATCTACAACAGGGTCTGGTGGGTGTTGCAAACACCATCCCGTAACGTGGGAATGAGTAGCTAACTCAGTGGAATCATAGAGCAAAGATTAACATGTTCACAATTCAATCATGCGATAATAGTAAAGCAGTAAATCAGACAATCCTAATACTGTTGTTAATGCAAGATGACATGACGTGATGTATGCCCTCACCGACGATCTCCCCCATACGACACCATCTTACGACCGCGGCATGCAATCATCCCTCAAGTGCTCCACATCTTCCAGGCACACGCAATGTTATGGTGATATGATTTCCGAGTTGTTATTAGTCCATTCAAACAGCAGGATTGGGAAACTAAGGTACTTCCCTTGTATCAATCCCAACATAGATCCTGTCTAGGGTCGTCACTCCTAGTAATCTCATACGAAGTATATTTTGTAGGTCGCTGCAAGGGCTGTCAGGGCTGTTGCACGCACTCGTTGCACCGCTCCCCCATCACCTTATCAATACAGGCCTACTGTACTCTACTGCTACTGAAGGGTCGTCGCCTCCCGTAGACTCAGAATACGCTCGCGGTCACTACAAAGGACTCGTCGCCTGATCAGTGTAGGCCGACAGCTAAGAATATAGTGTCCCATACCACCATAATCTGCTCACGAGACTAGGTGCTCACTGGTCACTACGGGGAGGTTTGTGGCCCCAGCGTAGGCCGACAGCTCGACCACGGTGTCCCATCCCACAATGCCCGGCTCATGAGACTTCGTGGATCAAGGTACCATGGTTAACAGGGTTTACAATGGTAAGTTCAGTACCCTAGGTTCAAGCAGTTATGACTCATACAAGGTGAACATACATCGGCCAGTCGGGTTACTTGACGGGCTCGACTAGCGCGATCGCATCTCAAGTCGAACGACATGAAGTGCATAAAACACTTCGTGTGGCCTAACCACTGCCGCCAACTCCAGAGCACGGCTCGCGTTCATCGACGCGTCGTTCGTGGCTAAGACCAGCCAGCCACGAATTCGCTCGGTTACCGACTGCTTGGACTAAGTATAGTCCCAAACACATATGATTTCACATCAGTAATTTATGTAGAAATATTGGAATTAAAATACAATCATGTGAGCATGTTAACACATGTTATAACATTCAACTTAAGCAAATCTTCAAGCACATACATTTCATGCATAGTACAGAATCATATACAGTGTCAACATGTAGGAAATCATTTAGGTCAGCATATTAATTGAGAAATCCATCTCAAACTAATTCATAACATCATTTAATTCCATACATACTAATACAAGTATTTATACAAACACATACACTACACACTTAAGTCTACATATAGTATGTCGACCCGAAGTGCGTAATTAGGTGAATCTCTTCGCCAAACTAATTATGCACGTATTCCTAACTTCCTAATGCGACAACAAACCATGTCAATCACATCAGCAAAATATGAACGTAATCTGTACTTCCTACAAATGACTAAAATGCCCTAAATCTCATATTCTTCATTAATTTACGAAACAGGAAACGGAGAGCATGTTGTACATGTCAAACGGCGATGCCGTCGATAATCTACTATTAAACGACTTTGAAAGCGTTGTAAACCGTCAATCAAAGCGTCTAAAATCCTCACCTTATGTCTTGTAGACTCGTGAATTGAAACGGAGCGTATACGCTTCGTCTACGGCAGTAGGAGAACCTGTTTTACGAGTTACGTTAGCTAACACGCTATGAATCTAAGTAATCCCTAAATCAGCAACTTTTAGGGTCGTTTCATACCTGAAAAAGCGGAGAAATCACCGGCCAGGTGATTGGGAAGAGTTGCTGAAGCACGTGCAATCAGCTACACGAAGGCGGGAAAAATCCTTCTACTCTCTCTCTCAAACTCTCTCCTTTTCTCTCTCCCAAAGCTAGGGTTTTGCAATTTTCGGATGGGAGAGAGGAATGAGGGTTTCAACCCCTTTTATAAGCTTAAAAATGCTGAAAACAGGCTCCGGAACGAAGTTTACTTAGTGCATATCCAATTCGGGGCTGTTTCGGTCCAAAAGATGGTTTCTGGTGGTCCCCTGGTCGAATGCGATCGGACTTAAGCTCATGCATACCAGATATAGCACGTATTAAGTTTTCAGTCTGGCAGGGTTCGCAGATCGCACGTGGCGGACCAGTTTCAGTTCAGCGGTCACCGCACGTAGATCGGGGCTGAAAGTCTCGTGATATAAAATAGAAATTTTTCCTGATCCGAGGGTGTAGTTTGGCTGAATTCTGACGGTCAGAACGCTTAATACTGACACGTCAAGTCGTGTGCCAGATTTGAATTTCAAATTCCAATTATGTCCCTATTCGTACTCTTTTCGGTCCGGGCTCAATGAAATGGCCAGTGATTATCGATTTGACTTGATTTTCGAAATGAGTGTCAAGTCCAACTAGGCGGTTCTAACGGTCTAAGATAGGAGGCATCGGACTTTCGACGCGCGGTCTAGATCCAATACAAAATTTCAAAGTGGTCCAGAGAACAAACCTGCTTAGAGTTTGATCCGAGGTTATAGAGTATTATAGAGTCATTGGTTCTACTCGATTTGGGTCTTGTAGAACGTATTTAAAGTGATCAGGGACTATTTCCCAGCTACTCTAACGTTGCGCTAGCTAACTTACGCTTAATTTCCATAGGAATTAATCCTAAGTGGTTTCTTTGGCTATGGAATTGGGTTCTGAGCGATTTTTCGGGTGTTTTAGTTGACCCATTGCCTAAGGACGTCAAATCCCAGATTGGCCAAAATCCGGGGTATTACAATCTACCCCCCTTAAAACAAAATTTTGTCCCCGAAATTAGCGAAGGGTAAGGAGTACTTTTTCTAAGGAAGGTTCAAATCCTATTTAATGACCTAACCGTACATATATCCCAACTCAAATGTTTCGATCCTGGGCCAGTGGGAAAGAGGCCAAGCACTCTTCCGCTGCGCCACTCTGATCGAATGGCAGCGTTGACTAACCTAACTGGATTGGACTCATTACGTTCTACCCCCCTTAAAACTTGGTTTTACTTAGGGTTGAAGAATCTTCGCATCGATCCGTATATCGGAACGAGGCGCAACTTAGGGGCTATCCTTAACCTAAAACGGAAACAACCTTTCTCTACAGGATTTTCCTTACTAATGACGCGTTCTATGGCATTGGTACCTATGATCTTAGAGATGAGCCTCATCTCTATTGTGGTTAAGTTTAGGGCCAGGTATGAGTTGGTGGCAAGATATCGAATTCTCTACTGGCTTTAAGTCCTCGCCATTTCCCAAAGACAAAGCAATAACATTTGGTTATATGTGGTCGAGCCAACGTGGAAGAAAAGTTGTGTAGTGGGTCTGAGCCGGATACATAGACTTTCTGCCTAGAACAGAAATTTATTGTATCAGTTCTTAATCCTAAACGATGCCGATCTTCTGCTTGATCAGAGCATTGGATTTATTGGTAACTACCAGGATTGAGAAGTCAATTCAAACCGCGAATACTTCGCAGATAATTACATTTCCTTTACTCCGCGTTCCCGAATGCAATAAGCCCTTTGGGGAAGGCAATTCTAAGGGGCGTGCTTGTACATTCTAAGTTCAATCTGAGGGATTTATCGAAGGGATAATGTTCTACTTCAACCAAATCTAACCTACAATTCCTTAGCATATACAAGCTTTACACTACTTAAAGTAACTAGTAAGCTAGTCTGTAACTCAGTAGCTATAATCTAAAGCCTAAGATGATACGTGAAATGGTTCCATACCATTTCTACTACAGGGAATTCTTCTATTGCTTAGGGTCAAGATTGTCTAAATGGAATTGGATTTTTTATGTCGTCAGACCCCTCAATCTGCGTCCTCAACTCCCCCATCTCACACGGTGCCATGCGATACGTCGGCAGTGAGACGGGCGAGGAACCAGGAACCAGATCGATAGTGAAATCGATCACTCGTCGGGGCGGCAAGCCAAGGATCTTCCTGAACAAATCCTCAAACTCGCAAACGACTGGCGTATGCTCAAGCATCTGGGCACCAGCGTCTCGCAATAAGGTGGCGTAACTAAGTATGCGGAAAGGAAGATTTACCCGCACTGGAAACGTGAAGGATGTACCCTCTGGCTCGTAGGCTGTCACTATACGAGTCCCGCAGTCAATCTAGGCCCTCGCTGCAGTCAACCAGTCCATGCCAAGAATGACATCGAGATAAACCAGAGCGGGATCAACGACGAGATCTAAAGCCATTGTCTTGCCCCCCAGATCCACCAAACAACCCTCACACATCTGGGTGGCATCTGTAAAGGACCCGTGAGCTGCATAAACTCGCACCCCATCCATAGTAATGGTCTGTAGCCCAAGACGCCTCACTACAGCACGCGATATCAAAGAAATCATGGAACCAGTATCCACCATCACGAGAATAGGAGTACCTCCAATATGGGCAGTGACCTCGAAGGCTGAATGCTGAGAAGTCTGTGTCGCAGCTGCCTCCGTTGTCAAGGCATGTACCCGTGCCTGCTGTGGCTGGTTCGGCCGCTGCGCCGTGGGCCGTGAAGGCTGCCTGATCTGCGATATCGGAGGTCTGAAGGAAGGGTGCGCAGGAGCCAACTGGATAGGTGGTGCCGATATCACCTGTGGACGGTCGATCTTCTGCGGTGGCGAGAACTCACTGTCCCGCATCCTAGAAAAACAACTCTGCGCCAAGTGGCCCTCTCTCCCACAATATGTGCATAGTAAGTCAGAGCGCCTCATCGGGGGTACTAGCATGGTAGCCCTAGTAGGAGGGTCAAAGCGAGGCCTCTTGCCCGCAGAGGGCCTGTCCTGCATCTCTGGTCATGGCCTAGGAGCAACAGGGCCACGAGATCGCGCAAGTCGATCCACATCCTACTCTGCCCTCATGGACATGTGAATCAACTGCGCATAAGAGGGAATGCTCACACAGCACATCTTCGACCGAATATCAGGTCGTAAACCCTCCAAAAAGCGCCGTATGCGCATCTGCTCATCAGCCAAAATAGTCGGGACGTATCTGCCCAACTCCATGAACCGATGCTCATACTCCGTGACTGTCATGGCTCTCTGTCTGAGGCGGAGAAACTCATTCTCCCGGTCATGCCTGTACGTCTGGGGATAATACTTCTCGTGGAAGCGGAACTCAAACGCTGCCCATGTCCATACATAATTGGCGGCAACGGTCCGCAATATGCTGTCCCACCACAAGCTAGCCTCTCTCTCAAACAGGAATGTAGACAGCTCTACCTGCTCGGCCTCTGTGCAATGAAGCATCCGCAATATCTTTGACACACGGTCGAGCCAGTACTCAGCCTCCTCGGGTCTGTGAGAACCCGTAAATGTGGGAGGCCGTAAGCGCTGAAATCGCCCTAATAGGCTCCGTGTATCTGCGGCATTCCCCGCAGGGTAAGCAGGTGGCGCAGGATGAGCCATGCCCTCATCCTGGGCGTATGTATAAGCATCCTCAGCAGGATGAGCAGGTGGTGTAGGTGGAGTCACACCCCCGCCCTGGGCTAGTGTCCCAACGATAGTAGTCAGAAGCTGCTGCTGCTGCTGCATCATAGCCAACATCTGCTCAAATCTGTCAGGAGGTGGAGCAGGCTGTGGCGGATGCTGTGTCGAAGTAGATGCACGATGTGGCTCTCTGACTGACGGTGTGAACGACGGTGGTCCAACTGTAGGACCAGCAGTAGGATGAGACGCTCGAACTGCCTCAGGAATCGGGCCCACAGTAGGGTCCGCATAGGTGTCAGACTACGAAGGAGTCTGATCCATATGATCAGTCAATGCAAGCCGAACCGTGCTCCGCGTAGCCTTAGGCGGCATTCCCTATATTCAAAATAGGGCGCAACCTTATCAGTTTCAATAGCACAAATTCACCGTAATCATTCACACAAGGAGTCCAAGGCATTCCATGCATTTCATTTAATCAAAATTGTCACAATACAAGGGATATACCCTTACAAGCATCATGACGAGAAATACATGGGAACTAAGACAGTTAAAATTACAACAGCAACATAAACAAAGTACTAGCCCTAACAGGCTTACACACAGAAAGCAGGAAATGACTAACTACTAACAACAACATCATAGGTAGCATCGCTAGTCTGAGTCAGGTGACGGAGGAGGAGCACCCTTATCCTGCAAGCAACACAGGATCGCCTTCGAGGTGCGAGTCACCTTGCCGAATTTCTTCTTTGTAACGGCCTTGGCATCCTTGACTTCAGCGCGAAGTTCTTGAACTTCCCTTCATAAGGCGATCTGACTCTCCTCGATCCGAGCAATACGATCATCGCTAGTAGCCTGCGCAGAAGGAGGAGGGCTCTCATCTGCATCCTGAGCCTCCTCTTCTGCCTCTTCCTGAACTTCTTCCTGAACTTCTGCTCCAGGTTCTCCCTCACTTTGATCTTCCTCATCATCGAAGTCATCCTCGGTGTCCTCCTCAAGCTGGTTTTCACGGTACTGTGACCCAATCTTCATCTTGATCATAGTCGACTCATCAATGGTATGAATCGAAACTGGCAATTCCAGCCCAAGTCTGTAGGCAAAATCAAGCGCAATCTTACAAATCAGTCGGCCAAAAGGAAGCGATTCGGATGTTCTTCTTGACTTGGCTATGAGGATTATCTGTCGTAAGATGAAAGTGGCCATGCATACATTCTCTCCCTGGGCCACCAGATACAGGAAATCAACCATAAGGCGTGTACATTATATGCGATTCGTCGACCTGGGATAAACATTGTACGTGCAGATATGGTGCAACAGGCGCAAATCATCAGACATATACGTCGCCTTTAGGCTATTATTAGGCTGCCATGGAACCAACTTACCGCACAGAAACCTGGTGCGGCTATCTCGTTCATGCCTACTCCTCAGATTCTTCTCACTAGGATGAACATCACTAAGAGGCACGTTCAGAAGTCGCGCAATCAGTCGCACATCAATCGTAGCCATCCGATCTCTACCAAAAGGGATTTTAAACTGCAATGGCTCCAAGGTAAGATTCTGGATACTAGCGTAGAAGGCACGAACGGTGCTCACATTAGCACGAGCACGAGCACGAACTTCAAAGATCGGACCCCAATGCGCAGCTTCAATGCGCTCAAACAATAAAAATTCACCGAACAGTCGCCCTTCTACGTCCGCCTCAAATAACACTTTGTGATCAGTGTATTGGCCATGAGGCATCTCTGATAGAATTACTCGCCCAAGGTGAGCATGGGGATCCAAATCCTGCTTTGTACGGCACTCTAGGGCTGCAGCTGGACCTGCGGCGGCGCTTGAACTTGCAGCACCACCCCGCGGTCTTCTCGATTGAACAGGGCAGCTTAGTCCAGCCTCGTCTATTGCAGTTTTCCTTTTATCCATCAAAGATATGATGGATGAGAGTGATAAAAGGCCTAAAATGGCTTCCACGAAAGCCATGGAAAAGGGAGAAATTACGGAGAAGTGGCTGTCCAATCTGGAAAAAGGAGATCTAGGCGTCGTAGAGGGATGCTTCAAGCTTCCCAAGGATGTATTTTCAAGGAGAAATGGAAATGGAAAAGTGGAATGGAGCACCTCACGATTTCAGCTCGATTTGGGGGTTTTTGGAGCTCCAAATGATGAAATCTTCAAGAGGAAGGGCTGCCAACTTCAAGGGAATGATGGATGATGGTCATTTTTGGCCAAGGAGGGATCTAGGGATGATTTGGAATCACAAAATTTGGGGATGGTTGCTGGAAAATGAAAATGAAGGTATGGGGAGGGCTGTTTGTGAAGGAGATGTACGTTCTAGGGGTTTTCTACCCATGAACCCTACATGTGGGGTGTGAAAAACCCAAAATACCCCCACATCTCGCAGCAAACCTCCAACAGAGTAGGGTGGTCTGCGATGCATCGCCGGACCAGCGATGGCATCGCCACCGATCTCACTTTTGGTCATCCGGACCACATAGGTCTGGTCCCCCATGGTCCAAGGACCCCAGATATGTACAGTTCGACCCCTGGTTCATTGTATTTTGACCTATGTAAGCCCAAACATGTGTTCGGGGCTTTCCGTGACCATTCCGTAATCCCTAATACCAAACCCTATGATGCAGCATATGATTTTGGGGTAGAAGGATCCAGTACATCCATTTAGACCCTTAGTTGCTAATGAAAGTGAAGTTAGAATGGCCTTATGGCCATTTTTCATGAAATTTTACTATTCACTGTAAAATTTTGTGAAAGTATTATTTTGTGTTATTTTCCCATTAGTTTTTATGCCTAACATGAAATAGATAAGAAATAAATGAAGATTGGAGTGGTGAGAGGAAGAATTTTGAAGATTTTTGGTGAAATGGGGTTTTTAAGCCCTGGCGATTGATGACAGGAGTCGTGGTCATCCCACGGCCCAAGGATTCACTTTCATGGGTTTAAAATCATTCAAAGAATGTCTCAACCCGACTTCCTATGACCTAGGAGCTATTCGGGTTACTTCACGCGACCCGAGATGCGTTACAGTCTCGATCGTGCGATCGATTTGAATAAACATCGCCTATCGGCGAATCTGCGATCCTAGAAGTGTTTCTAGACCCTTCTCACACCCACCTAAGTCAAAATAAGCGACAACGTACGTCGCGAGACCATAACCCAGGCTCAGTATACTCTTATTCATGCTCTGATACCAACTTGTAACACCCTGAAAATCGGGGGTCGTGTATAAACTCAACTCCCGAGTTCCAGACCGTCACTTATGCAACAAAATGATTATGATTCAATGTTGTCTGATTTAAAGCATTCACATGAGTAAAATTATACCAAAACTGCAATTCATACTTCAGATCCAGTGATAAAAGCCAGCGGAAGACTAAACAATATATATATCAGTGTATGAAAAAAACGAAGTAAATCTCATCTATCTCTATAGTATGAATACATCTCTAAGCCTCATAAACATATACATGAACAAAATTAAAATGTTCAAAATAGTCCCACTGAAGTTCCATCAACCCAGGTCACCTACGCAAAGCCATCATGATACTGCATGTATAAGAACTCGTCCTGGTCCTCGTCGATGTCTGGCTCTGCCTCCTGGATCTCATCATCACCTGCATCTACATCAAGGTCTGGTCGGTATTGCAAACACCATCCCGTAACGTGGGAATGAGTAGCTAACTCAGTGGAATCATAGAGCAAAGATTAACATGTTCACAATTCAATCATACGATAATAGTAAAGCAGTAAATCAGACAATCCTAATACTGTTGTTAATGCAAGATGACATGACGTGATGTATGCCCTCACCGACGATCTCCCTCATACGGCACCAACTTACGACCGCGGCATGCAATCGTCCCTCAAGTGCTCCACATCTTCCAGGCACATGCAATGTTATGGTGATATGATTTTCGAGTTGTTATTAGTCCATTCAAACAGTAGGATTGAGAAACTAAGGTACTTCCCTTGTATCAATCCCAACATAGATCCTGTCTAGGGTCGTCACTCCTAGTAATCTCATACGAAGTATATTTTGTAGGTCGCTGCAAGGGCTGTCAGGGCTGTTGTACGCACTCGTTGCACCGCTCCCCCATCACCTTATCAATACAGGTCTACTGTACTCTACTGCTACTGAAGGGTCGTCGCCTCCCGTAGACTCAGAATACGCTCGCGGTCACTACAAAGGACTCGTCGCCTGATCAGTGTAGGCCGACAACTAGAATATAGTGTCCCATACCACCATAATCTGCTCACGAGACTAGGTGCTCACTGGTCACTACGGGGAGGTTTGTGGCCCTAGCGTAGGCCGACAGCTCGACCACGGTGTCCCATCCCACCATGCCCGGCTCATGAGTCTTCGTGGATCAAGGTACCATGGTAAACAGGGTTTACAATGGTAAGTTCAGTACCCTAGGTTCAAGCAGTTATGACTCATACAAGGTGAACATACATCGGCCAGTCGGGTTACTTGACGGGCTCGACTAGCGCGATCGCATCTCAAGTCGAACGACATGAAGTGCATAAAACACTTCGCATGGCCTAACCACTGCCGCCAACTCCAGAGCACGGCTCGCGTTCATCGACGCGTCATTCGTGGCTAAGACCAGCCAGCCACGAATTCGCTCGGTTACCGACTGCCTGGACTAAGTATAGTCCCAAACACATATGATTTCACATCATCAATTTATGTAGGAATATTGGAATTAAAATACAATCATGTGAGCATGTTAACACATGTTATAACATTCAACTTAAGTAAATCTTCAAGCACATACATTTCATGCATAGTATGGAATCATATACATAGTCAACATGTAGGAAATCATTTAGGTCAGCATATTAATTGAGAAATCCATCTCAAACTAATTCATAACATCATTTAATTCCATACATACTAATACAAGCATTTTTACAAATACATACACTACACACTTAAGTCTACATATAGTATGTCGACCCAAAGTGCGCAATTAGGTGAATCTCTTCGCCAAACTAATTATGCACGTATTCTTAACTTCCTAATGCGACAACAAACCATGTCAATCACATCAGCAAAATATGAACGTAATCTGTACTTCCTACAAATGACTAAAATGCCCTAAATCTTATATTCTTCGTTAATTTACGAAACACGAAACGGAGAGCATGTTGTACATGTCAAACGGCGATGCCGTCGATAATCTACTATTAAAAGACATTGAAAGCGTTGTAAACCGTCAATCAAAGCGTCTAAAATCCTCACCTTATGTCTTGTAGACTCGTGAATTGAAACGGAGCGTATACGCTTCGTCTACGGCAGTAGGAGAACCTGTTTTCCGAGTTACATTAGCTAACACGCTATGAATCTAAGTAATCCCTAAATCAGCAACTTTTAGGGTCGTTTCATACCTGAAAAAGTGGGGAAATCACCGGCCAGGTGATTGGGAAGAGTTGCTGAAGCACGTGAAATCAGCGACACGAAGGCAGGAAAAATCCTTCTACTCTCTCTCTCAAACTCTCTCCTTTTCTCTCTCCCAAAGCTAGGGTTTTGCAATTTTCAGATGGGAGAGAGGAATGAGGGTTTCAACCCCTTTTATAAGTTTAAAAATGTCAAAAATAGGCTCCGGAACGAAGTTTACTTAGTGCATATCTAATTCAGGGCTGTTTCGGTCCAAAAGATGGTTTCTGGTGGTCCCCTGGTCGAATGCGATCATACTTAAGCTCATGCGTACCAGATATAGCACGTATTAAGTTTTCAGTCTGGCAGGGTTCGCAGATCGCACGTGGCGGATCAGTTTCAGTTCAGCGGTCACCGCACGTAGATCAGGGCTGAAAGTCTCATGATATAAAATAGAAATTTTTCCTGATCCGAGGGTGTAATCTGGCTGAATTCTGATGGTCAGAATGCTTAATACTGACGCGTCAAGTCGTGTGCCAGATTTGAATTTCAAATTCCAATTATGTCCCTATTCGTACTCTCTTCGGTCCGGGCTCAATGAAATAGCCTGTGATTAGCGGTTTGACTTGATTTTCGAAATGAGTGTCAAGTCCAACTAGGCGGTTCTAACGGTCTAAGATAGGAGGCATCGGACTTTCGACGCGCGGTCTAGATCCAATACAAAATTTCAAAGTGGTCCAGAGAACAAACCTGCTTAGAGTTTGATCCGAGGTTATAGAGTATTATAGAGTCATTGGTTCTACTCGATTTGGGTCTTGTAGAACGTATTTAAAGTGATCAGGGACTATTTCCCAGCTACTCTAACGTTGCGCTAGCTAACTTACGCTTAATTTCCATAGGAATTAATCCTAAGTGGTTTCTTTGGCTATGGAATTGGGTTTTGAGCGATTTTTCGGGTGTTTTAGTTGACCCATTGCCTAAGGACGTCAAATCCCATTTTGGCCAAAATCCGGGGTATTACAGCCGATCTTCTGCTTGATCAGAGCATTGGATTTATTGGTAACCACTAGGACTAAGAAGTCAATTCAAACCGCGAATACATCGCTTACATGCAGTTCCTTTACTCCGCGTTCCCGAATGCAATAAGCCCTTGGGGAGGCAATTCTAAGGGAAAATCTAAAGGGTGTGCTGGTTCATTCTAAGTTCAATCTGAGGGATTTATAAGTTTTCCCTGAGAAGGAATGGTTCAAAGTTAAATAAGCTTCCTGAGAGTTACTAAAGGAGCCTATGAACGTTATGAGGATCTACCCAAGGAAGGGAGTTCCATTCCAACCAAATCTAACCTACTATTCCTTAGCATTACAGGCTTTACACTACTCAAGGTAACTAGTAGACTAGTCTGTAACCTACAGCCTAAGCTTATACGCTAAATGGTTTCATACCATTACTAATACAGGGAATTGCTCTATCGCTTAGGGTCATGATTGTGTAAATGGAATTGGATTTCCTATATCGTCAGATCCTTCAAATCAAGGAGTGATAACTCTAGGTCCAAAACGCCAAGGGCCTATATGGCCAGTAGCATTAAATTGTATAAAATGAAACTGCATTCCTAATCCCATGTTGGGATTGGGAGTGGCATGCTTGGTAGGAGGGCGGGTTGGGATAAAAATTAATTTTGTAGGCTTAATCCCGGAATTTACAATATGACAGTGGAAACCATAAGATACACCCAATCTAGGGACAATACCTTACAGCGAACGAAACGGCATGCATTCCTTCTAACAAAATTTGTCACAATACATGGAATAAAGTTCCACATGGATTATGACAGGGATGCATTCGGCTATGCTAAGCCCAAATCACTAAACACAAACATAATTTCTACCTATGACTTCACTAGACCCAATAACAACAAAACTCAAAAATCCTTAAAACGGTATTCAAACAAGCAAAGAACGTGGAGAAATGGGATGGGTAAGTAGGTTTCCACGAGTCTGAGGATCAAATAAAAGGGACATGAGAAGGAGGATGGTGGAAAAGGAGAAAAAGGCTAAAATAGCCTTAACAATAGCCATGGAAAATGAGAAAAATGGGGAAAAATGGCTGCCCTAATGGGCTGAAACAAATCTAGGCCCTATAGAGGGGTGAATCAAGCTCCTAATGACTGAATTTTCAAAGAGAAAGGAGTAAGATAAGATGGAATGGAGGTCCACACGATTTTCAGCCTCCAATGGAGGATGGGAGAGCTCCAACGGATAAAAATGGAGAGGAAAGGGGGCTTGTATTACTGTGAGTGAAGGGGTAGCATCGGTTGTGACCGAAAATAAGAATGGGAGAGATTTGAAGACGGGATTTGAGAGTGATGCAGTAAAAACTTGACGAAATGAGAGCTTAGGGGATTGGATTGTAAAGGAGGTAGGGTTTTGGGGCTGTTTCGAGGGACGACCCACATACCAGGGGGCCATACAACACCCCAACACCCACGGCCGGAAGGCCGGCCTGAGTGGGGCCCACCGGTCGACGATGTCATCTCTGAAAAAAATGGTTTTCTGTGATGGCCACCCCATGGGGTGTGGTCCCCCTGTCTTGTAGGCCCCAAATATACATGGTCCCACCCTGGTTCATTGTATTTAGGCTTGGATAGGCCCAAAACTCTATTTGGGGTGTTTCGGGACCTGTTTATAAACAAGAATGAGTCTATGCATCATGTAACATATGCTTTTGGGGTAGGAGGAGCTAATCCATCCAAATAACCCATCTTTTATGAAAGATTTCAACATTGGAATGGCCAAAAGGTCGATTTTCACGTATTTCTACTATTCATTGTAAAATTTTATCTGAGTATGATTTTATATCATTTTCACATTAGGATTAATGCCTGACATAAAAATACTGAGAAAAAATTGAAGAATGGGGTGGTAAGACGAAGGATTCTGAAGGAATTGGGTGAAATGGAGTTTTTAAACCCTGAGATTGAGTATAAGGGTTCTGGTTGCCCCATAACCCAAGGACATGCATTTTAAGGTTTGAAAATGCTTCTGAGAACATCTCAAACCTGTCAACTAACAACCTACTGTCTACTTAGGTCACCTCGTGCGACCAAAGATATGTTACGGACTCGATCAAAAGAACAATTTGAGTAGACTTCGCCTATTAGCGAAACTGCGATCCTATAAGTGTTTCTAAGTTCTTTCCACACCCACCTAAGTCAAAGGGGTGACAGCGTGCGTCGCGTGGCCATAACCCAGGTCCAGTTTAATCCAAATCATGCTCTGATACCATCTGTAATATCCTGAAAATCGGGGGTCAGGTAGAAACCCAACTCCTGAGTTCCAAAATGTTATTTATGCAACATAGATAATGTTAGATGCATGTTGTCTATAAAAAGGTATTAAACTAGATTGGGATTAATCCAAAACATCATATCATACTCTAGAGACCGTTAAATTTGTAAGCGGAAGACTGTGATAGTATGTATAACCTATATAAACTGTTGTATGTCTCCAGAGTGTGAACATGTTACTAGGTTAAATATATACATGTATACTCCAAAAATGATCAAAAGAATATACATGAGTGCTCCAATACTATAAAATGACAAGTATCAAGGCATCTAATCAACCTCCCTGAAATCTAGTCGATCAGAACACGCATAAAGGAGGGATCTTCCTCATCATCATCGAGTTCGGCTCCGCTTCACAAGCAGCGCCATCATCTGCAACTAAAATAGGGACTGGTGGGTGTCTGAAAACACCATCCTGTAACGTGGGAGTGAGTGATCAACTCAGTGGAATAATAGAGCAGAGATTATCAAGTTATCAAATCAATCATGCGATAATAGTAAAGTAATAAATCAAACATTCTTAAATACTATTGTTAATGCAATATGACATGACAGGATGGATGCCCTCACCGACGATCTCCCTCATACGGCACCATCTTACGCCCGCGACATGCTTTCTTCCCACAGTACTCTACATCTTCCAGGCACATGCAATGTAATGTGGATATGATTATCGGGTTGTTATTAGTCCTTTTCATACAACAGGATTGGGAAACTAGGGTACCTTGCTTATATCAATCCCAACACAGATCCTGTCTACAGTCGTCACTCCTAGTAACCTCATACGATGTTATATTTATAGGTCGTTACAAGGGCTTTCAGGGCTGTTGCTCGCACTCATTGCACCTCTCCCCCATCACCTTATCAATACAGGCCTAATTATCCTTAAGACTGCATCAGGACTCGTCGCCCCCATGCGGTGTCAGGATAAACTCAAGGTCACTACAAAGGGCTCGTCACCTGATCAGTGTAGGCCGACAGCAAGAATATAGTGTCCTATACCACCATAATCTGCTCAGAGTAGGGTGCTCACTAGTCACTATGGGGAGGTTTGTGGCCCCAGCGTAGGTCGACCGCTCGACCACGGTGTCCCATACCACCATGCCCGGCTCATAAGTCTTTATGGATCAAGGTACCATGGTTAACAGGGTTTCCAATGGTAAGTTCAGTACCCTAAGTTCAAACAGTTATGACTTATACATGGTGAACATACAATGGCCAGTCGGGTTACTTGACGGGTTCGACTGGCACGAGCGCATCTCAAGCTGAGCGACATGAAGTGCATAAAACACTTCGTGTGGCCTAACCACTGCCGCCAATCCAAACACGACTCGAGTTCATCGACGCGTCCTTCGTAGCAAATAGAAGCCAACCACGAATTTAATCCATTACCGGTTACTTGGACTAACGTATAGCCCCAAGCATTTGTGCATAATATCAGCAATCATATGTGAGTAACAGAAATGAAATACAACAATACAAGCATGTTGACAACGTGTTATAACATACCATGTAAGTAAATCAACCAACACATGTATTCCATACATATAATGAAATCAATTCATATAGGCAACATGGTGGAAATCATATATATCAGCATATTGATTGAGAATTCGATCTTAAAACTAATTCACAACACTATTTACCCAATACATACTAATACAAACATTTATACAAACACTTAGTCTACACACTTTAGTCTACATAGCGTATGTCGACCTAAAGTGTGCATTAGGGCGAATCTCTTCGCCAAATAGATTAAACACGCATATATAATATCATAACACTATAAATTTACATGTCAAGCATTTCAGCAAAATACGGACGTATACAGCATTTTCTATAAATGCCTAAAATACCCTAAATCTCATAATTACCGTACGTTTACGAAACAAAAAATGGACAGCATGTTCTACATGTCAAACGGCATGCTCGTCGAGAATCTACTATTAAACGACATTGAAAGCTTTGAAATCAGTCAATCAAAGCGTCTAAAATTTGCACCTTTTGCCCTAGACGTGTATCATTTCTAATGGAACGTCAATGCTTCGTCAACGGCGATCTGGCGTCCTAATGCACAAGATACATAAGCTACATCGCTAATAAATCGAAGGAAACTCGAAAACAACAAGTAGTTAGGGTTCTTCCTTACCTATAGGTGTGTCGGAATCACCTACAAAGTGATTGGGATGCGTAACTTTTCCACGTGTAGCAGGTGCAGCAAGTGGCAGGAGGATCACTCCCATACTCTCTCAAAATCTCTCACTTTCTCTCTCTCCCAATCTAGGGTTCTTAGCAAATTCGGATGGGAGAGATATGAGAGGGTTTAAAGCCCTTTTATAAGCTCAAACCTTTCCAAATTAGGCTTGGGAACAAAGTACACTTAAGTTATAACCAAAACGGAGCTGTTTCGATCCAAAAGGGCAGTTCGGGAGGTCCCCTGGCCGAATGCGATCGAACTTAAGCTCATGGTCTCTAGATGTTGTCCACACCCCATTTTCAGTCTGGTAGAGTTCGTAGATCGCACGTGGCGGTCCATTTTCAGTTCAGCGGTTATCACACCTAGATCAGGTCTACAAGTCTCATGATATGAAAGAGAAATTTTTTCTAATCCGAGGGTGTAATTTGGCTGAATTCTGATGGTCAGAACACTTAATAATAATGCGCTAAGTCACGTGCCAAATTTGAATTAAAATTTCCAAATCTAACCCCTTTCTCACTCTCTTCACTCCAGGCTCAATGACTTAGCCTTTGAACGTCGGTTGGGCTTGATTTTTGAAATGATTGTCAAGTCCAGCTAAGCGGTCATAATAGTCTAAGATTGTAGGTATCGGACTTTCGACGCGTGGTCTAGATCCAATACAAAGTTTCAAAGGGTTCCTGAGACCAAACCGGTTTAGAGTTTGATCCTAGGTTTCAGGATATTATAGCGTCATTGATTCTTCAATTTTTGGGTCTTGTAGAACGTATTTAAAGTGATTCAAGTTAATTCTACTGAGTATTCAGTTTGGTACTCAACCAAATTCTACCCTAATTATGGCAGAATACGGTCCTAGGGCCATTCTATCCCCCATTTTGGGAACTTCTAGGTATCATATTATTTTTATTATTTTTTTGGGGGTTCATCATCAAGTTTATCCTAATTCTACCAAATTTAATAATATTTTGAATTGTAGAAAAATTCTAAAAATTCCAGAAGCAGCAGCTGTCCAACAAGTGATTATCGGATAGTTTCTCAAAATGACCTACTTTAAATGATATTAACTATTTTATTATATTTTTTACATATTTTTATATAAAACTAGACTCATTTAGCTTCAATCTGATTTTTGAATCACCTAAATCGGAGTTATAACAAAGGAGATATAATTTTTCAAATTCGGAAGAAATGCGTAGGAAAAAAAGTACAGAATCCCGCTGTACGGACGAGTTCGGCGATGCATCGCCAAACTGGCGATGCCATCGCCACTCGCTGACCTGTTTGGGGTGATTTCACCGTCTAATATTTGAAATGGGTGTATTTTAGAACCTGGGATGAGTTATTTGACATGCAATATATGATTTTGGGGTAAGAGAAGCTGATCTATCCAAATAGTCTACTTATTTAGTGAGATTCCAAAAGGTTAATGATTAAAAACCCTTTTCATTTATTTATTTACTATTCATAGTACTTTTTAGCTTAAGTATTGATCAATATTACCTAAACTTTAAGATTTATGTCTAATATGAAAGCTCCTAGAAAATTTTGAAGGATAAAGTAGTGAAAGGTGAGATTTTCGAAGGAAATAGGGATTTGAGACTTTTAGATTGAGTTTTGAGAAGTTAATCAAGTGTTAGGATTGACCCATTGCCTAAGGACGTCTAATTTTAGGTTGGTAAAAATCTGGGGTGTTACAGCTGGGGCCACAAACCTTCCCGTAATGACCAGTGAGAAACCCAGACTCGTGAGCAGATTATGGTGGTATGAGACACTATATTCTTGCTGTCGGCCTACACTGATAAGGTGGTGGGGGACCGGAGCAATGAGTGCGTGCAACAACCCTGACAGCCCTTTGTAGTGACCTCGAGTGTACTCTGAGTCTACGTGAGGCGACGACCCTTCCGTAGCAATAAGAGTACAACTAGGCCTGTATTGATAAGGTGATGGGGGAGTGGTGCAACGAGTACGTGCAATAGCCCTGACAGCCCTTGCAGCGACCTAGAAATATATCATCATATGAGACTACTAGGAGTGACGACCCTAGACAGGATCCTTGTTGAGAATGATATAAGGGAAGTACCCTAGTTTTCCAATCCTGCTGTATGAAAAGGACTAATAACAACTCGGTAATCATATTCATATCGCACTGCATGTGCCTGGAAGATGTGGAGCACTGAGGGAAGAAAGCATGCCGCGGACGTAAGATTGTATCGCATGAGGGAGTATGTCGGTGAGGGCATCCATCATGTCATTTCATTCTTGCATTAATCACAGTGTTTAGGAATGTTTGATTGCTTACTTTACCATTATCGCGTGATTAATTTAATAACATGTTAACCTTTGATCTATGATTCCACTGAGTTAGCTACTCACTCCCACGTTACGAGACGATGTTGTACACACCAAACAGTCTCTGTTTTAGTTTTCAGATGATGACATTGCTTGCGAAGCAAAGACGGACTTGATTATGATGAGGAGGATCCCTCCTATATGCAGGTTCTGATTGATGGGGTTACAGGTTTACTGATTAGATGCCAATACACTTTATATTTTACCTTTTATTTACACACTCATGTATATTCTTTTCTTTCTATTTTGAAGTATACATGTATTTAGTTAACCTGGTAACAAGTTCACACTCTGGAGACTTATAATCATTTATATATTTTATATATCTATCACATTCTTATGCTTGCTAATTTAACTGTCTCTGGAGTATGATATGCTGTTTTGGCTTAATCTACCTCATGTTTTATGCCTTATGCTGATAAAAATTCATCCATCATTGAAAATGTTGCATAAGTGATGTTCTGGAACTCGGGAGTTGGGTTTCTACCCGACCCCCGATTTTTGGGGCGTTACATTAATTGTCGTTGTTATATGCTTAACATGAATGTGGCAACTCCTTAGCAAAAGGACTTGCCCTAATATGTAATGGACTCGACATACGTGATGTATGTTTAATAGTGTAATCTAAGTATTTTTTTAAATGCCTAAATGAGTTAGAAGTTAGTAAAGTGTGATTGCTAAGGTTGTTGAGATATAAATCTCAATCACAATACTTAAGTGTATGATTTCCTCCGTGAATCATGTAACTTAGATTATCCATGTTACATGTGTATATGATTTCCTCCATGTACTGTATTTAAGTTTCAGTTATATGCCATGAATATTCATTGGAATGTAGGGTATGAATCATGCTAGTTATTGAGCTTGTATGTGAGTGGGGCTGTGCTACAGTCCATGTAATCGGTAATCGTAACCTAAATGGTGGTTGAGGTTATTTTCACCACGTGGGATGAGTTCAATGAATCTGAGTCGTGCTTGAGACGTTCGACAGTGGTTAGGCCACATGGAGTGCTTATGCATTCCATGTCGTTCAACTCAACGTGCACTTGGCCTAGTTGAGCTTATCAACTATCCCGATTGACCGATGTTTGTTCACCATGTTTGGTCGCTACGGTTTGAATCTAAGACACCGAGCTTACCAGTGAAACTCCCGTTAACCGTGGTATCGTGATCCCCTAAGACTCATGAGCCGGATATGGTGGTATGGGACACCGTGGTGGAGCTGTCGGCCTACGCTGGGGCTACAAACCTCCCCATAGTGACCATTGAGCACTTTATTCTCATGAGCAGATTATGGTGGTATGGGACACTATATTCTTGCTGTCGGCCTATATTGATTGGTGACGAGCCCTCTGTAGTGACCTCGAGTATATCCTGACATTGTATAAGGGCGATGAGTCCTATTGCAGTATTGAGGATATAACTAGGCCTGTATTGATTTAGTGATGGGAGAGTGGTGTAACGATTGCGCGCAACAGCCCTAACAGCCCTTGCAGTGACCTAGAAACGTACTGTCGTATGAGAATCCCTAGGACTGATGACCCTAGAATGGATTAATGTTGGGAATTGATACAAGGGAGGTGTCTTAGCTTCCTAATCCTACTGTATGAAAAGGACTAATAAGAACTTGGTAAGCATGCTCATATCATCACATTGCATGTGCTATTGGTGTTGGTGTAAGAGCACTGAGGAAGTGATTGACATGCGCGATAATAAGATGAAGATCGCAGAGGGAGTTTGTGATGAGGGCATGCATCATTCCTTCATAACATTCGTGCATTAACAAGAGTATCAAGGACATGTTTGATTGTACTGCGTTATCATTACTGCTTGATTGGATTGATAACATGTTAACCTTTACTGTATAATACCACTGAGTTGATCACTCACTCCCACGTTCTGGGACGGTATTTAAACACCAATCAGACTCTGATGTAGTTATAGGTGACGGCGACGCTGGCGAGGCAGAGCCAGACTTTAATGAGGATGAGGAAGCATTCTCATATATGCAGTTCTCAAGCGGGTTCATGTGAGCTGCGTCCTGACCAATGGGGATTTCTAGGATATGTATATGATGATGTTGCATAGTTGATCCATGTATTTTGAGACACAGTTGTATATATTGCCCTGGGCAGAGCATGCATATTTTGAGGATTATTTTTTAATTATATATGTATTTAAGTTTTCCTCTTTCATTTCCTCAATATCCTTGAGTTATGTCTGCTAATCTAGCTTGATTTATTTCATGTTTTATGCACTAACACAGACAACATACAAGCATCATCCATAATGTTGCATAAGTGATGTTCTGGAACTCGGGAGCTGAGTTATGCTCGACCCTCAATTTTCAGGCGGTTACAGGACCACACCAATGGGCCTCATGAAAGATGGACAGCGTGGATATAAAGCATATGGACGGCATTGATGAAATACATGTACCATGGTGGGGTCACATATCATGGTGGGCCACCGTTCCATCTGGATGGTGGAACTGGAACACATACATCAGCTGTGGGTCCCACGCACATGGCCCACCTTTCATATATATATATATATATATATATATATATATATATATATATATATATATATATATATATATATATATATATATATATATATATATATATATATATATATTATACTATAATATAGTATAATATATCATATTATAATATAATATAATATATATAAACTACAAAGAGCCACTGTCCAGACCCCTGGATGTTCTGAACGATGAAGGACCAATACATATTTACATGGTGGGTCCACACGCTGGATACAATACATACACCGGTGGGTCCACACGCTGGATACAATACATACACCAGTGGGTCCCACGTGGCACCCACCATAACGTCTATTTTCCATTCAATCTGTTAATAAGGTTACGTAGACCTGGGTACGGAGGAAAAATAAATTTCATATTGACCCAAAACTTCTGTAATGCCTAAAAGGGTTTCAATGGTAGCCATTTAATCACCACTTTTTTCCTATGATGTGGGCCACCTGAGCCATGTATATGGCTGATATTGGGAGGGGAGCCCACTACCCTAAGGGGTCCACCAATGCATGGCGTGGATGCTCAACACACATCATGATGGGGCCTACGATTGGGACTCATGTCCCTGCCTCTTTCGTCCATGGCAAAGCAAGCAGCAGCGTCCTGCGCTACTGACGCTGCAGGTAGCAGGCACTACTGTATGTTCTTTTATATATATATATATATATATATATATATATATATATATATATATATATATATAAAGAGACTCATGCTCCCCTGCGCCCTACGCACGTGCGTACCTTTGTACACGTGCCATGGGTGTCTAATCTGAATGGTTCATGTGATGCGGAATCCCATGAAACCCTATGTGATAAATTTTCACCCCAATCTAAAATTTTGGTGGGCCATATCAAAGAGAAATGCAAATCAAAGGAGGAAACTGTTTTTATTTTTCATGGCCCATAAAGTCTTAAATCAAAGTAAAACTTCGGCTTAGGGGGTTTCATGAGGTGCTGCTTCACATGAACGGTTCAGATTTTGGATCCACATCAGGTATGATGGGTTTTCAAAAAAGTTCATACGTAGTACGTACGAACTGGTTCGCAGGTGAGCGTTCCACTATATATATATATATATATATATATACCTCTTTTTTCTGAAATTTCATGATTTTTCATATATAGGGACCACATCTGAAAAATCCAACCCGACCATTAGATTCTATAGCCCATGATCGACTAAATGAGACCAATATGCGATGTGTTTTTTACAAATAGAAGAATCAAGGTGGGTTTTAATGGTAATAACACTATTTCCTATGGTATGGCCCGCGCGAGAATCGGAATGGTCTCAAATTTCTGCTCAACGCCTAAAATGAGCTGGGGAATGGGATAGAAAACTTGGATTAAATTCATTCATCATGGTGGGGCCTACATGAGCAATGTACACTTCACTGTTATCCACAAACCATGTTAGTACACACTACACTGTTAGCCGTACCCATCCACAACGTTCACACCTCACTGTAAGCCACGTCCAGCGTCCCTGGACGCTGGACAATGGATACAACGCAAGCATCATGGTGGGTCCCACATTTATGTGGCCCACTTATTCTGGATCAACATGATGTTTGTGTTTTTCCTTCCATCTAGACCCGCTAACGAGCTGAATGATGTAGATCCCTCACTTCCATCAGATGGGTCCCACATGAAGGTGAATGGCATGGAGATAATATATGCTTCTTGGTGGGACACACACACACACACACCAAGTAGGCCATTCACCCCTTCATCATCATCACCATACAAGGAAGAGAGAGAGAGAGAGAAAGAGAAAGACGGTGATAGAGGGACCCCACTACTATGGGCCCCTCGTGGTTACATTACATACATCAAAATGGGTCCTACCAATAAGTGGGCCCAAAAATAAGAATTTAATGGTGGATCACCCACCTGTCGGCTTTCTTCTTGGTCCCTTAGCCTCCTTAGCTCCTTACCATCACTTTTGATGGTGGTTGATGGGGTTTTGATGGTGGGGATGAGAGATGAGAGGGTGGGCCACACTTGTTGATTTGTGGGAGTTGGGGAGGCTTGGACATATGAAATTTGTTTCTTGGGAGGTTTGAGATATGAGAGAAGGAAGTGATGGGGTGATAAGGAAGGGTGTTGTAAGGAAGGGGATGGGAGGTATGGGTGAGTTTGATTTTTGTATAAAGAGGGATGGTTAGGGGAGAGAGAGTTAACTTGTGAAAAGGGAGGGGTGGGTGATATACTTGGGGTATGGCTTATACTTGACATTGATTGATTAATTGATTGATGGGACATGTTGTAGAGATTCTCTCAAAATTCGCAACGCGCGGCATTTTTCTCAAAATGAACGTGGATCCATATCTCCCAGCCTGGGTATTGGTTCGATGCGCGAGTCACGGCGATGGCACGGTCGCTAAGGTGAAAATTTCGAGTCGAGCCGACTATGGAATGCAGGACTCGACTTAAGATCGCACACAAATGTTAGATATGGGTCGAGGGTCGCCGAAATTTGACCGGGAGGACCATGGAAGCATACGGAACGGTATGGTCTAGGATGACAACATCTTTAAGGGGAATGAAAAATGTCTTTGAAAATGATGTAATGTCTAAAGAAGAGGAATAAATACAAATAACCGTCGATATAAAATCAAAAAGTGAAAAAAGAAGAAAAAGGGGATAAGTTCAGAATTAGTACTTGGGTTATCAACCAATCTTGAAGTGATGATCATGGCTAACATTATAAAAAGATAGTATTTTCACTGAGTACGTTGAAAAACTTGATATGCAAACTATGCTCTGACCTAATGGATAAATGATTTATTTGATCGATTACTTATGTGGTTCGGCTCTAGATTTTTAAAAACTCGCTCATCTTGAGTCTACTTATGCATACTTAATACATAAAAGATCGTTTTCTGAAAAAGGGTGAACATTGCGCATTAAACTTATTTTTCGCATATTTTGCTCGAGACTAGCAAAATATTGGTTGGGGATTGTGTTGAGGATCAAATATTGCAGTGTAACACCCCGTACTTTTTAGTACTCGGGTGTCACCTTTACAAATTTAAAATAATTTAACCTTTCTTCTCAAGCCCTATAGTAAATAAAAGGCATTGGACAAGATGCAAAGTACGATAATAAACTTAGAAAAATAATGAAGATAATAATAATGATGATAATTAATATTTAATAACATATGGAGAGGGACCCACAACATGATAAAAGAAACATGCATATTTGGAGTAGAAATAATAACAATTATAATAATGAATAATAATTTTACAATATATAATTGAATTATAAATATTAACGCAGTATGAAACATTTTTTTAATATATATAAATATGTATACAAAAATTATTAGACATTTTAATAAGGTAGCATATTATTTAACAACGTGATTTTAAATATGATATTGTACAATTTTCAATTCATATATATATATATATATATATATATATATATATATATGCGTAATATGATATCGTATATTATGAATTATATATTAATAAATGTGTGGCCAATAGCATGTATGTAGTAATATGTTAATATTAAAATTATATTTATATATGTGTAAATTGTTTTAATTAATGTAACTATAAGTAATGTACAATAGTAATAGATTTTATATTAATTGGCCAATAATATATGATGGAAGCCTCACAAATGGCCCATTATAATCTTTTAACCATTGACATTCAATCGGGATGATCCGATCATTAGATCAATGGAAAGACATCGTTAAAGCTACAAATCAACTCGTATGGCCCACCTGGACCTTGGATCTGCCCCACCCTTGGTAAAAGACTATGGAAGGGCCCACAAAATAGAATGGATGGTGTGGATTTATCACAAACATCATGGTGGACCCCACTTAATGGCATGCATGTGCAGGACTGGGGCACACCTGCCATGCACCGAAAGTGTCAGGCCGGTCACACGTCTCCGACCCATGCGCCCCTAAAAATAGAATCTCTCTCTCTCTCTCTCTCTCTCTCTCTCTCTCTCTCTCTCTCTCTCTCTCTCTCTCTCTCTCTGTTTTCACCAACCGACGGATAGGCGTCCGTTTGGGACATCCGTCATCTGCTCAGAAGATTCAAACTGTCCATCGTGTTCAGGGCTTAGGCCCCACCAAAACCCAGCTCATCTTGCGTGATGGAGTGCATGTGCGTGGAACAGTTTACGGCACAAACAAGCCCTACAAAACCAATATTTTCAAAAATGAAAATTGTTACTGCCAAGACTGGCGATCCGTGTAAGACTCCTCTTCTTGCATCTCCACCGTTCAAATCAGAGTGATCTCGACTGTCCTAAGATAGGTTTTAGGAAAGAAAGAGAATAAGGGAGAAAAACCAGTCATTCTCTCTCAAGCTCAAACCCACCATGAAAACCCCCCTAGAGCTTCACTCCGACTGTTCTCCGAGCTCCTCTGAGCCTACACGCACCCTCTAGAACAGTCAGCCCGAAGAAATAACCATCGGACTTCAATCTACCATGACCGGCAGGTCTTCTTCCTCGACAAGAAACTCGGCTGTTCAGCCGATTGTGGGGTTGTTGAGAAAGATAGAAGGAGGAAGAGAGGAAGTAAATGGGAGAGGGAGAGGAAGGAAAGAAAAGAGAAGAAGAAGGAGGGAAAATAGAGGTAGAAAGGTGCGGCTGTAGCACAGCCCCATCTTGACCCGACCCGCTGCACAAGCCTGGTCTGTGGCTAGTGTTACTGGACGGCCAGTAGATAAGGAAGAAAAAAGAAAGAAAGAAAAGAAATAGAGAAAGGGGGAGAGAGAGAGAGAGAGAGAGAGAGAGAGAGGGAGAGAGGGAGAGAGAGAGAGAGAGAGAGAGAGAGAGAGAGAGAGAGGAGAAGAAGTCAATGAGAGAGCGGCGTGCATGGCCGCACTAACTCAAACGAGCCATGGACTGAGTCGGATCCGAGTCCTTTAGATCTGGGCCACATTTGAGTCGAGCGCAAACACTGTGGGCTACTGCTAGCTTGGCCCATGCTGAGTTTCCAGTAAAGGAAAACGAAAGGAGAAAGGAAAAGAAAAAGTAAGAAAGGAGAGGAGGAGAGTTGCATTAGGATCAACTCGGTCCAGCCAAGTTAACTCAGCCAATTGCCCCATTGAGTTCAGCAGAGGTTGATTCGAACCCATAGCCATACACAGGTCATACTTCTCTCTAATTAAGAGAGATTTAGAGTTTTAAGGTGAGTTGAGCCTCAACCGCTTGTTTGATTTAAAGATTGATGATAGATTAGAGTTAATCTTAATTTATTTATAAATTAATGGTAGGTAAGATATTTCCTTCGAATGAGAACTTTCCCCTTAAAACACGCCTAGTTGATTGGATTCGGGGCCAACCGTAGCTAACAACTTCAGGAAGTGGGCCTTGGCTTAACCTCACCTTGAGTCTAAGCGAAGGGAGACTAGTTACCCTCGTCAAGTTAGTCCAAATGAGTTGACAAAGGTGTGTCAACACTTCCTTCCCATACTAGACTCATTTTAATGTATTATTGTCGTTGCTACCACTATTTTATAAGCATTGATAATGTTAGATACGCTTAGCCATTAGTAGGTAGAATGGGCCCAACCTAGTTATTATAAACAAAGTTAACATTTTCAAATAATAGTGTTTGATTTAATTCTCTTAAATATTTTCCTTAATAATAGATCATAATACTTATTATTATGACTAAATTCATTACTGATGGCTATTATTATTATCATCATTAGAAAATATTATTATTTTTATGGGATTAGTATAATTCTTGTTAATATGATTATTAATATTAGTACTTATTATATTATCATTAGTAAGAAAATTTGTTATTATTACTTATATTATTTAAGAGATTATTAGTCATTATAAGGACATTAGATATTGTTGGTATATCTAAATATCAACTTATGAATCATCATTATTCATATGGATGAATTAAAACTCCTATCATGAATAGTCTTTGGGCCATGGTACAATAATAATATAATAATATTAATAATAATCTTGGATTCAAATCCTAGAATCTAAGCACCAAACTAAAAGATAAAAAACCCTAATTCTATATCAAAACCCTAAGTTATAATATAGGCGATACATAGTCTTGTAAAACCTTGATTTAACCATACAAATTTATAATCTATGGTAGGATCCTAGTCTAAGGGCGTGCGCACTTCCTAATAACTTTAGAAGGCGAGCCGAAAAATAAGGTGATGATTCTTCTCCTTAAGCTTTTCATTTTTCCATTAGCTTAAGTTATAGTTTTATTTTAATTTATAATGATATCTCTATTCTGTAATCACATGTGTTAATTGTTGAAATTGAGTTGGTACATTATATCCTTAATGTTTATCCTGTATATTTAATTCATGCTATTGGATTACTTGTGGATTGCTTCTGGGATTTAAACTGGTACATTAGTGGGAAATCTCCACTTATAAATGTACACCCATACTTGGGATGTCACTCTATTGATGGTGATTACAATGGGCCTTCGATCTAATGGTTATTGAGTGGTGATCTAGATGGATCATTGATGTAGGCCTACCATCCAGGGTTATTGTGTCTAAGTGGTTTTTCAAAGATGGTCTTTTATCGCATGGTTTTGATACTCTCCCTATGTGGCTTATTTCGATATTGCCTTATGTGGCTTGTTTTGATATCGTCCTATGTGACTTTGTATTGGTATTTATCCTATATGGGTCGATGTTTTATATCGTGCAACCATGTGATGGTAAGTCTCATATATTGTAATATGATTGGCCACTAGGCGATGAGTTTCTATTAAACATCCTAATATGGTAGTCTCATGAGTTGGGGATGGTAATATGAAACCTATGCCCAAGATGTCAGCCTACGCTAGTGACAAGCCCCTGTAGTGGCCTTGAGCTTATTTAAATTGATTGATTGTAACTGGACTAATAATGGTTTGACTAATCATGCATACATGGCGCAGACCAGCGTCTATCGTTAACGTACGTGATGTACGATAGGCAGTCGTTACACCGCACATAGTATGCTTCGCTAATGACTAGCCTCTGTCCAACTAGATGCTTTTCCCAAGTCGATGATTGTATGGGTGACAAGTCAAACTTCCACACGGATGTGCATCCCCGAGTCGATGACTACATTCATACATTCATGCATCTAATAAGACTTACATCATGTATTGTTTTGTATGCTTTGTTTTATAACTATGCTTACCTAATGCAGTAGTGTGTAATCTTGAAGAGAATTCACACTGAGTTGGTCACTCATCCATCAAATATATAACCGTATAGGTAGCACAGGTGGCCCAAATGATATTCATATTCTTATTAATGAGAAGTAGGTTATAATTGACAAGAGCGCATGATTGTATTTGCTTGTATTTGCTAAGGATTGTTTTAGGATTTTATATCCCAAGATTGTTGTAATTTATTCTGTTTCACATGTAATGTTATTCCATTTTGTAATTATTAATTTTAGAGACATTGGTTGTATAAGTCATTATGGGCAACCACTTGTACATTCTAAATAAAATATAAATTTTTCTTTATGCTGACTTATAAATTCTACACTTATTTGTTAACTCTGATGAAGAAAGAAAAAAAATTACATATGGGATTTTACTCTTTATAAGTTAACACTCAGTTTTTTGATAAATAGGTCGTATACTCGGGTCCTGAAAATTTGTACCCCAGTTATTCCTTGGTTTTATGAACATGATAATGCTTAATGTTCTTTTTTAATCATATTTGTGGTGCAAGGTGAATTCAAGAGCTTGGATTAAAAAGGATGTTAAAAGCATGGATTTAATGCTCAAGAATCATCAAGATCAAGAATGAAGAATGCACATACTAAAGATCCAAGAAAATTAAGTCGAGAACAAAGAAAATCAGAGTTTTGAAGTGAATTTACGTTATCCTCAACCAGTCCTAGTTCCGGCTCGACTAGTCCTGCATATGCTCAACCGGTCCTGGACTCTACTTGACTAGTCTTGGATTAACCAGTCGAGCTGCCTCGACTTGAACTCCAACAACTAAAATCGCTAAAATCAGGTCATCCTCGACCAGTCCTGAGTTCACAGCCAACACACAAAGTATGAAAATTTGAAGCAGTTAGTGAAAATTTCCAACTTGGTGCGAAAGTCTAAGGCCTAAAAGTATAAATAGGGGTCCATAAAATACTCTTAGGCATCATCTAAGGTTTGAGGAGTGGAGCAAAAGTGTGGAGAAGGGAAACACTCTGAATTTTGGCTAATCTGGGATTTGACGTCCTTAGGCAGTGGGTCAATTAAAACACCTGAAAAATCGCTTAGAACCCAATTCTATAGCCAAAGAAACCACTTAGGATTAATTCCTTTAGAAACTAAGCATAAGTTAGCTAGCGCAACGCTGGAGTAGCTGGGAAATAGTCCCTGATCACTTTAAATACGTTCTACAAGACCCAAATCGAGTAGAACCAATGACTCTATAATACTCTATAACCTCGGACCAAACTCTAAGCAGGTTTATTCTCTGGACCACTTTGAATCTTTGTATTGGATCTAGACCGCGCGTCAAAAGTCCGATACCTCCTATCTTAGACCGTTAGAACCGCCTAGCTGGAATTGACACTCATTTCGAAAATCAAGTCAAACCGATAATCACAGGCCATTTCATTGAACCCGGACCGAAGAGAGTGCGAATAGGGACAGATTTGGAATTTGAAATTCAAATCTGGCACACGACTTGACGTGTCAGTATTAAGAATTCTGACCATCAGAATTCAGCCAGATTGCACCCTCGGATCAGGAGAAATTTCTATTTTATATCGTGAGACTTTCAGTCTTGATCTACGTGCGGTGACCGCTAAACTGAAACTGGTCCACCACGTGCGATCTGTGGACCCAGCCGGACTGAAAACTTAATACGTGCTAGATCTGGTACGCGTGAGCTTAAGTCCGATCGCATTGGGTCAGGGGACCACCAGAAAGCATCTTTTGGACCGAAACAGCCCCGATTTAGATATGCACTAAGTGAACTTTATACCGGAGCCTATTTCGGGCAAGTTTGAGCTTATAAAAGGGGTTAAAACCCTCACTCCTCTCTCCCATCCGAATTTATAAAAATTCCTAGATTAGGAGAGAGAAAAGGTGAGAGTTTGTGAGAGAAGGTGGGAGAGAATATCCTGCTGCTTATGCCACGTGCTGTACGTGCTTAGGCAACGCACTCCGATCACTTTCCCGGCGATTCCTCCACGTTTTCAGGTAAAAAAATACCCTAGAGGTTGTTGATTTAAGGTTCCTTTCGTTTCCTAGCGAAGTAGCTAATAGAACTTGTGTATTAGGTTCTCTAATCGCCGTAGACAAAGCGTATACGCTCCGTTCGAATTTACACATCCATAAGAGACAAGGTGCAGATTTTAGACGCTTTGATTGACTGTTTCCAAAGCTTTCAATGTCGTTTAATAGTAGATTATCGACGGCAACACCGTTTGACATGTACAACATGCTGTCTGTTTCCTGTTTCGTAAACCGGCGAAGAATATGAGATTTAGGGCATTTTAGTCATTTGTAGGAAGTACTGATTTCATTCATATTTTGCTGATATGATTGAAATGATTTGCTGTCACATTAGAATGTTAGGAATACGTGCATAATTAGTTTGGCGAAGAGATTCGCCTAAATGCGCACTTCGGGTCGACATACTATATGTAGATTTAAGTGTGTAGTGTAAGTGTTTGTATAAATGCTTGTATTAGTATGTATTGAATTAAATGGTGTTATGAAGTAGTTTGAGATTGATTTCTCAATTAATATGTTGGTGTAAATGGTTTCCTACATGTTAGCCATATGCATGATTTCATAATATGAATGAAATGCATGTGCTTGAAGATTCGCTTAAGCTGTATGTTATAACATGTGCTTGATGATTTCATTATGATTTAATTCGAGATTGAATTCTCAATTAATATGCGGATGGAAATGATTTCCTATATGTTGGCGATATGCATAATTTCATTATATGTATGAAAGGCATGTGTCAGATGATTTACTTATGTTGTACGATATAACATGTGTTAACATGCTCACATGGTTGTGTTTCATTTCCAATACTCTCACATGATTGTTGATGTGGATTCATATGTGTTTGGGACTATACTTAGTCCAGGCAGTCGGTAACCGAGCGAATTCATGGTTGGCTTATCTTTACCACGAACGATGCGTCGATGAACGCGAGCCGTGTTTTGGAGTTGGCGGCAGTGGTTAGGCTACACGAAGTGTTTTACGCACTTCATGTCGTTCAACTTGAGATGCTATCGTGCTAGTCGAGCCCGTCAAGTAACCCGACTGGCCATTGTATGTTCACCCTGCATGAGTCATAACTGCTTGAACCTAGGGTATTGAACTTACCATTGTAAACCTTGTTAACCATGGTACCTTGATCCACGAAGACTCATGAGCCGGGCATGGTGGTATGGGACACCGTGGTCGAGCTGTCGGCCTACGCTGGGGCCACAAACCTCCCCGTAGTGACCAGTGAGCACTTAGTCTCGTGAGCAGATTATGGTGGTATGGGACACTATATTCTTACTGTCGGCCTACACTGATCAGGCGACGAGTCCTTTATAGTGACCGCGAGCGTATTCTGAGTCTACGGGAGGCGACGACCCTTCAGTAGCAGTAGAGTACAGTAGGCCTGTATTGATAAGGTGATGGGGGAGCGGAGCAACGAGTGCGTGCAACAGCCCTGGCAGCCCTTGCAGCGACCTACAAAATATACATCGTATGAGTTTACTAGGAGTGACGACCCTAGACAGGATCTATGTTGGGATTGATATAAGGGAGGTACCTTAGTTTCCCAATCCTGCTGTTTGAATGGACTAATAATAACTCAAAAATCATATCACCATACCATTGCATGTGCCTGGAAGATGTGGAGTACTTGAGGGTCGATTGCATGCCGCGGTCATAAGATGATGCCGTATGAGGGAGATCGTCGGTGAGGACATACATCACGTCATGTCATATTGCATTAACAATAGTATTAGGATTGTTTGATTTACTGCTTTACTATTATCGCATGATTGATTTGAGAACATGCTAATCCTTTCTCTATTATTTCACTGAGTTAGCTACTCACTCCCACGTTACGGGATGGTGTTTTTGGACACCCACCAGACCCTTTTGTGATTGCAGATGATGGCACGGCCTGCGAGGCGGAGTCAGACTTGATGATGAGGAGGAGGATCTCTCCTTTATGCGTGTTCTGATTGACGGGATTACAGGGAGGTTGATTAGATACCTTGACACTTGTCATTTTAAATTTTTAGCGTACTCTTGTATATTCGTTTTGTTTACTTTTGGAGTATACATGTATGCATATAACCTGGTAACATGTTCACACTCTGGAGACATACAACAATTTATATATGTTATACATACTATCACTGTCTTCCGCTTGCTAATTTAACTGTCTCTGGAGTAGGATATGCTGTTTTGGCTTAATCTCACTCATGTTTTATACATTAATACTGACAACATTCAATCATACATATCTATGTTGCATAAATAACATTTTGGAACTCGGGAGTTGGATTTTTGCTCGACCCCCCGATTTTCGGGATGTTACAGATGGTATCAGAGCATGATTTGGATTAAACCGGGCCTGGGTTATGGTCACGCGACGTACGCTGTCACTTCCTTTGACTTAGGTGGGTGCGAGAAGGGTCTAGAAACACCTATATGATCGCAGATTCGCCAATAGGCGAAGACTAATCGAATCGATCGCGTGATCGAGTCCGTAACGCATCTAGGGTCGCGTGAAGCAACCCGGATAGCTCCTAAGTTGTAGGTAAGTGGGTTGATACATTCTTTGAACAATTCTAAACCCGTTAATGTGAATACATGGGCCGTGGGACAACCACGACCCCTGTATTCAATCATCAGGGCTTAAAAACCCCGTTTCACCGAAAATCTTCGAAATTCTTCCTCTCACCACTCCAATCTTCAATTTTCTCTTATCTTTTTCATGTTAGGCATCAATCCTAATGTGAAAATAACATAAAATCATACTTTCACAAAATTTTACAGTGAATAGTAAAATTTCATGAAAAATGGCCATAAGGACATTCTAACTTTGCTTTCTTTAGCAACTAATGGGCTAGATGGATGTACTAGCTCCTTATACCCTAAAATAATATGCTGCATGATAGGGTTTTGTATTCGGAATTACAGATTGGCTCCAAAAATCCTCGAATGGATGTTTGGGCCTCCATAGGGCAATCTACAATGAACCAAAGTGGGAACCATACCTTTTTAGAATCCCTAGGGCAAGGGGAACCCATTCCATATGGCCTTAATGGCCAATTTGCAAGTTCACCGGCGATGTCATCGCTGATTCGGCGATGCATCGCCGGTCAAACTCTTCAGTTGGGTCTGGCCTTTGGGCTGGAGGAGTTTGGGGGCTAGGGTAGACCCCTGGTATGCGGTCCGTACCTTGAAACCCCCCAAAAGATGTACCTCCTTCACAAAATGCCCCTCTAAGCTCTCCTTTCTTCACATTTTTGCTTCCTTCCCCTCAAATCTCGATGTCAAACCTCTCCCAATCTCATTTTCGGTTACAATCGACCCTACTCCATCACTCACAGCCGTTGGCACTCCCTTTCCTCTCCACTTTTATCATTTGGAGCTCCCACAATCTTCATAGAAGGCTGAAAATTGTGAGGTGCTCCATTCCCCTTTTTCATTCTCTTTTCTTTCTGAAAATACATCCTAGGGGAGCTTGAAGCATCCCTCTACAACGCCTAGATCTCCCTTTTCTATTTTGGTTAGCCATTTTCTTGTATTTCTCCCATTTTCCATGGCTATTGTTAAGCTGTTTTAGCCTTTTTCTCTCTTTCCACCATCCTCCCTCTCAATCCTATTTCTCCATTTTCTTTGCTTAAGGGATACTGAAAATATATGTCCGAGAGAGCTCTAGTGAGCAACAGATAGTATTAGACTTGACAACGATAAAGAAGGTAAGTCGGGACTGTGGTAGAGTCCTTTGGTAGCATTACGCATCTGTGTCGTTGTCTTGTAGATTGTTTGATTGCCGTTTGAGATCTCTGTGTTTTGTTGTTGTTAGGTTTAGTGACGTCAGAGGTAGAAAGTGTGGAACTTGTTCCATGTATTGTAACTAGCATGCCACTCCCAGTCCCAACATGGGATTAGGAATGTAGTTTCGTTTCATACAATAGGCCCTTGGCGTTTTGGACCTAGTGTTAGCACTCTTAGATTTGAAGGATCTGACAATATAGGAAAGCCAATTTTATTTCGATAATCTTGACCCTAAGCAATAGAATAACTCTCTGTAGTAGAAATGGTATGGAACCATCTAACGTATAAACTTAGGCTTTGGATTATAAGTACTGAGTTACAGACTAGGCTACTAGTTGACTTAGGCAGTGTAAGGCCTATATACGCTAAGGGATAGTAGGTTAGATTTGGTTGGAATGGGACTCCCTTCCTTCGATAGATCCCCTTATGACTTATAGACTTCTGTTGTTACCCATAGGAAGGAACCATTCACTCTCAGGGAACATTTATAAATCCCTCAGATTGAACTTAGAATGTACTAGCACGCCCCTTAGAATTGCCTTCCCCAAGGGCTTATTGCATTCGGGAATGCGGAATAAAGGAATTGCAATTATTAACGAAGTATTCGCGGTTTGAATCAACTTCTTAATCCTAGTAGTTACCACTAAATCCAATGCTCTGATCAAGCAGAAGATCGGCATCGACTAGGATTGAGGACTGATATAACAACTTTTCTGTCATCACGGGGCAGAAGGTTTGTGTATCCGGCTCAGACCCATTACACAACTATTCTTTCGTGTTGGCCCGACCACCTATAACCACAAGTTATTTCTTTGCCCTTGGTAAATATTAAGGACTTCAAGCCAGTAGAGGATTCGACATCTTGTCACTAATTCATACCTGCCCCTGAACTTAACCACAATAGAGATTAGGCTCATCTCTATGATCATAGGTACCAATGCCATAGAACGCATCATTAGCAAGGAAAATCATGTAGAGAAAGGTTGTTTCCATTTTAGGTCAAGGATAGCCCCTAAGTTGCACCTCATTCCGATATACGGATCGATGCAAAGATTCTTCAACCTTAAGTAAAACCAAGTTTTAAGGGGGGTAGAACGAATAAAGTCCAATCCAGTTAGGTTAGTCAACGCTACCGTTCGATCAGAGTGGCGCAGCGGAAGCGTGGTTAGGCTCTTCCCCACTGGCCCAAGATCGAAACATTTGATTTAGGTTATATGTACGGTTAGGTTATTAAATAGGATTTGAACCTTCCTTAGAAAAAGTACTCCTTGCCCTTCGCCAATTTCGGGGATGAAATTTTATTTTAAGGAGGGTAGATTGTAACACCCCGGATTTTGGCTAATCTGCGATTTGACGTCCTTAGGCAGTAGGTCAATTAAAACACCTGAAAAATCGCTTAAAACCCAATTCCATAGCCAAAGAAACCACTTAGGATTAATTTCTTTAGAAACTAAGCATAAGTTAGCTAGCGCAACGCTGGAGTAGCTGGAAAATAGTCCCTGATCACTTTAAATACGTTCTACAAGACCCAAATCGAGTAGAACCAATGACTCTATAATACTCTATAACCTCGGACCAAACTCTAAGCAGGTTTGTTCTCTGGACCACTTTGAATCTTTGTATTGGATCTAGACTGCGCTTGAAAGTCCGATACCTCCTATCTTAGACCGTTAGAACTGCCTAGCTGGACTTGACACTCATTTCAAAAATCAAGTCAAACCGATAATCACAGGCCATTTCATTGAACCCGGACCGAAGAGAGTGCGAATAAGGATAGATTTGGAATTTGAAATTCAAATCTGGCACACGACTTGACGTATTAGTATTAAGCGTTCTGACCGTCAGAATTCAGCCAGATTACACCCTCGGATCAGGAGAAATTTCTATTTTATATCATGAGACTTTCAGCCCTGATCTACGTGCGGTGACCGCTGAACTGAAACTGGTCCGCCACGTGCGATCTGTGGACCCATCCGGACTGAAAACTTAATACGTGCTAGATCTGGTACGCGTGAGCTTAAGTCCGATCGCATTCGGTCAGGGGACCACCAGAAAGCATCTTTTGGACCAAAACAGCCTCGATTTGGATATGCACTAAGTGAACTTTGTACTAGAGCCTATTTCGGGCAAGTTTGGGCTTATAAAAGGGGTTGAAACCCTCACTCCTCTCTCCCATCCGAATTTACAAAAATTGCTAGATTGGGAGAGAGAAAAGGTGAGAGTTTGTGAGAGAAGGTGGGAGAGAATTCCCTGCTGCTTATGCCACGTGCTGTACGTGCTTAGGCAACGCACTCCGATCACTTTCCCGACAATTCCTCCACGTTTTCAGGTAAAAAAATACCCTAGAGGTTGCTGATTTAAGGTTCCTTTCGTTTCCTACCGAAGTAGCTAATAGAACTTGTGTATTAGGTTCTCTAATCGCCGTAGGCGAAGCGTATACGCTCCGTTCAAATTTACACATCCATAAGAGACAAGGTGCGAATTTTAGACGCTTTGATTGACTGTTTCCAAAGCTTTTAATGTCGTTTAATAGTAGATTATCGACGGCAACGCCGTTTGACATGTACAACATGCTGTCCGTTTCCTGTTTCGTAAACTGTCGAAGAATATGAGATTTAGGGCATTTTAGTCATTTGTAGGAAGTACTGATTTCATTCATATTTTGCTGATATGATTGACATGATTTGCTGTCACATTAGAATGTTAGGAATACGTGCATAATTAGTTTGGCGAAGAGATTCGCCTAGATGCGCACTTCGGATCGACATACTATATGTAGACTTAAGTGTGTAGTGTAAGTATTTGTATAAATGCTTGTATTAGTATGTATTGAATTAAATGGTGTTATGAATTAGTTTGAGATTGATTTCTCAATTAATATGTTGGTGTAAATGGTTTCCTACATGTTAACCATATGCATGATTTCATAATATGAATGAAATGCATGTGCTTGACGATTCGCTTAAGCTGTATGTTATAACATGTGCTTGATGATTTCATTATGATTTAATTCGAGATTGAATTCTCAATTAATATGCGGATGGAAATGATTTCCTATATGTTGGCGATATGCATAATTTCATTATATGTATGAAAGACATGTGTCAGATGATTTACTTAAGTTGTACGATATAACATGTGTTAACATGCTCACATGGTTGTGTTTCATTTCCAATATTCTCACATGATTGTTGATGTGGATTCATATGTGTTTGGGACTATACTTAGTCCAGGCAGTCGGTAACCGAGCGAATTCATGGTTGGCTTATCTTTGCCAAGAATGACGCGTCGATGAACGCGAGCCGTGTTTTGGAGTTGGCGGCAGTGGTTAGGCCACACGAAGTATTTTACGCACTTCATGTCGTTCAACTTGAGATGCGATCGTGCTAGTCGAGCCCGTCAAGTAACCCGACTGGCCGTTGTATGTTCACCCTGCATGAGTCATAACTGCTTGAACCTAGGGTACTGAACTTACCATTGTAAGCCCTGTTAACCATGGTACCTTGATCCACGAAGACTCATGAGCCGGGCATGGTGGTATGGGACACCGTGGTCGAGCTGTCGGCCTACGCTGGGGCCACAAACCTCCCCGTAGTGACCAGTGAGCACTTAGTCTCGTGAGCAGATTATGATGGTATGGGACACTATATTCTTGCTGTCGGCCTACACTGATCAGGCGACGAGTCCTTTATAGTGACCGCGAGCGTATTCTGAGTCTACGGGAGGCAATGACCCTTCGGTAGCAGTAGAGTACAGTAGGCCTGTATTGATAAGGTGATGGGGGAGCGGAGCAACGAGTGCGTGCAACAGCTCTGGCAGCCCTTGCAGCGACCTACAAAATATACATCGTATGAGTTTACTATGAGTGACGACCCTAGACAGGATCTATGTTGGGATTGATATAAGGGAGGTACCTTAGTTTCCCAATCCTGCTGTTTGAATGGACTAATAATAACTCAAAAATCATATCACCATACCATTGCATGTGCCTAGAAGATGTGGATCACTTGAGGGTCGATTGCATGCCGCGGTCGTAAGATGGTGTTGTATGAGGGAGATCGTCGGTGATGACATACATCACGTCATGTCATATTGCATTAACAACAGTATTAGGATTGTTTGATTTACTGCTTTACTATTATCGCATGATTGATTTGAGAACATGCTAATCCTTGCTCTATTATTCCACTGAGTTAGCTACTCACTCCCACGTTACGGGATGGTATTTCCAGACACCCACCAGACCCTTTTGTGATTGCAGATGATGGCGCGGCCTGTGAGGCAGAGCCGGACTTGATGATGAGGAGGAGGATCTCTCCTTTATGCGTGTTCTGATTGACGGGATTACAGGGAGGTTGATTAGATACCTTGACACTTGTCATTTTATATTTTTAGCGTACTCATGTATATTCGTTTTGTTTACTTTTGGAGTATACATGTATGCATATAACCTGGTAACATGTTCACACTCTGGAGACATTCAACAATTTATATATGTTATACATACTATCACTGTCTTCCGCTTGCTAATTTAACTGTCTCTGGAGTAGGATATGTTGTTTTGGCTTAATCTCACTCATGTTTAATACATTAATACTGACAACATTCAATCATACATATCTATGTTGCATAAATAACATTTTGGAACTAGGGAGTTGGATTTTTGCTCGACCCTCCAATTTTCGGGATGTTACAAGAAGCCATCACCAAGAGTTTTTCTTCCATTTTTTTAGTAGGTTTTATACTTTTCTTAAGATATTCTAGTTCAATCATGTCTATGGTTGGCTAAACCTCTTAGATAGGGCTAAGATGTGAAGCTTGCAGCATGATGGGATGTTTTTATTGCTTTAACTCATGTTTATATTGAACTCTCTTTAATTCTAGTTTGATTATAAGGAATACTTTCAGTTTTTAATGGTTCATTGTGACTCAAATTACAATAGATCTGCGATAGCTTTGAGTATGTTCTTTTCATGTATTGAGATTGTGAAATTAAGAAATCCTGTTGTTCTTCATTGTCCCTTAGGCATGGTTGGATGATGGAATCATTCCTAACTTTCACAAATCTCTCAGATTAGTTTTGGGATTGGTAAATCCTGTTGTTTACCTTGTCTCCTGGGCATGGTTTTGTGACAGAATCACTTCCAGTTCTCACACCTCTCATCTATTGAGAACTAGGTCAAAGGAAGTTCAAATTTGATTTTACTCAGATATCTTCCATTTGGATAGGATGAGACTCCATTTCCAATCATGTGACTTGAATCAAGCATAAATCTCCTTGATCTCTACAAGTGGTTCCTTGGAAACTCTAGTTTCCCACCTTTGAATTTCTTAAGTTTTTCATTAAATATCTCACAATTACTCTCAAATATTTTAGATTTAGATTTTTCATCTTTTTCTAATTCTTCTTCTAGTTGCTTTCAGAAAACACACGAGATTAGTCCCTGTGGATTCGACCTCGGTCCCACAGAGATTATTACTTACATCGCGACCCTACACTTGGGGTTGTGAACAATTAGCTAGAGAAAAGGAAGCCAAAAAGCTGAAAATCTAATTGTTTCTACCTATAGGAGGCATATCATGAGAATTCAACGAATTGAAATAACAAGTATACAAATATTCCTTATATGCACATAATTCATGCTATTAATAACAATTTCTAATCATATGAGCAAGAGTTCTAAAATAGCAAAATCGCATGTAATTAGATAGAGAAAATTTTGATTTTTTTTTTTTCCAGGATATTACACCTTGTGACTCCAACATCCTCTGATCAATCTTCAACCTCTGCAACAAGTTTTTCTATGCTAGGTATACCTCTTTCTCATACTCTTATTGCCTTATGAAAAAAAAAAAAAGAAGAGTTATTCATCATACTACTCATTTATTTGATTTTTCGTTTCACATTACTTATCTAATCCAATCATATGTATCCCTTGAAAAATATTCTAAACAACATGTAGCTTTCTTAAGTTCCATCTTTACCCATGTCGAACCTGAGAGCTTTGCAGATGCATGATCACAAGATGAATAAAAGAAGGTTATGCCTGAAGAATTAGGAGCATTTACAAAAAAAAAAATAAAAATAAATAACACTCGAAAAATAGTGTGCTTGCCTAATGGAAAAAAAAATGAATTAGAAACATTTACAAAAAAAATAAAAAATAAAAATAATGCTTGAAAAATAGTGCGCTTGCCTAATGGAAATAAATAAACAAACCAATTGGCTACAAATGGGTGTACAAAATCAAATACAAAAGTGATAGCATCATAAAAAGATATAAGGTTATATTGGTTGTAAAAGGATTTACCCATAATTATGGCATTGATTATTATGAAACTTTTGCACATGTGGTCAAGATGCGCTCTATACGCATGTTGTTGTCAATTACAAGTAATCAATACTGGCCATTATATCAATTACATGTAAAAATGTCTTTGGAGATCTTCATGAAGAAGTATATATGAAACTATCTCCTAGACATCCTCGAGAGAGAGAGAGCATGGTATACTATGCAAGTTAAAGAAAACAATTTATGGGCTTAAATAATCGCCAAGAGCCTGGCTTGAAAAATTGAGAAAGCCTCTAATTGCTTTTAGATATAAATAGAATGGAGCTGACTATACGACATTTGTCAAGCAGAAAGCTTTAAAAAGGGGGATTATTCTAATATATGTCGATGATATTATTATCACAGGCAATGATGATCAAGCAATTCTACAGCTGACGCACGATCTTAAGACACAATTCAATATAAAATATCTTGGTAAATTGAGGTATTTCTTGGGTATAAAAGTACATTCTTCAAAAAAGAAAATTTTCTTATCATAGAGAAAATACATATTAGATCTCCTTAAGGAGACAAGAAAATTAGTTGTAAAGCTTGCCTATACACAAGTTAATTGTACTGTTCGACTTTCTGAAGAAATGGAAAAGCATATAAAAGAGTGGCCAATATCAACAATTGGTTGGACGACTCATATACCTCACTATTACCCATCCAGACAACGCTTAAGCCGTCTCTTTGGTCAGTTAGTTCATGCACAACCTATCATCTATCCACATGAAAGGTATAAATTGAATCATCTGGTATCTAAAAGGCTTACCTAGAAAAGGAGTCCTAATTAAGTGCAACAAGAATTAAAAAAGATTATAGGCTACTCGGAAGTTGATTGGGAATGTTTCCATCTTGATAGAAGGTTTATAATTGGCGTGTGTACCTATGTTGGTGGTAACTTAGTTACATGAAAAAGTAAAAAATAAAAATAAAAAATGTTGTTTTTCGGTCCAACGTAGAAGTAGAGTATAGAGTAATGACCTCAACCATATGTGAATTATTTGGATAAAAGCTTTGCTTAAAGACATGGGCGTTCATGATGATAATCCCATTAAATTATTCTATGACAATTAGGTGGCCATTTATATTGCAATTAATCATGTGTTTCATGATCAAACAAAACACATTGAAGTAGATTGCCATTTAGTCAGGGAGAAGGTTCGGGTGAGGGTGGTATCTACCCCATTCCTACGAATAAAGCACCAACTAGTCGATTGTTTCACAAGAATTGTTGGAAAACAAAGGTTTCAAAATTCATTGTGCAAATTGAGCATCATCGATATCTCAGTCACAACTTGACGAGGAGTGTTGAAGAATATGTGTATTACTCTCTCTATATTAGATCTTCCTCTTGCGCTATGTCTCTCTTCTTCACAGTTTTATGCTACTTCTACCTCTTCTCTAAATACACACACACACACACACACACACACACACACACACACACACAGAGAGAGAGAGAGAGAGAGAGAGAGAGAGAGAGAGAGAGAGGAATGCTCACCTGCACACCTTATGCGAGAACCTGCGCACACCTTTGCACACGTGTCTTAGGCACAAAATATGAACAATCCATGTGAGACTTTAGGAGCTCAATTTCTAGCCTGATCTAAAACTCTAGTAGGCCATAACAAAGAGAAATGCAAATCAAGGGAGGAAACTATTTTCTTTTGCCATGGCTCATTAGAGTTTTGTATCGAGCTGCAGGTTGGGCTTGTGAAGTTTCAAGTGATGCCGCATCACATGCACTATTCAGATTCTGTGCCCATGACACATGTACAAAGGTGCTCACCCATGCTCATATGAGAAGGAGCGCAGGTGAGCATTCATATATGTATATATATATATATATATATATATATATATATATATATATATATATATATATATATATATATATATATATATGAACGCTCAGCTGCGCACCAGTTCGCACGATTACGTGTGAACCTTCCTATTAACCGTCGGATTGAGCTAACGGTCTGGATGAAGGCGCTCTTAGCGCGAGCTTAAAAGAGCAGGTTTCCTTCTCTCATATGCCTCTTTACCCTCTCCAAAGGATGTGGCGGAAGCATTTTCACATTAAATTCCTTCGTTAGGATGCTAGGTGGGTCCCACCAAGATGTTAGTGATAAATCTACCCTGTCCATACATTTTTAAAAATAATTTTATGGTATAAATCCAAAACTGAGGTATATCAAAATCTTAAGTGGGCCACACAGTGTTGATTGAACTCTCACCATTAAAAACTTCCTGTGGCTACCAAAATTTTGGATCAAGTTAATATTTGTGTATTTTTTTTTTTCCATCATACAGGTCTTATGACCTAATCTACAGGTTGGATGTCAAATAAATATCACGGTGGCCCCTAAAAATTATTTAACGGTGAGAATCATTATCACTGCTGCTTCCTGTGGTGTGGTCCACTTGAGATTTGGATTTGCCTCAATTTTGTGATAATGCCCTAAAATGATAAGGAAAAATGGATGGACAAGGTAGATTTCTCAAAAACATTATGGTGAGCCCCACTTAGGTTTCCAACACGCAAAAGACTTTTGCAGGAAATCTGCGCTTGAAAAATCGTGCCGCAAATTTTATGCAAAATCCTTTCACATTGCGTTGGAAACCTAAGTCGGACCCACCATGATGTTTTTAAGAAATCTAATTTGTCCATCCGTTTTATGAGATCATTTTAGGACATGCATACAAAAATGAACCGAATCCAATACTCAAATGGGCCGAAAATGTGAAGATTGAACTTACAAAGTTGAAATATTTGTAAATCACAGAAGTTTTGAATAAGGATAATATTTGTGTTCTCAGCCAATCCTAATATGAATGACGTTATGAATGGTATAGATGACGTATAAATATCACTACAGACCTAGAGAGGCTTCAACGGTAAGAATTTTCCTAACCACATTTTCCTAAGGTACGGCTCACTTGAGCTTTGGATATTGTTCATTTTTTGATAAAATGTCCTGAAATGCATATACAAAGCAGATTGAACTCACGAACCTCCTTGGTTGTCCGCTTAGGTGTTGTAGAGGATTCCGTCCTCTGGCTGAAAACAATGACTTAAAGTGGATTTTTTGCTCATTTAAAAGTCAACCGTCCAACAAACACCTACCCGTTTGTGAGAGATTATGATCGTACATTCAATCCAATTTTGGAAAATTCTAAAAGATATGGCATCCAAACTGCGCCCCACGATCTGGACGATATAATTTGAGCCACGGGTATGTCCCTTTCACATTATCCATGAAAAACAGATCACCTGCGTACTATGTACCACAACTTTTGCCATTGCACCTTCATTTCCATCAACATGCCACATGTGTAGGACATCAGTGCCGTGAAAACTTCAGGATCCACCATGAAGATCACCTAGCACAAAAATCTGGCCGATCTGCTCATCAGATGGGCAACACTGTTGGAATCAATTGACAAGCGACAATCTGACAAACTTACAGATGTAGCCCACCTAGTGAGGTGATCATCCTCGTCTCCGAGGACCATGATCTTGACGGTGGGGCCCATGTTTTCTTCCTACCTCCTTCCCAGCAAGTGACACGGTGGTGGTGAAAGACGGCAAGATGTCATGAGTTGTTTACCCTTGCCTTTACGCGATGAGTTCTAATTCGTCGGTGCACGACTCTCTGCCCGGCCATATCAAATAACCGGTCTTTATCAATTTGCCATTGGACGTAACAGCGAAATCGGATCGCATACTGAGTTACTCAGTACACTCTTATCTACGAGTAAACTCAGTTGGGCCCACCTATGATGTTTGTGGTATATCTAGGCTATCCTTCCCTTTTTTTAAAGGGGTTTAAAGCAAAACTGAAGCATATCCAAAATCAAGTAAGATCATGCCACAGGAAGCAGAGTGGATGATGACATCCACCGTTGAAACCTTGCTGCCCTCTACAGTGGTGTTTATTTGTTATCCATAGTGTTTATAAGATCATATAGACATGGATGAACCGAGGACACAAATATAAGCTTCATCCAAAACTTACGTGGCTCGTGAGAAATTTTTAACCTTAGTAGTTCAAATCAACTGTTTCTTGTAGTGTGTTTTATTTTAACATTATATGTGCTTTATTTTTGGGCTCAATCCCTAAATTTATCAGAAAAAATGGATAGATGGAAAGGATAAAATATATAAATCATGGTGGACCTCACAGGAGTCCATGTAGGGTATTGGATGAAACTTGGACCAATGGAGGAGATTTTCTATCTTGCCATTTTTGTCTGTCTCCAGATGGGCCCACCCGGTCTGTCTTATCTTATCTAGATTGATCCCATGTGGTTTGACTTTGACATGACAACCAATAAAACCAACCCGTACAATTTACTACTTGGGTTCCTCCAATACATCGTGACGTATTGCAATATGGTACGTTAAGACTTTAACCTTAGAATCTGGATCATCTTCCAATGATCCAAACCGTTTATGCTATCAAATTTAATTTATTGGTAAGAAATGTAAAGAGAAAATTTTTTAATCGGATTAATTAATGCAGCCATTTAGTCTTTTTCATCCTCTTTCGTATGACTATAGGGGTGAAATATTCAATTCGTTAGTTTTCTCTGGAATCCCTCATTTAAGAGTAGTTTTATTAAATAAATGATTTGGGTCATTGAACAAAACCCAAATCTAATAGCTAAATCCTGATCGTATCTTGTTGAACTACGCGGGAGCAAATGTGTTGCTACTCTCTCATTTTCTCTCCCATCCAGTTGGTTGGATGCTAAGTCACTATCCACCAAGAAAATAACTTTCAACATCCATGTTTTTGCAAAATCCAGCCCGTCCGATAAGTTAACCCTGCTATGATTACCAGTTTATAAAAAAATTATCCAGATCCACTAATCGGCCATTGTACACTTATTATTTATAAGTTCCTAATCAATATCTTAAGGTGTGGCCTGAATGAATGAGGGTGATTTTCTGCGAATTTGATGCTCATAGTGGGACCAACCCATTGAATGGGTTGGATTTTGTATGATCGTGAAATATTAGAAGCCATCCGCTCGACAGACCTTACCTTATCATCCAGAGAACATTTCTCATACGCACATGCATGCACACATGTGCAGCAGCTACGTCGGCCGAACCCAATTGTTTGGGTTTGACTAGTTGCATTTATTATATGCACTCGTCTTCCCTCCTGCATTTGACCGCTGCTTTAATAAATACAAGTTTGCAATTTTCGTTCCTTCGAGTGCACTTTGTAGGTGTACCAATCTAAGAGTAGAGCGGTTCGTGCAGTGACCCATTGTTCCATACTATTTTCATCCCTAATTTAAAATGATCGTGCTGATTTGATCATTAGGTGGGTGATAGGTGTGTTGAATTTGGATATTCAGTTGTTCAGCTATTTTGTACACGTGTGGCCTACCTAACGATCATATTAATCTATTTTTAATTTGAAATCTATACATAGGGAGTGTAGATTGCCGATGAGCGGCTGTGATATACCACAAGTGTGTTCGTTTGCACATGCCAGGCTGGTACATCTACAATGTTTATCAGAACGTGTTAAGCCTCCTGACTCTTTTCTTTTACACCTGGTTTCTACTCATCTCTCTCTCCTGAGGGTTCTTATTTATCTTTCAGCCACTCTTGCTTGCCAAAGTGAATAAAGTCAATATAATACAGATCTTGCCGTTGTCTTTCCAGAGAATTTTCACGGAGAAAAATGTTCATGTGCAAACACTGTATGGTAACTTTTATATATTTGTGATGATACGCGAGCACTTAGAAATTGAACAAGTGGCTTCAAATAGTCAAATTAAATCATTATTATGGTATCTACTTTAGGTGTATCATGAGATAAAAATTACGCTCACTGATTATCTTATTAATGGAATGATGGACATTTATTGGACAGTTGAAAAATGAAAATATCCAATGATCCAATCTTGGCATGAAAGTGTTAAAGAATCTGATGTTAGGATTGTTCAACCACCGTGATTTTAGAATTTTAACTTGGCAACAGTGGATCAGTGGTAAAATCTAGTCAGTTTTATTTGAGTTAATATACGACACGTGTGTAATTTATGAATGGTTGCAGATCAAGCATCATACCCAATTTGTGTATCATATAACTCTTCTTTATATACATCACACTCTTTATTCCTTCTTCTTTTTCTTTTTTCTTTTTTTATTTTTTTTTTTAATTCTTTTTTCTTTTTAACCTTTTTAGCTGAGGATCTAGTCAGTCATATCCGGATCAAATGTGTTCGTGGGTTCCTACCCTCTGTTGTTGAGTGTGAATAGAGAAAGACAAAGAGGATGGATGATGGTGTGTTTTGTTGAATGTTGTTGATTACGAATAATAACATTAAAAAAATGATAGGGTCCAATTGTTGGTTGAAGGACATATGGAATAGTAGGGTCTAACCCATGTTTACCTAGTGTCTACCAGGAAGCAATCTAGTATTTGAGGTTACGGGGTTAGAGCATTTGGATAGGGAACGTTTTGCATTCATCCGGCATTATATACAAGTTTTTTTGTTTTTTTTTTTTTCTCGTTGTTTGCTTTATTTCTTACTTGCATATATTTATTTGTACTTATTATTATTTTAAATTATTGAATGATATAAAGAGGTGATCTTATTAGGCTCCTATGAGCTCATGCCTTTAATTTTAAAATTTTCAAAAAACCCTAGAGAACTGCAGTAAGCATCTGGCAGATGAGAACTTTGCCCCATGATGTTTAGTTTTGTCATCGAGTGGATAGAATGTATTATAGATTTTATATGAAAATATAAAATGCAAAAGTTTGGTCTTTGTTTATGATACATTGTCGACTTACGTTGTACATGCAAAATGTGTAAATTTGAACACTAGCGCAACTATACCAAAAATAATAATAATCCTCCATGTCAGTGTCCCAAGGGCAGAGTCAAGTGCCCAGACGCCCTTTTAGGGGCATGATATGTCACGCTACAAAATTTAGTACCCGAGTTGCCCGAGCCCAAATCTAAATCCCTGGTCGGTGAGGTTTGTTAAATCAAATTATATTTCAATCCACATAAGTTTCATTCATTCTCATTGGCAATCAGAGTCAAAGTAAATGAAAATAAACTGAAATCATTCTCAATAAAATAAATATCACAATCAATCCTTGAATCTTTAATTATATTGATATTCAAAATCAAACTATTCTAATTATAAAAATAAAATAAAAATTCAAAGTAAGCCCAATTAAACAAAGAAAACTAAAGTAGCATCCAACTTGCCCATAGTACTCCAAATCTACACCTACAAATCTAAGGGGATATGAGCACGATGGCTTATGGGATCATATCCAATGAGCTTATGAAGAAGATTGAAATAATAGTTCAGATACAACGGAGAGAATAACATCGCAAATTCTCATACCAGAGATACAATAGGTATAATGTTTACCATAAATCAACTTAAACCAATTATCACTTTGCATATTCACATATCCATAAACAATAATCATAGGAAAACTTACCAGAAAGTGCACCGATCAAGACAATTTTAAGACAATCCCAGGACATTGAAGGTAGTGCACCGAACAAGATGGTTTTAGGAGCTTAAACACATTGTCAAGGATATCACATGGCAGTGCACTGATCAAGACCGTTTTAGCGAATCCAAACATCACATCCAAGAGATCCCAAGGAAATGCACTGACCAATACCATTTTAGGGACTCCTCACAATATTCACATCAATGGGAACTCATGGTAGTGCACTAATCAAGACAGTTTTAAGGCACTACATGCTCACAATAAGTAGTTAGCCACTACATTCTCCACTCATTTTTTATCATATATTTATAATTGGAATTCTTAGAGTAGGGGGATCCATCTAAGAAAATAGGGCTTAGTATCCTTCTTTGAAAGAATGTACTTGAGCACCACCTGATTGGTGAAGATGATTATTTTAGATCCGATCAAGTAAGACCTGAATTTGTTTAGTACAAATATTATAGTAAGGAGTTTCTTTTTTGTAGTGAAGTAATTGATTTGGGTACCATTCAACGTTCTACTTGCATAGTACATAACGTATGACTTCTCGTCTTTCCAATTTGGCCCAACACAATCCCAACCACATAGTCACTAGCATCGCAAGTGATTTCAAATGGAACACTTTAATCGGGTGGCTACATGATTAGTACGGTTATCAACATTCCTTTAGGCTTTGTAAAAGCCTCATGACGAGCATCAGTCCACTCAAATGGGACCAGTGGTAACTCTAGTTTGCATAAGTTTATTATTGGTATTAGCTACGATATTGATTCTAGAATTTTTAGGTACTACCTATATTGGACTCACTCATTAACTATCGGATATTGGGTAGATGATACTAACATCCAATAGTTTCAACACCTCAACCTTTACCACATCCTTCATGTTTGGATTTAAATGAAGTTGTGATTTTTTTCAATGTTTTGACATTCTCCTCCAGGTGTATACGAAAAGGGAAAATGGTTTTTCCTTTGATGGAATTCAATTTTCTGTAGTCAACGCAACTTCTCCAACCAATGGTAACTCTAGTTGGCATAAGTTTATTATTAGTATTAGTTACGATAGTGATTTTAGACTTCTTAGGTACCACCTATTTTGACTCACTCATTGACTATCGAAAATTAGGTATATGATACTAACATCCAATAGTTTCAACACCTCAGCCATTACCACATCTTTCATGTTTGGATTTAAATGACATTGTGATTTTTTTCGATGTTTTGGTATTTTCCTCCAGGTGTATATGGTTAGTGTAAGTCAGGGGATTAATTCTCTTGAGGTCTGCAATGGTTCATCCAAGGGAACTCTTATGCTTCTTAAGAGTAGCAATCAATGTAAGACCCGACCCAAGTTCTTGTGTGTGCATGTGTGTGCGTAGGTATGTATTTCATTTCTCTTAGTCCCGCGGTCTTACCGGTAGAATCTCAACGACTTGCGACCCTTAGATAGTGCTTGCAGTCATCCTTAAGTCCGATTACGTCAACTCGGATTGGCCCGAGACCTATGTCATCTTATTCACATCGTCGTCGCGGTTCCGACAACGTGTCTCATGCGTCCATTCGATATATATCAAAACTTATGAATATTTCATTGTATAACCCTTAATCATGTGGCCTACTTAGGTGTGATGCTTGTGACTCCACCCTTGGCTCAAGTTCTAAAGCACACTACACACACCACACAAATTTCCATAGTTAACATCACCCACCCTACACACACTACACAAAGCCTACCTTATTCTACAAACATTGTTTTCTCCTCCCATAGGCAATCATTACCTTTCTTATAAAATAATCATGACCTCTCTCTCTCTCTCTCTCTCTCTCTATATATATATATATATATATATATATATATATATATATATATATATATATATATATATATATATATATATATATATATATATATATATATATATCTCCCTCCTCATTTTCTTTCCATGCTAGCAAACCTTCCTCTCCCAACGTCCCTTTCTCCCCCATTTCTCTTACCCTCAAAGCTCCAAAATTCCTCCAATCCCACCCTTTGAAAACACATCTTAACCATTAAAACCTCTTCATTGGTCCAAGATCTACATAGTGTGAAAGTTTGAGAGCTTGGATTGAAGGTGGGTGATTGTAACTTGCTGATTTCTTTCCTTCCTCTTGATCTTCCTATTCCTTCATGATTTGGAACATGTGAGACCCACCAATCCATGGTGGGGATCCCATTTGATTCCATGGATGTGGCCCTTTGGCCCATCGTACATGCATGCCATGTTACATGATAAGGCCATCCTCCATGGACCCCATCATGATGTATCTCATGATCTACAACATCCTAAGGTCATCTAGACCTTAAACTTCATGTTGGGATGACATCCCAACCATCCATTGTGGTTATTAATCATGCATGCATTAGTTTCATGTTGTATGTACAAATTAATGTATTTGTATGAGTGTGACTATTCTTGGGAGGGCCCATTAGTGGTGGGGCCCTATCCCCATGGCCAAATTATCCTTCTTTGTCTCTTTTCTCTTATTGAGGATGATGTTATGTATGGCGCACTTGGTGGGCCTGGGATGTCTAGAAAATCTAGCAAGGGTGGGACGCCCCTACCACACATTTCATGATTTTTAGGCACCTTGTTTGATGGATGCAAGTGTCCTAACTTAAGTTCTTAATTTGGACATGTGTGGGGCCCACTAAGGAAGGCCACACATCCTTTTATTTGCTGAATATATTTAGATATAGGCTGATATGTCCAGCCATATATAGCTGTCCAGAAATCTGGACTGTTGTAGCTGATGTTTAGCATGGATTTGGTCTGTAATTTCCACTATTTTTCTTCATCTTGTGGGATGTATTTGAAGGAGTGGACCCCACCTTAAAGTGTGATGGACCACACCTCAGATTGTCCATGCAATAGCACCCAAAAAGGAGGCCCATAGGGGGTGGATGGTCCACCTTGCTGGACCGTCCAACCCTTGAGATTGAGGGGAAAGCACAAATTCTAGCTTGATTCTTGGAGTGGTGGGCCACTTTTGTGGACCCCACACTGCTGTATTTTATGGGAAAAATGTTAACCACTCATCCCTCCCCTCCTAGACAAAGTTTGGGCCCACCTTTTGGGGTGCACATTGTATGGATAGAAATGTTTTATGCGGCGAAATTTTAAATTTCTACCTTTCTGTCCATGAGATTTCTCCATGAATTGCTTTGGTTTATGGCTTCCCTAGTAGCCCATCTTATGGCCCATCGTGTTGGGTCCCGTATTAGGGATGTGGGACACCAATTTCACATTAGAAAAAGAGAGCATGGCTGCTGGAATGACAACCCAAAGCTGGACATTCCAGCAGGGCTGGCATCCAGCATGGGCTGACCATCCAATCTCCCAAGGCCCACTATGATGTATTAAGGGAGGGGGGAGACATCCCAGCCCTTGGACCACCCACCATGGGATGCCTAACCCAATAGGCTATTGCTAGACGTTCAGTCCAGCAGCATAGCCCACTTGATTTATGTGTTTTTTCTACTCCCTTCATATGGTGTACCCTCTGTGACATGTGTGAGTCACCAAGGATTAAATAAATTATATAAATTAATTATTATTAAATTTTCAGCAAGCCCAGATAGTGGGTAGGCTGGAATTTTAGCATTAGGCCCAAGGTTGCTACCCATAAATGTATGATTTGGGGCAGCATGGCCCACCAGATTTGGAGATATTTTTATACACATCTTGCCCTATTTCTAATCAGATTTTGGGCTTAGTTAGTGCACTCTTAAGGCCCATTCCAATTGGGTTTTTATTGGACCAATATTTATAGTTAATTATTGGGTTTCCTAGGCCCATTGTCCTTGAACTTTCTTAATAGGCCCCCGACCTTTGGGCCTATATGTAATACACTATAGTGATGGGTTTTATGAGCCAGAATACTCAAGTGGTTGGGCCCTTGGTTGCCCATTAAATTACTCCCATACTTGGGCCAAGATGTGAGGCCTAACTCACTTGTTTCAAATATAAGAATTGCCCATATGGTTGGAATAACGAGCTGCCCATTAGGCCCATTACAATGAGTGGACTCATGATCTTTATGGTTGGGCCTAAACCTTGCTTGAGGGCTCACCATGTTACCTATGTGATGGGGCTAGGTGTAAAGCTCATTAGGCTATGGATTGCTTAGGTTTTGGGCCTTTCTTTATATGGGTGTAGGTAACCGGCTACCGTTTAGAACCCAGTTGAGGTTGGATGTCTTCCTTGGTGGCCCTAAGGTAGGCCCATAGGGTTCTTATAGGTGGTTGAAGGCCCACCTTAGATCTTTTTTAGGACCACTTCTTCCTTGGGCTTTTATGACCCTCTTAGTTTGTGGGCTACTCCAAAGTATTAAGCCTCCGATAGAGGACTTCTCCCTAGAGTATATGTTTATGTATCTAGACCTTGTCCCTCCTTGGGAAGGAGGAATATGTTCCAAGTCATCATCATCGAGTAGCGTACTTATACCATTATGACCCATATGCATTATCTACATGAATGGATTGCATTATGTGTGATCACTAAGATGACATGAAAGAGGGATGGAGTTTCTCCCCTTGTGCACATCGAGTGCTTGAAGCTAGTGCATGATTTGTATGCATGACCCATGCATTGGCATCGCATTTCATAATGATACTTCTCATGCTTTATCAGGGCCTTGCCTGCATGGGGACATTCATGGATGGCCGTATGTGTGGACACTAAAAATATTACTTGAGCATACAAGGTGCATAGGATGCCCATGGGTGAAATTGTCAAAACTTACATGGTACCAAAGATCTGCCCTAATGCCGTGACTGAGTGAAAACTATCAGCGCACAAGGGCCTTACACCGTTAGGTCGCAACTCCCACTGTTGTGTAGTCGGTTGGGTAGGGTTATGGCCTTACCCGCCTGGTGTAAGAAGGCATTGCTATGCTGAGTCTGACTAGCTCGTAAGTAGGTCTGCTGCTATCGAGCCTTGTTGGTGATTGATTGTCCATAGGTGGGTAGTGAGGTCTCGTATGCTCATTTGACTGTGCGGGTTTGGAGAGCGACAATCATCTAACAGTGTACTGGACCCCGGTGATTTCCTTATGATTGGAAATGTACTTGATATGTGGATTGGATATGAGCACTAACATTACATTTGCATTGGCTACATAAACCCCTTTATGCATCACCTTAGTATGGTGCCCAATACTCATTGTATTGTATTCATGATAAGCCTCGGTAAAGCTAGCGATATTATCATTGATAACATTTCACTTCCTATATCTCCTATTATTCTTTTGTACACCATTATCACACATCTTCACCACCCTTTAAGCTTCTATAAGCTTATATACGATTGATGAGTGCAGGAGATCCTAGGTCAGCATCGTAGCAGTAGAGCTTGGATTAGAGTTGAGTCGAGGACCCTAAGTATTGAAGATCTTCTTCCTCCTTTTACTATCAAATGTATTTCTTTTCTGTTATGTACTTGTAAAAGTTTAAATTTATAATGGATTTTATGATGTGTTCCTTTATTATTTTTGAGATTTACTTGCTGTGATCTTAGGTATGTTCGTATTGAAAGTGGTTATACGGTTATGAAAATTCTTCTTGTGGGATTTCAGGATCGGAACTTTCCTCAGGAGCTAAGAATGGGGTACTATGAAGGTTGTTGCTATCAGAACCAGCTATGGGTCTGGTTACTAAATTTAAAAAGTGACAGAAGTTGGTATCAGAGCATAACAAGTAATTATGGAATAACTCGGGATAACATCGCATGTCTGTTAAGAGCATATGACAAGTAGTGTTCCTGGACCCTTCTTTTTGCTTCATATTAAGCCTATAATTATCTTGACTCCTTGCATCATCATTATTTTGTAGACGATGCCGCCTAGACGTGACACCCGTAGTCGTGGCGCCCATGGCCGTGGTGTCCATGGTATAGGCACTCATGATACCCATTCTACTAGATCGCATCCTGCTCTGGTTGTAGATAATCTAATTCTCGGGGTCCCGATTAAGCCTGTTCCTCTTGTTGAGCCTATAATGCTTGTTCCTTCAGTTACTCTAGTGCCCCCACTAATTCCCCCTTCTTAGCTTGTTCTTCCGATTATAGAGGCTCCTTCTCTGTCAGCCACACTCGTGCCTCCACCTAAGGCGAGTGCCACTCTTGTTTTCTCGACAGTGCCAGTATGTGTCAAGCATTTTCAGTAGCTCATGCAGCTTGTCACTATCGTGCTGCAGAGTCGTCAGCCTGCAGTCACTCCAGTTTCTGAGCAGGGTGATTTTCCACACACTAACACTATTTTCAGAGAGTTTAGGTAGCATGACCCTCCGAGATTTAGGGGTGAGCCAGACCCTTCTGCCACTGAGGTATAGTGCATTGAGATCATGAGGATTTTCGATACTATGCAGTGTCCTACTGATCAGAGAGTTTCCCTTGTGACCTATCTTCTTTAGGGTGAGGCCCGTCATTAATGGTTGTCCGTATCCAGGATGGCCGGGCCATATTTTTTTTGGACTTGGGAGGAATTTGTGGTTCATTTTGACCAGAAATTCTTCCCCTAGCATGTTCAAATACAGAGGGTGATAGAGTTTGAGACCCTAGTTCAGGGTGATTTGTCGGTGTCACAGTATGAGGCCTGTTTTTTACCCTTGTCTAGATTTTCTCCTCATCTCACTAGCGATGAGAAGATGAGGGCTCACCATTTTGTGACTGGTTTGCTTCCTGCTCTTCGTAGCCACATGGTGGGACATTGTTTGGAGACGTCCGATCAGGTTGTCTATCGAGTGTTGGTTTATGAGGAGGACTAGGCTATAACTCAGAGATTGCGAAAGCAGAGTTTCGGTGGAGACTAGAAGAGGAGAGCACCAGCTAGCAGTTCTAAGTAGCACCGTCAGTAGAGGAGGGGCATATCAGAGTTTCGGCAGCCTGCGACTCAGTTAGTAGCTTCATTGTCATCATCAGTACAGCCAGTTGTTTCATCTTTCAGCCCCTTTTCTGGTGTCTGCTTTGGTTGTGGATAGGCCGAGCATCGGAGGCGAGATTGCCCTCTCCCCATTCAGCAGTAGAGGCCACCGTAATTGCCTCCTCCTTGTCCCCCTCAGTAGTAGTGAGCGCCGCTTCCATCCGCTGCTCTTAGGGCTCCTCCTCAGAAGCAGAGGCAACCAGGTAGACCTTCCCAGTAGAGACAACATCAGTAGAGGGGATATCCACAGGTTCAGTCCATAGGTTGAGTATCTATCACAGCTCAGCAGGCGTAGACTTAGGATCCACAGTCTTCTGATTTTCTTCCCTTACTAGCTCAGGGCCGATTTTATTCCACACAGCCGGCACCAGGCCAGGACCCACAATCATCAATCGGTTGAGTTATCGAGGGTATTCTTCTTATTTTTGCTTACATTGCCCATGTTCTGTTTGATTTTGGCGCTTCTCACTCTTTTATAGCTAAGCAGTTTTGCCGATCGAGCGGTATTCCATCAGAGTTCGTGTTTGAGGCCTTGACAATTTTAACTCCCATGGGGAAGTCTGTCATGTCGACCCTTTGTTGCCCTGCTTTTTTGATGTTAATGGACGGGATGTTTCTTCCTACTGATCTGTTCATGATGCGGATGACAGGGTTTGATGTTATTCTGGGTATGGACTGGATTGCAGAGTATTGTGCCATCTTGGACTATGCCACGAGGACAGTTACGTTTCACATTCCGGGCTTGCCAGTATTCCAGTTCGTCGCTGATCCCAGGGGAGAGCTGTTATCTAGTTTCTTGGCTTTTATTGTCGAGGATTCTGTGGCAGGGAGTTTTGAGCAGCTGCCAGTTGTCTGTGAGTACCCGGATGTGTTGCAGGAGATACCAAGTTTACCCCTACATTGGTAGGCGGAGTTTCAGATTGATTTGGTGCCCGGTACCATGCCTATCTTAAAGGCCCCCTACCGGATGACACCCTCACAGTTGAGGGAACTGAAGGAGCAGTTAGATAAGCTCTGGGAGCTAAGTTTCATTTGTCTCAGCAGTTCACCTTGGGGAGCCTCAATATTATTTGTGAAGAAGAAGGATGGCTCGTTACGGCTCTATGTGGATTACCATGAGCTCAACAAAGTCACCATTAAGAACCGATCCCCACTTCCCATATATTGATGATATGTTCGACTAGTTGAAGGGTGTGTAGTATTTTTCCAAGATAGACTTACGCTCCGATTACCATTAGATTCGGGTTCGAGAGGAGGACATTCTGAAGACGGCTTTCCGGACATGCTATGGTCACTTCTAGTTTCTGGTCATTTCATTCGGACTGACCAATGCGCTCATCGTATTCATGCAGCTGATGAACGAGGTCTTCGAGCAGTTCCTTGATCAGTTCATGGTGGTATTCATTGATGATATTCTTGTGTATTCAAGGACCCAGGAGGACCATGTTGAGCACTTGCAGATTGTGCTGAAGACCCTCCGTGCCCACCGGCTATATACAAAATTGGAGAAGTGTGAATTTTAGCAGCAGGAGGTGAAGTTCCTCGGTCACGTGGTGACAAAGGAGGGTGTTGTTGTGGACCCCTCGAAGGTTGATACAGTATGTCGGTGGGGGCAGCCCACGAACGCGTCTGAGATCCATAGCTTCCTTGGTCTAGTGGGATATTATCAACAGTTTATCGAGGGTTTCTCCCGTATTGCTGCACCACTGACCCGGTTGATGCGGAAGGGTGTCAAGTTCTCCTTGAGTGACGCCTGCAATGAGGCATTTACAGAGTTGAAGGACCATCTCACGCCCACTCCTGTTCTCACTATTCCTAATGGGAGTGAGGGTTTTATTATTTTTACTGATGCCTCTAGAGTTGGCTTGGGTGCTGTACTAATGTAGCATGGGAAGCCAGTGGCGTATGCCTCACGCTAGCTCAAGGTCCATGAGCTGAACTACCTCACCCACGATTTAGAGCTTGTAACGGTTGTCTTTGCACTGAAGGTGTGGAGGCATTATCTGTATGGGGTTAGGTTCGAGCTCTTTTCAGATTATAAGAGCTTGAAGTATCTATTTTTGCAGTTCGAGTTGAACCTGCGTCAGAGGCGATAGATGGAGCTACTGAAGGACTATGATTTTAACCTTCAGTACCACTCGAGTAAGGAAAACATGGTGGCAGATGCGCTCAACTGTCAGCCACGAGGCCTAGTGGCACAGATGATGGTGCGAGAATGGTAGATGCTCGAGGATGTTTTAGAGTTTAACTTTGAGTTCGGTCTGCATACTTCTATTGTTTAGCGCTTGAGCTTGTCGATTCAACCCTCTTTGGTGGTTAGGGTGATCGAGGCTTAGCGAATGGACAAGTCACTTCAGGAGTACCGAGCAGAGGCAGCATCCATGGAGCAGTTAGACTGAAAGATTAGTTCCGATGGTGGATTACACTTCAGAAGCCGATTGTATGTCCCAGACGTGCTAAAGTTGTGTTGTGATCTAATGATCGAGGCACACCAATCGAGACTTACTATTCACCCAGGCTCCATGAAGATGTATCGTGACATGAGGAGGCAGTACTGTTGACAGGGGATGAAGCGCTAGATTGCTAGTTTTGTAGTCGAGTGTGACACATGCCAGCATATCAAGGACGATCACCAGAGATCCCCTAGTCCCTTGCAGCCATTGAGCATTCCAGTGTGGAAGTGGGAGCACGTGTCGATGGACTTCATCGCAGGTTTACTGAGGACTCAGCACGGGCACGATACTATCTGGGTTATTGTCGATCGTCTGACAAAGTCAGCTCATTTTATTCCAGTGCGTGCATCCTGGTCTATGGACCGGCTTGTAAAGGTGTTCATTGAGGAGATAGTGAGACTGCACGACTTCCAATTTCAATTATTTTTGATCTAGACTGTAAATCCGATTGGACTGAAAACTGAGTTTGACTTGGATCCAATGTCAGAGAGCTTAAGTTCGACCGCATTCAGCAAAGGGGCCTCCAGAAGTGCTCCGTTGGATCAGAACAGACTCGATTTGGACATAACCTAAGATACCATGGCCCTGGGGCCATTCCCATCAATTCTGGGCCTATATAAGGGTCTTAAACCCTCACCCTCTCTTGCCATCCGATTTTGCTAAAAACCCTAGGAGAGAGAAGAGAAGAAAGAGAAGAAAAGAGAGAAAGTGTGAGAAAGAATTGGAGTATTCCTGGGATTATTCCCTGCTGCTCCATGTGCCTAATCCGTTCATCTATATCACCATCCCGACGTTTCCAACAATGTACTTGGGTAAGAAAACCTAACCCTAATATGTCCTATGGTTTCAGATAGTGTAAGTTCTGAAATAGGTAACCTAATTCTTGCTCTAGGTTGCAAATTCACCGTTGACTAAGGCTAGGTGTCTAAGACAAATCTGTTACATTTTTACTGACGTAAAGTGTGGACTATATAGGTATAGGTTATGGTTTTCAAGGCTTTCAATGTCAGCTAATGATTTATTACTAACGTGGGTGCTATTTCGCATGCCAAATGTGATGTTTGTTTCGCGTTTCAGTTATATATGAACTATGTTGCATTTAGTGTATTCTATGTATTTGTAGAAAGGATCGTATACGTATGGAATTTAAAAGCGTGTTTACCATGATTAATTGTTGTATGTTTATACTTGTTGTATACGTGACAACTCCTCGGTGAAAGGATTTGTCCTAATACGTAATATAACCAACATCCGTCATGTATGTTGGAAGGTGTAGTCTAAGTGTTTGTTAAAATGTTTGAATGAGTAAGTATATAGTAAATTGTAACTTGTAAGGGAATGGAGATATGATTCCCAACTACCTTAACTGTGTGTATGATTTTCTCCAATTTATCCATGTTTAACTGTGTGTATGATTTCCTCTATGTATTGTATATTCATGTTTAAGTTGTATTCCATAGCATGCTCAAATGATTGTACGATTTGACTTAAGTATTCATTGCTGCTTAATTATCTCATATACTTACTTGTTGTGATTGCATGCGGTTGGGACTGTATCATAGTCTAGGTAATTAGTAATAGACCTTGTTTTGGTGGCTGAAGTTGTTTTACCATATAGGACGTGGTCGAAGAATTCGAGCCGTATGTGGGATGTCGACAGTGGTTAGGCCACACGGAGTGCTTATGCACTTCATGTCGATCAACTCAACGTGCGCTCATACTAGTCGAGCTCGTCAAGTGACTCGATTGGCCCGATGTTTGTTCATCATATTTGGACACTACTACTTGAATCTAAGGTACTAAACTCACCATTGAAAACTCTTTAACCTTGGTACCTCGATCCACTAAGAATCATTAGCCGGACATGGTGGTATGGGACATCGTGGTCGAGCTGTCGGCCTAGCCTCCTCGTAGTGTCCAGTGAGTAACCCAAACTCGTGAGCCGAATACGGTGGTATGGGACACTGTATTCAAACTGTCGGCTTACACTGATCTGGTGACGAGCCCTTTGTAGTGACCTCGAGCATACCCTGAAATTGTGTTGAGGCGACGAGCCTTTTCGTAGTAACTAGGATATAACTAGGCCTGCATTGATCAGGTGACGAGCCCTTTTGCAGCGACCTAGAACCATAACATCGTATGAGATTTGCTAGGATTGACGACCCTTGAATGGATCATTATTTGGAAATCGACATAAGGGAGGTACCTTAGCTTCTTAATCCTGCTGTATGAAAAGGACTAATAAGAACTTAGTAATCACGTTCATGCACCGCATTGCATGTGCTGTTTGGTGTTGGGCAGAGCACTGAAGAAGTGACTGACATGCTCGACCATGAGATGAAGATCGTTGAAGGAGTGCAGGCGAGGGCATGCATCATTACTGCATCCCATTCTTGCATTAATCAGAGTACTTAGGACTTTCTTGTTGTACTGCTTTATCATTACTGCTTGACTGAATTGATAACATGTTAGCCTTTGCTGTATAGCTCCACTGAGTTGATCACTCACTCCCACATTTTGGGATGGTGTTTAAACACTAACCAAACTCTATCTTAGCTGCAGGTGATGGTGATACCTGCGAGGTAGAGTCAGACTTTGAGGATGACAAGGAGGCATTCTCGCATATGCAGTGTTCAGGAGGGTTCACGTATACCGTTCTGAATTAGTGGGGCTTCACGGTTCATGCTTTGCAGAGGACTACCACTTTTGACATTTTATATTTCGAAATAACACTTGTATTTATAGGACCTGGAAATGTATTCATACTCTGGAAATCGGTAACGGTCTATACATTTTACCTATGCTTATTTATATTCCTCGGTCTTCCACTTGCGTACATTAACTGTCTCTTAAGTATGATATGCTGTTTTGGTATAATCTCATTCATGTTTCCTGCACTAATACAGTCAACATTTAATCATCATTATCTATGTTGTATAAGTGATGTGTTGGAACTTGGGAGTTGAGCTCCTGCTCCACCCCCAATTTTCAGGGCTTTACAAGTTGGTATCAAAGCATGATTTGGATTAAACTGGACTTGGGTTATGGTCACATGGCACACACTTACATATTTTGACTTCAGAGGGAGTGACGGAACATAAAAACAGACTTAGGATTTTTTGATTTCTCCAAACTACGAAATCGATCGAAATCGACCGCTGAAATCAGGCCCGTACATACCCGTAATCACGTGAAATGATCCCAACCCACTTCTAGACCATCAATTGATGGGTTTCGACCATGTTTTATCCCATCCCAGCTATTTAAAAATCGATAAACGTGAATATACTTAGCAAAAGACTCGAAATGACCTGAAATGACTCGAAACGGAGTTAGGGGCCTAACAGAGCATGTCTAGGGGGACCCAAGGTGGGACCCACACATTTTTGGAACATAGGGGGCAGGAGGACATCGCCCCACTGGCGATCCCTCACCGGGATGTCCAGAGACCGGTGAGGGTCTCGCTGGTTTGGCGAGGCCCCGCCGCCTGCTGGGCCTGGTCGGGTGGGCCGACTCGGGATGACGGCTCTAGGGCGTTATGTGGCCCACTGATGCAGGTTGGGTCGAGTTTAAACCCTCCCAATGCTCCCCCTCTTCATAACATACCTCTCCTAGCTTTCCTTTTCCTCCAAAACTTCTTGTTTCTCTCTCAAACCTCCCCTTCATTCTCTCTTTCCCTCATTTTTCTTCAAGCTTTACACTCCTCTATCATTTTCAGCAACACCCCCCTCCCAACCCTCTTATTTCGTTCGATTTGAGCATCTTAAACTCCCTTTTTTGTGTCTCAAATTCGTGGGAAACCAATACCCCATCCCATTTCCCTATTTTTCTGCCTTTTTCCATGGCCTTATTCACGTTTGTTACGGCCATTTTCTAGATTTCCCCCATTCTTTCTCTCATGGGAAAGAAAAGAGCTTTTTTAGATAAATCCATGCCTAGTCGCCCCACTCGTTCAAGGAGGCCGAGGGGTGCCGACGCGAGTACAACACCAATCGGGAGTTGCAGACCAAGCGAGATCTAGATCCCCAGGCTCCCATGGGAAGGGCTCTATTAGTGGAACTGTCTCATAGAGTTTATGAGGGCCGTAGGGTCCTTTTTGAAGCTCATATAGATAGGCGGCTATTTAGGGAGTATATGCTGTTCGAACGCCTGGAAGAGGCCAAGTGGGGTCCACTATTTAAGGACGAGTACCGCTTAAATGTGGGCACTGTCCGAGCTTTCTATCCCCACATTCAAGAGCCAACGCTGGAGCCCTTGTAGTTCAAAATTTCATTTGGAAGAGATCGGGAGGCCACAATTGACATTGGTTTAATATCTCGGCTGATGAATATGCCGCTTGGTGAGGTACATGTAAGTGAGAAGAATCTGAGGAGTGCACGTGAAAGGGATCACCGCACACAGTTTCTTTATGGCCGACTGGTTCAATGGTAGCCAAACAATAGCCTTTTAGTGACCAATATGACGGACGACTTCCACCTGCTTCACCACATCTTCACGTTCAACGTCTACCCCAAGTGAAGCAACCGCAACGAGTGCACGCGCCTGATGGTGGATTTTCTGTACCAAGTGGTGCAGAGAGAGAAGTTGTGTATGCCTACGCATGTTCTGTGATAGATAGTCCTTACCGCACGTTCAAATAGAAGGACTGATTCGCTCCCATTCGGTCGACTCATATGCAAGATTGCACTTGAGTTTGGCTAAAGACTTGGGGCAGAATTGCCGGCACTGATCCATTACATCAACGAGACTACTCTCAATCAGATGGATATCGGGCCACAACAACGACAAGCCCGACTTGAGGAGAGTGAGGATGAGACGGAAAGAGAAGAGGAAGAGAGTGATGAAGAAGGTGGAGCTGAAATAGAAGAAGATTAGGGCGAGGAAGAAGAGGAGGCCCGGGATACGGATGAGAGCTCTCCTCCTACGATACTAGAGCATGACCCTGATCGGGCTGATAGGGAAGCCCGCTTAGCTCGACTTGAGGAGGGCCAGGCTGCCTTACGACAGGATATTATCGATACTTGGGCCCTCGTGAAACATAAGTTTAAGAAGGTGACACACACCTTAAAAGCTATCCTGTGCTGCTTATAAGATAAGGGAGCCCCTCCTCCATCGCCAGACTCAGATGCCTAGTCATCCATGTCATCGCCCTGTAGTTTGTTTTATTGTTGTTTTAGGTTGTTTGCTTTGTATGGGTGATGGGTCTATTAGTGTAGTAGGTAGAAAGTGTGTTTGTGTTTGCAAGTGTGAGCTTAGCATAGCCGTATGCATTTCTATCATAATTCATGTAGAACTTTATTCCATGTATTGTGACAATTTTGGTAAATGAAATGCATGAAGCTTCTTTACTCTGTGTTTGAATGCTGCATGTATGAATGTTGCGTGAATGAGTTTTTGGATATGCTGAATCTAACCTGGGTTACACCCTATTTTGTATATAGGGAATGCCACTTAAGGTCGTATGGAGTTCGGTACATCTCACCTTTGGCGATTCGACTGTTGGGGCACCTCCCGTAAGCGATAGGAGGAAGAGGGACCACAGTTCGGGCTCGTCTCACACTGATACTATGCTAGATTTTTAGCCAGCCGCTGGCCCTACTAATGGGCCATCATCTACTGCACCACCTGTGACACCACCTTCACACCTTTAGTTCCTGAGCAGAACCATGCATCTACCTCGACGCCTCATATGCCACTGTTCGCTCCGCCTCCAGATAAGCTAGAGAAGATGATGTTATCGATGTAGCAGCAGTAGATACAGTAACAACAACAGTAGTAGTAGCAGCAGATATAGCAACAACAACAGCAGTAGTAGTTCTTGACCTCCATGGCTGGCATCTTTGCCCAAAGTATGGGGGTGACTCCACCTACCTCACCTATGCACCTAGTTGGGAATGCAAGTGCCAGCGGTATATTTGAGCAATTCCAGTGCTTACGAACTCCCACTTTCATGGGTACTCATAGACCCGAGGATGCCGAGTACTGGATTGACCGCATCTCTAAGATGCTGAGGTTGCTACACTGTTCTTAGGCGGAGCAGGTCGAGCTTGCCACCTTCATGTTTGAGAAGGAGGCCAGCTTATGGTGGGACAGTGTTCTCTGTACTGTCACGGTCAGGTACGTGTGGATGTGGGAGGCATTTGAGACCTGCTTCTAAGAGAAGTACTATCCCGTCACCTACCGACATGAGAAGGAGAGTGAGTTCCTTCACCTCCATCAGGGTGGGATGTCGGTGACAGAATACGAGAACCGATTCATAGAATTGGGCATGTATGCTCCGTTGATACTAACAAATCAGCCGATGTGAATGCGGTGATTTTTTGAGGGACTATGACCCGAGATCTGGTTGAAGATGTGCTGTGCTAGCATTACCCTATGCTGAGCTGGTGAGCATGTCTATGCGAGCGGAGCAGGACGGGGACAGACAGTCTTATATGCTAACACCCATGGCTCCTAGGCCCCGATTCGACATGCCGAGCAGACCATTTCTCGATAAGAGGCCATGTACAGACTCACCACCGAGGCTCGTCGCTTCACTTACCCCGGTGAGGCGACCAGATGTGTGGTGTACCTACTGTAAGAAGCCTGGTCACACAGAGATAAATTGTTTCACCAGGATGAGGGACAATGGTTTTTCACCACCTCAGAGGATCAACCGTTCGATACCTCAGGCCATTTTCGCTCTGCCCCTACAGACAACACTAGCACACTCATCCTTCAGGCCACCTATTCCTCACTTCAGGCTACCACAATGGCCTATGGTACCTCAACCTAACTTCCAGCAGTAAGTGCAGGTCCATGCACTTGCAGCGGAAGCACCTGACACTAATGCTACAGTACCTTTGGCCTTCGAGCTCATCGCACATATCGAAGGTACCCCTATATTTCTATTGGTGGACACAGGATCCATTTTCTCGGTGATTTCATGTTCTGCAGTCAAGTGCCTAGGGCTGAATATGACTTCGATGATTGAGGTGTGAGTTATCACAGCACCAGGAACTTTTACAGATGCCACCAAAATGCGTGAGGGCAGCTTGATAGATCTAGGGAATAGAATGATATGCATCAACCTGATTGTCACCACGATATACCATTTTGACATCATCCTTGGGATGGATTGGCTAACGGTAGTGAGGGCCAAGATTGACTGTGAGACCCGTCTAGTGACAGCTTACGAGCCTAAGGGTTCAGCTTTTACGTTTCTCGTGCAGATCAGTTACCCTTTTTGAGTTCTTTGTTACACTTCCTTACTGAAGAATGTTGATGGCCTGGCAATTGAAAACACGCCTGTAGTTCAGGATTATGAGGAGGTGTTCGTGACGATTCCTGGTTTGCCTCGGCAGTGTGAGATCAATTTTACCATTGATCTTACGCCTGGTGCGATGCCTATCTCATTGCCAACTTATCACATGCCTCCACATGAGATGGAGGAGATGAGGAAGCAGATTGATGGCCTATTAGAGGCCGGTTTCATAGGACCTAGTGTGTCTCCTTCGGGAGTGCCTGTGTTGTTTGTGAAGAAGAAAGATGGTTCATTGTGGTTATGTATTGATTATTGTAGATTGAACCAAGTGACGGTGAAGAACAAGTATCCTTTACCCAGGATAGATGATCTATTTGATCAGTTGATGGGGGCATGATACTTCTCGAAGTTTGACTTACAGTCAGGGTATCATTAGTTCCACATCAGGGATGAGGACGTGTAGAAGACAACATTCAGGACCAGTTTCGGGCATTACGAGTTCCTTTTGATGTCGTTCGGCCTTACGAATGTACTGGCCATGTTCATGGACCTAATGAACAGGGTATTCCGACCGTTTCTGTTCTGATTCGTCATCGTGTTTATAGATGATATCCTGATATACTCCAAGAGTCGGGAAGAGCACGAGGAGCACCTGCGAGCAGTCTTGGATACTCTGAAGAAGAACCAATTGTTTGCACAGTATAAGAAGTGCGACATCTAGAAAGAGGAAGTCAAGTTCCTAGGACATGTGGTGTCCAAGGAAGGGATAGCGGTTGACCTTGCTAAGGTAGCCACGGTTCAGGACTGGGATCAGCCCGGTTCAGTTACTGAGGTGAGGAGTTTTCTTGGCCTGACAGGTTATTATCGATGATTCATTCGAGACTTCTCTAAGATAGCCTGATCGCTATCTCAGTTGACAAGGAAGGATCTGAAGTTCGCTTGGAATGAGAAGGCCGAAGTAGCTTTTTAGGAGCTGAAGGAAAAGTTGACGTCCGCCCCTGTGTTAGTGCTAGTATTACTAGAGCAAGGGGTTAATTATACTATATACACCGATGCGTCTCACATTGGTCTGGGTTGTGTCCTTATGCAGAAGGACAGGATGATAGCTTACGCCTCGAGGTAGTTGAGGAAGCATGAGGAGAATTACCCTGCACATGACCTAGAGTTGGCAGTCGTCATCTTCACACTGAAGATCTGGAGACATTACCTCTATGGAGAGGAGTTTGAGCTCTTTTGTGACCACAAGAGCCTTAGGTACATATTCACTCAGCGGGACCTGAATATGAGGTAGAGGAGGTGGATGGAAACCTTAAAGGACTTTAAGTTCGAGGTTTCCTATCACCCGGGCAAGGTGAACCTTGTGGCAGACGCGTTGAGCCGAAAGAAGACCATAGAGTTTGCGACTCCACTGATGATAACAGAGTGGGACATGATAGAGTTTGTGTGGGACTTTGAGCAGAAACTCACGATGGAGGATCCGTACTAGACCATCACACATATCCCATTACAGTCCCTCCTTGACGGTAGGATTATCGTAGCTTAGGCAGACGATGAGCTATTAGGGAAGATGAGGGAGTGAGTTAGTGCAAATGGGGACTCAGAGTGGAGTGTTGGTACGGATGGGGGCTTACGTTACTGTGGCCGCTTATGCTTCCTAGACGCTTATGACTTGAGATGGGAAGTTCTTGAGGTTGTCCACAATTCGAAGCTTGCGATGAATCCTGGTAGCATGAAGATGTATCACGATATGAAGAGATCTTATTGGTGGGACAACATGAAGGTTCACATAGCAGAGTATGTGTCCTGTTGTCTCATGTGCTAGCAGGTCAAGGCAGAGGATCGCCGACCTCCTGGACTACTTCAGCCCATGCCCATAGGGGAATGAAAGTGAGACTTTATCTTTATGGATTTCATCTCTGGGTTACCGAAGACGAGGAAGGGACATGAATCCATTTGGGTGATCGTGGACCGGTTGACGAAATTAGCTCATTTTCTTCCTATCAGAGTTTCAAACTTTGTAGATGAGTTGACCAAGTTATACATCAAGGAGATTGTACATCTGCATGGAGTTCCCTTGGAGATCATGTCAGACTGAGATAGGTGGTTCACATCTATCTTCTGGATGAGTATTTCATAGGTAATGGGTGTGAAGTTGAAGTTCAGTACCGCATTTCACCCACAGACTGATAGGTAGATGGAATGGATAAACCAGGTGTTAGAGGACATGTTGCGAGCTTATGTTCTTGATTTTAAGGACAGTTGGGATGACTGCCTTCCTTATGCTGAGTTCACGTACAACAACAGCTTCCAGGTGAGTATTGACATGGCTCCCTATGAAGCCTTGTATGGGCGTCCCTGTCGAGCACTGCATTGCTGGACAAAGGTTGGTGAGAAGAGTCTGGTTGGCCCAGAGATTGTACAGGCGACCTCAGAGAAGATCGATGTTATCAGATGTCGACTTCTAGCGGTACAGAGCAGATAGAAGAGGTACGAGGTGACAATCGCTAGAGTTCGAGGTCGAAGACCATGTATTCCTTCGAGTTTCCCCATGAAGGGAGTCCTTTGGTTTAGTAAGAAGGGGAAGCTCACAGCGAGATTCATTGGCCCTTTCTAAATACTGGACTGAGTGGGGGCAGTAGCATATCACCTTGCTTTGCCCACACCACTTGTAGGCGTGCACAACGTATTTCATGTATCTATGATGAAGAAAGATGTTCCTGATCCTTCGCACATTATCAAATGGGAGCAGGTGCAGTTGAGTGAGGATGCTACCTATGTACTGTGACCGACGTGTATCCTGGACAGAAAGGAACAAGTATTGCGTAGCAAGGTTATCCCACTTGTGAAGGTATTGTGGACACATCACAGTGAAGAAGAGGCTACTTGGGAGATGGAAGTCGAGGTCCGTAAGGACTACCCTCAAATTCTTGAGGAGTACAAAAAGGTACTAATTTCGAGGATGAAATTTTTCTTTAAGGGGGGTAGATTGTAACGTCCCGAAAAAATCCGTACAAAGACTCGAGTACCACCTCTAGAAAAAATCATTAAGGACTAAATCCTTTAGGAATTAAACGAGAATTAAATAACACTAAATTAGATTTTCTATGAAATTAGCACTAATCACTTTAAATACGATCTATAAGACTCAAAACTTGTGAAATCATTAATGCTACGTTACCCTAAAACCTAGGATCAATCTCTAAACCCAGTTGCTCTCGGGAGCCTCTAAAAACTCCGTATCAAACCTGGACTACGCGTCGAAAGTTTGATAGCGACGAAATTAGACGAACATGACCGTCTTGTTGGACTTAATGACCACTCAGAAATCAAGTTCAGATGGTATCCCATAACGATTTACTTGAGCCTGGAGTGAAGTGTGTGAGAAACGTGAATTTCTTTAGAAATAAAATCCGAATTTAAGTAATCTGAGTCGTGTCATTTGCGAGCCAAATATAAGGATTCAGACCATCAGAATTTGACCTAAATACATGAGAAATGTCCCATACATGGCAGTGAACTTGTGGCCTTGATTGAATACGGGTGACCGTCGAACTGAAACTAGTCCGCCACGAGTGATCTGTAAATCCGATCGGACTAAAAATTGAGTTTGACTTGGATCCAAAGTCAGAGAGCTTAAGTTCGACCGCATTCAACAAAGGGGCCTCCAGAAGTGCTCCGTTGGATCGGAACAGACCCGATTTGGACATAACCTAAGTATACCATCGCCCTGGAGCCATTCCCATCAGTTCTGGGCCTATATAAGGGTCTTAAACCCTCACCCTCTCTTGCCATACGATTTTGCTAAAAACCCTAGGAGAGAGAAGAGAAGAAAGAGAAGAAAACAGAGAGAAAGTGTGAGAAAGAATTGGAGTATTCCTAGGATTATTCCCCGCTGCTCCACGTGCCTAATCCGTTCATCTATATCACCATCCCGATGTTTCCAACAATGTACTTGGATAAGAAAATCTAACCCTAATCTGTCCTATGGTTTCAGATAGTTTAAGTTCTGAAATAGGTAACCTAATTCTTGCTCTAGGTTGCTAATCCACCGTTGTCTAAGGCTAGGTGTCTAAGACAAATCCGTTACATTTTTACCGGCATAAAGTGTGGACTATATACGTATAGGTTATGGTTTTCAAGGCTTTCAATGTTGGCTAATGATTTATTATTGACGTGGGTGCTATTTCACATGCCAAATGTGATGTTTGTTTCGCATTTCAGTTATATGAACTATGTTGCGTTTAGTGTATTCTATGTATTTGTAGAAAGGATTGTATACGTATGAAATTTGAAAGCGTGTTTTCCATGATTAATTATCGTATGTTTATACTTGTTGTATACGTGACAACTCCTCGGTGAAAGGATTTTCCCTAATACGTAATATAACCAACATCCATCATGTATGTTGGAAGGTGTAGTCTAAGTGTTTGTTAAAATGTCTAAATGAGTAAGTAGATAGTAAATTTTAACTTATAAGGGAATTGAGATATGATTCCCAACTACCTTAACTATGTGTATGATTTCCTCCATGTACTGTATATGATAATGTTTGTTTATCCATGTTTAATTATGTGTATGATTTCCTCCATGTACTGTATATTCATGTTTAAGTTATATTCCATAGCATGCTCAAATGATTTAAGGATTTGACTTAAGTATTCATTACCGCTTGATTATCTCATATGCTTATTTGTTGTGATTGGATGCGGTTGGGACTATATTATAGTCCAGGAAATCGGTAATAGACCTCATTACTGGATTGTGATTGTCAATACCTTTAATTTGGTTGTCTTTAATTGTGTGATGCTGGTAGTTGATTTATCTAGGTTGTTCATTAGAAAGATACAGAAGTGCTGAAAGATGTAAAGGCCTTGGTTGATGGAAATTTAGTAAACATCTTCAACCAATTGCAGGCTGGTACATTAATGCTTGCTAAATGATTCAATATATTTTTCCTTCTCAAATTATTTTCAGAATATAATTTTGAATACAGCATATATTTTTTACATTAGAGGGATTCTCATCTCGTTGGATATTCAGGTCCATTTTCATAAACATGGATGGCACATTTACTTCACATGGGTTCATTTGTAAGACATTTACATAAAAATATTCATTTCAAGCTTGGATGTCCTACTTTTGATAACAAAGGTTTTATTTTATGCATTGATCTTTTTATTTCTTCTACTACAGTTATTCTATGATTTCTTCTTTTACACCTTATTTCATGCTTAAATTTTTAGGTTTCAAAGTTTAAAGATCCTCGTGATGCATGTACTGCAATTGTTGCTGAATCATAGTGTCTTTTCTTCCTTGATCCTGTTTAGGAGTCTCATTGTTCCTATTTGGCTAGTCATGCATTTTATTTTAAGTAACTATTTTCAATTCCATCCTAGAAAAGTGGGTCTTACATTTCAGGAATCTATTTATTAGGCTATTGAGTCTCATTATGGATGGGGAATGCCTAAAAAATCTCTCACAATGGATCTTTTTTAGTTGAATATGGACCATTGTTCAATTTCTCTTCTTAACTGCTTCTATAGGCTACAAATTGGTAGATTAAGATTACCCTATCAGTGGGATTTTTAAGGCATAGTCCAATTGCTTATGGGTAAAATTGATCAATGGTATGGATTCTGATCCACACTACCCACTTGTCTGAGTTGAAAGCCTATGTATACCATGCAAAGATGCAGGCCACATATCCTGTAATTCCTCAATTATGGCAGTTAGCTTAATTGATATTAAATTTGGATATGCAGGAACTAGGATGCAGGAAGATTCTTCAAATGTCTATTCATTCATGGTTTTATAAAAGAAATATTTGTTTAAGATGTATTATTACTTCAAATGGATGATATTGTTTGGCACTATAACTTTATATACAGTGCATGTTTCAGCTTGTCAAGTGCATATATCAATCATTTCAAACCAAATATGGTTATAATTTATTTGGTCTTTTCTTGTAGAACCTAGTGGAGGAAAGCATTTGGCCAATGCTAGCTACAGAAAGTTTGAAGGCTCTAAGTGGACTTGGCCTGCTTTCCCTTGGAGGAAAATACCTACTAAGGTGTATCTTTGAAGTTGGTATCATAATCCTAATAATAACTAAATCTCGGTGTCTGGTTGGTATTTTTGAGTTTGGAACTGTATTCTTGCTTCACTTGTGTAGGAGGAAGAGGCTCTCATTTCAGCTCATAGAAAAGAAATTGAAGAGACGATGGAGATTGTGCGTGAAGGAAGTTTGTCCTACATTGGCTCTCTGCTACCTTATTAGTTCAAAATCACCATATATTTGTCAATTACTAATGATGCATGACTTGTGTATTCTAACATATATTATCGATTGCGATTGATTTTCCTTCCATCCTCATTGCTTGCAGAATGATTGCTTTCCAACTGATCTACTTTTGTGGCTGGAATGCTTTTATGATTTCCATGAGCAATGCTCCTCACGAAAATGCCATTTTTACTAACTGTATTGTTTTGCTGACTGCATTAGTATACAAACTATATTTGATCGTGGTGTTTCTCTTATCTAGAATTTGTCAAATTGTCGGGTGTCAACGTCAACTTCGTTAAGAAGCCATAAGTGCTTATTTCATACAGACATAATATTCAAAAGTTTCCAACTTCTGCAGTAGATCGGATGTGCTCTACTAAAAGTAAGATAGGGATGACAAGTGATGTTCTTATATCACTTACTATTTAGGAAGAAAAAAGAGGAAAATGGGAACCCTGCCTGATTCATCGTCCCCTCATCCACAACCATCCAATCAACCAGAAAAAAAGAAAGAAAGAAAGAAAAAAGTTGACTATTAATAATTGACTAGATCATACACTCGTGTGCCTATATCAAGAAGAAAAAGGCATTAAATATTGTCTTTGGTCTTCGTCTCACATAATATTATCATGTCTTCACTTACCCTGGATGCCCACTTCAAATTCCTTGAAGATGGGTGCACTTAGTGTCCAAGTCAAACACGTTGTTTTCAAATACTTTCCTTGCAAGTTGCAACCCCTTACCATTTTGTTGATTGTTCCAGTGCTATCTCATATGGCTTTTGGATGTCACCTAATCTCTATTTGTTTTTTGTCATTATTGTAGAGAAATTTCAAGCACTCTGCACAGGTAAGCCAACACTGTCTGTCATTTTAAGTGTTAGGTTATTCCTTAAGTTTATGTTACACTGATACAGATACTCAGATTTGGACTTCTTTTTCTCATTACAAGAAGTTTGTACTCAAAGCATTGTTGATATTGAAAATAGTCAGTTGTAGTTAGGGTTCAAATTATCATTTGAACACCATACAATTTTTTTTGCAATACATTCCCAATACCAGCACAATTCAATTTTATCAAACATTTTTACCATATTGCCCCATGGGTGTATCACAATGCATTCTTACAATACATTCTGCTATTTTGAGCCTTCGTTGCAATATGTGAACCGACGTTAACTGTAATACTGAGACTCTTAGTTGCACTATCTAAACATGTACTGCTCCCACTTGAAATCAATAATTCTGCTATTTTGTTGATGTTTCAAAACATATCAAAAAAGTTTCCATTTACCTTCAAAACAAAGGCTGCGGAACGCAAGAAATAGCTACTTGGTTTTAAAATATACCCATTTATCTCCAAACTAGCAGAAGTTACTAATCATCTAACAAGTGGTCTCCTATATAGCTATGGTTTACATTCAACATAAAATGGATGAAAAATATAAACAATTTCAGATTTGGTATCATCAAGCCAAAATCCCCTATATGGGCTCAGGCTGTTGTAGCTAAGTCAGGTTTTTTTTTCCCCTTGTATATGATAAAGATCTTCTTTACTGGTCAATGTCCTTTTCATTTGCTTGCTTTCATTGGATAAATAGGTTCGTTAAATATGGATGCTTTTGCCATTCCAGTCCTTTTTTTCATTGTTTTTTTTTTCCTTGTTATCTGTAGTCTTATACCAGCATACTATTTTACTATGTTAAAGTGAATGTACTAGTATGCATTTTATCTTAAGATTAGACCGTTGGTTATTTGTTCCCATTGTCATTAAAATTTCATGTTCTTTTGTTTCAAATGGTGGAATAATTGACAGTGCAAGTGATGAGATTTGGGTTGAAAAGCAAGTGGTGAGATTTTATAAGATAGTGTAAGGATAGATTTTATAAGCTTTGAGTTAATGCAGCTCTAAGTCTAATCTAATTCTTATTTTCACTTGACAGAGACATTATCTTTTCTAACACCTAATTATCATCTTGGATGTTTTTTAATTATAGATTTATTTTTTACTATCTGAACTTGCTTCTTCTTCTTCTTTTTTTGCCACCTAAACTTGAGCGGCACAAAGTCAAGAGCAGAGGAAGCTCTATTCATCGTTTGAGCTCTATAAGTGGATTTTTGTTATCATTCTTTTTGGAAAATTGGCTGTTTTTTATTCTGTTTTTCATTTGTTGCATTGTTTAGTGATGTGTTCATATTCATTTGTGTGGTGTTCTGTTCCAGATTATGGATTGTAAGATTTGGATTTTCTCAAGTTTTGTAGAGCTTGACTTGGCGGTTGACCCAATTCGTTTTGATACAATTCTAACTGAATTGTGGTTAAATGGTGTAATGGTTTGATTCTCTGATGGGGCAGCTTAGTTGAATTACATTCATTGTTGGTTTTTTTTTTTTTTTTTGGTTCCCCTTCTTCTTTTCCATTTTAATTATCCTTTTGAATTTTCTGGATAGATGGGTTTGAAGATTTATTATTATTATATTTTTGGAGAAGAGAATATTCTTTTTAATATTGGATTTTTAATAGCCATCACAATTTTATAATTTCATTTTTCACTTTTCTTGAACTGGGACATGTAAAATAAGTGTTTGGGATGCCAAATCATGGGACCTTTTTTTTTTTAGAAAAAAAAATTATAAATATGATATGTTATATTATGGTTTGGTGCCCGTTTGAAGGTAATTTAGGTTACCGTCCATTGAAAATAGGTTTCAGCCACTATTTTTTTTTTTTTTTAAAAAAAAAAACTTTGATTTGAGTTTGGTTCTTTTATAGGCTCAGTGACGTCAACTGACTCTGCTCGAATTGGTAATTAAGGTTCACTCAAAATTCTATCAGTTTTTCTTCTTATAAAATCCATGACTTATTTTAAAGATGAGAGACCTTTGAAGGAATTCACATTGAATTTTAATTGCTGAGGTACAATAATTCTATTTACTATGCCTTTCCCATACCTCTATTTGAAAATCTTAATCGTGAGTAACATCCCTTCATTTGATTTCAAAATACTTTCATGCAGAAATTATCCATTCACATGTACATGCAGTTCAAAGATGTTGCTGTTAAAGTCACAAATGTCGAGCTTTACTACAATGTAGTGCACTTTTACTTACAGGAGCATCTGACCTTGATAATGATTTTCTCAATGTGCTAACGCTCCGTGTGGACCATACTTGTGTTGTGGACATAATGCGGAAGGTGTGTGTTTGTGATTTCTGATGCAGAGCGTTTGGATTTGATCAATTTTGCATTTGGAATCATTTGTTTCTCCCTCTTGTTGCTAGATGCATTGCCAGGTTTAGGCTGCGTTCATATTCATTTTGGTTATGTATTCCTTCTTTGTGGGTTTCAGGTTAGTCATCTGCTTCTTGTTAAGCCATACATGATTGCAGTCTAGAGCAACAACATAGCTGTTGTAAATGAGTCTTTGAATGAAATCTATGTTGAAGAGGAGGACTATGATGAAATTGTGGTGAAGACCGCTTTAGTTGAAGTAGAAATAGGTCAGTATATCCTAGAGGGGGGTGAATAGGACTTTTTAAAGATTTATACGTTATTTTTAGTCCTATCCCACTAATCCTATCACAGAGTATAAATTAGGATTACTCAAGAATTAACTCTATTGGCTTCCAAGCCTAATAGAGGATCCAATCACAAACTATTTAAAAGACAAACAATGTAGATGAGATTGTGATGGATATGACTGTGTGTGCATAGAATGTGATCATATATAAAGACATGCAAGGCAATCACATAAATGAAAGACAATATCAAACTCAAACACAGTCATTTTATAGTGGTTCGAAGACTTGTATACTCCACTCTCGGATTCCACACTCAACCCTTGAGTGACCGAATTTCACTAAGGAGGTTTCCCATGGTTCACCTCAAACCTAAGGTTTTAAATCAGGTTCACCTTCAACCTTTACAGAGGTTTCTACTTGGTTCACCTCAAACCCTGGAGTTTTACTGGCGTACTCCTAACCAGATGTTTATGCCCACACAGGACAAGGGTCCACACAACGCACCCTGAGGTTTCTACTCGGTTCACCTCTAACCCTGGAGTTTTACTGACGTACTCCTAACCAGATGTTTATGCTCTCCACAGAGCAAGGGTCCACACAACGCACCCCGCATGTACACTCCCGTCGGAGGCCTCCTTCGAGGACTTCAAATGGTGAGCAACACTTAAAACCCAATCCTAAAAAGGAATGATCGCAAGTGTCCTATGGACTCTTAGTACTTACAGATAAGTTGATGAGTCCCTTTCAGCGTAATGATGAAGATCTCCTTCTTGTTGATGAAGAATCTTCAGCTCCTTTGATCCGCAACACAAAGATGTATATATGCTAGGCTTAAGTTGGGTCAAGGTTATGATGGACTACCACTCTCTAAAGGTTTTCCTATAAGGAAGATAGAGAGGTTCCCATCATCAATGCATTTAAGGCATCCCAGCTTAATGATATGTCATTAAAGCAGTAGCTGAAGGATCCTTGAATGCAGAAGTTCATTCCCCAATCCACTCTATGAGATATCAATGATGAGGGTGGATTGGAGGATGAACGTCCTGAGAAAAAGGGTTTAGGTAAATGATAGGAAGGATAAAACACTCCAAAGCACTCTCTACTTTCTCTACCAGCAATGAAGACAACTCTCTCTATTTATAGGCAAAAGGTTCCAACGGATATAAACGGTCATATTTATGACAGAGTTCGATATCATCGAGTAGTCGTCGATATGATCGAGCGTATACTCTCGATTGTATTGGCCAACCTCTCGATGATAAGAACTCAATTGTCATTTCGCTTTTGGAAACCTTCTGCCAACTGGTCGATGAGATCGAGACACACATCGATGATATCGGATTTCGAACTCTGATTCCATCGAGTGATGGTTCAATCTATCGATAGGTGAAAAATAAGAGAGAAGCCTTAAAGAATTTCAGGATCACAGATATGATTAGGGAAACAGTCGATGTCATCAGAATTTATACATCGATCATATCGGCGACCTTTCGATGGGATCGATAAATTGTATAGATTTTACATGTAATCTTGCTGGACGAATTATATCCTGACTCGATCCAATCGACTTGGTCTCGATATGATCGATATATGAATATCGATTTATCGACATGCACCCCGATCAACATTAAAAGCAACCTGAAATTCATGCTGGAGAGAACATGCGCCCCTCAGTCGATATGATCGACTGACTCCCAATATGATTGATATTTGAGTTCAGATTGAATCGGACAGTCATCGATATATAGAAGCATATGTTAGTTTTCTTTAGAAAAACAGGGGCGCCGGAAAGCAGTCTGTCGATATGATCGATCCACTTCAGATATGATCGATTTTTGAATATCGATGATATCGACTCGAAGGTCGATATATCGATAAATCATCCAGAAGATTGTTTGATTGTTGGACGCTTTTTGTCCTCACTCGATTGTATCGATTGATATGCCGAGGACATCGACAGAGCTGGTCGATCATATCGAAAGGGGAATCGATATAGTCGACAGTGTAAGAAAAACTTAGAAGATTTTCTTTTTGATAAAAAGATTTCTTACACATAAACCCTAAGATGTTCTAGTTCTTTTTAAGGGTTTAATCACCTGGTGTTTTGGGACATGGGATGTGAGGCTATGATTTACCTTTTGGTGAGCTTCCACACATCCAGATGAGGCAGACGCTTGACTTGATCTTCTTGTCAGGTGCTGTCGTCCGACTGACTCAACATACAATGTAATTGACAAACCAGGGCATGTAATAGGTGCACTTTCATATGAGAGGTTATGGGAGTCAATTGATATGCACGCTAACTTTGATCAGATAGGACTTGCACAGTAGGTGAAAAACTTATTTCTTTTTTTTCTTTTCTTTTGAACTTCTTGGCAGGTCTCATCTAATCAAGTGTTTTTCTTATTCTTTTTTCACAATCACTCCTTTTACATGGTCTGTGTAGATTGAGAAACATGTAAACATTTCTTAACACCATGTAAACATCATGGTCAGATTCAGAAAGGTTTCAATAGTGTACATTTCTATAACTGAAAAGTTGCAAGGCACATCTTCATTCTGTAGAATTCTTCTTGCTACCATTGCCTTTCAAGGATAAGTCTTATCTTTCGAACTCACTGAAATTCATTATTTCCAAGTTAGTTGTTGCTTAGACACAAAATGCTTTGTGGTCAGGTAAACGAGATTGCTTGGAACACAACATGAGACATTTTCTTTCTTACTACATGAAATTGTAAGAAAAACTTCCAAGATGCCTACTTCTTTGATGTCATACACTGCTTATAATTCGCACAGGCTAGTGTTGACAGTTTTACAATTCATTTGCTTGACAAGCTCTATACATCTAAAGAGATCTCTTGGTTAATTAGTTAGGGAAAATGTCTTTGTTGGGTTACAGTTGGAGTTTGCAGTATCACCAAATATCTAGTGCTGGGCATTTTGATGTTGTATGCAAACCTCTATATGACCCTGATGCAATTATTGGCATCATTGTTCAGATGTTCTCCATATCATTGTTTCCTGTACCCTGCTGTTTTATGATGATTTTTTCTTTCAATATTTTCCAGAACAAACCCAGTACAGAATGTGGAAGAAGCTTTTCAATTGACAAGAGCTGATAGAGATTTGTTACATACAGGTTGATGGCCTTCTTCTTAGAGCTTTGATTTGAATGTTTATTGAGAATTTTGAGTTAGTTGTTAATAAGTTCTAATAGGATTGGTGTTATTATTTGTTTTATTATAAGTTTTTTAATGGTATATTCAAACTTCTTAAGTTCTGTATGCTTGTGTATGGTAATTGGATGGAAATGCAGCCTTATTGTTGTTGTTGTTGTCACTACAAGAAAATGGGCCATTAACGACTCTTTTTTCTTTCAATGACCAATACGAACTGCGGGCAAAGGTAAGAATTGTTGGGCTTCGTGTGGCTACTGACGATAGAAGGAAATGAGCGCCACCGAAAGTGTGGTGTTAGGGAAACTTTTTGCGCTAATTAAAAGCAGCGGCTAGAAAAAGATAAAAGAAATGAGCATTCGTTTCTTATATCATCTCTCTACCAGCACCCTCCACCCCCATTCAAAAGTAGAAAATGCACGACAAAACTTTTTCTCTGCATATCATTGCAAAAATCTATAATAATTTAAAATTATTCTCATTTAGTCCTTATTATGTGGATAAATTGTGGAGAAAGACATCTAACAGATGTTTAACTTCATGGAGTGATGAAGTCTCATGGTTATGTTTTGCTTCTGTGTCCACTTACATAAACATACACAACTGATTGTTTGTCAAAATAACTCGAAGTATACTCCAGGTTTGTATGTAGTCTCTTACATTTATAGTTTCCTGAACTCCTAGTTAAACTCATAATTTCAGTGGAATGCAGGGTTTTATCTTGTAGGGAGAGCAGGTTTATAGATCTGATCCCTCATCCTAGTCGGAATACTCAGCTGAGCCAACATGCGCATGTAAGGGATCCATTGACACACTTTCTCTCTCCATCATCCAAATTTGAAGTCCCTAGATATAATAGTAAATTTCTGATAGTGAGTAAGATTGTCTTGTGATCTTCATTTTGTGGCCTATAAAATATATGTTGAACCTAGTAGATCTTTAACAACATAGGGAAGACAAAAACCTTTAAACTAATGGAGTTTCAATGGTCCCATAGTCTCTCTAAATCAATAGTCTTATATGTAGAGATAAAGATAGGCAGTTAGTTTTAAAATTATGATTTAAATATGTTGATACTACAATCAAGAATTAAATGAGTTTGTGACAAAGAGCATGGATGGCATTGACTTAAATATATTGGATTTATTTTTTGTGCAGTTAGGAAAATCTTTTTCCTTGGGCCACCCAAATGCCAAGATTAGTGTCCTCCATACAGCCCTGTCTTTTGAATCCCCCAAATTATTTAAATATTGTAATGTGTAGAACAACATAAACCCATTGTAATCTCCCTTTGTGCAAGTTCTGGACCATGGTGAGAAGATTGAGCTTCTCGTAGACAAAACAGAGAACCTCCGCTCACAGGTGGTGAATCTCAATATCATTGAGGGCCTGAACCTACTGAAGGACTCCAAAATACTAGTGTTGATGCCTTTTACTACTACATAGCTCACCAAAGATGGTCAGAAGAAAAGAGTCCCTTAGAGACAATGGCAATCATTGGCAACAAGGAGATCATTGACATTAACCAAGGTATGTTAGCTGCTTAGACTGGTGTAAAAAAAAAAAAAAAACTAGGATGCATGTGGGTCACCTTTTCTTTTCTTTTTCTTTTTTACTTTTTGATAAGAAAGATATGCTCTATTGCTGCGAATTGTCGGTGGCCATGATCTCTATAGCTACGAATTGAATCCATAGCAAAATTTTAAAGAGTGACTGTACTAATGGCTACAATCGCTCTGTGGGGCTAGGTCATCTTTAGCTACAAATTTTATCCGTAGATTTTGATGAATTTTCTGGTAGTGTAGCAAAAAAACTGGAGATTTAGCGATGTCCAGCACAATTGTCAGTAAAGGTCCTGACCATCGGTAAAGCCTTTACCGACTGAGTCTTTACCGGTTGTTAGCTGACCGTGGGCAAAGGATTTGTCGACGGTTTTCTAGGCATTTGCTGATAGTTTTGACCGCCGGTAAAGGCCAGTTTTCTTATAGTGTATAATAGTGCTATTATGTATATATTTCTATATATTGTTTATTCCATCCATGGAGTGAGGTTTATTAAGCCGCACGTGTGTAAGAGAGCTAATTTACACTGCATTTATCAAGGTGGTACATGAATGTGTGATGTAATCTATCCTCTCACAAGCCCAACTATGTATAACTCTTATTTGAGGTTAATTTGACCTGGACCCAATTCAAGACCAAGGTCTGAATGCTTGATGGGTATCCAAGGTCTAAACACTTGATGCGTATCCATACACAAACTCCATTGAATCTAAATCAGGGACCTCAAGAATGAGACAGTAAATAGAAGGGACCCAGACCCGAACCCGATTAGTCGCCGTCCAGGAACTCTTACTATAAGAAAATATACCCTTATTGGCGGCCAAAATTATTGGTACAGGTCCCAAAAATCACTGGCAAAGCCTGTGCTGGTGGCCAAACATGCTCCGAAAAAGGAGACATTGCTAATTCATTTCTTGGCGCCCATTGGGCTTTCCTAGTGGTTTTGCTAATCGTTGCTATAAGTGAGCTTTACTGGCGGTCAGCAGCCTTTACCAATGCTTCTTATGATTGTCATTATAGCCTAAGAAAGCACCATTAAATGTCTTCCTAAGCGTTAGGAAAAGCCTGATAAGTTCTTGAAAAAGTCTTATAAGTGTCGGTAAAGGTATGTCGAACTACCACTAAAGGTCTACTAAAACGCTATACTGGTCTGCCGAAGCACTAGTATAGATCATTGGTAAAAATATTTTTTTAATACATTTGGTTTTTTATATTTGATTAAAATTTTTATTTTTTCTATATATTTGAAATCCAAAAAATGTTGCACAACATAGTTAAAAATAAATATTAAAATAATATTTACAACAATAAGTTGAATGGTTCCAAATACATTTTTTTTAAAAAAAATCCATCGTTCCAGCTCCCATTTGTCCTTACCTATAACCTGTAAAACAAAATAGAAAAAGGATATTAATTACATAAAAAAAATCTATCTATGGATATTAAATTAACTAATGAAGATAATCTTCTATACATGTTTAAATCCATCTCACTTCCCAAATCTTAAGTTTTAACAATTTCTATTTGAATGTGAGTAAAATGAGATCATTTTAGAGATAAATCTGATATTGTATTAATGTAAGTGTTGGATGCTTTGACAACATTTGTATTTTATATTACTTTTACTGTAAGTATCTATGCCATGTCTTTTAGACTTAGATAAACTCACTTGGTCCTAAGTCAAGTCACGACAATGTGCCACATTTGCACAGATGAGGTACCAAATAGGAAAATTTTCTATTTGTAATAAATAGGAAGCTTGATTTTATGTTTCTAATAGAGGTTTGCTCAAATACATCCTAATGTATTACAATATGATACTCACCATTCAGCTTTGAGGATGACGACTTGATTGCTTCCTGAAAATCAAGGATATGTTTTTAGGGTAGTAAGGGAAAAAACTTACCTTCTTCATTACAGTCTCTTTCTTCCATGTCTCTGTGCCTTCAAAGAATGCCCTTATTGATGTAACTATATATAGTTGTTAATTACAACGGGTTAGTACATTAGCTTTTGATTTGCGAAGTTGTATTGAAGTGTTAATCAAATAATGATGTGGAAGGTGAAGGATATAATCTATTGAAATTTCTAGCACCAAATATACCGAAAAAAAATGAAGATGAATTTTTGGTGGGGATTATTGCTCAATTAAAGGAAAGTTTAGTGGAGAAGATAATTTAAGTTTGTTAGAAACCCAAAAATGTAAACATGCTTCTATTCATGGATTTAAGACTCATCTTGAATTGGTTGCGACTTAAGAAACTCTTATGGCCAAAGAGTAGGCCTCATGCATACGTGTTACTCTTTTGTGTTGCAGCTTCTACTCGATTCCCATCAATCTGGAAGATAATAAATTATAAACATAGGAAACATTCATTCAGGAAAAAATTAAGGTAGAATAAACCTAGAAAGAATAAATAAATAAATAAATAATTCACTACAATCTGCTAGGAAAAAAAACTCACACAACCATTATAGTTAGTTGTCGCAGGCAGCCATAATAGTATATGGCACGACAATGTAACACCCCGAATTTTTTCCAACCTGGACTTAGACATCCTTAGGCAATAGGTCAACCATAACACTCTCAAAGCTCAATCCCAAAGTCTAAAAAATCACTTTTCAACCCATTTTCTTCAAAATCTCACCTTTCACCACCTCATTCTTCAAATTTCTCCAAGTACTTTCATGTTGGACACAAATCCTAAAGTTTAAATGGTGAAGAACTATACTTAAACTAAAACTTATTATAAATGGTACATACATGAATAAAACGGAATTTTGACTATTAAATTTTTAGAATATCATAATTTAGATAGCTTATTTGGATAGATTAGCTTCTCCTACCCCAAAATCATATATTGTACGTCGCGCAACTCATTCTAGTTTGTAAATGAGACCCAATAAATGCCTCGACGGACTCGTGGACCCAAACGGCTCAATTCGGGGAGACCTGAGGTGGGTCCCACATGTTTTCGGCATCCTCGGTGGGGGGGAGGACCTCGGCCCTGGGGTGAGACCTTGCCCAACTGTCTAGTGACCAGTGATGGGCTCGCCGATTTGGCGAGGCCTTGTCCGTACAACGGATTAGGCAGTCCATTTTCTGCATTTTTTTGCACATTTCATCCAACTTTGAAAAATCATATCTCCCTCGTTATAAATCTAATTTAGGTGATTCAAAAACTAGATTGATGTTAAAAGAGTCTAAGTTTATATAAAAATATGTGAAAACTATAATAAAATAATTAATATAGTTTAAAGTAGGTCGTTGTGACAACTATCCAAAAATCACTTGTTAGACAGCTGCTGCTTCTGGAATTTTTAGAATTTTTCTACAATACAAAATTTCATGAAATTTGATGGATATGGGGTAAAATTGATGATGAACTAAAAAAAAAAATTAAAATAATATCATAACTAGAAGTTCCCAAAACGGGGCATAGAATGGCCCTAAGACCGTATTCTACCATAATTAAGGTAGAATTTGGTTAAGTACTAAACTGAATACTTAGTAGAATTAGCTTGAACCACTTTAAATATGAAATACAAGATCAAAAATTAGTAGGACCACTAATGCTGTGTTACCTAGAAACCTAGGATCAATCTTTAAACCTAGTTGCTCTTGGGAGCATCGTGAAACTTCGTATCAGAATTGGACCGCACATCGAATGTCCGATAGCGACGAACTTAGACGAATATGACCATCTTGTTGGACTTGACGACCACCTTAGAAATCAAGTCTAGATGGTATCCCATGATGATTTGCTTGAGTCCAGAGTGAAGCGTGTAGGAAACGTGTGTATTTTTAGAAATTAAATACAAATTTAAGTAATCTGAGTCGTGTCGCTTGCGGGCCAATTATAAGCATTTAGATTGTTAGAATCTAACCCAAATACACCCTCGAATCAGGAAAAATATCCCACACATACCAATATACTTGTGGCCCTGATCAAGTGTCGGTGATCGTTAAACTGAAACTGGTTCACCCCGGTCGATCTGTAAACCTGATCGGACTGAAAACCTAGCTTGATTAAGATCTAATATTATGGAGCTAAATTCTAACCGCATTCAGCAAAGGGACCTCCAGAAATGCTCCGTTGAGTTGAAACAGATGAGTTTTGGCTATAATTTACGTATTCCCATCAGTTCTAGGCCTATATAAGGTCCTTAAAGCCTCACTCTCTCATCCCATACGAATTTGGGAAACCCTAGGGAGAGAGAAAAGAAAAGAAAGAGAAGAAAAGAGAGAGAAAAGTGAGGGAATTTAGGGTGTTGCTATAGGGATTCCTCCCTGTTATTTTAAGTGTCGAATCCACTCTACCATGTTGCCGTTTCAGCAATTCTAGATTCATTTTCGGGTAAGGAATCCTAACCCTAATTGTTTTTAGGGATTTGAATAGAGTGTAGGGTGAAATAGCTAACCTATTTTATGCTGTAGGTTGTCGTTGTGCCGTAAATAAGGACTTATGGTTTAAACGAAATTCGTTACTTGTCTACCGGCGTAAGGTACAGACTATAGATGTATAGATTATGGTTTTCAAATCTTTCAATGTCAGTTAATGATAGATTCCTGACGTGGGTGCTATTTCACATGCAAAATGCAATGTCTATTTTGCGTTTCAGTGATATACGAACTATGTGGAGTTTAGCGTATTCTTTGTATTTGTAGAAAGTACCGTATACGTATGAAATTTGAAAGTGTGCTTGCCATGATTAACTACCGTATGTATATCCTAGCTATGTGTATAATAACTCCTTGCTGAGAAGATTCGCCCTAATATATGTTTGGGCCAACTTACGTTATGTAGGCTAATAAGTGTAGTCTAAGTGTTTGTGAAAATGCTTGTATAAGTACTTAGGAGATAGTACTTTAGATGGGTGTTGAGATAGGATTCTCAACTACCCTAGGGATGTGTATGATTTCCTCCATGTAAGTTGTTTAGTTTTATCGCTTTACTTATGAAATGCATGTGTATGGATTCTTGTTTATGTTGCATCTTATAACATGTTTGCTATTATGATTGGACTACTTGGTTACTCCTGGTTTGACTACTTCATATGCTTACTGGTTAAGGTTGAATGTGTATGGGGCCATGTTATGGTCCAAGCAATCAGTAACAGGCTTTGAGTTCATGGCTGAGATTTATTCACCACGTAGGACGTGTTTGATGAACCCGAGCCATACTAAAGTTGTCGGCAGTGGTTTGGCCACATGGAGTGTTTGCGCACTTCATGTCGATCAACTCAACGTGCACTCGTGCTAGTCGAGCTCGTCAAGTAACCCAATTGACCGGATGTATGGACGCTCCTGTTTGAATCTAGGGTACCAAACTTACCAGTGCAATCCCGTTAACCTTGGTACTTCGATCCGCTAAGACTTATGAGACGGACATAGTGGTATGGGACACCGTGGTCGAGCTATCGGCCTACGTTGGGGCGACGATCCTCCCCGTAGTGACCAGTGAGCAACCTAGACTCATGAGCCGATTATGGTGGTATGAGACACTATATTCGAGCTGTCGGCCTACTCTGATTGGTGATGAGCCCTTTGTAGTGACCTTAAGTTTATCATGAAACTGCATTGGGGCGACGAGCCTTATTGTAGTGTATAGGATATAACTAGACGTGTATTAATTGGTAATGAGCCCTTTACAATGATCTAGAACTATAATATCGTATGAGATTGTCTAGAACTAATGACCCTAGAACGGATCAGTGTTTGGGTATTGATATAAGGGAGGTACCTTAGCTTTCCAATCTTGCTACATGAAAAGGACTAATACGAACTCGGTAATCATACTCATAACATCGCACTGCATGTGCCCCGAGTTGAAGAGTACAGAGGGAAGAAAGCATGCCACGACCGTAAGATGGTGTCGCACGAGGGAGTGTAGGTGAGGGCATGCATCATGAAAACATTTCATCCTTGTATTAACAGGAGAATCTAGGAATGTCTGATATGTCTGCTTTATCATTATTGCTTGACTGTATTGATAACATGTTAATCTTTGCTCTATGATTCCACTGAGTTGCTCACTCACTCCCACGTTATGGGACGGTGTTTGCAACACCAACCAGTCCCTGTTTTAGTTTCAGATGATGGGGATTCTTGCAAAGCGGAGCCGAACTTTTATGATGATGAGGAGGGTTTCTCCTATATGCAGTTATCAGGCGGGTCTTTGTAGACCATGTTCTGATCGAAGGGGTTACAGGGATGCTGATTAGATGCCATTACAATTATTAGTTTACACCTTTGGAACACCCATGTATATTCATCTTATTCATTTGTGAGTATACATGTATATATTTAACCTAGTAACATGTTCACACTCTAGAGACCTACAATAGTTTATATATTTTATATATCTATCAAAGTCTTCCGCTTGTAAAAAATTTAACTGTCTCTGGAGTATGATATATTTTTTTGGTATAATCCTACTCATGTTTAATGCATTAATATGAACAACATTCAATCATCATTATTATGTTGCATAAGTGATGCGTTGGAACTTGGGAGCTGAGCTTCTGCTCGACCCTCGATTTTCAGGGTGTTATAGACAATTATCAAAATATATCTACATCATGACAATAATTAGCTTTAGGCATGATAGCTGGTACACCAGAGGTGCGTCCTTCCCAGTCCTCTCATACGCATTCATAATAATTAGCCTTGGACAATTTTTTTTGTCAAAATGTATGTATATCCAAATATGGACCGTACATAAAATATGGTCAAGTTTTAATTGTTCATGTTGACTCCTTAGTAATAAGATGAGCTAAGCCTCATTTGGCCACTTCAGGAAATTAACGTGTGTCTCGCATCTATATCAAAGAAGGAGAACATCGACTATAACACTGACCACAAATGACAAATGTCTGGAAAAGCTTTATTATTATTGCTCGTGGTAATCCACATCAATGTAATAAAAGCGAAGGGCCCATGATAATAACGGGATGTCCTGAATAATTGACCTGTTTATGAAGTAGAGTCTCACAAAATCGTCCCTGTTTGACTTTGAGAAAGATTTACCATCGGGAAAGGAAAAAAAATGGAGTCTTTGTCTAAAGAAGTTATCACGGACGAGCCACATGCAGGGAAACTTGCATGTGTGGTTCTGGCCAGGCCTTTGATATCTAATAACCTTTCTTCTGCTTGCTATTGGTACACCTCTCCTAACTTTTTCCCATCTATTCTAGAATAATCTTTTTAGGAGGGACAATTCTACATATTTTTGCCCCTTCTCTTGGACAGAGCTCATTCGGGTGGCCTATCTTGAAACCTGTACAAAACCAGGGGTCTTGATAAGTGAGCAGAGCAAGGCTGGGAGACTCATTAATGAATCCTTCTAATTATTATGGACTCAAATTTAAAGGAAAAAAATAGATGATTATTTTGTCATTTTCCTCTTTGTTCACAATAAAAAAAAAAAAAGAAGACATGGGTGGCTTGTGGTGGTTCTTACAATGTTTGTTCAATCAAGCAGCATTCTTATTTTTCTTAACTTAAGGAGAGGGAGGAGACAGACGTCAGGACCTTTGAACGGAACAACACAACAAACATAATGAAATTCAGGAGGTGTCAGAGGAAGGAGTGACAAACTACTTATGTTTGGTTAACTACTTGACTTACTTGGGCTTCTTTCTCTACCAATGCTATTAGATGAGATAATTCTCTCTTTTAGTTTCACTTATTACTTTAGATAGTTTAAGGAAAGCAAGTGTTGTGATGAGATCTGTCTTTCGGCTTGGTCGATCAAAGAGAAATCTCTCCTCAAGGGAAACTCTTCTTGTAGCGAGTTACGGGAAGAAAGATCTCATCATCCATAGGAGAAAGGCAGCTACAAAAACAATAACAAAGAATTTAAGGACATCAATTGAAAAAAAGAATATATTTCTTTATTAAAAGATACAAGAACGATGTTTACGTGCTTGGATCAATTTCTCCCTCTCTTTCTGGTTCCTTTTGGGATTAATCACTGAATGCAGGGAGCTAATGGATGGCACTCGGGTGGAGCATGAGACGTTGTGAGTGAGCTCCTTAATGTTTTGAGCTCATTTGCTTTCTTTCCTTGTCCTAATGTCGTAACGTTTATGATAGAAAAATAAGACAACCCCTACAACGGTTCAAAATCGTCTGTAATCGTGATTTACGATGGTTTTCGACCGTCGTTTTTTTACTGTTTTAGCATACAGTACTTTCTATGGTGTGGTGCACTTGATCTTTTTATATAAATTATTATTAGACTTGAAAGTGCCCTGGTTTGTCAATTAGCGTGAGTGTTGAGTCAGTTAGACTGTAGAGCCTCATAGGAAGATCAATTCAAAGCGTCTACCTCAACCGGATGTGGCAAGCTCGCCATAGGTAAACCTAAGCCTCACATCTCATGTCCCAAAATACCAGGTAAATAAAATCCTTAAAACAAGTTAGAACATCATAGGGTTTATAGGTGAGAAAATATTTTTCAAAAATAGAAAATTTTTAAGTTTTCTTGCTTTGTCGATTTTATCGATACACGTCTCAATATGATCGACTTGCGCTGTCGATGTCTTCAATGATAAATCGATTCCATTGGAATGAGGAAAAAAAGTGTCCAACAATCACATGTATATCTGGACGGAATTATCGATGTATCGATGTACCTATCAATAACTTCAATAATTGAATCACGAGCCCCTCGAAGGTGACTCGATAAATCGATAGGCAGATTTTCAACGCCCCTATTTTTTCTTAAAAATATCATATGTGCATTGATATATCGACACCCTCCCTGATACCATTTAAGTTCAAATCTCGATGATATCGGAAGGCTCTCGATGATATCGATCATGGGTGCGAAGATTTTCAGTAAAATATTTCAGGATAGTTTATCTATGATCGAGGGTCACTCGATAGAATCGATATTCAAATATTGATGATATTAAGACCGAATCGATGACATTGAGAAAGGACAGAAACTGTCTAGCAAGCTCACTAATAAAATCCTTCAATTTAACGATATCATCGAGACGACCTTCGATATCATTGGTATTCAAATTCCAATGATTTCGAGTGTACCTCGATCAGTCATGTAAACCTGAAATATTTCAAAGCAAGTCTCTCTCATTTTCAAATGTCGAGGAATCGAACCTCACATCGATGAAATCGGAGTTTAAAATCCGATGACATCAACACAAGTTTCGATTCCCTCGAGTAGCTGACAAGAGGTTTTCAAAAGCGTATGGCATTGAGTTTGTGTCATCGAGTGGACCATCGACGCAATCGAGAGTATACGCTCAATGATATCGAACCCGCTCGATGATATCGAACTCTATCATAAATGTGACTGTTTTATATCCATTGGAACCTTTTGCGTATATAAAGAGGACTTGTCTATTGTTGCTGTTAGAGAAAGAAGAGAGTTCTTTTGAGTGTTTTACCTTAGATCATATACTCAAAGCCCTTTCTCTCAAGGGAGTTCATCCTCCAATCTACCCTCATCATTGATATTCAATAGAGTGGATTGAGGAATGAACTTCCGCATTCAAGGATCCTCCAACTACTATCTTAATGGCAAATCATTAAGCTGGGATGCCTTGAATGCATAGATGATTGAAATCACTCTATCTCCTTTATAGGAAAATATTTGAGAGCAGGATTCCATCATAACCTTGACCCAACCCGTCGCCATGCATTGGTATATCTTCTAAGTTGCGGATCAAGGAAGTAGAAGACTCTTCATCAACAAAGGAGGAGATCTTCATCAAGAGCTAAAAAGAGACTCATCTACTTATCTGTAAGTAACTAGAGTCCAGAGGACCCTTTGATCATTTCGTTGTAGGATTGGGTCTAAGGTGTTTCTTACCCTTGCAAGTCCTTAAGGAGGCCTTCGGCAGGTGTGTATGTGGTGGGTGCGTTGTGTGGACCCTTGCACTATGGAGAGCATAAACATCTGGTTAAAGGTCAACCAGTCAAAACTTTAGGTTTGGGGTGAATCGTGTGAAACCTCTGTTAGGGTCTTATGGAAGATCCTTAGCCAGTGTGCCTAAAAGTAGGTGCATTATGTTGACCCTTGCTCATGAGAGCATAAACATTCAACCTCAGTGTAGGTTATAAAGGTTGAAGGTGAACTTAATTTAAAACCTTAGGTTTGAGGTGAACCGCTGTGAAACCTCCTTAGTGAAATCTGGTACACTCAAGGGTTGAGTGCGGTTACCAGGAGTGGAGTAGACAAGTTATCGAACTATTATAAAAATGACTGTGTTTGCGATTGCTATTCTTTTGTTTATGTGATTTACTTCAATATTTTCATATCTGCATATCTGAGATCACACCTCACACATACATAGTCATATCCATCATAAAGTAGGTTACATATTGTTCACTTCTTGAATAGTTTATAATTGGAATATCTACCGGGCTTGGAAGCCAGTTGAGTTACTTTTGAGTAATCCTAATAAGTGCATATTGTTAAGGTCAGTATAATAGGATTTTTAAATAAACCATAAAAATTTTAAAAAGTCCTATTCAGCCTCCTCTAGGACATATTGGCATATTCCTACTTCAATTAAAGCGATCTTCACCGCTATTTCAATTGGTATCAGAGCGGATCTCTCTTTAAGGGCTTCACCACCTAGAGAGTGATCTGGACTGATGTTAGAATCATGATCAAGAAGGTCCCAGAGGATGTGACAGATCAAAACAATTGCCTTGTAATCCACACTGCTTTGAAAGCTGGTAATAGTTTAAAATGGTACCTTGATAGTGGATGCTCCAGACACATGATTGGTGATCAAACTCACTTTTTTTAGCATTCAAACTTTGATGGAGGATTGGTCACATTTGGAGATGGTAGCTCAGCCAAAATTGTTGGACAAGGAACAATAGCTATACCAGACCTTTCAAAAATCAAACATGTCCTCTGTGTAGAAGGCCTGAAACATAATCTCCTCAGTTTCTCCAAATCTATGACAAGGAACATCTGGTCACCTTCTCAAAAGATGTGTATAGAATTTTAGATCATATAGAAAATTCTCTCATAAAAGGCTTACGCACTAGTGATAACTGTTATGTCATTGAAAGCACAAATGAGAATGTGTTGTCCACAAAGTGTAATATGGATGTAAAGAATGAATCCAAATTATGACATCAAAGGTTGGGACATGTTCAGTACCAAAATTTAGCTAAGCTTAGCTCAAAAAATTTGGTTAGAGGTCTTCCCAAGATTAGAAAAGAAGAAAAAGTTGTGTGTGAGGAATGTTTAAAAGGAAAATAAATAAAAGTTGGACACAAAAAGACAACCACCATAGAAACAACATAACCTTTGGATCTGCTGCATATAGATCTAGTTGGTCGAACCAAAGTTGAAAACTATGGCAAGAAAAGATACTTCTTGGTGATAGTAGATGACTATACCAGATTTACTTGGGTCGCATTTCTTCGAGAAAAGTCGGATGCCTTTGAAGAATTTGTAATTTTGGCAAAGAAACTTCAAAATGAAAAAGGATATTGCATCAATCACATCAGAAGTGATCATGGAGGGAAATTTGAAAATAAAAATTTTAAAAAATATTGCAATGAGAAAGGAATTCGTCATGAATTCTCAGCCTAAAAAACCCCACAATAAAATGGATTTGTTGAAAGGAAAAGTTGAGTATTGCAAGAAATGGGGTTAGTTATGCTAAATGGGAAAGATATGGCAAAAATTTTCTGGGCAGAAGCCGTCAAAACTGCCTGCTACATCATTAATAGAGTATATCTTAGAGCACGCTTGAACAAAACTCCATATGAATTATGGAATGGGAAACTACCTAGTGTGAAATACTTTCGGGTTTTTAGTAGTAAATGCTACATCTTAAGAGACAGTGATCACCTTGGAAAATTTGAATCTAAAAGTTATGAAGGTATTTTTCTGGGGTATGCCATGAATAGTCGTGCTTATAAAGTGTACAACCTAAGAACTCTCACTATTCAAGAGACTGTCAATGTGGTAATTGATGATCATCCTCATGAGGAAGATACCCCGGTAAATGAATTCGAAGATGAAGTAGATTCATGTATACTAGAAAAATCTGATAACAAATCTCCATCATCCATTGAACCTCAACCATCATCTGACATACCCATCATAAAGGATCAACCTCGAGCACAAATTATTGGAGATCTTAATGGTGGTGTGAAAACTAGATGGCAAATAGAAAATATCTATAGTCATTTCTGCTTTACCTCAAAGATTGAACCCAAGAATATTGTGGAAGCTCTTCAAGACAAATACTGGATAAATGTTATGCAAGAAGAACTTTAACAATTCCATAGAAATGAGGTATGGAAATTGGTTCCCAGACCAACTGATACAAATATCATTAGAACCAAATGGGTCTTCAAGAATAAATCTAATGAGTCAGGCAATGTGATCAAAAACAAAGAAAGGCTAGTTGCTCAAGGATAATCACAGATAGAAGGGATTTATTTTGAAGAGACATTTGACCCTGTCACTCGTCTTAAGTCTATTAGAATTCTTATGTTTGTTGCATGCGCACTAAAATTTAAACTATTTTAAATGGATGTTAGGAGTTCTTTTCTTAATGGGGATCTTACTGAAGAAGTCTATGTAAAACAACCAAAAGAATTTTCAGATCGGAAGCACTCCCATCATATTTATCGTCTGGACAAAGTTTTGTATGGTCTCAAATAAACACCACGTGCTTGGTATGAAAAATTAATAAAATTTCTTTTAGACCATGAATTCTGCAGAGGAAGTGTAGATAAGACACTTTTATCCAGAGAACAAAGAACTCATTGCTTATTGCATAAATTTATGTGGATGATATAGTGTTTGGGTCAACATGTGGAGATGTTGCATACAAATTCGCCAACCTCATGAAATCAAAATTTGAAATGAGCATGGTCGGCGAATTAAACTTCTTTTTAGGATTACAAGTCAAGTAAGTAAATGATGAAATTTTCATAAATCAGACCAAGTATGCAAAAGACATGGTAAAAAAGATTTGGGCTCGAGTTTGGATGCACTTATCACACGCCTATGAGTACCACACTTAAAATTTCCAAAGATACTAATGGCAAAAGTGTGGACAAACATCTCTATCGAAGTATGATTAGAAGCTTACTATACCTCACAGCCAGTTGTCCAGATATATCCTTTAGTGTGGGAGTGTGTGCTCTATATCAAGCAAATTCTAAGGAATCCCACCTAACGGCTATTAAAAGAATTATCAAATATGTAGCAGGAACTACCACCTTCGGTCTATGGTACCCATTTGAAGCATCCACCATCATTGCAGGCTATTCTGATGCAGATTTGGCTGGTAATTTTGATGATAAAAAATCGACGAGTGGAGGATGTTTTTATATTAGTAATTGTCTAGTCTCCTGGCAAAATAAGAAATAAAATTCAATCTCATTATCTACTGCAGAGGCTAAATATATAGTTGCAGGTAGTTGCTGTGTACAACTCCTTTGGATGAAACAGATGTTATTAGACAAAAATGTTAAAATTTAAAGATTAACAGTGATGGACAAAAATTTCAAAATTTTCATAGCTCTGATGATATCTAGGCAGCTTCAATACCATCATGATTTGAGCATCGATGCCATCGAGTTATGACATCGATGCAATTGACGGTTCTTAGGAATACAACGCTTTAACTACCAGTCTTTCCCAATGGTTGGACTACAATTAATGGATTATTGTTTTTCCAATGACCATCGGCACAATTCTTGATAAAAATCATGACAATGCAATCGATAACTGATCGATATAATCGATGAATCTGCTATATTAAGCGAAGACTACATTCGCATTCAAACTCATTTCTTCTCTTCTCCGAGTACTTCCTCTCGCACTTACCAACCTTTCACATTTACAAAACATGATCAAGGGGAAAGGTAAGCCTTCTCTTCACTCTCTGCACTTAAAGAATATGTAATCAGAATCCAGTAGGCATCAACCTATGGAAGGATTTCCATTCCCCATTTTTGAACATTTAGTGCTCAATAGTGTCATTGAACCTTTTGGAGTGGACCTACTTTTAGAAGTAATAGGTTGGCAGAATATTTTAAATCTTGGAGGATCATATCAAATGGGTGTGATCCAAGAATTCTTCAATCACTGTTGTGTCGTTAGTGATGATCCCATTAACATTCAGGTTGAACTCACTCTAATCACCTTGGCTCACCTTCTAGATCTTAATGTCACTAGAATCCTAGTGACCAACAGAATTCTCAACAGTTTGGGTGTGTGGCCAGAAATAACTCGTGCATTATGTTAAGGCACTACTGTTCTACGAAATGATGAAAATTTACTGTACATCAACTATCTTGGACCCACTTTCAAAATTCTTCATATCATTTTTGGGTTGAATGTATATCCTTGTAATGTCAAAGGTAATCATCTTCCTCTATTTGTGATCAATGTGCTTTATGATGTATATCAAGAAAATCAAGTGTGCTTGCCGACTCTTCTCCTCAAGAAAGTCATTCGTGTAATCCAAGGCAATCATAGGGAGACACTGCCCTTTCCTATGCTCATCTGTAAGCTAGCACATCATGCGGGGCTTCCTGCCACATCTAACGCTGTGTATCTTAAAGCATGGTTTGACAGTGATGCAGCTCAGGAGCCCCAACAATTGATTCCCTCGTCGTCTCTTCCCAGGCATAGCCTTGGCATGCCGGGGCTATCCAACATGCTCAGCCATTAGTCTGGCCTACACGTGAGGGGTCCAATCGCACACCAATGGTTAGCCCAGAGTCTATCACAAATCGCCAGACCCATCACCTAGAATGTCACCTACTGAACGAGATAGCTGGGATGGAGGAACGGCTGTACAATTGTGAAAGGTGACTCACTGTGATTGAAGAGAAAGTCGACGTCTTCTAGCAAACAACTCAGTAAGTGGTGGACTTGCTCACACATAGCAATCCTCGAGGACAGTAAGCGTCAGTTGAGACATGCATTTGTCATTGGAGTACCAGATGTGTCTATTGTTGTGTTAATTTTTGGATGAATTTGGACTGACTCATGCTCTACTGCCAAACCTTGGGTAGTATATACATGTTTTGGATATTTTTTGAATGTGGCTAGATATAATTCTATCTTTTACTGCCATAATTATGTGTTAAGATCCCCTAGTTTATCTAGTCTATGATATGGAATGCATGTGTTTTTCATGATTATTTTATTAATTTTTATCACTGCTCTAATTGATTTGATATGCATCCATGCCTTCTGAAAATGATGTTTCTTAAACCTAGTTTAATCTTTATACATCTGTGTATTCTCCCACATGTCTTTCAAACTTTAGTCAACATCTGCTGTCATACAATCTTTGTCAATGACTGACAAAAAGGGGGAGAATAGTTCAAATACCCATACAAGAAATGTATATCTGCTTGAGTATGGTGTTACAGGTGTTAGGGGGAGCAGCCGCACCAAGCGAGGGGGAGTTTGCAGATAGGGGGAGCAGCTTCTGGATGTGTGGTGTATATGACATTGTTAGCATTGTACAATTGTGTAGAAAATATATACACACAATTTAGGGTGTCAGTATAGAAGCTGGCTTAAGGTGTTTTTGTATTTTTGTCACGTAATTGACAAATTGGGAGATTAAAAGTGCCCTGGTTTGTCAATTAGCATGAGTGTTAGGTCAATCAGACTGCAGAGCCTCATAGGAAGATCAATTCAAAACATCCGCATCAACTGGATGTGTGCAAGCTTGCCAAGGTAAATCTAAGTCTCTCATCCTATGTCCCAAAATACTAGGTAAATAAAACCTTTAAAACAAGTTAGAACATCAAAGGGTTTATAGGTGAGAAATTTTTTTCCAAAAATAGAAAATTTCTAAGTTTTCTTGCTTTGTCGATTTTATCGATACAGGTCTTGATATGATTGACTTGCGCTGTCGATGTCCTCGATGACAAATTGATTCCATTGGAATGAGAAAAAAAAGTGTCCAGTAACCACATGTATATTTGGACCGAATTATCGATGTATTGATGTACCTATTGATACCTTCGATAATTGAATCTCGAGCCCATCGAAGGTGACTTGATAAATTGACAAGTAGATCTTCGTTGCCCTTATTTTTCCTTAAAAATATCATGTGTGCATCGATATATCGACGCCCTCCCCGATACCATCAAAGTTCAAATCTCGATGATATCGGAAGGCTCTCGATGATATCGGTCATGGGCTTGAAGATTTCCAGCAAAATATTTCAGGATAGTTTATCTATGATTGAGGGTCACTCGATAGAATCGATATTCAAATATCAATGATATTGAAGCCGAATTGATGACATCAAGAAAGGAAAGAAACTGTCTAGCGAGCTCACTAATAAAATCTTTGGATTTATTGATGTTATCGAGACGACCTTCGATATCATCGGTACTCAAATTCCTGTGATATTGAGTGTACCTCGATCAGTCTTGTAAACTTGAAATATTTTAAAGCAAGTCTCTCTTATTTTCAAATGTCGAAGAATCGAACCTTACATCGAAATCTAATGACATTAACAAGAGTTTTGATTCCCTCGACCAACTGGCAAGAGGTTTTCAAAAGCGTATGACACTGAGTTTGTGTCATCAAGCGGAACATCAATGCAATCAAGAGTATACACTCGATGATATCGAACTCTATTATAAATGTGACCGTTGTATATCCGTTGGAACCTTTTGCCTATATAAAGAGGACTTGTCTATTATTGCTGGTAGAGAAAAAAGAGAGTGCTTTTGAGTATTTTACCTTAGATCATATACCCAAAGCCCTTTCTCTCATGGGAGTTCATCCTCCAATCCACCCTCATCATTGATATTCAATAGAGTGGATTAGAGAATGAACTTCCATATTTAAGGATCCTTCGGCTACTACCTTAATGGAAAATCATTAAGTTAGGATGTCTTGAATGCATAGATGATTGGAATCACTCTATCCCCTTTATAGAAAAATATTTAAGAGTAGGATTCCATCATAACCTTGACCCAACCCGTCGCCATGCATTGGTATATATTCTAAATTACGGATTAAGGAAGCAGACGACTCTTCATTAACAAAGGAGGAGATCTTCATCAAGAGCTAAAAAAGGACTCATCCACTTATCTATAACTAACTAGAGTTCAGAGGACCCTTTGGTCATTCCTTCGTAGGATTAGGTTTAAGGCGTTTCTCACCCTTGTAAGTCCTCAAGGAGGCCTCCAGTGAGAGTTTATGTGGTGGGTGCATTCTGTGGACCCTTGCACTGTGCAGAGCATAAACATTTGGTTAAAGGTGAACCAATCAAAACCTTGGGTTTGAGGTGAACCGTGTGAAACCTCTGTTAGGGTCTTATGGAAGATCCTTGGCCAGTGTGCCTAAAAGTGGGTGCATTGTGTTGACCCTTGCTCGTGAGAGCATAAACAGTCAGCCTCATTGTAGATTGTAAAGGTTGAAAGTGAACCTGATTTAAAACCTTAGGTTTGAGGTGAACCGCTGTGAAACCTTCTTAGTGAAATTCGGTACACTCAAGGGTTGACAGAACTTAAAATTAAGGCGTAGTCCTATAGAGGGGGGATGCATAGGACCACTTAAATAATCTTTCCTACTTAAAAAAAATTAAGGAAAATAATACTTAGGCTTATAAGCAAAGTAAGCCTAATCACATAGACTACAATAGATGCAAAATTATAAGCAACTAGTAAAAAAAAGAAGATAGTGACCTTGTGTGTCCTAACAAGTGCTTACCATTCAATCCAATTCAAGATTGCATATAATTTAACTAATCAAACACATAATCATGAATAAAATTTATCCAAATAAAAATTATAAACATATGCATGTATAGTGGTTTGATTTTCTTACTCCACTCCCAGTGGATGCACACTCCTCGAGTGTACCGGTATTCACTATCTTAGGAGTTTTCAACAAGTTCACCCTTAACCTTTATAATAGTTTCTCCTAAGCTAACTACTAACCTACATGTACATTCTAGCATCGAAGGAATGTGTTTCCACCCGTGTCCGTTTCTCCCAGTAATGACTTTAATTGATTTCTATCGGCTAACAAACAACCACTAACACTCCTAATCCAAGGCCCTACATACACTCCCACCGAAGGCTCCCCATTGAGACTAATACGTATACACCCATGTCCGATGAATTCAACCCTACACAAGAGCCTAGGTCGTACATAAAACCTATTCGAGTTTGGATCACAAACTCTATACTTAATCCTACACAATAAATGAGTGTGAATGGACTCTACAATTGATAACTTACACGTTAGATTAAGACTATTTTGTAGTACCTTCTTGATATGCTTCTTTAATGATCTCCCATGTTTGAATCGACTTCTCAATTGCTCCCACATCCGTCAATGTTGCTGGTATAGCTCTACAAATAAACACCTTACATGCGATGTACCATTGACGTGACTAAGGTGATGAGAGGATGGTAGAATCTCCTGCAACTAATAATTTTAGTTTATTATTTGTAAGGATTCACCTAATTGAGTCTTCTAAAGGATTTAGATAAGGAGATGCCTATAGGCTTAGTGTCTAATATTTAGAATGGTGAAGATCGAGTTCATCTTCATCATAGAGGTTGAAATTCTCATTAGAGTGATAAAGTTTAAGAAGATGTATTCGATCGCATTAGTTTAGAGGTTTAGGATAAGGGATATGAGTGATGAATCACCTAGGCTTCTATTGCACCAATAACTCATCCATATTCCTAGGAACCAAATGCCCATTTTATAGAAATCATGTTATAACGAATATAAAATGGCTACCTAACGGCTCTTTTGATAGGATCGAAAGGCCCTTCGATAGGATTAAAGGTCCTTCGATAGGATTGAGTTATCCCTCAATTCCATTGAGAAACTCCAGGATTTTTCTATTTAGTTGTTGGATTGTTTCTTTGATCGCATCGAGCTAGTATTCGATTCTATCGAGACACATCGACCGCCTATCGATGGAATCAAGGACCACTCGAAAACTTTTATTTTTGGCGGTTTGATTTACAACAACTTTGCACATCTTTTAACGTATCTTATAATGTTCCAATTGAGCTCCTAAGATTGAGGGATGATCAAATAAGGATTACTTATAAAGGCATGATCATCTAGAGGCTAGATTGTTTTGAGTCTAAGGTTAGGATCACCAAGGAACATCAATTTATCTATTCATTTAACGCCCGTGAAAAACCCGTACTTGGGCCCGAGTACCAACTCGACCCGAAATTACGTAGAATTAATTCTTTTAGAAAATATGACTAAGTTAGCTAGCGCAACACTGGAGTGGCTGGGAAATAGTCCCTGATCACTTTAAATATGTTCTACAAGACCCAAATCGAGTAGAACAAACGACTATATAATACTCTATAACCTCGGATCAAACTCTAAGCAGGTTTGTTCTCTGGACCACTTTGAATCTTTGTATTGGATCTAGACCACACGTTGAAAGTTCGATACCTCCTATCTTAGACCGTTAGAACCACCTAGTTGGACTTGACACTCATTTCGAAAATCAAGTCAAACCGATAATCACAGGCTATTACATTGAGCCCGGACCGAAGAGAGTGCGAATAGGGACAGAATTGGAATTTTAAATTTAAATCTGGCACACGACTTGACGCGTCAGTATTAAGTGTTCTGACCATCAGAATTCAGCCAGATTACACCCTCGGATCAGGAAAAATTTTTATTTTATATCATGAGACTTTCAGCCCTGATCTACGTGCGGTGACCGCTGACCTGAAACTGGTCCGCCACGTGCGATCTGCGAATCCTGCCGGACTGAAAACTCAATACGTGCTATATCTGGTACGCATGAGCTTAAGTCCGATCGCATTCGACCAGGGGACTACCAGAAAGCATCTTTTGGTCCGAAACAGCCTCGAATTGGATATTCACTAAGTAAACTTCGTTCCGGAGCCTGTTTTCAGCATTTTTAAGCTTATAAAAGGGGTTGAAACCCTCATTCCTCTCTCCCATCCAAAAATTACAAAACCCTAGCTTAGGGAGAGAGAAAAGGAGAGAGTTTGAGAGAGAGAGTAAAAGGATTTTTCCCGCCTTTGTATCGCTGATTGCACATGCTTCAGCAACTCTTTCCAATCACCTGGCTGGTGATTTCACCGCTTTTTCAGGTATGAAACGACCCTAAAAGTTGCTGATTTAGGGATTACTTGGATTCATAGCGTGTTAGCTAACGTACTTCGTAAAATAGGTTCTCCTACTGCCGTAGACGAAGCGTATACGCTCCGTTTCAATTCACGAGTCTACAAGAATAAGGTGAGGATTTTAGACGCTTTGATTGACGGTTTACAACGCTTTCAATGTCGTTTAATAGTAGATTATCAACGGCATCGCCGTTTGACATGTACAACATGCTCTCCGTTTTCTGTTTCGTAAATTAACGAAGAATATGAGATTTAAGGCATTTTAGTCATTTGTAGGAAGTACAGATTACGTTCATATTTTGCTGATGTGATTGACATGATTTGTTGTCACATTAGGAAGTTAGGAATACGTGCATAATTAGTTTGGCTAAGAGATTTGCCTAATTGCGCACTTCGGGTCAACATACTATATGTAGACTTAAGTGTGTAATGTATGTGTTTGTATAAATGCTTGTATTAGTATGTATTGAATTAAATGATGTTATGAATTAGTTAGAGATGGATTTCTCAATTAATATGCTGACCTAAATGATTTCCTACATGTTGACTATATGCATGATTTCATTACATGCATGAAATATATATGTTTGAAGATTCACTTAAGTTGAATGTTATAACATGTGTTAACATGCTCACATGATTGTATTTCAATTCCAATATTCCTATATAAATTTCTGATGTGATTCCATAATTGTTTGGGACTATACTTAGTCCAGGCAGTCGGTAACCGATCGAATTCGTGGCTGGCTAGTTTTGGCCACGAACAACGCGTCGATGAACGCGAGTCGTGTTTGAAGTTGGCGGCAGTGGTTAGGCCACGCGAAGTGTTTTACGCACTTCATATCGTTCGACTTGAGATGTGATCGCGCTAGTCGAGCCCGTCAAGTAACCCGACTGGCCGATGTATGTTCACCTTGTATGAGTCATAACTGCTTGAACCTAGGGTACTGAACTTACCATTGTAAACCCTGTTAACCATGATACCTTAATCCACGAAGACTCAGGAGCCAGGCATGGTGGTATGGGACACCGTGGTCGAGCAGTAGGCCTACGCTGGGGCCACAAACCTCCCCGTAGTGACCAGTTAACACCTAGACTCGTGAGCAGATTATGGTGGTATGAGATACTATATTCTAGCTGTCGGCCTACACTGATCAGGCGACGAGTCCTTTGTAGTGACCGCGAGCGTATTCTGAGTCCACGGGAGGGAACGACCCTTCCGTTGCAGTAGAGTACGGTAGGCCTGTATTGATAAGGTGATGGGGGAGTGGTGCAACGAGTGCGAGCAACAGCCCTGGTAGCCCTTGCAGCGACCTACGAAATATACATCGTATGAGATTACTAGGAGTGACGACCCTAGACAGGATCTGTGTTGGGATTGATACAAGGGAAGTACCTTAGTTTTCCAATCCTGCTGTTTGAATGGACTAATAACAACTTGGAAATCATATCACCATGCCATTGCATGTGCCTGGAAGATGTGGAGCACTTGAGGGTCGATTGCATGCCGCGGTCGTAAGATGATGCCGTATGAGGGAGATCATTGGTGAGGGCATACATCACATCGTGTCATCTTGCATTAACAACAGTATTAGGATTGTCTGATTTACTGCTTTACTATTATCGCATGATTGAATTGTGAACATGCTAATCTTTACTCTATGATTCCACTGAGTTGATCACTCATTCCCACGTTACGGGATGGTGTTTGCAATACCCACTAGACCCTGTTGTAGATGCAGGTGAGGCTGAGATCTAGGAGGCAGAGCCAGACTTCGACAAGGACCAGGACGAGTTCTCGTACATGCAGTATCATGATGGCTTTGCGTAGGCGACCTGGATTGATGGGACTTCAATGGGACTATTTTGAACATTTCATTTTGTTCATGTATATGTATATGAGACTCAGAGATGTATTCATACCTTAGAGATAGATGAGATCTACTTTGTTTTTCCATACAGTGATATATATATTGTTTAGTCTTCCGCTTGCTTTTATCACTGGATCTGAAGTATGAATTACGGTTTTGGTATACTTTTACTCATGTGAATGCTTTAAATCAGACAACATTGAATCATAATCATTTTTGTTGCATAAGTGACGGTTTGGAACTCGGGAGTTGAGTTATACACAATCTCCGATTTTCAGGGCGTTACAAGTTGGTATCAGAGCGTGAATAAAAGTATACTGGGCCTGGGTTATGGTCTCGCGACGTATGCTGTCACTTCCTTTGACTTAGGTGGGTGCGAGAAGAGTCTAGAAACACTTATAGGATCGCAGATTCGCCGATAGGCGAAGTCTATTTGAATCGATCACACGATCGAGTCTGTAACGCAACTCGGGTCGCGTAAAGCAACCCGAATAGCTCTTAGGTCGTAGGAAGTCGGGTTGAGATGTTCTTTGAACAATTTTAAACCCGTAAAAGTAAATCCTTGGGCCGTGGGATGACCACGACTCCTGTATTCAATTGTCAGGGCTTAAAAATCCCGTTTCACCAAAAATCTTCAAAATTCTTCCTCTCACCACTCCAATCTTCATTTCTTTCTTATCCATTTCATGTTAGGCATCAAACCTAATGTGAAAATAATACAAAATAATACTTTCACAAAATTTTATAGTGAATAGTAAAATTTTATGAAAAATGGCCATAAGGCCATTCTAACTTCACTTTATTTAGCAAATAAGGGTCTAGATGGATGTACTGGATCCTTCTACCTGAAAATCATATGCTGCATCATAGGGTTTGGTATTCGGAATTGCAGAATGGTCCCGAAAAGTCCCGAACACATGTTTGGGCTTACATAGGTCAAAATACAATGAACCAGGGGTCGAACCGTACATATCTGGGGTCCTTGGATCATGGGGGACCGAACCCATCTGGCCCCACTGACCGGATGCATCACCGGTCGGCGATGCCATCGCCGATCCGGTGATGCATCGCCGTACAGGTGGGCCCATTTGAAGTGAGACTCGGGCACATGCCCTTAAATCCCATGTACACACTCCCCATATATGTCCCGTCCAAAGAAAACCCCCAAAACATGTCCCTCCTTCACAAACAGCCCTCCCCATAGCCCTATTTTCATTTTTCAGCAACCATCTCCAAAATTCGGGATTCCAAATCATCCCTAGATCCCTCCTTGGCCAAAAACGACCATCATTCATCATTCCCTTGAAGTTGGCAGCCCTTCCTCTCGAAGATTTCATCATTTGGAGCTCCAAAAACCCCCAAATCGAGCTGAAATCGTGAGGTGCTCCATTCCACTTTTCCATTTCCATTTCTCCTTGAAAATACATCCTTGGGAAGCTTGAAGCATCCCTCTACGACGCCTAGATCTCCTTTTTCCAGATTGGACAGCCACTTCTCCGCATTTTCTCTATTTTTCATGGCTTTCGTGGAAGCCATTTTAGGCCTTTTATCACTCTCATCCATCATATCTTTGATGGGTAAAAGGAAAACCGCAACATACGAGGCTGGGCCAAGCTGCCCTGCTCAATCGAGAAGACCGCGGGGTGGTGCCGCAAGTTCAAGCGCCGCCGCAGGTCCAGCTGCAGCCCTAGAGTGCCATACAAAGCGAGATTTGTATCCCCATGCTCACCTTGGGCGAGTAATTCTATCAGAGATGCCTCACGGCCAATACACTGATCGCAAAGTGTTATTTGAGGTGGACGTGGAAGGACGACTGTTCGGTGAATTTTTGTTGTTCGAGCGCATTGAAGCTGCGCATAGGGGTCCGATCTTTGAAGCTCGCGCTTGTGCTAATGTGAGCACCGATCGTGTCTTCTACGCTAGTATCCAGAATCCTACCTTGGAGCCATTGCAGTTTAAAATCCCTTTTGGTAGAGATCGGATGGCATTGCAGTTAACCTATCTAAGGTAGCTGCGGTGCAGGACTGGGAGCAGCCCGGTTCTGTCACTGAGGTGAGGAGTTTCTTGGGTCTTGCTGGCTACTATCGGCGCTTCATACAGGACTTCTCGAAGATCGCGAGACCCTTATCTCAGTTGACACGAAAGGACGTGAAGTTCGCCTGGAACGACAAGGTGGAGTCAGCTTTTCAGGAGGTGAAGGACAGACTTACGTCCGCCCCTGTGCTAGTATTACCAGAGCAAGGGGTTAGATACACCATATACACTGACGCGTCTAGCGTTGGTCTGGGTTGTGTCCTTATGCAGAGGGACAGGGTAATTTCGTATGCCTCGAGACAATTAAGGAAGCACGAGGAGAATTACCCTACACACGACCTAGAGTTAGCAGCTGTTATATTCGCACTGAGACTATGGAGACATTACCTCTACGGAGAGGAGTTCGAGCTCTTTTGCGACCACAAGAGCCTCAAGTACATATTCACGCAGCGAGACTTGAATATGAGGCAGAGGCGATGGATGAAGACGTTGAAGGACTTCAAGTTTGAAGTCTCTTACCATCCTGGGAAGGTGAACCTTGTGGCTGATGCGTTGAGCCGCAAGAAGGCGATAGAGTTTGCGGCTTCGCTGATGGTTATTGAGTGGGATATAGTTGAGTTTTTGCGAGACTTTGAGCAAAAACTCACCATAGAGGAGCCGTTTGAGTTCATCGCACATGTACAGGTGCGATCCCAGATCGATGACCGAGTCATCGAGGCACAGAGGGACGATGCGCATCTGACTGAGCTTCGAGAGCAGGCCAGTGACGATGCAGACGCCGACTGACGAGTTGGAATGGATGGGGGCTTACGTTATTGTGGCCGCCTATGCGTCCCAGATGTCCCTGACTTGAGACGAGAGATTCTCGAGGCTGCGCATTGTACTAGACTCGCGATGCATCCAGGCAGCACGAAGATGTATCGTGACATGAAGAGGACGTATTGGTGGGAAGGTATGAAGACCCACATAGCTGAGTTCGTGTCCCGTTGTCTCACTTGTCAGCAGGTGAAGGCAGAGCATCGCCGACCACCTGGACTTTTGCAGCCTATGCCGATCGCAGAGTGGAAGTGGGATTTCATTTCCATGGACTTCATTTCTGGGTTGCCGAAGACGAGGAAGGGACATGATTTCATTTGGATGATCGTCGACCGTCTGACGAAGTCGGTGCACTTCCTAACGATCAGAGTTACGAACTCTGCAGACGAGCTGGCTAGACTGTACATTAGAGAGATTGTGCATCTGCATGGAGTTCCGTTGGAGATCATGTCGGACAGAGACACGCGGTTCACTTCTATTTTCTGGACTCGCATTCAGGAGGCTATGGGTGTGAAGTTGAAGTTTAGTACTGCCTTCCACCCACAGACAGACGGACAGACAGAGCGGGTGAACCAGATCTCCGAGGACATGTTGCGAGCTTGCGCATTGGACTTCAAGGACAGTTGGGATGATTGTCTTGCATATGCGGAGTTTGCGTACAACAATAGCTTTTAGATGAGTATCGGTATGGCACCTTATGAGGCGCTGTATGGGCGACCTTGTCGCGCACCGAATTGCTGGATAGAGGTCGATGAGCGTAACTTGATTGGCCCAGAGTTAGTGCAGGCGACGTCAGAGAAGATTGATATTATTCGACGTCGGCTTCTTACAGCGCAGAGCAGACAGAAGAGTTATGCCGATACGAGACGGAGGCCACTAGAGTTCACAGTTGGGGATCATGTGTTTTTGCGAGTTTTCCCTATGAAGGGAGTCCTTCGGTTCAGGAAGAAGGGGAAGCTGGCACCGCGATTCATTGGTCCATTCCAGATCCGCGATCGTGTGGGAGCGGTGGCTTACCGATTGGCTTTACCCACGCCTCTCGCGAGCGTTCACAACGTATTTCATGTTTCTATTTTGAAGAAGTACGTTGCTGATCCTTCCCATATCATCAGATGGGAGCAGGTGCAGTTAGGAGAGGATGTTACATATATCCTGCGACCGACACGTATCCTAGACAGGAAGGAGTAGGTATTGCGTAGCAAGGTGATTCCCCTTATGAAGGTATTGTGGACGCATCACTCTGAGGAGGAGGCTACTTGGTAGACAGAAGCCGAGATCAGAAAGAACTACCCACAGCTTCTCGAGGAGTACGAAAAGGTACAAATTTTGAGGACAAAATTATTTGTTAAGGGGGGTAGATTGTAACGCCCGTGAAAAACCCGTACTTGGGCCCGAGTACCAACTCGACCCGAAATTGCATAGAATTAATTCTTTTAGAAAATATGACTAAGTTAGCTAGCACAACGCTGGAGTGGTTGGGAAATAGTCCCTGATCACTTTAAATACGTTCTACAAGACCCAAATCGAGTAGAACAAACGACTCTATAATACTCTATAACCTTGGATCAAACTCTAAACAGGTTTGTTCTCTGGACCACTTTGAATCTTTGAATTGGATCTAGACCACACGTCGAAAGTCCGATACCTCCTATCTTAGACCGTTAGAACCGCCTAGTTGGACTTGACACTCATTTCGAAAATCAAGTCAAACTGATAATCACAAGCTATTTCATTGAACCCGGACCGAAGAGAGTGCGAATAGGGACAGAATTGGAATTTCAAATTCAAATCTGGCACACGACTTGACACATTAGTATTAAGCGTTCTGACCGTCAGAATTCAGATAGATTACACCCTCGGATCAGGAAAAAATTCTATTTTATATCATGAGACTTTCAGCCCTGATCTACGTGCGGTGACCGCTGAACTGAAACTGGTCCGCCACGTGCGATATACGAACCCTGCCGGACTAAAAACTTAATACGTGCTATCTCTGGTACGCATGAGCTTAAGTTCGATCGTGTTCGACCAGGGGACCACCAGAAAGCATCTTTTGGTCCGAAACAGCCCCGAATTGGATATGCACTAAGTAAACTTCGTTCCGGAGCCTGTTTTCGACATTTTTAAGCTTATAAAAGGGGTTGAAACCCTCATTCCTCTCTTCCATCCAAAAATTGCAAAACCTTAACTTTGGGAGAGAGAAAAGGAGAGAGTTTGAGAGAGAGGGTAGAAGGATTTTTCCCGCCTTTGTGTCGCTGATTACACGTGCTTCAGCAACTCTTCCCAATCACCTGGCCGGTGATTTCTCTACTTTTTTAGGTATGAAATGACCCTAAAAGTTGCTGATTTAGGGATTACTTGGATTCGTAGCGTGTTAGCTAACGTACTTCGTAAAACAGGGTCTCCTACTGCCGTAGACGAAGCGTATACGCTCCGTTTCAATTCACGAGTCTACAAGACATAAGGTGAGGATTTTAGACGCTTTGATTGAAGGTTTACAACGCTTTCAATGTCGTTTAATAGTAGATTATCGACGGCATCACCGTTTGACATGTACAACATGCTCTCCGTTTCCTGTTTCGTAAATTAACGAAGAATATGAGATTTAGGGCATTTTAGTCATTTGTAGGAAGTACAGATTACGTTCATATTTTCCTGATGTGATTGACATGGTTTGTTGTCGCATTAGGAAGTTAAGAATACGTGCGTAATTAGTTTGGCAAAGAGATTCTCCTAATTGCGCACTTCGGGTCGACATACTATATGTAGATTTAAGTGTGTAGTGTATGTGTTTGTATAAATGCTTGTATTAGTATGTATTGAATTAAATGATGTTATGAATTAGTTTGAGATGGATTTCTCAATTAATATGCTGACCTAAATGATTTCCTACATGTTGACTATATGCATGATTTCATTACATGCATGAAATATATGTGTTTGAAGATTTACTTAAGTTGAATGTTATAACATGTGTTAACATGCTCACATGATTGTATTTCAATTCCAATATTCCTATATAAATTTCTGATGTGATTCCATAATTGTTTGGGACTATACTTAGTCCTGGAAGTCGGTAACCGATCGAATTCGTGACTGGCTAGTTTTGGCCACGAACGACGCGTCGATGAACGCGAGTCGTGTTTGAAGTTGGCGGCAGTGGTTAGGCCACGCGAAGTGTTTTACGCACTTTATGTCGTTCGACTTGAGATGCGGTCGCGCTAGTCGAGCCCGTCAAGTAACCCGACTGGCCGATGTATGTTCACCTTGTATGAGTCATAACTGCTTGAACCTAGGGTACTGAACTTACCATTGTAAACCCTGTTAACCATGGTACCTTGATCCACGATGACTCATGAGCCGGGCATGGTGGTATGGGACACCGTGGTCGAGCTGTCGGCCTACGCTGGGGCCACAAACCTCCCCGTAGTGACCAGTGAGCACCTAGACTCGTGAGCAGATTATGGTGGTATGAGACACTATATTCTAGCTGTCGGCCTACACTGATCAGGCGACGAGTCCTTTGTAGTGACCGCGAGCGTATTCTGAGTCCACGGGAGGCGACGACCCTTCCGTTGCAGTAGAGTACGGTAGGCCTGTATTGATAAGGTGATGGGGGAGCGGTGCAACGAGTGCGAGCAACAGCCCTGGCAGCCCTTGCAGCGACCTACGAAATATACATCGTATGAGATTACTAGGAGTGACGACCCTAGACAGGATCTGTGTTGGGATTGATACAAGGGAAGTACCTTAGTTTCCCAATCCTGCTGTTTGAATGGACTAATAACAACTTGGAAATCATATCACCATGCCATTGCATGTGCCTGGAAGATGTGGAGCACTTGAGGGTCGATTGCATGCCGCGGTCGTAAGATGGTGCCGTATGAGGGAGATCGTCGGTGAGGGCATACATCACGTCGTGTTATCTTGCATTAACAATAGTATTAGGATTGTCTGATTTACTGCTTTACTATTATCGCATGATTGAATTGTGAACATACTAATATTTGCTCTATGATTCCACTGAGTTGATCACTCATTCCCACGTTACGGGATCGTGTTTGCAACACCCACCAGACCTTGTTGTAGATGCAGGTGAGGCTGAGATCCAGGAGGCAGAGCCAGACTTCGACGAGGACCAGGGCGAGTTCTCGTACATGCAGTATCATGATGGCTTTGCGTAGGCGACCTGGATTGATGGGACTTCAGTGGGACTATTTTGAACATTTCATTTTGTTCATGTATATATATATATGAGACTCAGAGATGTATTCATACCTTAGAGACAGATGAGATCTACTTTGTTTTTCCATACAGTGATATATATATATTGTTTAGTCTTCCGCTTGCTTTTATCACTGGATCTGAAGTATGAATTGCGGTTTTGGTATACTTTTACTCATGTGAATGCTTTAAATCAGACAACATTGAATCATAATCATTTTTGTTGCATAAGTGACGGTCTGGAACTCGGGAGTTGAGTTATACACGATCCCCGATTTTTTGGGCGTTACAATTCACTCCTTGATGCTTCATGTCATCTTGTGTCTTTGGTCTTAAGCCTTCAAGGGCTCAACCGACTCAATGCACACGGAATCACGTGATTGAAAAATTGGTGCACAATCAATGCATTAATAATAAGGACTCATTGGTATGAAAGAAATAAAATATGTCAAAACTGATGCATGGTGGAAATGGAGAGGAATATATCACTCGATATCTTCTTCCTCTTAAAAAATCTCAAATCCATAATGAGCATTAAATTTATAAGGTAAAACAAAACTTTTAAAATGATAATGTTATGGAGAGTAATGAAAGTGTCTTTCAAAGCAGTGATAAAGAATAGACAACCATAAATTCAAAGTATTATCAGAATGATAATTAAACTACTTGTTTATAAAGTTTCTAAAACCCAGAAAATTTACTTAAATAAGGACTTCAAGTATAATTAGACTTATTCAAATCATAGAATACTTTAAAATAGTAAAAGTTGTAACTTATTACAAAATAATAAAATTTAAAATGATATTCAAAATTAACACCCTAAAATTATTTTATTTTGGAAAAAAGTTTAGCGGTCTATTGTCTTTGACATTGGTCATAATGTAAAGCTCATTGAAAACTTTCTAATTCTAGGCCTAAAATAGATAACCAGAGGTGAAGTTATGGCCATTAGAGGCTATAGTGAGTGTAGGAATCTAGATTAAATGTTCTACTAATTTCTTTTGATTATAGCCATCCACAGGACTATCCTTGACTTTAACCTCATTCACGTTGTAACCCATCTTATGAAAACATGGGGATCCCATGCGTGAAGATAGCAAGGCTCTGCATCAAAGAAAAACTCTTCTACTGTTTCCCTTTCCTATATTCCGTGTATGACTTAGTTGCACATGGTTGCATTTGCTTTGTTCGACAGGCGAAGTTCAACATTCATTTCAAGATTTAATTCCAAGATTCAAATTTTTTAAAGAAAATTTTGAAGTAACCCATTGGGATATTTGATGTCTTAAATTGAGTCAAATATTGGGTCTGTCGATGCCATAGACAATCTGTTCGGTGTCTCCTTAAATGGCATCGAATAGTTCTAGATCCCATAGATATTTTCTGTATTTTCTTTAGTTGGTTGCTGGATTAACTGGGCACATTTTCGATGTCATCGATGAGTGTTTAATGCCATCAAGAATTTCTAAAAAATCATGTGTTGTCTTTATACAGTTGAGGTGTTAGTTTGATGCCATCGACAGATTCTACGCAGATTTTTCACAAAGTTAAAAATTTACTAAATTTGTTTTCAATTTCATTTGGGATTCTTTCTAAGTTTATATGTGTGTGTGTGTGTGTGTGTGTGTGTAAACGGAATTGGGAGTTATTCTAAGGGTTTATAAATCATTCTAGGATTTCAAAGGTTGTAGCAAGGGTGAGATTCGAGGTTGTTCGAATTCGGTAAGCTATTTCTCATTGTAATTTATACTTTCATAGTGATCATTTGTTGCTTTGTACCATGGTTTTTTCTAGAAAGGATTTTCCCATGTTAAAATCTTTGTGTTCACTTAGTGTTTTCTTGGTGTTATTGGATTACCATCCTAGATTCATCTCTGTGTGCTTCCGTACTCCCCCCAACAAGTGGTATCAAAGCTATCGTTGGGGTGCAGGCTTGAATTTGAAGGATTAATATCAATGGGAAACACTAAGTATGATATTGAAAAGTACTCAGGTAAAAATAATTTTAAGTTATAGAAGGATAAGATGATTAGCCTATTAACTAAGTAAGGCGAAGATGGGGCTCTCGAGGAGGGATGATTGTCTATGAGTGACCATGATTGGAATACTCATGATAAGAAGGTCAAATCCTCTATCTGATTGTGTCTCATAGATAAGGTTCTCTACAATGTTTTGAGGGAGAAACCGCAACGAGTTTGTGGGGGAACAGTAACACCCTAAAAATTGGGGATCGTGTAAAAACTCAACTCCCGAGTTCCAAAACATCACTTATACAAAAAATATGATTATGATTTAGATGTTGTCTGAGTTAGTGCATTAACATGAGTGGGATTATACCAAAACTACAATTCATACTCCAGATCTAGTGATAAAACGCAAGCGGAAGACTAGAAGATATATATATTACTATCTGTAAAAATAAAAAAATCTCGATCTGTCTCCAAAGTATGAATGTATCTCTGAGTCACATATACATATACCAAACCAAAAATCAAATGTCATGCGATAGTCCAACTAGCAAAATCCCGCTGATCCAGGCCACCTATACGAAGCCGTCAGAAAACTGCATGTACGAGAACTCGTCTTGGTCCTCGTAGTAGTCCGTGTAACATCCCGAAAATTGGGGGGTCGAGTAAAAACTCCACTCCCGAGTTCCAGAACATCACTTATGCAACATAAATGTGTATGATTGAATGTTGTCTGTGTTAATGCATTAAACATGAGTGGGATTAATCCAAAACATCATATCATACTCTAGAGACCGTTAAATTAGCAAGCGAAAGACTGTGATAGTATGTATAACATATATAAACTTATGTGTCTCCAGAGTGTGAACATGTTACCAGGTTATATACATACATGTATACTCCAAAGGTATACAAAACGAATATACATGAGTGCGTTAAAAATATAAAATGATAAGTGTCAAGGCATCTAATCAACCTCCCTTTAATCCCGTCAATCAAAACATGCATAAAGGAGATATCCTCCTCATCATCATCAAGTCCAGCTCCACCTCGCAGGCCGTGCCATCATCTGCAATCACAATAGGGACTGGTGGGTGTCCGAAAACACCATCCCGTAACGTGGGAGTGAGTGATCAACTCAGTGGGATAAGAGAGCAGAGATTAGCATGTTATCAAATCAATCATGCGCTAATAGTAAAGCAGTAAATCAAACAATCCTAATACTGTTGTTAATGCAATATGACATGGCGTGATGTATACCCTCACCGACGATCTCCCTCATATGGTACCATCTTACGACCGCGACATGCAATCGTCCCTCAAGTGCTCCACATCTTCCAGGCATATGCAATGTAATGGTGATATGATTTTCGAGTTGTTATTAGTCCATTCAAACAGTAGGATTGGAAAACTAAGGTACTTCCCTTATATCAATCCCAACACAGATCCTGTCTAGGGTCGTCACTCCTAGTAATCTCATACGATATATATTTTGTAGGTCGCTGCAAGGGCTGTCAGGGCTGTTGCACGCACTTGTTGCTCTGCTCCCCCATCACCTTATCAATACAGGCCTACTGTACTCTACTGCTACGGAAGGTTCGTCACCTCCCGTAGACTCAGAATACGCTCGCGGTCACTACAAAGGACTCGTCGCCTGATCAGTGTAGGCCGACAGTAAGAATATACTGTCCCATACCACCATAATTTTCTCACGAGACTAGGTGCTCACTGGTCACTACGGGGAGGTTTGTGGCCCCAGCGTAGGCCGATAGCTCGACCACGGTGTCCCATACCACCATGCTCGGCTCATAAGTCTTCGTGGATCAAGGTACCATGGTTAACAGGGTTTACAATGGTAAGTTCAGTACCCCAGGTTCAAGCAGTTATGACTCAGGGTGAACATACAACGGCCAGTCGGGTTACTTGACGGGCTCGACTAGCACGATCGCATCTCAAGTTGAACGACATGAAGTGCGTAAAACACTTCGTGTGGCCTAACCACTGTCGCCAACTCCAAAACACGACTCGCGTTCATCGACGCGTCGTTCGTGGCCAAGATAAGCCAACCACGAATTCGCTCGGTTACCGACTGCCTGGACTAAGTATAGTCCCAAACAATTATGAATCCACATCAGCAATCAGGTAAGAGTATTGGAAATGGAATACAAACATGTGAGCATGTTAACACATGTTATAACGTATAACTTAAGTAAATCATCTTACACATGTCTTTCACACATATAATGAAATTATGCATATCGCCAACATATAGGAAATCATCTCCATCAGCATATTAATTGGGAATTCAATCTCAAACTAAATCATAAGGAAATCATCAAGCACATGTTATAACATACCACTTAAGTAAAACATCAAGCATATGCATTTCATACATATAATGAAATCGTACATATGGCTAACCTATAGGAAACCATTTACACTAGCATATTAATTGAGAAATCAATCTCAAATTAATTCATAACACCATTTAATTCAGTACATACTAATACAAGCATTTATACAAACACTTAAACTACACACTTAAGTCTATATATAGTATGTCGACTCAAAGTGTACATTTAGGCGAATCTCTTCGCCAAAATAATTATGCACGCATTCCTAACATTCTAATGCGACAATAAACCATGTCAATCACATCAGCAAAATATGAATGAAAACAGTACTTTCTACAAATGACCAAAATGCCCTAAATCTCATATTCTCCGTCGGTTTACGAAACAGCAAACGGACAGCATGTTGTACATGTCAAACGGCGATGCCGTCGATAATCTACTATTAAATGACATTGAAAGTGTTGGAAACAGTCAATCAAAGCGTCTAAAATCTGTACCTTTCACTTTATATATGTATCATTTCGAACGGAGCGTATACGCTTCGTCTACGACGATCAGGCGACCTAATATACAAGCTACATAAGCTACATCGCTAATGGAACTGACGGAAGCTTAAATCAGCAAGTGGTTAGGGTTTTCCTTACCTAGAAGTGCATTGAAATCACCGGAAAAGTGATTGGAGTGCGTCGCCTAAGCACGTGCAGCAGCAGCAGCAGGTGGCAGGAAAATCCCTCCCACCTTCTCTCACAAACTCTCACCTTTTCTCTCTCCCAATCTAGGTTTTTTCTCAAATTCGGATGGGAGAGAGGAGTGAGGGTTTCAACCCCTTTTATAAGCACAAAAATGCCTGAAATAGGCTCGGCAACAAAGTTCACTTGAGGTTTATCCAAATCGGGGCTGTTTCGGTCCAAAAGAGCATTTCTGGAGGTCCCCTGGCCAAATGCGGTCGGACTTAAGCTCATGCATACTGGATCTAGCATACATCAAGTTTTCAGTCCGGCAGGGTTCGCAGATCGCACGTGGCGGTCCAGTTTCAGTTCAGCGGTCACCGCACGTAGATCAGGCCTACAAGTCTCATGACATGAAATAGAAATTTTTCCTGATCCGAGGGTGTAATTTGGCTGAATTCTGACGGTCAGAACGCTTAATACTGACACATCAAGTCGTGTGCCAGATTTGAATTTCAAATTCCAAATCTGTCCCTATTCTCACTCTCTTCAGTCCAGCCTCAATGAAATAGCCCGTGATTATCGGTTGGACTTGATTTTCGAAATGATTGTCAAGTCCATCTAGGTGGTTCTAACGGTCTAAGATTTTAGGTATCGGACTTTCGACGCGCGGTCTAGATCCAATATAAAGTTTCAAAGAGGTCCAGAGAACAAACCGGTTTAGAGTTTGATCCGAGGTTTTAGGGTGTTATAGCACCATTGGTTCTACTCGATTTGGGTCTTGTAGAACATATTTAAAGCGGTTAGGGACTATTTCACAGCTACTCCAGTGTAGCGCTAGCTAACTTATGCTTAGTTTCTAAAGGAATTAATCCTAAGTGATTTCTTTGGCCATGGAATTGGGTTCTGAGCGATTTCCCAGGTGTTTTAGTTGACCCATTGCCTAAGGACGTCTAATCCCAGGTTGGCCAAAATTCAGAGTGTTACAGTCCGGCTCCACATCCTAAATCGCCTCGCTATCTACATCTAAGATAGAGTCTGATAGGTGTTGCAAACACCGTCCCGTAACGTGGGAGTGAGTGATCAACTCAGTGGAATCATAGAGAAAAGATTAGTATGTTATCAAATCAATCACGCGATAATAATGAAACAAACAATCAGACATTCCTAGATACTTTTATTAATGCAAGGATGAGATGCAGTAATGATGCATGCCCTCACTGACATACTCCCTCATGCGACATCATCTTACGTCCGTGGCATGCTTTCTTCCCTCAGTGCTCCATATCTTCCAAGCACATGCAGTGCGATATGAATATGATTACCGAGTTTTTATTAGTCCTTTCATACAGCAGTATTGGAAAACTAAGGTACTTCCCTTATATCATTCCCAACACAGATCCTGTCTAGGGTCGTTACTCCTAGTAGTCTCATACGATGATATATTTCTAGGTCGCTACAAGGGCTGTCAGGGCTGTAACACGTACTCGTTGCACCGCTCCCCCATCACCTTATCAATACAGGCCTAGTCTGTACTCTTGTTGCTACGGAAGGGTCGTCGCCTCACGTAGACTCAGAATATACTCGAGGTCACTACAAAGGGCTCGTCACCAATCAGAGTAGGCCGACAGCTCGAATGTAGTGTCTCATACCACCACAATCGGCTCACGAGTCTGAGGTGCTCACTGGTCACTACGGGGAGGCTCGTCGCCACAGCGTAGGCCGACAGCTTGACCACGGTGTCCCATACCACCATGCCCGGCTCATGAGTCTTAATGGATCAAGGTACTATGGTTATCAGGGTTATCACTGGTAAGTTCAATACCCTAGGTTCAAGTAGTTATGACCAATATAAGGTGAACATACAATGGTCAGTCGGGTTGCTTGACGAGCTCGACTAGTACGAGTGCACCTCAAGCTGAACGACATGAAGTGCATAAGCACCTCGTGTGGCCTAACCATTGCCGTCAACCCAAGCACGACTTGGGTTCGTCGACACGTCCTTCGTGGCGAATAGAATCCAACCATAATTTTAAATCTATTACCAACTGCCTGGACTAGAGTATAGCCCCAAACACTTGTAATCTACATCAAGGATCATATGAGAGTGACAGAAATGAAGCACAAATAATCCAAGCATGTTAACAACATATTATAACATACAACATAAGCAAATCAACCAAACATAAGCATTTCATATGTATAAGGAAATTAATTCAATATAACAAACATGGAGGAAATCATGTGTATCATCAAAACTAATCTACAACAACATTTACTCAATACTTATTAATACATACTTTTGTACAAATACTTAGTCTACACACATTTGTCTACATAGCGTATGTCGACCCAAAGTGTGCATTAGGGTGAATCTCTTAGCCAAACAGATCATACACGCATAACTTGTATAATAACATGACAAATACTCATGGCAATCATATCAGCAAAATACGGACGTATACAGTCTTTCCTACAAATACCTAAAATACCCTAAATCTCATATTCTCCGTACGTAGTCGAAATGGAAAACTGACAGCATGTTCTACATGTCAAATAACATCCTTGTCACTAACCTACTATTAAACGACATTGAAATCTTTGAAAATAGGTAACCTAAGCATCTAAAATCCTCACCTTAAGCCGTAGGAGCGTATCGAATCGAATAGAAACTCTACGCTTCATCAACGTCAATATGACGACATATATCACAAGATAAGTCAGCTACTTCACTACTTGTATTGATAGAATTCCTAAAATAGGCTAAGGTTAGGGTTTTCTTACCTAAAATGAAGTCAGAATCACCGGAGGAGTGATTAGAACATGATGGCTAAGCACATGTACTCGCAGGATCGAGTGACAGGAACCTTTCCTCACAACTCTCACAGAATCTCTCTCTTTTCTCTCTTCTCTTTTCTAGGGTTTTTGCAAATTCGTATGGGAGGGGTGTGAGAGGGTTTAAGGTCCTTAATAGGTTAGAAAGTCACCTATTTAGACTTTAAACCAACGTATACTTGGGTTATAGCCAAATCGGGTCTTTTTCGATCCAAAAGAACGTTTCTGGAGGTCCCCTAACTAAATGCGGCCGGACTTAAGCTTATGGATGTTGGATCCTGATCACATTAAGTTTTCAGTTTGATTAGGTTTTCAGATCACACGTGGCGGACCAGTTTCAGTTCAACGGTCACTGAGACTCGATCGAGGATTCCAAGTACACTGACCTGAGTGGAAAATGTTCTCTAATCCGAGGGTGTATTTGGGTCAGATTTCGACGGTCTGAATGCTTATACTTAACCCGCAAGCGACACATGCCAGATTTATTTAAATCACATTTAATTTATAAAGAATTTCACTCTTTCTCACACTCCTTGCTCAAAGCTCAATGAAATAGCCTCAGAACATCAGTTGGGCTTGATTTCTAGGGTGGTAGTCAAGTCCAACTACGCAGTCATAATGGTCTAAGTTCATTGCTACCGGACTCATGACGCGCAGTCAGAATCCATTACAAGGTTTCAAAGGGTTCCTGAGAGCAAACAGGTTTAAAGTTTGATCCTAGGTTTCAGGATGTTATAGCATTAATAATTTCATAAGTTTTGGGTCTTGCAGAACGTATTTAAAGTGATCAGTGCTAATTTCACAGCTAATCTAGCATAGCGCTAGTTATCTTACGCTTAATTTCTAAAGGAATTAATCTTAAGTGATTTCTGATCGAGGTGGTACTCGGGTCTCTGTACGGATTTTTCTGAGACGTTACAGAAAGTTAAAGGACGTTTATGCAAAAAAGTCCCTTGAGAATTGCCTACACTTGAAGTTGTAGTTGTTCAACTCTAGGATGGAAAATGGTGGAGATGTGGAAGCCCACATTAGTAATTTTAATAAGTTGATTTGCAAGTTGCTAGACATGGAGGAAGTGGTCAAAAATAAATATTAGACATGTATTTTGTTGAATTCTCTGTCAGCGTCGTATGAATCATTCAAGAACTCATTGTGCACCGATAAATCATCCCTTAGTATGGACACCGTTAACTCATCCATTCAGGGGAAGGCTATGAGAAAAATAAACAATAGCGTATGGACCTCTTCTGATGCACTGCTTACGAGAGGTAGGAATACTGAATGAGATACATGATCTTCTCGGTCGAGATCCAAATCTAAGGGCAAGGGCAATGGTAAGTTAAAGTGATGGAACTATGGGATAACAAGATACATGAAGAAGAATTGTGTAAATCTTAAATCGAAGAGAGAAGACTTTGAAGCTTCTTATAAGGAGGCTAACGCTGCCACATTTTATGAATGTACGAATAGATATGAAGGTGATGTCTTGTCTGTGTTTATGATCGGACACTTATACGATGAACGTAGGGATGAGTGGATTCTAGACACAGGGGCATCTTATCACATGACTCCTCATTGGAGTTGGTTTGCTAGATACAAAGAGTGCGATAATGGATAAATATTTATGGGCAATGACATTACCTATAATGTTGTGGTTGTTGGTATGATGCGCATCAAGATATTTGATGGGACAGAGCATACCCTGACTGAGGTGAGGCACATTCCTAACATGAAGAAGAGACTGATTTCTTTTGATGTAATTGACGTAAATGAATGCAAGTTCACCGTATTTGATGGTGCCCTTAAAGTATCTAAGGGGACACTTGTAATCATGAAAGTGTAGAGGCTTGGAAACATTTATAAGTTAATCAGGAGCACTTCAACAGGTGGAGCTGCAATGGTTGTAATGGATTTCACTACTACTCATATGTGGCATGCTCGTTTGGGCCACATGAATGAGCGGGGCATGAACACTGAGATAGAAGCATTGACAGAGGTACAGGTGTAGGTGGAGTAGGCACCTGTGAGAAGATACCCAACGCGTGATTATAGGTTACCGGCAAGATTTAAGGATGACTCTAATATCACATACGCCCTCATTACAGATGAGGGGGACCCGTCTACTATTTAGGAGGCTCTTGATGAGCCTGATGTAGAAAAGTGGAAGGTGGTTATGGACAATGAGATGAACTCATTGCACAAAAACAACACATGGGAGCTGATGGAGCTTCCAATGGGCTGAAAAGCGATCAGATGTAAGTGGTTATTTAAAATGAAACATGATAAATACAAAGCAAAGCTGGTAGCGAAAGATTATGCTTTAAAAAAATGAATCCACTTCACAAATATATTCGTGTTGATGGTTAAGCAGGTGTCTATCAGATTCGTGTTGGCGTTGGTTGTCCAATATGATCTCGAGCTGGAACAGATGGATGTCAAGATCGTATTCCTGCACGGGAAGATGGAAGAGCAGATGTACATGAAGCAACCAGATGACCATGAAGTTAAAGGGGCAGAGAACAAAGTTTACAGGTTATGGGGTTATTGTACAGCATGAAACAGTAGCCTAGGCAATGGTATAAAAAATTTGATTCTTTAATGTTGATTTAGAAATTTACTAGGAGTGAATACGATCACTGTGTCTATTACAAGAAATTGAGTGATGGCAAGTTCATCATCCTAGTGTTGTATTTGATGTAAGAAATAAGAGAATAGGACAAGAAACTGCACATTTGATGATTGAAGACATGGTATATATTATTGTATTTGATGTCTTAAATCAAGTCAAATATTGGGTCTGTGGATGCCATCAATAGTTTGTTCGATGTCTCCTTCGATGAAATCGAACAGTTCTCGATTCTATCGATATTTTATGAATTTTTTCAGTTGGTCGCTGGACTAACTGGGCACCTTTTCGATGTCATTGATGAGTGTTTAATGCCATCGAGAATTTTTGAAAAATCATGTTTTGTCTCTGGACAGTTGATATGTTAGTTTAATTTCATCGAAGGATTAGTTTCAATGTTATTTATGAGTGTTCGATGCTATCGACAGATTTTGCGCAGAGCTATGAATTTGTAGCATTTATTTTCGATTTCTTTTGAGATTCTTTCCAAGGCAATATATATGGCTGTAAATGGAATTGGGAGTTATTCTAAGGGTCTTTAAATCGTTATAGGGTTTCAAAGGGTATAACAAGGGTGATATTCAATGTTGTTCAAATTAGGTAAGTTCTTTCCTCTTTGTAATTTCCTCTTTCATAATGATCATATGTCGCTTTGTGCCGTGGTATTTTTCCAAAAGGGTTTTTCCACGTTAAAATATTTATGTTCTCTTTGTGTTTACTTGGTGTTATTAGATTACTATCATAGATTCATCTATGTGTGCTTCTGCAGTTCCTCATCATGGGATTCCCTCTCACCATCAGTGGAGGTTGGGATATGCATGTGCGCCTAGTGACCCTTAGCTTGGAGGTTTGAAGTTGCGAGTTTTCCTTTAGATTGCATACCATCTTAATGATAATTCAACGTTAGGAAGTTTAGACCATCTCCAATTTAAAAACCCACAACCAACCATGCCTTGACTCTCCATTTTATAGTCATTCAAAAGATATGAGAATTTTCATATAGTATCTGACCAAGAGATTAAGAATCATAAGCCAACACTAACGTTTATTTACCTGCCACACATCCAACATTAAGAGATCATTTTTCCTGTGTCACAGTTCAAGATCACGGCCATGGGTCACTCAATGAGGCCCACATGCAAATATGGTTGGATAATCTGAAGCTTCTAAAATGTCTGATAAGCCGATAATTAACCCTAAAAAGATGATCCTAACCATTAATTTCTTGATTTGAATGTGACCCATGAAAAAGTCTCAACCATCCATATCAGTTATACATATGAAAGAATATTCCATTCAATGTGAGTTTATTATTGTGATCGGTTTGCGATAGTGCCAAAAATCGTGACCCTTCTAATCATCCAACCACCTCTGCATGTGAGCCCAAATGGAGCAACACATGTTGATGATCGTCGGTTGCAACATATGAAAAATGAGCTCATTTATTAATTAAATAAAAAGTAAAGAAGAACGATTGTGTTCAAGATCAAGTGGTTGTGGTTGGCATGAGGACCACAACCTATCATCAGGTAAGTACAGGTAGGTCCCACTAACCGGGTATTCTATTTAGGTGGTGGGTGCTGCATCTCAACGCCAGGGGCAATGGGTTGGTTTTGGGCAGGGCCGGTCTAGGTCCAGGCCCGACCAGACACATAAGTGTAAAAGCCTAAACCTGAGGCCAATAATGTTCGGCTGGCCTTGGACCCAACCCCACCAAGCCTAGCCTGGAAATTGATAAAATCCCTATTTTCTGCCTTAATTTTCTTTATCTGTATGTTGATCAAGTGCACTATTGGGGGAAAATATAACAAGTCCTTAAGTTGGAATAGGCATGGTATCGACCCTATTGATATGGCTCAGACTCACCAGGCACCGAGTCTAATTACTGCCCATGCCTGAATCGCTAGATGGAGAGACATAACCCAGACTTACTAGGCACTAAGCCTGACCGCGGCTTGTATGCCCTGAGCCACGAAGAGAGACCTCTAAGTGAGATTAATACACATCTAGGTCAACTATATGCCAACCCATTCCATTGGTTGAGCCCCAGTTTTGACCAAGCTCTAGTCCGACTCACCCTTTCGGTTGGCCAATAGAGCCGTTGGAGATTTGCCACATGACCTACCTGAACACGGCAGTGTTCATCTCTCCTCTTTCAAAAGTTGTTTATTAGGCTCCACCTTAGCCGATTCAAGGAATTGGCCCTGCATCTCCACTTGAGATCTTCAGGAGATAAGCTTTAATACCAAAAATCTAGGAATATCAAAGATTACAAGATCGCTTAAGATAGAGATCTATTCCAGTTAGGAAATCTCTTTGAGGATTTCACCTCTATAAATGGGGACGCTGATAGGTGAAAGGTACATACACATTCTCTCCCTAGCACCATTACTCCTAAACCCAGATTCTGAGTTTAACATCGGAGGGTCCCCTAGTCAAGCCAGGGTCTCCTTTGTTTTCTTCCTGCGCAAATCTTCAAGTATCACGAAGGGGGTGAGCCGAAAACAACATCAACAGCTTGGTGCCGTCTGTGGGAAGTGACACTAAAAGTCATTCTTCAGCTCTATCGAAGGCATTGTACAATCTTCCATGGCTAGAACTAGAAAAAATGCCCAGGCCTTTCCTGACGAGGTTCCCGTTATCGGTCTGCCGGTGACAAATGGTGCCCTGGATCAGCCGAAGCGACAATAGAATCACTAGGGCTCCATAGCCCGTCAGGAGACAAATGTTGGAGCAAATATAGACCTAACGGGCACAGGTGCCCAGCTTGGGGGATGAACGGTCGAATGCTGCTTAACAATATGCCGATGTTCAGCCATCCACCCCACAAGCTGCTCCTCAGCCGAGTCAGCATCAAGACCCAGCCAAGCTTGCTCCTTCTCATGTTTCTGTGGTAATCCCGCTGCTAGCTTCCGATCTACGACATGAAATAGACTGGAGGAGGAGTAACAGGCCTCCAGTCGAGGGAACCACTGACATTTAAAAACCTAAAAGTGCCTTGGTTTGTCAATTAGCAGGAGTGTCGAGTTAGCTAGACTGCAGAGCCTTATAGGAAGATCAATTCAAAGCGTCTGCCTCAACCAGATGTGTACACAAGCTCACCTTAGGTAAAGTTAAGCCTCACATACCATGTCCCAAAACACCAGGTATTTAAACCCTTAAAACAAGTTAGAACATCATAGGGTTTTTAAGTTAAGAAAACTTTTTCAAAATCAGAAAATCTCTAAGTTTTCTTGCTTCATCGATTTTATCAATACACATCTTGATATGATTGACCTACACTATCAACGTCCTCGATGAAAAATCAATTCCATCATAATAAGGACAAAAGTGTCCAGCAACCACATATATCTTTGGATGAATTTATCGATGTGTCGATATCATCGATATTTGAATCTCGAGTCCATCAAAGGTGACTCGATAATATCAACAGGCAAATCTCCGGTGCCCCTATTTTCACTTAAGAATATCATATGTGTATCGATATATCAAAACCCTCATCGATACCATCGAAGTTCAAATCTCGATAACATCAGAAGGCTCTCAATGATATGGGTCATGGGGGTGAAGATTTCCAGCAAAATATTTTAGGATAGTTTATCTATGATCGAGGGTCACTCGATAGAATCGATATTCAAGTATCGATGATATCGGTACAGTTTCGATGGCATCGAACAAGGACAAAATCTGTCCAGTAAGCTTAAATAAAAATTCAATTGATTTATCGATGCCTCGACACAGCTATCGATATCATCGATATTCAAATTTCGATGACATCGAAGGTCCCTCGATCATTCTTGTAAACCTGAAATATTTCAGAACAAGTCTCTCTCATTTTTAAATTTTAAGGAATCGAAACTCACATCGATGAAATCGGAGTTCAAAATCTGATGACATCGACACATGTTTTGATTCTCTCGACTAGCTGGCAATAGGTTTCAAAAGTGTATGACATTTGAGTTTGTGTCATCGAGTAGACCGTCGATGCTATTGAGAGTGCACGCTCGATGATATCGATCCCGCTCGATGATATCGAACTCTATCATAAATGTGACCATTTTATATCCGTTAGAACCTTTTGCCTATTTAAAGAAGACTTGTCTATTATTGCTGGTAAAGAAAGAAAAGAGTAATTTTGAGTGTTTTACCTTAAATCATATACCCAAAGCCCTTTCTTTCATGGGAGTTTATCCTCCAATCCACCCTCATCATTGATATTCAATAGAGTGGATTGGGGAATGAACTTTCGCATTCAAGGATCCTTCAGTTACTACCTTAATGGAAAATCATTAAGCTAGGATACCTTAAATGCATAAATGACTGGAATCATTCTATATTCCTTATAGGAAAACATTTAAGAGAGTTAAATTCTGTCTTAACCTTGACCCAACCTGACGCCGTATAATGGTACATAATTTATGTTGCGGATCAAGGAAGCAGAAGATTCTTCATCAATAAGGAAGGAGATCTTCGACAACATGCTGAATGAGACTCATCCACTTATCTGTAAGTAACTAGAGTTTAGAGGACCCTTGTAATCATTCCTTTATAGGATTGGGTCTAAGGTGTTTCTCACCCCTTGCAAGTCCTCTAAGAGGCCTTCGGTGGGAGTGTACGTAGTGGGTGTGTTTTTTTAACCCTTGCTCTGTGGAGAGCATAAACAGTTAGGGTCTTGTAGAAGATCCTTGACTAGTGTGCCTAAAAGTAGGTGTGTTGTTTAGACCCTTTCTCATGAGAGTATAAACAGTGAGGTTCCTTGTGTGGATCCTTAGCCAATGTGCCTAAAATGGGTGCTATGTGTTGACCCTTGCTCAAGGAGCATAAACAGTCAGCCTAAGTGTATGTTGTAAAGGTTGAAAGTGAACCTGATTTAAAACCTTAGGTTTGAGGTGAACCGCTGTGAAACCTCTTTAGTGAAATCTGGTACACTCAAGGGTTAAGTACGGTTACCGGGAGTGGAGTAGACAAGTAGTCTAACCACTATAAAAATGACTGTGTTTGAGATTGTTATTCTTTTGTTTGTATGATTCACTTTAATATTTTTATATCTGAATATCTGAGATCACACCTCACACACCCACACAGTCATATCCATCATAGACTAGTTTGCATATTGTTCATCTCTTAAATAGTTTGTGATTGGATCTTCTACTGGGCTTGGAAGCCAGTAAAGTTACTCTTGAGTAATCCTAATATAGTCTTGGTGTTAGGATTAGTGTCATAGGATTTTAAATTATCATAAAATTATTAAAAAGTCCTATTCACCCCCCTCTAGGACATATTGGCATATTCCTATTTCAACTAAAGTGATCTTCACCGCTATTTCAATTGGTATCAAAGCGGGTCTACTTTAAGGTCTTCTCTACCTAGAGAGTGATCTTGACTGAAGTTAGGAATATGGCCAAAGGAAAGGGCTCATCAGTCACTAGGCCTCCAGTATTTGATGGCTCAAATTACACATATTGGAAGGCTAGGATGTACTACTTTCTAAGATCTTTCGATCATGATGTTTGGAATATAGTTGAAAGTGGATATGTGCTACCATCTGAACAAAATTGTACTTGATAGTCACACAACCATCAAAAAACCCAAACCTAAAGAAAAGTGGACGACGTTCGATAAAGAAAAACAAATTGCTAAGCGAAAGCTATGAACGTCATCTACTGTGCCGTGTCACAAGACATCTTCAGTCAAATAAATATGTGTGAGACATCCAAAGAAGCATGAGATCTATTGGAAACAACCCATGAAGGCACAATCACAGTGAAGAGGTCCAAACTACAATTACTAACCTCACGGTTCAAAAATCTCAGAATGGAAGAGCATGAGACTTTCATGGAATTCTTCACAAAGTTGAATATCATTTGTAACTCCATGGGTGGATTAGGGGAAAAAGTTTCGGTTCCTAAAATTTATTGAAAAATATTGAGATTACTACCGGAACGGTTTAATCCTAAAGTTATAACTATTGAAGAGTGTAGGAACATAGAGGAGATGAAAGTAGAAGAACTGGTAGGTTCCCTACAAACTTTCGAACTACACTTCAAACAAGCACAAAAATCTAAAAATATTGTACTAAAAAATTTAAAGAAAACAACAAATGAGTACAGTGGAAGTGAAAAGGAAGATGAAGATGAAGAAGTGGCTTTACTGGTGCAACGATTTAGGAAATTCTTTCAGAAGAAGCTTGGTCGTCCTTCTAGAGGAAGAAAGGTGGACAACAGACCTTCTGCAGGTAAATTTGGTAAAAGGACCAAAGAACCACAATGTTATTCCAATTAGAAGTATGGACACCTATCTACTGAATGCTCAAACAAAGGGTAAAGCAATGGCCGCCACATGGGATGATACAGAGGAGTCAAACTTAGAATATAGTGACTCAGAAATCGATGGAGACCAGAACTCCTTGAAAATTCTTGTGGTCTCCACTGCTCCAATCATTCCCACAGAATCTGAAAACAAGGAAGAACAGAAAGCCACTGAATCCTTTCCATCTAATAATGAGGAATCTGAAAAGGAAGACGAAGAAGAACAAAATAAATTGCAAGATGCATACAATCAACTTTACATCCATAACATCAACATAGTTAGAAGACTTAGAATGACTGAAAATAAAAAGGAATTGCTACAAAAATATTTGGATAAAAATTTAGACATAAATACTCATCTAATTAATGATTTGCAGCAATATCATTTAGATAACGACAAACTTGAAAGAATTAACATTTCCCTTAAATCCGAGTATGAAAAATTAAGTAAACAAATTGAACTATTAAATGAGAAAAACATGATTCTTAAAAATTAAAATCATACACTCCCAGTTGAGTTAGAAGAATCGAGAAACATAGCCAAACTAAACTGTAGGTTATCCCAATGTGGTGAGAAGCTTTAGGCATGGGAAAATCTGGAAATAACAAAAATGGCTTAGGATATGAGAAAGTTAAAACAAAAACTGGCTATGGAACACAAATGCTTGAAAAATCTGATGCCTCCAATAGCAACACAGGAACTAACCCAGCTTGTCATTTAGGTGGTGATTCAGATCATTATAAGTTGAACAAAAGAAATGTACAACCATCACCACTCACACTGATTGATAGAGTGAAGGAGCCATTAAATCAAGTGGTTGAATCAAATAAGAAAACTAAATCTACTACAAGTAAGAGTTCTGTCACAAAGTGAGTAATTAAAGAAAAGAAAAATTGTCTTACTACTCACTCAAATCATTTAAAGGAAATGACACTAAGTGGTACCTAGAAAGTGGTTTCTCATGACATGTCACAGGTGACAAGTCCCTTCTCTCAAACTATAAGAATCTTTATAATGGGATAGTCACCTATGGAGATGGAACCACTGCTAAAGTAATTGAACAGGGAATCATAAGAGGGATTAATTTTCTTAAGAATGAGAATGCTTTCTGCATAAAAGGTTTGGCACATAACCTTCTAAGCATATCTAAAATCTATGATAATGGGCATGTGGTCAAATTCAACAAATAAGAATGTGAAATCCTAAACCAATTAGGAAAATCAGTAATGAAGGGTCATCGTACAAACAACCACTGCTACATCATCAGAGGCAAAGAGAGGACAGATGTCTAGGTATACTAAGAATGAAGAAACATGTTCATGTCATGCATCAATATCTGGATCCTTGCTGAAATGATACAATTTTACTGAGCTTTCAAAGATACAATCTGAGGTTCCTCACCTCAATTTTTTTTTTTTTTTTTTTTTTTTGTGAATATAAACATTTTACAATGTTTATACATTTTGTTCTGTACAAAGTTTTGTTAGAAATACTAGCATTGAAAGAGATATGCTATCCTATACATGAAAGATTGTCGAAATGCAGAAAAACTTGAAAAATACTCACTTTCGATATACTGTCGATTGGTCATTTTGAATGTTGACATCGACTATGAATCAATATCATCAACGTCCCTCTAGGTAGCTGAAACGACAGGACGACTGATCTTCACTAGAACTCTTAATTAAAAATTGAAATTCAGGACTATCGATTGCATCAAAACCATGTTCAATAATATCAAAGGTCAATGCTCAGTAAATATCAAAAGAACAAGAAAAAGAGCCTCATCAGTTAATCTCAGACTTGGCTTTTTATCTACCAGATCTTTTTCTTTTCAAGATGCTTAAAGACAAAGATCTAGTTCTTCCTCAAAGCACTTCAATTAAAAATAAGAAAGGTAAGCAACATGCAACTACCTCTTCTTCATTTTCCAACGTAGAAATTGTGGCAGAATGAGCCGTTCACAGGAAATACATTGAACCTTTTGGGATCATCAATCTCTTAAAATTGATTGGATGGGGGAATATCGTGAATTTTGGTGGAGGATTTCAGCATAATCTAGTACATCAGTTTTTGAGTTTAATCTACAATGTTGAAAATAATCCCCCAATTATTTTAGTCACTGTCATGAATCAGACCGAGCACACCACCCCTAAACTGATAAGCCAATTGATTGGGATAGACGTCGCTAGGATACCTGTATCAGAATGAAATATGAATGGTCTTGGTGTATGGGAAGAAATTACTCGAGCACTATGTAATGGTGCGACTATACCGAGAAATGCAAAGAACGTTCTTCATGTTAGTCTCACATACAAAATTCTTCACAACATTCTTAGCACAAATGTCTATCCCTGTGAAGTCTCTGGGAACAAGCCTTCTCCATACATTCTACATGTTTTGTATGATATTCATCTCGGTATTCACATTTGCCTACCCACTCTCATCCTTCAACAATTAATTTGGGTGTCGTCAGATGAATCCATCACTATACTTCCATTCTCATGTCTTGTGTCCAAGCTATCACAACAATTTGGGCTGCCTCCTACTAACGATCTCCCACACCCGTGTGTCTGGTTCAATTAAGAAGACATCCACAAAATCATTGCCAACACACCTTATGGGGGAAAAATCGATTTAAGCTCAGACAAAGGGTATCCTGTTCTCCGCCCTGTCTCTGTTAAGAACATTCAGGTTGTCCCCAAAAAAGATACTCTATAGGATCTGCTGGAGAAACAATCCTACACAATGAAGCGGCTAGATAACTGTGAAGCCTGTCTATTGGAAATTAAAACCATGCTGGCAACCTTACAACATGCTACACAACAAATTTTGGATGTCTTACCAGCGCGGTAAAGGTTTTTGATTGTCTAACATATGACCAATGCATCACATACCTAAAGTCTACTTGAAATGCTAGAGGTATAAAAAGCCTTTTTGAATGCCCTTCGCTCATACATATGTGTGTTATGCATTACTAACCTACAAAGTTCAAAAAGTTTTTGTTTGTATGATATCCTCTGAGTGAAGAATATACTTTGGTTTTAGGGGACCGTGAATTTTATTGCTATCTGGGGCATTGTGTACTTTTTGTTGGATATTTTGAACACGGTTGGGTATAATTCTATTTTTAATGCCATGATAATGTTTTAAGATCCCTTGCTTTATCTAGTTCCTTCTATGGGATGCATGTGATGTTTTTGATGATTATTTTATCACTGCTCTATTTGATCTGTTATGCATCCATAGTTTCTAAAAATGACGTCTGCTTAAACTGATTTAATCATTATACATCTATATGTGTTGGTTCTCCCAAACACTTCAAACTTCATTCAATATTAACTGCCATATTTATCTTTGTCAATGACTGACAAAAATGGGGAGAATAGTTCAAACATCTTGTCAGGAAATGTATATCTACTGGAGTATGGTGTTGCAAGTGTTAGGGGGAGCAGCCACACCAAGATAGGGGAAGTTTGCAGATAGGGGGAACAGCTTCTGAATCCTTTTGAATGATTATGTGTGTACTCATTAGAGTAAAATTGAAAAATTGTGTAAAGTGTATGTACACACAATTCAGGATGTCAATATAGAAGTTGGTCTAGGGTATTTTGGTATTTTGTCACATAATTGACAAAGGAGGAGTTTGAAGTGCCCTATTTTATTAATTAACGTGAGTGTTGAGTCAACCAAATTGCAGAGCCTCATAGGAAGATCAATTCAAAGCGTCTGCCTCAACTGGATGTGTACACAATACCACCTCAGGTAAAGCTAAGCCTCACATCCCATGTCCCAAAACACCATGTATTTAAACCTTTAAAATAATTTAGAACATCAAAGGGTTTTTAAGTTAAGAAAACTTTTTCAAAATCAAAAAAATCTCTTAGTTTTCTTACTTTGTCGATTTTATTGATACACATCTTGATATGATTAACTTGCACTATCGATGTCCTCGATGACAAATCGATTCCATCAGAATGAGGACAAAAGTGTCCAACAACCACATATATCTCTAGACGAATTTATTGATGTATCGATATCATCCATATTTGAATCTCGTGTCCATTGAGGGCGACTCGATAATATCGACAGGAAGATCTCCGGTGCCCCTATTTTCACTTAAAAATATCATATGTGCATTGATATATCAAAGCCCTCCTCGATACAATCGAAGTTCAAATATCAATGACATCGGAAGGCTCTCGATGATGTCGGTCATGGGCGTGAAGATTTCCAGTAAAATATTTTAGGATAGTTTATCTATTATCGAGGGTCACTCGATAGAATCGATATTCGAATATCGATGATATCGGTACGATTTTGATGGCATCGAATAAGGACAAAAACTGTCCAACAAACTTAAATAAAAATCCTTTGGATTTACCGATGCCTTGATACATTTATCGATATCATCGACATTCAAATTCTGATGATATCGAAGATCCCTCGATCATTCTTGTAAACCTGAAATATTTTAAAGAAAGTCTCTTTCATTTTTAAATGTCGAGGAATCAAACCTCACATCGATGAAATTGAAGTTCGAAATTCGATGACATCGACACGTGTTTTGATTCCCTTGACTAGCTGATAATAGGTTTCAAAAGCAAATGACATTTGAGTTTGTGTCATCGAACAGACCGTTAATGCTATCGAGAGTGTACGCTCGATGATATCGATCCCGCTCGATGATGTCGAACTCTATCATAAATGTGACCGTGTTATATCTGTTGGAACCTTTTTCCTATATAAAGAGGACTTGTCTATTATTGTTGGTAGAGAAAGAAGAGAGTGCTTTTAAGTGTTTAACCGTAGATCATATACCTAAAACCCTTTCTCTCATGGGAGTTCATCCTCCAATCCAACCTCATCATTGATATTTAATAGAGTAGATTGGGGAATGACTGGAATCACTCTATCTTCCTTGTAGGAAAACATTTAAGAGAGTTGAATTCCGTCTTAACCTTGACCCAACCCAATGTCGTATATTGGTACATCATCTGTGTTGCGGATCAAGGAAGCAGAAGATTCTTCATCAACAAAGAAGGAGATCTTCGGCAATGAGCTGAATGGGACTCATCTACTTATCTGTAAGTAACTAGAGTCCAGAGGACCCTTCTGATCATTCCTTTGTAGGATTGGGTCTAAGGTGTTTCTCATCCCTTGCAAGTCCTTTAGGAGGCCTCCGGCGAGAGTGTACGTAGTGGGTGCGTTGTGTTGACCCTTGCTCTATGGTGAGCATAAACAGTTAGGATCTTGTGGAAAATCCTTAGCCAATGTGCTTAAAAGTGGGTGCATTGTGTTGAACCTTGCTCATGAGAGCATAACCAGTGAGATTCCTCATGCGGATCCTTGGTCAGTGTGCCTAAAACCGAGTGCTATGTGTTGACCTTTGCTCAGGGAGCATAAACAGTCATCCTAGGTGTACGTTGTAAAGGTTGAAGGTGAACCTGATTTAAAACCTTAGGTTTGAGGTGAACCGCTGTGAAACCTCCTTAGTGTTATCCAGTACGCTCAAGGGTTGAGTGCGGTTACCGGGAGTGAAGTAGAAAAGTAGTCGAACCACTATAAAAAGGACTGTGTTTGAGATTGCTATTCTTTTGTTTATGTGATTTACTTTAATATTTTCATATCTGAATAGCTGAGATCACACCTCACACACCCACATAGTCATATCCATCATAAACTAGTTTGCATACTGTTTATCTCTTAAATAGTTTGTGATTGGATCCTCTACCGGGCTTGGAAGCTAGTTGAGTTACTCTTGAGTAATCCTAATATAGGCTTAGTGTTAGGATTAGTGTAATAGAATTTTAAATTATCATAAAATTATTAAAAAGTCCTATTCACCCCCCTCTAGGACATATTGGCATATTCCTTCTTCAACTAAAGTGGTCTTCACCACTATTTCAAAACCATGGAAGACTGAGATCCAAATTCTGCAGATTCAGATTGCTGACCCGAAGAAGAATTGTTCGACTAGTTAGGCAGGACTGGAGGAGAAGGAATCTCCATTTGTGGATGAGATAATGCAAGCTCATTTATTAAAACAGTTTCACCTTCCTCAGATCGTGCCCTACATCTACAAGGCCAATCCAACAAAGCATATAAAGTCCTTTAGGACTTATATGGAATTGCATGATGCCTCAAATGACATATTGTGCTAAGCCTTCTCCCTTACTTTGGCCAACATCGCTTGGCTTTAGTTCAAGCAACTGAAGCCGAGGTCCATTAGCTCATTCACCGAGCTTAGTGATGCTTTCGTTGCCAACTTTATCAAGGGAAAGAAAAGACTCAAGGCATCAGCGCATCTGAATAACATAGTCCAAAAGGAGGGAGAGCTCCTCAAGGACTATATCAAGCGCTTCAATCTCAAAGCATTACAAGTTCGAAAGCATTCAGACAAAACAGCTCTCAACTCCATCATGTAAGGGGTAAGAGACAAACAGTTTCTCTTATTCCTGGATAAGAATCCTCCATCCACCCTAGCTGAATTCATGGCCCCAGGCAAAGAAATACGCCAATGCTAAGGAAACTCGAATCCTATAAGAAGCAACTTAGAACAGAAATACCTCAGCAAAACAGTCGACCAAAAAGGAAGCCGACTTAGCCAGTAGTAAGAAATGAAAGAATGATCAGCCTCGAGATGAACGTAGGTCAGGTAAGCAACCCCACAACAAGTTCTCGATGTACACCCTGCTCAATAAGCCACAAGAGCAGGTCCTGATAGAAATCAAGGCCAAGGTATTCGTTAAATGGCTGGAAAAACTCCATGGTAACCCCAACCGATGAACCAAAAATAAATACTGCCATTTTCGTCATGATCGTGGGCACAATATAAGTGACTGCTATAATCTGAAGCAAAAAATTGAGAGGCTCATCCGAGAGGCCCACCTTGGCGAGCACGTGGACCAAGGAGTTAGGACTACGAAAGAGCATCCGGGTGATAATCAACCCACCGAAGAAATCCAAATCATTATCGATGGCTTTTAGGGTAGAGGCGACTCAAATAATTCTTGAAAAAACCATAAAAGGAGCATTAGTCGGCCTAAGTCAGAGATAATGGTTCTATCTTGGCCTTTGAAGGAGAGGAAGCTCGAAAAATATAGCGTGGCGTTCACCGAAGAGGATGCTCGAGGCATCCACCATCCACAAGACGATGCTTTGGTCAGTACCATCACCATAGAAAATCGTAATGTTATGCCCCAAAATCGAAAATTGGGTTCACAAAAATTTCGATCGCTGAATCCGGCATTGACAGCCTCCGTAGTACCCATTCTTGGCTCCCGACACCCATATGCTAGGTTTTGATCATGAGATCGTACAACGAGGATTTATAACATGAATTTATTTTGTAATAATCATGACCACAGCATAACCCATGAACAATAACCATAAGAACACCATAAAAAAATCCACTATGATAAAAAAACTTTAAGGTATAATGCGCAGAAAGGGAAATACAATGATAATAGTAACAGAAACTCCTGAAGCTCGACTGCATGCTCCTACTCCTAGTAAGCTACGGTTGCATCCTAATATCACCTGCATGCATCAGTCATGTATAAGCTTATAGAAAACATAGAGGATGGTGAGAGTGTGTGCGCAATATAAGCTTGCTCAGAATGTAATATCAGAGTAATGAGAAATATGATGGTGAATCCATGAATACTATCAGTCATACCAAGGCTATACGATGCAAGGCATGAATGCTATCGGCCATATCAAGACCATACAATGCAAGGCATGAATGTTATTAGCCATATCATGACCATGCAATACAATGTGTGAATACTATCAGCCACATCATGGCCATGCAATGCGAGATGCAACTTAAGAATACCAATCCTCAACCGAATCCACATATCATGCAGGTCATCACTGGAGCATCAAATATCAATATAATTCTCACTCTGAAAAATCACCGGGATTTAGTACACTCCAAATGACACTGTCCCTTTCTTAGGCGTGCAGTCCAAGTGAGCGTAAGAAACCTCACTATCCGCCTGACCAATCGTGTTTCAATACCTATCTGGTACGTTGATAGTGGACCCATTTACTAGCTGGTCATACTCAGCTTAGCAACTGCCCCTACCGTCGGGTGGGTAAGGCCACACCCCCTTCCAACCGACTACGACACAGTGGGAGATGCGCCTCCTTGTATTCGGCCCTCGTGCACTCATATATCCACTCAATCTCAACATTGGAGTCATCCTCTGGTACCATCAGGTTTAGAGATTTTCACTTAGGGACATCTATATAGCTGGTAGCTAGTGAGGTGACTAGGCCCACTGTCCAGATGGATGGTCTGGTCTACACCAGAGGTGGGTCCCATCAGATGGATAGATGGTGTGGATTTATCCCACTTACAACAACTACATAGCTGTTGCGTGATATGCCAGCCAATCTGATTTAAGAGAGGTGGGTCCCCTGTGAGGCCCACTATAATATATATATTAGTATATTATATTATATTATCATATATATATATGTACTTTATTATTATTATTATTTTAAATATCTGTTGTCCAGCGTCTAGGCCTTGGACGACCTTGGTGTAATACGTCAAGCTACGACCCACATGGCATCGTCTAGATGGACAGTGCTAACATACCACACATGTATTTAAGGTGGGTCCACATGTGTGGCCTACCAACGGCTTTGAATAAAGCTGATATTGTGTTTTTCCTTCATCAAGGCCTGTCCAAATGCACGGGCAGCAGGGTGCGCCCCACAAGTGGGCAGTAGTGTGGTCCACTAAATGTACAGCATGGGTACAATATATAAATCATCAGGTGGGCCATCAACAATGAAAGAGAGAGATATATAGAGAGAGATTGGTGTAGTGGAGGGACCCCGCCACTATGGGCACCTCTTTAATTACAACACATACATCAAAGTGGGTCTCATCATAAGCGGGCCCTTAAATGGAAATCAACGGTTGATCACTGGCCTATTGGCCTTCTTCTTTAGCTCCATAGAATGCTAATCTCCTAAGCTCCTTCTTTGATGAAGGATGATGAAATTTGGATGTTAATGAGAGAGAGAGAAGTGATGAGATGAAAAGGTGATGGAGTGATGGGTGTAAAGAAGGGATGAGTGGAGAGAGTGAGTTAACTTTGGATGAGAGAGGGATGGGTAGGATATGGGTTGCTTGTACTTGTACATTGATCGATTGATTTGACATTTGGTAGAGATTCTCTTGGGATTTACAATGAGCGGCGTTTTCCTCAAAATGAACGCGGGCCAACAACTCTTGGCTTGGGTATCGCAGCGACAATGCAGTCTCTAAGATACAAGTTTTGAGTCGATCCGACTCAGATCTTTAGGATGCGACTAAGGGTCGTGCTGTAAATGCTGATTACTAGTCGTGGGTTACCATAATTTGACTAGGAGGACCGTGGGAGTCTGTATCAGTACGGTCTAGGATACGAGCCTCACAGCTCTCCCCTCCTAATAAAATTTTCATCCTCAAAATTTACACTATCGTGCAACTAGGCATAATTCATAAAAACAAGGAAACATAACATCATCGTATAAAATGGGAAACAGCATGCAAGATACAATATATAATCAATCATAAAAGAGATGGGGATAGTGCTCTCGAATCTCGACCTTGTGCTCCCAAGATGCCTCATCAATAGAATGGTGATCCCACTGAACCTTCACCAAGGGAATGACCTTGGTCCGGAGGACCTGCTCCTTCCGATCAAGGATACGAACTGGCCGCTTAATGTAAGAAGCGTCCTCACGATCCTCCAGCAGCTGCCAATCAATAATAGAAATTATGTTTAACCCACACTTCCCCAGCATAGAGACATGAAAAATATTGTGAATGCCAGACAACTAAGATGACAAGGCAAGCCAATAGGCCACGACACCAACACGCCCAGTGATCTCGAAAGGTCTTATGAATCTCAGGGCAAGCTTGCCCTTCCTTCTAAATCGAACCATGCCCTTCATGGGAGAGACCTTGAGATATACATGGTCCCCATTGAAAAATTCTAAGGGACGATGCCGATGATCAACAAAACTCTTCTTTCAGCTCTAAGCTGTGAGCATCCTCTTCATGATGATATCGATGGCCTTTGATGTCTACTGCATAAGCTTGGGACCTAAGAGACGCCGCTCTCCAACCTCGGTCCAACAACTCGTACATCTACACGGACTGTATATAGTGCCTCAAAAGGAGCCATGTCAATGGTTGCCTGATAGTTGTTGTTGTATGCAAACTCAACCAATCGCAGATGTTCATCCCAACTACCCCAAAGTCAATCACGCAAGCCTGAAGTATATCCTTAAGGATCTAGTCGACCCTCTCGGTCTCCCCATCGGTCTGCAGATGATACGCGGTGCTGAGCTACAAAATAGACCCTATTGTTCTCTGAAAACTCCTCCAAAACTGAGACGTAAACCTCTGGTCTCGGTCAAAAACAATCAAAACTGGAATGCCGTGCAGTCTCACAATCTCCTCGATGAATAATCTCGTAAGCCAGTCCAAATACCAGGTCACACAAATCGTAAGAAAATGTGTCGACTTCATTAGGAGATCCACAATAACCTAGATGGCATCATGACTGCGCTGAGTCCTCGACAAGCCCATAATGAAATCTGTCGACACATGCTCCCACTTCCACGTCGAGATGCTCAATGGCTGTAATGGGCCATGGGGTTTCTGATGATTGACCTTGACATGCTGGCATATGTCACACTCGGTCACAAAACTGACAATCTGGTGTTTCATCCCAGCCTAAAAATACTGTCGGCTCATATCACGGCACATCTTCGTCGAGTCAGGGTGGATAGAAATCTACAATCGATGTGCCTTGGTCATAAGATCTCTGTGCAAATTAGGAATATCTGGGACACATAATCGATCTCTGAAGCAAAGTCCACCATCAGAACTAATCTGCCAATCTGACTGACTCTCAGATGCTGCCTCTGCTCGGTAACACTGTAATGACTCGTCTGTCAGCTGAGCCTCAATCACCCTTGCTGTAAAAGAGGGTTAAATTGATAGGCTCGATAGTTGAATTGTAGAAGACTATAGACCGATCTTGAAGTCATATGCTGCCACATCCTCAAGCATCTTCCACTCTTGAATCATCATGTTTACCATCAGGCCTCATGGCTAACTGTTGAGGGCATCCACCACCATGTTTTCCTTGTCTGGGTGCTACTGGAGATTAAAATTATAATCCTTCAGGAGCTCCATCCAACGCCTCTGCCTCATGTTCAGGTTAGATTGAGAGAATGGGTACTTTAAGCTCTTGTGGTCAGAGAATATCTCGAACCTAACCCTATAGAAATAGTTCCTCTACACCTTCAGTGAGAAGACAACTACTGCCAACTTTAAATTATGCATGGGGTAGTTCAGCTCATGGACCCTGAGCTAGCGAGAAGCATAAGCTACTGGCCTCTCGTGCTGCATCAAGACAATACCCAAACCAATATGTGAGACATCGGTAAATACAACGAATCCATCACTTCGAGAGAAAAGAGTGAGTACAGGAGTGAAAGTGAGGTGGTCTTTCAGCTCCATAAATGCTCTCTCACAATCATCACTCTAAACAAAATCTGCGCCCTTCCGAGTCAACCTGATCGACGGGGCTACAACATAGGAGAAACCCTCAATGAAATGCTGGTAGTAGCTCACCAAACTAAGGAAACTACGGATCTCGGACATGTTCGTAGGCTGGCCCCACTGATGCACTGCCTCAACCTTCGAGGGTTCCACAGCAACACCCACCCTAGTCACCACGTGACCGAGGAGCTTCACCTCTTCCTAACAGAACTCGCACTTCTCCAGCTTCGCATACAGCTAGTGGGCACAGAGGGTTTGTAATGCAATCACCAAATGTTACACATGCTCCTATGGGGCCTCGAATATATCAGAATGTTGTCGATGAACACCACAACAAACTAATCGAGATATGGACGGAAGACCTCGTTCATTAACTGCATAAACACGGCGCGAACACATTGGTTAGTTCTAACTCAAAATGACATGACCTGGAACTTAAAAGGACATGACCGTAACACGTCCTGAAAGTCGTCAACGGATGTCCTCCTGCTAGACCCAAATCTGATGATAACTGCAACATAGGTCAATCTTTGAAAAGAACTGTGCACCCTACAGTTGATCAAATAAATCATCTATCCTTAGGAACAGATACTTGTTCTTAATCATGACCCAGTTGAGCTTGCGATAATCTACGCAGAGCCTCAACGAGTCATCCTTCTTCCTGATGAAGAAACCTCACTATCCATCAGGCCAATAGTCCGTCAATACCTATCCAACACATTGATAGTAGACCTATTTAAGAGCTGGCCATACTTAGCCTAGTAATTGCCCCCTACCCTCAGGTGGGTAAGGCTACACCTCCTTCCAACTGACCACAACACAGTGGGAGACGTGACCTCCTGACATTCGGCCCTCGTGTGCTCATGTATCCACTTAGTATTGACTTTGGAGTCATCCTCTGGTACCATCGGGTTTAGAAAATTTCACCCAGGGATATCTATGGTGCCCTAATGCTAGTAACAGTATTTTCAGTATCCAATCCTGCTATCTATGTTATGCTTATAGAGGCTGTCCTTGATGTAGCTAGGGTGCACATAAATCATATCACATAAACTCAAGGTGCATGAATCACACTATCAGTCATGTAACAATCCTACGCGTACCATGGGCTCATGTTGGGAAACCCTACCTATCAAGGAGCCCCATAAACAATCTACTCGAAGGCATATGTTATGATCAATCACTCCTCATATCAAGCATACATATGATGCGTATGGGTATGAATCATGGAGTTATACTGAGCATGTTATATGGTGATGAACTCTCTTCGTAACGAAGATGGGCCTAGACAGCACGCACACAACAAGTATGGGCCTAACAATGGGCCCTAGGGAGAGTTATAATGCGGTATAGGTTGCCTCGCTCAATTTTTTAGGTTGCCTTACTTAATTTATAGCTTTCCACACTTAATTCCTGGGTTGCTTTGCTTAATTTGTGAGTTGCCTCACTCAATTTCTAGCTTCTCTCGCTCAATTTCTAGCTTCCCTCGCTCAATTCCTAGGTTGCCTTGCTCAATTCCTAGGTTCTCTCGCTCAATTTTTAGCTTGCCTCCCAGAATTTCTAGCTTCCCTTGCTCAATTCCTATGTTGCCTCACTCAATTCATAGGTTCCCTCGCTCAATTTCTATCTTCTCTCACTCAATTCATAGGTTAACTCGCTCAATTCCTAGGTTCCCTCGCTTAGTATGGGCCTATACTGAGCATGTAAATCTCTTTTTTAGTTTTTAAGGTTGTGCCAAGAAAAATCTCTTTTTGATTTGTTTGAGGTGATCTAGAAAATCTTAGAGTGTGAGGTTTTTGAATTGTCTAAGCCCACCTGAAAGACACAATTGTGAAGGTTTTAGGTGAACTTGAAAATGCCTATTTCATAGTGAACGCCAATATCCTGAGGGAGAGAATATTAGGAGTGGAGTAGTGTGGCTATCTTTTAATAGTTGATGTACACACAAGCGAACTACTATAATTTCTAGTGTTGTGGTGGATGGTTGATTGTGGCTTTGTGTGAATGTTGTAATTTCTTTTTAAGCCTTTGTGAAGAATGTTGTGATCTCTTTTATGTAAGTGTGGGAATGTTGTAATAGCTTAGTTTATTTTCTTTGCTATTTTTTATTCTTTATTCCTCTATATTACTTTGAGATTTTGATACACAGACCGTTTTAGGAATCAGTTTGTCCTACCATTGAAAGTGCACCTACTATGTGCCCTGGTTTGTCAATTACGTTGTAAGTTGAGGTAGTCGGACAACAACGCCTAACAGGAAAATCAAGTCAAGCGTCTGCCTCAACTGGATGTATGGAAGCTTGCCATAGGTAAATCATAGCCTCATATCCCATGTCCCAAAACACCAGGTGAATAAACCCTTAAAAAGAACCAGAACATCTTTAGGTTTATATGTAAGAAAACTTTTTATCAAAAAGAAAAATATTTAAAGTTTTTCTTACACTGTCGATTATATCGATTACCCCTTGGATATAATCGACCAGCTCTGTCGATGTCCTCGGGATCTCAATCGATACAATCGAGTGAGGATAAAAAGCGTCCATCAATTAAACAATCTTCTGGACAATTTATCGATATATCGACTTTCGAGTCGATATCATCGATATTCGAATATCGATCATATCTGAAGTGGATCGATAATATCGACAGACTGCTTTCCAGCACCCCTATTTTTCTAAAGAAAACTAACGTAAGCTTCGATATATCGATGACTGTCCGATTCAATCTGAACTCAAATATCGATCATATCGGGAGTCAGTCGATCATATCGAGTGTGGGCGCATGTTTTAACCAACATGAATTTCAGATTATTTTTTATGATGATCGGGGTGCCAGTCGATAAATCGATATTCATATATCGATCATATTGAGACCTCGTCGATTGGAACGAGTCCGAACATAAATCGTCCAACAAGCTTATAGGTAAATCTATACGATTTATCGATCCCATCGATAAGGTCTCCGATATGAGCGATGTACAAATTCCGATGACAACGACTGTTTCCCCGATCATATCTGTAGAACCTGAAATTCTTCAAGGCTTCTCTCTTATTTTCACCTGTCGATAGATCGATCCATCACTCGATGGAATCGGAGTTCGAAATCCGATAACATCGATGTGTGTCTCGATCCCATCGACCAGTAGGTGGAAGGTTTCCAAAAGTGAAATGACAATTGAGTTTGTATCATCGAGAGGTCTGCCGATACAATCGAGAGTATACGCTCGATCATATCGACGACTGCTCGATGATATCGAACTCCGTCATAAATATGACCGTTTATATCCATTGGAACCTTTTGCCTATATATAAAGAGATTAATCTTTATTGCTGGTAGAGAAAGAAGAGAGTACTTTAGAGAGTTTTAACCTACCTATCATTTACCTCAAGCCCTTTCTCTCAGGAAGTTCATCCTCCAATCCACCCTCATCATTGATATTTCATAGAGTAGATTAGGGAATGAACTTCCACATTCAAGGATCCTTCAGCTACTACCTTAATGACACATCATTAAGTTGGGATGCCTTGAATGCATAAATGATGGGAACCACTCTATCTTCCTTATAGGAAAATCTTTAGAGAATGGTATTCCATCATAACCTTGACCCAACCTAAAGCCTAGTATAGATACATCTTTGTGTTACGGATCAAGGGAGCTGAAGACTCTTCATCAACAAGAAGGAGATCTTCATCACCGCACTAAAAGGGACTCATCAATTTATCTGTAAGTACTAAGTGTCCAGAGGACACTTGTGATCATTCCTTTCCAGGATTGGGTTTTAAGTGTTGCTCACCATTTGAAGTCCTCGAAGGAGGCCTCCGATGGGAGTGTACGTGCGGGGTGTGTTGTGTGGACCCTTGCTCTGTGGAGAGCATAAACATCTGGTTAGGAGTATGCCAGAAAAACTTCAGGGTTAGAGGTGAACCGAGAAGAAACCTCCGGGTGCGTTGTGTGGACCCTTGCCCTATGTGGACATAAACATCTGGTTAGGAGTACGCCAGTAAAACTCCTGGGTTTGAGGTGAACCGAATAGAAACCTCTGTAAAGGTTGAAGGTGAACCTGATTTAAAACCTTAGGTTTGAGGTGAACCATGAGAAACCTCCTTAGTGAAATCCGGTCACTCAAGGGTTGAGTGTGGAAGCCGGGAGTGGAGTAGATAAGTCATTGAACCACTATAAAATGACTGTGTTTGAGATTGATGTTGTCTTTTATTTATGTGATTGCCTTGCATGTCATTATATATGATCACATCCTATGCACACACAGTCATATCCATCACAATCTCATATATACATTGTTTGTCTTTTAAATAGTTTGTGATTGGATCCTCTATCAGGCTTGGAAGCCAGTAGAGTTAATTTTGAGTAATCCTAATCAGTACTTTGTGATAGGATTAGTGTGATAAGGATTTTTAATAATTCGTAAAAATTTTAAAAAGTCCTATTCACCCCCCTCTAGGATATATTGACATATTCCTACTTCAACTTAAGCGGTCTTTACCGTTATTTCAACCATAAGCCATTGGTTTTTGGTGTAAGGTTGTCCTTAGAACAATATCTGTATCAACCTCTCAATACTTGTACATTTGAGGTTGCTATTCATTTCTACTTTATTGGATTGTTAAGTGCTATCTTTATTTATATCTGTCTAATTTCACATTTAATTTTTTAATTTGACATAGTCCTATAACCCCCCTCCCTTATAGGACTCTTAACTCGATATTTTCAAGTGGTATCAGAACCTAATAGCTCGCTTTAATTTTTAGATTAATTTCTTGATCTAATCAATCTGAGCTTTTAAGATGTCAAGTTTTGATAGCCTCTCAGTCACTAGGCCTCCACCATTTGATGACTCCAATTATTCCTACTGGAAAGCCACAATGAGGATTTTCTTAAAATTCATAGATGAGAGCATGTGGCAAGCCATAGTGACCAATTGGACCCCTCCTACCTCTGAAGTGACTGGTACTGATGGATCTAAAACTGTAAAAGTCATACCTTACTTTTCTTGGACCACTCTTCAGAAAGGTGAGAGTAGTGCCAATGTAAAGGCTCTAAATGCAATTACTTGTACACTATCACTGGATGAATTCAAGAGAATTATATCCGGTGATACTACAAAGCAAGACTGAGATATTTTAGAAATGACACACCAGGGTACAACAATTGTCAAGAAATCTAAAGTCTAAATCCTCACAACCAAATTTTAGGAAATGCGTATGGAAGAAAGTGAAACTTTTATGGACTTCTATACAAGATTGAATGATATTGTCAACTCTATGTGGGGTCTTGGTGATAGATCCCAGAAAGTAAAGTCCGTGCAAAGATATTTCACTCATTGCCTGAATGGTTCAATTCAAAAGTAACTGCGATCCAGGAACTTTGTGATACAAATAATATGAGGGTAGAAGAACTGGTTGGTTCTTTACAAACCTACGAGTTGAACTTTAAAGCTCCTAAAGGTAAATCCATCGTCCTAAGTCTTCTAAAATTATTTCTCAAGAAAATAGTAATAATTCTAATTTAGAAACATCTGAAGATGATATCGCTCTTTCAGCTAAAAAGTTTTACAAGATTTTCAAAAGTAAAAAGAGGGTTAATTTGCAAAAATCTATTAAAAAGAAAAGATCTAGATCTAAAACTTGGAAATCTTTAGAAGACAGCCAATGTTACAACTTCCGTGAATATAGGCATCTAACAAATAAATGTTCTAAGAAGGACATGTCTAAAAAGAAAGGAATGTTGGCTACATAGGATGAATCTTCCTGCTCTGAAGTTTCTTCTGAGTCAGAAGATTCTGAAATTGAGTCAGCTAATATTGTTAAAGCCCTAATGACTTTAACCAAGTTCACTTTTTTAGATAATGATGATTCAACTAGTGAAGAAAATCTGAACAGTGAGCATGAAAATGAAGAAGACCTTCAAGATGCTTATGATGCCCTATACAAGGAAAGTTGTAAAATTGCTGAAAAGAAAAAACTTTAGAAAGAAAAGTTTTTAAAAATAAAAGAAAATTTTGATAATCTAGTCTTAGAAAAATCACACATTTCAGATTGCTTTGAAAAACTAAGTGTGACTTAGGTTTCGAAACCTCCCAAGTTGAAAAATTAAAATCTAAAAATAAAAAGCTAAAACTAGAAGTCTCTTCGCTTTTGAGTTTGAAGGACACATGGAAGTATGCCCAAAGTGATAAAAGTATTCCTCCTAAAAATAAGAATACTCCATCCAAATTTGTGAAAGGGGAGTCTTCTAACTGAAAAGGGAAAGGTCTAAATCAAACTTATTCTAAAAATTCGAAATCATTTCAGAATTTTAACCTTAAAAGCAATTATATCAACTATAAAAATCAAAATCGTAATCCTTTAGCTGAAAAAATTATTAATTTGCTTAAGGAGCTCTTAAAATCTAACTCAGTGGGTAGGTCTTATAACAACTACAAACATGAGAAGACCAACTATACTTCTAAACCTAAAATTGTAATGAAATGGGTACCTAAGGTTACTTGTTTAGTTGCCTACACTGCTTTCAAATCTTCGAGCCATTCAAAGTGGTACCTAGACAGTGGTTGCTCCAGACATATGACTAGTGACAAAGGTTTGTTCACTATTCTTAAAGATATGACTGATGGTTCAGTCACATTCGGTGATGGTAGCAACTACAGAATTATTAGCCAAGGTACGGTTTAGCTCTTTAACCTCCCTCTATTTGAAAATGTTTTATATGTAGAAGGATTAAAACATAATTTATTAAGCATCTCTCAAATATGTGATAATAATTATAGTGTCACCAACCAAGGGTGTGAAATTTTAAATAAAAATTGTTCTATAATATTAACTGGTCGCAGAACTTCTGAGAACTGCTATATTGTTAGTGATTCAAGCTCATCTAATCTATTGTGCTACAAGGTCCATACTGATGAAACCGAATTATGGAATAAACACCTCAGACATGTACACTACCGCAACTTATATATATGAAAGAGGCCTACCCAAAGTAAAGAAAGTAGACAAAATATGTGGCAAATGCCAGATTGGTAAACAAACTAGGAGAACTCATAAAAAGGTGAACTCCAATGCCACATCTAAACCACTCAAACTTCTCCACATGGATCTCATTGGACCAACTAGAACGGAGAGTCAAGGTAGTAAGAAGTATATTTTGGTGATAGTAGATAACTTTACTAGATATACTTGGGTATTCTACTTGAGAGAAAAATTAGAAACTCTTGATGAAGTAAAAAGGGTACTTAAATGTATTCAAACTGAAAAAGAATTACAAGTCACTAAGATCTGTAGTGAACATGGTTCTGAGTTTAAAAATAGTAGTTTTGAAAAATTTTACAATGATCAAGGATTATCACATGAATTTTTTATGCCCAAAACCCCACAACAAAATGGTGTAGTGGAAAGAAAAAATATAGTGCTTCAAGAAATGAAAAATATAATGTTAAATAGTATGAAGCTTTCTAAAAATCTTTGGGTTGAGGTGGTAAATACTTCTTGTTATATAATTAACTGCGTTTACACTAGAAAATCAAACAATAAAATTGCTTATGAAATGTTGTTTGATAAGAAGCTTATTGTTAAATACTTTCAAAGTTTTAGCAGCAAGTGCTACATTTTACGTAACCGAGAAAATTTGGATAAATTTGACACCAAAAGTAATGAAGGAATATTTTTAGGGTATGCTCTAAATATTCGAGCATATCGGGTTCTTAACAAGAGGACTGGTGTAATTCAAGAGTCCATCAATGTGGTTATAGATGATCATTTGAATACACCTGTCTCTAGTTCAGAAAATGATGAAGTTCTTTTGTTTGATAAACCAGACTCTTCATCTAGTCAAAATAACACTGAACTGAGGACAGTTAAAGACCATCCATCTAATAAAATCCTTGAAAACCCTCTCACTGGTGTGCGTACTCATAAACAACTAGAAGATATGTGCAACTACGTGTACTTTACATCTCAAATAGAACCAGCTAATGTAAAAGAAGCCCTTACTGACGAAAACTGAATTGTAGCAATGCAAGAAGAGATCAATCAGTTTGTTAGAAATGATGTTTGGTATTTAGTTCCAAGACCAAAAGATAAACACATTATCAGAACAAAATAGATTTTTAAAAATAAGTCTGATGAATTTGGTAATATAAGTAGAAACAAGGCTAGGTTGGTTGTACAAGGGTACACTCAAATAGAAGGCATTGATTATGATAAGACCTTTGTCACAATAACTCGTCTTGAATCAATCAAACTATTTATATCCATTACGTGCTTTAGAAAATTCAAAATATACCAAATGGATATAAAGAGTGAATTCTTAAACGGTGATTTGCATGAAGAAGTGTATGTTGAATAACCTGAAAGTGCCCTTGGTTTGTCAATTGGCGTGAGTGTTGGGTCAGTCAGACTACAGAGCCTCATAGGAAGATCAATTCAAAGCATTTGCCTCATCCGAATGTAAGCAAGCTCGTCATAGGTAAATCTAAGCCTCACATCCCATGTCCCAAAACACCAGGTGAATAAAACCATGAAAACAAGTTAGCATATTATAGGGTTTATAAGTGAGAAAACATTTTCGAAAATAGAAAATTTCTAAGTTTTTCTTACTTTGTCGAGTCTATTGATACGCGTCTCGATATGATCGACCTACGCTATCGATGTCCTCGATGACAACTCTATTCCATCGGAATGAGGACAAAAAATGTCTAGCAACCACATGAATATCTAGACAGAATTATCGATGTATCGATGTACCTATCGATATCATCGATATTTGAATCTCGAGTCTATCAAATGTGACTCGATAATATTGACAGGCAGTCCTCTGGCACCCCTGTTTTTACTTGAGAAAATCATATATGCTTCGATATTCCGAAGCCCAACTCGATACCATCGAAGTTCAAATCTCGATGATAGCGAAAGGCTTTCTATGATATCGGACATAGGCGCGAAGTGTTCCAGCTAAATATTTTAGGCTAGTTTATCTATGATCAAGGGTCACTTGATAGAATCGATATTCAAATATCAATAATATCGATAGCTATATCGATGGCAACGAATAGGGATAAAAACTGTCAAGTAAGCTTAAACGAAAATTCTTTGGATTTATCGATGCCTCGACATAGCTATCGATATCATGCATTCAAATTCTGATGATATCGAAGGTCCCTCGATCATTCTTATAAACTTGAAATATTTCATAGCAAGTCTCTCTCATTTTTAAATGTCGAGGAATCGAACCTTGCATCAATGAAATCAGAGTTTGAAATCAGATGACATCGATACGAGTCTCGATTCCCTCGACCAACTGGCAATTGGTTACAAAAGCGTATGACATTTAAGTTTATGTCATCGAGCAGACCGTCGATGCTATCGAGAGTATACGCTCGATGATATCGATCCCGCTCGATGATATCGAACTCTGTCATAAATGTGACCATTTTATATCCATTGGAACCTTTTTTTCTGTATAAGGAGGACTTGTCTATTATTGCTGGTAGAGAAAGAAGAGAGTGCTTTTAAGTGTTTAACCTTAAATCATTTAGCCAAAGCCCTTTTTCTCAAGGGATTTCATCCTCCAATTCACCCTCATCACTGATATTCAATAGAGCAGATTGGGGAATAAACTTTCACATTCAAGGATCCTTCAGCTACTACCTTAATAGCAAATCATTAAGCTGGGATTCCTTGAATGCATAAATGATTGGAATCGCTCTATCTCCTTAATAGGAAAACATTTAGAAGTAGGATTCCATCATAACCTTCACCTAACCCGTCACCATATATTGGTACATTATTTGAGTTGTGGATCAAAGAAGCAGAAGATTCTTCATCAATTACGAGGAGATCTTGGTCAACATGCTGAATGAGACTCATCCACATATCTGTAAGTATCTAGAGTTCAGAGGACCCTTTGACCATTCCTTTGTAGGATTGGGTCTAAGGTGTTTCTCACCCTTGCAAGTCCTAAAGGAAGCCTTCAGAGGGAGTGTATGTGGTGGGTGAATTGTGTGGATCGTTGCTCTGTGGAGAGCATAAATATCTGATTAAAGGTAAACTAGTTAAAACCTTGGGTTTGAGGTGAAATGTGTGAAACCTCTGTTAGGGTCTTATGGAAGATCTTTGGCCAATGTGCCTAAAAGTGGGTGCGTTGCGTTGACCCTTGCTCGTGAGAGTATAAACAATCAGCCTCAGTGTAAGTTATAAAGGTTGAAGGTGAACCTGATTTAAAACCTTAGGTTTGAGGTGAACCACTGTGAAACCTCCTTAATGAAATACGGTACACTCAAGGGTTGAGTGCGGTTACCGGGAGTAGAGTAGACAAGTAGTCGAACCATTATAAAAATGACTGTGTTTGCGATTGTTATTCTTTTATGTGTGTGATTTATTTCAATACTTTCATATATATATATTTGAGATCACACCTCACATATATACATAGTCATATCCATCATAAACTAAGTTACATATTATTCACTTCTTGAATAGTTTGTGATTGGATCCTCTACGGGGCTTGGAAGCCAGTAGAGTTACTTTTAAGTAATCCTGATAAATGCATATTAATAGGATTAGTGTAATAGGATTTTTGAATAAACTATAAAAACTTTAAATAGTCCTATTCACTATAGTACATATTGGCATATTCCTACTTCAACTAAAGCGGTCTTCACTGCTATTTCAATTATTATCAGAGCAGGTCTCTCTTTAAGGGCTTCACTGCCTAGAGACTGATCTTGACTGAAGTTTGGAATATGGATAAAGGAGAGGGCTCATCAGTCACTAGGCCTCCAGTATTTGATGGCTCAAATTATGCATACTAAAAGGCTAGGATGCACTACTTTCTGAAATCTTTGGATCATGATGTCTGGGATATAGTTGAGAGTGGATATGTGGCACCATTTGAACAAATTGTACTTAATAGTGGCACAACCATCACAAAACCCAAATCCAAAGAAAAGTGAACGACATTCGACAAAGAAAAATAAAATACTGAAGCGAAAGCTATGAACGCCATCTACTGTGCCATGTCCCATGACATCTTCAACCAAATAAGTGTGTGAGGGACATCCAAGGAAGCATGGGATCTATTGGAAACAACCCATGAAGGCACAAGCACTATGAAGAGATCTAAACTCCAACTTCTGACTTCACTGTTCGAAAGTCTTAGAATGGAAGAGCATGAGATGTTTATGGATTTTTTCACAAAGTTGAATATCATTTACAACTCCATGGGTAGATTGGGAGAAACATTTTCGGTACTGGAAATATGTAGGAAAATTCTAAGATCCTTACCGGAATGATTTAATCCCAAAGTAACAACAATTGAGGAGTGTAGGAACATAGACGAGATGAAAGTAGAAGAACTGGTAGGTTTCCTACAAACTTTCAAACTACACTTCAAACAAACCCAAAAATTCAAAACAACTATCCTAAAAACTTTAAGGAAAGTAACACATGAGGACAGTGGAAGTGAAAAGGAAGATGAAGATGAGGAAATAGCTTTGCTGGCACAAATATTCAAAAAATTCTTTCAGAAGAATCGTGGTTGTCCTTCCAGAGGAAGAAATATGGACAACAGACCTTCTGCAGGTAAATTTGGTAAGAAGGCCAAATAACGATAATGTTATGTCTGTCAGAAGTATGGACACCTATCTACTTAATGCCCAAAAAAAAAAAAAACTATGTACAAGACAATGGCCGCCACATGGGATGATACAAAAGAGTCAAATTCAGAATCTAGTGACTCAGAAAGCGATGGAGAGCAGAAATCATTTAAAATTCTTATGGTCTCCACTGCTTCAGTCATTCCCACGGAATCTAAAAATAAGGAAGAACAACAAGCTACTGAATCATTTTCGTCTGATAATTAGGAAACAGGAGGAGAAGAAGAAGAGGTAGAAAAGGATAAACTGTAAGATGCTTATAATCAACTTTATATTCATAGCATCCACATCCTTAAAAGACTTAGAATATCTGAAAACAAAAAGGAATTGCTACAAAAAGACTTGAACAAAACTTTAGAAATTAATACACATTTAATCAATGATCTACAACAATATCATTCAGACAATGATAAGTTAAAAAGATTCAATCTATCCCTAAAAACGGAATCATCAAAGCTTATGAAACAAGTTGAATTATTAAAAGATGAAAATGAGCAACTCAAGAATGAGAATCACACTTCATTGTGACTTAAAGAAATCCAGAAAATTTGCTGAAATAAATAATAAATTTTCCTAGAGTGGTGAAAAGCTAGAGAAGTTGTTAGGGATGGGAAGATGAGGAAAAGACAAGAGTGGCCTAGGGTATGAGAAAATAAAAAGAAAAATTGGAAATGCAACCCCAACAACTAAAAAATCTACTACTTCAAGTAGCAATATGAGAACTTCTCCAGATTATCATTTATGTGATGATATGGGTCATTATAAGTTTGAATGCTTAACTCCTAGAAGGACTTCATATAACTTTGGTCAAAATCATATTGGTAAATTCAAACTAGTCAAAGAAATACAGAATGACAAAAGTCCATTTAGGAGAAACACTCATCCATCACCACCTAAAAAGAAAGACAGAATGAAGGAATCATTGGATCAAGTGGGTGAGATAAATATAAAAATAAAATCTACCACAATAAAGAATTTTGTCTCAAAATGGATAGTAAAAGAAAAACTAAACTCTATACCCTAAAATGTCAAACATAGAAAGACAAGTCCAAGTCATGCATCGATATCTGGATATTTGCTGAAATGATGCAAATTTTGCTAAGCTTCAAATGATATATCTGAGGTTCCTCACCTCAATCTTTTGTATATAAACATTCAAATGTTTATAATTTTGCTGTGTACAGTGATTGTACATAATTTTTCTGAGTATACTATTGACTCATAGAAATACTAAAAGTATACTTGAAAGGTCGTTTGAATGCTGAAAATGAAAAAATCATTCATCGTCAATACGACTATCGATATGTCATTCTCGATTAATCTATCAAGGGTCGATGTCATCGACGCCTCCTTAGAATAAGAAAAGTCATGTGATCGAGAATGATATCGAAGACAAGATAGATGAAATCGATCAGGGTCCATCGATATCATCGAGACGAGGATTGATGATATTGATAGATGACGCCCGATATAAGCCGGTGGAGTGTAAAAAAGGGATTTTATTCCAAGGTTTCCGTTTCTCTTCCCTTCTTGCTCGTCTCAACCAGACGGCTCAGTACATTGTCAGACAGCCCCAAAAGTTCCACAAATACGGTAATACCCTTCTAATCATCAAGATTTCATCTTATTTTTTGGGTATTTCCTTTTCAGTTGGGTTGTGTTCCTTTTCCCAAATACCTTCAAATCCTTTTTGTCCACATGGGAAAAGACAAGGGAAAAGTGTCCGGTCCAGGTGAATCTTCGAGATCTGCTCGACAAAAGGTTCTTACTCCAAAAGAAAGATCAAGGGCCCCAAAACGTGGGACACCCACTAGGCAACGCACGAGATGGAATGGGTCCCAGTCTCAGGTGCAAGCAGCCCCACCAAAACATGTTAATCTGGTTTTGGCAAAGTTTGCTAGGAGAAAGGTTATTCTCGAGAGAAAGTTGACTGAAATTGTCTGATTCCATATAATCTGGAACCACTATTTACCACTATAGATTGGTTACCAATTCTCGACTTTAGGGGACCATATCAACTTGAATGGATATGGAATTTCTTTGCTGCCTGTCATTCTCTGATATCTGAACTACCATCCATCACCGTAACTGTCGATGGTGATGATGTGTTGATCACTCCAGAGTCTGTCGCAGGGATATTCAATCTTACCTTATCTCCTAAGGGACTCTTAGATATGGACTTGGAAAATATTGAGGATCATTCCAAAGTCACCAAATTTCTCTGTCATGATCAGGATGTCCAGTGGCACCAAGGGAATGCCCTAAAAGTCAGATTCATGGAACCACGCTATCGGGTCTTACTTGGTTTCTTACTTCGAACATTTACTCTAGGGGTTCCAACAGGGCATATCTCATGGGCTTCATGACTATGATAATTTATTCGGTCGCTGTTGGGATCAAGATTTGTTTGCCTACCCTCATTGTACATCAGTTGGTTTATGCTTTTCATATGGCAAGGGATACTCTCCTACCATATCCTTGGATCATAGGTACGATTTGCAATGCCATAACATTCCCAACTATAAGTGACCCTGTACTTCCTCTCCAAACCTTCAATAAAAGTAACATTCGAAGGATAGATTTGAAGTTTCATAAATATCTTGAGGATCCACCTGAAGAAGAAGGCATTCAAGTAGAGAGGGAAAGTGGGGCAGGTGATGCTCCCATGGAAGGGATTAAGATGGCTGGAGAAGAAGGTTCTGGACCGCATCAAGCACCATCGACATTAGCTCCTAGGCATGCTAAACGATTTAAGTTCCACCAGGATCGGATTGGTGCAATTCAGAGGGATGTCCACTCGGTGCACGAGAGGATTACCATCCTGGAATGACTGGTTCAAGGAGTGCAGCAGACAGTACAACAATTGGTTGAGATAATCACATGTCGTCGAGATGATATGGTGCCATCTACCTCTGCTCCTCCTCTGTAGTACGGGACTCTGAACGCTGTCAAATTCACCCACACTTATCTCAGTATATGAGCATAAGTATCTTTTTGGTGCTCTACGATCTCATGAGTAAATGTGATAGCCTCCTAACAGTTTGACAAATTTTTTTGTGGATATTGTATATGCCCCATATGGGCTTGATAATACTGGCTGTTTGCCCATGAATGGACTTGATAGTTTTGTTGTGATGAATACTAAACAACTGCTAACCTTAGGCAATATATGTTTTTTTTTGAATATTTTTAAATGTGGCTGGATGTCATTCTCACTTTTACTACCATAATTATATATGTGATTCCCTGGTTTATCTAGTTTCTAATATGGAATGCATGTGATATTTTTACTGATTATCTTATTTGACCTAACATGCATCCATACCTTCTGAAAATGATGTATGTTTAAACTGATTTTATCTCTATACATCTATATCTGTGTGTTCTCCCACATGTCATTAAAACTTCAGTCAATATCCGCTATCATACAATCTTTGTCAATGATAGACAAAAAGGGGGAGAACAATTCAAACACCCCGTCAAGAAATGTATATCTGCTTGAGTATGGTGTTGTAGGTGTTAGGGGGAGCAGCTGCACCAAGCGAGGGGGAGTTTACAGATAGGGGGAGCAACTTCTGAGTGTGTTGTATGACATGGTTAGAGTTGTATAATTGTGTAGAGAACATGTACACACAATTTAGGGTGTCAGTATAGAAGCTGGTCTAGGGTGTTTTTATTTTATGTCACGTAATTGACAAAGGGGGAGATTGAAAGTGCCCTTGGTTTGTCAATTAGCATGAGTGTTGGGTCAGTCAGACTGCAGAGCCTCATAGGAAGATCAATTCAAAGCATCTGCCTCAACCGGATGTGTGCAAGCTCACCATAGGTAAATCTAAGCTTGACATCCCATGTCCCAAAACACCAGGTGAATAAAACCCTTAAAACAAGTTAGAACATTATAGAGTTTATAAGTGAGAAAATTTATTCGAAAATAGAAAATTTTTAAGTTTTTCTTGCTTTGTCGATTCTATTGATACACGTCTCGATATGATCGACCTACGTTGTCAATGTCCTTGATGACAACTCGATTCCATCAGAATGAGGACAAAAAGTGTCCAGCAACCACATGAGTATCTGGACGAAATTATTGATATATCGATGTACCTATCGATATCATCGATATTTAAATCTCGAGTCCATCAAAAGTGACTCAATAATATCGACAGACAGTCCTCTAGTGCCCCTATTTATACTTAAGAAAATCATATATGCTTCAATATCGAAGCTCAACACAATAACATTGAAGTTCAAATCTCGATGATATCAAAAGGCTCATGATGATATCAAACATGTGTGCAAAGTGTTCCAACAAAATATTTCAGGCTAGTTTATCTATGATCAAGGGTCACTCAATAGAATCGATATTTAAATATCGATAATATCGATAACTATATCGATGACATTGAACAGGGACAAAAACTTTCCAATAAGCTTAAACAAAAATCCTCTGGATTTATCGATGCCTCGACACAGCCATCGATATCATCGACATTCAAATTCTGATGATATCGAAGCTCCCTCGATCATTCTTATAAACCTGAAATATTTCATAGCAAGTCTCTCTCATTTTCTAATGTCGAGGAATTGAACCTTACATTGATGAAATCAAAGTTCAAAATCTGATGACATCGACACGAGTTACGATTCCCTCGACCAACTAACAATCGGTTTCAAAAGCATCTGACATTTGAGTTTGTGTCATCGAGCGGATTGTTAATGCTTGTAACACCCCAAATTTTGGCCAATCTGGGATTTGACGCCCTTAGGCAGTGGGTCAACTAAAACACCTGGAAAATCGCTCAGAACCCAATTCCATAGCCAACAAAACCACTTAGGATTAATTCCTTTAGAAATTAAGCGTAAGTTAGCTAGTGCAACGTTAGAGTAGCTGGGAAATAGTCCCTGATCACTTTAAATACGTTCTACAAGACCCAAATCGAGTAGAACCAATGATTCTATAATACTCTAAAACCTCGGATCAAACTCTAAGCAGGTTTGTTCTCTAGACCACTTTGAAACTTTGTATTTGATCTAGACCGCGCGTCAAAAGTCCGATACCTACTATCTTAGACCGTTAGAACCGCCTAGCTGGACTTGACAATCATTTCGAAAATCAAGTCCAACTGATAATCACAGGCTATTTCATTGAGCCCGGACTGAAGAGAGTGCGAATAGGGACAGAATTGGAATTTCAAATTCAAATCTGGCACACGACTTGACGTGTCAGTATTAAGCATTTTGACCGTCAGAATTCAGCCAAATTACACCCTCGGATCAGGAAAAATTTCTATTTCATATCATGAGATTTGCAGGCCTGATCTACGTGCGGTGACCGCTGAACTGAAACTGGACCGCCACGTGCGATCTGCAAACCCTGCCGGACTGAAAACTTGATGTGTGCTAGATCCAGTATGCATGAGCTTAAGTCCGACTGCATTCAGCCAGGTGACCACCAGAAATATCCTTTTGGACTGAAACAACCCCGATTTGGTTACGCCTCAAGTGAAACTTGTTCCCGAGCCTATTTCGGACAAGTTTGGGCTTATAAAAAGGGTTGAAACCCTCACTCCTCTCTCCCATCCGAATTTACAAAAAGCCCTAGATTGGGAGAAAGAAAAGGTGAGAGTTTGTGAGAGAAGGTGGGAGAGAATTCCCTGCTGCTTGTGCCACATGCTGCAAGTGGTTAAGCCACGCACTCTAATCACTTTGCCAGTGATTTCTCCTCATTTTCAGGTAAGAAAATACCCTTGAAGTTGCTGATTTGAGATTCCTTTCGTTCCATAGCATGTTAGCTGACGTATCTTGTAAATTAGGTTCTCTTATCGCCGTAGATGAAGCGTATACGCTCCGTTCAAATTCACGCATCCAGAAGAGAAAAGGTGCGGATTTTAGACGCTTTGATTGACTGTTTCCAACGCTTTCAATGTCGTTTAATAGTAGATTATCGACGGCAACGCCGTTTGACATGTACAACATGCTGTCTGTTTCCTGTTTCATAAACCGGTGAAGAATATGAGATTTAGGGCATTTTAGTCATTTGTAGGAAGTACTGTTTTCATGCATATTTTGCTGATGTGATTGACATGGTTTATTGTCGCATTAGAATGTTAGGAATACGTTCATAATTATTTTGGCAAAGAGCTTCGCCTAAATGCGCACTTCGGGTCGACATACTATATGTAGACTTAAGTGTGTAGTGTAAGTGTTTGTATAAATGCTTGTATTAGTATGTATTGAATTAAATGATGTTATGGATTAGTTTGAGATTGGTTTCCCAATTAACATGCTGGTGTAAATGGTTTCCTACATGTTAGCCATATGCATGATTTCATTATATGAATGAAATGCATGTGCTTGACGATTCGCTTAAGCTGTACGTTATAACATGTGCTTGATGGCTTCATTATGATTTAGTTTGAGATTGAATTCTCAATTAATATGCTGATGGAAATGATTTTCTATATGTTGGCGATATGCATAATTTCATTATATGTATGAAAGGCATGTGTCAGATGCTTTACTTAAGTTGTACGATATAACATGTGTTAACATGCTCACATGGATGTGTTTCATTTCCAATACTCTCACATGATTGCTGATGTGGATTCATATGTGTTTGGGACTATACTTAGTCCAGGCAGTCGGTAACCGAGCGAATTCGTGGTTGACTTATCTTGGCCACGAAAGACGCGTCGATGAATGCGAGCCGTGTTTTGGAGTTGGCGGCAGTGGTTAGGCCACACGAAGTGTTTTACGCACTTCATGTCATTCAACTTGAGATGCGATCGCGCTAGTCGAGCCCGTCAAGTAACCCGACTGGCCGTTGTATGTTCACCCTGCATGAGTCATAACTGCTTGAACCTAAGGTACTGAATTTACCATTGTAAACCCTGTTAACCATGGTACCTTGATCCACGAAGACTCATGAGTCGGGCATGGTGGTATGGGACACCGTGGTCGAGCTGTCAGCCTATGCTGGGGCCACAAACCTCCCCGTAGTGACCAGTGAGCACCTATGACTCGTGAGCAGATTATGGTGGTATGGGACACTATATTTTTACTGTCGGCCTACATTGATAAGGTGATGGGGGAGCAGAGCAACGAGTGCGTACAACAGCCCTGGCAGCCCTTTGTAGTGACCGCGAGCGTATTCTGAGTCTACGAGAGGCGACGACCCTTCAGTAGCAGTAGAGTACAGTAGGCCTGTATTGATAAGGTGATGGGGGAGCGGTGCAACGAGTGCATGCAACAGCCCTAGAAGCCCTTGCAGTGACCTATAAAATATACCTCGTATGAGATTTCTAGGAGTGACGACCCTAGGCAGGATCTGTGTTGGGATTGATATAAGGGAAGTACCTTAGTTTCTCAATCCTGCTGTTTGAATGGACTAATAACAACTCAGAAATCATATCACCATAACATTTCATGTGCCTGGAAGATGTGGAGCACTTGAGGGTCGATTGCATGCCGCGGTCATAAGATGGTGCCGTATGAGGGAGATCGTCGGTGAGGGCATACATCACGTCATGTCATATTACATTAACAACAGTATTAGGATTGTCTGATTTACTGCTTTACTATTATCACATGATTAATTTGAGAACATGTTAATCCTTGCTCTATTATTCCACTGAGTTAGCTACTCACTCCCACGTTACGGGATGGTGTTTTCGGACACCCACCAGTCCCTTTTTGTGATTGCAGATGATGGCGCTGCTTGAGAAGTGGAGCTGGATTTGATGATGATGAGGAGGATTCCTCCTTTATACGTGTTCTGATTGACGGGATTACAGGGAGGTTGATTAGATACCTTGACACTTGTCATTTTATATTTTTAGAGCACTCATGTATATTCTTTTGTTTACTTTTGAAGTATACATGTATGTATATAACCTGGTAACATGTTCACACTCTAGAGACATACAACAGTTTATATATGTTATACATACTATCACAGTCTTCCGCTTGTAAATTTAACTGTCTCTGGAGTATGATATGTTGTTCTGGATTAATCTCACTCATGTTTAATACATTATCACAGACAACATTCAATCATACATATCTATGTTGGATAAATAACATTTTGGAACTCGGGAGTTGGGTTTTTGCTCGACCCTCCGATTTTTGAGATGTTACAGATGGTATTAGAGCATGATTTGGATTAAACCGGGCCTGGGTTATGGTCACGCGACGTACACTTTAACGCCCGTGAAAAATCAATACTTGGGCTCGAGTACCAACTCGACCCGAAGTTGCGTAGAATTAATTCCTATGGAAATTAAGCGTAAGTTAGCTAGCGCAACGCTAGAGTAGTTGGGAAATAGTCCCTGATCACTTTAAATACGTTATACAAGACCCAAATCGAGTAGAACCAACGACTCTATAATACTCTATAACCTCGGACCAAACTCTAAGCAGGTTTGTTCTCTGGACCACTTTGAATCTTAGTATTAGATCTAGACCGCGAGTCGAAAGTCCGATACCTCCTATCTTAGACCGTTAGAACCGCCTAGCTGGACTGGACAATCATTTCGAAAATCAAGTCAAACCGATAATCACAGGCTATTTCATTGAGCCCGGACCAAAGAGAGTGCGAATAGGGACAGAATTGGAATTTTAAATTCAAATCTGGCACACGACTTGACGCGTCAGTATTAAGCGTTCTGACCGTCAGAATTCAGCCAAATTACACCCTCAGATCAGGAAAAATTTCTATTTCATATCATGTGACTTTCAGCCCTGATCCACGTGCGGTGACCGCTGAACTGAAACTGGTCCGCCACGTGCGATCTGCGAACCCTGCCAGACTGAAAACTTAATACGTGCTAGATCTGGTACACAAGAGCTTAAGTCCGATCGCATTCGGCCAGGGGACCACCAGAAAGCATCTTTTGGACCGAAACAGTCCCGAATTGGATATGCACTGAGTGAACCTTATACCGGAGCCCATTTTCAGCATTTCTGGGCTTATAAAAGGGGTTGAAACCCTCACTCCTCTCTCCCATCCGAATTTGAGAGAAACCCTAGATTTGGAGGGAGAAAAGGTGAGAGTTTGTGAGAGAGAGTAGGATAGATTTTTCCAGCCTTCGTGCCACCTGTTGCTAGTGCCTAAGCAACACCTCCTGATCACCAAGCCGGTGATTCTTCTACGTTTTCAGGTATGAAACAACCCTAGAAGTTGCTGATTTAAGGTTTACTAGGATTCGTAGCATGTTAGCTAACGTAACTCGTAAAACAGGTTCTCTTATCGCCGTAGACGAAGCGTATACGCTCCGTTCAAATTTACGCATCCATAAGAGACAAGGTGAGGATTTTAGACACTTTGATTGATGGTTTCCAACGCTTTCAATGTCGTTTAATAGTAGATTATCGATGGCATCGCCGTTTGACATGTACAACATGCTATCCGTTTCCTGTTTCGTAAATCAACGAAGAATATGAGATTTAGGGCATTTTAGTCATTTGTAGGAAGTACTGATTACATTCATATTTTGCTGATGTGATTGACATGGTTTTTTGCCGCATTAGAAAGTTAGGAATACGTGCATAATTAGTTTGGCGAAGAGATTCGCCTAATTGCGTACTTCGGGTCGACATACTATATGTAGACTTAAGCGTGTAGTGTATGTGTTTATATAAATGCTTGTATTAGTATGTATTGAATTAAATGATGTTATGAAATAGTTTGAGATTGATTTCTTAATTAATATGCTGACCTAAATGATTTCCTACATGTTGACTATATGCATGATTTCATTACATGCATGAAATATATGTGCTTGAAGATTTACTTAAGTTGTATGTTATAACATGTGTTAACATGCTCACATGATTGTATATCAATTCAAATACTCCTACATAAATTGTTGATGTGATTCCATAATTGTTTGGGACTAGACTTAGTCCAGGCAGTCGGTAACCGAGCGAATTCGTGGTTGGCTGGTCTTGGCCACGAACGACGTGTCGATGAACGCGAGTCGTGTTTGGAGTTGGCGGCAGTGGTTAGGCCACGTGAAGTGTTTTACGCACTTCATGTCGTTCGACTTGAGATGCGATCGCGCTAGTCGAGCCCGTCAAGTAACCCGACTGGCCAATGTATGTTCACCTTGTATGAGTTATAACTGCTTGAACCTAGGGTACTGAACTTACCATTGTAAACCCTGTTAACCATGGTACCTTAATCCACGAAGACTCATGAGCCGGGCATGGTGGTATGGGACACTGTGGTCGAGCTGTCGGCCTACGATGGGGCCACAAACCTCCCCGTAGTGACCAGTGAGCACCTAGTCTCGTGAGCAGATTATGGTGGTATGGGATACTATATTCTAGCTGTCGGCCTACACTGATCAGGCGACGAGTCCTTTGTAGTGACCACGAGCGTATTCTGAGTCTACGGGAGGCGACGACCCTTTAGTAGCAGTAGAGTACAGTAGGCCTGTATTGATAAGGTGATGGGGGAGCGGTGCAACGAGTGCGAGCAACAGCCCTGGCAGCCCTTGCAGCGACCTATAAAATATACATCGTATGAGATTACTAGGAGTGACGACTCTAGGCAGGATCTGTGTTGGGATTGATATAAGGGAAGTACCTTAGTTTCCCAATCCTGCTGTTTGAATGGACTAATAACAACTCGAAAATCATATCACCATAACATTGCATGTGCCTGGAAGATGTGGAGCACTCTAGGGAGTGTGGCATGCCGCGGTCGTAAGATGTTACCGTATGAGGGAGATCGTCAGTGATGGCATACATCACGTCATGTCATCTTCCATTAACAACAGTATTAGGATTGTCTGATTTACTGCTTTACTATTATCGCATGATTGATTTGTGAACATGCTAATCTTTGCTCTATGATTCCACTGAGTTGATCACTTACTCCCATGTTACGGGATGGTGTTTGCAACACCCACCAGACCCTGTTGTAGATGCAGGTGATGCTGAGATCCAGGAGGCAGAGCCAGACTTCGACGAGGACCAGGACGAGTTCTCGTACATGCAGTATCATGATGGCTTTGCGTAGGCGACCTGAGTTGATGGGAATTCAGTGGGACTACTTTGAACATTTGATTTTGTTCATGTATATGTATATGAGACTCAGAGATGTATTCATACTTTAGAGACAGTTGAGATCTACTTTATTTTTCCTTACAGTGATATATATATTGTTTAGTCTTCCTCTTGCTTTTATCACTGGATCTGAATTATGAATTGCAGTTTTGGTATACTTTTACTCATGTGAATGCTTTAAATCAGACAACATTGAATCATAATCATTTTTGTTGCATAAGTGACGGTCTGGAACTCGGGAGTTGAGTTTATACACGACCTCCGATTTTTAGGGTGTTACATATGCTGTTGCTTCCTTTGACTTAGATGGGTGCGAGAAGGGTTTAAAAACACTTCTAGGATCGCAGATTCGCCAATAGGCGAAGACTATTCAAATCGATCGCGTGATTGAGTCCGTAACGCGTCTAGGGTCGGGAGAAGCAACCCGAATAGCTCTTAGGTTGTAGGTAGTTGGTCTAAGGCATTATTTGAATGATTCTAAACTCATAAATGTGAATCCTTGGGCTGTGGGACAACCACAACCCCTATATTCAATCGTCAGGGCTTAAAAACCCCGTTTCACCTAAAATCTTCAAAATTCTTCCTCTCACCACTTTATTCTTCAATTATTTCATATTCTTTTCACGTTAGGCATTAATCCTAATGTGAAAATAGCATAAAATCATACTTTCACAAAATTTTATAGTGAATAGTAAAATTTCATGAAAACTGGCCATTAGGCCATTCTAACTTTGCTTTCTTTAGAAACTAATGGGATATATAGATGTACTAGCTCCTTCTACCCAAAAATCATATGCTGCATGATAGGAGTTTATATTCAGGTTTACAGATTGGCCTCGGAAAGTCCCAAATGCATGTTTGGGCCTATATAGGTCAAAATACAATGAACCAAGGTGGGGACCATACATTTTTGGGGTCCCTGGACCATGGGGGCCCAGACCCATGTGGTCCCACCGGCCACCATGCAAGATGTCCGGCGATACATCGCCGTCCGGTGGGGCCCACTAGATGTAATTTTCGGGCGCACGCCCTAATATGGCTAGGGCACCTCTCCCATATGTGGTTCGCACCTTGAAACCCCCTATATACCCTACTTCCTTCACAAACAGCCCTTCCCCTAGCCCCATTTACGTTTTCTTGCTGCCCTCACCCAAAACCGTGATTTCAAATCGTTCCTAAATCCATTCCTGGCCAAAAACGACCACACTCTTTCACTTTATTGCTGTTTGCAGCTTTCTCTCTTGTAGATTTCTTCTTTTGGAGCTCTCAAAACCCCCGAATCGAGCTGAAATCGTGAGGTGCTCCATTCCCCTTTTTCATTCTCTTTTCTTTCTGAAAATACATCCTAAGGGAGTTTGAATCATCCCTCTACAGGGCCTAGATTTCGTTCTATCCATTTGGGCAACAATTTTTTCGCATTTCCTCCGCTTTTCATGGCATTGTTAAGGCTGTTTTAGCTCTTTTTCCTCCCTTTCCATCGTCCTCTCTCTCATATCCCTTTTATTTGATCCTCAGACTCGCGAAAACTTGCTTACCCATTCCATTTCTCTACGTTCTTTGCTTGTTTGATTACCATTTAAAATTTCTGTGTTTTGTTGTTGTTAGGTAGAAAATGTGAATGTTCGTGTTGTGGTTTGGGCTTAATAAAGCCGAATTTGGTTAGGTGGAATGCATGTCGTTCCGTTCGCTGTAAGGTATTGTCCCTAGATTGAGACTATTGTAACTCCCAGGATTCAGCCTATAAATTAATTTTTATCCCACCCCACCCTCCTACCAAGCATGCCACTACCAATCCCGACATGGGACTAGGAATGTCGTTCCATTTAATACAACTTAATGCTACTGGCCATATAGGCCTTTGGGCATTTTGGACCTAGAGATAGCACTCATAGATTTGAAGGATCTGACGATATAGGAATGCCAATTCTTTTTAGATAATCTTGACCCTAAGAGATAGAGCAATTTCCTGTATTAGTAATGGTATGGAACCATTTACCGTATAATCTTAGGCTTTGGATTACAGCTACTGAGTCACAGACTAGCCTACTTGTTACATTAAGTAATGTAAAGCCTGTATATGCTAAGGAATTATAGGTTAGATTTGGTTGAAGTAGAACCTTATTGCTTCGATAGATCCCCTTATGACTTATAGACTTCTGTTGTTGCCCATAGGAAGGAGCCATTCACTCTTAGGGAACATTTATAAATCCATCAGATTGAACTTAGTATGAACTAGCACGCCCCTTAGAATTGCCTTCCCCAAGGGCTTATTGCATTCGGGAACGCGAAGTAAAGGAAATGCAATTATCAGCGAAGTATTCACGATTTGAATCGACTTCTTAATCCTAGTAGTTACCATTGAATCCAATGCTCTGATCAAGCAGAAGATCGGCATCGAGTAGGATTGAGGACTGATACAACAACTTTTCTGTCATCGCAGGGCAGAAGCTTTGTGTATCCGGCTCAGACCCGTTACATAAATATTCTTCCGTGTTGGCCCGACCACCTACAACCACAAGTTTTTGCTTTGCCCTCGGTAAATGTTAAGGACTTAAAGCCAGTAGAGGATTCGACATCTTGTCACCAACTTATACCTGTCCCAGAACTTAACCACAATAGAGATTAGGCTCATCTCTATGATCATAGGTACCAATGCCATAGAACGCATCATTAGCAAGGAAAATCATGTAGAGAAAGGTTGTTTCCATTTTAGGTTAAGGATAGCCCCTAAGTTGCACCTTGTTCCGATATACGGATCGATGCAAAGATTCTTGAACTTTAAGTAAAACCAAGTTTTAAGGGGGGTAGAACGTATTGAGTCCAATCCAGTTAGGTTAGTCAACGTTACCGTTCGATCAGAGTGGGGCAGCGGAAGGGTGGTTGGCCTCGTCCCCACTAGCCCAAGATCGAAACAATTGATTTAGGTTATACGTACGGTTAGGTCAATAAATAGGATTGACCCTTTCTTAGAATGTTAGTACTAAAGTCTTACTAGATGCTCCTTACCCTTCGCCAATTTCGGGGATGAAATTGTGTTTTAAGGGGGGTAGATTGTAACACTCCAGATTTTGGCCAATCTGGGATTTCACGTCCTTAGGCAGTGGGTCAACTAAAACACCTGGAAAATTGCTCAGAACCCAATTTCATAGCCAAAGAAACCACTTAGGATTAATTCCTTTAGAAATTAAGCGTAAGTTAGCTAGCGCAACGTTAGAGTAGCTGGGAAATAGTCCCCGATCACTTTAAATACGTTCTACAAGACCCAAATCGAGTAGAACCAATGATTCTATAATACTCTATAACCTCAGATCAAACTCTAAGCAGGTTTGTTCTCTAGACCACTTTGAAACTTTATATTGGATCTAGACCGCACGTCGAAAGTCCGATATCTACTATCTTAGACCGTTAGAACCGCCTAGCTGGACTTGACAATCATTTCGAAAATCAAGTCCAACCGATAATCACAGGCTATTTCATTGAGCCCGGAATGAAGAGAGTGCGAATAGGGACAGAATTGGAATTTCAAATTCAAATCTGGCACACGACTTGACATGTCAGTATTAAGCATTCTGACCGTCAGAATTCAGCCAAATTAAACCCTCGGATCAGGAAAAATTTCTATTTCATATCATGAGATTTGCAGGCCTGATCTACGTGCGGTGACCGCTGAATTGAAACTGGACCGCCACGTGCGATCTGCGAACCCTGCCGGACTGAAAACTTGATGTGTGCTAGATCCAGTATGCATGAGCTTAAGTCCGACCGCATTCAGCTAGGGGACAACCAGAAATGTCCTTTTGGACTGAAACAGCCCCGATTTGGTTACCCCTCAAGTGAAACTTGTTCCCGAGCCTATTTCGGGCAAGTTTGGGCTTATAAAAAGGGTTGAAACCCTTACTCTTCTCTCCCATCCGAATTTGCAAAAAGCCCTAGATTGGGAGAGAGAAAAGGAGAGAGTTTGTGAGAGAAGGTGGGAGAGAATTCCCTACTGCTTATGCCACATGCTGCAAGTGGTTAAGCCACGCGTTCTAATCACTTTGCCGGTGATTTCTCCGCATTTTCAGGTAAGAAAATACCCTTGAAGTTGCTGATTTGAGATTCCTTTCGTTCCATAGCATGTTAGCTGACGTATCTTGTAAATTAGGTTCTCTTATTGCCGTAGACGAAGCGTATACGCTCCGTTCAAATTCACGCATCTAGAAGAGAAAAGGTGCGGATTTTAGACGCTTTGATTGACTGTTTCCAACACTTTCAATGTCTTTTAATAGTAGATTATCGACGGCAACGCCGTTTGACATGTACAACATGCTGTCTGTTTCCTGTTTCGTAAACCGGTGAAGAATATGAGATTTAGGGCATTTTAGTCATTTGTAGGAAGTACTGTTTTCATGCATATTTTGCTGATGTGATTGACATGGTTTATTGTCGCATTAGAATGTTAGGAATACGTGCATAATTAGTTTGGCGAAAAGATTCGCCTAAATGCGCACTTCGGGTCGACATACTATATGTAGACTTAAGTGTGTAGTGTAAGTGTTTGTATAAATGCTTGTATTAGTATGTATTGAATTAAATGATGTTATGGATTAGTTTGAGATTGGTTTCCCAATTAACATGCTGGTGTAAATGGTTTCCTACATGTTAGCCGTATGCATGATTTCATTATATGAATGAAATGCATGTGCTTGACGATTCGCTTAAGTTGTACGTTATAACATGTGCTTGATGACTTCATTATGATTTAGTTTGAGATTGAATTCTCAATTAATATGCTGATGGAAATGATTTCCTATATGTTGGCGATATGCATAATTTCATTATATGTATGAAAGGCATGTGTCAGATGCTTTGCTTAAGTTGTACGATATAACATGTGTTAACATGCTCACATGGATGTGTTTCATTTCCAATACTCTCACATGATTGCTGATGTGGATTCATATGTGTTTGGGACTATACTTAGTCCAGGAAGTCGGTAACCGAGCGAATTCATATGTGTTTGGGACTATACTTAGTCCAGGAAGTCGATGAATGCGAGCCGTGTTTTGGAGTTGGCAGCAGTGGTTAGGCCACACGAAGTGTTTTACGCACTTCATGACGTTCAACTTGAGATGCAATCGCGCTAGTTGAGCCCGTCAAGTAACCCGACTGGTCGTTGTATGTTCACCCTGCATAAGTCATAACTGCTTGAACCTAGGGTACTGAACTTACCATTGTAAACCCTGTTAACCATGGTACCTTGATCCACGAAGACTCATGAGCTGGGCATGGTGGTATGGGACACCGTGGTCGAGCTGTCGGCCTATGCTGGGGCCACAAACCTCCCCGTAGTGACCAGTGAGCACCTACGACTCGTGAGCAGATTATGGTGGTATTGGACACTATATTTTTACTGTCGGCCTACATTGATAAGGTGATGGGGGAGCGGAGCAACGAGTGCGTGCAACAGCCCTGTCAGCCCTTTGTAGTGACCCGAGCGTATTCTGAGTCTACGGGAGGCGACGACCCTTCAGTAGCAGTAGAGTACAGTAGGCCTGTATTGATAAGGTGATGGGGGAGCAGTGCAACGAGTGTGTGCAATAGCCCTGACAGCCCTTGCAGCGACTTACAAAATATACCTCATATGAGATTTCTAGGAGTGACGACCTTAGACAGGATCTGTGTTGGGATTGATATAAGGGAAGTACCTTAGTTTCCCAATCCTATTGTTTGAATGGACTAATAACAACTCGGAAATCATATCACCATAACATTTCATGTGCCTAGAAGATGTGGAGCACTTGAGGGTTGATTGCATGCCGCGGTCGTAAGATGGTGCCGTATGAGGGAGATCGTCGGTGAGGGCATACATTACGTCATGTCATATTGCATTAACAACAGTATTAGGATTGTCTGATTTACTGCTTTACTATTATCGCATGATTAATTTGAGAACATGTTAATCCTTGCTCTATTATTCCACTGAGTTAGTTACTCACTCCCACGTTACGGGATGATATTTTCGGACACCCACCAGTCCCTTTTTATGATTGCAGATGATGGCGCTGCTTGAGAAGTGGAGCTGGATTTGATGATGAGGAGGAGGATTCTTCCTTTATGCATGTTCTGATTGACGGGATTACAGGGAGGTTGATTAGATACCTTTACACTTGTCATTTTATATTTTTAGAGCACTCATGTATATTCTTTTGTTTACTTTTGAAGTATACATGTATGTATATAACCTGGTAACATGTTCACACTCTAGAGACATACAACAGTTTATATATGTTATACATACTATCACAGTCTTCCGCTTGTAAATTTAACTGTCTCTGGAGTATGATATGTTGTTCCGGATTAATCTCACTCATGTTTAATACATTATCACAGAAAACATTCATCATGCATATCTATGTTGCATAAATAACATTTTGGAACTCGGGAGTTGGGTTTTTGCTCGACCCCCCAATTTTCGGGATGTTATAATACTATTGAGAGTATATGCTATATGATATCGATCCCGCTCGATGATATCGAACTCTGTCATAAATGTGACCGTTTTATATCCATTAGAACCTTTTTGCCTATATAAAGAGGACTTGTCTATTATTGCTAGTAGAGAAAGAATAGAGTTCTTTTAAGTGTTTAACCTTAGATCATTTACTCAAGGCCCTTTCTCTCAAGGGAGTTCATCCTCCAATCCACCCTCATCATTGATCTTCAATAGAGTGGATTGGGGAATGAACTTTCACATTCAATGATCCTTCAGTTGCTACCTTAATAATAAATTATTAAGCTGGGATGCCTTGAATGCATGGATGATTGGAATCACTCTATCTTCTTAATAGGAAAATATTTAGAGAGTAGGATTCCATCAAACCTTGACCCAACTTGTCGCCATATATAGGTACATCATTTGAGTTGTGGATCAAAGAAGCAGAAGATTCTTCATCAACTAGGAGGAGATCTTCGTCAACGTGCTGAATGAGACTCATCCACTTATCTGTAAGTATCTAGAGTCCAGAGGACCCTTTGATCATTCCTTTGTAGGATTATGTATAAGGTGTTTCTCACTCTTGCAAGTTCTCAAGGAGGCCTCTGGAAGGAGTGTATGTGGTGGGTGCATTGTGTGGACCCTTGCTCCGTGAAGAGCATAAACATCTGGTTAAAGGTGAAGCAGTTAAAACCTTGGGTTTAAGGTGAATCGTGTGAAACCTCTATTAGGGTCTCATGGAAGATCCTTGGCCAGTGTGCCTAAAAGTGGGTGCGTTGTGTTAACCCTTACTCGTAAGAGCATAAACAGTTAGCCTCAGTGTTGGCTGTAAAGGTTGAAGGTGAACTGATTTAAAACCTTAGGTTTGAGCTGAACCACTGTGAAACCTCCTTAGTGAAATCCAGTACACTCAAGGGTTGAGTACGGTTACCGAGAATGGAGTAGACAAGTAGTTGAACCACTATAAAAATGGCTGCATTTGCGATTGCTATTCTTTTATGTGAGTGATTTACTTCAATACTTTCATATCTATATATCTAAGATCACACCTAACATACATATACAGTCACATCCATCATAAACTAGGTTACATATTATTCACTTCTTAAATAGTTTGTGATTGGATCCTTTACCGGGCTTGGAAGCCAATGGAGTTACTTTTGAGTAATTCTAATAAATGCATATTGATAGGATTAGTGTAATAAGATTTTTGAATAAACTATAAAAACTTTAAAAAGTCCTATTCACCCCCCTCTATGACATATTGGCATATTCCAACTTCAACTAAAGCAGTCTTCACTGCTATTTCACAACCATCATGTTTTGAAGACTCTAAGCATGTTAATCATGTCTACTGCCTGAAAAAGGCACTCTATGATTTGAAACAAGCTCTCAGGGCATAGTACAAAAAGTTGACTAAGTTTCTACTAAGTCCTAACTTTATAATGGGAAGTGTTGATAAGACACTGTTTGTAAAGAAATATAATGATGATTGTTGAGTTTGTAGATCTTATAAAGTCTAAGTTTGAAATGAACATGGTTAGAAAACTAAACTATTTCCTAGGGTTACAAGTCAAACAGCTCCCTAGTGGTTTCTTTCTCTCAAAAAAAGTTTGGATTTGAGAGTGAGAAAATTTTTGATACTCTAATGAGTACTACTCTAAGACTCTCTAAGGATTCGACAAGTAAGAATGTGGATCCTTATATCAATCCCAACACAGATCCTAACATTACCTGCTCCAAGCTCCACGTTGTTGCAACCTAACATTACCTGCACGCATTTATCATGTATAAGCTTATAAAAAACTTATAAGGTGGTGTAAGTGTGTGCATAAGGTAAGTGTTAAGTATTCAATATAATGTCATAAATCATACAATATCAGAATAAACGAAAATATTGATAAGATCATAAATCATACAATATCAGAGTAAGTGAAAATATGCTAACAAGTCCATGAGTTAATCAATATTAGAATACGCAATACAGATCAGCTATAAAAATGAAGAGTCATAAAGAGCCAAATATCAAATGTTGAGGATGTAATGCAATATACAAATCCTAATGAGTTCATGAATATCGTTAGCCATACCTAACCATATAAATGCAGAAACACTGTAACCCAAAATGCTATATGCCGCGGATGTAATGCAATATGCAGTGCGAATGGTATAACCATGCTATAGTGTGAAGTCAGGATGATAGTACGTAGTATCGCAGGCCACATGGTCCATCATACTGAACTTCTATCCAAACCAGTCACTTACCTAAATTTGGATAGTCGGACTCAATGTGGTAAACTACTGATCTCAGGTTAGTCATACACCCTAACCAAAATCCTAGCCATTGCGAAGGTACACGTAACAAATAGTTGCGCACAACTAGCCTGAGTAGATAGTGAATGGATGAATGAATGAGTATGTAACTCCTACTCAATAAGTCCACATATCAGTACTGTTCATCTCTAGGATCTTCACTGGGGTCTAGTACACTCTATACCAGCTTATCGCCCCATTAACCACACAACTGGGTAAGTGGAAGAGACCTCACTATCCGTCTGACCAATAGTTAGTTAATATCTACATAACACATCGATAGTGGACTCATTCACGAGCTGATCAAACTCAGCCTAGCTATGCCGACTCTCCTAGGCGAGTAAGGCCACACCCCCTCCCAACTGATCACGACACAGTGAGAGACGCGGCCTACTGGTATACGATCCTCATGCGCTCATATACATCCACTCGGTCTCGACGTTGGGGTGTCCTCTGGTACCAAGAGGGTTTAGAGATTTTCACCAAGGGCCATTTATGGCAGCCTGATGGTAGAACATATTTTCGGTGTCCCATCTAGCCATCCAAGATATGCCTGCGGAGGCTACAACCCTGATGTCGCTAAGGCGTACAGTAATTACAATACATTATGTAAGATGCATGAGTTATACAATCCAGTCATGCATCAATCATGTGCATATGTGAGACAATCTCCACCTATCAGGGAGTCTCATAAACCATCGACACTATGGCATATGCAATGGTCAATCATATCTCATAATAAACATGCAGATGATACGTATGGGCATGTATCATAATTCTATGCTGTCACATACTCATAATCGGTATCAATAATCAGTATCGACAATCGACCTCAACAATGTGGACATTTAACCAACATTACCTCCAAGAAATAGCCTACACAGAACCTAAGATATAGTGAACACATGACCTCACACAAGGGACAAATATACAACACTATGGGGCTCACTCAAGAGCTTAATACACATCACGATGGGCCTCTCACATGGGCTTAATATACATCACAATGGGCTCCATTGCCTGGCCCTCAAATGCACCACATTGGGCCTCATTACATAGGCCTTACATACATCACATATGCCTCAAATGCATTACAATGGGACTCATATACATCACAATGGGCCTCATCACACAGGCCTCATATGCATCATGCCGAGGCAGAATGCTCATCATAATCGGCCTCAATATGGGCCGCATATACATTGTATTAGCCCTCGACAATCTATCTCAGTATCCAGCCTCGACCATTGGAATCGGCCTTGACAATTGGCCTCGACAATTGGAATCGGCCTCGATAATCGGAATCGGCCTCGATAATCAAAATCGACCACGATAATCAGAATCGGCCTTGATGATCGAAATCAGTCTCGACAATCAAAATCAGCCTCGATAATCAGAATCGACAATTGAAATTAGCCTCGACAATCGGTATCGACTTTGATAATCGAAATCGACCTCAATAATCAGAATCAGCCTTGACAATCGGATTGGCCTTGATAATCGGAATCAACAGTAGGAATCGACTTTGATAATCAGAATTGGCCTCGACAATCAAAATCACCTCGATAATCGGAATCGGCCTCCAAGGACTTAAGAGAAGGTCACAATGTGGACATTTAACCATCATTACCTATCAATGTGGACATTCAGCCAACATTGCTTCTAAGAAGTGGCCCACATAGAGCCATCATATAGTGGGCCCATAGCCTTACACAAGGGCCTCATACACAATATAATGGGTTGCATACAATCATAATGGGTCAGGCCTTACATCACACTAGGCCTCATCATATGAGCCTCACATACCACAATGGGCCTTACCAAATGGATGGTTTAGATACAAAGCAGGTGGAGGGCATGGGTAAAAAATACATTATGAGGGGTCCACAGCCACTGGATGGTGTGGATATAAACCACATAAATCAAGGCAGGCCCCACAGAATTTTGTGACGTCACTACAACAACTATTTAGTTGGTGGGGCAAATAGAGATGGACGGTCTGGATTTATCACATGCCCGAGATAGGACCCAAAAGCTGCTGAGTAAATACATCAACTATGGGTTGGTGTGAAGGCCCACACCATTTAACAGATGAATGGTTTGGATACAAAACATGCCTCATGATCAGGCCCGGCTTGCTGACGTCCTCAAATGGACGGATTGGATACAACACATACATCATACAGACCCACAAAACTTTTGACATCAATGTAGCGGCTACCTATATGGTGGCTGCTAACCCACATCCAAAATATGGATGGCTTGTATTTAACAGATACATCATAGTGGGTTACCATCAGATGGACGGTTGGATAAGACACATGCTCCAAGGTGAGTCCCACCATAACATTTATTTTCCATCCAATCTGTCCATACAATTACAAAGACCTGGTTGAAGATGAAAAAAAATATCATTGATCTAAAACTTCTATACTCCCAAAGAGTTTCAATGGTGGATGATCAATCTCCACTGATTTCTGTAGTGTGGTCCACCTGATGCACAGCTGGATCTAACACACATTTCACTGTGGGTCCCATCCAGATGAATGGCTAGGATGAAGAAATATCCCAGGCGGGACCCACAGAACTTGCTGACACAAGTACAATAGCTATATAGGTGGGGTCCCCAACAAATGGATAGTACAAATAAAACTCATACAACACGTGTGGCCCAGGCAGATAGACGGTGGATACAACACATGAATCGGATGGGACCCACTGAACTTTCTGACATCCATACAAATGGACGATTGGAAGAACACATACATCATGGGGCCCACGTGACGGACAGCTGAAACAAAACACAATTACCAAGGCAGACCCCACCGACCAGCAGATGCTGGACGGTGCTAGATTAGGACACATATATACATCAAGGTGGGCCCCACCCCTACACGTGTGGGGTGGGTCCCACGTCCTGCAACCAGATATACTATATACTATATATATATATATTACATATTTTTATTTATTATTTATTTTTTTAAAAAAAATAACTAGCGTCCCTGGACGTATGCAGGTGGGCCCTGCACCGATGGACGACTCATATAAAACACTTATACCATGGTGGGTCACTTCGTCTCACGTGCAGGGATGGTGCGGATGAAATACATATCTTAGGTGGGGTCCACACATGTGGCCCACAGCTCCGAATAAGAGCTGATATTTGTGTCTTTTCCCTTTAAACAGGGCTAGTAGGCTGGACGATCTGCATTGCTGGATCTTACCAGACCGTGGGCCCAAGCTTAAAATGATCTCTCCTCATGGACAATGTGGATACAATACATACTTTATAGCAGGGTCCACGTAGATGGGCCACCCCATAAAAAAGAACAAGCTGATATTTATGGTTTCCCTTCAAATAAGCAATCAGTTAGTAGGTGGACGGTCTTGCTATTGCTGCTGTGGTGCAGCCCACCAGATGGGTAGATCTGGATGGTGTGGATGCTCTACACTTCCAGCAAGGTGGGGTCCACGTCAATGTGGCCCACTAGCCCACCAGTCTTGAATCAGGATGATATTTGTGCTTCCCTCTCTATCAACACCTGCTGCTGGACAGCAGCGGGTCAGCTGGAAATGGGCCGCCTATCCCATGGTTTGGGCGATCAAGGAGAGGGGGTGGACGGTGTAGATAAAACTCATACATCACAGTGGGTCTATGTGAGGTCCACACGACTAGAGATCAAGCCAATGTTAGTGTTTTCCCCACCATCCAAGCCTGCCTAAAACGGCAGCAAGGTGGCCTTAGATGACCCAGCAAGGCTGTCCCATTTTTGGATAGCGTGGATCTTAAATATACATCCATGGTGAGCCATTAAACCAGGAAAAAAAGAGAGAGAGAGAGAGAGAGAGAGAGAGAGAGAGAGAGAGAGAGAGAGAGAGAGCACCCACTTTACTCTTCTTCTTCTTCCCATATACTCCAATGCTTCTATGGAGCTCTTTCAACGGTGAGGATGATGATCTAGAGGTTGGATTGGTGAGGATCTAAGGTGGGAGGGATGTATTTTTTTGGGATGGGTTGGACGTCCATGACTCTTACGATGGAGAATGAAAAGGAAAGAGGGAGGGAGAGAGATAAGAGAGAGAAAGAGAGAGAGAGAGAGAGAGAGAGAGAGAGAAAGGTCATGGCTTGAAATAATGATGTAAGGCCATCATTAATTTCTTGGTAAGGGAGGGTGTTGACTTTTGAGAAAAGGAGAGGAAATGATTACTTAGCACATCACCCTATGATGGCTTAGAAAATTATGTCATTGTAATAGGTGGGTCCCGTAACGTGCAGTCTACAGTCATTATAATGTGCAGGCCACAACTTATGATCTAAGCATTCCATTGATGCACAAGATGCGGCGTTGGAACCACGGTGATGGCGTGGTTTCTAGGGTACAAGTTTCAAGTCGACCTAACCCTGATATGCAGGACTTAGCTTAGGATCATGCGCAAATGTCGGATACTGGTCGAGGGTCACCGAAATTCGACCGAGAGGACTACGGAAGCCTACGGAATGATACGGTTTAGGATACGGGCCTTACAATTGGTATCTGGTATCCATATGATACTAGTGTGCAATTAGTTAGTTACACGGATGTTGATTGGACTGGTAACATTGATGATCTAAATCAACCAGTGGTGGTTATTTCTATGTCAGGAACTTTTTAGTTTCTTTGTTAAGTAAGAAACAAAGTTTCGTATCACTCTCCACAGTTGAGGTTGAATATATTGTTGCGGGTAATGCATGTACTCAGCTTGTGTGGATGAAGAGAATGCTAAGTGAATATGGATTTGATCAAGAAACTATGGTTTTATACAGTGACAATTCAAGCGTAATTAACATTTCTAAAAATTCAATTCAGCATTCACGAACCAAGCATATTAACATTAGATATCATTATATTTGTGAAATATTAGAAGACAAGATAATTTCATTGGAATATATTCAGATCGAGAATTAACTTGCTGACATATTCACAAAACCGCTCGACAAAAATAGGTTTGCAAAATTGAAATTTGATCATGGTATGTGTAATATTAACTGATGATTTGTGTCTATTCGTGTAACACCCTGAAAATCGGGGGTCGTGTATAAACTCAACTCCCGAGTTCCAGACCGTCACTTATGCAACAAAAATGGTTATGATTCAAGTTGTCTGATTTAAAGCATTCACATGAGTAAAAGTATACCAAAACTGCAATTCATACTTCAGATCCAGTGATAAAAGCAAGCGGAAGACTAAACAATATATATATCACTGTATGGAAAAAACAAAGTAATCTCAACTGTCTCCAAAGTATGACTACATCTCTGAGTCTCATATACATGTAAATAGACAAAAGAATAAGTTCAAAATAGTCCCACTGAAGTCCCCCTCGATCCAGGTCACCTACGGGAAGCCGTCGTGATACTGCATATACGAGAACTCATCCTGGTCCTCGTCAATCTCCGGCTCCACCTCCTGGATCTCGTCGTCACCTGCAACTACAACAGGGTCTGGTGGGTGTTGCAAACACCATCCCGTAACGTGGGAATGAGTGATCAACTCAGTGGAATCATAGAGCAAAGATTAGCATGTTCACAATTCAATCACGCGATAATAGTAAAGCAGTAAATCAGACAAATCCTAATACTGTTGTTAATGCAAGATGATATGACGTGATGTATGCCCTCACCGACGATCACCCTCATACGGAAACATCTTACGACCGCGGCATGCCACACTCCCTAGAGTGCTCCACATCTTCCAGGCACATGCAATGCTATGGTGATATGATTACCAAGTTGTTATTAGTCCATTCAAACAGCAGGATTGGGAAACTAAGGTACTTCCCTTGTATCACTCCCAACACGGATCCTGTCTAGGGTCGTCACTCCTAGTAATCTCATACGATGTACATTTCGTAGGTCACTGCAAGGGCTGCCAGGGCTGTTGCTCGCACTCGTTGCACCGCTCCCCCATCACCTTATCAATACAAGCCTACTGTACTCTACTGCACGGAAGGGTCGTCGCCTCCCGTGAACTCAGAATACGCTCGCGGTCACTACAAAGGGCTCGTCGCCTGATCAGTGTAGGCCGACAGCTAGAATATAGTGTCCCATACCACCATAATCTGCTCACGAGTCAAGGTGCTCATTGGTCACTACGGGGAGGTTTGTGGCCCCAGCGTAGGCCGACAGCTCGACCACGGTGTGCCATACCACCATGCCCGGCTCATGAGTCTTCGTGGATCAAGGTACCACGGTTAAGAGGGTTTACAATGGTAAGTTCAGTACCCTAGGTTCAAGCAGTTATGATACATACAAGGTGAACAAACATCGGCCAGTCGGGTTACTTGACGGGCTCGACTAGCGCGATCGCATCTCGAATTAAACGACATGAAGTGCGTAAAACACTTCGCGTGGCCTAACCACTGCCGCCAACTCTCAACACGAATCACGTTCATCGACGCGTCGTTCGTGGCTATGACCAGTCAGCCACGAATTCGCTCGGTTACCGACTGCCTGGACTAGGTCAAGTCCCACACATCTATGGAATTTCATTAACATTATATACCAAGGTATTGGAATTGAAATACATCATGTGAGCATGTTAGCACATGTTATAACATTCAACTTAAGCAAATCTTCATGGCATACTTCCCATGCATATTCAACTTAAGCAATTCCTCAAGCACATACATTCCATGCATGTAATGAAATCAAGCATTTTGTCAACATGTAGAAAATCATTTAGGTCAGCCTAATAATTGAAAAATCAATCACAAACTATCAAATAACATCATTTAATTCAATACATACTAATACAAGCATTTATACAAACACATACACTACACACTTAAGTCTACATATAGTATGTCGACCCAAAGTGTGCAACTAGGCGAATCTCTTCGCCAAACTAATTATGCACGCATTCCTAACTTCCTAAGGCGACAACAAACCATGTCAATCACATCAGCAAAATATGAATGTAAACAGTACTTCCTACAAATGACTAAAATGCCCTAAATCTCATATTCTTCGTTAGCTTACGAAACGGGAAACGGAGAGCATTTTGTACATGTCAAATGGCGATGCCGTCAAGAATCTACTATTAAACGACATTGAAAGCATTGGGAACCGTCAATCCAAGCGTCTAAAATCCTCACCTAGTGTCTTGTAGACTCGGGAATTGAAGCGGAGTGTATATGGTTCGTCTACGGCGAGTAAGGAGCCTAATACATAAGATCCATAAGCTACATCGCTATGGAAACAAGGAAAACTCAAATCAACAACTATTTAGGATTTTTACTTACCTAGGATTGCGGTGGAATCGCCGGGAAAGCGGTAGAGGAGTGTTGCTTAAGCACGTGCAACACTTAGCACAAGTGGCGGGAAGAACTCTCCCACTCTCTCACAATCTCTCACTCTTTTTCTCTCTCCCAAGCTAGGGCTTCTCTCAAATTCGGATGGGAGAGAGGAGTGAGGGTTTCAACCCCTTTTATAGCCTAAAACATTCCCAAAATAGGCTTGGGAACAATGTTTACTTGGTGCCTAACCAAATCGGGGCCGTTTCGGTCCAAAAGGGCATTTCTGGAGGTCCCCAGGCCAAATGCGATCGGACTTAAGCTCATGCATACTGGATCTAGCACATATCCAGTTTTCAGACCGGTTGGGTTCCCAGATCGCACGTGGCGGCCCAGTTTCAGTTTAACGGTCACCGCACCAAGATCAGGCCTATAAGTCTCGTGATATATAATAGATATTTTTCCTGATCCAAGGGTGTAATTTGGCTGTATTCTGACGGTCAGAATGCTTAATACTGATGCGTCAAATTTGTGTGCCAGATTTGAATTTGAAATTCCAACTATGTCCCTATTCACACTCTCTTCGGTCCGGGCTCAATGAAATAGCCTGTGATCGTCAGTTGGACTTGATATTCGAAACGATTGCCAAGCCCAGCTAAGTGGTCATAACGGTCTAAGATGGTAGGCATCTGACTTACGACGCGCGGTCTAGATCCAATACAAAGTTTCAAGGAGGTCCCGAGAACAAACCGGCTTAGAGTTTGATCCGAGGCTTTAGAGCATTATAGCACCCTTGGTTCCACTCGCTTCGGGCCTTGTAGAACGTATTTAAAGTGATCAGGGACCATTTCCCAGCTACTCCAACGTTGCACTAGCTAACCTAGTCATATTTTCTAAAGGAATGAATTCTACGCAATTTCGGGTCGAGTTGGTACTCGAGCCCAAGTATGGATTTTTCACGGGCGTTACAATCTACCCCCCTTAACAAATAATTTCGTCCTCGAAATTTTGTACCTTTTCGTACTCCTCGAGAAGCTGTGGGTAGTTCTTTCTGATCTCGGCTTCTGTCTCCCAAGTAGCCTCCTCCTCAGTATGATGCGTCCATAGTACCTTCACAAGGGGAATCACCTTGCTACGCAGTACCTGCTCCTTCCGGTCTAAGATGCGTGTCGGTCGCAGGATATAAGTAACATCCTCTCCTAACTGCACCTGCTCCCATCTGATGATATGAGAAGGATCAGCAACGTACTTCTTCAGCATAGAAACATGAAATACGTTGTGGACGCTCGCGAGGGGCGTGGGTAAAGCCAATCGGTAAGCCACTGCTCCCACACGATCGAGGATCTGAAATGGGCCAATGAATCGCGGTGCCAGCTTCCCCTTCTTTCCGAACCGAAGGACTCCCTTCATAGGGGAAACTCGCAAAAACACATGATCCCCGACTGTGAACTCTAGTGGTCTCCGTCTCGTATCGGCGTAGCTCTTCTGTCTGCTCTGCGCTGTAAGAAGCCGACGTCGAATAATATCAATCTTCTCTGACGTCGCCTGCACCAACTCTGGGCCAATCAAGCTGCGCTCACTGACCTCTAACCAGCAATGCGGTGCGCGACAAGGTCGCCCATACAGCTCCTCATAAGGTGCCATGCCGATACTCGCCTGGAAGCTATTGTTGTACGCAAACTCCGCATATGCAAGACAGTCATCCCAACTGTCCTTGAAGTCCAATGCGCAAGCCCGCAACATGTCCTCCAGGATCTGGTTCACTCGCTCCGTCTGTCCGTCCGTCTGTGGGTGGAAGGCAGTACTGAACTTCAACTTCACACCCATAGCCTCCTGAATGCGAGTCCAGAAAATAGAAGTGAACCGCGTGTCTCTGTCCGACACGATCTCCAACGGAACTCCATGCAGACGCACGATCTCTCTAATATACAATCTAGCCAGCTCGTCTGCAGAGTTCGTAACTCTGATCGGTAGGAAGTGCGCCGACTTCGTCAATCGGTCGACGATCACCCAAATGGAATCATGCCCCTTCCTCGTCTTCGGCAACCCAGAAATGAAGTCCATGGAAATGAAATCCCATTTCCACTCTGCAATCGGCATAGGCTGCAAAAGTCCAGGTGGTCGGCGATGCTCTGCCTTCACCTGCTGACAAGTGAGACAACGGGACACGAACTCAGCAATGTGGGTCTTCATACCTTCCCACCAATACGTCCTCTTCACGTCACGATACATCTTCGTACTGCCTGGATGCATCGCGAGTCTAGTAGAATGCGCAGCCTCGAGAATCTCTCGTCTCAAGTCAGGGACATCAGGAACGCATAGGCGGCCACGGTAACGTAAGCCCCCATCCATACCAACTCGCCAGTCGGCGTCAGCATCATCACTGGCCTGCTCTCGAAGCTCAGTAAGATGTGTGTCGTCCCTCTGCGCCTCGATGACTCGGTCATCGATCGGAGATCGCACCTGTACATGTGCGATGAACTCAAATGGCTCCTCTACGGTGAGTTTCTGCTCAAAGTCTCGCAAAAACTCCACCATATCCCACTCGGCAACCATCAGTGGAGCCGCAAACTCTATCGCCTTCTTGCGGCTCAACGCATCAGCCACAAGGTTCGCCTTCCCAGGATGGTAAGAGACTTCAAACTTGAAATCCTTCAGCGTCTCCATCCATCGCCGCTGCCTCATATTCAAGTCCCGCTGCGTGAATATGTACTTGAGGCTCATGTGGTCGCAAAAGAGCTCGAACTCCTCTCCGTAGAGGTAATGTCTCCAGAGTCTCAGTGCGAATATCACGGCTGCCAACTCCAGGTCGTGTGTAGGGTAATTCTCCTCGTGCTTCCTTAATTGTCTCGAGGCATACGAAATTACCCTGTCCCTCTGCATAAGGACACAACCCAAACCAACGCTAGACGCGTCAGTGTATATAGTGTATTTAACCCCTTGCTCTGGCAATACTAGCACAGGGGCGGACATAAGTCTGTCCTTCAGCTCCTGAAAAGCTGACTCCGCCTTATCATTCCAGGCGAACTTCACGTCCTTCCGTGTCAACTGAGATAAGGGTCTTGCGATCTTCGAGAAATCCTGAATGAAGCGCCGATAGTAGCCAGCGAGACCCAAGAAACTCCTCACCTCAGTGACAGAACCAGGCTGCTCCCAGTCCTGCACCGCAGCTACCTTAGACAGGTCAACTGCCATGCCATCCTTGGACACCACGTGTCCCAGAAACTTCACCTCCTGCTTCCAGAAGTCGCACTTCTTATACTGTGCGAACAACTGATGCTGTCTGAGCGTATCAAGGACCAAACGCAAGTGCTCCTCATGCTCTTCTCGACTCCTAGAGTATACCAAAATGTTGTCGATGAAGACAACGACGAATCGATAGAGGAAAGGCCGCAACACCCGGTTCATCAGATCCATGAACACGGCCGGTGCGTTCGTGAGACCGAACGACATCACGAGGAACTCGTAGTGACCAAAACTGGTCCTGAACGCTGTCTTCTGCACGTCCTCATCTCTGACGCGCAGCTGATGATATCCTGACTGAAGATCAATCTTCGAGAAGTACTGTGCTCCTCTCAACTGATCAAACAAGTCATCGATCCTGGGCAAAGGGTACTTGTTCTTCACCGTGAGCTGGTTCAGCCTGCGATAATCAATACACAATCGCAGCGAACCATCCTTCTTCTTCACGAACAAGACCGGTGCTCCCCAAGGAGACACGCTAGGCCGTATAAAGCCAAGCTCTAGCAGGCCATCAATCTGCGTCCTCAACTCCTCCATCTCACATGGTGCCATGCGATACGTCGGCAGTGAGACGGGTGTAGAACCAGGAATCAGATCAATAGTGAAATCGATCTCACGTCGGGGCGGCAAACCAGGGATCTTCCTGAACAGATCCCCGAACTCAGAAACAACTGGCGTCTGCTCAAGTACCTGGGCACTAGCGTCGCGCAAAAGAGTGGCGTAGCTAAGAATGCGGAAAGGAAGATTTACCCACACTGAAAATGTGAAAGGCGTGCCCTCAGGCTGGTACACCGTCACCACACGAGCCTCGCAGTCAATCTCGGCTCTCGCTGCAGTCAACCAATCCATGCCAAGAATGACGTCGAGATATACGAGCGAGGGATCGACGACCAGATCAAGAGTCATCGTCCTGCCTCCCAGATCAACTAAACAACCCTCACACATCTGGGTGACATCCGAATAATCTCCATGAGCTGCAAGGACTCGCACGCTATCCATAGTAATAGTCTGCAACCCAAGACGTCTGACTACGGCACCCGATATCAAAGAAATCGTGGAACCAGTGTCCACCATGACAAGAACGGGAGTACCTCCGATATGGCCCGTGACCTCGAAGGCTGAATGCTGGAAAGTCGGCGTCGTAGATGCCTCAGCGGTCAGTGCATGAACCCGAGCCTGCTGTGGCCGGTTCGGCCGCTGTGTCAAGGGCCGTGGGGGCTGTCGAATCTGCGATACTGTGGGTCTGAAAGAGGACTGCGCAGGAGCTGACCGTATAGGCGGTGCTGATATCGCCTGTGGACGTACACGATCAATCTTCTGCGGCGGCGAGAACCCACTGTCCCGCATCCTCGAAAAGCAACTCTGCGCTAGGTGGCCCGTCCTCCCACAGTATGTGCATGATAAATCAGGGCGCCGAAACGGTCCTACTGGCGCCGTGGTCCTGGTAGGAGGATCAATGCGAGGCCTCTTGCCCGCGGAGGGCCTGTCTGTCAACTCCGGTCGCGGCCTAGAAGTAGTCGGGCCTCGAGATCGCGCAAGTCGATCCACGTCCTGCTCTGCCCGCATGGACATGTGAACCAACTCCGCATAGGAGGGGAAACTGATACAGCACATCTTCGACCGAATATCCGGTCGCAAGCCCTCCAAAAAGCGCCGTATGCGCATCTGCTGATCAGCTAGAATCGTCGGGACGTACCTGCCCAACTCTGTGAACCGATGCTCATACTCGGTAACCGTCATCGCTGCCTGCCTGAGACGGAGAAACTCATTCTCCCTCTCGTGCCTGTAGGTCTGTGGATAATACTTCTCATGGAAGCGAAACTCGAATGCTGCCCATGTCCATACGAAGTCTGCGGTAACAGTCCGCAATACACTATCCCACCACATACTGGCCTCTCTCTCAAACTGGAAGGTAGCCAGCTCTACCTGCTCTGCCTCAGTACAGTGCAACATGCGTAGAATCTTCGACACTCGGTCGAGCCAAAACTCAGCCTCCTCGGGTCTGTGAGAACCCGTGAAAGTAGGAGGCCGCAAGCGCTGAAATCACTCCAGAAGGCCCCGTGTGTCGGCAGGATTCCACGCAGGGAAAGCAGGCTGCGCAGGAAGTGCTATGCCCTCATCCTGGGCGTAAGCATAGGCATCCTCAGCTGGATGCGCAGGTGGTGCAGGCGGAGTAAATGCAGTCGCACCCCCACCCTGGGCTAAAGTCCCGACTATAGTAGTCAATAGCTGCTGCTGCTGTAGCATCATAGCCATCATCTGCTCGAATCTATCAGGTGGTGGAGCAGGCTGTGGCGGATGAGGTGCGGAAGTAGATGCGCGTTGTGGCTCTCTAACTGATGGTGTAAATGGCGGTGGTCCATCTGTAGGACCTACAGCAGGCTGAGACGACCGAACCGTCTCAGGAATAGGGCCCACAGCAGGGTCCGGACGAGTGCCAGACTGAGAGGGAGCCTGATCCATCTGCTCTGACAATGAAAGCCGAACCGCGCTCCTCGTAGTCTTAGGTGGCATTCACTATATTCAAAATAGGGCGCAACCTTGTTAGTCTCAATTACACAAATACACCACAATCATTCACTAAAGAGTCAAAGGCATCCCATGCATTTCAATTAATCAAAATTGTCACAATACAAGGAATATATCCTTACAAGCATCATGACTAGAATGACATGGAAATTAAGACAGTTAAGCAACAGCAACATAAGCAAAGCACTAGCCCTAATAGGCTTTACACACTTAAAACAGAAAATGGCTAACTACTCATAACAACATCAAAGATCGCGTCGCTAGTCGGAGTCTGGCGACGGAGGAGGAGCACCCTTATCCTGTAAGCAACACAGGATTGCCTTCAAGGTGCGAGTCACCTTGCCAAACTTCTTCTTCGTAACAGCCTTGGCATCAGCGACCTCTGCTCGAAGTTCTTGGACTTCCCTACGCAAAGCGGTCTGACTCTCCTCCATCCGAGCAATGCGATCGTCGATAGTAGCCTGCGCAGAAGGAGGAGGGCTCTCATCAGTATCCTGAGCCTCCTCTTCTGCTTCTTCCTGAACCTCTTCCTGAACCTCTGCTCTAGGTTCTTCTTCGCTTTGATCTTCCTCTTCATCAAAGTCATCCCCACTATCCCTTTCAAGTTGATTTTCACGGTATTGCGACCCAATCTTCATCTTAACCATTGTCGACTCATCGATGGTGTGAATCGATACCGGCAATTCGGGTCCAAGTCTATAGGCAAACTCAAGCGCAATCTTGCAAATGAGTCGGCCAAAGGGAAGGGATTCAGATGTTCTCCTCGACCTGGCTATGAGAACTATCTGCCGTAAGATGAAAGTGGCCATACATACGTTCTCTCCCTGGGCCACCAGAAATAAGAAATCGACCATAAGACGTGTACATTCAATGAGGTTCGTCGACCTAGGATAAACATTGAACGTGCAGATATGATGCAGCAGACGCAAATCCTCAGACATGTACGTCGCCTTGAGGCTATTATTAGGCTGCCATGGAACCAACTTACCGCACAGAAACCTGGTGCGGCGATCTCGTTCACGTCTAGTCCTCAAACTCTTCTCACTTGGATGCACATCACCTAGAGGCACATTGAGAAGTCACGCAATCAACCGGACGTCGATCGTAGCCATCCGATCTCTACCAAAAGGGATTTTGAACTGCAAAGGATCCAAGGTGGGATTCTGGATGCTAGCATAGAAGGCACGAATAGTGCTCACATTAGCACGAGCGCGAGCTTCAAAGATCGGTCCCTAGTGCACGGCTTCAATGCGTTCGAACAACAGATATTCGCCGAACAATCGCCCATCTACGTCCGCCTCAAATAACACTCTACGATCAGTGTATTCACCATGAGGCATCTCTGATAGGATGGTTCGTCCAAGATGTGCATGGGGATCCAAATCCCGCTTTGTACGGCACTCCAGGACTGCAGCTGGACCTGCGGCGGTGCTTGAACTTGCAGCACCACCCCGCGGTCTTCTCAATCGAGCAGGGCGGCTCGGCCCAGCCTCGTCTGTTGCAGTTTTCCTCTTACCCATCAAAGACAGGATGGATGAGAGTGACAAAAGACCCAAAATGGCTTCCACGAAAGCCATGAAAAACGCCGAAAATGCGGAGAAATTGCTGTCCAATCTGACAAAAGGAAATCTAGGCGTCGTAGAGGGATGCTTCAAGCTTCCCAAGGCTGTACTTTCAGGGAAAAATAAGAACAAAAAGATGGAATGGAGCTGCTCACGATTTCAGCACTATTTGAGGGATTTTGGAGCTCCAAATGGGGAAATCTTCAAGGAAGGGGGCTGCCAACACCCAATAACTGATGGGTGGTGGTCGGTTTTGGCCAAGGAAGGTTGTAGAGGTGATTTGGGTCGCCGGGGTTTGGAATGGAGTGCTGAAAATCGAATCTAGGGTATGCAAGGGGACTGTTTGTGAAGGAGAGGGGGGTTTTAGGGGTTTTCGTGGGATGGGAGGTAGCTAGGGGTGATGTGGGGGGTATTTAAGTGGGTGCGCCCGAAGGGCAGCACCAACGGAGGTGGCCGGCCGGCGATGCATCGCCCGGCCGGCGATGGCATCGCCGGTCAACTCAAAATTTGACCGGTGGGACCCCATGGGTCTGGTCCCCCATGGTCCCAGGGTCCCAAAAAAGTTGGTCCCACCCCTTGGTTCATAGTATTTTGGTCTCTATGAGCCCAAACATGTGTTTGGGGCTTTCCGAGTCCACATCGCAATTCCGAATACCAAACCATATGATGCAGCATATGAATTTGGGGTAGAAGGAGCCAGTACATCTTTTTAGCTCCTTAGTTGCTAAAGAAAGTGAAGTTAGAATGGCCTTATGGTCATTTTTCATGAAATTTTGCTATTCACTGTAAAATTTGGTGAATATATTAATTTGTGTTATTTTCACATTAGGTTTGATGCCTAACATGAAATGGATTAGAAAGAACTGAAGGTTGAAGTGTTTAGAGAAGGAATTTTGAAGATTTTTGGTGAAACGGGGTTTTTAAGCCCTGGCGATTGATTACTGGAGTCGTGGTCATTCCACGGCCCATGGATTCACTTTTGCGGTTTAAAACCACTCATAGGACGCTTCAACCCGACTTCCTACAGCTTAGAAGTGATTCGGGTTGCTTTACGCGACCCGAGATACGTTACAGACTCGATCTTGCGATCGATTCTTATAGACTTCACCTATCGGCGAATCTGTGATCCTAGAAGTGTTTCTAGACCCTTCTCGCACCCACCTAAGTCAAAGGAAGCGACAACGTACGTCGCAAGACCATAACCCAGGCCCAGTATACTCTCATTCATGCTCTGATACCAACTTGTAACACCCTGAAAATCGGGGGTCGTGTATAAACTCAACTCCCGAGTTCCAGACCGTCACTTATGCAACAAAAATGGTTATGATTCAAGTTGTCTGATTTAAAGCATTCACATGAGTAAAAGTATACCAAAACTGCAATTCATACTTCAGATCCAGTGATAAAAGCAAGCGGAAGACTAAACAATATATATATCACTGTATGGAAAAAACAAAGTAATCTCAACTGTCTCCAAAGTATGACTACATCTCTGAGTCTCATATACATGTAAATAGACAAAAGAATAAGTTCAAAATAGTCCCACTGAAGTCCCCCTCGATCCAGGTCACCTACGGGAAGCCGTCGTGATACTGCATATACGAGAACTCATCCTGGTCCTCGTCAATCTCTGGCTCCACCTCCTGGATCTCGTCGTCACCTGCAACTACAACAGGGTCTGGTGGGTGTTGCAAACACCATCCCGTAACGTGGGAATGAGTGATCAACTCAGTGGAATCATAGAGCAAAGATTAGCATGTTCACAATTCAATCACGCGATAATAGTAAAGCAGTAAATCAGACAAATCCTAATACTGTTGTTAATGCAAGATGATATGACGTGATGTATGCCCTCACCGACGATCACCCTCATACGGAAACATCTTACGACCGCGGCATGCCACACTCCCTAGAGTGCTCCACATCTTCCAGGCACATGCAATGCTATGGTGATATGATTACCAAGTTGTTATTAGTCCATTCAAACAGCAGGATTGGGAAACTAAGGTACTTCCCTTGTATCACTCCCAACACGGATCCTGTCTAGGGTCGTCACTCCTAGTAATCTCATACGATGTACATTTCGTAGGTCACTGCAAGGGCTGCCAGGGCTGTTGCTCGCACTCGTTGCACCGCTCCCCCATCACCTTATCAATACAAGCCTACTGTACTCTACTGCACGGAAGGGTCGTCGCCTCCCGTGAACTCAGAATACGCTCGCGGTCACTACAAAGGGCTCGTCGCCTGATCAGTGTAGGCCGACAGCTAGAATATAGTGTCCCATACCACCATAATCTGCTCACGAGTCAAGGTGCTCATTGGTCACTACGGGGAGGTTTGTGGCCCCAGCGTAGGCCGACAGCTCGACCACGGTGTGCCATACCACCATGCCCGGCTCATGAGTCTTCGTGGATCAAGGTACCACGGTTAATAGGGTTTACAATGGTAAGTTCAGTACCCTAGGTTCAAGCAGTTATGATACATACAAGGTGAACAAACATCGGCCAGTCGGGTTACTTGACGGGCTCGACTAGCGCGATCGCATCTCGAATTAAACGACATGAAGTGCGTAAAACACTTCGCGTGGCCTAACCACTGCCGCCAACTCTCAACACGAATCACGTTCATCGACGCGTCGTTCGTGGCTATGACCAGTCAGCCACGAATTCGCTCGGTTACCGACTGCCTGGACTAGGTCAAGTCCCACACATCTATGGAATTTCATTAACATTATATACCAAGGTATTGGAATTGAAATACATCATGTGAGCATGTTAGCACATGTTATAACATTCAACTTAAGCAAATCTTCATGGCATACTTCCCATGCATATTCAACTTAAGCAATTCCTCAAGCACATACATTCCATGCATGTAATGAAATCAAGCATTTTGTCAACATGTAGAAAATCATTTAGGTCAGCCTAATAATTGAAAAATCAATCACAAACTATCAAATAACATCATTTAATTCAATACATACTAATACAAGCATTTATACAAACACATACACTACACACTTAAGTCTACATATAGTATGTCGACCCAAAGTGTGCAACTAGGCGAATCTCTTCGCCAAACTAATTATGCACGCATTCCTAACTTCCTAAGGCGACAACAAACCATGTCAATCACATCAGCAAAATATGAATGTAAACAGTACTTCCTACAAATGACTAAAATGCCCTAAATCTCATATTCTTCGTTAGCTTACGAAACGGGAAACGGAGAGCATTTTGTACATGTCAAATGGCGATGCCGTCAAGAATCTACTATTAAACGACATTGAAAGCATTGGGAACCGTCAATCCAAGCATCTAAAATCCTCACCTAGTGTCTTGTAGACTCGGGAATTGAAGCGGAGTGTATATGGTTCGTCTACGGCGAGTAAGGAGCCTAATACATAAGATCCATAAGCTACATCGCTATGGAAACAAGGAAAACTCAAATCAACAACTATTTAGGATTTTTACTTACCTAGGATTGCGGTGGAATCGCCGGGAAAGCGGTAGAGGAGTGTTGCTTAAGCACGTGCAACACTTAGCACAAGTGGCGGGAAGAACTCTCCCACTCTCTCACAATCTCTCACTCTTTTTCTCTCTCCCAAGCTAGGGCTTCTCTCAAATTCGGATGGGAGAGAGGAGTGAGGGTTTCAACCCCTTTTATAGCCTAAAACATTCCCAAAATAGGCTTGGGAACAATGTTTACTTGGTGCCTAACCAAATCGGGGCCGTTTCGGTCCAAAAGGGCATTTCTGGAGGTCCCCAGGCCAAATGCGATCGGACTTAAGCTCATGCATACTGGATCTAGCACATATCCAGTTTTCAGACCGGTTGGGTTCCCAGATCGCACGTGGCGGCCCAGTTTCAGTTTAACGGTCACCGCACCAAGATCAGGCCTATAAGTCTCGTGATATATAATAGATATTTTTCCTGATCCAAGGGTGTAATTTGGCTGTATTCTGACGGTCAGAATGCTTAATACTGATGCGTCAAATTTGTGTGCCAGATTTGAATTTGAAATTCCAACTATGTCCCTATTCACACTCTCTTCGGTCCGGGCTCAATGAAATAGCCTGTGATCGTCAGTTGGACTTGATATTCGAAACGATTGCCAAGCCCAGCTAAGTGGTCATAACGGTCTAAGATGGTAGGCATCTGACTTACGACGCGCGGTCTAGATCCAATACAAAGTTTCAAGGAGGTCCCGAGAACAAACCGGCTTAGAGTTTGATCCGAGGCTTTAGAGCATTATAGCACCCTTGGTTCCACTCGCTTCGGGCCTTGTAGAACGTATTTAAAGTGATCAGGGACCATTTCCCAGCTACTCCAACGTTGCACTAGCTAACCTAGTCATATTTTCTAAAGGAATGAATTCTACGCAATTTCGGGTCGAGTTGGTACTCGAGCCCAAGTATGGATTTTTCACGGGCGTTACAATTCGTATCATAGTGTATATGTTTATTACTTTAAAAATTTTAGAATTAAAATTTTATATAAAATTACATTTTTTTGAGAGGTGCATGATTAGTCGAGTACATACTCGACCAGTTGTGGCATGACCGGTAGATTATGTACTCGACTCGTCGTGAATCGCGGGTTTGGCTACTTATTTGGAAAAAATCTTCTTTTTCTTCATTTGGGTCTTCTTTTCTAATATGCCCTACCTCAACTGGTCGAACGCATCTTTGATTCCTCCATGGTTATATGTTATTTTCGATTTTCTTATATATTTAAGTCCTTTACACTTCCTTTTCTTTATTTGTGTGGTTTATTTCATGCTTTATGATTATTTTAGGGATTTTCGATAAAAAATATGATTTACTAGAAACCCTTCTTACCTCTTTTACAATCTTTATATTCCTTGATTTCTTTATTGCAATAGAGGGTAGAAACAAGAAGAAAGGATCCCGTGGTCCCTCTTCTTCTGATTCTGCTCCTATCATGGTGTGCCATCTTCGGTCATCCGAGGAATATCTCGAGTATGTACGGGATATTCGCTTGTACAATGTGATAGTTGAACGAACTGCTAATCCTAATTATTTGGCACCATTCGGCATTGTTCCTCTCCTTCAGTTTGTAGGATGGGATAACATATTACTTTGGGGTGGACCGGCATACCACTCCATTGTGCAGGCTATGTATGCTTGCATTAGTGACTTCTCTTTTGAGAATCTGACCTTTACAATTACGACCAGAGAAGGTTCAATTGATGTTGATTGTCATCTTATTTCTAGGTTAATGAATATACCTGTCAATGATGACAGTATTACCATTAGTTCTCTTGTAGTTAAACCTTCTGAATCTGAGAAGCGAATGCTCACTAGAGTTTTACGTAATATGGATGCGGAATAGAGTACTGAAAATGCACTCACTTCTAATCTTATGTTACCCAAATATAGAGTTCTTCATAGGATTTTAATTTCAAATGTCTATCCTATATCTAGTAACAAAACTGAGCTTACTGAATTCATGGTTCATATTCTCCATTCTATCATTTCTGGAGTCTCTACGTGTCTTCCTTCTCTTATTTTTTATATCATGATTCAGTTTCGTCTCCACCCAGGTCACAATTACATACCCTTTGCTTATCTTATGACTATTTTAGTTACCCATACTTTAGTGGCTATGCCTGTTTGAGAAGCTCTCATTCACTATCTACCCTTCAACAACTCTAACATTAACAAGATGAATTTGAAGTTGGCCCTAGGCCAAGTTGATGTGGGTGCTGAAGGAGCAGTTGAAGCAAATGAAGAAGAAGATGCTTTACCTCCAGATGATGTTAATATGGATGACATTTTTTTATGAAATTGAATCTGATTCTTCTACTGATCCTGATTATCAGCCATCTAATTTTGATGCGTGTTTGCGCTCACTTGAGGAGAAAGTTGAAGGTATGCATGTGTCCCAAGAAATACAATTTAAATATATGTGCAAATATCTTAGGCGCATTAACAAGGGACTTCATCAAATTGATCCATCCATAGCTGCTTCTTCTTCTGGTTCTGATTATTATTTGAACATCTGATATGTAATAACTTTTAGACTTAAAATTTTCTTATTTTTATGTGCTTGGACATGTTTTCTTATTATTGTGGACATGTTTAAATGCTTATCTTGTCTCTACATTATCTTAACCTTACTTCTCTCATTGCTCTTATGTTTTCATCATCATTTTTATCGGTTCTTTCCTTTGTCATATTGTGACAAAAAGGGGGAGAATTAATCCTGACATGCCTATTTCATTATGATAAATGTGGAGAATGAATGTGGAACAGTGGAGAATGTGGTTAGGTGATAGGTAGCAAGAAAAATGTTTCTCCTCGATTCTATGCAGTAAGGTATTATGGGAGAGTATTGATTTACTGTCTTTAACTGGTATATGATTGTTTGACTAGGTAATAACTGGTGCATGATTCTTTGACTAAGTTGTAACTAGTGCATGATTCTTTATTGTGCATGTATGATATTTTTATGTATTGTGTTTTGTCATAAATTTGACAAAAGGAGAGATTGTAAATGTTATTCTATCTAGCTCCTATGATTGTCAAATTTTATAGTTCCAAAACCTCTTAGAATATATATCTTGTGTAGCTTAACTGTATACCATTCTTGCCTACATTCAAGTGCAAGAACAAGAGTCTCTACATCAAGAACTTCGAGTACAATATCAAGTGCTAGATCAAGTGTCCAAGCTTCAACTATATCAAGACAGTGTGTATTACTTTAAGAAATTAAGCTCAAGTAATCTTCTCAAGCTAAAAGCTCATATACTCAAGTTGAAACACAAGTCACAAGTACTTCGAGTTCAAGCTTCAAAGTACTTCAAGATGTCAAGCTTCATGTACTTCAAGATCAACTATCAACCGAAGCGAATGATGTTTCAATGCTCAAATCTCATCTATAAGGTATGAATGACCCTAGATTGACCCTAGGTTAGGTTATATTGATTACATTCTTAATTTGGGTCATTATATAATGTTATAGGCTTTTTCTCGACTAGTCTTAACCTATGTTCAACTAGTCTTAGTACCAGCTTAACCAGTCCAAGGATTTCCTCGACCAGTCCAAGGTTTGTTACTAATTTTTAGGATTTTTTGTTAGACCCTCGACCAGTCCAAGAGAGTGCTCGACCAGTCGCGTGAACAGTGCTTGACCAGTCGAGCAGGCTATACTCAAAGTCCAGTAACCTTTCAGGGTCCCACTCGACCAATCGAGTGCAGGGCTCGACCAGTTGAGTAGGTCGCTCGACCATTTGATCAAGCCACTCGACCAATCGTGCAACAGTCTTATCTTATTACGCTCAAAATTTTGAATTCTTGTTCGTCCTTCGACTAGTCAAACTAACCTCTGGGCCAATCGAGTGAACAGTTTTTTCGCTTATAAATAGAGAATGATTTTCAGAGTTTGATAAGTCATTCAAGCAAAATCAAGACACCACTCTGAGAGATATGTTTGTGATATTTCTAAGCTATTTAGTGTTCATTTAATATTCTCTTTAATTTAGCTTTTTACATTTAATTTTGAGTTCTATATTCCAATATTATTTTAAGAAGGGATTTAAGTTTTTCCCATTCTTAGAATCAAAATAAAATCAAGCTAGCCCAAAGTGATTTAATCTAAAAATCATTTAGAACCCTTTCATAAGTGAGTGTGGACATATGAACATCTACATTGAACATCTACTTCTAATTGATTCTACCGGGCTTTATTAAAGGAGAAATATCACTAATTTCGCTTATAAATAGAGCACGATTTTCAGAGTTTGATAAGTCATTCAAGCAAAATCAAGACACCACTCTAAGAGATAAGTTTGTGATATTTCTAAGCTATTTAGTGTTCATTTAATATTCTCTTTAATTTAGCTTTTTACATTTAATTTTGAATTATATATTCCAATCTTATTTTAAGAAGGGATTTAAGTTTTTTCCATTCTTAGAATTAAAATCAAATCAAGCTAGCCCAAAGTGATTTAATCTAAAAATCATTTAGAACCTTTTCATAAGTGAGCGTGGACATATGAACATCTACATTGAACATCTACTTCTAATTGGTTCTACCGGGCTTTATCAAAGGAGAATATCTAGATAAGTATATTTACATTTTTATAAATCTCTTTTTTAGTTTTTGAGGTTGTGCCAAGAAAAATCTCTTTTTCGTTTGTCTAAGATGATCCAAAAAATCTTAGTGTGGGGTTTTTAAATTGTGTAAGCCCACCTAAAAGACACAATTGTGAATGTTTTAAGTGAACCTCGTTAAACCTATTTCATAGTGAACGCTAATATCCTAAGGGAGAAGATATTGGGAGTGGAGTAGTTGTGCGGCTGTTTTTTAACAGTTGGTGTACACACGAGAGAACCACTATAATTTATGGTGTTGTGGTGGATGGTTTATTGTGGCTATGTGTGAATGTTATAATTTCTTTTTAAGCCTTTGTGGAGAATGTTGAAATCTTTTTTATACAAGTGTGGGAATGTTGTAATAGCTTAGTTTATTTTCTTTGCTATTTTTATTCTTTATTCATCTGTATCGATTTGAGATTTTGATACACAGACCGTTCTAGGAATCAGGTTATCCTACCATAAGCCATTGGTTTTTGGTGTAAGATTATCCTTAGAACAACATCTGTATCAACCTCTCAATACTTATACATTTGAGGTTTCTATTTATTTCTACTTTGTGGGATTGTTAAGTGCTATCTTTATTTATATATGTCTAATTTCACATTTAATTTTTTAATTTGGCACAGGACTCTTAGCTCAGCCTTTTCAATAGGCTTAAGGCACCACCGAGACTTATGCGGGCCAGAGAGTTGCGTGAAGCCACACAACTCATGTTTTACATGACAAGTTTATTCCTTCAAATTGATTTAGAAAAATTAAATTTTGGATCAAGGGGGCATCTGTGGGGGTACCAAAAAGTCATTAGAGAAAGGGATGGAAAGGAGAGGGAAAGTAGTGTAAGTTATGTGGGACCCAAGTTGTGAGGGACTCGAGTTGCATGGGACATGAGTTGCGCGGGTCCGCACAACTCACCCAAGTTGCGCTAGGGCGCACAGGTTTCATCAGAGAAGGAGGATCTAGTGATGCAAGGTGGGGTCCATGGCACAGGAGTCGAGGGCTCACATGTACGGATGCCTATAAATACCCCTTTATCCCCTCATTTGAGAGATCAGATGTTCAGGAGGTCAGTCCCTTTAACAGGTATTGAGGGCAGAGAGAAGGAAGGAAGGAGGACTGCTATAACACCATGTACTTTCCAGTACTCGGGTATTATCAGGAGGACCTAGATTAGTGTAAACACGAATCTAGCTTAGTTAAACATTCACCTAGATTATAGTCTAAATCAGACCAATATGAGTAATCTCATCTAGAGAGAGGGCCATCCAACCATTCATCAATGCTTAGGCGATCAACAAACCATTTTAAAGATAAATCTAGCCATTCAGCATCAACATATGACCCAACAATGTCCCTTCGATCGATCTAATGATTGAATTTCCTAGTTTGACCATCAAACTTTAGAATCAACCATAAACCTGACAAGCAGTATATGTGCCTGAGATGTGGACACATGGCTCAATATGACATTATCATTTAGGGTTCTTATCAAAGGCAGGTCCTACAAATAAATAAGTAAATAAGCGAATATCTATGTATGCACATATAATAATAAGGTGAGATGAAATAAGTAAATAACATTATCGTAGACTTTAATGACACTGAGAAGGGTGGACCACTTACACAAATCACAGGGAAGTAGGAGAGATTGTAGAAAAAAATAAATAAATAATAATAATAATAATAAATGAAAATAAGGTAATTAATGCAACTAGGACATCTAATCCCTAAGAAGAAATCTAACCATTAGATTAGCATGAATCATTAGTTGTCCGTGAGATCACAAGTATGGCCCACTTACAAATTAAAATGATTTTAATTCTGATCAAAGCCCTATATGAGTTGAATGAGTAAATAAATCATACTGAGTGAGGTGAGACCCATGTAAACAACTTTAAAATAAAATAAAATAAAATAATAGTAATGATAATAATAATTATAACAATATTAAAAACATTGTAATTAAGTATAATGTGTATTAAAAACATTGAGGTGAGACCCAATCCACAATCCAGCCACCACTTTGATCTTAAGTGACCATATGACCATTTTAACTGCTCATAATCGAATTTGGAATCATCCGACCATTAGACTAACGGGAAACCACCATTAGGACTACAGATCAAGTTGAGGGCCCCACCTAAACCTTGGATCTGCCCCATCATTGGTCAGAGGGTATGATAGGGTCCACCTAGTAGAATGGGTGAAGTGGATTTATCACAAACATCATGTTGGACCCCACATGGTGGGGTGCGTGTGCATAGCTGGTGCACACTCACCATGCACCGAACGGGCCAGCCCAGTCAGCACGGGCTGACCCATGCTTCTCCAGAAAAGGAGAAGTTCCCATTTTCTTTCATTTTCTGCAACAGAGGGACATGTGTCCCCTATTTTTTATCATGGCCCACCGTCTGGCCCTGTTGCCACAATCAAAACCATCCATCATGTGTGTGACTACAGGTTGACCAAAACCCCAACCTTTTCACACGAAGATGAGCACATATGTTCGCATAACAACCGACGCAAGAGGGTCCTGGAAACACAAAGTTTTCATTAATGGGAACATGCTTCTACCAACAGAGCGATCCGAGTGAGCTCGCCCTCCCTACATCTTAACCATTCAATCCCGAGCAATCCCAGCCGTTGATATCGTGTTATTAGGGCTTTGAAAAGGAAGAGACTCAAAATCATCGTTTTCCTTCTTCATGCGAACCCACCATTCAAATCATCCTAAAGCTTAAAAAAAGCTTATTCAGAAGCTTCCTAGAGTCCATATGAACCATCCCAAGCCGTCAGATTTAAGGAAGAAACTGCAGGAGGAAGTCCACCATTATCATCCATAGCTACTTCACACCACCACACTTAACTTGCCGAGTTCGGATCGAGTTGGGCTTGGGTTCAGTCCGGCTGCTGCTGGCCAGAGGGAGAGAATGAAGATAAAAGGAAATCGAAGGAAGAAAGAAGAAGAAAAGGAAAAGAATATATAGAAAGAGAGGGAATGAGTGCAAGTGTTCTCGGGCTGCAGCCATTGCTGAGTCGTGTTTGGCTCGGATCTGGTTCATGTTTGGGGGTTGCTAGAGTTCTAGCGCGCGCACAAACATAAAAAAGGAGAGAAGAAGGAAGAAGAAAGAGAAGAGGTGGTTGGTGGGTGGTTGCACCAACCTGATCAGAGTCGGGCCTGCCTCGCTGCCCATCTCGTGCAGTCACTGAGTTGACTCAGTTTGACCAGGGCTAAGTTGGGCCAAGTTTGACGGCCATGGCCGGATACTTCCAGCAATAGCAAATGAGAGAAGAAATGAGAGAAAGGAAAGATAGTAGAGGAGGGAAGAGAGAGTTTGGGTTTAAGGTATGGGCTGACTCGCTAAGTCAACTGGGATGAGTTTAACATGGGACTGGCCTAGGTCTAGCTAGGTTTTAGTAGGAAGAGAGAGAAGAAGAAAATAAAGGAGTAAATGAGGGGAAAGAAGAAGAAAGAAGAAGAAAGAAAGGGGAAAGTAAGAAGGAGAAATAAAGGAGAGAGAGAAGGTTGGTTGAGTTATGCCAAGTCAACTCGGTCGGGACCAAGTCAAGGCCGGTGTGGGCAAGCTATGTAGCAGACCAGGCCTTCTCACTGGGCTGAGTCTGTCGAACCGGCCATCGGAGTATGCCTGAAATTGCAGTAAAGATCACTTTAGTTGAAGTAGGAATATGCCAATATGTCCTAAAGGGGGGTGAATAGAACTTTTTAATAATTTTATGATAATTTAAAATCCAATCACACCAATCCTAACAACAAGCACATATTAGGATTACTTAAGAGTAACTTTACTTACTTCCAAGCCCGGTAGAGGATCCAATCATAAACTATTTAAGAGATGAACAATCTACAAACTAGTTTATGATGGATATGACTGTGTGTGAGAGGTGTGATCTTAAATAATCAAATATGAAAATATTAACAGAAATCACACAAACAAAGCAATCTCAAACACAATCATTTTTATAGTGGTTCGACTACTTTTCTACTCCACTCCCAGTAACCGCACTCAACCCTTGAGTGCACCAGATTTCACTAAGGAGGTTTCCCAAGGTTCACCCCAAACCTAAGGTTTTAAATCAAGTTCACCTTTAACCTTTACAACCTACACCTAGGCTAACTATTTATGCTCTCACAAGCAAGGGTCAACACATCGGACCCACTTTTAGGCACACTGGTCAAGGATCTTCCATAAGGCCCTGATTGTTTATGCTCTCCACAGAGCAAGAGTCAACACAATGCACCCACCACGTACACTTCCACTGGAGGCCTCCTAGAGGACTTACAAGGGTGAGAAACACCTTAGACCCAATCCAATAAAGGAATGATCATAAAGGTACTCTGGATTCCTATAAATTACAAATAAGCAGATGTGTCTCTTTTAGCTCGTTGTTGAAGATCTCCTCCTTTGTTGATAAAGAGTCTTCTACTTCCTTAAACCAAAACTTAGAAGATATATTGATGCATGGCGACGGGTTGGTTCAAGGTTTTGATGGAATCCAACTCTCAAATATTTTCCTATAAATGAGATAGAGTGATTCCAATCATCTATGCATTCAAGGTATCCTATCTTAATGATATGCCACTAAGGTGGTAGCTAGAGGATCCTTGAATGCGGAAGTTCATTCTCCAATCCACTTTATTGGATATTAATCATAAGGGTGGATTGGATGATGAACTCCCCGTGAGATAAAGGGCTTTGGGTAAATGATCTAAGGTTTAACACTTAAAAGCACTCACATCTTTCTCTACCACTAACTAAAGACAAGCTCTCTATATATAGGAAAAAAGTTTCAACGATATAAAATGGTTACATTTATGACAGAGTTCGATATCATTGAGTAGAGTCGATATCAACGAGCGTGTACTCTTGATTGCATCGACTGGCCGCTCGATGACACACTCAAATGTCATACGCTTTTAAAACTTTTTGCCAACTGGTCGAGGGGATCGAAACACATGTCGATGCCATTAGATTTCGAATTCCGATATTATCAATACGAGGATCGATTCCTCAACATTTGAAAATGAGAGAGACTTGCTTTAAAATTTTTCAGGTCAAAAGATATAATCGAGGTACACTCGATATCATCAAAATTTGAATGTCGATGATATCGAAGGTCATGTCAATGCATCGATAAATCCAAAGATTTTATCAATGAGTTTGCTAGACAGTTTATGTCCTTTCTCGATGCAATCGATCCGGTCTGAAATAAAAACCACCTGAAAAATGTTGTTAAAAAGACTGTGTCCAAGACCGATATCATCAGTTTTTGAATTCTGAGGACATCGAGGGGTACATTGTTATATCAACGGTCTATATGATTTTCTCATAAAAAATAGGGACATAAATACTTTGCCGTCGATTATATCAAGTCTACTTCGATAACTCGAGATTCAAATATCGATGATATCGATAGGGGTATCGATACATCGATAATTCCGTCCAGATAAATATGTGGTTGTTGGACATCTTTGGTCCTCATTTCGATGGTATCGATAGATCATCAAGGACATCGACATCACTCCTCGATTTTATCGAACCTGGTATCGATAAATGGACAGAGGTAGAAAACTTAGAGATTTTCTAATTTTGTAAAATAGTTTTCTAACCCAAAAACCCTATGATATCTTAACCAATTTTAAGGGTTTTATTTACTTGGTGTTTTGGGACATGGGATGTGAAGCTTAGATTTACCTGTGGTGAGTTTGGGCACACATCCGGTTGAGGCAAATAGTTGATTGATCTTTCTATGGAGCTTTCCTATCTAGTTGACTCAACACTTACGCTAATTGACAAACCAGGACACTTTCAATCTCCCCCTTTGTCAATTACGTGAAAAAAAACCAAAACACCCTAGAATAACTTCTCGACAAACACATCCTAAATTATGTGTATATGTAATTTATACAATTTTTCAATGTCTAGTAAAATCATACATACACTCAGTAGCTTCTCCCCCTAACAGCATTCTCCCCCTATCTTGATGTTGCTACTCCCCCTAACACTTGTATCACAATTCTCCTTGCGGGGTGTTTGAATTATTCTCCCCCTTTTTTGTCAGTCACTGGTGAAGGTATAGCAAATGATATGGACTGAAGTTAAGGTAACTTGGGAGAACCAACATTCCGAGAGCATACATATATAAAGTATAGATGTATAATGAGCAAAACAGTTTAACCAGACATCACTTTTAAAAATTACGTATGCATAGCAAATCAAATAGAGCAGTGATATAAGCAGGTAGAATAAACATCAAAACATCGCATGCATTCCATATTAAAGACTAGATAAAATAGGGGATCATAATCATGGTCGTAAGAATGTGAGTTATATCCAGCCAATTTAAAATGTCCAAAAGCACGAACTGCCCCAGTTCGGCAGTAGTACAATAGTTAACAACACTCCACTCTTTAGCCCCCCCTAATAAAATGAGCACCCCAAAACATAATGAAAAAAACAGCGATATAGAAGTTTCCCAGGCAGCTCCTATCATCTCCGAGGATCACCATGCATGAGCAAGTCTACCACTTGCTGGTTGGTTTGTTGGAGAACATCGACTTTCTCCTCAATTACAGTGAGTCGCCTTTCACGGTTGTAAAGGTGCTCCTCCATACTAGCCATCCCGTTCCGTAGGTGATGTTCGAGGTGATGAGCTTAGCGATTTGTGATAGACTCTGGACTTAGCAGTGGTGTTCGATTAGACCCCTAAGGCGTAAGAGGACAAGAAGGTTGAGCATGTTGAGCAGCCGACTGCATGGGAGCACTACTCTTAGGAAGAGATTAAATGAGACATAACTGTTGAGCTTCCTGAGCTGCATCACTCTCAAACCATGCTTCTGGATAAATAGTATCAGATGTGGCAGGGAGGCCAACATGATTAGCGAATTTATAGATTAGTGCAGGAAAGGCTAGTGTATTTTGATGTTTTCTTTCGATGATACAAATTAACTGCTTAAGAAGAAGCATTTGGAGGCACACCTGAATCTCTTGATACACATTGTAAAGCACATTCAGCATAAAGGGAGAAAGATGGTCATCATTCATGTCACATGGATATACATTGGACCCAAAAATGCTATGTAGAATTTTAAAAGTGGGCCCAAGATGAACAGTAGTCCCTTGACATAGTGCACGAGTTACCTCTCCCCAAATACCCAGACTATTGAGATTCCTATTGGTTACTGGAATTTGAGTGACCTCGAGATCTAGAAGATGACCCAAAGTGATGGGAGTGATGAGTTTCGAGTAGTGCAAAAATTCGAGTTGAATGCATAGGGGATCATCACGAATGACCTGACATTTACTGAAGAATTCATGGATCAACCCTAGTTGATAAGAACCACCTAGATTCAGAATATTCTGCCATCCTATCACTTCTAGAATGAGGTCCACACCAAAAGGCCCGATGGCACTGTTAAGAACCAAACGTTCAACAACAGTTGTTGGATGTCTTTCCGCTGAAATGTGTTGGTGCTTGTTGGGTTGCTTGGACTTTGATTTTAAAGATTGAAGGAGTGACTTACCTTTTCCTTTAATCATTATTTTTAAGTGTGCGGAACAGGTAAAGGCAAGAAGAAGCAACTATGGAAGGAGGGGATATTATAACTTGAAATCGAATACTCCCTCGTTCTTATAGCAGTACTGTCGATCATATCAATCCATCATCCAAGGCATCGATCTCACGCTCATAATGATATTAAAGACCGTGTAGATGACCATCGGGAAAATGCCAGTATCCATTGGAAATTAGTTCAGTTTAACCATTGGGAAAGACCGCTAGTTATTACCTTACATTCCTGAGATTCTTCGATTTCAACGATGTTGAATATTGATATCATCGAACTGTAGATTTTGATGATATTGACATGGTCCAGATATCATCGAGAATGTTATAATCTGGCATCCCAAAACTATCATGGTTAATATATGAGGTTTAAACTTGTGGCTGACATTTAACCGTGAATGACCCAGTGTGAAGATTTACATATATGGCTCATGATCACTAGGATATTTTCAATGGGTGCATACTCCAATGGACTTTTGAAGGTCACTAAACCTATTTGTATCAAGAGGTTTACTGAGGATATCTGCAAGTTTCTTTTCTCTGGAAACATAATCCAATGTAATAATCTTGTCTCCAGTAAGTTCTCGAATAAAATGATGACGACTGTCAATATGCTTGGTCCAAGAATGTTGAATAGGATTTTTTGAAATGTTAATAGCGCTTGTGTTATCACAGAAAAGACTCATCGTGGGTTGTTCAATCCCATAGTCGAACAACATCTGCTTCATCCAAAGGAGTTGTGCACAGTAACATCCAGCGGTAATGTAACACCCCAGATTTTGGCCAATCTGGGATTTGACGTCTTTAGGAAATGGGTCAACTAAAACACCTGAAAAATCGCTCAGACCCAATTCCATAGCTAAAGAAATCACTTAGGAGTAATTCCTTTAGAAACTAAGCATAAGTTAGCTAGCGCAACGCTAGAGTAGCTAGGAAATAGTCCCTGATCACTTTAAATGCATTCTACAAACCCAAATCGAGTAGAACCAATGACTCTATAATACTCTAAAACCTCGGATCAAATTCTAAGCAGGTTTGTTCTCTGGACCACTTTGAAACTTTGTATTGGATCTAGACCACGCGTCGAAAGTCCGATACCTGCTATCTTGGACCGTTAGAACCGCCTAGCTGGACTTGACAATCATTTCGAAAATCAAGTCCAACCGACATTCACGAGCTATTTCATTGAGCCTAGACTGAAGAGAGTAAGAATAGGGACATATTTGGAATTTAAAATTCAAATTGTCAGTATTAAGCGTTCTGACCGTCAGAATTTAGCCAAATTACACCCTCGGATCAGAAAAAATTTCTATTTCCTATCATGAGATTTGCAGACCTGATCTACATGCGGTGATCGCTGAACTAAAACTGGACTGCCACGTGCGATCTGCGAACCCTGCCGGACTAAAAACTTGATGCGTGCTAGATCCAGAATGCATGAGCTTAAGTCCGACCGCTTCGGCCAGGGGACCACCAGAAAAGCTCTTTTGGACCGAAACAGCCCCGATTTGGATATACCCTAAGTAAACTTTGTTCCCGAGCCTATTCCGGGCATTTTTAGGCTTATAAAAGGGGTTGAAACCCTCACTCCTCTCTCCCATCCGAATTTGAGAAAAACCCTAGATTGGGAGAGAGAAAAGTTGAGAGTTTGTGAGAGAAAGTGGGACGAATTTTCCTGCCACCTGCTGCTGCTGCTGCACGTGCTTAGGCGACGCACTCCAATCACTTTCCCGGTGATTCCAATGCACTTCTAGGTAAGGAAAACCCTAACCACTTGCTGATTTAAGCTTCCGTCAATTCCATTAGCGATGTAGCTTATGTAGCTTGTGTATTAGGTCGCCTGATCACCGTAGACGAAGTGTATACGCTCCGTTCAAAACGATACATATATAAAGTGAAAGGTGTGGATATTAGACGCTTTGATTGACTGTTTTCAACGCTTTCAATGTTGTTTAATAGTAGATTATCGACGGCAACACAATTTGACATGTACAACATGTTGTCCGTTTCCTATTTCGTAAACCGACGAAGAATATGAGATTTAGGGCATTTTAATCATTTGTAGGAAGTACTGTTTTCATTCATAATTTGCTAATGTGATTAACATGGCATTTTGTTACATTAGAACGTTAAGAATGCTTGCATAATTAGTTTGGCGAAGAGATTCGTCTAAATGCGCACTTTGAGTCGACATACTATATGTAGACTTAAGTGTGTAGTGTAAGTGTTTGTATAAATGCTTGTATTAGTATGTATTGAATTAAATGGTGTTATGAATTAATTTGAGATTGATTTCTCAATTAATATGCTGGTATAAATGGTTTCCTACATGTTAGCCATATGTACGATTTCATTATATGTATGAAATGCATATGCTCGATGTTTCACTTAAGTGGTATGTTATAACATGTGCTTGATGATTTCCTTATGATTTAGTTGAGATTGAATTCTCAATTAATATGCTGATGGAGATGATTTCCTATATGTTTGCGATATACATAATTTTATTATATGTGTGAAAGACAGGTGTAAGATGATTTACTTAAGTTGTACGTTATAACATGTGTTAACATGCTCACATGTTTGTATTCCATTTCCAATACTCTTACCTGATTGCTGATGTGGATTCATAATTGTTTGGGACTATACTTAGTCCAGGCAATCAGTAACAGAGAAAATTTGTGGCTAGCTAGTATTTGCCACGAAGGACGCGTCGATGAACGCAAGTCGTGTTTGGAGTTGGCGGCAGTGGTTAGGCCACGCGAAGTGTTTCACGCACTTCATGTCGTTCAACTTGCGATGCGCTCGTGCTAGTCGAGCCCGTCAAGTAACCCGACTGGCCGTTGTATGTTCACCCTGCATGAGTCATAACTGCTTGAACCTAGGGTACTGAACTTACCATTGTAAACCCTGTCAACCATGGTACCTTGATCCACAAAGACTCATGAGCCGGGCATGGTGGTATGGGGCATCGTGGTCGAGCTGTCGGCCTACGCTGGGGCCACAAACCTCCCCGTAGTGATCAGTGAGCACCTATGTCTCGTGAGCAGATTATGGTGGTATGGGACACTATATTCTTGCTGTCGGCCTACACTGATCAGGCGACGAGTCCTTTGTAGTGACCACGAGTGTATTCTGAGTCTACGGGAGGCGACGACCCTTCCGTAGCAGTAGAGTACAGTAGGCCTGTATGGATAAGGTGATGGGGGAGCGGAGCAACGAGTGCGTGCAACAGCCCTGGCAGCCCTTGCAGTGACCTAAAAAATATACCTCGTATGAGATTACTAGGAGTGACGACCCTAGACAGGATCTGTGTTGGGATTGATATAAGGGAAGTACCTTAGTTTCCCAATCCTACTGTTTGAATGGACTAATAATAACTTGGCAATCATATCACCATTACATTGCATGTGCCTGGAAGATGTGGAGCACTGAACGGGATGCACGCATGCCACGGGCGTTAGATGGTGCCGTATGAGGGAGAACGTCGGTGAGGGCATCCATCATGTCATGTCATAATTGCATTAACAACAGTATTAGGAATGTTTGAATTACTACTTTACTATTATCGCATGATTGATTTGATAACATATTAATCTCTGCTCTCTTATCCCACTGAGTTGATCACTCACTCCCACGTTACGGGGTGGTGTTTCCGGACACCCACCAGTCCCTTTTTTTTATTGCAGATGATGGCACTGCTTGAGAAGTGGAGCTGGACTTGATGATGATGAGGAGGATTCCTCCTTTATGCATGTTCTGATTGACGGGATTACAGGGAGGTTAATTAGATACCTTGACACTTGTCATTTTATATTTTTAGAACACTCATGTATATCCTTTTGGTTTACTTTTGGAGTATACATGTATGTATATAACCTGGTAACATATTCACACTCTGGAGACATACAACAGTTTATATATGTTATACATACTATCACAGTCTTCCGCTTGTAAATTTAACCGTCTCTGGAGCGTGATATGCTGTTTTAGCTTAATCTCACTCATGTTTAATACATTATCACAGACAACATTCAATCATACATATCTATGTTGCATAAATAACATTTTGGAACTCGGGAGTTGGGTTTTTGCTTGACCCCCCCAATTTTCGGGATGTTACAGGTAATGTATTCAGCCTCGGCAGTGGATAATGATATTGAGTTTTGTTCTTACTCTACAAAGAGACTAAATAGTTTCCAACATAGAAGCATCCTTCGTGTGTTGATTTTCGATTATCCAAATTTCCAACCCAATCTACATCAGAGTATCCAGAGATGATGGTGGATGTTTCAAATGGATACCACAGTCCGAAAGAGGTAGTTCCTGCAATGTATTTAATGATTCTCTAAACAGCAGTCAGATGAGATTCCTTAGGATTTGCCTGATATTGAGCACATACTCCTACACTAAAAGATATATCAGGACGACTAGTTGTGAGATATAGTAGGCTCCCTATCATACTCTGGTAGAAATGTTAATCCACACTCTTGCCATTTATATCTTTGAAAAGTTTAAGTGTGGTGCTCATGCGAGTGTGATAAGAACGACCAGATTCATGACCAAACCTTTTTATCAAATCGTTTGTATACTTGGTTTGACAAATGAAAATTTCATCATTTAGTTACTTGACCTCTAAGCCTAGAAAGAAGTTTAATTCACCAACCATACTCATTTCAAATTCTGATTTCATGAGATTGGCAAATTTGAGAGCAGCATCTTCACATATTGATCCAAAGACTATATCATCCATATAAATTTATGCAATAAGAAGTGAGTCCTTTGCTGTTTGAGTAAATAATGTTTTATCTACACTTTCTCTACAGAATTTGTGGTCTAAAAGAAATTTTGTCAATCGTTCATACTAGGCATGAGGTGTTTGTTTGAGACCATAAAGAGCTTTGTTCAGACGATAGACATAATGGGGATACTTAAGATCTAAGAATCCCTTCGGTTGTTCTACATAAACTTCTTTAGCAAGATCCCCATTAAGAAACGCACTTTTTACATCCATTTGTAATAATTTAAACTTTAATGCACATTCCACAAACATAAGAATTCTGATGGACTCAAGACGAGATACAGGGGCAAATGTCTCATCAAAATCAATGCCTTCTATTTGTGACTACCCTTGAGCTACGAGCCTTGCTTTGTTTCTAATCACATTTCCTGATTCATCCGATTTATTCTTGAAGATCCATTTGGTTCCAGTGACATTAGTATCAAGTGGCCTGGAAACCAATTGTCATACCTCATTTCTTTGAAATTGTTGAAGTTCTTCTTGCATAGCATTAATCCAGTGTTCATCTTAAAGAGCTTCTACAATATTTTTAGGTTCAATCTTTGAGGTAAAGCAAAAGTGATTATAGATATTTTCTATCTGTCGTCAAGTTCTCACACCACCATTAGGCTCTCCAATAATTTGTTCTCGAGGGTGATCCTTAATGATGGGTATATTTGACGATGGTTGGGGTTCATTGAATGATGGAGATTTGTTATCCGATTTATCTACTATGCGTGAATTTACATAATCCTCTAACTCATTCACAGGACTATCTTCTTCATGAGGTTGGTCATCGACTACCACATTAACTAATTCTTGAATAGTGAGAGTTCTTAGGTTGTATATTCTATAAGCACAACTATTCATGGTATACCCCAGAAAGATACCTTCATCACTTTTAGAATCAAATTTCCCTAGGTGATTTATGTCCCTTAAGATATATGGTGGGGAATTTGAGAATGAGTGATTTGAAAAATATAGCAATGAGAAAGGAATTCGTCATGAATTCTCAGCCCCAAAAACCCCACAGCAAAATGGAGTCGTTAAGAGGAAAAATCGAGTATTGTAGGAAATGGAGTCAGTTATGCTAAATGGGAAAGATATGACAAAAAGTTTTTGGGTGGAAGCTGTTAATACTGCCTGCTACATCATAAATAGAGTATATCCTAGAGCAGGTTTGTATAAAACTCCATATGAACTATGGTATGAGAAACAACCTAGTGTGAAATATTTTTAGGTTTTTGAAAGTAAATGTTATGCGATTGATGCAATATCCTTTTTCATTTTGCAGTCGCTTTGCTAAGGTCACAAATTCCTTAAAGGCATCCAATTTTTCTCGAAGAAATGCGACCCAAGTAAATCTGATGTAGTCATCTACCACCACCAGGAAGTATTTTTTCTTACCATGGCTTTTTACTTTGGTTAGACTAGCCAGATCCATATGCAGAAAATCTAACGGTTTTGTTATTGCTATGGTGGTTGTCTTTTTATGACCGACTTTTATCTGTTTTCTTTTTAGCTATTTACACAAACAACTTTTTCTTCTTTTTCTGATCTTAGGAAGTCCTCTAACCAAATTTTTTAAGCTGAGCTTAGCTAAATTTCGATAGTGGACATGTCTCAACCTTTGGTGCCATAATTTGGATTCATTTTTTATAGCCATATTACATTTTGAGGATAGCACACTCTTGTTTGCACTTTCGATAATATAACAATTATCATTAGTACGTAAGCCTTTTATGAGAGATTTTCCTACATGGTCTAAGATCCTACACACATCCTTTGAGAAAGTGACCAGGTGTTCTTTGTCATAGATTTGGGAGATACTCAGGAGATTGTGTTTCAGACCTTCTACACAGAGAACATGTTTAATTTTTGGAAGGCCTAGTACAGCTATTGTTCCTTGCCTACAATTTTGGGTGTGCTACCATCTGCAAATGTGACTGATCCTCCATCAAAGTTTGAATACTCACAGAAGTTAGTTTTATCACCAGTCATGTGTCTGGATCGTCCACTATCAAGGTACCATTTTGAACTATTTCCAACTTTCAGAGCAGTATGGATTACAAGAAAATTGTTTTGACCTGTCACATCCTCTGAGACACTTTTGGTCATGATTTCAACTTCAGTCAAGATCACTCTCTAGGCGGTGAAGCCCTTAAAGAGAGACCTGCTCTAATACCCAATTGAAATTATGGTAAAGACCGCTTTAGTTGAAGTAGGAATATGCCAATATGTCCTAGAGGGGGGTGAATAGGACTTTTTAATAATTTTATGATAATTTAAAATCCTATCACATTAATCCTAACAACAAGCACATGTTAGGATTACTCAAGAGTAACTCTACTAGCTTCCAAGCCTGGTAGAGGATCCAATCACAAACTATTTAAGAGATGAACAATATGCAAACTAGTTTATGATAGATATGACTATGTATGTGTGAGGCATGATCTTAGAAAATCAGATATGAAAATATTAGAGGAAATCACATAAATAAAGAAATCTCAAACATAGTCATTTTTATAGCAGTTTGACCACTTGTCTACTCCACTCTCGGTAACCGCACTTAACCCTCGAGTACCGAATTTCACTAAGGAGGTTCCCATGGTTCACCTCAAACCCAAGGTTTTAAATCAGGTTCACCTTTAACCTTTACAACCTACACCTAGGTTGACTGTTTATACTCTCACGAGCAAGGGTCAACACATCGCACCCACTTTTAGGGACACTGGCCAAGGATCTTCCACAAGACCCTAATTGTTTATGGTCTACACAGAGTAAGGGTCAACACAACGCACCCACCATGTACACTCCCACCAGAGGCCTCCTAGAGGACTTGCAAGGGTGAGAAACACCTTAGACCTAATCCTACAAAGGAATGATCATAAGGGTCCTCTGGACTCCGATTACTTATAGATAAGCAAATAACTCCCTTTTAGCTCATTGTTGAAGATCTCCTCCTTTGTTAATGAAGAGTCTTCTACTTCCTTGAACCGCAATTTAGAAGATATACCGATGCATGGCGACGGATTGGGTCAAATTTATGATGGAATCCTACTCTCAAATATTTTCCTATAAAGGAGATAGAGTGATTCCAATCATCTATGCATTCAAGGCATCCCAGCTTAATGATTTTCCATTAAAGTGGTAGGTGGAGGATCCTTGAATGTGAAAATTCAATCCCCAATCCACTCTATTGAATATCAATGAAAAGGGTGGATTGGATGATGAACTCCCCTTGAGAGAAAGGGCTTTGGGTAAATGATGTCAGGTTAAAAACTCAAAAGCACTCACTTCTTTCACTGCTAGCAACTAATGACAAGCTCTCTATATATAGGCAAAAAGTTCCAACCAATATAAAATGGTTGCATTTATGCCAGAGTTCGATATCATCGAGTAGGGTCAATATCATCGAGCGTATACTCTTGGCTGCATCGATTGGCAGCTTGATGACACAAACTCAAATCTCATACGCTTTTAAAACTTTTTGCCAGCTGATCGAGGGGATCGAAACACGTGTCGATGTCATCGGATCTCGAACTTCGATATTATTGGTACAAGGTTCGATTTCTCAACGTTTGAAAATGAGAGAGACTTGCTTTAAAATTTTTCAGGTCAAAAGATATATTGAGGTACACTCGATATCATTGAAATTTGAATGTCGATGATATCGAAGGTCGTGTCAATGCATCAATAAATCCAAAGATTTTATCAGTGAGCTTGTTGGACAGTTTATATTCTTTCTCGATATAATCGATCCGGCCTCGATATCATCGATATTGGAATATCGATTCTATCGAGTGACACTCGATCTGAAATAAAAACTACCTAAAAATGTTGCTGAAAAGACTATGTCCAAGACCGATATCATCGATGGCCTTCTGATATCATCGGTTTTTAAATTCTAAGGATATCGAGGGTTACATCGATATATTGACGGTCTATATGATTTTCTCATAAAAAATAGGGACACAAATACTATGCTGTCAATTATATCGAGTCTACTTCGATAAACTTGAGATTCAAATATCGATCATATTGATAGGGGTATAGATATATCGATAATTCCGTCCAGATGAATATGTGGTTGCTGGACATCTTTAGACCTCATTTCGATGATATTGTTAGATCATCGAGGACATTGACAACACTTCTCGATTTTATCGAACCTGATATCGATAAATCGACAGAGGAAGAAAACTTAGAGATTTTCTGATTTTGCAAAAAAGTTTTTTAACCCAAAAACCCTATGATATCTTAACCAATTTTAAGGGTTTTATTACCTGGTGTTTTGGGACATGGGATGTGAGGCTTAGATTTACCTGTGGCAATTTCGGGCACACATCTAGTTGAGGCAAACGGATGATTAATCTTCCTATGGAGCTTTCCTATCTAGTTGACTCAACACTCACGCTAATTGACATACTAGGAAACTTTCAATGCCAACTTCCCATCTTCTTTCATTGGAATTGTTAAAAATCAAATTATCAATACTTTACTAATTTTTTTTTAGAACTATTAATGAACGCTACAAATTCTAATACTTGGCTGTTAGTATTAGATATTAACATTTATATTATTTTTTATGTCATTAGTAGACTATTTATGATAAGATTAGAGTTGTTAGTATTAATTGATAATTTTCCACTTACCATTACTTCATTTCTCATATTGTTACAAATTAATTATATGGATTAGATCTTAAACTCTAAAATCCTAAACTGAGGTAATCTAAACCCTATGTTAAGACCTTAACTGTAACATCCTGAAAATCGAGGGTCGAGGATAAACTCCACTCCCGAGTTCCAGAACATCACTTATGCAACATTTTCAATGATGAATGAATGTCGGCTGTAATAGTGCATAAAATATGAAGTGAATTAAGCCAAAACAGCATATCATACTCCAGAGACAGTTAAATCAGCAAGCGGAAGAATGTGATAGATATATAAAATATATGAATTGTTGTAAGTCTCCAGAGTGTGAACATGTTACCAGGTTAAACATATATATGTATACTCCAAAAATGATCAAAAAGAATATACATGAGTGCTCCAAAAATATAAAATGACAAGTGTCATGGCATCTAATCAACCTCCCTGTAATCCCGTCGATCAAAACACGGTCTACTTAGACCCGCCTGATAACTGCCTATAGGAGAAATCCCCCTCATCATCAAACAAGCCCGACTCTGTTTCACAAGCAGCGACATCACCTAAAACTAAAACATGGACTGGTTGGTGTGTACAACACCATCCTGTAACGTGGGAGTTAGTGGCCAACTCAGTGGAATCATAAAGCAAAGGTTAACATGTTATCAAACCAATCAAGTGAAAATGATAAAGTAAGAAAATCAAACATTCCTAAATACTGTAATTAATGCAAGAATGAAATGACATGATGGATGCCCTCGCCAACATACTCCCTCATGTGACACCATCTTACGTCCACGGCATGCTTTCTTCCCTCAGTGCTCCACATATTCCAGGCACATGCAGTGCGATATGAATATGATTACCGAGTTGTTATTAGTCCTTTTCGTACAGTAGGATTGGGAAACTAGGGTACTTCCCTTATATCATTCCCAACAAGGATCCTGTCTAGGGTCGTCACTCCTAGTAGTCTCATACGATGATATGGTTCTAGGTCACTGCAAGGGCTATTAGGGCTGTTGTACGCACTCGTTACACTGCTTCCCCATCACCATATCAATATAGGCCTAGTTGTACTCTTGTTGCTACAGAAGGGTCATCGCCTCACGTAGACTCAGAGTACGCTCGAGGTCACTACAAAGGGCTGTCAGGGCTGTTGCATGCACTTGTTGTACCGCTCCCCCATCACCTTATCAGTGTAGGCTGACAGCTCGAATATAGTGTCCCATACCACCATAATCGGCTCATGAGTCTGGATTGCTCACTGGTCACTACGCGGAAGCTCGTGGCCCCAGCGTAGGCCGACAGCTCGACCACGGTGTCCTATACCACCATGCCCGGCTCATGAGTCTTAGTGGATCAAGGTACCATGGTTATCAGGGTTATCACTGGTAAGTTTAGTACCCTAGGCTCAAGCAGTTATGACCAATACAAGGTGAACATACAGTGGTCAATCGGGTTGCTTGACGAGCTCAACTAGTACGAGCGTACCTTAAGCTGAACGACATGAAGTGTATAAACACCTCATGTGGCCTAACCACTGCCGTCAACCAAATCATGACTCGGGTTCGTCGATGCGTCCTTCGTGGCGAATAGAATCCAACCACGAATTCAAATCTGTTACCGACTGCCTGGACTAGAGTATAGCCCCAAACACTTGTAATCTAAATCAATAATCATATGAGAGAGACAGAATTGAAATACAAGTAATTCCAGCATGTTATCAGCATGTTATAACGTACATCATAAGTAGTTAACCATACACGAGTATTTCACACATAAGGTAATCAATTCAAATACAACAAGGATGGAGGAAATCATGTACATCATCAAATTAGTTGAGAATCCAATCTCAACACTAATCTACAACACCATTTACTCAATACATACTAATACATACATTTATACAAACACTTAGTCTACACACATTAGTCTACATAGCATATGTCGGCCGATAATGTGCATTAGGGTGAATCTCTTCGCCAAATAGATCATGCACGCATAACTAGCATAGGTACATGATAAATACTCATAGCAATCATATCAGAAAAATATGTACGTATACAGTATTTCCTACAAATACCTAAAATACCATAAATCTCATTTTCTTCATACGTATTCGAAATAAAAAATAGACAGCATATTTTACATGTCAAACAGCATCCTTGTCAACAATCTACCATTAAACGGCATTGAAAACTTTAAAAACAGGTAACCTAAGCATCTAAAATCCATACCTTACGCCGAAGAAGTGTAACGAATTCAATAGAGACTCTAAGACTTCGTCAACGACTGATTGGCAACCTACAGTATGACTAAGGTTAGCTACTTCACCACTTGCACCAATTGAAACCCTAGAACAGGTTAGGGTTAGGCTTTCTTACCTAAGAACGAAGCCGGAGTCGCCGAAAAAGTGATATGGAGGGGTGGATTAGGCACGTAGCAAAGCTGGGAAGAGTCCTAAGAAGAATCACCAACTTCTCTCCCACTTTCTCTCTCTTTTCTTTCTCTTGATTTGGGTAGGGTTTGAAATTCGTATAGGATTTGTGAGAGAGGGTTTAAGGCCTTTTTATAAGCCCAAACACGATGAAAACAGACTTGAAGTCAAGGTATACTTAAGTTATAACCAAATCGGGTCTGTTCCGATCCAACGAAGTACTTTTGAAGGTCCTCTTCTCAAATGCGGTCAGACTTAAGCTCACTAGCAATGGATCTTTAGTAAGTTAAGTTTTCAGTCCGATCGGATTTCCAGATCGTCCGTGGCGGATAAGTTTCAATTCAACGGTTACTGAACTTTGATCAAGGCCACAAGTACTTTGACATGTAAGGGCCACCTATCCTGATCCGATGGTAAATTTGGGTCAAAATCTAACGATTAGAACGCTTAAAAATAACGCGCAAGTGAAACATGATAGATTTCTTATAATTATAATTAATTTTCTAAATATCTTCCTTTTCTCACTCTCTTCACTCCGGACGTAATAAAATGGTCTCAGGACATCGTTTGGGCCTGATTTTCACGATGCTTGTCAAGTCCAACAACTCGGTCAATATCTTCTAAGTTCATCGCTATCAGACTTTTGACGTGCGGTCGAGGTCCAATACGAAGTTTCTGAATGCTCCCGAGAGTAACTGGGTTTAGAGATTGATCCTAGGTTTCTAGGTAACATAGCGTTGGTAGTCCTACTCATTTTGGATCTTGTAGTTCATATTTAAAGTGGTTCAAGTCAATTCTACTGAGTATTCAGTTTGGTACTTAACCAAATTCTACCCTAATTATGGCAGAATATGGTCCAAGGGCCATTCTATGCCCCATTTGGGAACTTCTAGGTATCATATTATTTTAATTATTTCTTTTAGTGGTTCATCATCAAGTTTATCCTGCCTCTACCAAATTTCATAAGATTTCAAGTTGTAGAAAAATTTTAAAAATTCTAGAAGCAGCAGCTATCCAACAAGTAATTATCACATAGTTTCTCACATCGACCTACTTTAAACTATATTAAATATTTTATTATATTTTTTAAATATTTTTATATAAAACTAGACTCATTTATCTTCAATATGGTTTTTGGATCACCTAAATCAGAGTTATAACGAAAGATATATGATTTTTTAAAATTTGATAAAATGCGTAAAAAAATGTAGGAACCGGGCTCCCTGTCCGTTGTACGGACGAGGCCTCGCCGATGCCGCAAGGACCTCGCTGGTCACTGACTTATTTGGTGAGGGATCACCCCATGGGTGAGGTCCTCACCCCTCATGGATGTGAGAAACATGTGGGGCCTACCTTAGATCCCCCGAATTGAGTTGTTTGGGCCCACAAGTTCGTCGAGACGTTTATCGAGTCTCATTTGCAAATTGGAATGAGTTACGCAACGTAAAATATATGATTTTGGGGTATAAGAAGCTAATCCATCTAAATAACCTATCTACATCATGAAATTCTAAATATTAAATAGTCAAAATCTCATTTTATGCATGTATTTACCATTTATAGTAAGTTTTAGTTTAAGTATAGTTCCTCACCTTTTAAACTTTAGGTTTGTATCTAATATGATAATACTTGGAGAAATTTGAAGAATGGAGTGGTGAAAGGTGAGATTTTGAAGGAAATGGGTTGAAAAGTGATTTTTAGACTTTAGAATTGATCTCTAAGAGTGATATGATTGACCCATTGCTTAAGGACGTCTAATTCCAGGTTGAAAAAAATCCGGGGTGTTACAATCTACCCCCCTTAAAAATAATTTCATCCCCGAAATTGACGAAAGGTAATAAGTAATGATTCTATTATGCCTTTTGCATAAACTGTACTGATTTCAAGTTTATATGCGTGGTGGGATATATACATCTATATTAGTCTGGCGCATTTTTGTCTATCCTCCTTAAAAATTTATTCTTTATCTCTTGCTTATACTCCGATGGCTGGCTACAATTGATTTCTTTATCTATTTAGAGTCTTGACGATGAGTCCCATCTACGTGGAGTAAGATATATGTTTTCAATGGTTGAATAGTACGGAGAGATGGTTGTAGTGGGCTCGATCCTGATACGTCGAATGTCCGCCTGACCAGGGTACATAATGTTGTATCCCTTTCTAGTCCTGGTAGATCTTAGTCTTCTGCCCGGTCAAAGCAGTGAGTCCATTGGTAGTCTCCCAGGATTGAAAAATGGGTCAAGTCGTGAATGCTTCGCTATTGTATATTGCAGTAACTCCATATAATCTGATTACTCCAAAACTTAGGGAATGCCCATCATTGAAAGGTTCCAATTTCCTATTTGTAAGGTTGCTCTTTGGGTCTTGGTTTAAGGGAGTCCTCGTCAGGATCTATGTCCAAGGTAGGGGTTAATATGCACCCTAATATATCATCCTAAAAGGATTTCTAATCGTATAGAGTTGGCCAAGGCTTCTATTATGTTCGTATTTAACGAGTAGGTTTATGGATACACTAACCTTCGCTCACTCCCACTATTAGGCCTATGATTTAATATGAATGGGTTCAACACTAAAGCCCTAATTGTTTCCCTATAAAGAATTCACTATTGACATTCTAAGGAAGATTCAGAATCTTAATTTAATGACCTAACCTTACGTATAACCTGAATCACTTTCTTCGATCCTGGGCTAGTGGGGAAAGAGTCAACCACGCTTTGCTGCGCAGTTCTAACTCAACTGTTGTATTAGCTAACCTTACTAGATTGGGCTCATAAGGTTCTACCTCCCTTAAAAATTATTGCTACTCTCAAAGCTCAAGATTCTATGTCTCAATCCATATGTCAGAACGAGGTATAATTTAGGACCTATCCTTGACATAAAATGGAAAACAACCTCTCAATACATTAGTCTTTCTTTCATTGACGATGTAAACTATGGCATTGGTACCTATGGTTATAGAAATGAGCCTAGTCTCTATTACGGTTGATTTCAGGGACAGGTGTGAGTTGGTGGCAAGATATCTAATTCTCTACTGGCTACTCTACTAGCTATATGTCCTTAACATTTCTCAAGGGTAAAGCAATAACTTTTGGTTATAGGTAGTCGGGCCAACACGGAAGAAAAGTGGTGTAGTGGGTCTAAGCCGGATACAAAGACTTTCTGTCTAGCTAGGACAAAACTTATCGTATCAGTTCTTAATCCTAGTTGGTCTCGATCTTCTGCTTTATTAGAGCATTGAGTTCATTGGTAACTACCAGGATTAAGAAGTCGATTCAAACCGCGAATACCTCGCTTATATATAATTTCTCTACTCCGTGTTCCCAATTGTACTAAGTCCTTGGGAGGGCAAATCTAAGGGGCGTGCTGGTTTATCCTAGCATTTAATCTGAGGGGTACGTAAGTTTTCTCTAAGCGTAACTAGTTCTGAGTCAAGAAAGCTTCCTAATAGTTAATAAAGGAGCATATAAGTATTAAGGGAATCCAACAAAAGAACGAGATCTCACTCTAACTAAATCAAAATAACTAACTACGTCTATATGCCAATTACCTTAGCAAAATCAGTCTTTTACATTCCTTAACAAAACCAGTAGCCTAGTCTTAATATATTTAACGACGCTCAAGCACTTCACATATGTCTATACTAGCTAAGGAGGTCCTAGGGTGTACGTTTTTAATTTACTAGCTTTCCTATACCGTCAGATCTTTCTAAATCTAAGAATACCCACTCTAGGTCCAAACTCTAAGGGCCTGTTTGGCTAGTGGTATAAGGCTGTATTAAATGGATTGCGTCGCTAATCCCACCTCGGGATTGGGAATGACATGTTTGGAAGGAGGGTGGGATGTGATTAAAATCAATTACATAGACTTTGGAAAATGAGCCTTGCGGTGAAAAGTGTGAGATGGGATTTCCAAATCCCATGATGATGAATGTCCAAGTGTAATTTGAAAGGAACTCCTGGGATTTACTGTTAATTGCATACATTCCAACCATGGCATTGGAAACTATGGGTTACATCCAAATCTAAGGACAATACCTTACACATGCATTTATTGTTACCTTTACAATTCTATCTATCCTAATCTCACCTAATGCAGTTGGTCAAATGGGCCCTAAATGCCCCATCATTTGGAAATGTGCAGGTTATGGGACACAAAAATATGAGTTTTGTGCCCATATGAGAGGGTATAATGAAGGTGGAAAGTCATACAGAGTAGTTTTTGGGTAATGGTGGTTGATGGGTGTAAGATGTAGAAGAAGATGGAAGCTTGAGTGAATAGAAGTGGGGATGTAAGATCATTTTACATGGTCTCGGTTACATATGGGCTATACTACGATAGTTAATCTCGTTGGTCGGTGAAACTTGGAAATCTAATGTGGTTTTTAGATTCCATCACCCCCTTCCTAAGTCAGAGTGCGTTAGTGTGCGTCCGTTACCATAACCCAGGCCTGGTTTAATCCAAATCACACTCTGATACCATCTGTAATGCCCTGAAAATCGGGAGTTGAGGATAAACTCCACTCCCGAGTTCCAAAACATCACTTATGTAACATTTTCAATGATGAATGAATGTCGGCTGTAATACTGCATAAAACATGAAGTGGAATAAGCCAAAACAATATATCATACTCCAGAGACAGTTAAATTAGCAAGCGGAAGAATGTGATAGATATATAAAATATATGAACTATTGTAAGTCTCCAGAGTGTGAACATGTTACCAGGTTAAACATATACATGTATACTCCAAAAATGATAAAAAAGAATATACATGAGTGCTCCAAAAATATAAAATGACAAGTGTCATGGCGTCTAATCAACCTCCCTATAATCTCGGCGATCAGAACACGGTCTACCTAGACCCGCCTGATAACCGCCTATAGGAGAAATCCTCCTCATCATCAAACAAGTCCGGCTCCGCTTCACAAGCAGCGCTATCACTTAAAACTAAAACAGGGACTGGTTGGTGTGTACAACACCGTCCTGTAACGTGGGAGTGAGTGACCAACTCAGTGGAATCAAAAAGCAAAGGTTAACATATTATCAAATCAATCAAGCGATAATGATAAAGCAAGAAAATCAAACATTTCTAAATAATGTAATTAATGCAAGAATGAAATGACATGATGGATGCCCTCGCCAACATACTCCCTCATGCGACACCATCTTACGTCCACGACATGCTTTCTTCCCTTAGTGCTCCACATCTTCCAGGCACATGCAGTGCGATATGAATATGATTCCCGAGTTATTAATAGTCCTTTTCATACAGCAGGATTGGGAAACTAGTGTACTTCCCTTATATCATTCCCAACAAGGATCCTGTCTAGGGTCGTCACTCCTAGTAGTCTCATAGGATGATATGGTTCTAGGTCACTTCAAGGGTTGTCGGGGCTGTTGCACGTACTCGTTGCATCGCTTCCCCATCACCTTATCAATATAGGCCTAGTTGTACTCTTATTGTTAAGGAAGGGTCGTCGCCTCACGTAGACTCAGAGTACACTCGAGATCACTACAAAGGACTGTCAGGGCTGTTGCACACACTCGTTGCACCGCTTCCCCATCACCTTATCAGTGTAGGCCGACAGCTCGAATATAGTGTCCCATACCACCAGAATTGGCTCACTAGTCTGGGTTGCTCACTGGTCACTACGCGGAGGCTCGTGGCCCCAGCGTAGGCCTACAGTTCGACCATGGTGTCCCGTACCACCATGCCCAGCTCATGAGTCTTAGTGGATCAAGGTACCACGGTTATCAGGGTTATCACTGGTAAGTTTAGTACCCTAGGTTCAAGCAGTTATGACCAATAAAAGGTGAATATACAGTGGTCAATCGGGTTTCTTGACGAACTCGACTAGTACGAGCGCACCTCAAGCTGAACGACATGAAGTGTATAAACACCTCGTGTGGCCTAACCACTGCCGTCAACCAAAGCACGACTCGAGTTCGTCGATGTATCCTTCGTGGCGAATATAATCCAACCACAAATTTAAATCTGTTACCGACTGCCTAGACTAGAGTATAGCCCCAAACACTTGTAATCTAAATCAATAATCATATGAGAGAGAAAGAATTGAAATACAAGTAATTCCAGCATGTTATAACGTACATCATAAGCAGTTAACCATACACGAGTATTTCACACATAAGGTAATCAATTCAAATACAACAAGCATGGAGGAAATCATGTACATCATCAAATTAGTTGAGAATCGAATCTCAATGCTAATCTACAACACCATTTACTCAATACATACTAATACATACATTTATACAAACACTTAGTCTACACACATTAGTCTACATAGCATATGTCGGCCAATAATGTACATTAAGGCGAATCTCTTTGCCAAATAGATCATGCACACATAACTAGCATAGGTACATGAAAAATACTCATGGCAATCATATCAGCAAAATACGTACGTATACAGTATTTCTTACAAATACCTAAAATACCCTAAATCTCATATTCTTCGTATGTATTCGAAATGAAAAACAGACAACATATTCTAAATGTCAAACAACATCCTTGTCAACAATTTACCATTAAACGACATTGAAAGCTTTGAAAACAGGTAACCTAAGCATCTAAAATCTGCACCTTACGATGTAAAAGCGTAACGAATTTAATAGACACTCTAAGTCTTCGTCAACAACTGATTAGCAACCTACAGTATAACTTAGGTTAGCTGCTTCACCACTTGACCAATTGAAACCCTAGAACAGGTTAGGGTTAGGCTTTCTTACCTAAGAACGTAGCCGGAGTCGCCGGAAAAGCGATACGGAGGGGTGGATTAGGCACGCAGCAAAGCTGAGAAGAATCTCAGGAAGAATCACCAACTTCTCTCCCACTTTCTCTCTTTTCTCTCTCTTGATTTGGGTAGGGTTTGAAATTCGTATGGGATTTGTGAGAGTGGGTTTAAGGCCTTTTTATAAGCCCAAACACGACGAAAACAGACTTGAAGTCAAGGTATACTTAAGTTATAACCAAATCGGGTCTGTTCCGATCCAACGAAGTACTTTTGGAGGTCCTCTTCTCAAATGCGGTCGGACTTAAGCTCACTAGCAATGGATCTTTAGTAAGTTAAGTTTTTAGTCCGATCGGATTTTCAGATCGTCCGTGGCGGACCAGTTTCAATTCAACGGTTGCTGAACTTCGATCAAGGCCACAAGTACTTTGACATGTAAGGACCACCTATCCTAATCTGAGGATAAATTTGGGTCAAAATCTAACGGTCAGAACGCTTAAAAATAACGCGCAAGTGAAACGTGCTAGATTTCTTAAAATTATAATTAATTTTCTAAATATCTTCCTTTTCTCACTCTCTTCACTCCGGACGCAATAAAATGGTCTCAGGACATCGTTTGGGCATATTTTTCATAGTGCTTGTCAAGTCCAACAACTCGGTTAATATCTTTTAAGTTCATCGCTATCAGACTTTCGACGTGCGGTCCAGGTCCGATACGAAGTTTCTGAATGCTCCCGAGAGCAACTGGGTTTAGAGATTGATCTTAAGTTTCTAAGTAACATAGCGTTAGTAGTCCTACTCATTTTGGGTCTTGTAGTTCATATTTAAAGTGGTTTAAGTCAATTCTACTGAGTATTCAGTTTGGTACTTAACCAAATTCTACCCTAATTATGGCAGAATACGGTCCGAGGGCTATTCTATGCCCCATTTTGAGAACTTCTAGCTATCATATTATTTTAATTATTTTTTTATTGGTTCATCATCAATTTTAACCTGACTCTAACAAATTTCATATGATTTCAAGTTGTAGAAAAATTCTAAAAATTCTAGAAGCAGCAGCTCTCCAACAAGTGATTATCGGATAGTTGCTCACAACGACCTATTTTAAACTATATTAAATATTTTATTATATTTTTCATATATTTTTATATAAAACTAGACTCATTTTTCTTCAAAATGGTTTTTGAAGCATCTAAATCAGATTATAACAAAGGAGATATGATTTTTTAAAGTTTGATAAAATGCATAGAAAAAATGCAGGAATCGGGCTGCCTGTCTACTGTACGGACGAGGCCTCGCCGATGCCTCGAGGACCTCGCCGGTCACTGACTTATTTGGTGAGAGATCGCCCCATGGGTGAGGTCATCACCCCCCATGGATGCCGGAAACATGTGGGGCCCACTTTGGATCCCCCCGAATTGAGTTGTTTGGGCCCACGAGTCCTTCTACGCGTTTATCGAGTCTCATTTGCAAACTAAAATGAGTTACGCAATGTACAATATATGATTTTGGGGTAGAAGAAGCTAATTCATCCAAATAACCTATCTACATCATAAAATTCTAAATATTAAATAGTCAAAATTCTATTTTACGTATATATTTATCATTTATAGTAAGTTTTAGTTTAAGTATAGTTCCTCACCTTTTAAAATTTAGGTTTGTGTATAATATGAAAGTACTTAGAGAAATTTGAAGAATGGGGTGGTGAAAGGTGAGATTTTGAAGGAAATGGGTTAAAAAGCGATTTCTAGACTTTAGGATTGATCTCTAAGAGTGATATGGTTGACCCATTACCTAAGGACGTCTAATTTAGGTTGGTAAAAATTCGGGGTGTTACAATAACCCTAAATAGTGTATTAGGTTTGAGCTAATTGTAGAATTTCATAACTTATGGTAGTTCATGGTATCTATTATCATGACTAGATTCATTATTGATAATTAGGATTAGTATCATTAAGAAACACTATCAACTTCCTTAGGGATTAGTAAAATTCTTGTAATATAGTTATTATAATTAGTCATTATCATTTTACTTTTAGTAAATATTTCATTTTTATTACCTCTATTATTTAATAGATTATTAGTCAAAATAAGAACATTAGGTATTATATATATACTTGAATATAAACTTTTGAATTATTATTTGATGGATTAGTACTCCGATTGTGAGCATTATTTGGACTATTGTACGATAATAATATTAATAATAACTTTGGATTCAAATCCTAGAATCTAAGCACCAAATTAAAAGACAAAACCCTAACCCTACATCAAAACCCTAAAGATAAATAACTAAAACCCTAGGCTATGATCTTAAACCTTAGGTAGTGTGTAGAAATTGGATCTAATTGTATAAGTTCCTAATTTATGATAGGGATTGATTCTAAGGAAATATGCATTCTCTAGCAAAACTGGTAGGTGGTTCAAAGTATAAGGTGATGATTTTTTCCCCTTGAGCTTTCCATTTTCCCATTAGATTAAATTATAGTTTTTGTTTTAATTTATAATTCATATCTACATTTCATAGTCAGATGTGTTAATTGTTGGAATTGAATTGCTACATTACATGCTTAATGTTTATCCTGCATACTTATTCATGCTTATGGATTACTTGTGGATTACTTATGGAACTTAAACTGGTATATCAGTGGGAAACCCCCACTTATAAATGTACACCTATACATGGGATGTAATTCAATTGGTTGTGATTGAAATAGACCTTCGGCTTAGTGGTTATTGAGTGGTGGTTTAAATTGATCAATGATGTGGGCCTACCATCTAGGGTTGTTGTGTCCAATGATTTTCAGGGATGGTCTTTTATTTCATGGTTTTAATACTTGCCCAATGCGACTTATTTTGATATCTACCCTATGTGGCTTTATTTTGGAATTTGCCCTATATGGGTTCAATGTTTTATATCGTGCAAGCATATGATGGTAAGCCTCATATACTGTAATATGATTGGCCACCAGTCAATGAGTTTTCATTAAATATCCTAAGATGGTAGTCTCATAGACCGGGGATGGTGGTATGAGACCTATGCCTGAGCTGTCGGCTTACGCTAGTGACGAGCCCCCATAGTGATCTTGAGCTTATCTAAATTGGTTGATTGTAACTGAACTAATAATGGTTTGGCTAATCATGCATACATGGCACAAACTAGCATCTATTGTTATCGTGCGTGATGTACATATTTGTCCGACTGAATGATTTTTTCAGGTCGATGATTGCATAGGTGACGAGCCCACTATCCACACGGATGAGCATCCCTGGGGTGATGATTGCATGGGTGATGAGCCCACTGTCTGCACAGATGAGCATCCCTGGGCGATGATTGCATTCACGTATCCATGCATCTAATAAGATCTGCATCATGTATTATTTTGTATGCTTTATTTTATAACTATGCTTACCTAATATGGCGGTGTGTAATATTGAGGGAAATTGACACTGAGTTGGCCACTCATCTATCAAATATATAACCGTACAGGTGGCACAGGTGGCTTAATTGATTTCTAAGTTCAGACTGATGAGAAGCAGAGTACCACTATTGAAGATGCATAATTGTATTGTTAAAAGTTTCTACGTGATTTTACAATTCTAGATTTGTTATAATTTTCTTTGCTATATGCAACATTATTTTACTTTGTAATTGTAAGTTTGGGACATTTATTTGTATAAGTCATTATGGGTTGTACATTCTAAATAAAATACAAATTCTCCTTTATATTGATTTATCCATTCTGCGCTAAATTGCTTACTCTGAATGAAAGAAAAAAAAATGTAAAATTTTGGCTCTCAATAAGTTAACACTCGGGTATTTGGGAAATGGGTCATATACTCAAGTCCTGAAAAGTCAAGGCATTACAGCTGCGCTACTCATAGTAAGTTGCGCGGGTTATCTTTGAGGGCGGTCATTAAGCTGAGATTTCTGATAAATAATCAGGCTATTTCAGATATTTCTAAGGGATCCTAGCATGGGAAACCCATACAACTCGTCTCCCCTGGAGATTTGATAAAAATGCACCAGAATGCTGCCAAAATTTACATTTTGATTATACTTGATGTATGTATTTTTCTCTTTATTAAGAGATTCTATCTTGAAATCAAAGGACCAAGAGGATGCTAATGAACTCAGAACAAATGAAATTGATAAATATTCTCTTTGTTCCATCTTTATCAATGTTAAATAAGAAAATTTTCCAAATCAAATGCATTTCGTTTCTAGTTGAAATAGTAGTAAATGAGTTCTAAGGTCTTTTGATTACATCAAGGAGGCATTATTATTCTTGAGATTTTATCAAGTATTTTAAACCCTTTTTTCATGTGAATGCAGGTGTTTGTACGTCACATATTAATTGAACCCAAGGGTTGACAACCCCAAATGCAGAACTACAGTGCAGTCTTAACTCGGTGAGACTGAGATAGTTCCACAGGAAATTGGGTTGAGAATACAATTAGAATTAAACAAATTGTTTGAGTTTTTAATCTAGTAGGAAATAAAAAGGTTTAACAATAATTAAAAACACTAAGGACTAGGAATTCCTACTTAACAAATTCTGAAACTCAATTTCATCCTCTTCAAGTTAATAACTCAACTAGAAGCAGATTATAATCTGTTCTAACTAGAATATAAAGTTATAAATCCAATCATAAACATCCAATAAGATATAAGAATCAAGATAGATCGATCATGAAGATGTTGGTAATTGATCATAGGGAATCAAAAGCATTTATTGTACATAGAGTTAACAATAGATCAATCAATTTTACAAATCAATTCCTTATTCAGTCAAACCAATCACAATTCAACATTAAAAATCCATAATCTTAAATAAAAAATGAATTAAATAAAAAAATTTAAAAGGTTCATCCATTAACCTTAGCTAAGAGATCAGCCTACCATGGTTAATATCTCAAATAAAAATAAAGAAAAGAGAAACTTGAAAGGAATGATTGAAGAAGAAGAATGACATCGAAAGATATTTACATTCTTTAAGTATCTATCCACAACCTAATTCTTCCTTAAAATAGTCCAAAAACAGCTCCTTAAATAGGAAAATCTCAAACCGACTTAAGATTTAAGCAGCTACACAAACCATCAATTGATTGATCGATCAAACCTTCTGATTGAACTGATTGAAAAACATCCAGTAATGGACTTTCCAATTTTGGACTTTTGTCGATCGATCGAACCTTATCCCTCAATCAATCGAACATGGAAAAATATGTCTAGTCAGTTTTCTAAATAAATTCAAGGAGTTTTGATCCATCGAATCAAATGGTCAACAGTGCTCGAAGGGTTGTCAATCGATCGAGCCCTAAGTTTGATCACTTGACACTATTTGTTTCTTTCATTTGAATATATAGTGGTCTTCGGTCACTTTCATCACTTTGGTACTTAATTTCCTTAAATCCTTTTGTCTTCAATTCTTTATCTTTTAACTCCAATTCTTCAATTTTGTCTTATATTCTTTTGAGCTTCAAAACATCTTTTTAATCACATATTTACCTTTGATTCTGAAATCATTTTGCATATAGGAAACATACGAAATTATAACATTTTAACATTTGAATGCAAAGGAAAACAATGCATATGAAGGGAAAAATATGCAATATTTAAGCCTGATCACGCCTCCAACCAGCATTTTTCTACTCCCGAGCAAAACACGTGAAAGATTTTTAAATAAAAGAGTAAAATTTCTTCCAAGAAAAGTTCATTCTATAAATTCCCATAATCGTAAAATAATTTGAACACTAGAATTCCAAGGCACACAAGTTTTTAAAATCATTATCCTCCTAAAGTCTACCACTTAGTAACTTATCAAATTAAATTCAAAGTATTAATCATTTAATTGAAACATTCCAAACATTAAGTTTCATGGTGCACAATGATATCCAGACTTAAGACATCTAAAGGTTCAATTATCTACATTCTTGTGATACTCATAATTACCCAAGAATGGACAAATAAATTAAAGCCTAAACCAAAATGTTCCTTGCTATTCTTTGAGGAATTTTCTTTTTTCAATTTTTTCCTCGACGACTTTTACTCTATTCTCCTTCTTTACAATTCTTCTCTATTTTTTTTTTCAATTTTTTTTTTAATAAATAGCCCTTTTTATGCTTACTATATTTTAACTAGATTTCTTCTTCTTCTTCTTCTTCTTCTTCTTTTTTTTCAATTCCTTTTACATTTTTCTTCACTTGAACATGATGGACAAATTCCCCAGGCTTGGTTCCTAACACTCTTAATAATCATCAATTCACATTATGGTATTAAACTTTATCTCTAAAAGTGTAAGCTAGATGTGATGTGTAAAAAGTCATGACCCAATCAATGTTTACAACTTTCTAACCTAAAGATTAACAATGAGAATTTAACTTTTAAATCTACCAAATAACTAGATTTTGTGCTTCAAATGATTTACATAAGGCTTCGATCAATCCATCATTTTCGCACACCGATCGACGGGTATGGTAAGTGATTAGTTCAACGGTCATTAATTGTTGATCAGGGTCACAATTATAAGGATATTTATAGGATATTAATTTAGTTTAGTGCCTTTAATTTGGTCATGATCTAACAGTTTAAAAGTCACAACTTCTGGTAAATTTGGAAGTGTACAAATAACTTAATTTTCTTGTAGTTCATAGGAAAATTTATGCATCACATGTGCTCACCTTGCAAGCCCAAGTTGAGTGATTCGGCACACAGCCTCGGCTCAATGTCCACGAGAGACATCATGCCCATTAAGACGAATACATTTCTATAGTTTCGAGCTTAGTGGTCCACTAACGAGTGGTGTAAAGCTTGTTTAGATAATCAAGGAATTTATCAAATGAACCAAGTAGTAAAATTTCTTATGCACAATCATTAGGGTTTAGATTAGATAAGTTCACATGGTGACCTAAAAGACATTAGTGGAAAGTGTTTCAATCCTAATCACCCTAAATCCTTTATTTTTATTTGATAGTAATTGAGTTGATAGCAATTAGTGGTAACTAATTGAGTTTATACATTTATTTAATAGTAATGCTCACATACATGCTAGGGTCTAGTATGAAAATTTTACAGGACATTACACATCCCCTATTATAGCATCAAGTTCACCACAAAATGCCTTTAAGTGGGCATTGGGGTATCCCGTGTCACCGTGTCTTTGTAACTTAGGTACTTTGAAGTTCATTGGTACCCTAGCATCCAAAAATAAACAAAGGTCCTAAAATTTAGTGAAAGGGAGTTCCACCCTTGTTGCTTCTGGAGCTATTTCTCATAGCCAGAGTTGATTCTTAAAATGTCTTGAATTTGATCGATTTCATATGGTTGTTAAAGAAGTGGTTGTGCACCTTACAAAACTTAGCTTGCTTCTTCCTCATGGTGATTAATTTGTTCAAAATTATTATAATCCTTGTTGAGGAGATTTTGTTGAAAGGGAAATATCGGATGAGGGGGTTGGAGAGGAATCCCCATTATAAGGAAAGATTGCCTATTGGGATATACATGGGTAGAAAGTAGAGGTTGAGTTAGACTAGAATGCAAATATTGTGGTTGTTCTAACTAGAATTGATAAGGGCTCCCGTTAGGGAGAGGTTGTGGAATTAACTGGACCGGGATTGGCTGCAGTGTGTCATTAAGGTTCTAGCTAGCTCCCATTAGGGGGAGGAAAATGGATAGGTAACCGACCTTCTGTCAGGACCTATCATTGACTGCCGTTAGGGGGAGGATGTGTCGAAGTTGGACGGTATTGAAAGTGAACCCAGTTCCCGTCAGGAGGAGTGGGATGAAATTTCTTGATAGTAGGGTCAAAAAGATTTAGATGGTTAGTGGGCTATTGTACACTGTGAAAGGAATGTAAGGCCCTTTCATGGAGAAGGCGGGTTACTAGAACTTCTAGCCTACCATGCTAAGAGCTAAGTTAGCTACTGATGGGGCGACGACCGGTTAGAGAGCTTGTTGCATAGGTGAGTCGAGTGGATTTGGAGGGTTATCTCATTATACTGTGTAAACACTAAAAAAATGGACTCCCACGCATCCCCATAGGATCGTTTATGGTTGCATGTGCGAAGGATGGTTATTTCATAGAGTAATAAATATAGGTCTAGGCACGCTTGGATTTTCTGATATGGCTAGATTCAGGATTCTGGTAGGTCACAGAGCATACATGCACAAAGTTTCTAGAATGCAATGGATGAGGATTAAGTGACCACGAGTCTTTTAATGATATAGGATCTGAAATTCTAGTAAGTCATAGAGCTTGGACCCAATGGAAGTCTAGCGAAGAGGGGTTGAGGTTGTGATGGATGTATTGGCTCTATTTACTTTCCTTAGTTGTGCAATACATTTTCTAAGGTAAACAGAATGGCTTGTTTGGGTATTTCAAGCACTTTAGGAGTCACTACTACTCAAAATATGGCTTCAGAATCCATAATTGGTTAAAATTTGTATAATTGCTTAGAGAGGAAGAAATCTAAAGAATTCTCGACTTGAGTGACTCTTAAGTTGATTTACAACATGGATTCTAGGCAAGGGGTTGATTACGAAGAAGAAAGCAATTAGGCATCCATTTTCACCCTTATAATGCACGGTCTCTACTTTATGGGGTTGTATAGTTTTTAAGGGGATTCAAGGGACTTCTGATAACTTGTATAATTTAAATAGATTATATAGGCCTATAGGGCCTAAGTAGATAAGAAATTTAAAGAACTAAAACTAAATAAAGGTATGAGTAAGAAGAAAGTAAACTAAAGACAAGTACGATCCTGGGTTTTTTATATAGAAAATCCCCAAAAGGAGCAACTATAGAGCATACTAGTCATGGCATCATAACAGAGCATATGATAATGCTTATATATTGTATATTTATCACTTCTATTGCAACACTTTTTCCATGCAAATTCATGATAAATTCTCCTAATTAGATACATTTTTATTGACAGAAAGATTTCAGAGTCTAAGTCAGTTTGTTGCTTAAGATGATGGAATAAGGCCCGAAAGAATGCAAGTGAAAAATTGAAGATTTGGGATTTGAAGATGAAGACTTGAAGACGCAAAGACCCAAGGAAACAAAGTACCAAAATGAAATAAGTGACCAAAGATCAAGTGCATTCAAATGGAAGAAACCAGTATAGTTTTGATTGATCGAACTCAAGGTTTAATTGATCAAGGATGTGTCGAGTTATTTCGAGCGATTTGTTTGATTGATCGAAAGAAGCTGAATTTCAACAAAAACTCTCTAGACATATTTTAGAATGATTGATCGATCGACAGCGAGGTTTGATTAATCGATGGAAATTTAGATTTATGAGAAAAGCTTACTAGACACTTTTTGCTAAGTTCGATTGATTGATAGGTTGGGTCAGTCGATTGAACACGATATCTGAGTTTGAAAATCAATTTTTGGACATTACTGGAAAAGTATCGATCGATCGACCAATTGATCAATGGTGTGCATAACTGCTTAAATCAAAGTCATTTTGTGAATTTTCCAAAAGGGTGCATAAGATTAGAGGTCCTACCTATTTAAGGAGATGTTTTACATGTCCATAACTACCTTTTAAGGTTGAGGGAGAGAGAAATCTTGGAGGTGCACATTCATTCACTAGTTTCTTCTTTTATTCTAGTAGATTTTTCTATTTTTCTATTTTGTAGAGTTAGTTATGTCTACCTTATTTCTTAGCTAAGGCTAAGGGGTGAAGCTTCTAGTTAATTATGATATTTTAGTTTATTGATTCATACATTGGATTGAATGATGAATTATTAATTGAATTTAATTTAAAATTTACTTTTAAAGCTTTGACTTATTTATTTTCGGATTCATTGTGTACTTAGGTTATAATGGATGCTTTAATTTAGCAATTGTTTAGCTTAATTAGAGAGGGAATCAATCTATAAAATTCCTTGATGTATTGTAGGCTTTGGGTACAATAGATGATTGAATTCCCTTTGATTAATGTCCAAGTGCTTCATGAGAGAATCGTTTAATTGAAATCATACCTTGTTGGACGTTAAGATTGGTTTAACTATTATACATTGGATTGAATGATGAATTATTAATTGAATTTAATTTAAAATTTACTTTTAAAGCTTTGACTTATTTATTTTCGGATTCATTGTGTACTTAAGTTATAATGGATGCTTTAATTTAGCAATTGTTTAGCTTAATTAGAGAAGGAATCAATCTATAAAATTCCTTGATGTATTGTAGGCTTTGGGTACAATAGATGTTGAATTCCCTTTGATTAATGTCCAAGTGCTTCATGAGAGAATCGTTTAATTGAAATCATACCTTGTTGGACGTTAAGATTGGTTTAACTATTTGATCCTCCAATTAGAATGAATGGAATTTGGTTCTAGTTAACTTATAAAAAATAAATCAATGAATTAGAAATTGTAATTAACATAAGTGGATCCTTGGATCCTTAGTTCTTTATTATTATTTTTTTCTCATTAACCTATTTGTTAAATTAAAAACCTAGAAAAATCGTTTAGTTTTAGACTAGTTCTAGTTGTGTTTCACACTCCTATGGTTCGACATTGGTATCAATAAGAATATATTGCCTTGCAACCCTGAACTTGGGGTTGTATTAGCCTGTTTATAGAGGTGTACTTAAAAATAAAGAAAGAAATAAATACCAAAAAAAAATAAAATGATTGGGTGTAGGCGTGTAGGGGATGTATGGAGTGAGATGAGATTTAGCTCAAGATGTGAGAGGGAATTGGAGAAATCCAACACCCTTTTATTAGTAGAGGAGTGATCGGACATCCCAAGTTTTGACCCTAATTGTTGACTTGGATAGACTTCGTCTTGTAGGCCTGTAAGATGAAAGAGGTAGAGATAGGACAAAAGCAAAGGAGTAGCTAAAATGGTTTACAAACTAGATGTTAAGAAGTCTGTCGGAAATCCTACACAGCTTTCTGTATCTTTTGCTAGTGCCTCTGACTCTCTGAATCTCTTTTCTGTCTCTCTCTCTCACTCACTCTTCTTCTTCTTTTTTTTGCTGTGACCTTTAAATAGGCATTTAGGGAGGGGACACATAAGGGTTTGGAGTGTGGTTTAACTTTGCCAAACCTCAAATCTAATACCATCAACTTAACATGGAGTTAGGTTTAGAAAAAGCAAAGTAAAGAAGCTAAGTAGTGAGATTGTTATTGGTCCAGTGCATTGGATGACCAAAACCGACCATACGATGGACAGTCTTGATCAAAATCAGCCATCGGATGGGTGATTTTGATCAAATTTGACCATCCAATGGCAGGATTTAGGTTTTTGGGTGGTTTTTTATCTGATCTAAGATTTGAACCAATTTAATCTGATGGTTTATCTTCATGAGCTGTTTTTAGTGATGCACATGCCTTGGTTGGGGCCGAATCAAAGCCAATTAGCCAAGTTTTAGCTTTGTTTTAATAATGGGTTGTCTACAAACCGTTATGGTTTCTTTTGTTTCTAAAAAACCAAACGTGCAGAATATAGACGTTAAGAAAATTCAAGAGGACCAATAATGCATGTTGGAATATATAGATAGAAAAGTAAAAGCATCAGTATGAACTAGTTTATAGTAACGTAACTGGACTAATAGTAATTGAAATGTAGTTTTCTCTCGAGAAAGTAAAGGGAACAGTTTGCATTAGAATGTAGGTTACATGCAGGAAAGTAAAATGGACTATTATAAACTAGAATATAGTATGTTCACGAGAAAGTAAAAGGGACCAGTTTTGTAATATTCTGAATGTTGCCATTTTAGCCTAAGTTTAGCCTGCATTTGATTGTGTATCTTCCCTTAATTAACAAGAATTTTAACTTATTTGGTAAATAATTCTTTATTCGTGGTAACTTAGATATGGTTTCTTTTCTAATAATTTCTTAGAAGCATGCCTAGAACCATGTAGAATCATTATATTTCTCAAAACTCCTAGATCAGTAATAATTACAAAAATGTCATTAACCTTAACACTTGATTTGTAGATCACAAGGTTCCCATGATTTGTTTGAAGTGAAAATTTATCCCATGTCTATCTATCATAAATTAATTGTACACATCGATTTTTAACCCTTGGATTATAGTAAAAGTAGTCCAATTTCCAAATCAACCCTTAACCCATTGATTTTAGTGTCAATTGAGTGAGAAAAGTTTGTGAGTACTTGTAGTCGAATATTTCCCTTCATATGAATGACTTAGATCACCCACTGTATGAACTAAATGTGAGATATAAGTGTCTCACCTTCATAAGCTTTTTTGTTTTTTTAAGCGCTAAGTCACCTCCTTTAGGAAATAACTACATTACTAAATATAGACCTTCAAATTGTCCCACTTCCTACCATCAATCACAACTCAAATTTGGACCACACATTGGCCTAATATGACTATGAGATCATACAAAATTTAAACCCTAATATATTATTGTATAACGTTGAATGATGATCACCTTAATGACAGTTTCTTCCTTTTGGCATAATAAGAGAAATTTCAAATTCAGACCTTTCCCACCATCGATCAAACACCAAAATTAGTTCAACTGTCTGTCTAACTAGCTTCTAAGCTAGTTAGAGGGTCCAATCACATAGACAACTTAAGATATATCAATGGACCAACTAGCCTATATCATAGTGCGCTTATGTGTGGGAAGTGCTTCCTATTAATCAAATAACATTCATTCAATCAAGTCTAAGAATTTAAACATTCAAGCGTATATAAGCATGATTAATTAGATGTGTAACTGACAATCCCAAACACAAGCATATATAGTGGTTTGGCTACGTTCCTATTCCACTCCCAGCATCCAACTTAATCCCAGAGTGCACCGGATTTTACTATTGATGGTTTCAAATCAAGTTCACCAATAACCTTTATAGTCCTACACTAAAGACACATGTTTAGGCCCACCATCCAAGGTCCCACACTAGGCACCCATTGTTTAGGCCCACCAGCCAAGGTCCCACACAAGGAACCTAAGTTTGGGCCCCTCAGCTAAGCTCCCACACAAGGAACCTAAGTTTAAGCCCATCGGCCAAGGTCCCACATAAGGAACCTAAATGAGTTTGTTGTGTAAACTCTTAACCTCAATCCTATAAGAGGAAAGAGACTAAACTTTTAAAATCTTAAAATGACACTTACTTGTCAGATTGAGTTCTCTCTTGTAGCTCATCTTGGGATACATGATCTTCGCACTTTCATGCTTGAATCAGCTTCCCGATTCTCCTCCGATCGTGTCGCTTAGATTTACTTGTTCATTTGGCTTTACGATATATAAAAAAAAAAAAAAAAAACTTACATATGATGTACCTATAAAGGTGACCAAGGTTATGGGAGTAGGTTGAATCTTTAAGAAGGTTATGAGTAGATTTCCTAAGAGATTCAACTGATGGATACACTACAGTATGATTGAGATCAAGGATATACCTATAGGTTTGGCTCAATACTTTAGTGAAGGCTTAAGATCATGTTCTTCATAAGTTTGAACTTTAAATGCTCTTAAGATGATGAATCACAATGAAAAGAGCATGAATCTCATATGGATAGAGTCTAGGTAGGCTAGGATAAGCTTGGTTTGCACTAGGGACTCTTAACAGCCTTAATCCATACTTTTCGTAAGTTCCTACAAGCCATTTTTATAGATAAAAGCTTCCAACAGATAGAAAATGGCTAAAAACCAGCTAGTTTACGGTTCTACCGAAGTGATCTTCGGTACCACTGAACTTGCTTCGGTAGTATTGAATTATCTATCGGTAGTACCGAATTGAATTCCCAAGTTATCGATTGAAAATAGTCTCTTTTGGTGGCACCGAACTTTGCTCAACGGTGGCAATCGGTGTCACCGAAATATGCAGTTGGTGACACCGAATTATTGTTGTAAGCTTGCTGGACTATTTTGAGCCCCTTCTGAAGGTGCTTTTCGGTGGCACCTTCGTCCTACCAATAGTGGACAGATTTTCCTATTTCTCCTATTTTTTCTAATAAATTTTTCACCAACTTGGGACTTGTTTAAGCCAAGACTATAGGATATGAAATATGGACTAGGGATTGGCTTAGAATAGATGACCTAGGTGGGTTTTCCTATTTGAGTTGGGATCATCTATTTGCATGGTTTAAGATCGTAGAAGAAAGCATTTATCTTCAATGTGTCTTCGATGCTTCTAATCTAGTTGCGTTGCTGGTCTTCATTTGTTTAGAATTCATCCGACTTCAAGACACAACCAATCACGTAATTAATAAAAATGAGTGCAAATAAGTGCACTAACAATCTTTCCCTTTATCAATTACATGACAAAAATAACCTAACCTATAACTATGTCATGGTCCATACCAATGACATACCAAAACAATACAAACTACAAACTTGAATTGTAATACAAAATCATGCTGCTCCCCCTTAGTGTTTACCAATACTAATCTGTAATATGGAAAAATAATAATTTCTACAAGAGAAAAACATTATTTTAGTGGATAGGTTTCTTCTCCCCCTTTATGTCAGTTATTAACAAAGAGTTAATCAAGAAATATTCCAATAATATTTAAGAATGGATAAAGTAGAGGGTAAGAGAACATATAATGATATACACGTAAAGATCAACATCCAGGCAAGGAATATATCATCATAAGCAGGAAACTCATATGTTAGATAGAAAAGATAACAAAATATCTAACATGAGCAGAATAGATAATACAAAAACTTCATCAAAATTACAACCCCAAGATTGGGTAGATTAAGCCATTATCCAAATATCAGAAAAAAGAGAGAGCCCTTAAGAGCATAAATATCCAAAAAAAAAAAATGTACTATGATTCAGTAATAATACAGTAAAATCATCGAGACGATCCTCCCTCATACGGAGGGATATAAGAATGACGAGTAGAAGAAATTTAGTGATATACTCCTCAGTATGTTGAAGAGCGTCAAGAGGCAATTATATCCCAGAGAGTCAATTTTTGCATTGCTAGAGGTGAGCTTCTATATTTGAATGCCCTTCAAGGAGTTGATGAATTGGATCGTTCTGACGAAGGAGGCACCCAATGCTAACAGATAATGGACTTAGTCTAGGTACTGGGGTGCAACAAGAGTCCCAGTGAGTGGACATGGGATTGTCTTGAGCGTCTTCACCGCTACTCCATTCTAGTTAAGTTTTGATGATTTTGAGTAAACTTTTCTTGGTAAGATATACTGCTGGATATATTGTATCATGAGTAGGGGGCAATGTAAGAAAGTTGGAGAGTTTGCAGATGATATTGGGAAAGGGAAGAGTTGTGTGGTGAATACCTTTGACAACTTAAATTAAATGTGTCACAATTAGGGTGGGTAAACATATTTTAGTTCACTGATAGATATCAAATAGGGTATTCATAGCAACTGGTGAGAGTATATCTCAAGAAACTTCACAGGGATATGCATTGGTACTTAATATTTCATGAAGCACTTTTATTGTAGAGTCCAGATGCAATGAAGACAAGTAGTTTTTTCTGTTTCTAGATATCATTGACTCATCACATACTGTTCTTGTCACTTCTTTCTAGACACTTGGATCATTTAAGCAACAATCAGTTGGTGAGATATGTGTGACTAGAAGATCCAGGAGTTCTCCTAGCATCAAAGGAGTGATCTTCTTGGTTTGGTTCATGTAATTGATGTTGATCGTCAAAGGATCATCTTGAGTATTATGAAAAAATTCAAAAATTGATAAACAAGGTCATATTGTATTTCTCCTCATAAATAAAGGACGTTGTCCCACCCCATTGATTTTAGATAGATATTTATCTCGTAGGACTCTATAAGACTAGGTTTGATAAAACGATCAAAGGTAAATTCTTTTGCCCTGGCATTAGAGTGCGGATAAGGAGTATAGGGTCTGATTTTTCTATATGAGGTTTCTCCTCTTGCATCTTCCTTTCCTTTTTTAAGTAAAATAATAGTTAATCTGAAAATGATGTTTCTATCTTATAAGTAAATATGCACATATAGATCATATAGTGAGTTCTTTTCAAAACACCCTCTTTTGATTTTGTGTATTTGTAGTTCGGTGGGTTGGTTTGGAAGACAATGGTATCCTTTTATGAGTTGATATGTGGTACGGAGCGGTTTGACTATTTTACCATTGCAATCAACGTCACAACCCCTAGATGGTATGTAAGGGGACAAGGTTAATCGGGCCAAGTTTTTATTGACATTTTTGTACACACACAATCTTTTTATAAGAAACATTTTGCAGTAATGGGCCTAGAAGGATTAACATTTATGCCTAGTTCGGGTTGATCCTTTAATGACACGTTTCTTCTTAGATTGGCTTTTCTCTAGATGGGGATAACTCCATTATGCAAAGTGAAGTAAGATGGCAAATAACCCGGAAAATGATCCTAGTTTAGAGATGTATAGAGAAAGCAATAGGATTTACCTTGGTTTTTGCTGATTTTGATTGTATAGCCCTTCACACAAACTTTGGAGAAAATAAGAAATGGTCTAGCAGAACTGGGCAATGAAGGATATAAATGACTTGATGCGGCTTGATTTCGGTAGCACCGAAGGTAAGTTTGGTGTTACTGAAGTCTTCTTAAAAGATTAAGACTGAATTTTCTACCATGTACAATTGTAAAATGGGATTCCATGATATGAGTGAGAGTGAAATTTTAGCATGAAATTATCAAAATGTTTAGAAGCCAGGTTTCTCAAATTTAAAAATTACACCAAGCATCAGGTTTAATCCTTTAGTTTGACTCTAATGCATATATATAGGAGGCATGATCCTCAGATATATCAATATAGTCCAAATGAACCAATAATCATTTGTTAGAAATGATTGATTAATAGGTTATGAGTCTTGTAATATGTGTATCAACCTTTTCTGGTTCAAGGCAAGTATCATATTATACATGACATTTCAAAAGATATGCATGATACTTGTTATATATGGAGTTATTTATCATGAAGGTACTTTTTATCAAACTCCATGGATAATCAAGAATTTATATGTAAATAGATTCAATAATATGCCTTTTAAGAGTCTAAAATCAATTTTAAGTAACTATGATTTACTTCTTGATCATAATTTTTATATTTATTTTTATTTTTATTAACTTCTCCCCTTTTTAGTGTTCCATACCCATTGATAAATATATCAAAAGATGGGTCAAGGAAACTTATTGATTTACATGGACCAGATGTTACAAGGGCCCCAGTCATTTCTAGGGCACTTGTGTTTGTTTTGTGTTACCCATTTGGTAACCATTTTCTTTGAGCTAGAGGAGTATTTCTCTGAGTGACTTCCAAATGATTTAGATGTGAGTTTGTGATTTTTCTTGGAATTAACATCATATTTCTTAACCATAGGACATTCCCATTTGTAATGTCCTATCTTTCCATAGTGATGGCAATCAACCGGATCTTTCTGAATAGTTGAATTTATCATCAATGATGAGGTATAAGAGGATTCCGATTCATATCCTAAGCTTGTTATATATTTGGATTTTCTTCCCATGCCTAGAAGTTTCTCAAATTTTTAATTGCTTTGAGTAAATTTTTGAGTTAGTTCAGCTATTTGATTAGAACATTTTACTTCCATATTTAGTTTCTTGTTTTTTCTTTTCAATTTTTTAACTTTTAATTATAGAAGTTCAATTTTCTTAATCAGATTGTCAAAAGTTATGCTTCTAACTTTAATTCCTCACCCCTTTTTAATTTCCTCAAGATCAAGTTCATCTTCCTCATCCAAATTTTTGGGAATGGCTGTAGTGGTGGAGGCCATGAGAAACCTCAGTTACTTTATGTCTCCGTCACTACCTAACTTATCTGAATTTGAATTTGAGTCGTCAGTGTCATCCCAAGTGGTCGACATAGCTTTTCCTTTGGACTTCCTTTTAAGAGATTTAGTGGATATGTGTCCAAATTTTTAACAATTATAGCATTGGTGATCTTTGGACTTTCTAAAAGATTTGCCTATCTGGCATTTGTTGTCCAATTATTTCCCATTAAAGGACTTGTTGCAGTTCTTGTTAAAGAATCTTTTAAACCTTTTGGCCAGGAAAGCCAATTCCTCATCATCTTCTTCATTTTCAGATTCTTCATCATCCAATATGGTTTTAGAGGTTTTGAGGACATTGGTTTTTGATTTTGTGGGAGGTTTGAAGTGTAGCTCAAAGGTTTGTAATGATCCCACAAGTTCTTCAACTTTTATCTCATCAATGTTCCTACATTCCTCTATTGTGGTGACTTTAGAGTTGAACCTTTTCGGTAGGGATCTTAAGATTTTCCTATAGATTTTGGGTACCGAAACTTTTTCACCTAGTCCTCCCGTAGAATTGCATATGACATTCAATTTTATGAAAAATTCCATGAAGGGTTCATGTTCTTCCATTATTATGCTTTCAAATTGGGAGGTTAGTAGCTGCAGCCTTGATCTTTTTCTTGTGTTGATTCCTTTATGGGTGGTTTGCAATAAATCTTATGCTTCTTTCAAAGTTCCATACATACTGATTTGATTGAACACTTCTTGTGAAACTCCATAGTAAATAGCATTCATGACTTTAGCTTCATGTAATTTCATTTCTTTATCAAATGTAGTCCATTTCTCTTTTGGTTTGGGTTTGGAGACAGTTGTATTGTTGTCTAGTACTACTTGTTTAGTTAGAGGTACATATCCATTCTCAGTAACCTCCCAAACTTCAGTATCCAAAGCTTGAAGAAAATATGACATCCTGGACTTTCAATAAGAGTAATCTGAGCCATCAAAGAGAGGAGGTTAAGAGACAACTGGTCCTTCTTTACTTATTGTTCCAACTTCTTTTTTGGATCTTCCTCTAGGTTATTAAGCCTTTCAAGAGGAACCCGCTCTGATACCAATTAAAATTGTGGTTTGCACCACACTAGTAGAAGTATGGAACTGTTCTTATGCTCCTAGAAGGGGGTGAATAAGACTTTTCGAATGATTGTACCAAATAAAAACTTTTATTGCCTAACTTAAATGATTTACAAATAAACTTAGTAATGCAATATAACTCTAATGGCTTCCAAGCCAGTTAGAGGGTCCAATCACATAGGCAGCTTAAGATATATCAATGGAGAAACTAGCCTATATCATAATGAGCATGTGTGTATGAAGTGCTTCCTATTAATCAAATATCATTTATTCAATCATGTAGAAGAATTTAAACATTCAAGCATATATAAGCATGATTAATTAGATGCATAAATGACAATCCCAACACAAGCATATATAGTGGTTTAGCTACATGCCTACTCCACTCCCAGCATCCACACCACTCCCAGCATCCACACTCAATCCCAGAGTGCATCGGATTTCACTATTGATGCTTTTAAATCAGGTTCACCAAAACCTTTACAGTCCTACACTAAGGACACACGTTTAGGCCCACCGGCCAAGGTCCCACACAAGGAACTTAAGTTTAGGCCAACCGACTAAGGTCCCACACAAGGAATCTGTAACACCCTGAAAATCGGGGGTCGTGTATAAACTCAATTCCCGAGTTCCAAACCGTCACTTATGCAACAAAAAATGATTATGATTCAATGTTGTCTGAGTTAAAGCATTCACATGAGTAAAAGTATACTAAAACTACAATTCATATCCAGATCCAGTGATAACAGCAAGCGGAAGACTAAAGAATATATATATCACTATATGGAAAAATAAAGTAGATCTCGACTGTCACTAAAGTATGAATACATCACTGAGTCTCATATACATGTAAAGAAACAAAATTAAATGTCCAAAATAGTCCCACTAAGGAGTCCCGTCAACCCAGGTCACCTAAACAAAGCCGTCGTGGTACTGCATGTATGAGAACTCGTCCTGGTCCTCATCGTAGTCCGGCTCTGCCTCCTGGATCTCTACATCACCTGCATCTAAGACAGGGTCTGGTGGGTGTTGCAAACACCATCCTGTAACGTGGGAGTGAGTGATCAACTCAGTGGAATCATAGAGCAAAGATTAGCATGTTCTCAAATCAATCATGCGATAATAGTAAAGCAGTAAATCAAACAATCCTAATACTGTTGTTAATGCAATATGACATGACATGATGGATGCCCTCACCGACATTCTCCCTTATACAGCACCATCTTCGTCTGCGGCATGCTTGCGTACCGCTCAGTGCTCCACATCTTCCAGGCACATGCAATGTAATGGTGATATGATTGCCGAGTTGTTATTAGTCCATTCAAACAGCAGGATTAGGAAACTAAGGTACTTCCCTTATATCAATCCCAACACAGATCCTGTCTAGGGTCGTCACTCCTAGTAATCTCATACGATGTATATTTTGTAGGTCACTGTAAGGGCTGCCAGGGCTGTTGCTCGCACTCGTTGCACCACTCCCCCATCACCTTATCAATATAGGCCTACTGTACTCTCACTGCTACGGAAGGGTCGTCGCCTCCCGTGGACTCAGAATACGCTCGCGGTCACTACAGAGGACTCGTCGCCTGATCAGTGTAGGCCGACAGCAAGAATATAGTGTCTCATACCACCATAATCTGCTCACGAGACATAGGTGCTCACTGGTCACTACGGGGAGGTTTGTGGCCCCGGTGTAGGCCGAAAGCTCTACCACGGTGTCCCATACCACCATGCCCAGCTCATGAGTCTTCGTGGATCAAGGTACCATGGTTAACAGGGTTTACAATGGTAAGTTCAGTACCCTAGGTTCAAGCAGTTATGACTCATACAGGTTGAACATACAATGGCCAGTCGGGTTACTTGACGGGATCGACTAGCACGATCGCATCTCAAGTCGAACGACATGAAGTGCGTGAAACACCTTGCGTGGCCTAACCACTGCCGCCAACTCCAGAACACGGCTCTCATTCATCGACGCGTCGTTTCGTGGCAAAGATAAGCCAACCACAAAATTTCTCAGTTACCGACTGCCTGGACTAAGTATAGTCCCAAATAATTATGGATCCACATCAGCAAATCACATGAGAGTATTGGAAATGAAATACAACAATGTGAGCATGTTAGCACATGTTATAACATACAACTTAAGTAAATCTTCCAATGCATGCATTTCATACATATAATGAAATCATGCATATAGCTAACATGTAGGAAATCATTTACATCAGCATATTAGTTGAGAAATCAATCTCAAACTAATTCATAACACCATTTAATTCAATACATACTAATACAAGCATTTATACAAACACTTACACTACACACTTAAGTCTACATATAGTATGTCGACTCAAAGTGCGCATTTAGGCGAATCTCTTCGCCAAACTAATTATGCACGTATTCCTAACATTCTAATGTGACAATAAGCCATGTCAATCACATCAGAAAATTATGAATGAAAACAGTACTTCTTACAAATGACTAAAATGCCCTAAATCTCATATTCTTCGTCAGTTTATGAAACAGGAAACGGACAGCATGTTGTACATGTCAAACGGCGTTGTCGTCGATAATCTACTATTAAACGACATTGAAAGCATTGGAAATAGTCAATCAAAGTGTCTAAAATCCGCACCTTATCTCCTAGAAGCGAATCGTTTCGAACGGAGAGTATACGCTTCGTCTACGGCGACTAGACAACCTAATTTACAAGATCTATTAGCTAACATGCTATGGAATGAAAGGAACACTAAATCAACAAATTATTAAGATATTTTCTTACCTAGAAACGTGGAGAAATCACCGGCCAAGTGATTGGAGCGTGTTGCTAAAGCACGTGCAACAGGTCGCACAACAGCAGGAAAATTCTCTCCTACTCTCTCTCACAAACTCTCACCTTTTCTCTCTCCCAATCTAGGGTTTTTCTCAAATTCGGATGGGAGAGAGGAATGAGGGTTTCAACCCCTTTTATAAGCCCAAACATGCCCGAAATAGGCTTGGGAATAATGTTTACTTAAGTTATATCCAAATGGGGGCTGTTTCGGTCCAAAAAGGCATTTCTAGTGGTCCCCTGGCCAAATGCGGTCGGACTTAAGCTCATGCATACTAGATCTAGCACACATCAACTTTTCAGTCCGGCAGGGTTCACAGATCGCACGTGGCAGTCCAGTTTCAGTTCAGCGGTCACCGCACGTAGATCAGGTCTGCAAGTCTCATGATATGAAATAGAAATTTTTCCTGATCCGAGGGTGTAATTTGGCTAAATTCTGATGGTCAGAATGCTTAATACTGACGCGTCAAGTCGTGTGCCAGATTTGAATTTCAAATTCCAAATCTAACCCTATTCTCACTCTCTTCAGTCCAGGCTCAATGAAATAGCCCGGGAATGTTGGTTGGACTTGATTTTCAAAATGATTGTCAAGTCAAGCTAGGCGGTCCTAACGGTCTAAGATAGTAGGTATCAGACTTTCGACGTGCGGTCTAGATCCAATACAAAGTTTCAAAGAGGTCCAGAGAACAGACCTGCTTAGAGTTTGATCCGAGGTTTTAAAGTATTATAGAGTCATTAGTTCTACTCGATTTGGGTCTTATAGGACGTATTTAAAGTGATCAGGGACTATTTCCCAGCTACTCTAGCGTTACGCTAGCTAACTTACACTTATTTTCTAAAGGAATTAATCCTACGCGATTTCTGGTCGAGTTGGTACTCGAGTCCAAGTACGGATTTTTTCAGGGCGTTACAGAATCTAAATGAGTTTGTTGAGAGCAAACTCTTAGCCTCGATCCTACAAGAGGAAAGAGACTAAACTTTTGAACTCTTAAAATGACACTTACTTATCGGATTGAGTTCTTTTTTATAGTTCATCTTGGGATGCTTGATCTTCACACTTTCATGCTTGAATTAGTTTCTCGATGCTCCTCGATCACGTTGCTTAGATTTACCTGTTGGTTTGGCTTTACGATCAAGAAAACCTAGCATATGATATACCTATAAAGGTGACCAAGGTTATGGGAGTAGGTTGAATCTCTAACGAAGGTTATAAGTGAATTTCCAAAGAGATTCAACTGATGGATACACTGGAGCATGATTGAGATTAAGGATATACCTATAGGTTTGGTCTCAATACTCTAGTGAAGGTTTGAGATCATGTTCTTCATAAGTTCAAGCTTTGAATGCTTTTATGATGTTGAATCACAATGAAGAGAATATGAATCTCATATGGATAGAGTGTAGGTAGGCTAGGATAAGCTTGGGTTGCACTAGGGACTCTTAACAGCCTTAATCCATACTTTTTATAAGTTCATACAAGCCATTTTTATAGATGAAAGCTTCCAACAGATAGAAAATGGCAAAGAAATGGATAGTTTACGGTGCTACCGAAGTGACCTTCGGTACCACCGAACTTACTTCGGTAGTACCGAATTATCTATCGATAGTACCAAATTGAATTCCCAAGTTGTTGATTGAAAACAGTCTCTTTCAGTGGCACCAAACTTTATTCGTTGATGGCTGTCGATGTCACCCAAATATCCAGTTAGTGACACTAAATTATTGTTGTAAGCTTTTTGAACTATTTTGAGCCCCTTCGATAACACCGAACGTATCTTCGGTGGTACCAAAGGTGTTTTTTGTGGCACCTTTGTCCTATCGACAGTGGAAAAATTTTCCTATTTTTCCTGTTTTGTCCAATAAATCTTTCACCAACTTGGGACTTGCTTAAGCCAAGACAATTGTTTACTCCCCAAGTGCAGGGTTGTGATGTAGTAATAAACTCGGTAAGACCGAGGTCGAATCCCAAGGGACTGATACTTGTACGTTATTTAAAACTAACTAGAACTAGAACTAGACTAAGATGAAATCTAAATCGAATAAAAGTGAAGGAATAATGGTGAGATATTAATCTAAAACTTAAGAAATTCAGAAGTAGGAAACTAGGGATTCAGAGGATCCACTTGTAGAGATCAGGGAGATCTTATGCCTGCTTCAAGAATTCAACTAGACTTAAGAGTCTATCTTCATCCAGTTGAAGGGTGTAACCATGAAATCAAACTGAACTTTCTTGATTATAGTTTTCAAGAGATGAAAGGTATCTGAATTAGAATAGATTACATCACCAAACCATGCCCAGGAGACAAAGTCAACAACAGAATTAAACTAACTACTAACCAATTACATGTATGAAGGTTAGGAAGGGTACCGACATCCAACCATGCCCAGGAGACGATGGTGAACAACAGGGCTTCCTGACGTCATAAATATAAAAGGAATAGGAATATGCTCAAAGGTAACGTAGACCCATTATAATTTTAGTCACAACAGACTATTAAAAACTAAAAATATTTCCTTAATTAAACTAAAATCAATATCAGTTCAATATAAACAAAAAGGCATAAAATAGAGTCTCTCATCATACTATAAGCTTCACCTCTTAGCCCTAGCTAAGAGGCTTAACAAATCATGACCATGATTAACTAAATCTCTAAGCAATACATAAATCGACAAAAGAAAACAAAGAAAAAAAAACTCTATTTAGAAGAAAACTACTCCACGCTAACCCAATCCTACACGGCAGCTTGCCTCCCCCTCACATTGCTCTCTGTAACATCTCGAAAATCGGGGGATCGAGCAAAAACCCAACTCCCGAGTTCCAAAATGTTATTTGTGCAACATAGATATGTATGATTGAATGTTGTCTGTGATAATGTATTAAACATGAGTGAGATTAAGCTAGAACAGCATATCATACTCCAGAGACAGTTAAATTAACAAGTGGAAGACTGTGATAGTAGGTATAACATATATAAACTGTTATATGTCTCCAGAGTGTGAATATGTTACCAGGCTGTATACATACATGTATACTCTAAAAGTAAACCAAAAGGATATACATGAGTGTTCTAAAAATATAAAATGACAAGTGTCAAGGTATCTAATCCACCTCCCTGAAATCCCGTCAATCAGATCACGCATAAAGGAGGAATCCTTCTCATCATCATCAAATCTAGTTCCGCCTCGCAGGCTGCGCCATCATCTGCAATCACAAAAAGGGACTAGTGGGTGTCCGAAAATACCATCCCGTAATGTGGGAGTGAGTCATCAACTCAGTGGGATAAGAGAGCAAAGATTAACATGTTCTCAAATCAATCATGCAATAATAGTAAATCAGTAAATCAGACAATCCTAATACTGTTGTTAATGCAATATGACATGACGTGATGTATACCCTCACCGACGATCTCCCTCATACGGCACCATCTTACGACAGCAGCATGCAATCGTCCCTCAAGTGCTCCACATCTTCCAGGCACATGCAATGTAATGGTGATATGATTTTCAAGTTGTTATTAGTCCATTCAAACAGTAGATTGGAAAACTAAGGTACTTCCCTTATATCAATCCCAACACAGATCATGTCTAGGGTCGTCACTCCTAGTAATCTCATACGATGTATATTTTGTAGGTCACTACAAGGGCTGTCAGGGCTGTTGCACGCACTCGTTGCTGCCCTCCCCCATCACCTTATCAATACAGGCCTAATGTACTCTACTCCTACTGAAGGGTCGTCGCCTCTCACAGACTCAGAATACGCTCGCGGTCACTACAAAGGACTCTTCGCCTGATCAGTGTAGGCCGACAGCAAGAATATAGTGTCCCATACCACCATAATCTACTCACGAGACTAGGTGCTCACTGGTCACTACGGGAAGGTTTATGGCCCCAGCGTAGGCCGACAGCTCGACCACGGTGTCCCATACCACCATGCCCGGCTCATGAGTCTTTGTGGATCAAGGTACCATGGTTAACGTGGTTTACAATGGTAAGTTCAGTACCCTAGGTTCAAGCAGTTATGACTCATGCAGGGTGAACATACAACGGCCAGTCGGGTTACTTAACGGGCTCGACTAGCACAAGCGCATCGCAAGTCGAACGACATGAAGTGCGTGAAACACTTCGCGTGGCCTAACCACTGCCGCCAACTCCAAACACGACTCGCGTTCATCGACGCGTCCTTCATGGAAAATACCAGCTAGCCACGAATTTTCTCTGTTACCGACTGCCTGGACTAGGCATAGTCCCAAACATATGGAATCACATCAGCAAATCATGTGAGAGTATTGGAAACGAAATACAACCATGTGAGCATGTTAACACATGTTATAACGTACAGCTTAAGTAAATCATCTTACACATGTCTATTACACATATAATGAAATTATGCATATCGCCAACATATAGGACATCATCTCCATCAACATATTAATTGAGAATTCAATCTCAAACTAGATCATAAGGAAATCATCAAGCACATGTTATAACATACCACTTAAGTTAAACATCAAGCATATGCATTTCATACATATAATGAAATCGTACATATGGCTAACATGTAGGAAATCATTTACATCAGCAATTTAATTGAGAAATCAATCTAAAATTAATTCATAACACCATTTAATTCAATACATACCAATACAAGCATTTATACAAACACTTACACTACACACTTAAGTCTACATATAGTATGTCGACCCGAAGTGCGCATTTAGGCGAATCTCTTCACCAAACTAATTATGCACGTACTCCTAACATTCAAATGCGTCGATAAACCATGTTAATCAAATCAGAAAAATGTGAATGAAATCAGTACTTCCTACAAATGACTAAAATGCCCTAAATCTCATATTCTTCGTTGGTTTACGAAACAGGAAACAGACAGCATGTTGTACATGTCAAACGGCATTATTGTCGATAATCTACTATTAAACGACATTGAAAGCTTTGGAAACAGTCAATCAAAGCGTCTAAAATCCGCACCT